>JASDDO010000001.1:319686038-321030483 GCA_030015575.1 Agapanthus africanus
TTGTTATACGGAGCTGGGGAACGTTGGTCCCGCTCCAACTTATAAATGTTATAAGACAGAGCAGGAAATTGGGGATTACCAGAATTCCCGTGCCGCCCAAACGAAGAGAGTGCATGCTGATGCATCATCTTCGGGTGTGTTCATTATACAGAACTGTTTCTCAGTATCCTCTGCGTCCTGGGTATTTGATACCAGATCAGGATCCCAGATATGTAATCTGTTACATAGGGCTACAGAAAGGTAGAGAACTGAGAACGGGTGATAAGTTTCATGAGGCAGAAAACGGCGCAAGAGTTGCAGCCAAGTCTGTTGGTCACTGTCACCCTGTATTACGAATACATTGATTCTAAACAAATGTTATTAGATACCGAACCTGATATACAAAATCATATCTATCTCTTTATTAGTAAAGAAATGATAAAATTTTGTATTGTTGGATAATGTTTTGAACATTTCCTATATCAAAAGTTGATCGGTTCAGGCATGTTATCTAAAAGCATTAATGTTCTAAATCAAACTACAGTTCTTAGTATATAGAACACACATAAGAAGATAAGTTCAGAAATGAACGGATCCTTCTTAAGATATTGTAGACTAGGTCAGATCAATGCGACCCGACTGGAAAGAGTTACATATAGATGTATATTTAAATAAGTTTGAATTTACATCTTGTGAAACTCGCTAGTCATGTCACAAAGATAAGATGACCATAGCTCCGTTTATTGGAAACAGAGAAAGAGTTAGTGAACTCTTGGGATGATACATGTTGATGTATGTAGGTCCCCTGTCTACACATGCCAAGACTGGTTCTTTATACTTCATTACGTTCTCTGATAATCTCTCAAGATTCAGACATATGTTCCTGTTGAAACACAAGTCTGAACCTTTTGAGATATTCACAGAATATAAGTAAGAAGTAGAGAACCAATAAGGGTACAAGTATTATGTCCTTTGATGTGATCAAGGAGGAGAATACTTGAGCACGAAAATCCTGGATTATTCTAAAGGAGAATGAGATTCTCTCTCAGCATTACTCCTCTGTATACACCATAGCACGATGGTATATCGGGGCGGAGCAATAACACCCTATATGATAAGGTGTGCTCTATGATGAGTACTACTGAGTTACCTTTTTCCTTTTGGGAGTTATGCACTTGAGAAGCTGCATACCTATTGAATACGGTTCGAATGAAATCAGTTGCCTACCACTCCATATGAGATATGGTATGGGAAGAGCCCATGTCTTAAGTCAGTTAAGATTTGGGGTTGACCGGCCTATGTCTAAAAGCAAAATCCGGACAAGCTCGAGGCAAGATCTGTTATGTAGAACTGGAAATATTCCAGCTATACAAACTACAGCAGATGATTTGATTGAACCAAAGGATTCAATAGTCACCAACGAACCTCAGCCTCTCCGCCGATCTAGTAGGGTTTTCTCACCCACCTGAGAGATACATAGGTTTCTCTATGACAGTGGGAGCGAGGATTGCATCATGAGATGATGACCCAACTAGCTTCGGGCTGGCCATCAGGAGTAAGACTCTGTAAGAATGGCTGGATGCTTAGTGATCTGAGATGGAATCCATATACACCAACAAAGTATGGACTTTGGTTGCTATATCTGAAGGGTTAAATCCCCATCAGGAGCAAGTATATCTTGAGAAGATTACTTGGTGTACATGGAAAAGTTGAGACTTTCAAAGCTAGACTTGTTAAAGGTTTTCATCATCGACCAGGCGTGGATTATGATGAAACCTTTTCTAAGGATCTATGCTTAAGTCCATCCAGATCCTACTTGTCACGGCTACATACCATGACTGCGATATCTGGTGGTTGGGTGTCATGACTGCTTTTCTAAATGATGATTTGGAAGAGAGCGTCTATAAGTACACAGCCAGAGGGCTTCGTAGACAGTGGGAGCAGCGGAAACGTGTGCAAGATGTTTTATAGGATAAAGCAGGCATCGCGGAGTTGGAACATCTGTTTTGATGAAGTAGTCAAAGAGTTTGATATCATCAAAATGGTAGAAGAACCTTGTATAAACAAAAAGGTAGTAGGGAGTATGGTGGTGATCCTCGTAGAGTACGTGGATGACATACTCTTGATAAGAAAGGAGTTTTCTTATGCTACGCTCGATCAATCTCCGTCTGTCACAATGATTCTCCACATAGGATCAAAATGATACCTACTAAATCCTGGGTTTTGGATCTATGAGATAGATCTAATTGGATGTTAGGATTCTCACTAGTTGTAGTGAGATGGTATCAATCGATCCTGGGGAGAATCACTGGAAGGGTTCCAGGGTGATAAAGACGACTGAATGTCAGTCACAGGCATTGTCTATACCCTTGGTAAAGGGATGGTATGTTGGAAGAGTTCCAAGCTAGATACCGTGACATACTAGACGATAAAGGCATGATACATCGCTACTTGAGATGCTACCAAAGAGGCTGTTTGGGTGTATATTGGTTCATGAGATGAACTATGTTCCTCCCATTGTGTGACAATGGAGTTGTGGCTTATGCCAAGGAACATCCGTCCTATCAGTGATCCAAACATATTCTAAGGCAGTGTCACCTGATCATGGAGATGGTTGATCTCCAGGGAGATCGAGGTTAGGAGAGTAGACTCGGAGGACAACACAGCGGATCCACTCACAAAGGCCTGTTCCCAGAGAGAGACTTTTATGGGATGGTTGAGTATGAGATACTGCAACCACTGCTATCAGATGGCCCTAGTGCAAGTGGGAGATTGTTAGTTATATATATGCCCTAGAGGCCATTACTGTACATAGGATGTATATTGTAGTGGATGCTGGGACGTATATAGGGAGGACTTTCTTGCTCGACATGATAGTATGCTATCTGGTTGAACTTTACCTTAACGTGTATACTGATTGTCTCTCTGTTACATATTGGTAAAGCCCTTAGGATCTGTACTTGACTACCTGGACTATGATGCGGATCATACTAGTGGGGACATGGTAGTCCGTAAGTACATCCTTTAATGTCCCTAGTCGTGGGTGTATCGAGACGGGGCATCGATATACCAGAGTAGACTAGCGTGTACCTTCTCGACCCATACAGATAGGCGATGGATGATCCCATATCCATCGGTGTTTGACATCAGAGATGATATACGGGTGCTTAGTAGAGACTGGGTACACTGGACGGACTCGCCGAGAACTCCCAGATGGTATTATACCTCACGTCAGATGGCAGTTCTCTGGTGACACTGGTACAGAGTAGTCTGTTGACCCGAGATCGTCATAGAGTCTTGTGTGGTTCCCACTGTGCTTTGATTTCCATCTTACCACGTCCAAGAGGGTGTGCAAAACGGTGGTTTTTGGGTACAGTCCCGAGTCACATGGAGGCAATGAGCGATAGGAGGGGATTCGTCTCTCCCGGTATAGGGGGTTGATGTTGCGCTGTGTTCGATTGGCTATAACAGGAAATCCCTGGCCAGGGTTGCTGAGATTTACTGGTAAGTGTTACCAGTAGTTTCTCGAACAGTTATAGACCTCATATCGACACGACTTATCGAGCTATTGGGGTCTGACGTTTACCATCCCTAGGCAAGATATGCGACATATCAGACGATCAGACCGGACTGTACGGTAGTGTTACTGGTTGGATTCACTGGAGTGTGAGCGGGCTTGCTCGTCGATCTTCAGATCGCTCAATACCCGGGTGGCCGTTACGTTTAGCAGACTGCTTGCGGCTTGTGGGTGCTTGATTTGATCATCACCTGCTGCCGGCGTATTGACGAGTCTTTAGAGTCCTACACAGAGGTTTCCTGGCTCAAGCGAAACGAAATAGGAGCGCATATGAGATATGTGCGGGAACGAGAATAATCCGTGTATGTGATACCGTATTCCATTCTCGCGATGAATGTATCGAATGGTTGTATGCGATATAACCTAGTTATCGATTCAAGCATTGATTCGATAAGCCGATACATTGTATACTAGTCGGTTGTGTGCGACATGACCGGATCATTGAATCAAGTGTTGATTTAATGATTTAATGTATAATTATATATTTGATATATTACTTTGCATTAACTAGTAATGGTTCACTTTAAATGGATTTTCTCACTTGGATTGTGCAAGTTGTATATGTGATATACTTTTATGCACATGTTTGTATCATGTTTGATGATGCGTATTAACTTGGTTAAGTGTAAAGATTAAACCATGGTTTACTTAATGATTAGGGTTTTGATTATCTTATTCATTTATTTATATATTCATTTTGGAAATTATTTAAGGATGGTGGCTTATTTTGTTTTATGTTGAAGTTTCTTGAAACTTTGATCAAGTCAACCATTCTTATCTCTTCCTTAACCCTAACCATCATATCTAACCATAGTCCATTCTCTACACTAAACTAAGGTTAATATTATGATAAGAATGGATTTTATTTTCTATTTGATATTATTCTTATCATAACAATATTCATCTTCTTCATCTTCTTCTTCATTGAAGAAGCTTGCTTCATCAATGGTGATTGATGAAAACAAGTGAGAAATCCAATTCTAAAGTCTACCCACTTCCTATTTCTTCATCCTCTACCTTTTTCCAAGTAGTAGAGTGTGTTTTCTTCACAAGTTTCATGACTTGGTGAAGTGAGAGCTTGATCTTGCGATGCTTCGACGTAGATCATCTTCGGCATGGACATCGACGACCTAGCTTGCCCATTCTCCGACGAAGCCGACGCTAGAGCCCGGATTTGATTTGGACAGCGGAGAGGACTTCGTTGCGGAGCTATGGAGGTGGAGCACCGGATCTACAAAGGTTGTATTTCCGTATTCCCTTTGTTAAGTTGTTAACTAGCTTACTTTTCGCCTAGACATCTAGCAAACGATCCGTAGTCGGGTTTCTCGGCACCGTTAAAATTTTAATATTGCATGTTCGATGCCTTGTGAGACCTCCTTGGGGTGCCTAGGAACCCTACAGTGGTATCAGAGCCTAGCTAGAGCCTTAGGCGAAGTCTAGACGGAATTTGAAGTCCGAACGAACCCGAAACCCCAATACAAAATGCTCTCTGTCCTTTTTCAAAAAACGTGGATTTTTCCAAATTAAAAATTACTAAAAAATTCAGCAGGGAAATCTAAGAATTACGATGCAAAAATTATTTCATGAACAGTAAATTTCGCGGCGGATCAGCGGCAGAATCATGGATTCTGCGGCGGATCAGCGGCTCCTTGATGACGTCATCCCTGTTCCTTTGCACAGTAATTCCTAGTTCACAGAGCTGAGTTTTCTGGGAATTTTTAATATTTATTCAAGAGTTGAATTTTCTGGAGTTGTTTTGGGGATTCGGTGTTTCGATCGGAGTATCAGATTTTGTCTATGTGGCTTTCCGGATAATTTTTAGAATATGTTAAAAAGTTCGACAGGATATAAATACCCATTTTTTCCCCTGTCGGGAAATTTCCAAGTGTTGGATTTTTCCGTAGTTTAACGACGTTCTAAGTAGTGCAAGTAACGCGATGGACCCTCTAGAAGACAACAAACCTTAACTCGATTATGTGACCGTCTTGAACTGCCCTTTGAACCTTCGGGTTTGGGGCAGTACGGCGTGCCACATGTGAGGCGTTGGCTTGACCCTTCTACGGCTGGACCGTCGGTACTGAGGCACGAACTGAATGTTGTTAGACTTATTTCATGTGTTGATCTGTATCGGGAAAACTTGGGTGTTCGAATGTTCAATCGGAAAGTTTAACATTTTCTAATTATCTGGAATGGGATATAATAATTGGAATTCACAATAAGTTATGAGATAACTGAATGAATCTTATAAACATAGCAGTTTAGTCTTACTTGATCGGTTGCCACGGAATTTTGATGTGATCAAAAGTCCGTCGCAATAACGCAGCGTACGCGGAAACTCGCCGGGTAAACTTAATAGACAGCCTCACTCCATAGCCCCGACCAAGTGACTGTAGGAGAACCCCGTCGCCGAAAGCATCCGTTCGGGTGCTCGCGGTAGCGGTGTTCCGCCTTGGTGCACTTCGTCGACGGTATCGGGGGTGCAGCCGTCTACTGAAGCTTGCGACGAGCATTCGATCAAAATGTCGGGAATCCTGTTGAATTGCCCGACTTGATATTGAAAAGTGTTTTTGATTATGAGACTAAAATGCAGGGTTTATAATTGTTAGGCATGCGATGTCTAAGTAATTCATTTGGTCAGGCATGCGATGTCTGAGGTGGTTGCGGATTCCAACTATTGTAGTTTTACACTTTCTTTTCTGTGACCGTAAGTGTAATATGTGATATCGCCGGTTTCGTTGCTATATGTTAACGACAATTGGGATGCGCATATTTACTTACGTTGATGACATGTGATGTTATGTTTTGCTGGATATGTTATATTGGATCGTCGTGTTTGAATAGCCGGGGGTTTTTATGTGAGATGAGTGTTTTTCATTTTCATTCATGTAAAAACTTGTATGTAATATTCTTTTATTGGGGCGCTTCCAGGTTGCGGAAGTAGTCACCGTTTGTATATTATTTACTTTTCCGCACTAGGATAGACCCAAGGAGGGGAGCACAAGTAACCGGGTTCTAGAGTCCAGTGGGAGACCAACTCGAGGAGTCGAGTCCGGGTCTCCTAACTCTAGAATTGGTAGGGTTGCTTGCCGCTCTCGTAGGGGTCTAGGGGTGTGGGTTTGGCTATTTATCGCGCCGTGGAATCCGTGTTTTATACTGGCTCGTATTGAAAACACGGACGTCCTAGTATATCCAATATTTCATATGATTCTTCTGCTGCGATATCTGTGATGTGATGTTCTTTAATAGATACAGTATATAGTATATATGATATATTATATAGGCGTTACTTATGTTTTACACCCGCGCTAGCCCTGCCCCGCTCTGCCGTTAGTTACCTAACCTAACGGTGCACGAGGGGACATCGAGGCGAATGCGGATGGCATAAGTGTACGTCGTATTTATCTGTGATGTTTAGGTACTCAAATGATGGGACTTCATTAATATGATTAATGAAATAAAAGAAACCTAAAATGTTGTAGAATCGAATTTCAAAATAAAACAGGTAGCTACAGTTCTTGCTTTGCACAGCGGTATATATGATACATCCTGCACCTTATTCGATAAGGAAAGGACCGAGATCCCTTCACCGGGAGTGATTCCTTTAGCAATAACTGGCAGATGCTACACACTCGGTTTGTCTTTTGATTGCTTTTAAGAGTTTTTGCTTTGCACAGTGATATATATGATATATCCCGCACCTCATTCGACGAGGAAAGGACCGACGATCCCTTCACCGGGAGTGACTCCTTTAGCAAAACTAGAAAAGCCTCAAAAGCACTCCATCTTAAAACTCATTCGATCCTACAACGATATCAAGTTCATTACGCAATAGGTTTTCAGAAAAACCTGTCGTAGCCCTCCGTCATTTCAGATAAGTAGTAGTTAGTATTCGTGCTACGTTTGTTGGCCTGCGTCAAGGCGTAGTGTGCGGTAGCTAACTGGTGCTTATCTGCATAAGCATATGATGTGATTGGATTAGGGTAGTCGTGCGACTTTGTTGGCCTGCGTCAAGGGTCGTGCGGGTGGGTTTAATTCAATCAGGAAATGACGGGTTGAACTTGACTAGCGGACTATGGTTTGTTTGCCTGCGTCAAGGTCATAGGACGCTAGGGGCAAAATATTATCGGGAATTTCAAGTGTTGAAATTTGCAATGAGATTGCATACCTTCTATGAGATAGTTGGATCCCGATACCCGCTGCGAGTAAGAGTTACTCCTGGGAGAGTTTTACACATTACAATTAGCCGATCAAGTAGGTGTCTAGAAAGGTGTCAATGGGGTTACGCATCTGGAAAAACGAGGTTTACATTAATTAGGTTCGTGCGAAAGCACGGGGGACCTCCCTCAAAGTACCGACACTGGCCTGGCTGAAAGATTGGCGAACTTGTAGTGTGTAATTAATCCCGGCTAGTCCTTCCTTTTAGGGTTTGAAGGAAGATTTGATAAAAAGCAGTGGGAGCCATCCTGATTAGATAAAATAATAACCAATCTTTTCTTGCAAGAGCGCACGCTGAGTGTTTTCTTCTCTCTCTCTCCTGGTAGCGACCATATCACGCCTTAATCAAGATAATAAAACGGATTATTGACCGAACCCGCTTGTTATACGGAGCTGGGGAACGTTGGTCCCGCTCCAACTTATAAATGTTATAAGACAGAGCAGGAAATTAGGGATTACCAGAACACCCGTGCCGCCCAAACGAAGAGAGTGCATGCTGATGCATCATCTTCGGGTGTGTTCATTATACAGAACTGTTTCTCAGTATCCTCTGCGTCCTGGGTATTTGATACCAGATCAGGATCCCAGATATGTAATCTGTTACATAGGGCTACAGAAAGGTAGAGAACTGAGAACGGGTGATAAGTTTCATGAGGCAGAAAACGGCGCAAGAGTTGCAGCCAAGTCTGTTGGTCACTGTCACCCTGTATTACGAATACATTGATTCTAAACAAATGTTATTAGATACCGAACCTGATATACAAAATCATATCTATCTCTTTATTAGTAAAGAAATGATAAAATTTTGTATTGTTGGATAATGTTTTGAACATTTCCTATATCAAAAGTTGATCGGTTCAGGCATGTTATCTAAAAGCATTAATGTTCTAAATCAAACTACAGTTCTTAGTATATAGAACACACATAAGAAGATAAGTTCAGAAATGAACGGATCCTTCTTAAGGTATTGTAGACTAGGTCAGATCAATGCGACCCGACTGGCAAGAGTTACATATAGATGTATATTTAAATAAGTTTGAATTTACATCTTGTGAAACTCGCTAGTCATGTCACAAAGATAAGATGACCATAGCTCCGTTTATTGGAAACAGAGAAAGAGTTAGTGAACTCTTGGGATGATACATGTTGATGTATGTAGGTCCCCTGTCTACACATGCCAAGACTGGTTCTTTATACTTCATTACGTTCTCTGATAATCTCTCAAGATTCAGACATATGTTCCTGTTGAAACACAAGTCTGAACCTTTTGAGATATTCACAGAATATAAGTAAGAAGTAGAGAACCAATAAGGGTACAAGTATTATGTCCTTTGATGTGATCAAGGAGGAGAATACTTGAGCACGAAAATCCTGGATTATTCTAAAGGAGAATGAGATTCTCTCTCAGCATTACTCCTCTGTATACACCATAGCACGATGGTATATCGGGGCGGAGCAATAACACCCTATATGATAAGGTGTGCTCTATGATGAGTACTACTGAGTTACCTTTTTCCTTTTGGGAGTTATGCACTTGAGAAGCTGCATACCTATTGAATACGGTTCGAATGAAATCAGTTGCCTACCACTCCATATGAGATATGGTATGGGAAGAGCCCATGTCTTAAGTCAGTTAAGATTTGGGGTTGACCGGCCTATGTCTAAAAGCAAAATCCGGACAAGCTCGAGGCAAGATCTGTTATGTAGAATTGGAAATGTTCCAGCTATACAAACTACAGCAGATGATTTGATAGAACCAAAGGATTCAATAGTCACCAACGAACCTCAGCCTCTCCGCCGATCTAGTAGGGTTTTCTCACCCACCTGAGAGATACATAGGTTTCTCTATGACAGTGGGAGCGAGGATTGCATCATGAGATGATGACCCAACTAGCTTCGGGCTGGCCATCAGGAGTAAGACTCTGTAAGAATGGCTGGATGCTTAGTGATCTGAGATGGAATCCATATACACCAACAAAGTATGGACTTTGGTTGCTATATCTGAAGGGTTAAATCCCCATCAGGAGCAAGTATATCTTGAGAAGATTACTTGGTGTACATGGAAAAGTTGAGACTTTCAAAGCTAGACTTGTTAAAGGTTTTCATCATCGACCAGGCATGGATTATGATGAAACCTTTTCTAAGGATCTATGCTTAAGTCCATCCAGATCCTACTTGTCACGGCTACATACCATGACTGCGATATCTGGTGGTTGGGTGTCATGACTGCTTTTCTAAATGATGATTTGGAAGAGAGCGTCTATAAGTACACAGCCAGAGGGCTTCGTAGACAGTGGGAGCAGCGGAAACGTGTGCAAGATGTTTTATAGGATAAAGCAGGCATCGCGGAGTTGGAACATCTGTTTTGATGAAGTAGTCAAAGAGTTTGATATCCTCAAAATGGTAGATGAACCTTGTATAAACAAAAAGGTAGTAGGGAGTATGGTGGTGATCCTCGTAGAGTACGTGGATGAAATACTCTTGATAAGAAAGGAGTTTTCTTATGCTACGCTCGATCAATCTCCGTCTGTCACAATGATTCTCCACATAGGATCAAAATGATACCTACTAAATCCTGGGTTTTGGATCTATGAGATAGATCTAATTGGATGTTAGGATTCTCACTAGTTGTAGTGAGATGGTATCAATCGATCCTGGGGAGAATCACTGGAAGGGTTCCAGGGTGATAAAGACGACTGAATGTCAGTCACAGGCATTGTCTATACCCTTGGTAAAGGGACGGTATGTTGGAAGAGTTCCAAGCTAGATACCGTGACATACTAGACGATAAAGGCATGATACATCGCTACTTGAGATGCTACCAAAGAGGCTGTTTGGGTGTATATTGGTTCATGAGATGAACTATGTTCCTCCCATTGTGTGACAATGGAGTTATGGCTTATGCCAAGGAACGTCCGTCCCATCAGTGATCCAAACATATTCTAAGGCAGTGTCACCTGATCATGGAGATGGTTGATCTCCAGGGAGATAGAGGTTAGGAGAGTAGACTCGGAGGACAACACAGCGGATCCACTCACAAAGGCCTGTTCCCAGAGAGAGACTTTTATGGGATGGTTGAGTATGAGATACTGCAACCACTGCTATCAGATGGCCCTAGTGCAAGTGGGAGATTGTTAGTTATATATATGCCCTAGAGGCCATTACTGTACATAGGATGTATATTGTAGTGGATGCTGGGACGTATATAGGGAGGACTTTCTTGCTCGACATGATAGTATGCTATCTGGTTGAACTTTACCTTAACGTGTATACTGATTGTCTCTCTGTTACATATTGGTAAAGCCCTTAGGATCTGTACTTGACTACCTGGACTATGATGCGGATCATACTAGTGGGGACATGGTAGTCCGTAAGTACATCCTTTAATGTCCCTAGTCGTGGGTGTATCGAGACGGGGCATCGATATACCAGAGTAGACTAGCGTGTACCTTCTCGACCCATACAGATGGGCGATGGATGATCCCATATCCATCGGTGTTTGACATCAGAGATGATATACGGGTGCTCAGTAGAGACTGGGTACACTGGACGGACTCGCCGAGAACTCCCAGATGGTATTATACCTCACGTCAGATGGCAGTTCTCTGGTGACACTGGTACAGAGTAGTCTGTTGACCCGAGATCGTCATAGAGTCTTGTGTGGTTCCTACTGTGCTTTGATTTCCATCTTACCACGTCCAAGAGGGCGTGCAAAACGGTGGTTTTTGGGTACAGTCCCGAGTCACATGGAGGCAATGAGCGATAGGAGGGGATTCGTCTCTCCCGGTATAGGGGGTTGATGTTGCGCTGTGTTCGATTGGCTATAACAGGAAATCCCTGGCCAGGGTTGCTGAGATTTACTGGTAAGTGTTACCAGTAGTTTCTCGAACAGTTATAGACCTCATATCGACACGACTTATCGAGCTATTGGGGTCTGACGTTTACCACCCCTAGGCAAGATATGCGACATATCAGACGATCAGACCGGACTGTACGGTAGTGTTACTGGTTGGATTCACTGGAGTGTGAGCGGGCTTGCTCGTCGATCTTCAGATCGCTCAATACCCGGGTGGCCGTTACGTTTAGCAGACCGCTTGCGGCTTGTGGGTGCTTGATTTGATCATCACCTGCTGCCGGCGTATTGACGAGTCTTTAGAGTCCTACACAGAGGTTTCCTGGCTCAAGCGAAACGAAATAGGAGCGCATATGAGATATGTGCGGGACCGAGAATAATGCGTATATGTGATACCGTATTCCATTCTCGCGATGAATGTATCGAATGGTTGTATGCGATATAACCTAGTTATCGATTCAAGCGTTGATTCGATAAGCCGATACATTGTATACTAGTCGGTTGTGTGCGACATGACCGGATCATTGAATCAAGTGTTGATTTAATGATTTAATGTATAATTATATATTTGATATATTACTTTGCATTAACTAGTAATGGTTCACTTTAAATGGATTTTCTCACTTGGATTGTGCAAGTTGTATATGTGATATACTTTTATGCACATGTTTGTATCATGTTTGATGATGCGTATTAACTTGGTTAAGTGTAAATATTAAACCATGGTTTACTTAATGATTAGGGTTTTGATTATCTTATTCATTTATTTATATATTCATTTTGGAAATTATTTAAGGATGGTGGCTTATTTTGTTTTATGTTGAAGTTTCTTGAAACTTTGATCAAGTCAACCATTCTTATCTCTTCCTTAACCCTAACCATCATATCTAACCATGGTGCATTCTCTACACTAAACTAAGGTTAATATTATGATAAGAATGGATTTTATTTTCTATTTGACATTATTCTTATCATAACAATATTCATCTTCTTCATCTTCTTCTTCATTGAAGAAGCTTGCTTCATCAATGGTGATTGATGAAAACAAGTGAGAAATCCAATTCTAAAGTCTACCCACTTCCTATTTCTTCATCCTCTACCTCTTGCCAAGTAGTAGAGTGAGTTTTCTTCACAAGTTTCATGACTTGGTGAAGTGAGAGCTTGATCTTGCGATGCTTCGACGTAGATCATCTTCGGCATGGACATCGACGACCTAGCTTGCCCATTCTCCGACGAAGCCGACGCTAGAGCCCGGATTTGATTTGGACAGCGGAGAGGACTTCGTTGCGGAGCTATGGAGGTGGAGCACCGGATCTACAAAGGTTGTATTTCCGTATTCCCTTAGTTAAGTTGTTAACTAGCTTACTTTTCGCCTAGACATCTAGCAAACGATCCGTAGTCGGGTCTCTCGGCACCGTTAAAATTTTAATATGGCATGTTCGATGCCTTGTGAGACCTCCTTGGGGTGCCTAGGAACCCTACAGTGGTATCAGAGCCTAGCTAGAGCCTTAGGCGAAGTCTAGACGGAATTTGAAGTCCGAACGAACCCGAAACCCCAATACAAAATGCTCTCTGTCCTTTTTCAAAAAACGTGGATTTTTCCAAATTAAAAATTACTAAAAAATTCAGCAGGGAAATCTAAGAATTACGATGCAAAAATTATTTCATGAACAGTAAATTTCGCGGCGGATCAGCGGCAGAATCATGGATTCTGCGGCGGATCAGCGGCTCCTTGATGACGTCATCCCTGTTCCTTTGCACAGTAATTCCTAGTTCACAGAGCTGAGTTTTCTGGGAATTTTTAATATTTATTCAAGAGTTGAATTTTCTGGAGTTGTTTTGGGGATTCGGTGTTTCGATCGGAGTATCAGATTTTGTCTATGTGGCTTTCCGGATAATTTTTAGAATATGTTAAAAAGTTCGACAGGATATAAATACCCATTTTTTCCCCTGTCGGGAAATTTCCAAGTGTTGGATTTTTCCGTAGTTTAACGACGTTCTAAGTAGTGCAAGTAACGCGATGGACCCTCTAGAAGACAACAAACCTTAACTCGATTATGTGACCGTCTTGAACTGCCCTTTGAACCTTCGGGTTTGGGGCAGTACGGCGTGCCACATGTGAGGCGTTGGCTTGACCCTTCTACGGCTGGACCGTCGGTACTGAGGCACGAACTGAATGTTGTTAGACTTATTTCATGTGTTGATCTGTATCGGGAAAACTTGGGTGTTCGAATGTTCAATCGGAAAGTTTAACATTTTCTAATTATCTGGAATGGGATATAATAATTGGAATTCACAATAAGTTATGAGATAACTGAATGAATCTTATAAACATAGCAGTTTAGTCTCACTTGATCGGTTGCCACGGAATTTTGATGTGATCAAAAGTCCGTCGCAATCACGTAGCGTACGCGGATACTCGCCGGGTAAACTTAATAGACAGCCTCACTCCATAGCCCCGACCAAGTGACTGTAGGAGAACCCCGTCGCCGAAAGCATCCGTTCGGGTGCTCGCGGTAGCGGTGTTCCGCCTTGGTGCACTTCATCGACGGTATCGGGGGTGCAGCCGTCTACTGAAGTTTGCGACGAGCATTCGATCAAAATGTCGGGAATCCTGTTGAATTGCCCGACTTGATATTGAAAAGTGTTTTCGATTATGAGACTAAAATGCGGGGTTTATAATTGTTAGGCATGCGATGTCTAAGTAATTCATTTGGTCAGGCATGCGATGTCTGAGGTGGTTGCGGATTCCAACTGTTGTAGTTTTACACTTTCTTTTCTGTGACCGTAAGTGTAATATGTGATATCGCCGGTTTCGTTGCTATATGTCAACGACAATTGGGATGCGCATATTTACTTACGTTGATGACATGTGATGTTATGTGTTGCTGGATATGTTATATTGGATCGTCGTGTTTGAATAGCCGGGGGTTTTTATGTGAGATGAGTGTTTTTCATTTTCATTCATGTAAAAACTTGTATGTAATATTCTTTTATTGGGGCGCTTCCAGGTTGCGGAAGTAGTCACCGTTTGTATATTATTTACTTTTCTGCACTAGGATAGACCCAAGGAGGGGAGCACAAGTAACCGGGTTCTGGAGTCCAGTGGGAGACTAACTCGAGGAGTCGAGTCCGGGTCTCCTAACTCTAGAATTGGTAGGGTTGCTTGCCGCTCTCGTAGGGGTCTAGGGGTGTGGGTTTGGCTATTCATCGCGACCGTGGAATCCGTGTTTTATACTGGCTCGTATTGAAAACACGGACGTCCTAGTATATCCAATATTTCATATGATTCTTCTGCTGCGATATCTGTGATGTGATGTTCTTTAATAGATACAGTATATAGTATATATGATATATTATATAGGCGTTACTTATGTTTTACACCCGCGCTAGCCCTGCCCCGCTCTGCCGTTAGTTACCTAACCTAACGGTGCACGAGGGGACATCGAGGCGAATGCGGATGGCATAAGTGTACGTCGTATTTATCTGTGATGTTTAGGTACTCAAATGATGGGACTTCATTAATATGATTAATGAAATAAAAGAAACCTAAAATGTTGTAGAATCGAATTTCAAAATAAAACAGGTAGCTACAGTTCTTGCTTTGCACAGCGGTATATATGATACATCCTGCACCTTATTCGATAAGGAAAGGACCGAGATCCCTTCACCGGGAGTGACTCCTTTAGCAATAACTGGCAGATGCTACACACTCGGTTTGTCTTTTGATTGCTTTTAAGAGTTTTTGCTTTGCACAGTGATATATATGATATATCCCGCACCTCATTCGACGAGGAAAGGACCGACGATCCCTTCACCGGGAGTGACTCCTTTAGCAAAACTAGAAAAGCCTCAAAAGCACTCCATCTTAAAACTCATTCGATCCTACAACGATATCAAGTTCATTACGCAATAGGTTTTCAGAAAAACCTGTCGTAGCCCTCTGTCATTTCAGATAAGTAGTAGTTAGTATTCATGCTACGTTTGTTGGCCTGCGTCAAGGCGTAGTGTGCGGTAGCTAACTGGTGCTTATCTGCATAAGCATATGATGTGATTGGATTAGGGTAGTCGTGCGACTTTGTTGGCCTGCGTCAAGGGTCGTGCGGGTGGATTTAATTCAATCAGGAAATGACGGGTTGAACTTGACTAGCGGACTATGGTTTGTTGGCCTGCGTCAAGGTCATAGGACGCTAGGGGCAAAATATTATCGGGAATTTCAAGTGTTGAAATTTGCAATGAGATTGCATACCTTCTATGAGATAGTTGGATCCCGATACCCGCTGCGAGTAAGAGTTACTCCTGGGAGAGTTTTACACATTACAATTAGCCGATCAAGTAGGTGTCTAGAAAGGTGTCAATGGGGTTACGCCTCTGGGAAAACGAGGTTTACATTAATTAGGTTCGTGCGAAAGCACGGGGGACCTCCCTCAAAGTACCGACACTGGCCTGGCTGAAAGATTGGCGAACTTGTAGTGTGTAATTAATCCCGGCTAGTCTTTCCTTTTAGGGTTTGAAGGAAGATTTGATAAAAAGCAGTGGGAGCCATCCTGATTAGATAAAATAATAACCAATCTTTTCTTGCAAGAGCGCACGCTGAGTGTTTTCTTCTCTCTCTCTCCTGGTAGCGACCATATCACGCCTTAATCAAGATAATAAAACGGATTATTGACCGAACCCGCTTGTTATACGGAGCTGGGGAACGTTGGTCCCGCTCCAACTTATAAATGTTATAAGACAGAGCAGGAAATTGGGGATTACCAGAATTCCCGTGCCGCCCAAACGAAGAGAGTGCATGCTGATGCATCATCTTCGGGTGTGTTCATTATACAGAACTATTTCTCAGTATCCTCTGCGTCCTGGGTATTTGATACCAGATCAGGATCCCAGATATGTAATCTGTTACATAGGGCTACAGAAAGGTAGAGAACTGAGAATGGGTGATAAGTTTCATGAGGCAGAAAACGGCGCAAGAGTTGCAGCCAAGTCTGTTGGTCACTGTCACCCTGTATTACGAATACATTGATTCTAAACAAATGTTATTAGATACCGAACCTGATATACAAAATCATATCTATCTCTTTATTAGTAAAGAAATGATAAAATTTTGTATTGTTGGATAATGTTTTGAACATTTCCTATATCAAAAGTTGATCGGTTCAGGCATGTTATCTAAAAGTATTAATGTTCTAAATCAAACTACAGTTCTTAGTATATAGAACACACATAAGAAGATAAGTTCAGAAATGAACGGATCCTTCTTAAGGTATTGTAGACTAGGTCAGATCAATGCGACCCGACTGGCAAGAGTTACATATAGATGTATATTTAAATAAGTTTGAATTTACATCTTGTGAAACTCGCTAGTCATGTCACAAAGATAAGATGACCATAGCTCCGTTTATTGGAAACAGAGAAAGAGTTAGTGAACTCTTGGGATGATACATGTTGATGTATGTAGGTCCCCTGTCTACACATGCCAAGACTGGTTCTTTATACTTCATTACGTTCTCTGATAATCTCTCAAGATTCAGACATATGTTCCTGTTGAAACACAAGTCTGAACCTTTTGAGATATTCACAGAATATAAGTAAGAAGTAGAGAACCAATAAGGGTACAAGTATTATGTCCTTTGATGTGATCAAGGAGGAGAATACTTGAGCACGAAAATCCTGGATTATTCTAAAGGAGAATGAGATTCTCTCTCAGCATTACTCCTCTGTATACACCATAGCACGATGGTATATCGGGGCGGAGCAATAACACCCTATATGATAAGGTGTGCTCTATGATGAGTACTACTGAGTTACCTTTTTCCTTTTGGGAGTTATGCACTTGAGAAGCTGCATACCTATTGAATACGGTTCGAATGAAATCAGTTGCCTACCACTCCATATGAGATATGGTATGGGAAGAGCCCATGTCTTAAGTCAGTTAAGATTTGGGGTTGACCGGCCTATGTCTAAAAGCAAAATCCGGACAAGCTCGAGGCAAGATCTGTTATGTAGAACTGGAAATGTTCCAGCTATACAAACTGCAGCAGATGATTTGATAGAACCAAAGGATTCAATAGTCACCAACGAACCTCAGCCTCTCCGCCGATCTAGTAGGGTTTTCTCACCCACCTGAGAGATACATAGGTTTCTCTATGACAGTGGGAGCGAGGATTGCATCATGAGATGATGACCCAACTAGCTTCGGGCTGGCCATCAGGAGTAAGACTCTGTAAGAATGGCTGGATGCTTAGTGATCTGAGAGGGAATCCATATACACCAACAAAGTATGGACTTTGGTTGCTATATCTGAAGGGTTAAATCCCCATCAGGAGCAAGTATATCTTGAGAAGATTACTTGGTGTACATGGAAAAGTTGAGACTTTCAAAGCTAGACTTGTTAAAGGTTTTCATCATCGACCAGGCGTGGATTATGATGAAACCTTTTCTAAGGATCTATGCTTAAGTCCATCCAGATCCTACTTGTCACGGCTACATACCATGACTGCGATATCTGGTGGTTGGGTGTCATGACTGCTTTTCTAAATGATGATTTGGAAGAGAGCGTCTATAAGTACACAGCTAGAGAGCTTCGTAGACAGTAGGAGCAGCGGAAACGTGTGCAAGATGTTTTATAGGATAAAGCAGGCATCGCGGAGTTAGAACATCTGTTTTGATGAAGTAGTCAAAGAGTTTGATATCATCAAAATGGTAGATGAACCTTGTATAAACAAAAAGGTAGTAGGGAGTATGGTGGTGATCCTCGTAGAGTACGTGGATGACATACTCTTGATAAGAAAGGAGTTTTCTTATGCTACGCTCGATCAATCTCCGTCTGTCACAATGATTCTCCACATAGGATCAAAATGATACCTACTAAATCCTGGGTTTTGGATCTATGAGATAGATCTAATTGGATGTTAGGATTCTCACTAGTTGTAGTGAGATGGTATCAATCGATCCTGGGGAGAATCACTGGAAGGGTTCCAGGGTGATAAAGACGACTGAATGTCAGTCACAGGCATTGTCTATACCCTTGGTAAAGGGACGGTATGTTGGAAGAGTTCCAAGCTAGATACCGTGACATACTAGACGATAAAGGCATGATACATCGCTACTTGAGATGCTACCAAAGAGGCTGTTTGGGTGTATATTGGTTCATGAGATGAACTATGTTCCTCCCATTGTGTGACAATAGAGTTGTGGCTTATGCCAAGGAACGTCCGTCCCATCAGTGATCCAAACATATTCTAAGGCAGTGTCACCTGATCATGGAGATGGTTGATCTCCAGGGAGATCGAGGTTAGGAGAGTAGACTCGGAGGACAACACAGCGGATCCACTCACAAAGGCCTGTTCCCAGAGAGAGACTTTTATGGGATGGTTGAGTATGAGATACTGCAACCACTGCTATCAGATGGCCCTAGTGCAAGTGGGAGATTGTTAGTTATATATATGCCCTAGAGGCCATTACTGTACATAGGATGTATATTGTAGTGGATGCTGGGACGTATATAGGGAGGACTTTCTTGCTCGACATGATAGTATGCTATCTGGTTGAACTTTACCTTAACGTGTATACTGATTGTCTCTCTGTTACATATTGGTAAAGCCCTTAGGATCTGTACTTGACTACCTGGACTATGATGCGGATCATACTAGTGGGGACATGGTAGTCCATAAGTACATCCTTTAATGTCCCTAGTCGTGGGTGTATCGAGACGGGGCATCGATATACCAGAGTAGACTAGCGTGTACCTTCTCGACCCATACAGATGGGCGATGGATGATCCCATATCCATCGGTGTTTGACATCAGAGATGATATACGGGTGCTCAGTAGAGACTGGGTACACTGGACGGACTCGCCGAGAACTCCCAGATGGTATTATACCTCACGTCAGATGGCAGTTCTCTGGTGACACTGGTACAGAGTAGTCTGTTGACCCGAGATCGTCATAGAGTCTTGTGTGGTTCCCACTGTGCTTTGATTTCCATCTTACCACGTCTAAGAGGGCGTGCAAAATGGTGGTTTTTGGGTACAGTCCCGAGTCACATGGAGGCAATGAGCGATAGGAGGGGATTCGTCTCTCCCGGTATAGGGGGTTGATGTTGCGCTGTGTTCGATTGGCTATAACAAGAAATCCCTGGCCAGGGTTGCTGAGATTTACTGGTAAGTGTTACCAGTAGTTTCTCGAACAGTTATAGACCTCATATCGACACGACTTATCGAGCTATTGGGGTCTGACGTTTACCACCCCTAGGCAAGATATGCGACATATCAGACGATCAGACCGGACTGTACGGTAGTGTTACTGGTTGGATTCACTGGAGTGTGAGCGGGCTTGCTCGTCGATCTTCAGATCGCTCAATACGCGGGTGGCCGTTACGTTTAGCAGACCGCTTGCGGCTTGTGGGTGCTTGATTTGATCATCACCTGCTGCCGGCGTATTGACGAGTCTTTAGAGTCCTACACAGAGGTTTCCTGGCTCAAGCGAAACGAAATAGGAGCGCATATGAGATATGTGCGGGACCGAGAATAATGCGTGTATGTGATACCGTATTCCATTCTCGCGATGAATGTATCGAATGGTTGTATGCGATATAACCTAGTTATCGATTCAAGCGTTGATTCGATAAGCCGATACATTGTATACTAGTCGGTTGTGTGCGACATGACCGGATCATTGAATCAAGTGTTGATTTAATGATTTAATGTATAATTATATATTTGATATATTACTTTGCATTAACTAGTAATGGTTCACTTTAAATGGATTTTCTCACTTGGATTGTGCAAGTTGTATATGTGATATACTTTTATGCACATGTTTGTATCATGTTTGATGATGCATATTAACTTGGTTAAGTGTAAAGATTAAACCATGGTTTACTTAATGATTAGGGTTTTGATTATCTTATTCATTTATTTATATATTCATTTTGGAAATTATTTAAGGATGGTGGCTTATTTTGTTTTATGTTGAAGTTTCTTGAAACTTTGATCAAGTCAACCATTCTTATCTCTTCCTTAACCCTAACCATCATATCTAACCATGGTCCATTCTCTACACTAAACTAAGGTTAATATTATGATAAGAATGGATTTTATTTTCTATTTGATATTATTCTTATCATAACAATATTCATCTTCTTCATCTTCTTCTTCATTGAAGAAGCTTGCTTCATCAATGGTGATTGATGAAAACAAGTGAGAAATCCAATTCTAAAGTCTACCCACTTCCTATTTCTTCATCCTCTACCTCTTGCCAAGTAGTAGAGTGTGTTTTCTTCACAAGTTTCATGACTTGGTGAAGTGAGAGCTTGATCTTGCGATGCTTCGACGTAGATCATCTTCGGCATGGACATCGACGACCTAGCTTGCCCATTCTCCGATGAAGCCGACGCTAGAGCCCGGATTTGATTTGGACAGCGGAGAGGACTTCGTTGCGGAGCTATGAAGGTGGAGCACCGGATCTACAAAGATTGTATTTCCGTATTCCCTTAGTTAAGTTGTTAACTAGCTTACTTTTCGCCTAGACATCTAGCAAACGATCCGTAGTCGGGTCTCTCGGCACCGTTAAAATTTTAATATGGCATGTTCGATTCCTTGTGAGACCTCCTTGGGGTGCCTAGGAACCCTACAGTGGTATCAGAGCCTAGCTAGAGCCTTAGGCGAAGTCTAGACGGAATTTGAAGTCCGAACGAACCCGAAACCCCAATACAAAATGCTCTCTGTCCTTTTTCAAAAAACGTGGATTTTTCCAAATTAAAAATTACTAAAAAATTCAGCAGGGAAATCTAAGAATTACGATGCAAAAATTATTTCATGAACAGTAAATTTCGCGGCGGATCAGCGGCAGAATCATGGATTCTGCGGCGGATCAGCAGCTCCTTGATGACGTCATCCCTGTTCCTTTGCACAGTAATTCCTAGTTCACAGAGCTGAGTTTTCTGGGAATTTTTAATATTTATTCAAGAGTTGAATTTTCTGGAGTTGTTTTGGGGATTCGGTGTTTCGATCGGAGTATCAGATTTTGTCTATGTGGCTTTCCGGATAATTTTTAGAATATGTTAAAAAGTTCGACAGGATATAAATACCCATTTTTTCCCCTGTCGGGAAATTTCCAAGTGTTGGATTTTTCCGTAGTTTAACGACGTTCTAAGTAGTGCAAGTAACGCGATGGACCCTCTAGAAGACAACAAACCTTAACTCGATTATGTGACCGTCTTGAACTGCCCTTTGAACCTTCGGGTTTGGGGCAGTACGGCGTGCCACATGTGAGGCGTTGGCTTGACCCTTCTACGGCTGGACCGTCGGTACTGAGGCACGAACTGAATGTTGTTAGACTTATTTCATGTGTTGATCTGTATCGGGAAAACTTGGGTGTTCGAATGTTCAATCGGAAAGTTTAACATTTTCTAATTATCTGGAATGGGATATAATAATTGGAATTCACAATAAGTTATGAGATAACTGAATGAATCTTATAAACATAGCAGTTTAGTCTCACTTGATCGGTTGCCACGGAATTTTGATGTGATCAAAAGTCCGTCGCAATCACGTAGCGTACGCGGATACTCGCCGGGTAAACTTAATAGACAGCCTCACTCCATAGCCCCGACCAAGTGACTGTAGGAGAACCCCGTCGCCGAAAGCATCCGTTCGGGTGCTCGCTGTAGCGGTGTTCCGCCTTGGTGCATTTCATCGACGGTATCGGGGGTGCAGCCGTCTACTGAAGCTTGCGACGAGCATTCGATCAAAATGTCGGGAATCCTGTTGAATTGCCCGACTTGATATTGAAAAGTGTTTTTGATTATGAGACTAAAATGCAGGGTTTATAATTGTTAGGCATGCGATGTCTAAGTAATTCATTTGGTCAGGCATGCGATGTCTGAGGTGGTTGCGGATTCCAACTGTTGTAGTTTTACACTTTCTTTTCTGTGACCGTAAGTGTAATATGTGATATCGCCGGTTTCGTTGCTATATGTCAACGACAATTGGGATGCGCATATTTACTTACGTTGATGACATGTGATGTTATGTGTTGCTGGATATGTTATATTGGATCGTCGTGTTTGAATAGCCGGGGGTTTTTATGTGAGATGAGTGTTTTTCATTTTCATTCATGTAAAAACTTGTATGTAATATTCTTTTATTGGGGCGCTTCCAGGTTGCGGAAGTAGTCACCGTTTGTATATTATTTACTTTTCTGCACTAGGATAGACCCAAGGAGGGGAGCACAAGTAACCGGGTTCTGGAGTCCAGTGGGAGACCAATTCGAGGAGTCGAGTCCGGGTCTCCTAACTCTAGAATTGGTAGGGTTGCTTGCCGCTCTCGTAGGGGTCTAGGGGTGTGGGTTTGGCTATTCATCACGACCGTGGAATCCGTGTTTTATACTGGCTCGTATTGAAAACACGGACGTCCTAGTATATCCAATATTTCATATGATTCTTCTGCTGCGATATCTGTGATGTGATGTTCTTTAATAGATACAGTATATAGTATATATGATATATTATATAGGCGTTACTTATGTTTTACACCCGCGCTAGCCCTGCCCCGCTCTGCCGTTAGTTACCTAACCTAACGGTGCACGAGGGGACATCGAGGCGAATGCGGATGGCATAAGTGTACGTCGTATTTATCTGTGATGTTTAGGTACTCAAATGATGGGACTTCATTAATATGATTAATGAAATAAAAGAAACCTAAAATGTTGTAGAATCGAATTTCAAAATAAAACAGGTAGCTACAGTTCTTGCTTTGCACAGCGATATATATGATACATCCTGCACCTTATTCGATAAGGAAAGGACCGAGATCCCTTCACCGGGAGTGACTCCTTTAGCAATAACTGGCAGATGCTACACACTCGGTTTGTCTTTTGATTGCTTTTAAGAGTTTTTGCTTTGCACAGTGATATATATGATATATCCCGCACCTCATTCGACGAGGAAAGGACCGACGATCCCTTCACCGGGAGTGACTCCTTTAGCAAAACTAGAAAAGCCTCAAAAGCACTCCATCTTAAAACTCATTCGATCCTACAACGATATCAAGTTCATTACGCAATAGGTTTTCAGAAAAACCTGTCGTAGCCCTCCGTCATTTCAGATAAGTAGTAGTTAGTATTCGTGCTACGTTTGTTGGCCTGCGTCAAGGCGTAGTGTGCGGTAGCTAACTGGTGCTTATCTGCATAAGCATATGATGTGATTGGATTAGGGTAGTCGTGCGACTTTTGTTAGTGTATATGCCCTAGAGGCCATTACTGTATCATACTAGTTTGTATATTACTTAATGGATGCTTGGGATATTCACCTTGTATATACAATCTTGCTCAAAATAGTAGTATGCTACTTGGTTTGTTTCTACTTCAATGTGTACTTGTGTTTATTTCAGTATATCACTTATACGCATTAGTGGAGCCCTTAGGATCTTTGCTTGTTTACCAGCGTTGTGATGGCAGTCACACTAGTGGGGGCTGGGTAATCTATAGGCACATCCTTATACAGGTCCCTAGTCGCAGGACTATCGAGACAGGGCATCGATACTCCGGAGTAGACTAGCGTATGCGCTTCTCATCCCAGTGTGGGAGATGGTCTGTCCCACAGCCATCAGTACGTCGTACTGGAGATAGTATACGGGTGCTCGTTGGGTTACGAGTACACTGGACAGGACTCGTCGGGAACTGACAGGTTGGTATTATACCTATCGTCAGTTATCAGTTCCCAGGTGACATGAGTACAGCTTAGTCCGCTGACTTGACACTGGCACTTCGCCTCAAGTGTGTTCCCACTGCACTTTGATCACTACCCTACCACGGCTCAAAGGAGTCGTGCAAACGGGTGGTAGTTGGGTGCAGTCCCGAAGCACTTGGAGGCAGTGACGGTTAGACAGGATTCGTCTCTCCCGGTATTGGGGGTTGACATCGTGCTGTGTCTAGGAGAGCCATTACACGAGTAGTCCCTGGCCAGGGCAAACGAGATATACTGGTAGGTTTCCAGTGTTATCTCAGGGTGTTTTGGGCTTCGCTCCGGCACGACTTGTACCGCTATTGGGGGACTGACGTTTACCACCCCCTAGGCCCGCCATGCGATGTATCAGACGAACAGACCGGACTGTACGGAGACTGTCACATTCAGACTCAGTAGGAGTTCATATGGGGTTTCACCTCGTCAGCCTTCTTGTCGGCATCTACCTGGGGACCGTTACGCACAGCTAGTGCCGCTTGCGGTCTGTGGTTAAACCCACTGCCAGCGTAGTGTCGAGTCTTTAGAGTCCCACACAGAGGGTATTCGCCTCTGGGCAAAACAGAGTAGAGGTCGCATGGTTTTGCGACAGGGTTCGTTCTCATCCGCGCACTTGTGCACGTTTGGAGTCCGGACGGATTATACTGGCAGGCTCTGGTTTGAGCCAGATACTGGTATATATATTTGGGGTTGCTTTTATATCTTGGTATTCTTGTTCCTCGGAACGAGAATGCAGGTGTGTATGCACAGTTGCTTGAGGCGGAGGATGAGGTATTTCATTAGGGTTTCGGAACGGGTGCGTATGCACAGTTGACAGTTATCTTTTTCCAAACCCTAATGGATTTATGGATTATCTATTTATAATAGTAATTAAATGAGAATTTTGTTATGGTTGATTTTGTTGACTTGTTGACCATGGTTGACTTGTTGACCATGGTTGAAAGTTGACCACCATCATGCTTCAAAAGTCTTTCTTGATTTATGCTTACATTTTTAAATGAAGCATGGTTGTGGTCATTCCAAATTGCCATCAACTATTCTCATTTTCAATTATTATTATTAGATAATTCTTTTCTTTTGCATTATGGTTGCAAGAAAGAAAAAATATAGCTCATTCTATCATTCTCACTCTCTCTCTTCACTTCATCTTCTTCTTCCTCTAGTCAAGAGAAACCTTCTCATGAGTTGAGAATCCTTCTCTTGAAAAACAAAAGCAACCCTTAGACACTCTCTACTCACTCTAGGATCAAGGGTCTAGCAAGCCGGCGATTCTAGTTCACTCCAAGTACGAGAAAGAGCCCAAAGGTCGAGCCTTCGAGGTGGATCCATCTTCGACGGAAGAAGGCGACAAAGGAGAACCATCAACCTCTACAAAGTTTGAAGACGAAGGAGTTCAAGTCTAGGTATAACCATCTTCATCCGAGTAGCTAACTCTCTTTAGCATAGTTTGCTAGTTTTAGTTTAGACAACGATCCCGACCATAGTTTAGTCCATGTTGCCTCTTGCGTTAAAATTTTGATTTTATACCGTTTCCGCCTCCCCGTAAGCACCGGGGGTCGCAATATGGACTTACAGTGGTATCAGAGCCTAACTAAACTTAAACTAGCTTGGTAGTGAAGTGTAACGAAGTTCGGAACCGAAAAAATCACAAAACCGGAAAATCACAAAAACTGAGTTTCTGTTGAAATTTTTTCTGCTCAAAATGAAAAACTTTACACTTGTAAATTCGGCTCAGGGTTTTTTGTGAACACCCAAGAAAAACGATACAGTGATTCTCCTAAAGTGCCGCGCTTCCGCCGCGTGATCCTTCTTAGCCGCCGCGGAACCGCCGCGACTTGGTGTCTTCTCTGCATCGTTTTTCGTGCAGTGTGTTTGTGTGTTGGTTTTGGGATTTTTGAAATATATTATATGTGCCCAGATTTTGCAGAAAAGAAATTTCCTTTTGGGGTCCTATAATTCCGTATTTTTTCCGAACTTCACTACACTTTGACTATGATGGTTATATCTGTGATGTTTGCATGTATTGAACGTCGGCTAATCGCTATAAGACGATTAGTCGGGGTTATACATGATCTGTAATGTGCTGGAATGTGTATATAAATATGTTGGATTGTCGCGGGTGAATAGCCGGGGGTTGTGAGACGAGAGTTTTCTTTTCTTGCAATTCATTGTAAATGTAAATTGATGTAATTATATTATTTGTTTGGCCGCACAACCGGGTCGGGGTTGTAGCCGTCATTGTATAATTCTTTTTACTGTTTTTGCTCCTAGGATAGACCCATGGAGGGGTGCACAAACTACCGAGGACTTGGCGGGTAGTTTGCCGCACCCGTAGGGGTCTTGGGTGGGGTTTTGGCTGTTCACCGCGACCGTGTTATCTGTTTTTGTTACAGGCTCGTACAAATTACAGATTGCTAGTATATCCAATGTATTTATCTGTGATCTGAAATGTCTATCATTGCTTTCTATTTAGGCGTTGCTTATGTTTTACAGACGCGCTAGCCCAGCCCCCGCTCTGTCGTTAGTTAAGTAACCTAACGGGTAATGACGGGGCCCCGTGGCGAATGCGAATGGCATAAGCGTACGTCATATTTTGGTTGTTTTCTGCAATGGTAGGATTAAATGATGGGACGCATTAAAAGTACTAATGCAAGAATATCACGCATTAAAAGAACTAATGCAAGATAATAAACCAAGTTTAAGTCGATGGAACACTTTCGAAAAACCACTCGGTTCTTTTCAAAACTAACTTTTAAATGCGGAGATTGAGCCACTCCTTCTAAAAGCTATCTCGTTCCATCGATTAAATCAAGTTCACTACGTTCACGGTTTCGCCAAAACCATTCGTAGCCCTCCGTCGCTTCGCATGAATAGGCAATAGTATTCAAGCTATGTATTTTGGCCAAAGTCAAGGCATAGTGATTGGTAGCTATTGGGTGTTCATGTGTAGCATAGATAGATGCGTTGGTTTGGGACAGTCGTGCTGCCATTTTGGCCAAAGTCAAGGGTAGGTACGGATGGATCCAAATTAACCTGGATAGTGACGGGCAGAACTTGACATGTGACTTATGATATTTTGGCCAAAGTCAAGGTCATAAGAGCATGGGGCAAAAATCCACATCGGGAGTTTCATAAGTACTGAAACTTGCTAGATTTGCATACCATTTGGAGTGTGGTGATTCTGGTAGGATTCCTTCAGTTTCGTCACGCGATGATATTTGGATCCCGATCCTACTGTGAGTATATGCTACTCCTCGGGAAATTTCTCACTTAACGATCAATGCTATAAACCTAGTAGGTGCCTAGAAAGGTGTTAGCGGGGTTACGCCCCCAGGGAAAAGAGGTTCTTTAATTAAGGAACTTCGCGAAAGCGTTGGAAAACCTCCCTCGAAGTACCGACACCGGCCTGGCTGAACGGTTAAGCAAGTATTGTACGGTGGGATTGATCCTGACTAATTCTTCCTTTATGGTTTGAGGAGGGATTCGAGAAACAGTGGGAGCCATCCTGTTTAGACAAACTAAAAACCACTCTAAACTTGCAAGAGCATCATGCTGAGTGTTTCTTCTTCTCTCTCCTAAATGCAGCGACCAATCAACATGACTGGACTTAAGTTACTCCTAGATAAAAACAAACTGACAGGGCCAAACTACAAAGATTGGCTCAGGAATGTCAAGATAGCAATCACTTATGACAAGCTGGGGTATCTTCTTACCACCAAAGCTCCCCCTGTCCCTGGTCCAACTTCCAGCGTCGCGGATAAGGAAATCCGCAAGACTTGGGAGATTGATAGCGCGAAGGCCAAGTGCCTCCTGCTTGCCTCGATGGACAACGAACATCAGAGGAGGCATGAGAATATGGACATGGAGTCCATATTGCTCCATACAAAAGAACTGTATGGAGAGCAATCACGTATCGCAAGATACGAAGCGTCGAAAAAGTTGTTTTCGACAAAGATGGCCGTCGGATCATCAGTAGCCGAGCACGTGCTAAAGATGATCGGCTACATTGAGGAGCTCGCTGACCTAGGGATCACATTGGAGAGTGAGCTATATACGGATATAGTTCTCCAGTCCCTTCCTTCCACTTACGCCCAGTTTATACTGAACTTCAACCTACAAGAAAAAGAGGTTGAACTATCAGAGCTCCTCAACATGCTGAGGAGCGCAGAGGGCACCCTACAGAAAAGTAGGGATACATCCACTTTGTTTGTAGGAGGATCATCTTCTTCTAGGTCCAAGGCGAAAGCCAAGGGAAAGAAGAAGAAGGCCCCCGCCAAACCAAGGGGCGGTGTTAGTAAAGTGGATACGAAGGGAAAAGGTAAAGCAACAAAGATAGCGGGGAAGCTTGTGGATAAGGAAGAATGCTTCTTTTGTCATAAGAAAGGACACTGGAAGAATGATTGCAGGGCCTGGAAGGCCAGAACACAGGAATTGAAGCAGGTTGCAGCTTCAGCTTTAGGTGTGTATGTTATTGAAAACTGTCTTTCAATAAACTCTACTTCCTGGGTATTGGATACCGGATCAGGATCTCATATCTGTAATTCTTTGCAGGCGTTGAGAAACCGTAGGGATTTGAAGGCAGGTGACATGACCCTCAGAGTTGCGAACGGAGCTAGCATGGATGCTAAAGCCGTGGGGGACTATCACCTGGGAATGTCAGATGGACATGTTTTGGTTTTGCGTAATTGCTTTTTTGTACCCAACGCAACTTGTAATATCATTTCTGTATCTTTAGTTTCTAAAGAAGGTTATGAATTTGCGTTTGTAAGTAATGTTGTAAACATTCACCTTAATCAAGTATTGATTGGGTCAGGTACTCTGAGTAATGGTATATACGTGTTAAACCAACCACAGATTTTCAATGTCCAGAATACGCACAAAAGAAAGTCTCCAGAAATAAATCAGACTTTCTTATGGCATTGTGGATTGGGTCACATCAATGAGAGAAGGTTGACTAAGTTGCATACAGAAGGATATTTGAATGCGTTCGAATATCAATCATATGCCACTTGTCAATCTTGTCTCAAAGGAAAGATGACAAAGACTCCGTTTACTGGACATGGAGAAAGAGCGAGCGAGCTCTTGGGACTCGTACACAGTGACGTGTGCGGTCCAATGTCTACACATGCCCGAAGCGGACATTCTTACTTCATTACTTTTACGGATGACTTCTCAAGGTACGGTTATGTCTTCTTAATGAAACATAAGTCCGAGGCCTTTGGAAAATTCCAGGAGTATAAGAATGAAGTAGAGAAACAGACCGGCAAAAGTATTAAGATTCTAAGATCGGATCGAGGTGGAGAATACTTAAGTGCCGAATTCCTGGACTATTTAAAAGAGAACGGAATTCTCTCTCAGCTTACTCCTCCTTACACCCCGCAACATAACGGTGTATCGGAGAGACGGAACCGCACCCTATTGGATATGGTGCGGTCCATGATGAGTAACGCTGAGTTACCGCGATCATTCTGGGGATATGCGCTAGAATCAGCCGCATACCTTTTGAACCGAGTCCCCACTAAGACTGTGCCTACCACGCCATTTGAGATGTGGTGTGGGAAGAGACCCCATCTTAATCACATTAAGATATGGGGAAGTCCAGCTTTTGTCAAAAAGCAGCATGCGGACAAGCTCGAGGCACGCTCAGTACTGTGCAAGTTTGTGGGATATCCAAAGAATTCCAAGGGATATTTCTTCTACTGTGAAGAGGAACAAAAAGTTCTTGTTTCTCGTCATGCCCACTTTCTAGAACACCAGTTCATAGAAAAAGAAATAAGTGGGAGCGCAGTAGAGCTGGAAGAAATTCCAGAACCACAGACTGTTACTGAAAGCTTGGTGGAACCAGAGGGTTCAACAGAACAGGACATTCCTACGCCGCTCCGCAGGAGTAGTAGGCAGTCTCATCCGCCCGAGAGATACTACGGTTTTCTCATAGACGGGGATCGAGAGGATTGCATCATAGATTATGATGAGCCTACTAGCTTCCAGCAGGCCGTTCAGAGCGTTGACTCAGTGAGATGGCTGGATGCAATGCGGACCGAAATGGAGTCCATGTACACCAACAAGGTATGGACGTTGGACATTGCTCCAGACGGGGTAAAACCCGTAGGATGCAAGTGGATCTTCAAAAGGAAGATTGGTGTAGATGGACAGGTTGAGACCTATAAAGCTAGGCTGGTAGCAAAGGGTTTTCGTCAAAGACCTGGCTTGGACTACGACGAAACCTTTTCTCCAGTAGCCATTCGGATCCTTCTTGCCATTGCTGCCTTCCACGATTATGAGATCTGGCAAATGGACGTAAAGACAGCTTTTCTAAATGGAAATTTAGAGGAGTGTGTCTATATGGATCAGCCAGAGGGTTTCATTCAGAGTGGGAGCAGCGGAAAGGTGTGCAAATTGCTTAAGTCCATCTATGGACTAAAGCAGGCATCGCGGAGTTGGAACATCTGTTTTGATGAGACAGTCAAAGAATTTGGCTTTATCAAAAATCCAGATGAACCATGCATCTATAGTAGATTTGTAGCGAGAACTGTAGTATTCCTCGTTTTATACGTGGATGACATTCTCTTGATAGGAAATGACATTCCTATGCTACAAACTGTCAAGGGATTCTTGTCACAAAGGTTCTCCATGAAAGACCTGGGTGATGCCTCATACATCCTAGGGATCCGGATCCATCGTGATAGATCCAAGAGGATATTGGGACTTTCTCAGTCCAGGTACATCGACACCATAGTGAAAAGATTCAGTATGGAAGATTCCAAGCGCGGTAACCTACCGGCTTGTCACGGGATCACCCTCTCTAAAGAGATGTCTCCCAAGACTGATTTGGAGAGGGATCGCATGTCTATTATACCCTACGCTTCTGCGGTAGGCTCTATAATGTATGCGATGTTGTGTACCAGACCGGATGTAGCTTATGCACTGAGTGTAGTAAGCCGGTATCAGTCAAACCCTGGGGAGAAACATTGGATAGCAGTAAAGAACATTCTCAAGTACCTGAGAAGGACTAAGGAGATGTTCTTGGTGTATGGCGGAAAAGACCTCCAGATCGAGGCCTTTGCTGACTCCAGCTTCCAGAGTGACAAGGATGATTCCAAGTCCATGTCGGGTTTTGTCTTCACCCTCAATGGAGGGGCGGTGTGTTGGAAGAGTTCCAAACAGGAAACCGTTGCAGACTCGACGATGGAAGCGGAATACATCGCTGCATCTGATGCTGCAAAAGAAGCTGTCTGGATGAGGAAGTTCTTGAAAGAACTTCAGGTGGTTCCGTCCATTGTTGACCCAATACCTCTGTATTGCGACAACAACGGGGCTATAGCTTTAGCGAAGGAACCCAGGTCCCATCAGAGATCCAGGCACATCTTGAGGCGGTATCACCTGATCAGGGAGATCGTGGATCGCAAGGAGATCGAGGTTCGGAGGGTTGCTTCAGAAGAGAACACTGCAGATCCATTCACCAAGGCCCTACCCCAGACTCAGTTCGAGCGGCTGATCGAGATGATAGGTCTTCGATACGCCAGTACATGGCCTTAGTGCAAGTGGGAGATTGTTAGTGTATATGCCCTAGAGGCCATTACTGTATCATACTAGTTTGTATATTACTTAATGGATGCTTGGGATATTCACCTTGTATATACAATCTTGCTCAAAATAGTAGTATGCTACTTGGTTTGTTTCTACTTCAATGTGTACTTGTGTTTATTTCAGTATATCACTTATACGCATTAGTGGAGCCCTTAGGATCTTTGCTTGATTACCAGCGTTGTGATGGCAGTCACACTAGTGGGGGCTGGGTAATCTATAGGCACATCCTTATACAGGTCCCTAGTCGCAGGACTATCGAGACAGGGCATCGATACTCCGGAGTAGACTAGCGTATGCGCTTCTCATCCCAGTGTGGGAGATGGTCTGTCCCACAGCCATCAGTACGTCGTACTGGAGATAGTATACGGGTGCTCGTTGGGTTACGAGTACACTGGACAGGACTCGTCGGGAACTGACAGGTTGGTATTATACCTATCGTCAGTTATCAGTTCCCAGGTGACATGAGTACAGCTTAGTCCGCTGACTTGACACTGGCACTTCGCCTCAAGTGTGTTCCCACTGCACTTTGATCACTACCCTACCACGGCTCAAAGGAGTCGTGCAAACGGGTGGTAGTTGGGTGCAGTCTCGAAGCACTTGGAGGCAGTGACGGTTAGACAGGATTCGTCTCTCCCGGTATTGGGGGTTGACATCGCGCTGTGTCTAGGAGAGCCATTACACGAGTAGTCCCTGGCCAGGGCAAACGAGATATACTGGTAGGTTTCCAGTGTTATCTCAGGGTGTTTTGGGCTTCGCTCCGGCACGACTTGTACCGCTATTGGGGGACTGACGTTTACCACCCCCTAGGCCCGCCATGCGATGTATCAGACGAACAGACCGGACTGTACGGAGACTGTCACATTCAGACTCAGTAGGAGTTCAGATGGGGTTTCACCTCGTCAGCCTTCTTGTCGGCATCTACCTGGGGACCGTTACGCACAGCTAGTGCCGCTTGCGGTCTGTGGTTAAACCCACTGCCAGCGTAGTGTCGAGTCTTTAGAGTCCCACACAGAGGGTATTCGCCTCTGGGCAAAACAGAGTAGAGGTCGCATGGTTTTGCGACAGGGTTCATTCTCATCCGCGCACTTGTGCACGTTTGGAGTCCGGACGGATTATACTGGCAGGCTCTGGTTTGAGCCAGATACTGGTATATATATTTGGGGTTGCTTTTATATCTTGGTATTCTTGTTCCTCGGAACGAGAATGCAGGTGTGTATGCACAGTTGCTTGAGGCGGAGGATGAGGTATTTCATTAGGGTTTCGGAACGGGTGCGTATGCACAGTTGACAGTTATCTTTTTCCAAACCCTAATGGATTTATGGATTATCTATTTATAATAGTAATTAAATGAGAATTTTGTTATGGTTGATTTTGTTGACTTGTTGACCATGGTTGACTTGTTGACCATGGTTGAAAGTTGACCACCATCATGCTTCAAAAGTCTTCCTTGATTTATGCTTACATTTTTAAATGAAGCATGGTTGTGGTCATTCCAAATTGCCATCAACTATTCTCATTTTCAATTATTATTATTAGATAATTCTTTTCTTTTGCATTATGGTTGCAAGAAAGAAAAAATATAGCTCATTCTATCATTCTCACTCTCTCTCTTCACTTCATCTTCTTCTTCCTCTAGTCAAGAGAAACCTTCTCATGAGTTGAGAATCCTTCTCTTGAAAAACAAAAACAACCCTTAGACACTCTCTACTCACTCTAGGATCAAGGGTCTAGCAAGCCGGCGATTCTAGTTCACTCCAAGTACGAGAAAGAGCCCAAAGGTCGAGCCTTCGAGGTGGATCCATCTTCGACGGAAGAAGGCGACAAAGGAGAACCATCAACCTCTACAAAGTTTGAAGACGAAGGAGTTCAAGTCTAGGTATAACCATCTTCATCCGAGTAGCTAACTCTCTTTAGCATAGTTTGCTAGTTTTAGTTTAGACAACGATCCCGACCATAGTTTAGTCCATGTTGCCTCTTGCGTTAAAATTTTGATTTTATACCGTTTCCGCCTCCCCGTAAGCACCGGGGGTCGCAATATGGACTTACAACTTTGTTGGCCTGCGTCAAGGGTCGTGCGGGTGGGTTTAATTCAATCAGGAAATGACGGGTTGAACTTGACTAGCGGACTATGGTTTGTTGGCCTGCGTCAAGGTCATAGGACGCTAGGGGCAAAATATTATCGGGAATTTCAAGTGTTGAAATTTGCAATGAGATTGCATACCTTCTATGAGATAGTTGGATCCCGATACCCGCTGCGAGTAAGAGTTACTCCTGGGAGAGTTTTACACATTACAATTAGCCGATCAAGTAGGTGTCTAGAAAGGTGTCAATGGGGTTACGCCTCTGGGAAAACGAGGTTTACATTAATTAGGTTCGTGCGAAAGCACGGGGGACCTCCCTCAAAGTACCGACACTGGCCTGGCTGAGAGATTGGCGAACTTGTAGTGTGTAATTAATCCCGGCTAGTCTTTCCTTTTAGGGTTTGAAGGAAGATTTGATAAAAAGCAGTGGGAGCCATCCTGATTAGATAAAATAATAACCAATCTTTTCTTGCAAGAGCGCACGCTGAGTGTTTTCTTCTCTCTCTCTCCTGGTAGCGACCATATCACGCCTTAATCAAGATAATAAAACGGATTATTGACCGAACCCGCTTGTTATACGGAGCTGGGGAACGTTGGTCCCGCTCCAACTTATAAATGTTATAAGACAGAGCAGGAAATTGGGGATTACCAGAATTCCCGTGCCGCCCAAACGAAGAGAGTGCATGCTGATGCATCATCTTCGGGTGTGTTCATTATACAGAACTGTTTCTCAGTATCCTCTGCGTCCTGGGTATTTGATACCAGATCAGGATCCCAGATATGTAATCTGTTACATAGGGCTACAGAAAGGTAGAGAACTGAGAACGGGTGATAAGTTTCATGAGGCAGAAAACGGCGCAAGAGTTGCAGCCAAGTCTGTTGGTCACTGTCACCCTGTATTACGAATACATTGATTCTAAACAAATGTTATTAGATACCGAACCTGATATACAAAATCATATCTATCTCTTTATTAGTAAAGAAATAATAAAATTTTGTATTGTTGGATAATGTTTTGAACATTTCCTATATCAAAAGTTGATCGGTTCAGGCATGTTATCTACAAGCATTAATGTTCTAAATCAAACTACAGTTCTTAGTATATAGAACACACATAAGAAGATAAGTTCAGAAATGAACGGATCCTTCTTAAGGTATTGTAGACTAGGTCAGATCAATGCGACCCGACTGGCAAGAGTTACATATAGATGTATATTTAAATAAGTTTGAATTTACATCTTGTGAAACTCGCTAGTCATGTCACAAAGATAAGATGACCATAGCTCCGTTTATTGGAAACAGAGAAAGAGTTAGTGAACTCTTGGGATGATACATGTTGATGTATGTAGGTCCCCTGTCTACACATGCCAAGACTGGTTCTTTATACTTCATTACGTTCTCTGATAATCTCTCAAGATTCAGACATATGTTCCTGTTGAAACACAAGTCTGAACCTTTTAAGATATTCACAGAATATAAGTAAGAAGTAGAGAACCAATAAGGGTACAAGTATTATGTCCTTTGATGTGATCAAGGAGGAGAATACTTGAGCACGAAAATCCTGGATTATTCTAAAGGAGAATGAGATTCTCTCTCAGCATTACTCCTCTGTATACACCATAGCACGATGGTATATCGGGGCGGAGCAATAACACCCTATATGATAAGGTGTGCTCTATGATGAGTACTACTGAGTTACCTTTTTCCTTTTGGGAGTTATGCACTTGAGAAGCTGCATACCTATTGAATACGGTTCGAATGAAATCAGTTGCCTACCACTCCATATAAGATATGGTATGGGAAGAGCCCATGTCTTAAGTCAGTTAAGATTTGGGGTTGACCGGCCTATGTCTAAAAGCAAAATCCGGACAAGCTCGAGGCAAGATCTGTTATGTAGAACTGGAAATGTTCCAGCTATACAAACTACAGCAGATGATTTGATAGAACCAAAGGATTCAATAGTCACCAACGAACCTCAGCCTCTCCGCCGATCTAGTAGGGTTTTCTCACCCACCTGAGAGATACATAGGTTTCTCTATGACAGTGGGAGCGAGGATTGCATCATGAGATGATGACCCAACTAGCTTCGGGCTGGCCATCAGGAGTAAGACTCTGTAAGGGGCTGGATGCTTAGTGATCTGAGATGGAATCCATATACACCAACAAAGTATGGACTTTGGTTGCTATATCTGAAGGGTTAAATCCCCATCAGGAGCAAGTATATCTTGAGAAGATTACTTGGTGTACATGGAAAAGTTGAGACTTTCAAAGCTAGACTTGTTAAAGGTTTTCATCATCGACCAGGCGTGGATTATGATGAAACCTTTTCTAAGGATCTATGCTTAAGTCCATCCAGATCCTACTTGTCATGGCTACATACCATGACTGCGATATCTGGTGGTTGGGTGTCATGACTGCTTTTCTAAATGATGATTTGGAAGAGAGCGTCTATAAGTACACAGCCAGAGGGCTTCGTAGACAGTGGGAGCAGCGAAAACGTGTGCAAGATGTTTTATAGGATAAAGCAGGCATCGCGGAGTTGGAACATCTGTTTTGATGAAGTAGTCAAAGAGTTTGATATCATCAAAATGGTAGATGAACCTTGTATAAACAAAAAGGTAGTAGGGAGTATGGTGGTGATCCTCGTAGAGTACGTGGATGACATACTCTTGATAAGAAAGGAGTTTTCTTATGCTACGCTCGATCAATCTCCGTCTGTCACAATGATTCTCCACATAGGATCAAAATGATACCTACTAAATCCTGGGTTTTGGATCTATGAGATAGATCTAATTGGATGTTAGGATTCTCACTAGTTGTAGTGAGATGGTATCAATCGATCCTGGGGAGAATCACTGGAAGGGTTCCAGGGCGATAAAGACGACTGAATGTCAGTCACAGGCATTGTCTATACCCTTAGTAAAGGGACGGTATGTTGGAAGAGTTCCAAGCTAGATACCGTGACATACTAGACGATAAAGGCATGATACATCGCTACTTGAGATGCTACCAAAGAGGCTGTTTGGGTGTATATTGGTTCATGAGATGAACTATGTTCCTCCCATTGTGTGACAATGGAGTTGTGGCTTATGCCAAGGAACGTCCGTCCCATCAGTGATCCAAACATATTCTAAGGCAGTGTCACCTGATCATGGAGATGGTTGATCTCCAGGGAGATCGAGGTTAGGAGAGTAGACTCGGAGGACAACACAGCGGATCCACTCACAAAGGCCTGTTCCCAGAGAGAGACTTTTATGGGATGGTTGAGTATGAGATACTGCAACCACTGCTATCAGATGGCCCTAGTGCAAGTGGGAGATTGTTAGTTATATATATGCCCTAGAGGCCATTACTGTACATAGGATGTATATTGTAGTGGATGCTGGGACGTATATAGGGAGGACTTTCTTGCTCGACATGATAGTATGCTATCTGGTTGAACTTTACCTTAACGTGTATACTGATTGTCTCTCTGTTACATATTGGTAAAGCCCTTAGGATCTGTACTTGACTACCTGGACTATGATGCGGATCATACTAGTGGGGACATGGTAGTCCGTAAGTACATCCTTTAATGTCCCTAGTCGTGGGTGTATCGAGACGGGGCATCGATATACCAGAGTAGACTAGCGTGTACCTTCTCGACCCATACAGATGGGCGATGGATGATCCCATATCCATCGGTGTTTGACATCAGAGATGATATACGGGTGCTCAGTAGAGACTGGGTACACTGGACGGACTCGCCGAGAACTCCCAGATGGTATTATACCTCACGTCAGATGGCAGTTCTCTGGTGACACTGGTACAGAGTAGTCTGTTGACCCGAGATCGTCATAGAGTCTTGTGTGGTTCCCACTGTGCTTTGATTTCCATCTTACCACGTCCAAGAGAGCGTGCAAAACGGTGGTTTTTGGGTACAGTCCTGAGTCACATGGAGGCAATGAGCGATAGGAGGGGATTCGTCTCTCCCGGTATAGGGGGTTGATGTTGCGCTGTGTTCGATTGGCTATAACAGGAAATCCCTGGCCAGGGTTGCTGAGATTTACTGGTAAATGTTACCAGTAGTTTCTCGAACAGTTATAGACCTCATATCGACACGACTTATCGAGCTATTGGGGTCTGACGTTTACCACCCCTAGGCAAGATATGCGACATATCAGACGATCAGACCGGACTGTACGGTAGTGTTACTGGTTGGATTCACTGGAGTGTGAGCGGGCTTGCTCGTCGATCTTCAGATCGCTCAATACCCGGGTGGCCGTTACGTTTAGCAGACCGCTTGCGGCTTGTGGGTGCTTGATTTGATCATTACCTGCTGCCGGCGTATTGACGAGTCTTTAGAGTCCTACACAGAGGTTTCCTGGCTCAAGCGAAACGAAATAGGAGCGCATATGAGATATGTGCGGGACCGAGAATAATGCGTGTATGTGATACCGTATTCCATTCTCGCGATGAATGTATCGAATGGTTGTATGCGATATAACCTAGTTATCGATTCAAGCGTTGATTCGATAAGCCGATACATTGTATACTAGTCGGTTGTGTGCGACATGACCGGATCATTGAATCAAGTGTTGATTTAATGATTTAATGTATAATTATATATTTGATATATTACTTTGCATTAACTAGTAATGGTTCACTTTAAATGGATTTTCTCACTTGGATTGTGCAAGTTGTATATGTGATATACTTTTATGCACATGTTTGTATCATGTTTGATGATGCATATTAACTTGGTTAAGTGTAAAGATTAAACCATGGTTTACTTAATGATTAGGGTTTTGATTATCTTATTCATTTATTTATATATTCATTTTGGAAATTATTTAAGGATGGTGGCTTATTTTGTTTTATGTTGAAGTTTCTTGAAACTTTGATCAAGTCAACCATTCTTATCTCTTCCTTAACCCTAACCATCATATCTAACCATGGTCCATTCTCTACACTAAACTAAGGTTAATATTATGATAAGAATGGATTTTATTTTCTATTTGATATTATTCTTATCATAACAATATTCATCTTCTTCATCTTCTTCTTCATTGAAGAAGCTTGCTTCATCAATGGTGATTGATGAAAACAAGTGAGAAATCCAATTCTAAAGTCTACCCACTTCCTATTTCTTCATCCTCTACCTCTTGCCAAGTAGTAGAGTGTGTTTTCTTCACAAGTTTCATGACTTGGTGAAGTGAGAGCTTGATCTTGCGATGCTTCGACGTAGATCATCTTCGGCATGGACATCGACGACCTAGCTTGCCCATTCTCCGACGAAGCCGACGCTAGAGCCCGGATTTGATTTGGACAGCGGAGAGGACTTCGTTGCGGAGCTATGGATGTGGAGCACCGGATCTACAAAGGTTGTATTTCCGTATTCCCTTAGTTAAGTTGTTAACTAGCTTACTTTTCGCCTAGACATCTAGCAAACGATCCGTAGTCGGGTTTCTCGGCACCGTTAAAATTTTAATATGGCATGTTCGATGGCTTGTGAGACCTCCTTGGGGTGCCTAGGAACCCTACAGACTTGACACTGCTACTTCGCCTCGAGTGTGTCCCACTGTTCTTAGATTGCTACCCTACCACAGCTCAAAGGAGTCGTGCAAACAGGCAGCAGTTGGGTGCAGTCCTGAGCACTTGGAGGCAGTAGTGGTTATACAGAATTCGTCTCTCCCGGTATTTGGAGTTGATCTCGCGCTGTGTCTGGAGAGCCATTATGCAAAGTCCCTGGCCAGGGCAAGCGAGATTTACTGGTAGGTTTTCCAGTAGTTTCTCAAGGTGTAATGGGTTTCGCTCTGACATGACTTATACCGCTTTTAGGGGACTGACGCTTGCCGCCCCTAGGCCCGATATGCGATAGTCCTAGACAAACAGACCGGACTGTACGGAGATTGTCACATCAGGCTCAGTAGGAGTTCGGATGGGTTTCCTCATCGGCCTTCTTATCGACATCTACCTGGGGACCGTTACGTACAGCTAGTGCCGCTTGCGGTCTGTGGTTAAACCCACTGCCGGCGTAGTAGTCGAGTCTTTAGAGTCCCACACAGAGAGTTTCCCTGCTCCGGGCGAAACGATATAGAGGTCGTATGATTTTACGCCAACGTTCGGACACGCACGTGCATTTATGCGCGTACGATGTTCGGACAGTTTTTACTTGCTGGCTTTGGTTTAAGCCAGATTCTAGTATCGGATTATTGGATTTATACAGTCTAAAATTTTTCCGTGTTTTCACGGATAGGAGGGGCGTTCTCGTAATTTGGCGAGAAGCTTCTAGAAGGATGATGACTTGGGGGCTAAGGTGGCATTTGCATTTATTGATTTAATGACTCATGGTGTGATTCATACAAAGGAGTTAGTGTTGCATTTAATGTTTAATGACTCATGTGATGAATCACATAAAGTGAATAAATGAAGCATGGTTGATAAATCATTTGATTTATTCATTTAATAAATGATTATGCTTCATATATTCAAGATGAGATATTATTTCATTTCATTCTCACTCTCACCTTCTCTCTCCTCAAGCTTTCTCTCTTCAAACCCTAACCCTACCCTCTCATGTGTTGAGATCAAGGGTTAGCAAGACATATTAATCCATAATCACACTCTATATTACCTAGGTTGCTTAGATTAGCACCTTGAGAAACCTAGTTACCTCAAGATTAGAGGCAAAGCTTGAAGTAGAAACTTTCGGGTGGATCGCCTATTACAAAGAGGAGGCCGACGAGGAGGTGGTTAACGAGAAGAAGAAGGACTTGGTTCATTAGGTATAATCTTCTTTCATAGTAGCTAATTACACCTATGTTAGTGTTAGTTATAGTTTAGCAAAGATCCTTTCGGTTAGTCGATGTTAGTTTAAACAAAATGATTGTTTTTCATATTTCCGCCTCCCCGCAACTCGTGGGGTGTACAACGTCGACTTACAGTGGTATCAGAGCCTCGCTAAACAATAAATAACTTATTAGCAAAGTCGTTCGAAATTCGATTGCAAAACGAACCGGAAAAAACATCAATTTGACCAAGTTTCTGTCGATTTTAAAACGGGGTCTAAAAATTTTTCAGGGACCCTTAAAATTACATGCAGGAAAATATAAGAACACTGGAGAATTTTGAGGTCCTAACTCAGCCAAACCGCCGCGGATCCGCGGCCGATCCAACCGATCCGCCGCGGATCCGCCGCCGAGTTGAAGCCGAGTTGACTCAAAATTGCCCAGTAACTCTTCTGTGATGTTTTTGTTCTTTCTGGAATGTTTTGTTTCTGCTCAAGTCTCAGGTGCACAGAGAAGTTTTTGGAGTGGAATCAATTGTGTTTGCTCGATCGAAATTCTACGATGTTAGGCTAATTAGATTATATCTGATTTGTATAATGTGTTCGTAAACCTCCCCTAACTGCTAGTATGTCGGTTGGTAAGGGGTTGCACATTTCTGTAATGATTTTACTGTTTGTGTTTATGAACTTGATTGGATTGTTGTGATGATTATCCGGGGTTTGAGATGGGTTTTAATATTCATTCATTCGATGTAAATTATAATATGTTGTAATATTCTTTTGCGGGGCACATCCAGGTTGCAGTTGTAGCCACCGTTGTATTATTTCATTTACTGTTTTTGCTCCTAGGATAGACCCAAGGTGGGGTGCACAAACTACCGGGTACTTTGAAGTGTTTAGTGGCCTACTCACATTGTTGAGGGAGACCGCTTCACTTCGGGTACTTGGCGGGTAGTTTGCCGTACCCGTAGGGGTCTAGGGTGGGGTAATGGCTATTCATCACAACTGTGTAATCCGTCTTTCGTTGCAGGCTCAAAGGAAACGCAGATTGCTTGTATATCCAATAATGTTCATCTGTGATCTGGAATGACTATTATTGCGTCTGACGAATGTACAATATCTATATATGATAGCTATTTAGACGTCACTTATGTTTTACACCCGCGCTAGCCCAACCCCCGCTCTATCGTTAGTTAAGTAACCTAACGGGTGATGACGGGATCCAGTGGCGAATGCGGATGGCATAAGAGGGTGTTGTATTTTCGTTGTTTTCTGTAATGATAGGTTAATTGATGGGACACATTATATTAATGCAAAGAAAATAAACCAAAGTTGAATCGTTGGAACAGTTTAAAACAAACCACCCGGTTATTTTAAAACAAAGGATATTTTTTAAATTGCGGAGTTTTAACCACTCCTTTTAAAAAGCTATCAGGTTCCTTCGATCATATCAAGTTCACTATGTTCATGGTTTCGCCAAAACCATTCGTAGCCCTCCTCATTTCATTTGGGTATTCAGTGGTATTCAAGTTATGTATTTTGACCAACGCCAAGGCATAGTGTTTGGTAGCTGCTGGGTATTCATTTGTTGCATAGATAGATGAGTTAGTTTGGGACAGTCGTATTATCATTTGGCCAACGTCAGGGGTATGTACGGATGGGTTCAAATTAACAAGATAATGATGGGTAGAACTTGACATGTGACTTATGACATTTTGACCAACGCCAAGGTCATAAGAGCATGGGGCAAAAATTTATATCGGGAATTTCTAAAGAAACTGAAATTTGCAAAGAGATGCATACCATTTGGAGTTTGATGAATGTTGGTAGGATTCCTTCAGTATTATCATATGATGATATTTGGATCCCGATCCTACAGTGAGTGTATGCTACTCATCAGGAGATTCGTCACTTAACGATCAATACTATAAACCAAGTAGGTGCCGAGAAAGGTGTCAGCAGGGCTACGCCCCCAGAGAAAAGAGGTTATTTAATTAAGGAACTTAGCGAAAGCGTTGGAAAACCTCCCTCGAAGTACCGACACCGGCCTGGCTGAACAGTTAAGCAAGTATTGTACGGTGAGAATAGTCCTGGCTAGTTCTTCCTTTTTGGTTTGAAGAGGGATTCGAGAAACAGTGGGAGCCATTCAGTTTAGATAAACTAAAAACCACTCTAAGCTTGCAAGAGTATCATGCTAAAGCGTTCCCTCCCTCTCTCATTGCAGCGACCCAAAACATGACAGGCCTTAAGTTACTATTAGAGAAAAATATACTGACAGGGCCAAACTATAAAGATTGGCTGCGGAATGTCAAAATGGCTTTAACTTATGACAAATTGGGGTATGTCCTTACTACTAAGGCACCTGCTGTCCCTGATCCTAAATCCAGTCTTGCGGATAAGGAAATCCACAAGACCTGAGAGTTAGATTGTGCGAAGGCCAAGTGCATCGTGCTTGCCTCGATGAATAATGAACATCAGAGGAGGCACGAGGATATGGATCTTGAATCCATATTTCTCCATACAAAGGATCTGTATGGGGAGCAATCTCGTATAGCAAGATACGAGACCTCAAAGAACTTGTTTCAGGCGAGGTTGGCCGTCGGATCATCTGTAGGAGAACATGTCCTGAAGATGATTGGCTATATAGAAGAGCTCGCAGACCTTGGGACGACTTTGGAGAATGAGCTCTATACAGACTTGATTCTCCAGTCCCTTTCTTCCACCTACGCCCAGTTTATTCTGAATTTCAACATTCAAAGAAAAGAAGTTGAACTTCCAGAACTCCTTAACATGTTGAGGAGTGCAGAGGGCACCTTGCAGAAGGCAAGGAAAACACCCGCTATGTTTGTTGGCGGTGCTTCTTCTTCCGGGTCCAAGGCTAGGGCCAAAGGAAGGAAGAATAAGGCCGCCACCAAACCTAGAGGAGGTGTTAGTAAGGTGGGACTGAAGGGAAAGAAAAAGATTGCGGTGCCAGTAGTGAAAGGATGAGTGCTTCCACTGTCATAGGAAAGGGCACTGGAAGAAAGATTGCAAGGCGTGGAACGCCAAGAACCAGGAACCGAAGCAAGCTGTGGCTTCGACTTCAGGTGTGTTTGTAATTGAGAATTGTTTGTCAATCAACTCTACTTCTTGGGTATTGGATACCGGATCAGGATCTCATATATGCAATTCATTGCAGGCACTGAGAAACTGTAGAGTGCTGAAGGTTGGTGATATGACCCTAAAGGTTGCTAATGGAGCTAGCGTGGGAGCTGTGTCTATAGGGGATTATCACCTTGGATTGACGAGTGGACATATTTTGGTTTTGCATAACTGTTTTTGTGTACCTAGTTTAACGTGTAATATCATATCAGTTTCCTTGTTATCAAAAGAAGGTTATGATTTCACATTTGTAAGCGATGTTGTTAACATCCACCTTAATCATGGTTTGATTGGGTCCGGTACACTGGATAACGGTATATATGTCTTAAACCAATTACAGATTTTCAATGTCCAGAACACACTAAAAAGAAAGTCTCCAGATATAAATAAGGCTTTCTTATGGCATTGTAGACTAGGTCACATCAATGAGACAAGGTTAACTAAGTTACATAGAGAAGGATATTTTGATTCATTCGAATATCAATCTTATGACACTTGTCAATCATGTATCAAAGGAAAGATGACAAAGGCTCCATTCACTGGACATAGAGTAAGAGCGAGCGAGCTCTTAGGACTCATACACAGCGATGTATGTGGTCCAATGTTTACACACGCAAGAGGTGGTTTTTCCTATTTCATTACTTTTACGGATGGTTACTCTAGGTACGGATTCATTTTCTTGATGAAACATAAATCCGAGGCTTTTGAGAAATTCCAAGAGTATAAGAATGAAGTGGAAAACCAAACCGGCAAAAGTATCAAGACATTGAGATCTGATCGAGGTGGTGAATACTTAAGTGCCGAGTTCCTAGGTTACCTAAAAGAGAAAGGAATTCTCTCTCAGCTTACTCCTCCATACACTCCACAGCATAACGGTGTATCGGAGAGACGGAATCGAACCCTATTGGATATGGTACGTTCCATGATGAGTAATGCTGAGTTACCGCGATCTTTTTGGGGTTATGCGCTAGAATCAGCAGCATATCTTCTGAACAGGGTTCCTACCAAGACTGTGCCTACCACGTCATATCAGATGTGGAGTGGGAAGAAACCCTATCTTCAGTATCTGAAGATATGGGGATGTCCAGCTTTTGTTAAAAAGCAGCATGCGGACAAACTCGAGGCACGATCAGTACAGTGTAAGATTGTGGGATATCCAAAGAACTCCAAGGGGTATTATTTCTATTACGCAGAGGAACAACAGGTTTTTGTTTCTCGTAATGCCCATTTTCTAGAACATCAGTTTTTAGAAAAGGAAACAAGTGGGAGCGAAATAGAACTGGAAGAAATTCCAGAACCACAAACTACTACTGAAAGTTTGGTAGAACCGGTAGTTCAAGAAGAACAGGACATTCCCGCACCCCTCCGCAGGAGTAGTAGGCCGTCTCATCCGCCTGAGAGATACTACGGTTTTCTCATAGAAGGGGATGGAGAGGATTGCGTCATTGATGATGATGGACCTACTAGCTTCCAGCAGGCCATCCAGAGCGGCGACTCGGTACGATGGCTAGATGCAATGCGGACCGAAATGGTGTCCATGTACACCAACAAAGTATGGACTTTGGACTTTGCTCCAGATGGGGTAAAACCCATAGGATGCAAATCGATCTTCAAGAAAAAGATTGGTGTAGATGGACAGGTGGAAACCTATAAGGCTAGACTTGTTGCAAAGGGTTTTCATCAAAGACCTGGTGATCAGTCGAAAACATTGCATATTTTAACCAGCAATTTCCCTATCATCTGCATACATATAGAAGTGTACGGCATTCATATTCTACATATTAGCAAATCTATCGCAAAATATCAGATTACATGTATTCAACCTTAAAACCGGCATTTCTAGGGAAATTGACTGCATTGCATGGCATCGCAATATTTCTATATGTCGCAACCCGTGTTTCAAAGTCTGTGCAGGAAAAGGAAAAGCTCGCTCGAACATTACACCGCTCAAAAGATACGTCAACTCACTAATTTCAGATTTGGTATCATTACAAAGGAGAAATTGCAAATCAACATATCAAAGGAAGCCCTAAACTACAGTACAAGCCCACAGAAGAAAGTACAAAGCCCAAGCCTCCTACATGGCCGCGGAACCGCGGCCTAAGCCTGCTTGTGCCGCGGTTCCGCGGCTACTTGATGACATCACCAACTCAGCTTTGTACCATAATGCTTCTCTCAGGGCCCACTGCTCAGAAATGTATCTCAGTTTCCAGAAGACTTCAGGGGTTTCTGCCAGATCAGCAAACAACGGTTTCCAAGCCTAATTAAACCTATCTTAAACTCTAAGCTAGCTCCTAACAAACTATCTTCTAGAAGACTCAACAAACTTTTGGAGGGAACTACCATTTCAAACCTAAACCTAGGGTTTGGGAGTTCTATAAATAAGACCCTAGACTCAAGGAAGAGGGATCATCTTAGATCATCATATATCATACATCCAAGAGAGGGTGTGATTCATTTTAGTTCATTTTTAGCCAATCTCCTTCTTCATCTCCTTCCTCCACAAGTCTAGTGAGAGGGCTTGTGTGAACCCTAATTCCAATCAAAATCAAGATCCCGAGTACCCATTAAGCAAGAAGCCCTACAACCTTTAGGAGCGGAGCCGATCTTCAACGGAGCAAGCGATCCGAGCCGATCCACGACTCACGAAGCCGAGCGACGCCCGATCAACAATCTAGATTCTTCCTCTTGTAGTTCTTGAAGCGAATGTAATCAAAATTGTTGAGATAAATAAAGGTGATATTCTTTTATCTTGTTTTCTTTAAATTCTGCATCATGATATCTTTACAATTCGTGAATATTTTCTGTATGGTGATGTGTGAATAAAACTCCGCTCGTCGAGGAGTCGAGACGGTCAATAGAATGATGATGTAACATAGCTTTAATCGATTCTTGAGTCCTACGTGTTTTGAAAACCCTAGCAAGTTCAAGAAACGACGACCCATTTCGTTTCGATGCTTTCTTGATTGACATCGTTCGAAATTGGGGAGTTACGATCGTTTCTTGAATTTGGTAGAGGCTAGGAAAGGAATGATATCGACGAAAGAACAAGGGTTAAAAGATGAACCCTAGTTTCATCAAGAAAGCCCTAACTCTCGTCGATGATCATCGATCTAGTATCAATCCTTCGAAGGACAAGAACACGATATCTTTAGATTACATCACGTCTATTGATCCTATCGATTCCTACGAGCCTCTTTTAGATTCTTGATTGTTGATTGGAAATATCATCGATACACCGATTCTTGATTGTTTATCTTTTTCTTGATTCTTGAATAGAATAGTGACACTTGAAAATCAATACTCTTGAATCATGTTTTCGTTTATCTTAGCTTAACTTTTCAATTCAAGCATATCAATATAACGAATCGTGCAATCCCTGTGGACGATCCGCACTCATTCATGAACTACAATTGACACCGTAGTTTGATTGCGGTCAAAATATTTTTTGGTTGTGAAGTTCTTTGTAAATTTTCTGAATACCGACACAAGAAACAGTTTCAATCAAATGTTGCCGTTTTAGGGACCTTTTGAATTGATTCATACTACACAACAGGAAAATCTAACAATCACCTGGTTTGGACTATGACGAAACTTTTTCTCCAGTGGTTATGCTCAAATCCATTCGGATCCTTCTTGCTATTGCTGCCTTCCATGATTATGAAATCTGGCAGATGGACGTAAAGACGGCTTTTCTAAATGGTTATTTGGAAGAGTGCGTCTATATGGATCAGCCAGAAGGCTTCAATCAGAGTGGGAGCAGCGGGAAAGTGTGCAAGTTGCTTAAGTCCATTTATGGACTAAAGCAGGCATCGCAGAGTTGGAACATCTGTTTTATGAAACGGTCAAAGAATATGACTTTATCAAAAATCCAGATGAACCATGTATATATAGTAAAATTGTAGCACGAACTGTCGTATTCCTCGTCTTGTACGTGGATGACATTCTCTTGATAGGAAATGACATTCCTATACTACAATCTGTCAAAGGATTCTTGTCACAAAGGTTCTCCATGAAAGACCTGGGTGATGCCTCTTACATTCTGGGGATCCGGATCTATCGTGATAGATCCAGTTAGTTATATGTATGCCCTAGAGGCCATTACTGTACATTGGATGTATATTGTAGTGGATGCTGGGACATATATAGATAGGACTTTCTTGCTCGACATGATAGTACGCTATCTGGTTGCTCTTTATCTTAACATGTATACTTTCTGTCTCTCTGATTACATGTTGATAAAGCCCTTAGGATGTGTACCCGACTTCCAGGACTGTGATGCAGATCATACTAGTGGGGCCTGGGTAGTCAATGAGTACATCCTTCATTGTTCCTAGTCGAGGGAATATCGAGACGGGGCATCGATATTCCAGAATAGACTAGCGTATATCTTCTCGACCCATGCGATGGGCGATGGATGATCCCATATCCATTGGTGTTTGACATCGGAGATGGTATGCGGGTGCTCAGTGGAGACTGGGTACACTGAACGGACTCGCCGAGAACTCCCAGATGGTATTATACCTCACGTCAGATGGCAGTTCTCTGGTGACACCGGTACAGCTTAGTCTGTTGACCCGAGATCGTCATAGAGTCTTGTGTGTCTCCCACTGTGCTTTGATTTCCACTCTACCACGGCTCTACTGAGTTATGCAAACAGGTGGTTTTTGGGTACAGTCCCGATTCACATGGAGGCAATGAGCGATAGGAGGGGATTCGTCTCTCCCGGTATTGGGGGTTGATGTTGCGCAATGCTCGACTGGCCATAACAGGAAATCCCTGGCCAGGGTTGCAGTGATATACTGGTAAGAGTTATCAGTAGTTTCACGAATGTTATGGACCTCAAGTCGGCATGACTTATCAAACTACTGGGGTCTGACGTTTACCATCCCTAGGCGAGATATGCGACATATCAGACGAACAGACCGGACTATACGGTAAGTGTTACTGGTTGGATTCACAGGAGTATGAGCGGGCTTGCTCGTCGATCTTTTGATCGCTCAATACCCGGGTGGCCGTTACGTTTAGCAGACCGCTTGCGGCTTGTGGGTGTTTGATATGATCATCATCCGCTGCCGGCGTATTGACTAGTCTTTAGAGTCCTACACAGAGGTTTCCTGGCTCAAGCGAAACGAAATAGGAGCGCATATGAGATATGTGCAGGACCGAGAATAATGCGTGTATATGATACCGTATTTCATTCTCGCGATGAATGTGTCGAATGGTTGTATGCGATATAACCTAGTTATCGAATCAAGGATTGATTCGATAAGCCGATACATTGGATACTAGCTGGTTATATGCGATATAACCGGATCATTGAATCAAGTGTTGATTTAATGATTTAATGTATAATTATATATTTGATATATTACTTTGCATTAACTAGTATTGGTTCACTTTAAATGGATTTACTCACTTGGTTTGTACACATTGTATATGTGATATACTTTTGTGCACAAGATTGTATCATATTTGATGATACTTGTTCTTTTGGGTTTGTGTAAAGATTAAACCATGTTTAGTGAATGGTTAGGGTTTCTTTTCTCTTATTTATTTATCCATTTATTATTGTTTTGGAAAAGATAAAGAGAAAAAGAAATGGTGGCTTAGTTTGTCTTTTCTTTGAAGCTTCTTGAAGCTTTGAAAAAGTCTACCATTCTTGTCTCTTCTTTAACCCTAACCACTCTTCTAAACCTTGGTTAAATCTCTACACTAAACCATGGTTGAAGTTATGATAAGTATTCTTTTTATTTTCTTTTTTAATTAACTTATCATATCTTCTTCTTCTTCTTCATCTTCTTCAACAAAAGAGAAAGCTTGCTACTCCAATGGCAAGTGATGAAAACTAGTGAGAAATCCAAAACCAAAGTCTACCCACTTCCTATTTCTTCATCCTCTACCTCTTGCCAAGTTGTATAGGGTGTTTACTTCACAAGTTTTCAAAGCTTGGTGAAGTTGGAGCTTGTTCTTGTGATGCTTCGACGTAGATCATCTTCGGCATCGAACCGACGATCAAGCCCGCCCATTCTTCGATGATGCCAATGCTAGAGTCAAGGGTTCGATTTGGACAGCGGAGGGAGATCATCGCGGAGCTTAGGAAGTGGTGGACCGGATCTACAAAGGTTGTAGCCCCTTTCTTTTAGATACATTTCCGTTTACTTACTCGCTTCGCCTATTTATCTAGTTAACGATCCGTATTAGGGTTTCTCGGTACCGTAATTTTTAGAAATTGGCATGTTTGATCACTTGTGAGACTCCATTAGAGTGCGAAGGAACCGTACAGTGGTATCAGAGCCTAGCTAGAGCCTTAGGCGAAGTCCTGACGGAGTTAGAAGTCCGATCGACCCAAAACCCCGACTTTGAATATGCTCTCTATACATTTTTTAATTTCGAGGATTTTTCCACATTAAAAATATCCAGAAAAATCAGCAGGCTAATTTAAGAATTACTGTGAATTTCGATGGAGTAATTCCATCAAAGAGCCGCGGATCCGCGGCACGAGCATGGCTCGTGCGGCGGTTCCGCGGCCATTTTGTCGTTATGTGCATCGAATTTTGCACAGTAATTCTTAGTTGTCTGTGCTGGTTTTCCTGGGGTTTTTTAATAATTTTTCCCAGAGTTGCATTTTCTGAGTTGTATTGGGGACTCGGTGTATTCGATCGGACTGTCTAATTTTTGTCGGTGTGCTTTTCCGGGTATTTTTAGAATATGTTAAAAAGTTCGACCGGATATAAATTCCCACTTTTTCCCCTGCCGGGAAATTTCCAACTGTTGGATTTTTCCGTAGTTTAATGACGTTCTAACTAGTGCAAGTAACGCGATGGACCCTCTAGAAGACAACAAACCTTAACTCGATTATGTGACCGTCTTGAACTGCCCTTTGAGCCTTCGGGTTTGGGGCAGTACGGCGTGCCACATGTGAGGCGTTGGCTTGACCCTTCTACGGCTGGACCGTTGGTACTGAGGCACGAACTGAATGTTGTTAGACTTATTTCATGTGTTGAGCTGTATCGGGAAACCTTGGGTGTTCGAATGTTCGATCGGAAAGTTTAGCATTTTCTGTTTATCCGGAATGTGATACAATAATTGGAATTCACAAATAGTTATGAGATAACGGAATGAATATTATAAACATAGCAGTTTAGTCTCACTTGATTGGTTGCCATGGAATTTTGATGTGATCAAAAGTCCGTCGCAATCACGTAGCGTACGCGGATACTCGCCGGGTAAACTTAATAGACAGCCTCACTCCATAGCCCCGACCAAGTGACTGTAGGAGAACCCCGTCGCCGAAAGCATCCATTCGGGTGCTCGCGGCAGCGGTGTTCCGCCTTGGTGCACTTTGTCGACGGCGTCGGGGGTGCGGCCGTCTACTAAAGTTTGTGACAAGTATTCGATCAGAATGTCGGGAATCCTGTTGAATTGCCCGACTTGATATTGAAAAGTGTTTTCGATTTTGAGACTAAAATGCGGGGTTTATAATTGTTAGGCATGCGATGTCAAAGTAATTCATTTGGTCAGGCATGCGATGTCTGAGGAGGTTGCGGATTCCAACTGTTGTAGTTTTACACTTTCTTTTCTGTGACCGTAAGTGTAATATGTGATGTCGCCGGTTTCGTTGCTATATGTCAACGACAATTAGGATGCGCATATTTACTTACGTTGATGACATGTGATGTTATGTGTTGCTGGATATGTTATATTGGATCGTCGTGTTTGAATAGCTGGGGTTTTTTTTATGTGAGATGAGTGTTTTTCATTTTCATTCATGTAAAAACTTGTATGTAATATTCTTTTATTGGGGCACTTCCAGGTTGCGGAAGATGTCACCGCTGATGTATATTATTTGCTTTTCTGCACTAGGATAGACCCAAAGAGGGGAGCACAAGTAACCGGGTTCTGGGGTCCAGTGGGAGACCAACTCGAGGAGTCGAGTCCGGGTCTCCTAACCCTAGAATTGGTAGGGTTGCTTGTCGCTCTCGTAGGGGTCTAGGGGTGTGGGATTGGCTATTCATCACGACCGTGGAATCCGTGTTTTATACTGGCTCGTATTGAAAACACGGACGTCCTAGTATATCCAATATTTCATATGTTTCTTCTGCTGTGTTTTATCTGTGATCATGTGATGTTCTGTGACAGATATTATATATAGTATATATGATATATTATATAGACGTTGCTTATGTTTTACACCCGCGCTAGCCCTGCCTCGCTCTGGCGTTAGTTACCTAACCTAACGGTGCAGACGGTACATCGAGGCGAATGCGGATGGCATAAGCGTACGTTATATTTATCTGTGATGGTTAGGTGGACTTAAATGATGGGATATTCATTAATGAGATTAATGAAAGAAAATAAACCTAATTGATGTTGTGGAATCGAATTTCAAAATAAAACAGGTAGCTACAGTTCTTGCTTTGCATCGTGGTTTTCCTTGTAGAACATCCTGCACCTTATTCGATAAGGAAAGGACCGAGATCCCTTCACCGGGAGTGACTCCTTTAGCAATAACTGGCAGATGCTACAACCCTCGGTTTGTCTTTTGATCGCTTCTATAGTTTCTGCTTTGCACAGTGATATATATGATATATCCCCACCTCATTCGACGAGGAAAGGGCCGATGATCCCTTCACCGGGAGTGACCCCTTTAGCAAAACTAGAAAAGCCTAAAAAACATTCCATTTAAAAACCATTTGATTCCGCAACGAGATCCAGTTCAAAGCGTTAAAGGTTTTCACAAAAACCAGCCGCAACCCTCCGTCATTTTAGGAAGTAGAGTACTTAGTATTCGTGCTGTGTTTGTTGATCATAGTCAAGGCACAGTGTACGGTAGCTAAGTGATGTCTTCCTACACCGCATATGATGCGATTAGTTAGGACAGTCGCGTGACTTTGTTGACCTTAGTTAAGGGTCATGTGGGTGGGTCTAATTAATCACGAAATGACGGGTAGAACTTGACTAGTACTTGTGATTTGTTGACCATAGTTAAGGTCATAGGTGCTAGGGGTAAAAACCTTTATCGGGAGTTTCAAGTGTTGAAATTTGCAATGAGATTGCATACCTTCTATGTCATAGTTGGATCCCGATACCCACTGCGAGTAATTGTTACTCCTGGGAGAGTTTTGCACTTTACAATTAGCCGATCAAGTAGGTGTCTAGAAAGGTGTCAACGAGGTTACGCCTCTGGGAAAACGAGGTTTACTGTAATTAGGTCCGTGCGAAAGCACGGGGAACCTCCCTCAAAGTACCGACACTGGCCTGGCTGAAAGATTGGCGAACTTGTAGAGTGTAATTAATCCCGGCTAGTCTTTCCTTTTAAGGTTTGAAGGAAGATTTGATAAAAACAGTGGGAGCCATCCTGATTAGATAAAATATATAACCAATCTGATCTTGCAAGAGCACACGCAGAGTGTTTTCTTCTCTCTCTCCTGGTAGCGACCATGTCACGCCTTAATCAAGATAATAATATGGATGTATTGACCGAACCCGCTTGTTATACTGAGCTGGGGAACGTTGGTCCCGCTCCAACTTATAATTGTTATAAGACAGAGCAGGAAATAGGGGAATGCCAGGATTCCCATGCCGCCCAAACGAAGAAAGTGCATGAGATGCATCTCCTTCGGGTGTGTTCATTACAAAGAACTGTTTCTCAGTATCCTCTGCATCCTGGGTATATGATACCGGATCAGGATCCCAGATATGTAATATGTTACATAGGGCTACAAAAAGGTAGAAAAACTGAGAACGGGTGATAAGTTTCATGAGGCAGAAAACGGGGCAAGTGTTGCAGCCAAGTCTGTTGGTCACTGTCACCCTGTATTACCAATACATTGATTCTGAACAAATGCTATTAGATACCGAACCTGATATACAAAATCATATCAGTCTCTTTATTAGTAAAGAAATGATATAATTTTGTATTGATGGATAATGTTTTGAACATTTCCTATATCAAAAGTTGATCGGTTCAGGCACGTCATCTAAAAGCATTGACGTTCTAAATCAAACTACAGTTCCTTGTATACTGAACACACACAAGAGGAAGAGTTCAGAAATGAACGAATCATTCTTGAGGCATTGTAGACTAGGTCATATCAATGCGACCCGACTGGCTGAAGTTACATTTTAGATGCATATTTAAATCAGTTTAAATTTACATCTTGTGAAACTTGCCAGTCATGTCACAAAGATATAATGACACCAGCTCTCCTTACTGGAAGCCGAGAAAGAGTTAATGAACTCTTGGGACTGATACATGATGATGTATGTAAAGTCTCCTGTCTACACATGCCAGGACTGGTTCATTATACTTCATTATATTCTCTGATAATCTCTCAAGATTCAGTCATATATTCCTGTTGAAATATAAGTCCGAACCTTTTGAGGTATTCACAGAATATAAGTAGGAAGTAGAGAACCAAAATACGGGTATAAGTATTATGTCCTATGATAAGATCAGGGAGGAGAATACTTGTGCATAGAATTCCTGGACTATTCTAAAGGAGAATGAGATTTTCTCTCAGTGTTACTCCTCTGAATACACCACAGCATAACGGTGTATCAGGGCGGAGCAATTGCACAATATTAGATATGGTGTGCTCTATGATGAGTATTACTGAGTTACCTATTTCCTTTTGGGGTTATGCACTTAAGAAGCTGCATGCCTATTGAATTAGGTTTGAATCAAATCACTGCCTACCACTCCATATAAGATATGGTATGGGAAGAACCCATCTCTTAAGCGAGTTAAGATTTGGGGTTGTCCGGCCTATGTTTAAAGCAAAATCCGGACAAGATCGAGGCAGGATCAGTTCTGTAGAACTGGAAAGGTTCCAGCTATACAAAACTGCAGTTGATGATTTGACAGAACCATAAGATTCTATAGTTATCGACGAACCTCAGCCTCTCCGCCGATCTAGTAGGGTTCCTCATCCGCCTGAGAGATACCTCGGTTTCTCGATGACAGTGGGAGCAAGGATTGCATCATGAGATGATGACCCAACTAGTTTCGAGCAGGCTATCGAGAGTAGGGACTCTGTAAGAATGGCTGGATGCTTAGCGATCTGAGATGGAATCCATGTACACCAGCAAAGTATGGACTTTAGTTGCTATATCTGAAGGGTTAAATCCCCATCAGGAGCAAGTATATCTTGAGAAGATTACTTGGTTTAGATGGAAAAGTTGAGACTTTCAAAGCTAGACTTGTTAAAGGTTTTCGTCATCGACCAGGCGTGGATAATGATGAAACCTTTTTCCAGTAGCTATGCTTAAGTCTGTCCAGATCCTACTTACCACGGCTACATACCATGACTACGATATCTGGCGGTTGGGTGCCATGACTGCTTTTCTAAATACTGATTTAGAAGAGAACGTCTATAAGAACACAGCCAGAGGTCTTCGTAAACAGTGGGAGCAGCGGAAACGTGTGCAAGTTGCTTTACATAATGAAGCAGGCATCGCGGAGTTGGAACGTCTGTTTTGATGTGATAGTCAAAGTGTTTGACTTCATCAAAATGGTAGACGAACCTTGTATATACAAAAGGGTAGTAGAGAGTAAGGTGGTCATCTTCGTATTGTACGTAGACAACATACTCTTGATAGGAAAAGAGTTTCCTATACTACGATCGATCAATCTCCTATTATCACAAGGATTCTCCAAATAGGATAAAGATGATACCTCCTAAATCCTGAGATTTGGACCTATGAGATAGATCTAAAGGGATATTAGGGTTCTCACTAGGTATAGTGAGATTGTATCAATCGATCCTGGGGAGAATCACTGGAAGTGTTCCAGGGTGATAAAGACGACTGAATGTCAGTCACAGGCACTGTCTTTACCCTCAGTAAAGGGACGGTATGTTGGAAGAGTTCCAAGCAAGATACCGTGGCAAACTAGACGATAAAGGCTGGTAACATCGCTATTGAAGATACTACCAAAGAGGAAGTTTGGGTGTATATTGGTTCATAAGATGAACTAGGTTCCTGCCATTGTATGACAATGGAAGTGTGGCTTTGGCCCTGGAACCCTGGTCCCATCAGTGACCCAGACAAATTCTGAGGCAGCATCACCTGATCATGGAGATAGTTGATCTCCAGGGTGATCGAGGTTAGGAGAGAAGACTCAGAGGACAACACGGCGGATCCACTCACGAAGGCCTTTTTCCCAAAGAGAGACTTTTAGGGGATGGTTGAGTATGTGATACTGCAACCACTGCTACAGATGGCCCTAGTGCAAGTGGGAGATTGTTAGTTATATGTATGCCCTAGAGGCCATTACTGTACATTGGATGTATATTGTAGTGGATGCTGGGACATATATAGATAGGACTTTCTTGCTCGACATGATAGTACGCTATCTGGTTGCTCTTTATCTTAACATGTATACTTTCTGTCTCTCTGATTACATGTTGATAAAGCCCTTAGGATGTGTACCCGACTTCTAGGACTGTGATGCAGATCATACTAGTGGGGCCTGGGTAGTCAATGAGTACATCCTTCATTGTTCCTAGTCGAGGGAATATCGAGACGGGGCATCGATATTCAAGAGTAGACTAGCGTATATCTTCTCGACCCATGCGATGGGCGATGGATGATCCCATATCCATTGGTGTTTGACATTGGAGATGGTATGCGGGTGCTCAGTGGAGACTGGGTACACTGAACGGACTCGCCGAGAACTCCCAGATGGTATTATACCTCACGTCAGATGGCAGTTCTCTGGTGACACTGGTACAGCTTAGTCTGTTGACCCGAGATCGTCATAGAGTCTTGTGTGTCTCCCACTGTGCTTTGATTTCCACCCTACCACGGCTCTACTGAGTTGTGCAAACAGGTGGTTTTTGGGTACAGTCCCGATTCACATGGAGGCAATGAGCGATAGGAGGGGATTCGTCTCTCCCGGTATTGGGGGTTGATGTTGCGCAATGCTCGACTGGCCATAACAGGAAATCCCTGGCCAGGGTTGCAGTGATATACTGGTAAGAGTTATCAGTAGTTTCACGAATGTTATGGACCTCAAGTCGGCATGACTTATCAAGCTACTGGGGTCTGACGTTTACCACCCCTAGGCGAGATATGCGACATATCAGACGAACAGACCGGACTATACGGTAAGTGTTACTGGTTGGATTCACTGGAGTATGAGCGGGCTTGCTCGTCGATCTTCTGATCGCTCAATACCCGGGTGGCCGTTACTTTTAGCAGACCGCTTGCGGCTTGTGGGTATTTGATATGATCATCATCCGCTGCCGGCGTATTGACGAGTCTTTAGAGTCCTACACAGAGGTTTCCTGGCTCAAGCGAAACGAAATAGGAGCGCATATGAGATATGTGCGGGACCGAGAATAATGCGTGTATATGATACCGTATTTCATTCTCGCGATGAATGTGTCGAATGGTTGTATGCGATATAACCTAGTTATCGAATCAAGGATTGATTCGATAAGCCGATACATTGGATACTAGCCGGTTATATGCGATATAACCGGATCATTGAATCAAGTGTTGATTTAATGATTTAATGTATAATTATATATTTGATATATTACTTTGCATTAACTAGTATTGGTTCACTTTAAATGGATTTACTCACTTGGTTTGTACACATTGTATATGTGATATACTTTTGTGCACAAGATTGTATCATATTTGATGATACTTGTTCTTTTGGGTTTGTGTAAAGATTAAACCATGTTTAGTGAATGGTTAGGGTTTCTTTTCTCTTATTTATTTATCCATTTATTATTGTTTTGGAAAAGATAAAGAGAAAAAGAAATGGTGGCTTAGTTTGTCTTTTCTTTGAAGCTTCTTGAAGCTTTGAAAAAGTCTACCATTCTTGTCTCTTCTTTAACCCTAACCACTCTTCTAAACCTTGGTTAAATCTCTACACTAAACCATGGTTGAAGTTATGATAAGTATTCTTTTTATTTTCTTTTTTAATTAACTTATCATATCTTCTTCTTCTTCTTCATCTTCTTCAACAAAAGAGAAAGCTTGCTACTCCAATGGCAAGTGATGAAAACTAGTGAGAAATCCAAAACCAAAGTCTACCCACTTCCTATTTCTTCATCCTCTACCTCTTGCCAAGTTGTATAGGGTGTTTACTTCACAAGTTTTCAAAGCTTGGTGAAGTTGGAGCTTGTTCTTGTGATGCTTCGACGTAGATCATCTTCGGCATCGAACCGACGATCAAGCCTGCCCATTCTTCGATGATGCCAATGCTAGAGTCAAGGGTTCGATTTGGACAGCGGAGGGAGATCATCGCGGAGCTTAGGAAGTGGTGGACCGGATCTACAAAGGTTGTAGCCCCTTTCCTTTAGATACATTTCCGTTTACTTACTCGCTTCGCCTATTTATCTAGTTAACGATCCGTATTAGGGTTTCTCGGTACCGTAATTTTTAGAAATTGGCATGTTTGATCACTTGTGAGACTCCATTAGAGTGCCAAGGAACCCTACGCTAGCGCACCCGTGCTTGACATGTAGCGCGCAGCGCCACTACGCTAGCGCACCCGTGTTAGATACGTGGCACGCAGCGCAGAGCGCAGCGCAACTGCGCTAGCGCACCTGTGTTTGACACGTGGCGCGCAGCGCAGAGCGCTGGATCTGAAGCGTTGCTTCAACTTTCCAAATTATGAATTTTGAAAACAGAGCTTTTTTTTGATTGGGGTGCGCTGCCTAAGGCTCAGCGCTCCTAGCGCTGGCGTGTCTGCTTTTGACACGTGGCGCGCAGCGCGCAGGATCTGAAGCGTTGCTTAAATTTTTGAATTTTGAAATTCAAACAGAGGTTTGCTCTGATTGGGGAAACAAATGCGCCCCCACCGTTGCGCTCACGTGGAGCACACGTGAGTGCAGCGGTGGCAACATCTGAGCCCTTGGATCAACTCAGAAGTTGAAGAGACAGTTCAGTGCCTATAAATAGGACCTTTGGTCCTTTAGATGATTATCATCTTCTTCTTGAGAATTTTTGCTCAAAGCCTTGCTTTTTTGTTAAGAACTTTCAAGAGTCAGAACTCTTAGGTAAATTTTAGAAATTTTAATTTTGACAAATTAGGGTTTTTATCCATTAACAGAACCTTGCTCTTCATAGATCTTTGATCTAAAGAAAACCCTTTTAGGGTTTCATTAATAAAGCCTTGCTCTTTTGACCCATAGATCTAAAGAGATCTTTTCTTTGGGTTTCTTATCCTATGAATCAGAGCTCTACTCTTTTGATAATATGTAGATCTTTTGATCTTTTGATGAAGAACTCTTAAGAGTTTTTTCATGGATCTTTAAGATCCCAGAATTTTAATTCTCAAGAATTAATTTTAATAATCTCTGATGGATTTTCCATCATGATTACAAAGCTAGGCTCTTTAAGGAATTTTATTCCTTCATGACCAGAGTTTGACAAGTGCCACTCTGTATAGAGCTTTGCTCTCAAAGGGAGATTTTCTCCTTCTCCCGAGGGATTTCTCATTCAATGATAAGATTCCTTGAGGATTTCCTCATTAATTGACAGTCTCATCCAATGATGAGGCTGTTTTATTAATTGGTGCATTGTCATTTGGATTTTGTGGGTCCACCTTTGGTCCCCTTTCCACTGCATTGCAGTGTGGTACAAATTTTAAAGTACCGAGTGTCAGAAATTAAAAATTATATTACAACAATGACAGTTGATTTCCGCCCTCCCTTTCGCAGGCAACATGTCTTTCGATGCTTCATTCCCATTTGTTCGTTCAGAGGGAGGATTTCCTGGAGCACCCGTAGACTGGAAGGTCCTAGCTTTGATCAGAGACCATGATCCGGAACATAAGAATCTTCACTTTTGGGGATCATGGTACAATCAGATTATCAGGGGTCGACAAATCTTTTCATGCGCGGTACCCTCGGAGCCCATCACGGCGATCCATTATGCCAACTCACCCCCGGTGAACTTCGCCGTGGAGATGGTCAATTGGACTTCAGAAGGCCTTCTTCAACCCGCTATAGCTTCGATTCCCGTTCAGTCTCCCATGGTTTTAGATACCTTGGGACGCCGTATTTGTCAAGGTGAAGCGTGGCCGTGGGGGCATCCATATAATATAGGTTTGATTCCCCGTCATCCGATCGGTTATCTGCAATGGGCCCGCTACATTTTGTCAGCGAAGAAGTCGCAGTTGATGAGGCTTGGGTTGTATACCGCCGTTTATGCTTCTCTCTTCCAATAACCTATGCTTCCCACCTGGTGGGTTAAGGCCTTTTTGGAGCAGTGGAATATCCCTACTCACACCTTCCTCTTACTGGACCGGGAAGTGTCAATCTCTTTAGGGGAGTTTGCAGAAATTTCTGGCTTACCGGTCATAAGGGAGCATTATGAGGAGCTGCTTCCCACGGACGAATATTTCTTCGGTGCCAAGCCAATGATAATGGGCTTTACTCCGGCGAATGCTGTTCAACACCCGCTTCCCAGTCTGATCAAAGTGTTGAATATCTACGAGCGCCTTTTTCTCGAATCTGAGAGTCGCGGGGTCAGTTTCGAGGATTTTATCGCTCGCTTCCTTCACCCAAAAGTCTTCTCGAAGGAAGCTGTTAAATTCGCCACGCTTGATGACCCTTTCGGTTTAGGTTTGGATAACCTGCCAGCGACGGAGTTAAATCAAAAGAGTTTCTTCCTTCCTAACTCTCCGGTTGTTCCTTTTGCGGAGATTGCAGTCCCTGGGATGGATGAGGAAGCATTCTTTTTGGGATTTCTTGGGTTATGGTTGAGCTGGTTTGCGCTCCCGATGCACCTTCGCCGTTTGAGGCCATCTGTCTTTTACCCAGCTCACCGGATGACTATTGGAGTGAAAGTGGCTGTCGGGGTCGCCGGCTTAGCCCATCTGTATTATGGCCTTAGTCAAGCAGCGGATATTACTGAACCTGGAGTACAGCATGCGAACTTCTCGATGCATTACTTCATGTCATGGCTCGAGCTACATACACTTGGCGTTTTTGGTATCCATAGAAGGCTTTCATTCTATGACAGGTGCAGCTTCCCTCGGATTATGCGATTGGTCGGCGCCTCAATTGTAAATCCGTCACCACGGGACGCCAGAGGTTTTCTCCTTCGTCCCCACACAGTTGGAGACGGGATGACCTTCACCGATAAGGTGTTAACCATCGGAAAGGAGTCTACCACAACAGTGCGGTCATTGCAGGATATTTTCAAAGATGGAGCCTCAGTTCTGACAGCTCGGGAGACCTTCCATTTATATTCTATCAGACCGGGCTTCCTGGTGTTTAGGCAAAATGATGCGGCACTTTTCATGAGATATAACCCGCATCGTTTTGCCCAACAATTGAGCTATAATTAAGGAGTGCCATTGGAGGCTTTCTTGCTGGAACCCACTGCTACTGAAGAGGGGATGCGGAGCGCGCTGCATCACTTCATGCGTCTGAATACGGGCTCCCTCTTTTTTATCAGCGAGCCGAGTTGTGTCCCACGGATCCTTAATACATACACGGCATGGTACCGGCATTCGACGGGCGCTGTTATTAAGGAAGAAAGGCGTTTGCTGCTTGATCGCAAAAGTGCACCTCCTGCCAGTGATCGTAAAGTCCTTTTGAAGCGACGGATCGCTGTACCCCCTCCGCTAAGAGAGGTTGCTGCAGTCGAGCCTCCATGTGCGCTAAGCCCCATGCATGGATTGCCTCATGCTCCTGTAGAGACGGTGAATGTGCCTTCGGTGCCCCGTGCTCCCGTGGAGACGGTAAACGTAGCTTCCCCCGAATCTGGTGTGGGCTCGGATATCGGGACTCGCTGTCCCAAAGTGCCCACGAAGCGCAAGCTGGTTCTGGCTGCGACCGGAACTCGCGCACAGAAGAAGAAGAAGTCGGTCCTCTCCCTAGATGCCATACTCGGCCTAGAGCCTCAGGCTCCTCTTATCGAAGGCTTAAGTGAATATGGAACCAATGAGGGTCTCTTCATAGCGCCACAAGACACTGATCTCGATGCCGCTATTGCTGCTTCTGCGCGACTCGCAAGGCACCAAGCGAAAATAGCCGCCCTCGTGCAATCAAGTAAATATTAGTCGCACTTTTGTCATTGCGTTATATCTTTATTTTTATTATCATGTCTTGATTGACATTCTTCCTTTTATAACAGGCTTTACTACTGAAGAGGCTCTGGCGGCTTCCCTCAGGACTTTTGAGGAGGAGGAGAGGAATCGCGCTCTATTGGGAATTGGTATGTTTTGGCTCATTGAGTCTTCATTCTCCTTTTTATGGACGATCTAACCCTTTCTTTATCTCATCGCAGGGACCGCAATGCCGGTCCCGCAAGGTGATGTGGAGACTCTTCTCGGGCTAGCCACCGAAGTCCCGGCCTCTTCGGTACTGCCGAAGGAGGCATTGCTCAAAAAACCGATGACGGAAGCCTTGACGGCTCTAGAGGTACCCCTGGACGTGGACGAGGACGTCCTGTTAAAGGAGGCTTCTAAAAGGTCTGTTTTGACGGCTCGGGAGGAAAGGAAGCGCCTGAGGCATGCGGCAAGGGAGCGTAGTGCTGCTTTAGCTGCGGGAGCTGGTTCGAGTGCCGTTACTCCTGTTGCTACTCCTTTGGAGGAGTCTCCAGTTGCCTTGTCTACTGCTCACAGACGGGCGGCACGTGCGGCTCGGGAAGCAAATGGTAAATCAACTCCAGGTAATGTGCCTTGAGGCTCTATTGTCAAAGTTTTACATTATCAGTTCTTATATACCTTATCTTGTAGGGCCGAGCCTTTTCGAAGAAGTGGCGGCAACCGCTGAGCCTGAGGGGGTGGTGGAGGAGGTAGCTGCTGAACCCGGGGCGATGGTAGGCGATGTGACCGTAATTGCTTGGCCCGAGATAGTGGCTGACGAGACAGTCACGATTGCTATGCCCAGGATAGCTATCACTGCCGAGCCCGAGGTGGCGGCGGGTGAGACGTCTACCACGGCCGAGCCTGAGGCAGCGGTGGACGAGATGGCTACCACGGCCAAGCCTAAGGCAGCGGTGGATAAGACGACTGCGATCACTGAGCTCGAGGTAGTGGCGAGCGAAACGGGTACGATTGCTAGGCCCGAAATGGCCGCTCATTCTCAAGAGTTGGACGCCACTCCGATCATCGCTCTCCCCACCTACGGTTCCTTGTTGTCTCCTGGTGTCGCGAGCGTGACGACGACCCTTGTGGAGTCAGGGGATGAGGCGACGGGAGGTGAGACCACCCCGATGGAGGAGGGAGACGCCACCGTAGTATCAAGTGACGCCCTCGTCACAGCTCCGGCTGGCGACTCATCAGGTAGATTTTAGGTCACCGCCCCTCTTTTTATTGCAATATTTCCTAATAAGGTTTATCTTGTTTCTAATGCAGGTGCGGCTAGTGCTGATGTCGAGCTACTCGAGACAGCGCCGTCAGTTACCGCCCTGACGGTGACCACCTCTCTACCTTCTTTTGTACCGTCGCAGATGCTGGAAGGTATGGATTTGTGACCTATCAGTCTTGTCTCTCGGCTGTATAATTCACGTACTGACATTGCGTTATCGCGTCTTTGCAGGTGTCCTTTTTGACCATCTGTACCAGGTGATGCACCCACACTTCTCCTTCTTGTCAAAGATTAGTCCACCTGCCGGTATAGGTAAGTATTTTCTCTAAACGACATCCTTTTCTTCAACTGGCGGTCACATTACTGCTAACTCTTCTTCATATTGCTTGTAGCCTTACGAATTGAAAGGGGGGACAAGACCGTTGTTGCGCCACCAGTACTCCCAGCTCTGCCCCCTGCTGCAGCCGGTATGGTAGACTCTACTTTTTTTATACGTATTTTCTTTATTTCCCGATCCGACATCTGACTATGATCTATTTTGCTGCGATCACATCGACTCCAGCCCCGTTCGAGTTTCGCATTATAATGCCGGCAGGGCCTTTTTCCAGGCGTCCATCATCCAAAGGTGCTGTGACCAGTCTATGCATGCTGAGCGAATATATCGAGGAGTTTGACACAGAGACTCCTATATCTGCTGCGGATTTTGCCGCAGAGGTTAACCCTATGCTGGCGACGCTCATGAACTTTCATGGTGAGGGCATCGTTGAGTCTTGGGTTAATCGCTGCAGGGAAATCGAGGCTTGCTTGCATGAGCTTGAGCTTAGACGTCCCGCACCTGAGATTCTGGCTATGAGCACTCAGTGGGCTGCATGAATCGAGCAGAGTACTTCTTACTTCCGCCATCTTGAACAAGAAGTGGCTTTAAAGCAAATGAAATGTAAAGAAACATCAAGCGAGTCTGCTCGACTGCATGCTGAGGTCGACGCGAACGCTGTCCAATTGAAAGTTATCTTCGAAGGCCTTCTGTGATGTATCTCTGATGGGTTAACATTGAGGAAGAAGCTCAACGTCGCTGAGCGAGATACACAAAATCGTGAAGCAGCTCAGCGGGCCATCGAGGGACAACTCTCGTCTTACTTGCAGCAGTGAGCCCAGGTCGAAGCGGAGTTGGCCGCGGCAGCTGATCAGGAAGAGGGGCTGAGGGAAGTGCGCGAGCGGCTGACTGGATTATTGAAAGCGCTTTCCTTTCAATAAAAATTTTGTACCATTTGTAATTTTGAATAAAATGTATTTGTTCATTTATTCTTTCATATGATGTATTTTGTACCTAATCACATTCATGAATAAAAGATACACGTTCTTCGTAATGTCTTGTGTCATTTCTCTGCTTTCTTCTTTCTTGCTGTGTTGTTTGCCATATGATTTTGGCAAGTGCGTTCTGTAGATAGTACGTAGCCGTCATCTTGGGCTCTTTGTAGAGTGGCGGTGGCTTAGAAAACAGGGTTAGGATTTGTCACCCAAGACTTTTCAACTTTATGAGCCGTGAGGGCTTCATAAAGAATTTTCTCCCTACTGGTCGAGAGGATCCCGTAGGTGTAATTTCTCCTTAAGAATCGTGAGGATTCCCAAGTGCGTTTTCTCTTGAAAGCCGTAAGGATCTCATAAGAGAATTTACTTCCTTACGAGTCGTGAGGATCTGCAAGTGATGGATGAAATTGTCCTTATCCGCATTTCACGGAGCTAGGGGTTGCTCTGGATGCTTCCCACGGGTTTACTGCCGTGCTCTGTGAGGACCAGGCTCCGCTCTGGACGTTTTCCAGGATACCGTAGTTTAAAGACATCGCGGTCGAGGTTAAGGACATCATAGTCCGTGGGTTTAAGGACTCCACAGTCCGTGGTTAGTTTTAAGACATCACGGTCGAGATTAAAGACATCATAGTCCATGAGTTTAAGGACCTCACAGTCCAATTGTTAGTTTTAAGACATTACGGTCGAGGTTAAGGACATCATAGTCCATGAGTTTAAGGACCTCACAGTCCGATGTTAGTTTTAAGACATCACGGTCGAGGTTAAGGACATCATAGTATGTGGATTTAAGGACCCCATAGTTCGTGAAATGTATGGTTGTCGGGACCCGTCACCTCTTTGAAGACGTTGAGGAATTACAACGACAAATATCAAAGGAGTGAAGAGATGTACCCTTGAACCAAGGTAAAATTAGTTTAAGGACATTACGGTCCATTGTTAGTTTTAAGACATCACGGTCGAGGTTAAGGACATCATAGTCCGTGAGTTTAAGGACCTCACAGTCCGATGTTAGTTTTAAGACATCACGGTCGAGGTTAACATAGTCCGTGGATTTAAGGACTCCACAGTCCGATGTTTGCTCTGGATGCTTCCCACGGGTTCACTGCCGTGTTCGGCGAGGACCAGGCTCCGCTCTGGATGCTTCACACGGGGTCATTGCCGTGCTCTGCGAGGACCAGGATTTGCTCTGGACGTTTTCCACGGGGTCAGAAGTGACATAATCTGCGTTCCACGTAGCCAGGAATTTCGCTCTGGATGCTTCCCACGGGTTCACTGCCATGTTCTGTGAGGACCAGCTCTGGATGCTTCACACGGGTTCACTGCCGTGCTCTGCGAGGACCAGGATCCGCTCTGGATGTTTTCCACGGGGTCAGAAGTGACATAATCCGTGTTCCACGTAGCCAGGAATTTTGCTCTGGATGCTTCCCACGGGTTCACTGCCATGTTCGGCGAGGACCAGGCTCCACTCTGGATGCTTCATACGGGTTCACTGCCGTGCTCTGCGAGGACCAGGATCCGCTCTGGACGTTTTCCACGGGATCAGAAGTGACATAATTCGCATTCCACGTAGCCAGGAATTTTGCTCTGGATGCTTCCCACGGGTTCATTGCCATGTTCGGCGAGGACCAGGCTCCGCTCTGGATGCTTCACACGGGTTCACTGCCGTGCTCTGCGAGGACCAGGATCCGCTCTGGACGTTTTCCACGGGGTCAGAAGTGACATAATCCGTGTTCCACGTAGCCAGGAATTTTGCTCTAGATGCTTCCCACGGGTTCATTGCCATGTTCGGCGAGGACTAGGCTCCGCTCTGGATGCTTCACACGGGTTCACTGCCGTGCTCTGCGAGGACCAGGATCTGCTCTGGACGTTTTCCACAGGGTCAAAAGTGACATAATTCGCGTTCCACGTGACCAGGAAGGGTTGACTTTATCCGCATTTCACGGAGTCGGAGTTTGACTCTCGGTCATCTGTACACCGCCGAGTCATGGAACTGGGAGTTTTCGCTGTTCCGCTTTGCTTGATGTTGTGTCTTTTGTAATGAGACGAATGTTGAGATGATCTCTAGGCTGTCTATGAACCATTGCGATTTGGCCTCTCCTTCTGATGAAGCTTGGGGAGGAAGGGTGTGATTCCCTCTTTGTTTGCGCCCCTGGATTGTATACAGGGATTAACATGATATCACCTGCAGGGCATACATTTCATTTTTATTTTTCAATTCTTTCCGCGATGCTCTATCATTTCAGCTTTTATATCGCGAAGGTTGCGATTGCCCTATCATTTCGGCTATTTTTCATGGTGCCCAATCATTTCGGCTATTTGTTTTATTTTTACACGCTGCTTTTTATTGCGAGTTGCCCAATCATTTCGGCTATTTAGCATGCATACATTTTTTTACTTGCTGATTTTTTTTATTTGCAAGTTGCCCCATCATTTCGGCTATTTCGTATGCATGTGTGGCTTGCTAGCTTTTCGCTGCAAACTTGGGATTAGACACCGATTTCGGCATCAGCACCGCTACAACTGGGATATTGCCAGGAGCGAATCATCATTTTCCTCTATCGATACCGAACAAAGGTGGCTTAGTAAACAGGGTTAGGATCCTATCGACCAAGGCTTTTCACTTCATGAGCCGTAAGGGTCTCATGAAGGTATTTCTCCCTACAAGTCGCGAGGATCTCGTAGGTGCGTTTTCTCCTTAGGAATTGTGAGGACTCCTAAGTGTATGTTCTCTGATAAGTCGTAAGGATCTTACAAGAGTGTTTTCTCTTTATAAGTCGAGAGAATTCACAAGGGTTGCTCACCGTGCGAACATATCCCTAGTCACGGGTGGGACTTTGTTAGGGAAATGTTTATTCGCGCCCGTGGATTGTATACAAGGGTCAGCAATGAGTCGCTTGTAGGGCAGTATTGGAGGTTGTGGGGGCTGCTTAAGAACAGGTTCAGATCCCTGTAGTTTAAGACTTTTGAATCTTATGAGCCGTGAGGGTCCCATAAGAGGATTCTCCTTACGAGTCGTGAGGATCTCGCAAGTCTAATTTCTCTTTAGGAATCGTGGGGATTCCTAAGTGTGTTGCTCCCTTGTGAGTCGTAAGGATCTCACGCAGGTGGTTTCTCCTTTTGTAATCCCTCATTTTTAGTTGTAAAGATGTTTACTTGCATGTGTAACCCTAATAATCTAGCAAAGATCCCGGCTTTGGGTTGTTCGGCATGTCTAAATTTTTATTCGGGCATGGTTGATGCCTTATAGACCTTCATAAGAGTGTCTACGAACCCTACAGTGGTATCAGAGCTAAGCTAGAGCATTAGGCGACGTGTATACGAAGTTAAAACTCCGATTGAATCCCGAAACACCGATTTTGACCCTCTCTCTGGACAATTTTTAAAAATGTGATTTTTTCTGTATTAAAAATACTCAAAAATTCAGCAGGGAATTGTAAGTATTACTGTGGAAAACGAGAAGCTAAATCGTACGGACCGTCGCGGAACCGCGGCAATACCTCGCTTGTGCCGCGGATCCGCGGCTGTACAGTTGGATTTGGCTTTTGTTTTTGCACAGTAATATCCGTAGCTGTTAGCACATATTTCTGGGTATTTTTAATCTGACTCAAGTGTTGAGTGTTCTGGGGATTATTTTGAATTCGTTGATTCGATCAAAAAATTTAATTTCGTTCTTTTTCCGGATAATTTAGAAACTATTAAAATGTTCGAACGGATATCATTAACTCACTTTTTCCCGGCACGAAAAACTTTCAAGTGTTGAATTTTTCTTGAGTTTAAATATTTCGGAAAAACGTGCAAGTAACGCGGTGGACCCTCTAGAAGAACACAAACCTTAACTCGATTATGTGACAGTCTGAACCGCCTCTAAAACTATAGGGTTTGGTGCAGTACGGCGTGCCACATGTGAGGCGTTGGCTTGACCCTTCTACGGCTGGACCATCGGTACTGTGACATATTCTGGGATTATTTGAACTCCGCTCAAGTGTTGAGCTATTTAGGAAATCTTGGGTATTTGATTATCCGATTGGAAAGTTTAATACTGTCTATTTATCTGGAATGTGACACAATATGTGGAATTCATATAGTTAGGCATGAAATGCGAAGTATGTGATATTTCGGATTTATGATATCTAAAGTGATTGTGGATTCCAAATGTTGTAGTTTTACAATTTCTTTTCTGTTACCGTAAGTGTAGTATGTAGTTGTATTGCCGGTTTTCGTTGCTATACATCAATGACGATCGGTGTATGCATACTTACTTACGTTGATGATATGAGATATTATGTGTTGCTGTAATATGTTATATTGGATCGTCGTGTTCTGAATAGCCGGGGGTTTTATGTGAGATGAGGGTTTTTATTTTCATTCATGTAAAATTCATTTATATGTAATATTCTTTTATTGGGGCACTTCCGGGATGAGGTTGATGTCACCAGTGTATATTATTTACTTTTCCGCATTAGGTAGACCCAAGGAGGGCAGCACAAGTAACTGGGTTCTAGTGTCCAGTGGGAGGCCATCTCGAGGAGTCGAGACCGGGTCTCCTAACCCTAGAATTGGCAGTGTGTTACTTGCCGCTCTCGTAGGAGTCTAGGGATGTGGGTTTGGCTATTCATCGCAACCGTAGAATCCGTGTTTTTTACCGGCTCGTATTAAAAACACGGACATCCTAGTATATCCAATATTTCATATATGTTCTTCTGCTGCAATGTTCTGTGATGAGATCATATTACTGCCTGAGACGAATGCTTATACTGTATATATATGCTGATATATAAATATTACTGCTTTCGTTTCTTCTGTGATGCTTAGGAAGCATAAGCTGATGGGATTTATAAATGAGATTAATAAAAAGAAAAGAAACCTAAAAGATGTTATAGAATCAAAACTTTATAAAAAGGGTAGCTACAGTTTTGCTTTGCATAGCGGTATATATGATATACCATGTACCTTATTCGATGAGGAAAGAGCCGAGATCCCTTCACCGGGAGTGACCTCTTTAGCGAAACTGGCAGATGCTACAAACTCGCGGTTTAGTTTTTGACAGCTTATATAGTTCTTGCTTTGCACAGCTGTATATATGATATATCCTGCACCTTATTCGACGGGGAAAGAGCCGAGATCCCATCACCGGGAGTGAACTCTTTAGCGAAACTGGAAAAGCCTAAAAACACTCCTTTTCAAAAATCACTTGTTTCTACAATGATATCAAGTTCATTACGCTCATGGTTTTCTGAAAAACCTGCGTAGCCCTCCGTCATTTCAGATAAGAACTACTTAGTATTTGTGTTGCGGTAGTTTGGCCTTCGTCAAGGCGTAGTGTACGGTAGCTAACTAGTGCTTATCTGCTAGCATACGATGCGATTGGATTAGGGTATTCGCACGGCGTAGTTTGGCCTTCGTCAAGGGTCGTATGGGTGGGTTTAATTCAATCAAGAAATGAACGGGTTGAACTTGACTAGCGCCCTATGGGTAGTTTGGCCTTCGTCAAGGTCATGGGATGCTAGGGGTAAAAGCATTATCGGGAATTTCAAGTGTTGAAATTTGCAATGAGATTGCATACCTCCTATGAGATAGTTGGATCCTGATACCCACTACGAGTAAGAGTTACTCCTGGGAGAATTTTACACAGGACAATTAGCCAATCAAGTAGGTGTCTAGAAAGGTGTTAACGGGGTTATGCCTCTGGGAAAACGAGGTTTATTTTAATTAGGTCCGTGCGAAAGCACGGGGAACCTCCCTCAAGTACCGACACTGATCTGGCCGAAAGATTGACGAAATTGTAGGGTGTAATTAATCCCGGCTAATCTTATCTTTTAGGGTTTGAAGGAAGATTTGATAAAACAGTGGTAGACATCCTGATCAGATAAGATAATAACCAATCTAATTTTGCAAGAGCATATGCTAAAGTGTTTCCTTCTCTCTCTCTCCAGGTAGCGACCATGTCAGGACTTAATCAAGATAAAAATATAGATGTGTTGACTGAACCCACTTATTATACTGAGCAAGGGATCGTTGGCCCCGTTTTCTCTTATAAGAGTTATAAGACTGAACAGGAAACAAGAGAATATCTGGATTCTCACGCCGCCCAAACAAAGAACATGCATGTTGATGCATCTTCTTCGGGTGTGTTAGTTATTGAGAACTGTTTCTCAGTTCACTCTATGTCCTGGGTATTAGATACCGGATCAGGATCCTATATATGTAAAATGTTACATGGGCTATGTAAATGTAGAGAACTGGGAAAGGGTGATCATTCCGTACAAGTAGGGAATGGTACAAGTATTACAGCCAAAGCAGTTGGCGAATATCACCTTATATTACCAAGTAGTAATACACTGATTCTGAATGAGTGCTATTATATACCGAACATGATGTGCAACTTTATATCAGTTTCTTTATTAAGTAAATAAGGATATAATTTTGTAGTACAGGATAATGTTATGAACATATTCCTAGATCAAAAGTTGATTGGATCAGGCTCGTTACATAATGGCATATTCATTCTCAATCAAAATTCAGTCCTCAATATACAAAATACACACAAGAGGAAGAGTTCAGAAATGAACGAATCTTTCTTGTGGCATTATAGACTTGGTCATATCAATGCGACACGGCTAGCTAAGTTACATAAGGATGGATATTTGAATTCGTTCAAATTATCATCTTATGATACTTGCCATTCATGTCTCAAAGGAAAAATGACCAAAACTCCGTTTAGTGGACACGGAGAAAGAGTTACAGAACTCTTAGGACTGGTACATAGTGATGTCTGCGGTCCTATGTCTACGCATGCCAGGAACGGTTCTTCCTACTTCATTACATTCACTGACGATCTCTCTAGATACAGACATGTGTTCCTGATGAAACACAAGTCTGAAGCTTTTGAGAAATTCAGAGAATATAAGTACGAAGTAGAGAACCAAACGGGCAAAAGTATTAAGATTTTTCGATCTGATCGAGGAGGTGAATACTTAAGCAATGAGTTCCTAGATTATCTAAAAGAGAATGGGATTCTCTCTTAGCTTACTCCTCCTTATACACCACAGTACAACGGTGTATCAGAACGGAGGAATCGCACCCTATTAGATATGGTACGCTCTATGATGAGTAATGCTGAGTAACCTATTTCCTTTTGGGGGTATGCGCTTGAGACAGCCATACATCTATTGAATATGGTTCCTACCAAATCAGTGCCTACCACTCCATATGAGATATAGAAAGGGAAGAGACCATCTCTTATGTATGTTAAGATATGGGGTTGTCCGGCCTATGTAAAAACACAAAATCCGGACAAGCTCAAGGCAAGGTCTGTCCTATGTAAGTTTATTGGATATCCCAAACATTCGCGAGGGTATATCTTCTACCACTCCGAGGAACAAAAGGTGTTTGTTTCTCGACATGCCACCTTTTTAGAAAAAGGATTTCTTGTGAAAGAAATTAATGGCAATGAGGTAGAACTGGAAGAAGTTCCAGCAACACAAACTACGACAGATGATTTAGTGGAACCAGAGGATTCAGTAGTACCCGACGAACCCCAGCCTCTCCGCTGATCTAGCAGGGTTTCTCACCCACCTGAGAGATACTACGGTTTTCTTATTGATGGTGGGAGCGAGGATTGCATCATGGAAGATGATGACCCGACTAGTTTCGAGCAGGCCATCACGAGTGGTGACTCTGTGAAATGGCTGGATGCAATGCGATCTGAGATGGAATCCATGTACACCAACAAAGTATGGACTTTGGAAGTTGCTCCTGAAGGGGTAAAACCCATTGGGAGCAAGTGGATCTTTAAAAAGAAAATTGGTGTAGATGGAAAAGTTGAGACTTTCAAAGCTAAACTTGTTGCAAAGGGTTTTTGTCAACGACTAGGTGTGGATTATGACGAAATCTTTTCTCCAGTGGCTATGCTTAAGTCCATCCGGATCTTACTTGCCATTGCTGCATACCATTACTATGAAATCTGGCAAATGGATGTTAAGACCGCCTTTCTAAACGGTGATTTAGAAGAGTGCGTGTACATGACTCAGCCAGAGGGCTTCGTAGATAGTGGGAGCAGCGGAAAGGTATGCAAATTGCTTAAATCCATTTATGGATTAAAGCAAGCATCACGGAGTTGGAACATCTGCTTTGATGTTGTGGTCAAAGAGTTTGACTTCATCAAAAATGTAGATGAACCTTGTATTTATAAGAAGGTTGCAGAGAGTAAGGTTGTCTTCCTCGTATTGTACATCGATGACATACTCTTGATAGGAAATGATGTTCCTATGCTGCAATCAGTCAAGCTCTTCCTATCACAAAGATTCTTAATGAAAGATCTAGGTGATGCCTCCTGCATACTGGGAATTATGATCTATAGAGATAGATCTAAACGGATACCGGGATTGTCCCAATCCAGGTACATTGAAACCATACTAAAGAGGTTTAGTATGGAAGAATCCAAGCGTGGGAACCTACCCACGATCTCTAGACACACTCTCTCCAAAGAGATGTCTCCAATGTAGGGTTCCTAGGCACACCCATGAGGTTCTACAAGTGATCAAACATGGCCAATTCAAATTTTTTATGTGCCTACAAACCCTAATACGGATCGTTAACTAGATGTATAGGCGATGCAATGCAAGTAAACAACTTTAACTTAAAGGAAAGGGGCTACAACCTTTGTAGATCCGGTCCTCCACCTCTCTAGCTCCGTGATGACGTCCCTCCGCTGTACCCATCGGAATCCTAGACTCTCGCGGTGGTCTCATCGGAGAAAAGATCGGGCTAGGTCGTCGACTTCAATGCCGAAGATGATCTACGTCGAGGCAACTCAAGATCAAACTCCAACTTCACCAAGTCATGAAACTTGTGAAGAAAACACCCTATACTACTTGGCAAATGGTAGAGGATGAAGAAATAGGAAGTGGGTTCACTTTAGAATTGGATTTCTCACTCTTTTTCTCAAGTTGCCATTAATGGTTGTAAGTTTTCTTCTTTGTTGAAGAAGAAGAAGAAGAAGAAGAAGAAAAAGAGTATGATATCTATTTTAAAAAATAGGAAATAAAATGATACTTATCATATTTGCAACCATAGGTAGGTGTAGAGAATAAACATGTTAGGTTGAATGGTTAGGGTTAAGCATGAAACAAAAATGGTGGACTTATTCAAAACTTCATGAAGCTTTAACTAGAAAACAAATCAAGCCACCATTTCTCTTTATCTTTCCAAAATGAATAAATAAATAAATGAATAAGTAAATAAACAAAACCCTAACCATTAGCATAACCATGGTTTAATCACACAGACAAACCCAAGTTAGCATGTATCATCAAACATGATACAAACAAGTGTACAAAAGTATATCACATATACAACTTGTGTATTTCAAGTGAGAAAATCCATTTAAAGTGAACAAATACTAGTTAATGCAAAGTAATATATCAAATATATAATTATACATTAAATCATTAAATCAACACTTGATTTAACGATCCGGTCATATCGCATATAACCGACTAATATCCAATGTATCGGCTTATCGAATCAATCCTTGATTCGATAACTAGGTTATATCACATACAACCAATCGATACATTCATCGCGAGAATAGAATACGGTATCACATACACGCATTATTCTCGGTCCCGCGCATATCTCATATGCGCTCCTATTTCGTTTCGCTTGAGCCAGGAAACCTCCGTGTAGGACTCTAAAGACTCGTCAATACGCCGGCAGCAGGTGATGATCATATCAAACACCCACAAGCCGCAAGCGGTCTGCTAAACGTAACGGCCACCCGGGTATTGAGCGATCAGAAGATCGACGAGCAAGCCCGCTCACACTCCTATGAATCCAACCAGTAACACTTACCGTACAGTCCGGTCTGTTCGTCTGATATGTCGCATATCTCGCCTATGGGTGGTAAACGTCAGACCCCAATAGCTCGATAAGTCATGCCGACGTGAGGTCCATAACAATCGTGAAACTACTGATAACTCTTACCTGTATATCACTGCAACCCTGGCCAGGGATTTCCTGTTATGGCCAGTCGAGCGTAGCGCAACATCAACCCCCAATACCGGGAGAGACGAATCCCCTCCTATCGTTCATTGCCTCCATGTGAATCGGGACTGTACCTAAAAACCACCTGTTTTCATGACTCAGTAGAGCCATGGTAGGGTGGAAATCAAAGCACAGTGGGAGACACACAAGACTCTATGACGATCTCGGGTCAACAGACTAAGCTGTACCAGTGTCACCAGAGAACTGCCATCTGACGTGAGGTATAATACCATCTGGGAGTTCTCGGCGAGTCCGTTCAGTGTACCCAGTCTCCACTGATCACCCGCATACCATCTCTGATGTCAAACACCAATGGATATGGGATCATCCATCGCTCATCACATGGGTCGAGAAGATATACGCTAGTCTACTCTGGAATATCGATGCCCCGTCTCGATATCCCACGACTAGGAACATTGAAGGATGTACTCATGGACTACCCAGGCCCCACTAGTATGATCTGCATCATAGTCCTGGAAGTCGAGTACACATCCTAAGGGCTTTGTCAACATGTAACAGAGAGACAGAAAGTATACATGTTAAGATAAAGAGCAACCAGATAGCATACTATCATGTCGAGCAAGAAAGTCCTACCTATATATGACCCAGCATCCACTACAATATACATCCAATGTACAGTAATGGCCTCTAGGGCATACATATAACTAACAATCTCCCACTTGCACTAGGGCCATCTGTAGCAGTGGTTGCAGTATCACATACTCAACCATCCCATATAAGTCTCTCTCTGGGAAAAAGCCTTTGTGGGTGGATCCGCCGTGTTTTCCTCTAAGTCTACTCCCCCAACCTCGATCACCCTGGAGATCAACTATCTCCATGATCAGGTGATGCTGCCTCAGAATATGTCTGGGTCACTGATGGGACCAGGGTTCCTGGGCCGAAGCCACACTTCCATTGTCATACAATGGTAGGAACTTAGTTCATCTCATGAACCAATATACACCCAAACTGCCTCTTTGGTAGTATCTTTAATAGCGATGTTACCAGCCTTTATCGTCTAGTTTGCCACGGTATCTAGCTTGGAACTCTTCCAACATATCGTCCCTCCACTGAGGGTGAAGACAATGCCTGTGACTGACATTCAGTCGTCCTTATCACCCTGGAACACTTCCAGTGATTCTCCCCAGGATCGATTGATACTATCTTACTACAGCTAGTGAGAATCCTAACATCCATTTAGATCTATCTCATAGACCCAAATCCCAGGATTTAGGAGGTATCATCTTTATCCTATATGGAGAATCCATGTGATAAGCGGAGATTGACCGTGCGTAGCATAGGAAACTCTTTTCTTATCAAGAGTATGTTGTCCACGTACAATACGAGGATGACCACCTTACTCTCTACTACCTTTTTGTATATACAAGGTTCATCTACCATTTTGATGAAGTCAAACTCTTTGACTACCACATCAAAACAGATGTTCCAACTCCGTGATGCCTGCTTTATCCTATAAAGCAACTTGCACACGTTTCTGTTGCTCCCACTGTTTACGAAGCCCTCTGGCTGTGTACTTATAGACGTTCTCTTCTAAATCATTATTAGAAAAGCAGTCATGGTACCTAACCACCAGATATCGTAGTCATGGTATGTAGCAATGTTAAGTAGGATCCGGATGGACTTAAGCATAGCCACTGGAAAAGGTATCATCATTATCCACGCCTGGTCGATGACGAAAACCTTTAACAAGTCTAGCTTTGAAAGTCTCAACTTTTCCATCTACACCAAGTAATCTTCTCAAGATATACTTGCTCCTGATGGGGATTTAATCCTTCAGATATAGCAACCAAAGTCCGTACTTTGTTGGTGTACATGGATTCCTTCTCAGATCGCTAAGCATCCAGCCATTCTTACAGAGTCCCTACTCTCGATGACCTGCTCGAAACTAGTTGGGTCATCATCTCATGATGCATTCCTCGCTCCCACTGTCATCGAGAAACTGAAGTATCTCTCAGGCGGATGAGAAACCCTACCAGATCGGCGGAGAGGCTGAGGTTCGTCGGGAACTATTGAATCCTTTGGTTCTGTCAAATCATCAGCTGCAGTTTTGTATAACTGGAACCTTTCCAGTTCTACATAACTGACCTTGTCTCGATGTTGTCCGGATTTTGCTTTTAACACAGGCCGGACAATCCCAAATCTTAACTTACTAAAGAGATAGGCTCTTCCCATACCATATCTTATATGGAGTGGTAGGCACTGATTTGAATCGAACCCTATTCAATAGGTATGCAACTTCATAAGTGCATAACTCCCTAAAAGGAAATAGGAAACTCAGTATTACTCATTATAGAGCGCACCATATCATATAGGGTGTGATTGCTCCGCCCCGATATACCATCGTGCTATGGTGTATACGGAGGAGTAATGCTGAGAGAGAATCTCATTCTCCTTTAGAATAGTCCAGGAATTCCATGCACAAGTATTCTCTTCCCTGATCTCATCATAGGATATAATACTTATACCTGGTTTTTGGTTCTCTACTTCTAAGTTATATTCTGTGAATATCTCAAAAGCTTCGGGCCTATGTTTCAACAAGAACATATGTCTGAATCTTGAGAGATCATCAGAGAACGTAATGAAGTACAAAGACCGGTCCTGGCATGTGTAGACAGGAGACCTTACATACATCATCATGTATCAGTCCCAAGAGTTTACTAACTCTTTCTTTGTTTCCAATAAACAGAGCTATGGTCATCTTAATTTTGTGACATGACTGGCAAGTTTCACAAGATGTAAATTTAAACTGATTTAAATATGCATCTAAAATGTAACTTCAGCTAGTCGGGTCGCATTGATATGACCTAGTCTACAATGCCTCAAGAAGGATTCGTTCATTTCTGAACTCTTCCTCTTGTGTGTGTTCTGTATACTAGGAACTGTAGTTTGATTTAGAACATCAATACTTTTAGATAACGTGCCTGAACCGATCAACTTTTGATATAGGAAATGTTCAAAACATTATCCAACAATATAAAATTATATCCTTTCTTTACTAATAAAGAGACTGATATGATTTTGTATATCAGGTTCGGTATCTAATAACATTCGTTCAGAATCAATGTATTGATAATACAGGGTGACAGTGACCAACAGACTTGGCTGCAACACTTGCCCCGTTTTCTGTCTCATGAAACTTATCACCCGTTCTCAGTTTTCTACCTTTCTGTAGCCCTATGTAACAGATTACATATCTGGGATCCTGATCCGGTATCAAATACCCAGGATGCAGAGGATACTGAGAAACAGTTCTTTGTAACGAACACACCCGAAGAAGATGCATCATATGCACTTTCTTCGTTTGGGCGGCATAGGGATTCTGGTATTCCCCTATTTCCTGCTCTGTCTTATAACAATTATAAGTTGGAGCGGGACCAACGTCCCCCAGCTCAGTATAACAAGCGGGTTCGGTCAATATCCGTATTATTATCTTGATTAAGGCGTGATATGGTCGCTATCTGGAGAGAGAGAGAGAAGAAAACACTCTGCGTGCGCTCTTGCAAGATTAGATTGGTTATTTATTTTATCTAATCAGGATGGCTCCCACTGTTTTTATCAAATCTTCCTTCAAACCCTAAAAGGAAAGACTAGCCGGGATTAATTACACTCTACAAGTTCGCCAATCTTTCAGCCAGGCCAGTGTCGGTACTTTGAGGGAGGTTCCCCGTGCTTTCGCACGGACCTAATTACAGTAAACCTCGTTTTCCCAGAGGCGTAACCCCGTTGACACCTTTCTAGACACCTACTTGTTCGGCTAATTGTAAAGTGTAAAACTCTTCCAGGAGTAATAATTACTCGCAGTGGGTATCGGGATCCAACTATCACATAGAAGGTATGCAATCTCATTGCAAATTTCAACACTTGAAACTCCCGATAAAGATTTTTACCCCTAGCACTTATGACCTTAACTATGGTCAACAAATCATAAGTACTAGTCAAGTTCTACCCGTCATTTCGTGATTAATTAGACCCACCCATATGACCCTTAACTAAGGTCAACAAAGTCACGTGACTGTCCTAACTAATCGCATCATATGCGGTGTAGGAAGACATCACTTAGCTACCGTACACTGTGCCTTGACTATGGTCACCAAACACAGCACGAATACTAAGTACTCTACTTCCTAAAATGACGGAAGGTTGCGGATGGTTTTTAATAAAACCTTTAACGCTTTGAACTTGATCTCGTTGCGTAATCAAATGGTTTTTAAATGAAGTGTTTTTGAGGCTTTTCTAGTTTTGCTAAAGGGGTCACTCCCGGTGAAGGGATCGTCGGCCCTTTCCTCGTCGAATGAGGTGCGGGATATATCATATATATCACTGTGCAAAGCAGAAACTATAGAAGCAATCAAAAGGCAAACCGAGTGTGTAGAATCTGCCAGTTATTGCTAAAGGAATCACTCCCGGTGAAGGGATCTCGGTCCTTTCCTCATCGAATAAGGTGCAGGATGTTCTACAAGGAACACCGCGATGCAAAGCAAGAACTGTAGCTACCTGTTTTTATTTTGAAATTCGATTCCACAACATCAATTAGGTTTATTTTCTTTCATTAATCTCATTAATGAATGTCCCATCATTTAAGTCCACCTAAGCATCACAGATAAATATAACGTACGCTTATGCCATCCGCATTCGCCTCGATGTCCCGTCTGCACCGTTAGGTTAGGTAACTAATGCCAGAGCGAGGCAGGGCTAGCGCAGGTGTAAAACATAAGCAACGTCTATATAATATATCATATATACTATATATAATATCTATCTGAATAAATCACATGATCACATCACAGATAACGCAGCAGAAAATATCATATGAAATATTGGATATATTAGGACGTCCGTGTTTTTTAATACGAGCCAGTATAAAAACACGGATTCCACGGTCGTGATGAATAGCCAATCCCACACCCCTAGACCCTTACGAGAGCGGAAAGCAACCCTACAAATTCTAGGGTTAGGAGACCCGGACTCGACTCCTCGAGATGGTCTCCCACTGGACCCCAGAACCCGGTTACTTGTGCTCCCCTCCTTGGGTCTATCCTAGTGCAGAAAAGTAAATAATATACAAATGGTGACATCATCCGCAATCTGGAAGTGCCCCAATAAAAGAATATTACATACAAGTTTTTACATGAATGAAAAGGAAAAACACTCATCTCACATAAAAACCCCCGGCTATTCGAACACGATGATCCAATATAACATATCCAGCAACACATAACATCACATGTCATCAACGTAAGTAAACATGCGTATCCCAATTGTCGTTGACATATAGCAACGAAACCGGCGATATCACATATTACACTTACGGTCACAGAAAAGAAAGTGTAAAACTACAACAGTTGGAATCCGCAACCTCTTTAGACATCGCATGCCTAATCAAATGAAATACTTAGACATCGCATGCCTAACAATTATAAACCCCGCATTTTAGTCTCAAAATCGAAAACACTTTTCAATATAAAGTCGTGCAATTCAACAAGATTCCTGACATCCTGATCGAATGCTCGTCGCAAACTTCAGTAGGCGGCCACACCCCCGACGCCGTCGACAAAGTGCACCAAGGCGGAACACCGCTGCCGCGAGCACCCGAACGGATGCTTTCGGCGACGGGGTTCTCCTACAGTCACTTGGTCGAGGCTATGGGGCGAGGCTGTCTATTAAGTTTACCCGGCGAGTATCCGCATACGCTACGTGATTGCGACAGACTTTTGATCACATCAAAATTCCGTGGCAAACGATCAAGTGAGACTAAACCGCTAGATTTATGACATTCATTCAGTTATCTCATAACTACTTGTGAATTCCAATTATTGTATCACATTCCGGATAAGATAGAAAATGTTAAACTTTCCGATCGAACAATCGAACACCCAAGTTTTCCTAAAACCGCTCAACACATGAAATAAGTTTAAAAACATTCACTTCGTGCCTCAGTACCAACGGTCCAGTCGTAGAAGGGTCAAGCCAACGCCTCACATGTGGCACGCCGTACTGCCCCAAACCCGAAGGTTCAAAGGGCAGTTCAAGACGGTCACATAATCGAGTTAAGGTTTGTTGTCTTCTAGAGGGACCATCGCGTTACTTGCACTACTTAGAACGTCGTTAAACTACGGAAAAATCCAACAATTGGAAATTTCCCGGCAGGGGAAAAAGTGGGTATTTATATCCGGTCGAACTTTTTAACATATTCTAAAATATCCGGAAAACACATAGACAAAGTTTGATAATCCGATCGAAACTACGAACTCCCAATACAACCCAGAAAACTCAACTCTTGAGTAAAAATTAAAAATTCCCAGAAAACTCAGCATTTAAATAAAGAAGTTACTGTGCAAAAATAATTGACTGAAGAGACTAATTGGCCGCGGAACCGCCGCATTAGCCATGCTAATGCCGCGGTTCCGCCGCGCTATGATCGAATTAGGTGCTCGTGCTTCACAGTAATTCTTAGAAATTCCTGCTGAGTTTTCTGCATATGTTTAATTCTCAAAAATCCCCGATTTCATAAAATGTACAGAGAGAAAATTTGTATTAGGGTTTCGGTTCGATCGGACTTGTAACTCCGTCTACTCATCGCCTAAGGCTCTAGCTAGGCTCTGATACTACTGTAGAGTTCCTAGGCACACCTATGAGGTTCTACAAGTGATCAAACATGGCCAATTCAAATTTTTTATATGCCTACAAACCCTAATACGGATCGTTAACTAGATGTATAGGTGATGCAATGCAAGTAAACAACTTTAACTTAAAGGAAAGGGGCTCCAACCTTTGTAGATCCGGTCCTCCACCTCTCAAGCTCCGTGATGACGTCCCTCCGCTGTACCCATCGGAATCCTAGACTCTCGCGGTGGTCTCATCGGAGAAAAGATCGGGCTAGGTCGTCGACTTCGATGCCGAAGATGATCTACGTCGAGGCAACTCAAGATCAAACTCCAACTTCACCAAGTCATGAAACTTGTGAAGAAAACACCCTATACTACTTGGCAAGTGGTAGAGGATGAAGAAATATGAAGTGGGTTCACTTTAGAATTGGATTTCTCACTCTTTTTCACAAGTTGCCATTAATGGTTGCAAGTTTTCTTCTTTGTTGAAGAAGAAGAAGAAGAAGAAAAAGAATATGATATCTATTTTAAAAAATAAGAAATAAAATGATACTTATCATATTTGCAACCATAGTTAGGTGTAGAGAATAAACTAAGGTTAGGTTGAATGGTTAGGGTTAAGCATGAAACAAAAATGGTGGACTTATTCAAAGCTTCATGAAGCTTCAACTAGAAAACAAATCAAGCCACCATTTCTCTTTATCTTTCCAAAATGAATAAATAAATAAATGAATAAGTAAATAAACAAAACCCTAACCATTAACATAACCATGGTTTAATCACACACACAAACCCAAGTTAGCATGTATCATCAAACATGATACAAACAAGTGCACAAAAGTATATCACGTATACAACTTGTGTATTTCAAGTGAGAAAATCAATTTAAAGTGAACAAATACTAGTTAATGCAAAGTAATATATCAAATATATAATTATACATTAAATCATTAAATCAACACTTGATTTAACGATCCGGTCATATCGCATATAACCGACTAATATCCAATGTATCGGCTTATCGAATCAATCCTTGATTCGATAACTAGGTTATATCGCATACAACCAATCGATACTTTCATCGCGAGAATAGAATACGGTATCACATACATGCATTATTCTCGGTCCCGCGCATATCTCATATGCGCTCCTTTTTTGTTTCGGTTGAGCCAGGAAACCTTCGTGTAGGACTCTAAAGACTTGTCAATACGCCGGCAGCAGGTGATGATCATATCAAACACCCACAAGCCGCAAGCGGTCTGCTAAATGTAACGGCCACCCGGGTATTGAGCGATCAGAAGATCGACGAGCAAGCCCGCTCACACTCCTGTGAATCCAACCAGTAACACTTACCGTACAGTCCGGTCTGTTCGTCTGATATGTCGCATATCTCGCCTATGGGTGGTAAACGTCAGACCCCAATAGCTCGATAAGTCATGCCGACGTGAGGTCCATAACAATCGTGAAACTACTGATAACTCTTACCAGTATATCACTGCAACCCTGGCCAGGGATTTCCTATTATGGCCAGTCGAGCATAGCGCAACATCAACCCCCAATACCGGGAGAGACGAATCCTCTCCTATCGTTTATTGCCTCCATGTGAATCGGGATTGTACCCAAAAACCACCTGTTTGCACGACTCAGTAGAGCCATGGTAGGGTGGAAATCAAAGCACAGTGGGAGACACACAAGACTCTATGACGATCTCGGGTCAACAGACTAAACTGTACCAGTGTCACCAGAGAACTGCCATCTGACGTGAGGTATAATACCATCTGGGAGTTCTCGGCGAGTCCGTTCAGTGTACCCAATCTCCACTGAGCACCCGCATACCATCTCTGATGTCAAACACCAATGGATATGGGATCATCCATCGCCCATCACATGGGTCGAGAAGATATACGCTAGTCTACTCTGGAATATCGATGCCCCGTCTCGATATCCCACGACTAGGAACATTGAAGGATGTACTCATGGACTACCCAGGTCCCACTAGTATGATCTGCATCATAGTCTTGGAAGTCGAGTACACATCCTAAGGGCTTTATCAACATGTAACAGAGAGACAGAAAGTATACATGTTAAGATAAAGAGCAACCAGATAGCGTACTATCATGTCTAGCAAGAAAGTCCTACCTATATATGACCCAGTATCCACTACAATATACATCCAATGTACAGTAATGGCCTCTAGGGCATACATATAACTAACATCCCAAGACTGATTTGGAGAGAACTCGCATGCAAGGGATACCCTATGGTTCGACAGTATGCTCTATCATGTATGCGATGCTATGTACAAGACCCGATGTAGCATACTCACTAAGTGTAGTGAGTAGGTATTAAGCAGATCCTGGAAAGAGTCACTGGGTAGCTGTGAAGAACATTCTCAAGTACTTGAGAAGGACTAAAGAGATGTTCTTGGTGTATGGTAACGGAGAACTCTAAGTGGAGTCCTTTACCGATTCGAGCTTCCAAAGTGATAAGGACGACTCTAAGTCGCACTCGGGATTTATCTTTACCCTAAATGGAGGGGCGGCGTGTTGGAAGAGTTCCAAACAGGATACCGTTGCAGACTCGACGATGGGGGCTGAATTCATCGCTTCCAACGATGCTGCAAAAGAGGCTGTCTGGATAAAGAAGTTCATTAGTGAACTTGGTGTGGTTCCATCCATTGAACATCCAATACCACTGTATTGCGATAACAATGGAGCTGTGGCTTTAGCCAAGGAACCCAGGTCCCATCAAAAGTCCAGACATATTCTGAGGCAGTATCACCTGATCAGGGAGATAGTTGATCGCCGGAGATCGAGGTCAGGAGAGTAGATACGAAGGACAACACTGTGGATCCACTCACGAAGGCCATTACCCAGATACAGTTTGAGAGAATATTCGGAATGCTAGGTATGAGATATTACAGCAGCTGGCCTTAGTGCAAGTGGGAGATTGTTAGTTATGTATATGCCCTACAGGCCATTGTTGTACATATGATGTATATTATAATGGATGCTTGGATATATATAGAGAGGACGTTCTTGCTCGTCATGATATTATGCTATTTGGTTTCACTTTATCTTAACATGTTGACTTGTATATGTTTACTGTCTTACTCTCACATGTTGATAAAGCCTTTAGGATATGTACTCGACTACTGGGACTATGATGAGATCATACTAGTGGGGCTACAGTAGTCGATGAGTACATCCTATAACTGTTCCTAGTCGAGGGTGTGTCGAGACAGGGCATCGATACACCAGAGTAGACTAGCGTATACGCATCTTGACCCATATGATGGGCGATGGATGATCCCATATCCATCGGTGTTTTGACATCAGAGATGGTGTACGGGTGCTCAGTGGAGACTGGGTACACTGGACGGACTCGCCGAGAACTCCCAGATGGTGATATACCACACGTCAGATGGCAGTTCTCCGGTGACACTGGTACAGGGCAGTCTGTAGACCCGAGATCGTCATAGAGTCTTGTGCGATTCCCACCGTGCTTTGATTTCCACCTTACCACGTCCAAGAGGGCATGCAAAACGGTGTCTTCTGGGTGCAGTCCCGAATCACATGGAGGAAATGAGCGATAGGAGGGGATTCGTCTCTACCGGTATAGGGAGTTGATGTTGTGCTGTGTTCGATTGGCTATAACTGGAAGTCCATGGTCAGGGCTGATATAGAGATTTACTGGTAAGTGTTACCAGTAGTTTCTCGACCCGTTATAAGCCTCACATAGACACGACTTATCGGTTACTGGGGTCTGACGTATACCACCCCTAGACTAGATATGCAACATATCAGACGAAGAGACCGGACTGTACGGGAGTGTTACTGATTGGATTCACAGGAGAATGTACAGGCTTGCTTGTTGATCTTCTGATCGCTCAATACCTGGGTGGCTGTTACGTTTAGCTGACCGCTTGCAGCTTGCGGGTGTTTGATATGATCATCACCTGCTACCGGCGTATTGACGATTCTTTAGAGTCCTACACAGAGGTTTCTTGACTCAGGCAAAACGGAATAGGGGCACATATGTGATATGTGCACGACCGAGGATAATGCGATATGAGATACCGTATTATATTCTCGCGATATTTAGATATGAGCCGGATCATCGGATCAAGTGTTGATTCGATGAATCGGTACATGATATATTAGTCGGTTATATTCGATATAGCCGGATTGTCGGATCAAGTGTTGATTCGATAATTTAATATATAATAATATATATGATATATTGCATTACATTATCTAATATTGGCTCGCTTTATTATTTCATTTTCTCACCGGATAATACATTGATATATATGCGATATATGTTAATTGTATTATTTTCTTTTGTTACAAATATATAATATATATGTGATATATATTATTGTAACATGATATGATTACTAATGCAACTTGTTTAGTGGAGATTAAATAAGGTTAGGGTTTGAATTGGGTTAGTTCTTTCATGAACCTTCCAGAAGGTTTTCTTTTGTTATGAGCTTAGATATTATGGTTGATATTTTCTAGTGACTCATTGTTTAACCCAACCCAAACCCTAGCCCTAGTTAAATCTCTACATGAGTTATCCTTTTCATCCTTGACCATGGTTGCATTATCAATCATATATCATTTCATTATTCATCACAAAAGGAATTAATTCATTTTTCTTCAACCTTGAGCTTTGAGAAAGCTTACTAGGTTTTCATTTTGTGATGATTAAGAGTAAGAATTTGATATAAAAAGAAAGCATAAATACTACTCCATCATCCTCATCTAATCTAGCCAATTAGATTAGGGTGTTCACCTCATTAGAGTGAGAGAGCTTGAGTTATAGAAACTTCGAGGTAGATCATCCGAGAAAACGAATACTACAAGCTAGCATGGATCGCTCGAGTTGTGGAGCCTCTCTTGAGTCTGGGAGATCGTGGATCGCGGCGAAGGGACTTCTACTCGGAGCTCATGAAGCGAAGGAGCGGACTACAAAGATTGTAAGCTCTCACTTTTAGTTGTAAAGATATTTACTTGCATGTGTAACCCTAATAATCTAGCAAAGATCCCGGTTTTGGGTTGTTTGGCACGTCTAAATTTTTATTCGGGCATGGTTGATGCCTTATAGACCTTCATAAGAGTGCCTAGGAACCCTAAAAAAATCTTATAATAAAAGAGAGATGGTGAAAGTTACATACAGAGATAAGAACTATAAAAGAAAGAACTTGAAAATAAGAGTTTCCAACTATACCAGCTTTTCGGTTGCTATGGGCCCTATCCTAATGGTCATGAAAAATGTTAGAAATCACATTATCCCTCAATAAAAAAATGGTGAAGAATGGTTGTTAGATCTAGATCTACGTTAAACACTGATGCAAAATATAGATCTAGATTAACTACGGAGGTAACTTTAATATTAAAAGGGGGTTTGTAGGGTTCATTGGGATTTAGTAGTTATGGATGATTAATTAAAGATTAATCTTTTTATCCTTTAATAGATTTAAAAATAGAACGGCAGTGATGCATGTAGATTAGGGTTTCTGGAGGAAAAAGGGTTCCCACTCTTAACCCCTATCTCGACATGGAACTCCGTTCATATCTAGCCTTTACCAAAACATTAGTTAATCTAATCTTTAATCGTGGTCGCGATTATCAATGAATTGATAGCGCGCCCAATTAGGATGTTAACTATTCTTTTGATAAAGTTTATAAATTTTATAGGACTTAAAAAGAGTTTAAGGATCTTCATCATCCATTAACCTACCATAATCCCATGAACCCTAACAAGTGAAGAATTACTCGCGCATGTTGGGAGAAGAAGATATGGAGAGAGAAATCATATTAAAAACTACAAAGAGATAGAATAAGAAAACTACTACCTTTATTAATCAACAAAAATCATTTACACTTTGTAACCTTAGAAAATGATTACAAAATACTAGTTTGCTTCTCGATCTCTTGTAAGGAGGTAGATGAACAGTTGATGATCAGCCTGGATGCGTGAGCCTGTCGTGGACTTCATGATCTCTTCTGCTTGATGAATTTTCCAAGAGGCTCCCGGTCTTTACTTATAGTCCCAGAGCCAGAACCCTAGTTTCCTAATATGGAAACCAGTGGTTAAGATCCCAACAGAAAAAATGTCATGCCCTAACTACCCTAGTTTCCTAATATGGAAACCAGTGGTTAAGATCCTAACAGAACAAATCTCAACTCCCAACTCGTCCAACACGCGGCGGAACCGCGGCCAATAGGTGGGTTTGGCCGCAGTTCCGCGGCCAAGTAGGGGATCGTCACATTGTTTTTTTTCTGGGGCTTTATCTTGATAACACGTGGTGATCTTTTCACATCTCTGGAAACTGAAAATCTTTTTTTCGTCACTGCCAGAATTGATTTCCTTAGTTTACTTTCTTAATTGGGTAGGTTTGTTTCGCCAACTTTGATTTCCTTGATTTCAGTCCTGAAAATTCTGCACAATAACTCAACAAATAATATTAGTAGAGTTTGTTTTATTGAGATATTAACTTAACCATTAAGAATTGGTCAAAGGTATTTTATAAGGTAAGCATATTTAAATGGGCCAAATGTTACATGGATATTATATGCTTACTTTTTCCTACATAATGTTAATTATAATATATAAACACATGAAAATGGTATTTTTACAAATAAACCTTCGTATGTATCATATATTATAATAAACACCTTTATTATATAGAAATAGTAGGAAAAATGTCATATTAAATGTGCAGTTTTATCAACTGAACAAATACCCCCAAACTTATCTTTAATCGTCCCGAGTAAACTAGTTATTCAAGAGAAAGAGAAAAAGAAGAAGAACTAAATAGAACACTTTCGTAGGCAGCACGATTGCATTGAGCACGTGCAACAAGCCGTTAAATCTCTAGGTGTCTCTAGTAGTAGGAGTGTTGTCTCCTGAGGGTTTTCAGCGGATTATACCCACAAAATCCTATAATAAAAGAGAGATGGTAAAAGTTATATATAAAGATAAGAACTATAAAAAAAAGAACTTGAAAATTAGAGTTTCCAACTATACCAGCTTTTCGGTTGCTATGAGCCCTATCTTAATGGTCATGAAAAAATGTTAAAATCACATCATCCCTCAATAAAAGATCGCTTTTAGTCTTCCTCCATATCTTTCATCCAAACATTGATCATATACCCATATGTGTGTGTAAAAGACATCCTTACACTTAGAGAATTCAATTCAAGCTATCATACTCTTGTCCATCTTCTAAAGTACTTTATAGTTGGTGAATATTTTCGATAAAATTGCTCACACATTCTTCATGCGACCGTTAATAATTCTTGAGATACTAACCGACCGATTACAAAATGTGCTTGCGTATTTAGGTGTAATTCCTCGTTTCGCAGTTTAGCAGTGACTTCCAAACCAGTTGGTCTAAGGCACTAGGTGATAAAATGCCCTCGCTATATTTTTTTATGCTGCCTTGTTAATTACAAAACCAGTGTTCATTTTTTTCTTCACCACTTATACTTTTATTTATTTTTATTTTTTTATTTTTATACTAAGGCTTTTAGACAAGAGCATTTCAAGGTATCCTCTACTATCCTAAGTTTCAAGATGTGTGTAAGTGCGTGTAGTAGGGTATCAACGTTCAAATGTTTGGCCTTAAGAATAGGGACTATTTTTCAAACTTATTTTTATTCTCAGATTAGCAATTTCCTTCATCTTACTAACCCTTGGGACAACAGCTCATAACTATTTATTACTAGTTTCATTTAAGAAAACTTCTAACTTTCTTGTTTTTCTTAAACTATTCCTATCTTTCATATATAATTTTTCACTTTCTACTCTTTTATTATAAAAAAAAATTGTGCTTATATAATGCAAAGTATTGTGTAAATAAGCACAAACCTCCCCCAAACTTGTTTGCAGCAGTGTCCTCACTGTTGTCATCTTTTAAATCTCAAAAACCTGTAGACTTAGGAGGAAAGGTTATTAACAGGGGCAACAAAAATTGAAAGTGAAAATCCTCCGCCAAACTTATTTTTGGCTCACAATTTTGAGGACAAATTTTATTTTCAAGAGCCAAAAATATACCCCCCCCAAACATGAGTTAAACAATATTAAGCATTTTAAGGGGGGCAAAGTTATTTGGTCAATATAAGACTTTACAAAGACCAAAAGTTAATACCAACTATTCAAAGATTTTATCAATATAATGTATAGATTGGTGGAAGAACATGTTATATAGAGCCAAGAAAAAGTGGGGAAGAGATAATTGGTGGTATGGAAAGTGTTTTCCTGAACGTGAATGTGAAGAGATAAGAGATGATGTTAAATAGAAACGAGAATGCGAATGATCAGAAATGAGTGGAATATTGGAATTCTCGTATTTTATAAGAAGAAAGGGTGGTGGTTCAACTTTTATAGGTGGAGGTTGATTAATCACAAAATCCGTTTTGTTTAGGAATGTAAGTTCGTCAGCAAAAAGTTCTTCAAAACTTTCATCGATGGTGTAATTGAACATTTTACTGTCAGTAAGTTTTGTGCCAGAATTTATCATACTTGATTTGTCAAAAATTATGGAGGTAGGAGACTCGAAAAACTCATCTACCTCGTTTTCAAAAGTATCCAAATCAAGTTGGTTTTCTGGAATTATCAAACTTGAATTATCGGATTGTGATTCATCAACACTCACTGAAATTATAGGAAGAATAGAAGAAGAACCTGAGAAAGTAGAAGGTGAAATGGGTAAACAAATTGGTGTATCGAGTATCGCTGAACCAGATGTGGGAGATGAAGGCTGAATTTCGGTCTGCTGTTCGGTTATACAATTATCATCAACTTCAAGACGCATATGGGATTCGGGAAGAATAATTAAAGGCTCGAGATGATGGCCACAAGGAAGTGAAAGGACCTGATGAATTGATGGGATAAACTCATCCAAGATTTCGGGTTCATCAGTCGATATATCCACAACGTCAATCACCTCATTCAAGTGAAGGTTAAAATTCTCAAACACCTCATCAAAAGTATGGATTTCAATCAATTTTGGTTCAAGAGTGGAGGTGTAGAGATCATAAGGATTTGGCATGGTTTCACTCGAAATTGACCCTTTATAGTCGGGTAAATCAAACACTTCAAAGTCACACAACTTATCAATTGGTGGATCATTTGGTGTACTCGATGAATCTGTGAAACTGGAGTTTTGGATTTCAGTTTGGAAAGGGAAGGTTTGATTAGGAAAGGTGTATAGTTTTCTCTCACTACCCAAATTCTCACTTTGTCCTATGGCCATATTAGACATTGAAATTTTTTTAGCTGGTTCGGAACTAGTTGCTCCTTCATATTTAGCCATGCTTCCCTTCCATTCCTCTCTGATACGATTCAACATCACTAAACCTTCTTCTAATGTCCGCTCAAGACTGGACTTGGGTTGATAAGGAGTTTTAGTATAAGATTGAAATTCTTGTGGACAATTAAAACTTCCAAATGACTGATTAGAAGGACCGTTTAGAGAAGGTGGGAAAGTCGGATTGGATTGATAGGAACAGAATGGTTGTGAAAATTGGGCAGGAGTAGGGTCAACATTGTGATAAGAAGAATATTGATATTGGTTGGTCGGTTGGCTATTGGACATCATACATGCCACAAACCGATTATGAAATTCTTCTTTAGAAAGTGGAGGTGATGGTTGATATTGGTCCGGATTGAAACTTTGGTCTTTAGCCCTAGCTATATGCTCGGCAATGGACATGCGTCTAGGGGCATCCTCACTCGGAGTATCAACGGAAGCAGATGTAGAATTAGGATACGGTTGATAAGACCTGGACTGAGGTGGCCAACTGTTTCTATCCGCTTGTGCTATCCGATCTCTTAAAGACATGGGAGAGTCGGATGGTATACCGAAGCGATTACGAAAAAAAGAAATATTTGGTTTTGGACAGCAAAGCTCGGCAAGAGTTCGTCTGTTTGGGTCACCCATTATAAGAAGAGAAGAGGGGGAAGGGTAAAAAGGAAAAGAAAAAAGATTAGATTGTTTTGCTTTAAAAGTGGACTTGAGGGTTTACTCACAAAATCACAAAAAATGCACAAACAACCCTAGAACTATGGTTACCTAGGACAAGCTCTAGACCGCTCCTAGACTTCCAAAGGACAAGCTGCAGGATCAATCCTCTACCACCTCTTTATAACTTTTGTGTCCAGGTAAGTGCCAGGTAAGTGGGAGGTATCCGCTATACGAATCACCGAAAATAGCGGGCCTAATTAAGTAACCACTTGCTTTAGACACACTTGCCTAGACACTACAAAAGTAATGAGGATAAGCGATAGATTACCCACGACCTTCCTCTGTCCTTATTGAGCGCGACAGTACTTAGAGTCTTGTCTAGATATTTTTTAAATTAATGTAGGATTGATGCGGATGCTCGTTTTGTGATTTGCGGGGCCTAAGAAGGGTGATAAAATCCCTACCTAATCTGAATTTTTGTCTTGCCCCTTAAAAATCCATATTAAAATATGAATTAACAAACCAATTACAAAACTTTGCAAAAAGATTTTTGAGCGGCAAAATTTTGCAAAGAATCCTGCAGAAAAGATATTTTATTGGATTTCAACGGAGAGAGAAAGAGTCGAGAAACTTACCAGAGAAGTTTGAAACCCTAAATCCCTTAATGAGCCGCGGTTCCGCCGCCAATAGGCTCTTTGCGCCGCGGTTCCGCCGCCGACTAGGAAGATCTGATGAATATTTTTGCTACGTGGCCTCCCTTTCTTCTCTGGATCTTGATGAATGTCTCTTAATCTCTGTTTCCTCAAGTTTATGACTCCAGATTCCCTCGCAAAAATTCACACAATAATGGTTAAATATACATTTTGCAGTTTTGTTTTAATTATAATATAGATCGAATAAGAATTCAACACAAATAGTAAGAATAAAAAATTACGCACGTATCCCCGGCAACGGCGCCATTTGATTGATCTTTTCTATGTGAAGTAGTTAACCGCAATCAATAACGGTGTCGCGTGTAGCTAGACCGAGATGAGTACGGGTCGTCCTCTGGGAAACGTTGAATATTTTATTCTTACTTTAGGCGTATTGAGAAAGAAAGAAGGAAGAATAAAGAATGGTGAAGAATGGTTATAGGATCTAGATCTACATTAAACACGGATGCAAAATATAGATCTAGATTAACTACGGAAGTAAGTTTAATATTAAAAGGGGACTTGTAGGGTTCATTGGGATTTAGTAGTTATGGATGATTAATTAAAGATTACTCTTTTTATCCTTTAATAGATTTAAAACTAGAACGACAGTGATGCATGTAGATTAGGATTTCTGGAGGAAAAAGGGTTCCCACTCTTAACCCCTATCTCGATTTGGAACTCCGTTCATATTTAGCCTTTACCAAAACAATAGTTAATCTAATCTCTAATCATGGTCGCAATTACAATGAATTGATAGCCCGCCCAATTAGGATGTTAACTATTCTTTTGATAAAGTTTATAAATTTTATAGGACTTAAAAAGAGTTTAAGGATCTTCATCATCCATTAACCTACCCTAATCCCATGAACCTTAACAAGCGAAGAATTACTCGCGCATGTTGGGAGAAGAAGAGATGGAGAGAGAAATCATATTAAAAACTACAAAGAGATAGAATAAGAAAACTACTACCTTTATTAATCAACAAAAATCATTTACACTTTGTTCTCTTAGAAAATGATTACAAAATGCTAGTTTGCTTCTTGATCTCTTCTAAGGAGGTAGATGAACAGTTGATGATCAGCCTGGATGCGTGAGCCTGTCGTGGACTTCGTGATCTCTTCAGTTTGATGAATTTTCTAAGAGGCTCTCGGTCCTTATTTATAGTCCCAGAGCCAGAACCCTAGTTTCCGAATATGGAAACCAGTGGTTAAGATCCAACAGAAAAAATGTCATGCCCTAACTACCCTAGTTTCCTAATATGGAAACCAGTGGTTAAGATCCTAACAGAACAAATCTCAACTCCCAACTCGTCCAACACGCGGCGGAACCGCCGCCAATAGGTGGGTTTGGCCGCGGTTCCGCGGCCAAGTAGGGGGATCGTCACATTGTTTTTTTCTGGGGCTTTATCTTGATGACACGTAGTGATCTTTTCACATCTCTAGAAACTGAAAATCTTTTCTTCGTCATTGCCAGAATTGATTTCTTTAGTTTACTTTCTTACTTAGGCAGGTTTGTTTCGCCAACTTTGATTTCCTTGATTTCAGTCCTGAAAATTCTGCACAATAACTCAACAAATAATATTAGTAGAGTTTGTTTTTTTGAGATATTAACTTAACCATTAAGAATTGGTCAAAGGTATTTAATAAGGTAAGCATATTTAAATGGGCCAAATGTTATATGGATATTATATGCTTACTTTTTCCTACATAATATAAACACATGAAAATGGTATTTTTATAGATAAACCCTCATATGTATCATATATTATAATAAACACCTTTATTATATAGAAATAGTAGGAAAAATGTCATATTAAATGTGCAGTTTTATCAACTGAACAGGTCTCTTATAAGTCGTAAGGATCTTATAAGAGTATTTTCTCCTTATAAGTCGAGAGGATTTACAAGTGTCTTTTGCCATATGAGCATATCCCCAGTCTCTGGTGGGACTTTGTTAGGGAAATGTTTATTCGTGCCCGTGGATTGTATACAAGGGTCAATATTGAACCATTTGTAGGGAAAAATTAGAGGTTGTGATGGCTTAAGAACAGGTTCAGATCTCTGTAACTTAAGGCTTTTGAATCTTATGAGTCGTGAGGGTCTCATAAGAGGGTTCTCCTTACGAGTCGTGAGGATCTCGCAAGTGTAATTTCTCCTTAGGTATCGTGGGGATCCCTAAGTGTGTTGCTTCCTTGTGAGTTGTAAGGATCTCACGCAGGTGGTTTCTCCTTACAGGGTCGAGAGGACCTTGAAAGTGTCTTTTAACGAGATTGCGCCCTTTCGGGTTCACAAAACTCGCCGGTAGCCCTGCTGTTTTTACTCACGGAGCCCTTCCGGGTTTTCATCCGTGCCCATTTTGCTTATGGACATACCGTTTTCTTCTTTTTTTTTATTTTTATTTTTATTTTTTTGTGTGTCAGCCTTGGGATGCTGCGGTCCGTAATAGTTTATCGACGTCTCGGTCAACAGCCAGTTTTAGGACATAGTGGTCCATCGTTAGTTTAAGAACGTTACGGTCTGAAAGCAGGCTACTACTTATAGAGTTTGGGGTTAGGAAGATAGTGAGTGGATATGGGCGTCGTCATCTATCGTTGACCTAGGCCGTGACTCGTCAGGTGTGGTATTTTTTTAGGAAGCGACCGTTTATTGGTCTGAAAGGTCTTTCACCATGCATGTCCCCGAGTAGATAGGCTCCACTCTGGTAAACTTTGTCTATGATATACGGGCCTTCATAGTTCGGCTCGAATTTCCCCCGTTTGGCACGATTGGGGATCATAGGCCTTTTGACCACTAGCACGAGTTCGCCTTGGCGGAATGTTCTCAGCCTAGTCAATATTTCATATGAGTGCGTCATCTTCGCTTTATAAGCCTCCAAGTTTTGCTGCGCCATGAGCCGAGTTTCGTCAAGGGCATCAAGTTCCTCAAGTCGAAGATGAGTATTTTCTTCGTTTGTTAGCCCGTAGTGGACAGCCACTCGTAGAGAGGGTAATTCTATCTCGAGGTGGAGTACCGCTTCTGTGCCGAATACCAATGCATACGGCGTTGTGTTCGTGGCTGTTTTGAACGTAGTTCGATACGCCCAGAGAGCTTCATGCAATCTCTCATGCCAGTCCCTCTTATTTCGAGACACCGTCTTTTTCACGATCTTCGTCAAGGTCTTGTTGAAAGCCTCAGCTAGACCGTTAGCTCGGGGATTATAGACCGAAGAGTATCTTCAGTCTATATTATGCTGCTGTGCAAAGCGGCTAATCTTATGACTTCTGTAGGCTGGCCCGTTATCGGAGATAATCCGTCGCGGAGTGCCAAATCGATAGATGACGTGTGTATTAATGAAACGGAGGATATTCTTCGTTTTCACATCTCTCAGCGGTACTGCTTCCGCCTATTTAGAGAAGTAATCAGTTGTTGCCAAAATGAATCGATGTCCCTTGGATAATGCTGGTTCGATGGGCCCGATTATATCAGTTCCCCACATTTCGAATGGCTAGCTAGCCACCGTTGGATGTAGCGGATTTGGATGCTGGTGGATAAAGTCTCCGTGAATCTGGCACGAGTGGCACTGCTTCGCGTATTCTAGGCAGTCCTGAATCATCGTGGGCCTGTAATAGCCCATCCTTTTGATCTGTAGTTTCATCTTCGGCCCGGCTTGGTGAGAACCACAGAGTCCGTAGTGAGTTTCTTGGACGACTCTCCTTGCCTCTTCACGTCCTAGGCATCTTAGCCACAGAGAATCAAATGATCTCTTATACAGAGTATCATTGACAAAGGAGAAGGCTAGAGCTCGTTTCATGAGCTGATGTCTTGACGACGCATTTTCAAGTGTTCGATGGGATTTGAAGTAATCTATAAAGACTTCTCTCCAATCCTTAGTTTTTTCCTGGTCTTTTATGTAGGGTTACTAGGCACTGTCACAAGGGTCTATAAGGCATCAACCATGCCCGATTTAAATTTTAGACGTGCCGAACAACCCTAACCAAGATCTTAGAGAATAGATTAGGCGAAACAAAGCAAGTAAACAACTTTACTCCTAAGAGTTAGAGATTACAACCTTTGTAGTCCGTTCCTTCACTTCTAAAGCTCCGTGTTGTGGTCCCTTCGCTGCGATCATCGAGTATCCGGACTCTAGAGAGGCTCCACAAAAGAAAGATGCAAGCTTGCTTCCGATCTTCGATAACAAAGATGATCTATCTTGAAGAAACTCAAGCCCAAGCTTTTGCTTCACTAATCAAGTATTAGCAAAGCAAACACCCTAATCTAAGTGGCTAGAATAGATGAGGATGATGAAGTAGAAATTTAGCTCTCATTTGTTTTCAATTTCTCACATATAAACATCACAAATGAAAAGGCTAGAAAGCTTTTCATCAAAGGAAGAAGAAGAAGAAGATCAAAACCTTTTGTGATGAATAATGAAATCTAGTGAGGTTAGAAATGCAACCATGGGTTAAGTATGAAGACTTAACCCATGTAGAGAATCAACCATGGTTAAAGGGTTGGGTTAGGTTAAACAAATATCAACAAAATATTTTTACAAAATATCTTTGCTTAAAAAAAAAGCAAAGCTTCTAGAAGCTTCAAGAAAGTTTAACCCCGAATCCAAACCCTAACCATGTTTAAACTCCACAAAACATGTTGCATTTGTAACCTTAACTTGTTACAATATTATATATCACATATACAATATTTATTGTAACAAAATAAAATAATACAATTAACATATATCGCATATATATCAATGTATTACCCGAGTGAGAAAAAGAATCTTTAAGTGAGCTAATATTAGTTAATGTAATTTAATATATCAAATATATAATTATACATTAAATTATCGAATCAACACTTGATCCGATAATCCGGCTATTTCATAAATAACCGACAAATATAATCTGTATCAGTTCATCGAATCAACACTTGATCCGATGACCTGGTTATATCACATATACCCGGCCGATATCTCATATCGCGAGAATCTAATACGGTATCTCATACACATATTGTTCTCGGTCCCGCACATATCACATATGTGTTCCTACTCCGTTTTGCCTGAGCCAGGAAACCTCTGTGTAGGACTCTAAAGAATCGTCAATACGCCGGCAGTAGGTGATGATCATATCAAACACCCACAAGCTGCAAGCGGTCAGCTAAACATAACAGCCACCCAGGTATTGAGCGATCAGAAGATCAACAAGCAAGCCTGTACATTCTCCTGCGAATCCAATTAGTAACACTCCCGTACAGTCCGGTTTCTTCGTTTGATATGTCACATATCTCGCTTAGGGGTGGTAAACGTCAGACCCCAGTAGCTTGATAAGTCGTGTCGATATGAGGTCCATAACAGTTCGAGAAACTACTGATAACACTTACCAGTAAATTTCAGTAACCCTGGCCAGGGATTTCTAGTTATAGCCAATCGAACACAGCGCAACATCAACTCCCTATACCGGGAGAGACGAATCCCCTCCTATCGCTCATTGCCTCCATGTGATTCAGGACTGTACCCAAAAGCCACCGTTTTGCACGCCCTCTTGGACGTGGTATGATGGAAATCAAAGCACAGTGGGAATCACACAAGACTCTATGACGATCTCAGGTCTACAGACTACTCTGTACCAGTGTCACCAGAGAACTGCCATCTGATGTGAGGTATAATACCATCTGGGAGTTCTCGGCGAGTCCATCCAGTCTCCACTGAGCACCCGTATACCTTCTCTGATGTCAAACACCAATGGATATGGAATCATCCATCGCCCATCATATGGGTCAAGAAGCGCATACGCTAGTCTACTCTGGTATATCGATGCCCTGTCTCGATACACCTACGACTAGGAACATTTGAAGGATGTACTTTGCGACTACACTGTCCCCACTAGTATGATCCGCATCATAGTCCTGGTAGTCAAGTACTCATCCTAAGTGCTTTATCAACATGTGACATAGAGACAATCAGAGTACATGTTAAGATAAAGTGTAACCAGATAGCATACTATCATGTCGAGCAAGAAAGTCCTCCCTATATATGTCCAAGCATCCACTACAATATACAATGTATGTACAGTAATGGCCTCCAAGGCATACATATCACTAACAATCTCCCACTTGCACTAGGGCCATCTGTTGTGGTATCGCATGCCCAACAATCAGCTGTGGTTGAAGTATCTCATACTCAACCATCCCATAAAAGTCTCTACTGCGAAATAAGCCTTTGTGAGTGGATCCGCGCTGTTGTCCTATGTGTCTATTCTCCTAACCTCAATCTCCCTGGAGATCAACCATCTCCATGATCAGGCGATACTGCCTAAGAATATGTCTGGATCTCAGATGGGACGGGTGTTCCTAGGCCTAAACCATAACTCCATTGTCACACAATGGTAGGAACGAAGTTCATCTCATGAACTAATATATATCCAGACTGCCTCTTTGGTAGCATCCTTGGTAACGATGTATCTTACCTTTAATCGTCTAGTAAGTTACGGTATCTAGCTTGGAACTCTTCCAACATACCGTCCCTCCACTGAGGGTAAAGACAATGCCTGCGACTGACATTCAGTCATCCTTATCACCCTGGAACCTTTCCAGTGATTCTCCCCAGGATCGATTGATACCATCTCACTACAACTAGTGAGAATCCCAACATCCAATTAGATCTATCTCATAGATATAAAACCCAGGATTTAAGAGGTATCACTTTGATCCTTATGGAGAATCCTTGTGATAAGAGGAGATTGACCGATCGTAGCATAGGAAACTCCTTCCCTATCAAGAGTATGTCATCCACGTAATATACGAGGATCACCACCATACTCCCTACTACCTTTTTGTATATACAAGGTTCATCTACTATTTTGATGAAGTCAAACTCATTGACTACTACATCAAAACAGACGTTCCAACTCCGCGATGCCTGATTTATCACATAAAACATCTTGCACATGTTTCCGCTGCTCCCACTGTCTACGAAGCCCTCTCGCTGTGTACTTATAGACGCTCTCTTCCAAATCATCATTCAGAAAAGCAGTCATGACACCCAACCGCCATATATCGTAGTTATGGTATGTAGCAATGGCGAGTAGGATCTGGATGGACTTAAGCATAGCTTTGAAAGTCTCAACTTTTCCATGTACACCAAGTAATCTTCTCAAGATATACTTGCTTTTGATGGGGATTTAACCCTTCAGATAAAGCAACCAAAGTCCATACTTTGTTGGTGTATAAGGATTCCATCTCAGATCGCTAAGCATCTAGCCATTCTCACAGAGTCCTCACTCCTGATGGCCTGCTCGAAACAAGTTGGGTCATCATCTCATGATGCAATCCTCGCTCCCACTGTCATAGAGAAACCGTAGTATCTCTCAGGTGGGTGAGGAAGCCTACTAGATCGGCGGAGAGGCTGAGGTTCGTTGGAAACTATTGAATCCTTCGGGTTCTACCAAATCATCAGCTGCAGTTTGTATAGCTGGAACTCTTTTCAGTTCTACCTCATGACCACTAATTTCTTCACAAGAAATTCCCTTTCACAAAGGTGGCATGCTGAGAAACAAAACATCTTTTGTTCCTCGGTTTGGTAGAAGATATTCCTTTGCGAATGCTTGGGATATCCAACAAACTTCTACAAAACCGATTTTGCCTCGAGCTTGTCCGGATTATGCTTTTAGACATAGGCCAGACAACCCCAAATCTTAATATACTTAAGATATGGGCTCTTCCCATTCCATATCACATATGAAGTGGTAGGCATCTGATTTGATTGGAACCCTATTCAATAGGTATGCAGCTTCACAAGTGCATAACTCCCAAAAGGAAATAGGAAACTCAGTAGTACTCATCATAGAGCGCACCATATAGGGTGTGATTGCTCCGTCCCGATACACAGACGTGCTGTGGTGTATACGGAGGAGTAATGCTGAGAGAGAATCTCAATCTCCTTTAGAATAGTCCAGGAATCCCGTGCTCAAGTATTCTCTTCCCTGATCACATCAAAGGACATAATACTTATACCTATTTTTGGTTCTCTACTTCTAACTCATATTCATTGAATTTTTCAAAAAGTTCAGACTTGTGTTTCATCAGGAACATATGTCCAAACCTTGAGAGATAATCAGTGAATGTAATGAAGTATAAAGAACCGGTCCTGGCATGTGTAGACAGGGGACCTTACATACATCATCGTGTATCAATCCCAAGAGTTCACTAAATCTTTCTCTGTTTCCAATAAACGGAGCTGAGGTCATCTTATCTTTGTGACATGACCGGCAAGTTTCACAAGATGTAAATTCAAACAGATTTAAATATGCATCTAAATGTAACTTTAGCTAGTCGGGTTGCATCGATATGACCTAGTCTACAATGCCTCAAGAAGGATTCGTTCATTTCTGAACTCTTCCTCTTGTGTGTGCTCTGTACGTTAAGAACTGTGGTTTGATTTAGAACGTCTATGTTTTTAAATAACGTGACTGAACTGATCAACTCTTGATATAGGAAATGTTCAAAACATTATCCAACAATACAAAATTATATCCTTCTTTACTAATAAAGAGGCTGATATGATATTGTATATCAGGTTCGGTATCTAATAACATTCGTTCAGAATCAATGTATTATGGTAATACAGGGCGATAACCGCCAACAAACTTGGCTGCAACACTTGCATCATTTCCAACTCTTGAAACCTATCACCCGTTCTCAGTTCTCTACCTATCTGTAGCCCATGTAACAAATTACATTTGCGGGATCCTGATCCGGTATCTCATACCCAGGATGTAAAGGATACTGAGAAACAGTTCTCGGTAATGAACACACCCGAAGATGATGCATCAGCATGCACTTTCTTCGTTTGGGCGGCACGGGAATTCTGGTAATCCCCTATTTCCTGCTCTGTCTTATAACAATTATAAGTTGGAGTGGGACCAACGTTCCTTAGCGCAGTATAACAAGCGGGTTCGGTCAATTCATCCGTATTATTATCTTGATTAAGGCGTGACATGGTCACTACCTGGAGAGAGATAGAAGAAAACACTCAGCGTATGCTCTTGCAAGATTAGATTGGTTATTAATATATCTAATCAGTATGTCTCCCACTGTTTTAGTCAAATCTTCCTTCAAACCCTAAAAGGAAAGACTAGCCAGGATTAATTATACCCTACAAGTTCGCCAATCTTTCAGCCAGTCTAGTGCCGGTACTTTGAGGGAGGTTCCCCGTGCTTTCGCATGGACCTAATTAAAATAAATCTCGTTTTCCCAGGGGCATAACTGTTGGATATAGTGCCCTCAGAGTCAATTATTGGATCACAGGCACGTGATTGCAATGATTGAGGGAGGACCTATGCCGGTAGGACAATCTTACTCAAGATGATAGTATGCTATCTGGTTTATCTTTATCATCGTGTACTGCTTTAGGTGACCTTACAGGTCACTATTGCACGTTGATAGAGCCCCTAGGATTCTTGCTTGACTACCAGCAGTATGAGGGCGATCATATACGTGGGAGATGGGGTCTATAAGCACATCCTTAAAAGGTCCCTAGTCGTGGGAGTTTCGAAACAGGGCATCGATTCTCCAGAGTAGACTAGTGTATACAGTCGAGACCCCGACGAAGGGCGGTGGCCGGTTTCACAAGCCACTGGTGTCAGTTGGTTCACCTAAGATGTATACAGGTGCTCATTGGGTTATGAGTACACCGGACAGGACTCGCCGGGAGCCTGCTAGTTGGTATAAAACCTGACGTCAGATAGCAGTTCCCTGGTGACATGTGTACAGGTTAGTTCATCGACCTGAGATCGTCATTTGTCTCGTGTGAGTTCCCACTGTGCTTTGATTACTACCCTACCACGCTCAAAGGAGACGTGCAAACAGGTTTTAGTTGGGTACAGTCCCGAGCCACATGGAGCAGTGAGCGGATCTGCAGGGGTTCGTCTCTCCCGGTATTGGGGGTGAGGTCGCGCTGTGTCTAGGAGAGCCAGTACATGAAAGTCCTTGGTCAAGGCAGGAGATTTACTGGTAGGTATTCCAGTAGTATCTCAGGGTGTTCTGGGCTACACTCCGACACGACTTGTACCGCTTTTGGGGGTCTGACTTTTACCAACCCCCTAGGCCCGCCATGTGATGCTCATAGACGAACGGACCGGAATGTACGGATATTGTCGCTGACAGGCTCAGTAGGGTGTCAGGATGAGTTCGCTCATCGACGTCCCTTTTGGTCAATACCTGGTAGCCCGTCACGTATTGGCTAATACCTCTGACGTGCTAGTGGTTAAATCCGCAGCCAATGTATTGACGAGTCTTTAGAGTCCCCCATAGACCAGTTTCTCAAGTTTCGGGCGAAACGCTGTGGAGGCCGTATGGAGATATGGCAGGGTTCGATCAGATACGTGCGGTATTGCACGGATTGTGATCGGACGGATAATACTAGCGGGCTTTGGTTTAAGCCGGATCCTAGTATTGTACAGTGTAGATTTTATCTCTTTGCAATTGTATTCAGTGGGAATACAAATGCGGGTATGTATATACAGTCGCGGGGTTTTCCTGTAATTTATTACGGGATCAGTTTTCTGAAGTTGCCAGTTTGCATTCCGTTCCGGCCGGTTTTCCTTTGTTCCTTCACGGCCGGACTTTCTTATGGAGGGGGTTATTTGCCGTTGTGCAAATAAATTATTGTGGAGGGGTTTCTTGCATTTGTGGCTTCATCATCATGAGGTTCCATTTTAGTCTCTTCCATTGCATTTAATGTGATGGTGTGTGAAAAGCTTTGATTTGAAAATGGTGTGACCATTTTTTCTTCTTCTCTTTTTATCAAGCCTTTCCTATTGTGTTAATGATTCTTTTTTCCTCCACCATTCCTAATGAGGGCCGGCCACTTTGAGTGATGGGGGGGGGGTGAGGAAAAATTCATTCATCTCATTTCTTATTCTTTGCTAAAAATGAGAGCACCGTTTTTCCTCCAATGCTTTTCTCTCTTCTCCATCATCAAAGGCAACTTCTATAACCCCAAGAGACAACCATTCTACACTTGCCTACAGCATTCCTTGGGCACGTCGGCTCGCCAACTTCGTGCCCGAGTTGCCTCGGTCCAGAGTTGGGAGCCCGTAAAAGAACCCGGCGATGTGGTGCCCGTTTCGACGAGGAGGCGACGACCGAAGATTCCGCCAGGAGATCGGAGTGGAGACGAAGACCGAAGGACACGGATCGCTTGGTATAATCTCTCTACCCATCTTTTAGTTTGCTAGTAGCTAGGTTAATGGCCCGATCCGGGGTTTTAGTGCGCGGTGGTGCCGGTTTGCAAGTTTCGCAAAGTTTTTCGTTTCCGCATTTCCGGCGTCGGATGGACGGCCGGGGCGCCGCCGTGCACTTATATTGGTATCAGAGCCACGCCATTAACCTAGTCTAGCTTGGTCTAACGTGTTTACATTTCCGATCGATCAAAAATCCCAAAAACCGTATTTTTCTTGCATCAGGTTTCTGTCGAAATTTTTTTAGCTCCAAAATTTTTTTCAGGTTGTTGCAGAAACATGTGCAGGAAATTCTAAGCCATCTGGGAAAATTTGATGCAGTGTTGTTGCCATTACACCGTGGAACCGCGGCCTTAACCCTACTTTGGCCGCGGTTCCGCCGCAGTATAGTGGGTTCACTGCACCATATTTCTTCAGTTGGTTTCTGGTTTGGAAATAGGGGTTTTGGGATATTCTGTTTGGGCCCAGATTTTCTGTGAGTGCTACAGTAGTGTTTGGGGCCCACTTCGGTAAATTTGGTCGATCGAATATTTTAAACATGTTAGTTCACAGTATTTACATTATATCTACGACCGTGAATGTTACTTGATCGGTAAATCCTGTCTAACTGCTATAGCCCGGTTAGACGGATTTGCGAACGTGACATTCACGTTGATGTTCTGTGTGGTGCTGTGATGTTGCGGATTGGTCGTGGGGATAGCCTGGATCCGATGTTAGTAAAGTTTTGTTTTATATGTACATTTGATATTGCGGGGCGAGCGTCCGACATGTGGACCGCCGTCACTGCCTATTTGTATTATTCTTTTGGGGCACGACCGGGTCGAGGTCGATGTACCCGTTGTATGTATATTTTACTTTCTGTACTAGGATTACCCCACGGAGGGGTGCACGGATAGCCGGGTTCTAGAGGGCAACGGGCCCGCATCTCATGGCATTGAGACGGAGGGGGCTTCACTCTAGAATTGGCGGGCTATTCGCCGCACTCGTAGGGGGTACAGGTTGACCCAGGAGGGGTGCCCAAGTCACCGGATTCTGTGAAATGCTGGGTGGTCCATTCACGTTGCTGAAGGGGGCTGCCTCGCTTCAGGTTTTGGCGGGTGACTTGCCGCTCCCGTAGGGGTCTAGGATTTTCATTGCACAGGCTATCCACACGACCAGGGGAACGTCGGGTTTCAGTAGCGGCTCTGTGAAACCTGGGGATCCCAGATATTTGTATTGTTCTGTGATGCTGATTACATTTCTGTGGTGTTGCATTTTATCACGCCTTGAGCGAAATATTATATATTGATATATATACTAGTAGATGTTGTATATGTTTTGCATCCGCGCTAGTCCAGTCCCCGCTCTGTCGTTAGTTAAGTAACCTAACGGGTGATGACGGGACCCAGTGGCGAATGCGGATGGCATATACGTACATCATTATTTTCGTTCTTTTGTGGTGTGATCAATTGATGGGACTGCGTTGATTCGGATCAATGCAAGCTAAACAAACCTATTCTGATGTTGTTGGAACATTTTTCAAAAAGCTGTTATTGCAAGGGCGTTCTTTTTTGTTTTGCATCGTGGTATTCAGTTGGAATATCCTGCTCCTCAGTCGACGAGGCAAGGGCCGAGATCCCTTCACCGGGAGTGACCCCTTGGACAGAAGTTTGCGTCAGGGCAATAACTTCACTATAGCCGATTGCTTTTGCTTTGCATCGTGGTATTCAGTTGGAATATCCTGCACCCCATCCTACGGGGAAAGAGCCGAGATCCCTTCACCGGGAGTGACCTCTTTAGCAAAGGTTTTCGTTACTATATTTTTATAAAAGCTATCCGTTCCTTCAATGATATCAAGTTCATTACGTTAAAGGTTTTCGCCAGAAACCATTCGTAGCCCTCCGTCATTTCAGGAAGGTAGCACTTAGTATTCATGCTATGTATGTTGGCCTTCGTCAAGGCATAGTGTATGGTAGCTATTTGTTACTTTTCTGCAGCATAGATAGATGCGTTGGTTTGGGACAGTTGTACTACTATTTTGGCCTTCGTCAAGGGTATGTACGGGTGGGTTCAAATTAACCTGGACAATGACGGGTAGAACTTGACATGTGACTTATGATATGTTGGCCTTCGTCAAGGTCATAAGAGCATGGGGCAAAAGTCACATCGGAAGTTTCAAAAGAAACTGAAACTTGCCAGATATGCGCATACCTTCTGGAGTGTGATAACGTGAGCGGATTCCGTCACGTTATCATGCGATGATAGTTGGATCCCGATTTCCACGGATGAGTTGGTTTACTCCTCGGGTGATCCCGACTAATTCTTCTTTCAGGTTTGGGGAAGAATTTGACGTTACAGTGGGAGGTTTCCAGATTAGATAAAGTGATAACCATTCTGATCTAGGTTAGAGTGCACGCTGAGTGTTTCTTTTCTCTCTCTCTTTGGCAGCGACCATTGACCCGACCCTAGACTATGACTTAGTGACCAAGATTAACCGAACCTTCTTATAAGACTGGCTTTTGGAATGTCAGAGTTGCAAACCTCATTGCCACTCCTACTTTTACCCTTTTCTCCAGGACACCCCGTATTACTACGAACATCCACTTCCATTGGATAAAACCATCGTATGGTTATATACGAACTCGAAGGGATTTATTCGAGGATGGTTTCCTGTTCTGGAGAAAACGAATAGGACTATTCAGTTGTCTTTTCCTTTTACCTTCTCTCAGGTTGCGAGTACTCCTTGGTTTAGGAGATAGTACACCTATTACGCAAATTGGATAGTCTTATTCCAAACCTTAGGCTGGTGCCGAACGGTAGGGAATGAAGAAAACCAATTAGCCAAACGATGGTGTACAGAAGGTATTATATAAAGACAAAGAAAGGGATTAGAAGGAGGGCAAAGTAAATTGCGACCGCTATTCACGACCAAACCAAGTATTTCATTACCACTCCCACTTCACCTTTGTATTTCTCCAGGACACTCCGTATCACTACGAAGATCCACAGTTTATCTGGATACTCCATCGTATGGTTATATACGAACTCGAAAGGAACTTGTTCCAGTTCGGGGATGGATTCTGGTTCAGGAGAAATAGGAATAAGGTTTATTCGGTTGTCTTTTATCTTCACCTTCTCTCGCATTGCGAGTGTTCCTAGGATTAGGAGAGTACACCCATTATGCTTATTGGATAGTCTTCTTCCAAACCATAGGCTGGTGCCGAACGGTAGAGAAGGAAGAAAACCATTTGGCCTAAGAGGGTGTACAGAAGGTAATGACTAAAGACATATGAAGGGATTTGGAGAGATGGCAAAGAAATATACGGTTACAGTTGTGAATCTGGATAATGGAAGAGGCATTACTAGGAATACCCGGATACCCCTTCGAAACATTCAATGTTTCAGTTTCACTGTGTACTATTAAAAGAAAACTGATTTCCTAGTTAGACACTTGCTCCAGGGTATGTATTTACCAAGTATGATTCTCATATCTGTATGGTTTTACAGATGATGAATGGGAGTAAGATATTGGGAATTAGGTGATCATCCTCATTATATCGGAATTCGTTGTAATTGGTGATATTTGAGAAAGTCACCTGGGTCGTTTGCCGGACGACAAATATTTGGTTTTGAATATCCGTTGTTATGCACCAATTTCAAATTGATATATCTGTACGTCTATTTTCATAGAGTGAGATATAACTTTTTGAAATTATGTCCGTGACATTTACCTATATCAGTGGATGGTTAGGTAAGGAGCATTGAACAGCGGTGTAATTCTTCTTAAGCATAAGTACAGTTTTCAACCTACAATACACAGGGAATGAGTTATTAGACTCAGGGGACTTATACAGAGTATTGTATATTGTCCAATGTCCATTAAGACAGAGGGATTGGTACTCGTACTATATTCTGTTTACTTATGACTTCTCTAGTTCTTGGACATGTGTTTCGTAGAAATGCATGTTCTGAGTTTTGAGAAGTTATAGGTATATGAATAAAGTAGAGAACCAGGTGTTGCAAGTATCGGGATTCTTCAAGGTGATCGAAGATATAGATACTTGTGTGTGGTATTCAGTTGATAGTAATGATTAAGAGAACTTGCTTCTCTTTCAGGTTACTCATAATTGGAAGCATTCCTAAGTTGAGTAACGCTGATCGACCTCCTTTCATTTAGTTGACATGCACCGGAGACAGCTGCATGATTTGAATCTGGTTCAATTAAATCAGTGCCTCTGTTTCTATATTGGATATAGAACATTTCATATCTTGACATTGTTAAGATACGGGGAGTTGTCCAGCTTATGCTTAAAACCAGGCTCTGGATGACTCAAGGCACGTTTCTGTAATGGCTGTTTGTGGGTTGACCCGGGCTATGACGAGGGTTGATTTTCTACCATCTGGAAGATCAATAGTGTTATTGTTCTTGACTCACCACAGTTTTAATAAAAATAGATTTTTTCAGAAAACAGTAGTGGAAGTATGGTAGAACTGGAAGTGATTCCAGAACCGCAAACGATTACTGAAAATTTGATAAGAACCTAAAGATTCAATCTGTATTTGACATTCCATTGGCCACTCCGCAGATGTGGTGGGTAACCTCAGGCACCTGAGAGGTACTCCGGTAACCTCAAAGGACGGTGACAGGGAGGTTCTTGTTTACCCAGACTTGCCATTGCTGTTGTTCCAGACTGTGAGACCCGGCAGGAGGATGAGTATAGCGTCGTTCTAAACTAGCTTTAGAAGTGTACGTCTATATGACTTTGCTAGAGGGTTTTCGTAGTCAGTGGGAGCAGCGGAAGCATTGGTGGACAGGTGGCTTATGTCTATTTATAGACTAAAGCAGATATAGCGGAGATAGATCATCTATTTTTGATGTGACAGTCATAGGTTTGACTTCATCAGAATAGGGGATGGATCTGTTAAGAAGGTAGTAGGGTGTGATGTCCTGGTATATGGATGACATACACAGAGTAGGAAGTGATATTCCTATACTACGGTCGGTTATACATTGGTTGTCACACAGTAGTTTCTCCACATGAGACTTGGATATTATATCAGACATTCTCGTTACTGGATCTATGGTATTAGATCTAGATTTGGGTAGTTTTCCAATCTGGGTACTTAGACAGCATTCTATGAGTATTTAGAATGGACGACTCCTGGCACGGTAGTGTACCTGCAGGTAATGGAGTCACCCTCTCTAAAAGTGTCTTATAGACTAAAGTAGAGAGGGATGTGCATGATTGGAAGATCACTTGCTTAGGCAAATGAGTCAATCATGAGATGTCAAGTACCACACCAGATGTTGTTCTTGCAGTAGATGCAATAAGTTGATATTGATCCAATCCTGAAGAAACAGTCGGAAGCAGTTTTAGAACATAAGTGGATGTTCTAGGGATATGATAACATCAGCCTCATTTAGGAGACGGTTATCATTTCAGGCTTCCAAGGTGACCTGGATGACAGAGTGACTGTCAGAGTTATAGTTTTCCCTCTGACGAGGGGCAGTATATTGGACAGGTGGTCCAGGCGGATACTGAGGGAAGGATGGCGCAGGATACTGATTAAGTTCAGTTGACGATACAGTCTAGGAAGTTTGGATTTGGAGTTCATTTATGAACTAGATCCCATCAGACATCCAGACACATTCTAAGACAGGTATTGCTCATTTCGGGAGATGGCTTTCTCCGCGAACTTGAGATATAGAGAGATATAAAAAAAAACATCAAAGCGGATCCACTCACTGAGGCTATTCCTCGAACGCAATAGTTTCGCAAACGAGCTTTGTGAGACTGACTAGTAGAGGAGTTGGGTGTTCGGTATCACACGGGCTGTGAGTATGCAACATCGCAATAATTAGCCTTGAGTGCAAGTGGGAGATTGTTGGATATAGTGCCCTCAGAGTCAATTATTGGATCACAGGCACGTGATTGCAATGATTGAGGGAGGACCTATGCCGGTAGGACAATCTTACTCAAGATGATAGTATGCTATCTGGTTTATCTTTATCATCGTGTACTGCTTTAGGTGACCTTACAGGTCACTATTGCACGTTGATAGAGCCCCTAGGATTCTTGCTTGACTACCAGCAGTATGAGGGCGATCATATACGTGGGAGCTGGGGTCTATAAGAACATCCTTAAAAGGTCCCTAGTCATGGGAGTTTCGAGATAGGGCATCGATTCTCCAGAGTAGACTAGTGTATACAGTCGAGACCCCGACAAGGGGCGGTGGCCGGTCTCACAAGCCACTGGTGTCAGTTGGTTCACCTAAGATGTATACAGGTGCTCATTGGGTTAAGAGTACACCGGACAGGACTCGCCGGGAGCCTGCTAGTTGGTATTATACCTGACGTCAGATAGCAGTTCCCTGGTGACATGTGTACAGGTTAGTTCATCGACCTGAGATCGTCATTTGTCTCGTGTTAGTTCCCATTGTGCTTTGATTACTACCCTACCACGCTCAAAGGAGACGTGCAAACAGGTTTTAGTTGGGTACAGTCCCGAGCCACATGGAGGCAGTGAGCGGATCTGCAGGGGTTCGTCTCTCCCGGTATTGGGGGTGAGGTCGCGCTGTGTCTAGGAGAGCCAGTACATGAAAGTCCTTGGCCAAGGCAGGAGATTTACTGGTAGGTATTCCAGTAGTATCTCAGGGTGTTCTGGGCTACACTCCGACACGACTTGTACCGCTTTTGGGGGTCTGACTTTTACCAACCCCCTAGGCCCGCCCTGCGATGCTCATAGACGAACGGACCGGACTGTACAGATATTATCGCTGACAGGCTCAGTAGGGTGTCAGGATGAGTTCGCTCATCGACGTCCCTTTTGGTCAATACCTGGTAGCTCGTCACGTATTGGCTAATATCTCTGACGTGCTAGTGGTTAAATCCGCAGCCAATGTATTGACGAGTCTTTAGAGTCCCCCACAGACCAGTTTCTCAAGTTTCGGGCGAAACGCTGTAGAGGCCGTATGGAGATATGGCAGGGTTCGATCAGATACGTGCGGTATTGCACGGATCGTGATCGGACGGATAATACTAGCGGGCTTTGGTTTAAGCCGGATCCTAGTATTGTACAGTGTAGATTTTATCTCTTTGCATTTGTATTCAGTGGGAATACAAATGCGGGTATGTATATACAGTCGCGGGGTTTTCCTGTAATTTATTACGGGATCAGTTTTCTGAAGTTGCCAGTTTGCATTCCGTTCCGGCCGGTTTTCCTTTGTTCCTTCACGGCCGGACTTTCTTGTGGAGGCGGTTATTTGCCGTTGTGCAAATAAATTATTGTGGAGGGGTTTCTTGCATTTGTGGCTTCATCATCATGAGATTCCATTTTAGTCTCTTCCATTGCATTTAATGTGATGGTGTGTGAAAGGCTTTGATTTGAAAATGGTGTGACCATTTTTTCTTCTTCTTCTCTTTTTATCAAGCCTTTTCTTATTGTGTTAATGATTCTTTTTTCCTCCACCATTCCTAATGAGGGCCGGCCACTTTGAGTGATGGGGGGGGTGAGGAAAAATTCATTCATCTCATTTCTTATTCTTTGCTAAAAATGAGAGCACCATTTTTCCTCCAATGCTTTTCTCTCTTCTCCATCATCAAAGGCAACTTCTATAACCCCAAGAGACAACCATTCTACACTTTCCTACAGCATTCCTTGGGCACGTCGGCTCGCCAACTTCGTGCCCGAGTTGCCTCGGTCCAGAGATGGGAGCCCGTAAAAGAACCCGGCGATGTGGTGCCCGTTTCGACGAGGAGGCAACGACCGGAGATTCCGCGAGGAGATCGGAGTGGAGACGAAGACCGAAGGACATGGATCGCTTGGTATAATCTCTCTACCCATCTTTTAGTTTGCTAGTAGCTAGGTTAATGGCCCGATTCGGGGTTTTAGTACGCGGTGGTGCCGGTTTGTAAGTTTCGCAAAGTTTTTCGTTTCCGCATTTCCGGCGTCGGATGGACGGCCGGGGCGCCGCCGTGCACTTACAATAACCCCGTTAACACCTTTCTAGACACCTACTCGATCGGCTAATTATAATGTGTAAAACTCCCCTAGGAGTAACTCTTACTCGCAGCGGGTATCGGGATCCAACTATCTCATAGAAGGTATGCAATCTTATTGCAAATTTCAACACTTGAAATTCCCAATAATATTTTACCCCTAGCAACTATATCACCTTAACATAGTCAACAAATCATAAGTGCTAGTCAAGTTCAACCCGTCATTTCCTGATTGAATTAAACCCACCCGCACGACCCTTAACATAGTCAACAAAGTCGCACGACTACCCTAATCCAATCACATCATATGCTTATACAGATAAGCACTAATCACCTACCGCACACTACGCCTTAACATAGTCAACAAACGTAGCACGAATACTAACTAGTACTTATCTGAAATGACGGAGGGCTACGATATGTTTTTACGAAAACTCTTTGCGTAATGAAATTGATATCGTTGTAGAATCGAGTAATTTTGAATTGGAATGTTTTTGAGGCCTTTTCTAGTTTTTCTAAAGAGGTCACTCCCGGTGAAGGGATCATCGGCTCTTTCCTTATCGAATAAGGTGCAGGATATTTCACAAATATCACTATGCAAAGAAAGAACTATAGAAGCAATCAAAAGACAAACCGAGTGTGTAGCATCTGCTAGTTTCGCTAAAGAGGTCACTCCCGGTGAAGGGATCTCGGCTCTTTCCTTATCGAATAAGGTGCTGGATGTTCTACAAGGAACACCGCTATGCAAAGCAAGAACTAGAGCTACCTGTTTTTAAACAAGTTTCTACAACATCTTTAGGTTTCTTTTAGTTTCATTAATCTCATTAATGAAGTCCCATTTTATTATGCTTCACAAGCATCACATTTGAAACGAAATCTGCAATATAACATATATCTCATATATATAATATAAACATTCGTCTCAGGCAGTAATATGATCTCATCACAGAACATTACAGCAGAAGAACATATATGAAATATTGGATATACTAGGAGGTCCGTGTTTTAATACGAGCCTGTATAAAACACGGATTCCACGGTCGCGATGAATAGCCAAACCCACATCCCTAGACCCCTACGAGAGCGGTAAGCAACACTGCCAATTCTGGGGTTAGGAGACCCGGTCTCGACTCCTCGAGATGGTCTCCTACTGGACCCTAGAACCCGGTTACTTGTGCTCCTCGCCTTGGGTCTACCTAATGCGGAAAAGTAAATAATATACAATGGTGACATCATCCTCAGCCCGGAAGTGCCCCAATAAAAAAATATTACAAATAATGAATTTTACATGAATGAAAAAGAAAAACTCTAATCTCACATAAAACCCCCGGCTATTCAAATCACGACGATCTAATATAACATATCACAGCAACACATAATATCACATATTATCAACGTAAGTAAATATGCGTATCCCAATTGTCGTTGATGTATAGCAATGAAACCGGCGATACACCACATATTACACTTACGGTCGCTGAAAAGAAAGTGTAAAACTACAACAGTTGGAATCCACAACCATAGACATCGCATGCCTAACCAAATGAATTCCTTAGACATCGCATGCCTAACAATTATAAACTCCGCATTTTAGTCTCAATATCGAAAACTCTTTTCAATATCAAGTCGGGCAATTCAACAAGATTCCCGACATCCTGACCGAATGCTCATCGCAAACTTTAGTAGACGGCCGCACCCCCGGATGCTGTCGACGAAGTTCACTAAGGCGGAACACCGCTGCCGCGAGCACCCGAACGGATGCTTTTGGCGACGGGGTTCTCCTACAGTCACTTGGTCGGGGCTATGGGGCGTGGCTATCTATTAAGGTTACCCGGCGAGTATCCGCGTATACTACGTGATTGCGACGGACTTTTGATCACATCAAAATCCCGTGGCAACCGATCAAATGAGACTAAACTGCTAGATTTATAACATTCAAATTAGTTATCTCATAACTATTTGTGGATTCCAAATATTGTATCAAATTCCAGATAAATAGACAATGTTAAACTTTCTGATTGAATAAACAAACACCCAAGATTTCCCAAATAGCTCAACACTTGAGCGGAGTTCAAAAAGTATCCATTACATGCCACAGTACTAATGGTCCAGCCGTAGAAGGGTCAAACAAACGCCTCACATGTGGCAACGCCGTACTGCCCCAAACCCTAAGGTTTAGAGGTGGTTCAGACGGTCACATAATCGAGTTAAGGTTTGTGTTATTATAGAGGGTCCACTGCGTTACTTGCACGACTTAGAACATTCTTTAACTAAGGAAAAATCCACCACTTGGAAATTTTCCGGTAGGGGAAAAAGTGAGTTATTGATATCCGTTCGAACTTTTTAACAGGTTCTAAATTATCCGGGAAAAACTTAAACGAATTTAAACTTTCCGATTGAATCAATGAATACAAAAGATCTCCAGAAAACTCAACACTTGAGCAGAATTAAAAATTCCCAGAAACATGCAAAAGTACCTACGGATGTTACTGTGGAAAAATCTAACCCTAATACCCCTATACGGCCGCAGAACCGCTGCGCAAGTAAGGTATTGCCGCGGTTCCATGGCGCTTTAATGGGATTAGTGGCTCATTTTTCACAGTAATTCCTAGAATGCCCTGCTTAATTTTCTGAGTATTTTTAATACAAAAAAAATCAACATTTTAAAAAATTTCCAGAGAGGGGGTGTATATCGACGTTTCGGGGTTCGATCGGACTTTAAACTTCGTCTAGACTTCGCCTAAAACTCTAGCTTGGCTCTGATACCACTGTAGGGTTACTAGGCACTGTCACAAGGGTCTATAATGTAGGGTTACTAGGCACACTAACAAGGCTCTACAAGGCATCGACCATGCCAAAATTAAATTTTTATATGCCGAATAACCCTAAGCAAGATCGTATACTAGAGATTAGGGTTTCATATGCAAGTAAACTATGTTTACAACTAAGTGAATACGAAATACAACCTTTGTAGATCGGTCCTTCACTTCTTTAGCTCCTTGTTGAAGTCCCTTCGCTGCGATCATGGTTCTCCCGGGCTCTTGCATGGCTTCACGAGGCGAAAGATGCGACCTTGCTTGAAGTCTCTGAGGCCGAAGATGATCTACGTCGAGGGAATTCCGACTCAAGCTCCTACTTCACTAACTAGAGAATTAGTGAAGTAAACACCCTAAACTGAAGTGCTAGTCTAGTTGAGGATGGAGAAATAGGAAGTGGGTTCTCTTTGGAATTTTATTTCTCACAATCTTTTTCTCTCTTTTCAAAACCCTAGTTTTCTTTTTCTTTTGTTCAATGAAGAAGATGAACAAAAGAACGAGGAGAGGATAATGATCAAGTGTGAAAGCTAACCATAGTGAGTGAGTATCATATACTAACTCTTGTAGAGACTTAACCCTAGGCTAATCTTCATGGTTAGGTTAAGAAATATCCATAGTAAAAACAAATTTAGTGGAATTAGTCAAATACTTCCACAAGCTTCCACAAGCTTCAAGCATTTAGCTAATCCTCCACTAATTTTGTAATTACTTTGAATATTAAAATCCAACATAAAAGATAGCATGGTGTAAGTCTCATACACCCAAGTCAAGTGTATCATCAACCATGATACAATAAAAGAAAACACAATTTTAATATATATCATATATACATTAAAGTTGTGCTCATGTGAGAAAAACCCTAAAGTGAACAAGTGTTAGTAAATGTAAACTAGTATATCTAATATACAATTATACACTTAATTATTAAATCAACACTTGACTTAATAATCCGGTCATATCTCATATAACCGACTAACATTCATCGTATCGACTTATCGAATCAACACTTGATTCGATAACACGGTCATATCATATATAACCGACCGATACAAAAAGTCGCGAGAATAGAATACGGTATCACATACACGCATTATTCTCGGTCCCGCACATATCACATATGCGCTCCTATTTCGTTTTGCCTTAGCCAGTAAAACCTCTGTGTAGGACTCTAAAGACTCGTCAATACGCCTGCAGTAGGTGATGATCGCATCAAGCACCCACAAGCCGTCAGCGGTACTAGCTGGACGTAACGGCTACCCGGGTATTGAGTGATCAGAAGATCAGCAAGCAAGCCTGCTCCAACTCCTGTAAAAGCCTGCCGGTAACACTTCCCGTACAGTCCGGTCTCCTCGTCTGATATGTCGCATATCAAGTCTAGGGGTGGTAAACGTCAAACCCTAATAACCGATAAGTCGTGCTGATATGAGGCTCATAACGGGTCGAGAAACTATTGGTAACACTTACCAGTAAATCTCTAAATCAGCCCTGGCCAGGGACTTCTCTGTTACGGCCAATCGAGCACAGCGCAACATCAACCCCCAATACCGGGAGAGACGAAACCCCTCCTATCGCTCATTGCCTCCATGTGACTCGGGACTGTACCCAAAAACCACCGTTTTGCATGCCCTCATGGACGTAGTAAGGTGGAAATCAAAGCACAGTAGGAATCACACAAGACTCTATGACGATCTCGGGTCTACAGACCAACCTGCACAAGTGTCACCAGAGAACTGCCATCTGACGTGAGGTATAATACCATCTGGGAGTTCTCGGCGAGTCCGTCCAGTGTACCCAGTCTCCACTGAGCATCCGTATACCATCTCTGATGTCAAACACCAATGGATATGGGATCATCCATCGCCCATCTCATGGGTCGAGAAGCGTATACGCTAGTCTACTCTGGTATATCGATGCCCCGTCTCGATACACCCATGACTAGGGACCTTGAAGGATGTACTTATGGACTACCATGTCCCCACTAGTATGATCCGCATCATAGTCCAGGTAGTCAAGTACACATCCTAAGGGCTTTACCAACATGTAACTATAAGACAGTATAAAGAGACAAGTATACTTGTTAAGATAAAGAGCAACCAGATAGCATACTATCATATCGAGCAAGAAAGTCCTCTCTATATATGTCCAAGCATCCAATATAATATACATCATCTGTACAATACTGGCCTTTAGGGCATACATACAACTAACAATCTCCTACTTGCACTAGGGCTAGCTGCTGTAGTATCGCATACCGAGCATCCCGAAGAGTCTCTCAAACTATATCTGGGGAATGGCCTTCGTGAGTGGATCCGCTGTGTTATTCTTCGTGTCAACCCTCCTGACCTCGATCTCCCGGCGATCAACTATCTCCCGGATCAGGTGATACCGCCTCAGAATATGCTTGGATCGCTGATGGGACCTGGGTTCCTTGGCCAAAGCCACCGCTCCATTGTTATCGCAATACAAAGGTATTGGATGCTCAATGGATGGAACCACTCCAAGTTCAGTAATGAACTTCTTGATCCAGACAGCCTCTTTGGCAGCATCGTTGGCAGCGATGTATTCAGCCTCTATCGTCGAGTCTTCCATGGTTTCCTGCTTAGAACTCTTCCAGCTAACCGCCCCTCCGTAAAGGGTAAAGACAAATCCCGACTGCGACTTAGAGTCGTCCTTATCACTCTGGAAGCTCGAATCGGTAAAGGACTCCACTTGGAGTTCTCCGTTACCATACACCAAGAGCATCTCTTTAGTCCTTCGCAAGTACTTGAGAATGCTCTTCACAGCTGTCCAGTGACTCTTTCCAGGATCAGCTTGATACCTACTCACTACACTTTGTGAGTATGCTACATCGGGTCTGGTACATAGCATCGCGTACATGATAGAGCCGACTGCCGAAGCATAGGGTATCCCTTGCATGCGAGCTCTCTCCAAATCAGTCTTGGGAGACATCTCTTTGGAGAGAGTGAGCCCTGAAATCGTGGGTAAAAACCCATGTTTGGACTCTTCCATACTAAACCTCTTTAGTATGGTGTCAATGTACCTGGATTGGGACAATCCTAATATCCGTTTAGATCTATCTCTATAGATCATAATTCCCAATATGCAGGAGGCATCACCAAGATCTTTCATTGAGAATCTTTGTGATAAGAAGAGCTTGACCGATTGCAGCATAGGAATGTCATTTCCTATCAAGAGTATGTCATCCACGTACAATACGAGGAAGACAACCTTACTCTCTGCCACCTTCTTGTAGATACAAGGTTCATCTACGTTTTTGACGAAATCAAACTCTTTGATAACGACGTCAAAGCAGATGTTCCAACTCCGCGATGCTTGCTTTAATCCATAAATGGATTTAAGTAGCTTGCACACCTTCCCGCTTCTCTCACTATCTACGAAGACCTCTGGCTGAGTCATGTACATGCACTCTTCTAAATCACTGTTTAGAAAGGCGGTCTTAACATCCATTTGCCAGATTTCGTAGTCATGATATGCAGCGATGGCAAGCATGATTCAGATGGATTTAAGCATAGCCACTAGAGAAAAGGTTTTGTCATAGTCCACACCTGGTCTTTGACGAAAACATTTTGCAACAAGTCTAGCTTTGAAAGTCTCCACTTTCCCATTTACACCAAGTTTTTTCTTGAAGATCCACTTGTTCCCAATGGGTTTTACCCTTTCAGGAGCATCTTCAAAAGTCCATACTTTGTTGGTGTACATGGATTCCATCTCGGACCGCATTTCATCCAGCCATTTCACTGAGTCCCCACTCGTGATGGCCTGCTCGAAGCTAGTTGGGTCATCATCAACCATGATGCAATCCTCGCTCCCACCATCCATAAGAAAACCGTAGTATCTTTCAGGTTGGTGAGGAACCCTACTAGATCGGCGGAGTGACTGGGGTTCATCGGGAACTACCGAATCTTTTTTTGTGGTTTGTACAGCTGGAACCTCTTCCAGTTCTACCTCAGTGCCACTAATCTCTTTTGCAAGAAATTCCTTTTCTAAAAAGGTGGCGTGTTGAGCAACAAACACCCTTTGTTCCTCACTGTGGTAGAAGATATACCCTCGCGAATGCTTGGGATATCCAACAAATTTACACAAAACAGACCTTGTCTCGAGTTTGTCCGGTTTTTGTCTTTTGACATAGGCCGGGCAACCCCATATCTTAATAAAATTAAGATATGGTCTCTTCCCCTCCCATATCTTATATGGGGTGGTAGGCACAGATTTGGTAAGAACTCTATTCAGTAGGTATGCTGCTGTCTCCAGTGCATGTCCCCAGAAGGAAATAGGTAACTCAGCTATACTCATCATAGAGCGCACCATATCTAATAGGGTGTGGTTCCTCCGTTCCGATACACCGTTGTGCTGTAGTGTATATAGAGGAGTTAGCTGAGAGAGAATCCCATTCTCTTTTAGAAAGTCCAGGAATTCATTGCTCAAGTATTCACCTCCTCGATCAGATCGAAAGATTTTAATACTTTTCCCGGATTGGTTCTCGACTTCTTGTTTATATTCTCTAAATTTCTCAAAAGCTTCTGATTTGTGTTTCATTAGGAACACATATCCGAATCTAGAGAGATCGTCAGTGAATGTAATGAAGTACAAAGAACCATCCCGGGCATGTGTAGACATGGGACCGCATACATCACTATGTATCAGTCCCAAGAGTTCGGTAACTCTTTCTCCATGTCCCGTAAACGGAGTTTTGGTCATCTTGTCTTTGAGACATGACTGGCAAGTGTCATAAGATGAAAATTCAAACGGATTCAAATATCGATCCTTATGCAACTTAGCTAGTCGTGTCGCATTGATGTGACCCAGTCTACAATGCCACAAGAAGGATTCGTTCATTTCTGAACTCTTCCTCTTCTGTGTGTTTGTTATGCTCAGAACTGTTGATTGATTTAGAACATAAATTCCATTGCACATCGTGCCTGATCCAACCAACTTTTGGTTTAGAAAAATGTTCATAACATTATCCTGTAATACAAAATTATATCCCTCTTTACTCAACAAAGAAACCGATATAATGTTGCATATCAGGTTCGGCATGTAATAGCATTCGTTCAGAATCAATGTATTACCAGTTGGCAATATAAGGTGATATTCCCCGACGGTTTTAGCGGCAACAATTGCACCATTTCCAACCCTTATGTCTTTATCACCTTCTCTAAGTTCTCTACCTTTCCTAAGCCCATGTAATTGATTACATATATGGGATCCTGACCCGGTATCTAATACCCAGGACGTAGAGGAAATGGAGAAACAGTTCTCTGTAACGAACACACCCGAAGAAAATGCATCAACATGTACTTTCTTCACACGGGTGGCATGGGAATCCTGGTATTCCCCTATATCCTGTTCAGTCTTATAACTTTTATAAGAAAGAACGGAACCAACGTTCCCCAGCACAGTATAACATGCGGGTTCGGTCAATACATCCATATTATTATCTTTATTAAGGCATGATATGGTCGCTACCTGGAGAGAGAGAGAAGAAAACACTTTAGCGTATGCTCTTGCAAGATCAGATTGGTTATTTATCTTATCTAATCAGGATGGCTCCCACTGTTTTTATCAAATCTTCCTTCAAACCTTAAAAGGAAAGACTAGCCGGGATTAATTACGCCCTACAACTTCACCAATCTTTCAGCCAGGCCAGTCTTGGTACTTTGAGGGAGGTTCCTCGTGCTTTCACACGGACCTAATTAAAGTAAACCTCGTTTTCCAAGAGGCGTAACCCCGTTGACACCATTCTAGACACCTACTTGATCGGCTAATTGTCCTGTGTAAAACTCTCCCAGGAGTAACAATTACTCGCAGTGGGTATCGGGATCCAACTATCTCATAGAAGGTATGCAATCTTATTGCAAATTTCAACACTTGAAATTCCCGATAATATTTTGCCCCAAGCATCCCATGACCTTGACGGAGGTCAACAAACCACAGGGTGCAAGTCAAGTTCAACCCGTCATTTCTTGATTGAATCAAACCCACCCGCACGACCCTTGACGGAGGTCAACAAGGTCGTACGACTACCCTAATCCAATCTGCATCATATGCATAGCAGATAAATACTAGTTAGCTACCGCACACTACGCCTTGACGGAGGTCAACAAACGTAGCACGAATACTAAGTAGGACTTCTCTGAAATGATGAAGGGCTACGACAGGTTTTTCTGAAAACCTATTGCGTATCGAACTTGATATCGTTGTAGAATCGAGTGAATTTTGAAATGGAGTTATTTTGAGGCTTTCATTGGTTTTGCTAAAGAGGTCACTTCCGGTGAAGGGATCTCGGCTCTTTCCTCATCGAATAAGGTGCTGGACATATCATATATATCGCTATGCAAAGCAAAACTCCAAAAGCAATAAAAAACCAAACCGAGTTTTGTAGCATCTGCCAGTTTTGCTAAAGAGGTCACTCCCGGTGAAGGGATCTCGGCTCTTTCCCCATCGAATAAGGTGCAGGATATATCATATATATCGCTATGCAAAGTAAAACTGTAGCTACCCTTTTTGAAAAATTTGATTCTACAACATCTTTTAGGTTTCTTTTCTTTCATTAATCTCATTAATGAAGTCTCATCATTTAAGTCACCTAAACATCACAAATAAATACGACGTACACTTATGCCATCCGCATTCGCCTCGATGTCCCCTCGTGCACCGTTAGGTTAGGTAACTAACGGCAGAGCAGGGCAGGGCTAGCGCGGGTGTAAAACATAAATAACGTCTATATAATATATCATATATACTATATACAGTATTTATCACAGAACATCAAATGATCACATCACAGATATTGCAGCAGAAGAAACATATAAAACATTGGATATACTAGGATGTCCGTGTTTTATTTTGAGCCTCTATAAAACATGGATTCCACGGTCGCGATGAATAGCCAAACCCACACCCCTAGACCCCTACGAGAGCGGCAAGCAACCCTACCAATTCTAGAGTTAGGAGACCCGGACTCGACTCCTCGAGTTGGTCTCCCACTGGACTCCAGAACCCGGTTACTTGTGCTCTCCTCCTTGGGTCTATCCTAGTGCGGAAAAGTAAATAATATACAAATGGTGACATCGACCTCATCCCGGAAGTGCCCCAATAAAAGAATATTACATACATTTGAATTTACATGAATGAAAATAAAAACCCTCATCTCACATAAAACCCCCCGGCTATTCAGAACGCGACGATCCAATATAACATATCCAGCAACACATAACATCACAGGTCATCAACGTAAGTAAATATGCGCATCCCAATTGTCGTTGACATATAGCAACGAAACCGGCGATATCACATATTACACTTACGGTCACAGAAAAGAAAGTGTAAAACTACAACATTTGGAATCCACAATCTCTTTAGACACCGTAAATCCGAAATATCACATACTTCGCATTTCATGCCTAACTGTATGAATTCCACATATTGTATCACATTCCAGTTAAATAGACAGTATTAAAATTTCCGATCGAATAATCAAATACCCAAGATTTCCTAAATAGCTCAACACTTGAGCGGAGTTCAAAAATTCCAGAATATGTCACAGTAGCAACGGTCCAGCCGTAGAAGGGTCAAGCCAACGCCTCACATGTGGCACGCCGTACTGCTCCAAACCCTAAGGTTCAAAAGGCAGTTCAAGACAGTCACATAATCGAGTTAAGGTTTGTTGTCTTCTAGAGGGTCCATCGCGTCACATGCACGTTTTTCCGAAAGATTTAAACCCGAGAAAAATTCAACACTTGAATGTTTTTCGTGCCGAGAAAAATTGAGTTAATGATATCCGTTCGGACATTTTAATACTTTCTAAATTATCCGGAATAACAAAACAAAATTAAATTCTTCGATCGAATCGACGATTACAAAATAAACCTAAAAAATACTCAACACATGAGTCACAATAAAAATACCCAAAAAGATGCAGGAATGGTACTGGAAATTACTGCATGAAGAACCGTCCCCAATACTCCTTCTCTGCCGCGGAACCGCCGCAAATGGTGGCTTAGTGTCGCGGCCACGTGGAGGCTTTGAGGGCTCGTTCTTCATGGTAACCCTTAAAATTACCTGCTGATTTTTTTAGGTATTTTTAATTATGAAAATACATAGTTTTTAAAACATGTACAGAGAGGGCGTTAAAATTGCGTATTCGGGTTCGTTCGGAGTTTTAACTTTGTTAACACATCGCCTAATGCTCTAGCTAGGCTCTGATACCACTGTAGGGTTACTAGGCACACTAACAAGGCTCTACAAGGCATCGACCATGCTAAAATTAAATTTTTATATGCCGAATAACCCTAAGCAAGATCGTATACTAGAGATTAGGGTTTCATATGCAAGTAAACTATGTTTACAACTAAGTGAATACGAAATACAACCTTTGTAGATCGGTTCTTCACTTCTTTAGCTCCTTGTTGAAGTCCCTTCGCTGCGATCATGGTTCTCCCAGGTTCTTGCATGGCTTCACGAGGCGAAAGATGCGATCTTGCTTGAAGTCTCTGAGGCCGAAGATGATCTACGTCGAGAGAATTCCGACTCAAGCTCCTACTTCACTAACTAGAGAATTAGTGAAGTAAACACCCTAAACTAAAGTGCTAGTCTAGTAGAGGATGGAGAAATAGGAAGTGGGTTCTCTTTGGAATTTTATTTCTCACAATCTTTTTCTCTCTTTTCAAAACCCTAGTTTGCTTTTTCTTTTGTTCAATGAAGAAGATGAACAAAAGAAAGAGGAGAGGATAATGATCAAGTGTGAAGGCTAACCATGGTGAGTGAGTATCATATACTAACTCTTGTAGAGACTTAACCCTAGGCTAATCTTCATGGTTGGGTTAAGAAATATCCATAGTAAAAACAAATTTAGTGGAATTAGTCAAATGCTTCCACAAGCTTCCATAAGCTTCAAGCATTTAGCTAATCCTCCACTAATTTTGTAAGTACTTTGAATATTAAAATCCAACATAAAAGATAGCATGGTGTAAGTCTCATACACCCAAGTCAAGTGTATCATCAACCATGATACAATAAAAGAAAACACAATTTTAATATATATCATATATACATTAAAGTTGTGCTCATGTGAGAAAAACCCTAAAGTGAACAAGTGTTAGTAAATATAAACTAGTATATCTAATATACAATTATACACTTAATTATTAAATCAACACTTGACTTAATAATCCGGTCATATCTCATATAACCGACTAACATTCATCGTATCGACTTATCGAATCAACACTTGATTCGATAACACGGTCATATCATATATAAGAGACCGATACAAAAAGACGCGAGAATAGAATACGGTATCACATACACGCATTATTCTCTGTCCCGCACATATCACATATGCGCTCCTATTTCGTTTTGCCTGAGCTAGTAAAACCTCTGTGCAGGACTCTAAAGACTCGTCAATACGCCGGCAGTAGGTGATGATCACATCAAGCACCCACAAGCCGTCAGCGGTACTAGCTGGATGTAACGGCTACCTGGGTATTGAGCGATCAGAAGATCAGCAAGCAAGCCCACTCCAACTCCTGTAAAAGCCTGCCGGTAACACTTCCCGTACAGTCCGGTCTCCTCGTCTGATATATTGCATATCAAGTCTAAGGGTGGTAAACGTCAGACCCTAATAACCGATAAGTCGTGCTGATATGAGGCTCATAACGGGTCGAGAAACTATTGGTAACACTTACCAGTAAATCTCTAAATCAGCCCTGGCCAGGGACTTCCCTGTTACGGCCAATCGAGCACAGTGCAACATCAACCCCCAATACCGGGAGAGACGAAACCCCTCCTATCGCTCATTGCCTCCATGTGACTCGGGACTGTACCTAAAAACCACCGTTTTGCATGCCCTCATGGACGTGGTAAGGTGGAAATCAAAGCATAGTGGGAATCACACAAGACTCTATGACGATCTCGGGTCTACAGGCTAACCTGCACAAGTGTCACCAGAGAACTGCCATCTGACGTAAGGTATAATACCATCTGGGAGTTCTCGGCGAGTCCGTCCAGTGTACCCAGTCTCCACTGAGCACCTGTATACCATCTCTGATGTCAAACACCAATGGATATGGGATCATCCATCACCCATCTCAGGGGTCGAGAAGCGTATACGCTAGTCTACTCTGGTATATCGATGCCCCGTCTCGATACACCCACGATTAGGGACCTTGAAGGATGTACTTATGGACTACCATGTCCCCACTAGTATGATCCGCATCATAGTCTAGGTAGTCAAGTACACATCCTAAGGGCTTTACCAACATGTAACTATAAGACAGTATAAAGAGACAAGTATACATGTTAAGATAAAGAGCAACCAGATAGCATACTATCATATCGAGCAAGAAAGTCCTCTCTATATATGTCCAAGCATCCAATATAATATACATCATCTGTACAATACTGGCCTCTAGGGCATACATGCAACTAACATATAAGGCATCAACCATGCCCTATTTAAATTTTAGACGTGCCGAACAACCCTAACCAAGATCTTAGACTAAAGATTAGGCGAAACAAAGCAAGTAAACAACTTTACTTCTAAGAGTTAGGGATTACAACCTTTGTAGTCCGTTCCTTCACTTCTAAAGCTCCGTGTTGTGGTCCCTTCGCTGCGATCATCGAGTATCCGGACTCTAGAGAGGCTCCACAAAAGAAAGATGCAAGTTTGCTTCCGATCTTCGATAACAAAGATGATCTACCTTGAAGAAACTCAAGCCCAAGCTTTTGCTTCGCTAATCAAGTATTAGCAAAGCAAACACCCTAATCTAAGTGGCTAGAATAGATGGGAATGATGAACTAGGAATTTAGCTCTCATTTGTTTTCAATTTCTCACATATAAACATCACAAATGAAAAAGCTAGAAAGCTTTTCATCAAAGGAAGAAGAAGAAGAAGATCAAAACCTTTTGTGATGAATAATGAAATCTAGTGAGGTTAGAAATGCAACCATGGGTTAAGTATGAAGACTTAACCCATGTAGAGAATCAACCATGGTTAAAGGGTTGGGTTGGGTTAAACAAATATCAACAAAATATCTTTACAAAATATCTTTGCTTAAAACAAAAGCAAAGCTTCTAGAAGCTTCAAGAATGTTTAACCCTAATCCAAACCCTAACCATGTTTAAACTCGACAAAACATATTGCATTTGTAACCTTAACTTGTTACAATATTATATATCACATATACAATATTTATTGTAACAAAATAAAATAATACAATTATCATATATCGCATATATATCAATGTATTACCCGAGTGAGAAAAAGAATCTTTAAGTGAGCTAATATTAGTTAATGTAATTTAATATATCAAATATATAATTATACATTAAATTATCGAATCAACACTTGATCCGATAATCCGGCTATTTCACAAATAACTGACTAATAGAATCTGTATCAGTCCATCGAATCAACACTTGATCCGATGACCCGGCTATATCACATATACCCGGCCGATATCTCATATTGCGAGAATCTAATACGGTATCCAATACACGTATTGTTCTCGGTCCCGCACATATCATATATGTGCTCCTACTCCGTTTTGCCTGAGCTAGGAAACCTCTGTGTAGGACTCTAAAGAATCGTCAATACGCCGGCAGTAGGTGATGATCATATCAAACACCCACAAGCTGCAAGCGGTCAGCTAAACGTAACAGCCACCCAGGTATTGAGCGATCAGAAGATCAACAAGCAAGCATGTACATTCTCCTGCGAATCCAATCAGTAACACTCCCGTACAGTCCGGTCTCTTCGTCTGATATGTCGCATATCTCGCCTAGGGGTGGTAAACGTTAGACCCTAGTAGCTTGAAAAGTCGTGTCGATATGAGGTCCATAACAGTTCGAGAAACTACTGATAACACTTACCAGTAAATCTCAGCAACCCTGGCCAGGGATTTCCAGTTATAGCCAATCGAACACAGCGCAACATCAACTCCCTATACCGGGAGAGACAAATCCCCTCCTATCGCTCATTGCCTCCATGTGATTCGGGACTGTACCCAAAAGCCACCATTTTGCATGCCCTCTTGGACGTGGTATGATGGAAATCAAAGCACAATGGGAATCGCACACGACTCTATAACGATCTCGGGTCTACAGACTACTCTGTACCAGTGTCACCAGAGAACTGCCATCTGACATGAGGTATAATACCATCTGGGTGTACCCAGTCTCCACTGAGCATCCGTATACCTTCTCTGATGTCAAACACCAATGGATATGGGATCATCCATCGCCCATCATATGGGTCAAGAAGCGCATACGCTAGTCTACTCTGGTATATCAATGCCCTATCTCGATACACCTACGACTAGGAACATTTGAAGGATGTACTTGGCGACTACACTGTCCCCACTAGTATGATCCGCATCATATTCCTGGTAGTCAAGTACTCATCCTATGGGCTTTATCAACATGTGACATAGAGACAATCAGAGTACATGTTAAGATAAAGTGTAACCAGATAGCATACTATCATGTCGAGCAAGAAAGTCCTCCCTATATATATCCAAGCATCCACTACAATATACAACGTATGTACAGTAATGGCCTCTAGGGCATACACATCACTAACATTTTATTTGCAAAGCCATTTGCTCGGTCGCTCTCTTTTCTTCGGAAGATTCCGGAGATACTTTTGCCGGTGCAAGAACCCGACGGCTGTGCACAACGATCCTCACGTCATCGAAGTTTTCATCGGCCAGTTCTTTAGCGAGCTTGGCCAATGCATCCGCCTTGCTATTTTCCACCCACGGTATGCTCTCCAGGCCATAGGCAGGGATTTGAGTCAGTAGTTGCTGCATTCTCTCTCCATACTTCACCAACTCTGGCTTGCACGTTTGATAGTCGCCATTTACTTGACTAACGACCAGCTGGGAGTCTCCGTATATAAGAAGGTTCTCGATTCCCATGTCGACAGCGATCTCAAGACCTGCTATTAAAGCTTCATATTCGGCTTCATTATCCGTCCTCGGCTCTGTTAAGGAGAAGGCAAAGCGCATTATCCCTCCTTGTGGAGTCACGAAGATAAGGTCTACCCCTAATTTGATTATGGGGGTGCTTTGTATGCGCTTCTTCATGGAAGATACTCCATCGAAATAGAGTTCCCACCGGGTATCATTCTCTCTTCTTTCCCCATCGATCGTGTCAAACGCGTGCTCGTCGGGCAATTCGCAGTTTAAAGGAGAATCGACGGGTATCGGATGCTCAGCGAGGAAGTCAGCGATGGCTTGGCCTTTGCCTTGAGGGGACGATAAGTTATCGAGAACTTCATTAAGAGTAGGGCCCATTTAGCGAGCCGTCCTGTTAATATAGCTTTTGACATCAAATATTTGAGAGGATCCACCTTTGATATGAGATGGACCTCATGTGCCAACGCATAGTGTCTGAGCTTCGTTATCGTGAAGATCAACGCCAGGCAATGTTTTTCAATGGAAGAGTAATTGTTTTCTGCCCCTAGGAGAACTCGACTCAAATAGTAGAGAGCTCTCTCCTTCCCTTGGTCGTTCTCTTGTGCCCATAGCGCGCCTAAAGAACTTTCGAGGGCTGTTGTGTACAGGACGAGAGGTTTTCCTTTAACGGGAGCGGCCAATACTGGCGGATTCTGCAGGTATTGCTTGATTTCGTCCAGTGCGCTTTGGCATTTACGATCCCAGATGAACGGGGTTCCTTTCTTCATTAGGTGACTGTAGGGATGGCACTTGCCTGAGAGATTGGCTATAAATCGCCGGATATACGCGAGCTTTCCTTGGAGAGACTGCAGTTGCTTGAGAGTCCTTGGCAGAGGCATTTCCATGATCGCCTTGATCTTAGACGGGTCTATCTTGATGCCTCGGTGTCGGACGACGAATCCTAGGAATTTTCCCGAGAAAACTCCGAACGCGCATTTGAGAGGGTTCATCTTCAAATTGTATTTCCGAAGGCGCTGAAACACGATCTTCAGATGCTCTAAATGTTCCTTGTACGATTTGCTTTTAACTACGAGGTCGTCGATATAGCATTCGACGATTTCATATATGAGGTCATCGAAGATCTTCGTCATGGCCCTCTGATAGGTGGCACCGGCGTTCTTTAGACCGAAGGGCATCACCTTATAGCAGAATATACCCAAAGGGGTCCAGAAAGCGGTATGCTTCTGGTCCTCGAGATGCATCTTTATCTGATTGTACCCTGAAGAGCCGTCCATGAAAGAGAAGACTTCATGAGTGGACGTATTATCTATCATCAGCTCAGTGACCGGTACTGGAAAGTCGTCCTTCGGGCAAGGTTTGTTGAGATCCCGGAAGTCTATGCATATGCGCACCGTCCCATTTTTCTTCATTACTGGGACAATGTTGGCGATCTAGTCAGGATATTGAACATCTTGAATGAAGCTGGTTTCGATTAGCTTCTTGACCTCAGCATTGATGCTCATCTCAAGCTCGAGCCGCATTCTTCTTGGTATTTGTTTAATCGGCTTGACGTCCGGAGATATCGCCAATTTGTGCACGGCTATTTCTGGATCCAATCCGTGCATCTCGGAATAGTTCCATGCGAAACAGTCTTTATACTGCATGAGCATGTCTTTAAGTGTAGCCTCCTTTTCTTCAGACAATAGTTCACTGATGAACGTCGGCCGTGGGTCGTTTGCCGTTCCCAAGTCGATTTTTCTGAGGTCATCTGCAGTAGTATGTATCCCATCTTCACCTCTTTTGGTGCCGGTGGAAATTCTGAGATCAATTCATCTTCATTGTTCTCGAAGCACCAAGAAAAGTCATCCATATTCTCGGGTTCTTCTTCTGATAGCGTTATCATATGACAGGTACGAGATCCCTTCCAGGATCGATGTTGATCTGGTTTTACTCTCGCTATACACGTCGCTTTCGGCTCATGCTTTTATGGTGGGGTTATCCTCCAACTACTGGATAAAGCGAACCTGCCCTGTTGATATTGGTCTTCGACCCAGTTCTTGAAGGTGAAGCAGTCTTCGAGAGGATGTCCTATTGCTCGGTGATAGGAGCAATAGTCTGGATGAGAGACTTCGTTTGCTTGCTCGGGGTGCTTGGACTTCGGGAGTGTCATCATCTGATGTTTCATGACAAGATTGAATATCCTCTTTGTCTTGTCTTGGGGAAAAGAATATTCTCGACCCATCTTCTTTATAAGAGATAGATCCCGGCTGCTCGATTCTAGATTGCGTGGCTTCTCAGACTCGCTTTGCCGTTGTCGAACGTTTTCTCCGTTCCTTGGTTTATTTTTGCCTTTACGCCGGGTCTTTTGTATGACAGGTTGACGACGAAGAGCATTGTCATTCTCCGCGGCCTGCTGAAGGAGGCGCTGCGTCCTGGCTTTCTCGTAAATGGCCATTTTGCGACTATAGTCATCCCGGACCTTTTGACCCGCTTCCCTTATTAGCTTGTCCATCTTTTCTTCAAACGACGGACTTGCATTTTCATGGCTGGACCTCGTTTTGGTTCAGGGTTAGCGTCTTTTAACAGAACATCTCCTTCTTCGTCAAAGTCATGTATGCCGTAGCAGCCATGGAATCGTTCTCGTTTCTTGGATTGAACATACCCAAGCCCGATCGTTTCCATTTTCCCGTTGGGCAATTTTCGCTGAGTTCCATGGACGTTCCAGATCCTGTTGTAGAACTGAGCTTGTCAAGCAGTCTATTTGAAAGGTACGTCTTGGCGCCTCAACAGCCTTTTTAATTCTTCTATGTAGTATCTGGGCAGATGGATGGGCTGGAGTCTGTCAAGTGTAGAATCGGCACCCTGCCAAATCTCTTTCTCCACTTTGGTTTCCGTGGATTGATAAAAGAGGATCGCCTTTTCATCTCTTCGCCTGGGAGGGAAGTAGAATGTCTGCAGTTCTTGCACACTATAGGTATTAAGCGCGTCAAGCTCTTTGTAATGCTCTTGCGGAACCATGGCAATTTGCAAACTCCGATCATCGTCAGCGAAGGCTTGTATTGATGGTCGAACAGAAAATACGGTATTGACCTTATCTTCCGAGTCACTGCCAAAGATCAACATAGGGGTGGACGGTCCCGGCTTGTTGCATTGGGGCGGTCCTGAATAAACTATTTCCTCTTCCTCCTCAGTGTCACTCCTGAAGACTGGAATAGTGGTGATAGCTTTGTTCTTCGGTTTGTGACATCTTTCCGTGTCCTCGAAATCTGGTAAGAAGTATTTTGCATTTTCATACTTTCGGACTTCATTCACGGAGAATGGGTTTAGTTCACCCTTCACAGTATACTCGAGACCATCCTTGAAATACTTCATACGTTGATGTTGTGTAGAAGGGATGATGTTGTATTCGTGTAACCAAGGTCTGCGGAGCAAAACATTGTAGCATGTCTTAGCGTCAATGACATGAAACTTGATGTTCGTGACAAGCAGCCCAAAGCATAGTGTTAATATTACAGACCCAAGCATCCGTGATGACTGGGAGTCAAACCCGGAGATGGTGATTTTATCACGAGTGAGGTGCTGAACGCTCATGCAGATTTTCTTCAACACTCTTACATTGAGGAGATTGACGGAGGACCCATTGTCGACCAGAATTTTGCCTATCTTGATATCATGACAGTATCCAGAGACATAGAGGGGACGGTTGTGCTCGCACGTCCCGAGGAGGAGATCTTCATCGCCGAAGATGATATCGGCTGTGTGCACTTCTTCCAACTCGTCCTTCATCTTTTCTTCGGCGAGGAAAGCTTGGAACTGTTCGGGTTCTTGTAGTGCCTTGATCAGGGAATCTCTCGCCTCTTTAGATAGCAGAAGGGCGTCGAGAATGCTGAGCTGTGAGGGTATCTTCCTCAGGTGTGCCAGAACGTTGTAATCCACCTTACGTTTCTTGGGCGGGTCCTTAGTTGTCAGCTCATCGACGGCTTGGTCATCGAGGATGATATCCTCAGGGACCTTTTCTTTTCCCTTATCCTTTTTGTTCGACCCCTTGTTTACGGGTCCGAGATTCTTTTCGGGCAGTGTACGATTACGCAGCTGAATGTTCTCACAGCTCTTCAGTTCTTCCTCTTTTCCCGAGGTGGATTCTTTAAAGAGAGGGCTAAGAGTCATTTCTTCGTCAGAGTCGCTCCCGAAGGTAAGAACTTGCGATCCCCCGTAATCAACTATATGACAGTTGCCGGCACTTATTTTGCGCTCCTCGGTCGTATTTCTTTGTTCCCGATGAGTTTTGCGTTTTATCCGCTTGAAATGTTGTCGGTGAGCAACATATCCCTGCCACCAGCTTTTAAAAGAATTGCACTCTTTGGTGGGGTGCGCAATCTTTCGATGATATAAGCAGTAGCTAGGATGTATATCCGCTTCATCAGGAGTGTTTCCTTCGGAGGGTGGCAGCCTCATTCCCATCGATATGGCTTTGGCGAACCTCTTCCTCGTCTTGAACATGCTTTTATTTATGGCGGATGTACTTTGATCTGCTGGGAATGTTTCGTCCCTTTCGTCCCGTCACCGGCGTTTGGCCTTTTCAAATATGGCCATCTCGCACTCTCGATCAGCTTTGCTTTTAAGAAGAGCTTCGTTCAGGAATGCATCAATCATTTCATCTGATGGTCCTAGAAGTTCCGGCTCAGGATCTGTCCCCAGTTTCTTTGCGTAAGGAGCTTCTTCATCGTCTATCGACGAGTGAGAGATCACATGGCAGCTTGCCACATAATCGTCAGACTCATCCGACGAGTCTTCTCCATTGTAATCATCTCCGTCCTCAAGGACGTGGCTGAGAAATTCCTGGAGTGTGACTGGGGTCCGCGCCTTCTGATTATATTCTTCCAATGCGTCAATCTGTTTTTGCAGGTCCGTGCACTTGTCACCAGACTTCACGGGCTTTTTGGTCTTCTTCTTCTTCTTCGAAGACTTTGACGACTGGGTGTGAGTGCTTTGACTATCACTACCAATTTTCAGAGTTGGGCGCGGTTTCAGCATTCCCTCGATGATCTCAGGTTCCAGTGGATTTTTCCACCTGATTGCCGGGCATGTTTGGAGATCCTTCAGCATTCTTTTCGTCTTGGCTGAAAGAATGACCTCCTATGGAGCTTCTTCTACAAAAGAGCCCCCGGTGTGTCCGTCCTTTTAAGAGCGTGCGGCTGCGGCGGGCTTACTTTCCAATTCTCAGATAGTGCGAACTTGCCCTGTTGGTATTGGTCTTCGATCCAGCCTTTAAAGACGAAGCAATCTTCAATTGGATGGCCTATCGTTTGGTGATAGGGGCAATAATTGGGATTATTAGCCTCACCGGGTTGCAATGGGCGTTTTGGATTCAGCAAATTAATGAGCCTGTTGCGCACCGCCAGCTCGAACAATCTCTTCGTTTTGTCCCAGGGAAACGAATAAGGGCGTTTTATTTTCTCATTATAGAATCGCCGTCTCTCGTCCAGGCGATCAGTTAATTTTGGACCACTGGGCTGTTGTTGAGCATTGGCGACGAAGGTCGCTTTCCCTTTCTCTTTTTCATTCTGCGGCTCCAGCTTCGAAGAGGAAGGTCTATGGCCCATCTGGTCTATTTGGGTCAGTTTGTCGATCAAGGCCTGGAAAGTGGTCGGCTTGAAGAACATCATGAATTGAGAAATGGTCGCCTGAGGGTCGAGGGTCCCTACGAACATGTCTACGGCTGGAGCTTCCTTTATGCGATGTTCGCACTTTGACTATAGGTTTCGCCACCAGATTGCATACTGCACCCATGTCTCTCCTGGCTTCACCCTGGAATTGATTAACGCTGTGAATGGGGTGCGTTCGCTAGCGCTCGCAAAACGTTGGGTGAATAGTAGCTCCATCTCTGCAAAAGTTTTGACGGAGTCGTTGGGCAGCTCCGAATACCACTCAAAGGCCGTTTCCACCAAGCTGCCGACGAATTGACGAAGTAACAATTTGTCGTCACCTTCGGTATTGCCGCAGAGAGCCCTGAACTGAGCGACATGTCGATGGGGATTGCCTGTCCCCTTGTATACGTGAAACTTAGGAATCGTGTATCCTGGCGGATACTTGATCTGATCATACCATCCTGGATATGGTCACCCAGTTCTAACGACTTGGCCGTTTGCTTCATTCGCTTGATGAGCTCGTATTTGTTGAGCTATATAATCATCGAGCATGGCTTTGGAGATGGTCTCCTCCTTGGCTGCTTACAGAGCCGGCAGAGGATTTGATGTCTCTCCTCTATCATCTTCAATTATTACTGGAGGATCTTCAGCTGGAGGGTCCGGTTGGATCATCATGCTCACCATATCTTGGAACAAAAGGGCCATTTATTTTATATTGGCTGCTTGTTCTGCGGCCTCTTTTTCCTTCTTCTCAAGCATTCTACGAAGGAATTTAGCATCAGTTTCCTCCTCATGACGCTGTTCTGAGGACGTCTCTGAGCTTTCTTTTGGTCCTGTAAGTGCGGGATTGCTGCGTTTGAACGCAATGTGGTTTGGCTGTTAGCATCTCTTGGAGCTTTTTTTGTTGTTGCTCCTGAGCCTTAGTCACTGATCGCGTAAGCGGTCGATGACCTGTGGAGATACGACTATCCTCTTTTCCGGATGACATATAGACGGTATGCACCACCATACCCCCAGACTTAGGGCGTTTGGGTTCAGTGGTCTTGCGATTCGTTGCAGACTCAGGGATTTTCTCCGGCCTTCGCCTCTTGTGGGCGGTCGAAATTGAGGGGGCCGTTGCAGTAGGCACCCAAGTAGCTGTTGCCTTCTGTGGCTTGACAGGGTGGTTCTCTTCTTGCCAAACCTTCATCTTTTTCTGTCGGCGGGGATAGTCTTGATCTATCACGGAGTCCTGGACCTGTCACCAAACTTTATAAATTTTAGAGGACAGCCGCCGAGGGGGCTGTTCCAGCTTCTCCTTTAGGGTATTCTCCATAGGTGGAGGAGATCTTTTCAGCACAGCAGTTGGCGAATTCCTGCGTACCCTGTTAAGTAGTTCAAAGCTGTTCCCAGTTGGAACAGTAGCATCAAATTCCACTATTATAGTTGGCGGAGTTATTCCAGAAGGGGAATTGCCCCCAGCTTTCCTCACTCGGCGCCAGTGGCAACGTCAAGCATGTCGTGCAGCCACCTCCGCTGTTGGATCAGCTTTTCCATACCCCCTATTTTGAGGAGAGATTGTTATTGGCGCTAGCCTGTCGAAGACTGACGTCCGTTGAGAAGGGATAGTCAGACTTGCGAAGGACGACTTTCGAACAGGGGAAACCGCCTTCATGACTTCAGCTGGAGTGGGTGTTGGAACGGTCAATCTTGCAAAGACTGACTCCTTAGCAGGGGAAGCCACTTTGACGACTTCAGGGGTAGGAATGGCTATCCGCTTCGGGATAACCTCTTCAGGAATTGTGGGCTTCTTCATGGGCCCAACTGAGCTTCGGCCCCGTCTGTTGAAAACTGAGGCAGTGGACTTGGACGACCCGTTGAGAGGGGTCGTAGTAGTTACAAGTCGATCAAAGACCGACTTCTTCGGAGCTTCTTGCGATGGTAAAGGAGCGCTGAAGCTCATGGTCGGAGCATGGTACCGAAGAATAGCCCAGTGGTGGCTTGAGTTACCTGCTCCACTGGCATTGTGAAAAGGGAGGCCGCTTGGGGCCCGTAGGTTACACCTCCAGATGAGGTAGAACGGGAGTTGCAGTTGCAGCTGGAGCAGTTAGAGGCCATTGATCTTCTGTTTTCTGCATGGGGCAAGACACCAAATCTTAGTACCTCAAATCCACAGGCAACCATAGCAAACCGCGATTCATTCGCGAACATGATACACGAAGTGTGGAGTGGAAAGAGGAAAACGTCCCACCGGGCGTGCCAGAATCTGTTCTCCTCCGAATACAGAGACGCGACCGCGTAGGTCCGTCTTGCCTGAATTTGGGGGCAGATGCTATTTGGATTTATCCGTCCACCTCTCCGAAGATGCCAAGTTGATTTATGACACCGTGTATCGAAGGTTTAGACGGATGCGGCAGATGTAGCAGACTTCGTCAGATTCCCCCTCGTTGAGAGGTTTTTGATTGTGGGGACGCTCTTCCTTGCAGGCGCAAGCCCCTGCAGTTAGTTATTCTACCGCATCGCGGTAACCACTTTCTCCTTCTCCAGATGGTCACTTCGTGTCATGTGTGTTTGTTTTGTTTTTGGTTGCCCATGGATTGTATACGGAGACTAATTTATGTTGTCGCCCGTAGGGCGTGGATTAGTCCAAATCCGTATTTTCTTAGATTTGGGGTTAGGGGTTGGGTTTAAGGATACGTTAGTCTCATTTGAGACTAAGATCAACTTAAACGTATGTTAAGGATACGTTAGTCTAATTTTAGACTAAGATCAACTTAACGGGATCGTTTAGACCCAACAAAAGAGTGAACTCTATTGTTTTAGTTTAGGGACTATGCGGTCGAAGGTTAAGGACATCATAGTCCATGGGCTTAAGGACCCCACAGTCCAAGGTTAAGGACATCATAGTCCATGTGTTTAAGACCCCACAGTCCGAGATTAAGGACATCATAGTCCATGGGTTTAAATGACCCCACAGTCCGAGGTTAAGGACATCATAGTCCATGGGCTTAAGGACCCCACAGTCTGAGGTTAAGGACATCATAGTCCATGGGTTTAAGGACCCCACAGTCCATGGAATGATTGGTTATCGGGACCCGTCACCCCTCTGAAGACGTTGAAGGATTACAACGACAAATATCAGAGGAGTGAAGAGATGTACCCTTGAACCAAAGTGGGTTGGGAGATCTGTAGTCCAATTTGGGACTAAGATCAATTAATTAGATTATGAGCACATGGGCTCAGTTGAATCTGAGTTGAGGACTTATGGCCAACTTGGACTAAGTCCAATTAGGTTTAAAATGTTAGACCTTTGTTGGGACTGTTGAACACTTGTCTGTGTTCAGCCCCCTATTATTTAGCAATGCTAAACATGAATCTGGGTTCTGGCCATATTTTGTCTTTTATTGAGTGCTGAGCACTCAAATGTCATATGAGATGACCAACTTTGGAAGACAAAAGTGTATTTGAGGCTCAGTCAAAAGAGGAGTCTTGACTTAGAAAGACTTAGCCAATTTGGGCTAAGACTGGTTTAAAAAATAGTGTTAAACACTAACATATATCTGGCGGTCACGTGTTCCCACGTGATGTGCTTAAAACAGTGTTAAACACTAGGGACAAAACGCTCAAAATAGTGTTAAACACTAAAAATGAGGTGGTCACGTGGGGTCACGTGAGGCGCCTGAGAATTGGGCCAAACCTCCTTTATTTTATTCTCAAAATCTGCAAATAAGTGTTAAACACTTAGCCTCTGTAATCATCACGTGTGGACACATGATAGTGCCAATGTATTCGGTATTAATCCCTCTGTTTCCCCTCATTTGCCCTTTTAAAAATGTGTTAGTCAAAGGTCACGTGGGGAAACGTAAGGCGCCATAAATTAGTACTGCCTTTGGATTTGTTCCATTTTGTTTTGAGGGTCACGTGTGAGCACGTGAGGCATTGCCTCCAACCTTTTTCTTTCTCATTTTGAGGAGTCTGTTTAAGGGTCACGTGGGGGCATGTGACCTAGTCTTGTTCGTTCTTTTCTGATCATTGAAGGGAGGGTCACTTGTTGCCACGTGGTCAGGTTTACGTGCATGGAGAGTTTAAGTCCTTTGTTTGAGAATTAAATTCTTTGATAGGGTTAAACCCTAATTTTATTTAGAGGAATTAAATTCCTATGTATATGGAAGAATTAAATTCTTTAAACCCAACTCTCCCTCTATGTTTTGGATCTGCATGGCAGAATCTCCCCGATGAGAATTAAATTCTCAACTTATGGGGAGATCTGCTTCTGCAGATCTTCAACCATGAAGAAGAACTAAGTTCTTGTTTTAAGGGTTAAACCTTGTCTCTGTTGGAGGAATTGAATTCCTAAGTATCTGGAGGAATTAAATTCCTTAAACTCAATTCTCCCTCTAAGTTTTGGATCTGCATGGCAGAATCTTCCCGATGAGAATTAAATTCTCAACTTATGGGGAGATCTGCTTCTGCAGATCTTCAACCAAAGGAAGAACTAAGTTCTTATTCAGAAGAGTTAAACTCTTAGTTTGAGAATTAAATTCTCTTTTTGTTTTGTGGAGCTTAGGTCTCTTTCCCTTTCTCAATTAGGGTTTCTTTCTCTTCTGAGGAAATCTTTTTCTCTCTGGAGAATTAAATTCTCTTCTTTTTTTCTCTGTTGTTGTATCTCCCTTTTTTTTTCTCTGTTGGCTCCTATTTATAGGAGAAAGAAAAGAATCAGTTTGTTTAGTCAATCTTTCATTGAAAGATTTTGATTGATTTTGTAACCAACATGATCTTTTAGATCACTCAGTGAATTTTATTCACCATTGGATTTTTAATCCAAAAGATATTTTGTCTGTTATTCCTGGCAAATTTCAAGGAAATCTTTCCTTGTATAGAATCTTTCTATGAATTGGTGATTTTTAATCACCATTGAATTTTTAATCCAACGGTGCTCCACTTTACAGAGCGCAATCTTTTTGTTTGGAAAGATCTAAGGAAATATTAGGGTTTTTGATTTCCCTTAATTAGAATTTAATTCTATTAGTTCAGAAGGTTTAAGAGTCTATCACGTGTTATCACGTGACCTCACTGATTAAGCAATTAATTATAATTTAATTCTATTGGTTTAGTGGGCTCAGGAACCCATCACATGTTGGCACGTGACCCCACTCATTAATTATTTAATTAGAATTTAATTCTATTGTTTCAGAGGGTTTAAGAGCCTATCACGTGTTGGCACGTGACCCCACTGATTAATTATTTCCAATTATTTATTTTATTCAGTGCCTACAGGCTTTGCCTGTAAATGGTCACGTGTCTGCACGTGATGCCCGGTCACGTGTGGGCACGTGATGCCTCATAAGTTTTGATCCCGGATGAATTATGAGGTCCATAATATATCAAATCGAAGGATTTTTCGAGACACTTTCGATACCATTAGAATTTAGCTGTTTCACATCTGGGAGTTTGTCAAAATACAGCCCGAAAAATACTTGTTCACATTTTCTTAAACGTATCGCTGCCATTTGATACCTTGGGCTCTTTTGCGCAAAATTTTTTTGGCGGGAACTTATACATGTTAAGATAAAGAGCAACCAGATAGCGTACTATCATGTCGAGCAAGAAAGTCCTCCCTATATATGTCCCAGCATCCATTATAATATACATCTCATGTAGTATAATGGCCTCTAAGGTATATATACAACTAACAATCTTCCACTTGCACTAAGGCCAGTTGTTGTAGTATAGCATACCCAACACCCTATAAAAGTCTCTCGTAGGAAAGGCCTCAGTGAGTGGATCCGCCGTGTTAACCTCTGAGTCTACTCTCCTAACCTCGATCTCTTGGAGATCAATCATCTCCTTGATCAGGTGATACTGCCTTAGAATATGTCTGGGTCACTGATGGGACCGGGCTTCCTAGGCTAAAAGCCACACCTCCATTATCACACAATGTAAGGAACCTAGTTCATCTCATGAACAAATATACACCCAAACTTCCTCTTTGGTACTATCTTTGGTAGCGATGTATCCAGCCTATATCGTCTAGTTTGCCACAGTATCTAGCTTGGAGCTCTTCCAACATACCGTCCCTCCACTGAGGGTAAAAACAATGCCTGTGACTGACTTTCAGTCGTCCTTACCACCCTGGAAGCTATCCAGTGATTTTCCGTAGGATCGATTGATACCATCTCACTACACTTAGTGAGAATCCTAACATCCACTTAGATCTATCTCATAGATCCAAAACCCAGGATTTAGGAGGTATCACCTTGATCCTATTTGGAGAATCTATGTGATAAGAGGAGACTGACCGAGTGTAGCATAGGAAACTCCTTTCCCTATCAAGAGTATGGTATCCACATACAATACGAGGAAGACCACCTAACTCTCTACTACCTTTTTGTATATACAAGGTTCATCTACCATTTTAATGAAGTCAAACGCTTTGACTATCACATCAAAACAGATGTTCCAACTCCGTGATGCCTGCTTTATCCTGTAAAGCAACTTGCACACGTTTCCGCTGCTCCCACTGTCTACGAAACCCTATGGCTGTGTACTTATAGACGCTCTCTTCTGAATCAGTATTTAAAAAAGCAGTTATGACACCCAACCGCCAGATATCGTAGTCATGGTATGTAGCAATGGCAAGTAGGATATGGATGGACTTAAGCATAGGTACCGGAGAAAAGGTTTCATCAAAAACCACACCTGGTTAATGGAGAGAACCTCTTACAACAAGTTTAGCTTTGAAAGTCTCAACTTTTCTATCTACACCAAGTAATCTTCTCAAGATATACTTGCTCCTGATGGGGATTTAACCCTTCAGATATAGCAACCAAAGTCCATACTTTATTGGTGTACATGGATTCCATCTCAGATCGCTAAGCATCCAGCTATTCTTATAGAGTCCCCACTCTCGATAGACTTCTCGAAACTAGTTGGGTCATCATCTCATGATGCAATCCTCGCGCTCACTGTCATCGAGAAAATGAAGTATCTCTCAGGTGGATGAGGAACCTTACCAGATCGGTGGAGAGGCTGAGGTTCGTTGGGAACTATTGAATCCTTTGGTTCTACCAAATCATCAGCTGTAGTTTGTATAGCCGGAACTCCTTCCAGTTCTACAGAACTGACCTTGCCTCGAGCTTGCCTGGATTTTTCTTTTAGACATAGGCCGGACAACCCAAAATCTTAACTTTCTTAAGAGATGGGCTCTTCCCATAACATATCACATATGGAGTGGTAGGCACTGATTTGGTTTGAACCTAATTCAATAGGTATGCAGCTTCTTTAAGCGCAGAACCCCAAAAGGAAATAGATAACTCAGTAGTACTCATCATAGAGCACACCATATCTAATAGGGTGTGATTGCTCCGCCCTGATACACCGTTGTGCTGTGGTGTATACAGAGGAGTAATGCTGAGAGAGAATTTCATTCTCCTTTTGAATAGTCCAGGAATTCCGTACTCAAGTATTCTCCTCCCTGATCACATCAAAGGACATAATACTTATACCTGTTTTGGTTCTTTACTTCTAACTTATATTCTTTGAATTTCTCAAAAACTTCAGACTTGTGTTTCAACAGGAACATATGTCCGAATCCTGAGAGATCATCAGTGAATATAATGAAGTACAAAGAACCAATCCTGGCATGTGTAGACAGGGGACCATATACATCTCTATGTATCAGTCTCAAGGGTTTCACTAACCCTTTCTCTTTTTCATGTAAATGGAGTTATGGTCATCTTATCTTTGTGACATGACTGGCAAGTTTCACAAGATGTAAATTCAAACTGATTTAAATATGCATCTAAATGTAACTTAGCTAGTCGGGTCGCATTGATATGACCTAGTCTACAATGCCTCAAGAAGAATTCGTTCATTTCTGAACTCTTCCTCTTGTGTGTGTTCTGTACGTTAAGAACCGTGGTTTGATTCAGAACATATATGCTTTTAGATAACGTGCCTGAACCGATCAACACTTTGATATAGGAAATGTTCAAAACATTATCCAACAATACAAAATTATATCCTTCTTTATATGATAAAGAGACTGATATGATGTTGCATATCAGGTTCGGTATTTAATAGCATTCGTTCAGAATCAATGTATTTAGTAATACAAGGTGATATCTGCCAACACCTTGGCTGCAACAATTGCACTATTCTCTACACTTAGAGACATATCACCGATTCCCAGTTCTCTACCTATCTGTAGCCCATGTAACAAATTATATATGTGGGATCTTGATCCGGTATCAAATACCCAGGATGTAGAGGATATTGAGAAACAGTTCTCGGTAATGAACACACCCGAAGAAGATGCATCATCATGCACTTTTTTCGTTTAGGCGGCATGAGAATCCTGGTATTCCCCTATTTCCTGCTCAGTCTTATAAAAATTATAAGTTAGAGCGGGACCAACGTTCCCTAACTCAGTATAACAAGCGGGTTTGGTCAATACATTCATATTATTATCTTGATTAAGGAGTGACATGGTCACTACCTTGAGAGAGAGAGAAGAATACACTTTGCGTGAGCTCTTGCAAGATTAGATTAGTTATATATTTTATCTAATCAGGATGGCTCCCACTGTTTTTATCAAATCTTCCTTCAAACCTTAAAAGGAAAGACTAGCCGGGATTAATTATACCCTACAAGTTCGCCAATCTTTCAGCCAGGCCAGTGCTGGTACTTTGAGGGAGGTTCCACGTGCTTTCGCATGGACCTAATTAAAATAAACCTCGTTTTCTCAGGGGTGTGACCCCGTTGACACCTTTCTAGACACCTACTTGATCAGCTAATTGTAAAGTGCAAAACTCTCTCAGGAGTAACAATTACTCGCAGTGGGTATCAGGATCCAACTATCACATAGAAGGTATGCAATCTTATTGCAAATTTCAACACTTGAAACTCCCGATAATGGTTTTTACCTCTAGTGACTTATGACCTTAACTATGGTCAACAAATCATAAGCACTAGTCAAGTTCTACCCGTCATTTCATGATTAATTAGACCCACTCACATGACCCTTAACTATGGTCAACAAAGTCACATGACTGTCCTAACTAATCACATCATATGCTATGTAGGAAGACAACACTTAGCTACTGTACACTGTGCCTTAACTAAAGTCAACAAACACAACACGAATACTAAGCACTCTACTTCCTAAAATGATGGAGGGTTGCGGATGGTTTTTAAGAAAACCTTTAACACTTTGAACTTGATATCGTTGTAGAATCGAATGGTTTTAAATGGAGCGTTTTTGAGGCTTTTGCTAGTTTCGCTAAAGAGGTCACTCTCGGTGAAGGGATCTCGGCACTTTCCTCGTCGAATGAGGTGCAGGATATTCACAATACCACTATGCAAAGCAAGAACTAGAAAAGCAATCAAAAGACAAACCGAGGGTTGTAGCATCTGCCAGTTATTGCTAAAGAGGTCACTCCCGGTGAAGGGATCTCGGCTCTTTCCTTATCGAATAAGGTGCTGGATATTCTGCAAGGAATACCGCTATGCAAAGCAACAACTGAAGCTACCTATTTTTGAAAATTTGATTCCACAACATCATTAGGTTTATTTTCTTTTATTAATCTCATTAATGAATGTCCTATCATTTAAGTTACCTAAGCATCACAGATAAATACAACGTACGCTTTTGCCATCCGCATTCGCCTCGATGTCCCGTCATGCACCGTTAGGTTAGGTAACTAACGGCAGAGTAGGGCAGGGCTAGCGCGGGTGTAAAACATAAGCAACGTCTATATAATATATCATATATACTATATATAGTATCTATCTCATCATATCAAATGATCACATCACAGATATCGCAGCAGAAAACAACATATGAAATATGGGATATACTAGGATGTCCGTGTTTTATTTTGAACCTGTATAAAACACGGATTCCACGGTCGTGATGAATAGCCAAACCCACATCCCTAGACCCCTACGAGAGCGGCAAGCAACCCTACCAATTCTAGAGTTAGGAGACCCAGACTCGACTCCTCGAGATGGTCTCCCACTGGACTCTAGAACCCGGTTACTTAGGCTCCCCTCCTTGGGTCTATCCTAATGCGGAAAAGTAAATAATATACATCAATGGTGACATCTTCCTCAATCCGGAAGTGCCCCAATAAAAGAATATTACATACAAGTTTTTACATGAATGAAAATGAAAAAACTCTCATCTCACATAAAACCCCCGGCTATTCAAACACGATGATCCAATATAACATATCCAGCAAAACATAACATCACATGTCATCAACGTAAGTAAATATGCGTATCCCAATTGTCATTGACGTATAGCAATGAAACCGGTGATACCCCACATATTACATTTACGGACGCAGAAAAGAAAATGAAAACTACAACAGTTGGAATCCGCAACCACCTTAGACATCACATGCTTAACCAAATGAATTCCTTAGACATCGCATGCCTAACAATTATAAACCCCGCATTTTAGTCTCGATCTCGAAAACACTTTCCAATAACTAGTCGGGCAATTCAACAAGATTCCCGACATTCCGGTCGAATGCTCGTCGGAAACTTTAGTAGACGGCCGCACCCCCCGATACCGACGACGAAGTGCACTTAGGCGGAACACCTCGGCCGCAAGCACCCGGACGGATTCTTTTGGCAACGGAGTTCTCCTACAGTCACTTGGTCGGGGTTATGGCGCGTGGCTCTCTAGTAATGTTACCCGGCGAGTATCCGTGTACACAACGTGATTGCGACGGACTTTTGATCGCATCAAAATCCCGTGGCAACCGATCAAATGAGACTAAATTGCTAGATTTATAAAATTCAAATATTATGGATTCCAATTATTGTATCACAACACAATATACTAGACTATGTTAAACGTTTCGACCGAATCAACCAACACCCACATCTCCCAATGAGCTCAACACTTGAGCGAAGTTAAAGTACCCAAAACGTGCCACAGTAGCTATGATCCAGCCGTAGAAGGGTCAAACCAACGCCTCACCTATGACACCGCGGAACTACGGCAAACCCTAGGGTTTGATTGCGGTTCCTTGGGCATAGAATCGAGTTAAGGTTTTTGTTCTTCTAGAGGGTCCATAGAGTTACTTGCATGACCATTGAATACACTTAACTTAAGAAAATTCCAACTCTTGGAAAATTTCATAGGGGGTCATGGGGTGATGTTTGAAGTTCGTTCGAATTGTTAAATATAGCCTAGGTTACCATTACAATATTAAATTATACGACTATGAAACACTCCGTTTTAGTTCTATATCAAAGTTTTCATCACATGCAATTTTTGACTAAACAAACAATACCTAAAACCCCACATCATCATACCAGTGCACAGAACAAATTCGAGCCAGAACAAGGCCAAAGTGGCCGGCCACAATAGGGTAGAGCTCGGGTCAATTCCGAGCAAAAGCTCCCAAATTTTTCCTGTGCACTCCTTGTATCATATACATCACTCTGCAGTTGTTTGCAAAATTTTTACAGACCTCTAAAATTTCGACAGAGAGCAAAACTACAGGGTTTTAGAAATTGTTTTACGGATTTGTTTCGGTTTCGTATTACTTCTAATATCGTCTAGGTTTCTAGTTAGGTTCTGATACCATGTTGGGATTTCCTCAGCACCTAGCCTAGGGTTTGCAAGCATCCAGCATGCCACAACAAAATTTTAAGGGGGTGCTAAGCAAACATCCAAGGATACATACTAGAAAACTAGGGTAACATAATAATGTAATCAAACATTACATAAGAAGTGATCAAGAATACAAGCTTTGTAGACCCGGTCCTTCACTTCTAAAGCTCCGTGTTGACGCCCCTTCGCTGCGATCATCTATTTCCCGAACTCTAGTATGGATTCCCTCGGAGAAATGAACAAGATTGCTCATAGTCTTCGAGGCTGAAGATGTTCCACGTCGAGGAGACTCAAACTCAAGCTAACCCTTCATTAGGTCATGAACTTTGTGAATAGAACACCCTAAACTAAATGGCAATTAGTAGAGGATGATGAAATAGGAAGTGGGCTCACTTTAGATTTTATTTTCTCACTATATTTCTTCATTAATCCAAAACCCTAGAATGCTTTTGGGTTTAGATGAAGAAGAAGAAGAAGATGGGAATAACAAAAGAATAATCAAAATGAATTATGCAACCATGGGTGAGTTAGTATCATGCGCTAACCATTGTAGAGACATAAACATGGTTTAAGTCTAATGGTTTGGTTTAAAAATATCTTAAGTAAAACAAAATGTGTGGACTTTGTCAATGGTTATCCAAGCTTCATGAAGTTTCAAGCCATGACAAAAAATGCCACCATTTTGAATTATTTAAAATAAATAAAACCCTCACAATTATAAATAAGCATGGTGTAAGTCTTACACACACCCAAGTTTGCATGTTTCATAAACATGATACAAACATGTACACAATTATATATCACATATACACTTTGTGTACATCAAGTGAGAAAACAATCTTAAGTGAACCAATACTAGTTAATGTAAAGTAATATATTAAATATATAATTATACATTAAATCATTAAATCAACACTTGATTTAATGATCCGGTCATATTACATATAACCGATTAATATCATGTGTATCAAACTATCGAATCAACACTTGATTCGATAACCCGGCTATATCGCAAATAACCGACCGATGATACAAATCGCGAGAATAGAATACGGTATCACATACGCGCATTAATCTCGGTCCCGCACATATCTCATATGTGCTCCTACTCTATTTTGCCTGAGCCAGGAAACCTCTGTGTAGGACTTTGAAGACTCGTCAATACGCCGGCAGTAGGTGGTGATCATATCAGTCACCCACAAGCCGCAAGCGGCCTGCTAAACGTAACGGCCACCCAAGTATTGAGCGATCAGAAGATCAACAAGCAAGCCTGCTCACACTCCTGCGAATCCAATCAGTAACACTACCGTACAGTCCGGTCTGTTCATCTGATATGTCGCATATCTCGCCTAGGGGTGGTAAACGTCAGACCCCAGAAGCTTGATAAGTCATGCCGATGTAAGGTCTATAACGGGCGTGAAACTACTGATAACACTTACCAGTAAATCACATCTACCCTGGCTAGGGATTTCAGTTATGGCCAATCAAGCATAGCGCAACATCAACCTCCAATACCGGGAGAGACGAATCCCCTCCTATCGCTCATTACCTCTATGTGACTCAGGACTGTACCCAAAAACCACCTGTTTGCATGACTCTGTAGAGCTGTGGTAGGGTGGAAATCAAAGCACAGTGGGAGCCACACAAGACTCTATGACGATCTCGGGTCAACAGACTAACCTGCACCAGTGTCACCAGAGAACTGCTATCTGACGTGAGGTATAATACCATCTAGGAGTTCTCGGCGAGTCCGTTCAGTGTACCCAGTCTCCACTGAGCACCCGTATACCATCTCTGATGTCAAACACCAATGGATATGGGATCATCCATCGCCCATCATATGGGTCGAGAAGATATACGCTAGTCTATTCTGGAATATCGATGCCCCATCTCGATATTCCCACGACTAGGAACATTGAAAGATGAACTCATAGACTACCCAGGCCCCACTAGTATGATCTGCATCATAATCCTGAAAGTCAAGTATACATACTAAGGGCTTTATCAACATGTAACAGAGAGACAGTAAGTATACATGTTAAGATAAATAGCAACCAGATAGCGTACTATTATGTCGAGCAAGAAAGTCCTCCCTATATATGTCCTAACATCCATTATAATATACATCTCATGTACAATAATAGCCTCTAGGGCATATATACAACTAACAGAAACAAGGTACCCGGCCATAGAAAAGATTTTCTTGGCGCTTATCGTGGCCTCAAGGAAACTACGGCACTACTTCCAGGAACACACCATCCTCGTCCTCATCGAGCATCCCTTAGGGGCTATTCTCGCCTCCCCCCGAGTCATCTGGTCATTTGGAGAAATGGAGGTGGGAGTTATCTCAATTCAACATCAAATAGACCGTGCTCCGAAGTGCACTGAGAGTTTTGTTTTATGCGCCCAAGGCAGGCTATCAAAGCAAAATTCTTGGCCAACTTTATTGTCGAATGCACTATCCCCAACAAGGAGGCAGTGTCGGCGCCAGCCCTTGGGTCTCAACCCTCGATCGAGGAAAGGCCCGACTCCGTCGCCGATTGGGTCCTTTACATCGATGGATCATCTATCGAGGATGGGAGCGGTGTCGGCCTCATCATTCGAGGCCCGAACGAGGCAGAGATGGAGTACTCTTTGAAGCTCGGGTTCGAAGCCTCAAACAACGCCGCGGAGTATGAGGCCTTGCTAGCTGGACTACAAATCGCCTCTGGAGTAGGGCTGAAGACGATCCGAATCCGCAGTGACTCCACCCTGGTTGTAGGCCAGGTGACTGGCCGTTTCATAGCCCGGGAGCCTCTGGTAGTGAAATATTTAGCCGAGGTAAGAAGACTACGAAAAGACTTCGACGAAGTTCAAGTGGAGCAGATTCCTCGGCACCTAAATGCCCAAGCCGACACTCTGAGCAAGCTAGCCTCCTCCTATACGGCCAACAACAAGAGGAATATCCTCTTCGAGGTCTGCCACGGCCCAGCGTAGAAGACAGGGGACCAGCACTTCAAGTTTACGCTGCCCAGGAAGAAGACCGGGATTAGAGGAAGCCCCTCGTAGAATTCCTGAAGGAGGGTATGCTCCCGGAAAGATTGAGGGGAAGCACGCCACCTCCAGGCTAAAGCCTGCCACTTCGTTTGGAGAAATGGAAACCTCTATAAGAAGTCGTACACGTAACCTCTGCTTCGGTGCGTAGACCTCCATGAAGCCTACTACATCCTGCGTGAGATTCACGAAGGGCTTGGTGGAGCTCATCAAGGAGCCCGCACCTTAGTCCAGAAAATGTTGCTCCAAGGATACTATTGGCCGACCATTCATCAGGACGCTCAGAAGCTCGTCAAAAGATGCAAGAGCTGTCAACTCCATGGCAGCATAGCCCACCTTCCGGCTACCGAGCTAATAGCCCTGACATCTCCATAGCCGTTTGCCCAGTGGGGAATGGACATGGTAGGACAACTCCCAACTGGTACGGGCGGGTACAAAAACATCCTCATTGTGGTAGATTACTTTACGAAGTGGATCGAGGCCATCCCCATCAGAAAACCGGACGCCACCGCAACCATCAAATTCCTGCAGAACAACATAATATCCCTGTTCGGGATCTCAAGGTGTATCGTTACCGACCATGGGACGAACTTCGAAATTGACAAAGTCAAGGGATTTGCAACGAATACCACGTACTCATGAAGTTCGCTGCGGTCGCGCATCCTTAATGCAACGGGCAGGCCGAGGTCGCTAACCGAGATGTAATCCGAGGTCTTCTAACTTGTCTGGAAGGAAGGCAGGGCAGTTGGGTCGATGAACTACCCTAGGTTTTATGGGCTTTACGCACATCGAAGAAGACCCCTACTAGAGAGACCCACTTCAGCCTCTGCTACAGCACCGAGGTGATGGTCCCAACAGAGATCAGACTGCCCAGTTACAGAGTCGAGCACTTCGAGGGCGAAGCTAATACCTTGGCACTCTGAACTAATTTGGACGTCTTGCTAGAGAAGCGGGACCGGGCACAGATCAAGGTCGCCGCTTACCAACAGCAAACAGCTCTCTACTATAACGCACGAGTCAAGCATCGCACCTTCAAGACTGGAGATCTGGTCCTAAGGCGGAACGAGTTCGTAGACCAAGGCAAGTTGCATAAGTTTTCCCCGAAATGGGACGGCCCATTCCTCGTCTCCGAGGTATTGCCTGACGGGGCCTATCGCTTGCAAGACGCGGCGGGTCGTAAGTTTCCGTGATCTTACAACGCCGAGAAGCTCAAGTTGTACAAGTGAATTTAAAATTTGTATCTGTGAATATATGTTTCTTCTTTCCAAAAGCGATGTAAATTTTTCTAAGTCTTTTGAACTAGAAGAAATTTCTCCTATGTGTTTCCCTCTTCCTCGGTTCAAAGGTCACGGGTTTCGTTTTATGAACATACTCAAACACGCAAAGAAGACGAAAAGGAAACGATAGCACGTCATAAAAGGAGAATTTTATTTATCATGGGTATTATGGGCTCCTTAGCCTTACACGAAAGTTAAAATTATAGCAGAGGGGTTGCGGGATCGAGAAAGCACTGCTGATGGTACTTCGTGGAGATCTCCGGCAGCCGAGCCCTTGCCTCTTCAGCCCGCTCCCTCTGATGCTGCCCACGTACCCGGGATGCCACGGAAGCACCGAAACTTCCATCCGCCGGGCAAGAGTCCGCGATTTTCCTCTTTTAGAAACACTCTAAAAGAAGGGCCGCTGATCGGTCATGCCTGTTCTTCGAGATGAGGCCGAGGACATAGAGCGTGTGCATCTTATCAAGCGCCTCATCCTGCAGCTCCTCGGAAAGGGGGTTGTACAGCCCCGGGGACCTCCTACAAATTGCATACATTAGAAATTGGAGGACGGACGACCGACGAGGAAGTAGACGGCCGAAATGGTCCTCGATGAGCTGGACCACCCCCGGTACGTCTCCTCGGAGAGGGACTGGTTGTGCAAATAGATTCCATCGACAGTGACGATCTCTTCAATTGAGTAGATGTGCCTGACCATCTCAGAAAAGCAACGCTGAATGAAACCCATCTCCTTCTCTATTTATAGCCTCAACAGAATCCCCAGGGGCCAAAATTTGAGCATGCATAGGTGCGAATTCTGGGATATTTTCAACTTTTTCAATACAAGACCGCCACGTGTCGGGCATCCTGTGTCTCACGGCCAACCGAAGTCGGAACGACATGGATCTTGGAACGCTTAGCCTCGCCTATGCGTTTCAGCCACGTGTTGCCTGCGACGGTCACTCTTCCAGATTTTCATACATCGAGGATATCGAACGACGCCTCGCAAAACCGAGCAGCTTCCCTGCTCGGCCTATCCATGGCTGGTAGCTCCTACCCATCTATGCTAAGGATCGAAGCCCTCATCAAGAGGCCACCGAACAGCTTCCCTGCTCGGTCAATCCCTGGCTGGTAGTTTACTATCCACCGACGCCAAGGATTAAAAGCCTTCATCAAGAGCCCACCGAACAGCTTCCATGCTCGGTCGATCCCTGACTGGCAGTTTACTACCCACCGATGCCAAGGATCAAAAGCCCTCATCAAGAGGCCACCGAACAACTTCCTTGCTCGGCTCATCCTTAGTAGGTAGCTCCTACCCATCTATGCTAAGGATCGAAGCCCTCATAAAGAGGCCACCGAGCATCTTCCCTGCTCGGTCCATCCTTAGCGGGTAGCTCTTACCCATCTATGCTAAGGATCGAAGCCCTCATCAAGAGGCCACCGAACAGCTTCCCTGCTCGGTCAATCCCTGTCAAGTAGTTTACTACCCACCGGCGCCAAGGATCAAAAGTCCTCATCAAGAGGCCAACGAATAGCTTTCCTGCTCGGTCGATCCTTGGCTGGTAGTTTACTACCCACCGACGCCAAGGATCAAAAGCCCTCATCAAGAGGCCACCGAGCAGCTTCCTTGCTCGGTCCATCCTTAGCGGGTAGCTCCTACACATCTATGCTAAGGATCGAAGCCCTCATCAAGAGGCCACCGAGCAGCTTCCCTGCTCAGTCCAACCTTAGCGGGTAACTTCTTACCTATCTACGCTAAGGATCGAAGCCCTCACCAAGAGGCCACCGAGCAGCTTCCCTGCTCGGTTAACCCTTAGCGGGTAACTTCTTACCCATCTACGCTAAGGGTCTGAAGCCCTCATGGAACCGCCGAACATTTTTGTTTATCGGCTAACGCTGACTAATTCAAACTTGGATATTGTCTAACTCACTCTAAGAGAAGTGGTCACCGGTCCAACTCAAAGGAATGGGAAAATCTATACCTTTCTACTCGAAGGAGCCAACCGATGTATCTTAAGTGAGCGATCGTCACCTCGACTTCGGGGACATAGGGACACCGGCCTGACACCGGCCTTTGTATACTTGACAGATAATTGTCTTTCACTCGATGCGTGATTGCCATCTAAAGGACCGGTCATCAACCTACGGTTTGACTCGCGATACGAGGAAAATGCTAACAGGCTCACACAAGAAAACATAAAATCAAAACGGCTTTATTCACAATCTGAGAGTCTTTACAAAATGTATTATGGGCTCCTCGGCTTTACAAAATTGCCTGAAGGCTTACAAGATTCAAAAAGAAGAAGAGAAGGCAAAAGGCTCAGGCCTCGAGACCGGGGAGGACCTCGATCTGCTCGGCGTCGGGAGCCGGGGCGGCGGCTTTAGGGTCGACGCTCCCACCAGGAGCTTCAGCGCTGAGATCCGGGGCTTTATCTCCAGCACTCCCACCAGGAGCCTCTCCTCCGGCGGCACTTCCGGTGGCATCCCCCTGCGGCTCATCCTCGGAGAAGGGGTACTCGAGCCGGAGCTCGCCGTCGGCAAACCCTGTCATCAACGCCTTGACAGCATCGAGAGCATGATGCTAGATAATGGCCGAGGCGTCGGCAAGGTTGGCATAGAATTGTTCTAACACCTTGTACCTTTCCACCGACCATACAGCCTGGAGGTCGGTGATCTTCACCGCTTCCTTCGCCGCCTCAGTTTCCTTCTTGCAGGTGCTAAGCGACTTCTTCATCGTGGAGTTTAGCACCTTGGCCTCCTCCAACTTAGCCTGGGTGGCCTTGTTGGATTCCTTAAAAAGGAGAATGGACTCCTTGCATTTGGAGTTCACTACCTCCTCGGCGTCCACCCGGTTTTCGAGGGCGGCGATCGTCTCCTTCGCCTGCCGCAGATCATCCTCCCGCGAAGAAGACTCGCCCGCCTTCTGCATTGCCGGAGCAATCTCCTCGTGCTCCATGTTAGCGATGAGGGCGCAATGTTGGAGGACCTGAGGAAGATTGATTGAAACAATTTCTTGGTTATTATTTAAAAGAGTATCTAATCAAAATGTCCCTGGCAACGGTGCCATTTCGATTGATAAGTTTTCTGTTGTGTTTGTATAAAATTGTAAAGAAATCACAACCAAAAAATATTTTGACCGCAATCAAACTACGGTGTCGGATGTAGTTTGTAGTGAGTGCGGATCGTCCACAGGGATTGCACGATTCACTTGTATTTTGATACGTTTGAAATGAAAAGTTAAGCAACAATGAAAGAAAACATGATTCAAGAATGATTTGTATTTGAGTGTCACTATTCTCTATTCAAGAATCAAGAAACTATAAACAATCAAGAATCGTTGTTTCGATAATATTTCCAATCAACAATCAAGAATATAAGAAAGGCTTGTAGGAATCGATCGGATCTTTAGACGTGATGTAATCTAAAAGGTTTCGTGTTCTTGTCCTTCGAAGAATTGATACTAGATCAATGGTTATCGACGAGAGTTAGGGTTTTCTTGATGAAATTAGGGTTTCATCTCTTAACCCTTGTTCTTTCGAGGATACCATTTATATTCTAACCTCTAGCAATTTCAAGAAACGATCGTAACTCCCCAATTTCGATCGATGTCAATCAAGAAAGCATCGAAACGAAATGGGTCGTCGATTCTTGAACTTGCTAGGGTTTACAAACTCGTGGGATTCAAGAATCGATTGCAAATTTGTTACATCATCATACTAAAGATCGTTTCGACTCCTTAACAAGCGGAGTTTTATTCACACATCACCACAATGACAATATTAAAGATTTGTAAAGATAACATGATGCGGAATTTAAAGAAAACAAGATAAAAGAATATCACCTTTATTGATCTCAACAATTTTGATTACATTTGCTTCAAGAACTATAAGAAGAAGAATCTAGATTGTTGATCGGGCGTCGCTCGGCTTCGTGAGTCGTGGATCGGCTTCGGATCGCTTGCTCCGTTGAAATCGGCTCCGCTCCTAAAGGTTGTAATGCTTCTTGCTTAATGGGTACTCGGGATTCTTGATGTTGGCTTGGAATTAGGGTTAGGGTTTCCTACAAGCTCTCTCACTAAACTTGAGGAAGAGGGGATGAAGAATGGGATTGATTCACTAATTGGATGAATAATTCCCAAGGTTGAATAATTTGGGAAAAATGAGCCTAGGGTCTTATTTATAGAACTCCCAAACCCTAGGCTTAGGTTAGAATTGGAACTTTCCCTCCCAAAGTTTGTTGAAGAGTTTCTAGAAGGAGTTTGTTAGGAGCTAGCTTAGGGTTTAAGCTAGGGTTTAGGGAAAGTTCTAGAATGATTAGGCTAGTTTAATGAAACTCAAAGTGTTTGCTGATCTGGTAGAAGTATCTGGAGTCTTCTGGAAGTTGAAGTGCATTTCTGAGCAGTGGGCCCTGTAACAGGAGTTGTGGTGCAAATTTCACTTGATGAAGTCACCAATGAGCCGCGGATCCGCGGCCTTAGCAAGCCCATGCCGCGGATCCGCGGCCATGTTGAAGGCTTGGCCTTTGATCTTTCTGCTGTGTACTTAGACTGCTGTTTAGGGCTTTGTCTGATATGCTGAATTGTGATTGCTCCTTTGGATTAGTACCAGATTTGAATTTAGTGAGTTTACGAGCGGTGTAATGGTCGAGCAAGCTAATGATCGAGCAAGCTTCTCTTTTCCTGCACAGACTTCGAAACACGGGTTGCAAGATATAGAAAATATGCCATGTGATGCAATGCAGTCAATTTCCCTAGAAATGCCGGTTTTAAGGTCGAATACATGTAATCTGATAATCTGTGATAGATTTGCTAATATGTGAAATACAGATACCGAACACTTCTATATGAGTGCAAATGATGAGGAAATTGCCGGTTAAAATATGCAATATTTTCGACTGATCAAATACCCCCAAACTTAATTTCGATCGTCTCGAGCGAATGTTTTATTAAAAAGAGAAGGAGAAAATAAAGAAAGAGAAAAACTAACTAGCACACTTTCGTAGGCAACACGATTGCACTGAGCACGTGCAACAAGCCTTTAAACCTCTAGGTGTCCCTAGTAGGAGGAGTGCTGTCTCCTGAGGGTTTTCAGCGGATTGCACCCACAAAAATCCAATAATAAAAGCAAGATCATGAATATTACATTTAAAGAAAAGAATTGTAAAAGAAAAGCCTTGAAAATTAGGGTTTCCAACTAAGCTAGCTTTTCGGTTGTCATGAGCCCTATCTTAATGGTCATGAAAAGATGTCAGAAATCACGTCCTCCCTCAATAAAACATCGTCTTATTCTTCATTCCTATCTTTCTTCCAAACATCGATCATATCACCCTGCGTGTGCGTAAAGACATCCCTACACCCGGAGAATTCAATTCAAGCTATCATACTCTTGCCCATCAGCCTCAGTACTTTTTAATTAATGAATATTTAGATGAGATTGCTCACACACTTTCATGCGACCGTTAATACTTCTTGAGGTACTAACCGACCGATTACTCCTGTGCTCGCATACTTGGTGGATTTTCCTCGTCTTGCACCACCTTAGGCATAGCAGTGACTCCCAGACCAGTTGGCCTTAGGGCACTAGGTGAAGAAGCACCCTCGCTATACATTTTTCTTGCCTTCGGTGATAACAAAACCAGTGTTCATTTTTCTCACCACTTTATATTTTCTTTATTCATTTTTTTTCTTTTTATTTCCTTCATACTTTTGGCTTTAAGACAAGAGCATTTCAAGGTATCCTCTACTATCCCAGGCTTCAAGACGTGTGTAAGTGCGAATAGCAGGGTATCAACGTTCAAAATGTTTGGCTTCCAGAATAGAAACTATTTTTCAGACTTATTTTTATTCTCAGATTAGTGACGTCCTTCATCTTACTAACCCTTGGGACAATGGCTCATAACTACTTATTACTAGTTCGTATAAGAAAACTTCTAATTTTCTTAGTTTTCTAAAAATTTTCTAATCTCATGGATGTAATTTTTCACTATCTAAACTTTCATTATCTTATTTATATACAAAAAGGTGTAAATATTAAAATTATTTTTATATTTGAAAATTTTTAAATTTTTATGGGTTTTGAACATTTTTCAATTTTTATAGATTTTTAAAAGAAATGTTTTGTGCTTATGCAGATGATATGCAAATGATGCAAAAATAAGCACAAACCTCCCCCAAACTTGTTTTCAACAGTGTCCTCACTGTTGCCGACAGCTATATCTATAAAACCTGTAAATCTGGGGGGAATTATTAGTGGGGGCAAAATATATAAGTGAAGAACTTCCCCCAAACTTATCTTATTTACTCACCTTCATTCAAAAAATGATGCAATGATATACTGGATATGAAGGTGAGACGGAGGAATTTTAATCCAAATAAACTGGCTCTTGTAAGAACAAGAGCTCCTCCGTGGGGTCAGTGGAAAAATACGGCTTTAGTCTATGTCCATTTACTTTGAAAAAGGTGCCGTTTTTAACATTTTCTACTTCTACTGCCCCGTGCGGGTATACAGACCGCACAACAAAAGGTCCCTTCCATCGAGATCGGAGCTTACCCGCGTGAAGGTGTAATCGCGAATCATAAAGAAGGACTTGTTGACCAGGTAAAAATGTTTTCCTTAAAATGTTTTTATCGTGAAAAACCTTAGTCCTATTCTTTGTGATTACAGCATTATCATAAGCTTCATCGCGGAGTTCGCTTAGCTCGTTAAGTTGCAGCTTCCGAAAGTTGCAAGCAAGGTTTAGATCAAAATTTATTTCCTTTATAGCCCACAATGCTTTATGCTCTATCTCGACAGGTAAATGACATGCTTTTCCAAACACTATCCTATATGGAGACATTCCTAGGTCGGTCTTATATGCAGTCCTGAATGCCCAAAGAGCATCCGTCAATTTGGTCGACCTGTCTTTTCTATTTTTAGCAACAGTTTTCTCCAGGATAAGTTTGATTTGTCTATTTGAGATCTCAGCCTGCCCGCTTGTTTGGGGATGATAGGGTGTAGAAAGTCGGTGGTTGATTGAGTATTTTCGCATCAGAGTCTCGAAAGACCTGTTGCAGAAGTGTGTCCCATTATCGCTAATGATAGCGCGTGGGTGTCCAAATCGCGAAAAGATATTCTCTTTTAAGAACTTAATGACAACTTTCCTGTCATTAGTGCGACATGGAATGGCTTCTACCCACTTTGAGACATAATCAACCGCCAGCAAAATGTACAGATTCCCAAAGGAGTTGGGAAAAGGACCCATAAAATCTATGCCCCAAACATCAAATATTTCAACAACCAAGATGGGTTATTGAGGCATTTCATTCCTCTGGGATATTCTACCCGTATACTGACATTGTGTACAGGTTTTGCAATAGTCAAATGCGTCCTTGAATAAGGTCGGCCAATAAAATCCACATTGCAAAACCTTTTCCGCTGTCTTTCTAGGACCAAAGTGACCCCCACAAGCCTGATCATGACAAAATGAAAGAACACTCTTGAACTCTTCATTCGGGACACACCGGCGAATGATCTGATCAGGACAATATTTAAACAAATAGGGCTCGTCCCAGTAAAAGTGTTTTACTTGGGAAAGAAAACGGTATTTGTCCTGTTTTGACCAATCGCTCGGTATAAGTCCCGTGGCATGATAATTCACAATATCCCTGAACCATGGTTCAGCGGATATGCTCAAGAGTTGTTCGTCAGGGAACGAGTCATTAATCGGCAGGGTCACAGGGGAAGAAACGATGCGTGAAAGGTGGTCAGCTACTACGTTTTCACATCCTTTCTTATCTTTGATAACAAGATCGAATTCTTGTAACAGTAGGATCCAACGTATTAGTCGACCTTTTGCATCTTTCTTCGCCAGAAGATGTTTTAAAGCGGAATGGTCAGTATACACAACTATAGGTGAGCCGATTAAGTAAGGCCTGAATTTTTCTAATGCAAATACAACCGCTAAAAGTTCCTTTTCGGTGGTTGTATAATTGATTTGCGCATCATTCAGGGTCTTACTAGCATAGTAAATCACGTGTGGCATCTTTTCGATGTGCTGTCCTAAGACTGCACCTACTGCAAAATCAGATGCGTCACACATCAGCTCGAAGGGGTAGTCCCAATTTGGTGATGATAAAACGGGGGCTGAAGTGAGTGAGTGTTTAAGTGAGTCGAAAGCTGTCTCGCAATCCGAGTCAAAATGGAAGGTCGTATCCTTGGCCAGGAGTAGTGTTAAAGGTCTAGCAATTTTGCTAAAATCCTTAATGAATCTCCTATAAAAGCTCGCATGGCCAAGGAAAGAGCGAATATCTTTGACGCTTTTGGGATGAGGGAGGTTTTGAATGACATCTATTTTAGCTCTGTCAACCTCAATGCCTTTCTGTGAAATGACATGTCCAAGGACTATTCCTTCTTGGACCATAAAGTGGCATTTTTCCCAGTTTAATGTCAAGTTCTTCTCTTTGCAACGAGTAAGAACAGCGTCCAGATTCGCTAGGCAATCAGAAAAAGAGTCTCCAAAAATCGAGAAGTCGTCCATAAAGATCTCCAGAAAATTCTCTACCATATCAGAGAATATCCCCATCATACACCGCTGAAAGGTAGCGGGAGCATTGCATAACCCGAAGGGCATGCGACTGTAAGCAAAGGTACCAAAAGGACAAGTAAAAGTGGTTTTATCTTGATCCTTTTTGGCGATGGGGATCTGATTGTAGCCTGAGTATCCGTCCATAAAACAATAAAACTCTCGTCCCGCTAAGCGTTCCAGCATTTGATCAATAAATGGTAGAGGAAAATGGTCTTTCCTCGTGGCAGCGTTGAGTTTTCTATAATCGATGCATACACGCCACCCAGTTTGGGCGCGTGTCTGAATCAACTCATTCGCCTCATTTGTGATAACTGTGATGCCGGATTTCTTCGGAACGACATGTATAGGACTCACCCACTGGCTATCGGAGATGGGGTATATAATACCACTATCTAAGCATTTGACGATCTCTTTCATGACAGCTTCCTTCATGACGGGATTCAACCGTCTCTGTGGTTCTCGGGTCGGTCTGGCATCATCCATCACATGTATATGATGTTCAACTATCAAGGGACTAATCCCTTTGATGTCCACCATACTCCAACCAAACGCCTCTTTGTTAGATCTCAATACCGATAAAAGTGCATTCTCTTGATCTGATGCAAGAGAAGCGGATATGATAACCGGTAATGACTCGTTCTCACCTAGATATGCATATTTCAGGTGAGAAGGTAAAATTTTGAGATCTAACTCAGGCGGAGAAATGATAGAAGGAAGGGTCATAGATTGATTTTTGGATCTACAAAGAAGCTCAGAGCCTGTGAAAGATACAGACTCGGGTGGAGAAAAGTCAGAAGTGCAGGACTCATGTGTAGGTAAAGTGTCCTCACTAAGATCATGTGCAAAGTCAAACAGAGATGTGCTAATGTCATCGAGATCGGTAAAGCAAAGATCCTCAGCTCCACAACTATCGGGAGCGATCTCATGGACAGAGCACACATCTAAAATATGAGCAGAGGGTTCTGATGGCTGACTTCCAACTTTATAGATGTTTAGTTCAATGGTCATGTTTCCAAATGATAAGTTCATTGAACCATTTCTACAGTTTATAACAGCGTTGGAAGTGGCAAGGAAAGGACGACCTAGAATCACCGGAATTTGGCCCCGGGGGTTTGCTACAGGATGTGTGTCGAGCACAATGAAGTCTACAGGGAAAACAAATTCCCCGACCTTTATTAACACATCCTCTAATTCACCCCTTGGTTTGGTGATAGAGCGGTCTGCCATCTGGAGAGTGCAATGAGCAGGTTTCAGCTCTCCAATCCCCAATTGCTCATAGACAGAATAAGGTAACAGGTTAACACTCGCGCCAAGGTCTAAAAGAGCACGATTTATGTTTTTACCCCCAATCGAAATTGATATTGTAGGACAACCTGGGTCCTTTCTTTTCTTTGGAAGCTGGGGTATAAAAGCAGTGCTGATATTATTAGACATAAAGACCTTCTTTGGCACTTGGGTCTTCCTCTTCCTAGTGCACAAGTCCTTAAGAATTTTCGCATAAGCGGGGACTTGTTGAATCGCATCTAGGAGAGGGATATTGATGTTAACCTGTTTGAACATCTCTAAAATTTTCTCCATATGAGGACTCGTTCTGTTAGCCCTTAGCCGGTTCGGGTAAGGAGCTTTCGCAATAAGCGCGGGGTCCATCATAGGAGAAGGAAAGGGGGGTAGACGAGGTCCCAAAGGAGGTGTGGGGACCGTCTGTGGAGAACTATAAGGATTGGGTGAAGGTGTTGAGCCTAGAGGGAAATGGAGAATAGGCTCGTGCGAAGGTGGTTTGGTAGAAGAAGAAGGATCAGAAGGTGAAGTGTGTGTATGTGGAAAGGACTCAGCCGGGGTGTTGATATGATTTTCAGTATTATCAATATCTTCCCCGACATGATTATTCAGCACTCTTCCCGATCTCAACGTTGTAATGGCATTTACATTGTAATGCCCAGGATTCTGTAGGGGTTGAGAGGGAAGTTTCCCTTTTTCTCTCGCACTCATTTCGGCTTTTAAGCGTGCGATTTCAGCTTCCATCGTGCGAATACTCTCAGCTTGGGACGCTGAGTTTTTCTTTATCTCATTGACGGAAGATCTAACCTCAGTCGAAACCTCCATGAAATTTGATAAAAGTGATTTCATGGTTTGAGTGAATTGAGAGAAATCGTCAGAACAGGGCTGCATAGGATTAGACTGTGCAGGAGTGTTGCCCTGATTTTGGAAATTTTGTGACTGATAGGGGTGCTGAGTGAGTTGAAGGGGTTGCTGTTGTGGTGGAGGAAGAGCCCATTGAAAATTATTCGTGTTTGGAACCGTGTTTTGAGATTGTGATTGGTTCCAAGCAAAATTCGGGTGGTTCCTCCAACCCTGATTGTACGTGGAAGAATATGGATCGTTTCGAGGTCTTTGAAATGCGGCATTAGAATGCTCGTGACCTTGAAACGCAGAGTTTAATGGACATTCTTCCGTTAAATGTGACAGATCAGAACAGCACCCACAAACAGTTTTGGGGAGTGACACTGGGTTTAGGGAGGCTGCTGCAAATTTGTGTTCCATAGCGTCGAGCTTCTTTTGCATTGCTGCCATTTCAGCTCGAACACCTATGGACACATCTATTTGGTGTACGCCACCCCTATTCAATGGTTGGGTTCCACTCTCCCAAATTAGTGATTTTTCAGCGAACTCTTCTAAGTATCGCCAAGCTTCCCCATCATCTTTGGTCATAAAAGTACCTTGACACATGTTTTCAAGGCTCTGTTTAGTGCTAGGGTTACTGCCCTCATATATGATTCGGCAAAGCTCCCATCTCGGGATGCCGTGATGAGGACATTGAACCAATAGATCCTTGAAACGTTCAAAGTATTTTGAAAATGGTTCGGTAGGGAGCTGGGCAAATTGGTTCAGTTCGCTACGGATTCGAGCCGTCTTTTGGATTGGGTAAAATTTCTTAAGGAATGCAGCGACGAATTCTTCCCAATTCGTAATAGAGTGTGCGGTAGTGTTATATAGCCACTTCTCGGCTATATCGCACAAAGTAAATGGAAGAAGTCGTAGACGCATCGCATCCACTGAAAGTTGTGACGTACCCATCATTGCGCATACGTTTTCAAATTTGGTAATGAAAACGTAAGCGTCCTCGGTCTCGAGTCCGTGATATTTGGGTAAAAGATTGATATACTGGGGCTTAATTTCAAAGTTATCCCCATTGGCTGGTGGTGTGGATAAGCAGGTCGAAAGAGGACCTCTATGTGGATAGCATCTTTCCTGGAGAGAAATGTGGGGAGGATTCTGCGCACCAACGGACGGTGGCAGATTAGGGTTAAAGAAGTTTGATGGATTCGGATCCATCGGTGTGGGTGTGGTAGTGGGTAAAGAAAAGGTAAATGGATAATTATCGACTTCGGAGTCGATAAAAGGTACGCGGACTAAACGGGCACTAGAATCCCGTGTCTAGCCTATCTTGTACTAAAAAGGGTTAGTACAAGTGGCAGCGTTGACTTATAATTAGGGGTAAAATGAATGCGGTGTTTGCTTTGAAAAAGGGACGGATTTTGAAAAAATGATGCGACAAAACAAATGCAGCACACAACCCTAGAATCTAGTGGTCACCTAGGTCCGGCTCTAGACCGCTCCTAACTGCCAAAAAACAAGTCGCAGGATAGATCCTCCACTGCCTCTTTGTCCCCCTATGGCCGGATAAGTGCCAGGTAAGTGGGAAGGAACCACCACTACAGTGGGCCTAATTAATAACCACTAGCCTTAGACACACTCGCCTTAGGCACCACAAGAAAACGCGGATAAGCAATGAATTACCCACGACCTTCTCTTGTCCTAATTGAGCGCGACAGTCCTTAGAGTCTTCTCTAGATTTCTTTTAATTAATGAGGGTAATGCGGATGCAAGTTTTGCGATTTTCGGGGCCTAGGAAGGGTAATGAAATCCCCACCTAATTTGGATTTGGCCGTGCCCCTTAAATTTCCGTATTAGAATGCAAACAACCAAGAAATCAAAATCACACAATTTTTATTTTGCTTTTGCGCGCTGCGATTTATTTGCAAAGAATCCTGCAGCAAAGTGTTAGTTGGAGCTAAAAAGAGCGAGGGGAGAGAGCAAGAAATTACCTGCTGCAAAGAATTTGCAGAGAACCCCCTAGTACACCGCGGTTCCGCCGCAGATACGCCTATGTGCCGCGCTTCCGCGCTGCTTTGATGGGTTCACTTCACAAGATTTCAACAGCTACTTGCTGTTGCTTCTCTCTGTTCTCTGGTACTCTCCAAATAATTTTTCCACAGCACAGAATTCTCCAGATCACCTTGCAATCAATCACAACACACGTATAAGAGTTTGTACGAATTTTGATTTCAAGAAGTAAAATGTAATAATTCTTTCACTTCAAACTAAAAATGTAAATGAATTAGCGCGCGATCCCCGGCAACGGCGCCATTTTGATTGAAACAATTTCTTGGTTATTATTTAAAAGAGTATCTAATCAAAATGTCCCCGGCAACGGTGCCATTTCGATTGATAAGTTTTCCGTTGTGTTTGTATAAAATTGTAAAGAAATCACAACCAAAAAATATTTTGACCGCAATCAAACTACGGTGTCGGATGTAGTTTGTAGTGAGTGCGGATCGTCCACAGGGATTGCACGATTCACTTGTATTTTGATACGTTTGAAATGAAAAGTTAAGCAACAATGAAAGAAAACATGATTCAAGAATGATTTGTATTTGAGTGTCACTATTCTCTATTCAAGAATCAAGAAACTATAAACAATCAAGAATCGTTGTTTCGATAATATTTCCAATCAACAATCAAGAATATAAGAAAGGCTTGTAGGAATCGATCGGATCTTTAGACGTGATGTAATCTAAAAGGTTTCGTGTTCTTTTCCTTCGAAGAATTGATACTAGATCAATGGTTATCGACGAGAGTTAGGGTTTTCTTGATGAAATTAGGGTTTCATCTCTTAACCCTTGTTCTTTCGAGGATACCATTTATATTCTAACCTCTAGCAATTTCAAGAAACGATCGTAACTCCCCAATTTCGATCGATGTCAATCAAGAAAGCATCGAAACGAAATGGGTCGTCGATTCTTGAACTTGCTAGGGTTTACAAACTCGTGGGATTCAAGAATCGATTGCAAATTTGTTACATCATCATACTAAAGATCGTTTCGACTCCTTAACAAGCGGAGTTTTATTCACACATCACCACAATGACAATATTAAAGATTTGTAAAGATAACATGATGCGGAATTTAAAGAAAACAAGATAAAAGAATATCACCTTTATTGATCTCAACAATTTTGATTACATTTGCTTCAAGAACTACAAGAAGAAGAATCTAGATTGTTGATCGGGCGTCGCTCGGCTTCGTGAGTCGTGGATCGGCTTCGGATCGCTTGCTCCGTTGAAATCGGCTCCGCTCCTAAAGGTTGTAATGCTTCTTGCTTAATGGGTACTCGGGATTCTTGATGTTGGCTTGGAATTAGGGTTAGGGTTTCCTACAAGCTCTCTCACTAAACTTGAGGAAGAGGGGATGAAGAATGGGATTGATTCACTAATTGGATGAATAATTCCCAAGGTTGAATAATTTGGGAAAAATGAGCCTAGGGTCTTATTTATAGAACTCCCAAACCCTAGGCTTAGGTTAGAATTGGAACTTTCCCTCCCAAAGTTTGTTGAAGAGTTTCTAGAAGGAGTTTGTTAGGAGCTAGCTTAGGGTTTAAGCTAGGGTTTAGGGAAAGTTCTAGAATGATTAGGCTAGTTTAATGAAACTCAAAGTGTTTGCTGATCTGGTAGAAGTATCTGGAGTCTTCTGGAAGTTGAAGTGCATTTCTGAGCAGTGGGCCCTGTAACAGGAGTTGTGGTGCAAATTTCACTTGATGAAGTCACCAATGAGCCGCGGATCCGCGGCCTTAGCAAGCCCATGCCGCGGATCCGCGGCCATGTTGAAGGCTTGGCCTTTGATCTTTCTGCTGTGTACTTAGACTGCTGTTTAGGGCTTTGTCTGATATGCTGAATTGTGATTGCTCCTTTGGATTAGTACCAGATTTGAATTTAGTGAGTTTACGAGCGGTGTAATGGTCGAGCAAGCTAATGATCGAGCAAGCTTCTCTTTTCCTGCACAGACTTCGAAACACGGGTTGCAAGATATAGAAAATATGCCATGTGATGCAATGCAGTCAATTTCCCTAGAAATGCCGGTTTTAAGGTCGAATACATGTAATCTGATAATCTGTGATAGATTTGCTAATATGTGAAATACAGATACCGAACACTTCTATATGAGTGCAAATGATGAGGAAATTGCCGGTTAAAATATGCAATATTTTCGACTGATCAAAGATAAAATAAAGGGTTAAAAAGCATCTGATCCGATAAAAAAATGCTTGGCGAAAACTCAAACGGAAAGCAAATACTGACCTGAACAGCCTTCTGAGCGATGGCGGCAACTTAGGCCTTGAGGGTCCCCGGGGGAATTTTGCCCCCGGCCGATCGTTCCAATTCCGAAAGCAAGCTATCAGCAATAGAAAGCCCCAAGGGCACCTTAAAACAGGTGTCCCACTCCTGCACGAAGATCGGGGAGGATGGAGATCGGGATACCGTCCTCTTGTACCTCTTGAGTGGGACCTCGGGGGTGTCGGTCTTATCCTCCACCTCCCTCACCCTGGGCTCCGGTTCCCGAGCGTGCTTGTGACTCTCCCTGCGGATGGTCTCCAAAGCCCGGGGCGTGGTGGAATGCCTAGCCGGTGCAACCTCCTTTGGGGCCGGGCTCGGAGCGGGGCGGGACAAGCCAGCGCCCCTGGTCTTCCTCCCCTTCTTCACGGCTATGGCAGCTAGGAATTTGGATCGGTCCATCGGTTCTGCAAAAAGGAAAATACACAAAGCGAGTTAGTGACACCAGAAAGAACAGAAGAAAAATATGCAAGTCTAGACATGTCGTTTAGGCTCCTAACTTACCCACGAATCGAGCGGGGCTGAGCCCAGCCCAACCGAGGGCCTGCTCGGAAAGCAAAACATCGGCCCGTTTGATTAGCTCCCACATCGACACCACCCACGCCTCGGGAGAGGATGACCGCTTCACCCATGGGCAGCCGGCCCTGTGCCACTGTATAGGCACAGGCCAATCCTCACCCTCGGGTGGCCCGACGAATACGAACTTCTCCTTCCATTCGTGGATGGAAGAAAGAACTACTACGACCCCCGACCCGGCCGCCCCTCCCCTGCATTTTCTAAAGGAAACGTACACCAAGCTCTGCTCGTCCTTACGGGTGCCATGATGATTTTTATAACAAAGAAAGGAAAGGTGAAGGGTTAAGCTGAAAGGGATTTCTTCAATTCTCAACCGGACCAGGAACTTGAGGAGAATCTCCATGAGTTCGGCACTAGCTGGCCCGGGGCTAGTTGAATGCAATGTAGCGCCCCGCATACCTCAGGGGAAAAGGGCAGACGCAATCCAGTCCAGAATGTATCCACGTACAAGGCGATCTCCTTGCCCTGCACCTGATCTGCCCTCTCGTCCTCCCTAGCCAAATGAAGCGAATAGCTAGGGGGAATGTGGAAGCGAGCCCGGATCGTGGTAAGCTCGTACACATTCCTTAGGAGGGAGGGAGCATCACGGGCATTCCTGATGCGCACCTTGAGACCCTTCCCATCGCCTGACCACGGGCAGCGCGGGTAACCCTAACTCTACGAAGGGAATCCCACTCGGATGGGGTAGAGGAGGAAGCAGAAGAAGACTCCCTAGACTCTACCCTAATTATCTCAACAGACTTATCAGATGAAGACATCTAACCTGATTCAAAGAAAGGGTCCTCCGAGGGAAGAGTGCGAGAGATCCGATCTAAAGGGATGAGCGCCGAGCTATCTCTCGCAGCAATAGGAAAATGATGGCGAAAGTGTGGACCTAGGTTGGATCCCCCTATTTATAGCGTTTTGGCAAACGCATCCAACGGCTCAGATTGTTTCCCACCAAAACGACGCTTCGTGATCGACAGCCGTCGACGCTCCGTGCTCGACAGCCGTCGACGCTCCACGTGTCGCACAGCTATTGGAGACGTCCCTTCAAGCGCAGAAGACAGTGACCACCCATCACGTCCGCCAATCAGTGTCGGACACGTGGCCTGCGCCTTAACGAACGTACGATCGAATCGGTGCTCCCTCTTTATGCATGATCTCCTCTCTGATTCGTTAACATCATCGAGGATACGCCTAACCGCCTCGGAAATCCGTGTTGACGAGGTCCTTAAATACGAACTAAACCCAGGGAACCGATCAGACCACTCTCGACCCGACCCATAAATAGATCGGGACGAAAGTAGAGGGCTAATGATGATGCTCATAATTGGGAACTCCCCAGATAATGACACGTGGCAGATGATGTGTCCCGAGGCATACGGAAACAGGGCATGAACCACGCATTGGAAGCAACCCCCGGGCTATCGTCCCACTGCTTGGACCCGACCTCTGGGGATGCCCTGAACGTTCCTGCGCTCGCCATGTAAACGGCCATTGGCTCGCCTCCGATCCCTCCTATACGCCGAGCTCCTCGGCCTTTTGCCTCCGAGCTATCACAGAACTGAACTAGCTCGGCCTCCCGCCCTCTTTTAGGCCTCTCACCAAGCTAGGCCTCTTCGGTTCTATCGGGCAACCTAAAACGCGGGTAACAGGCGCCTCCGCCATGGCTCCGTGAATCTCGCCAGATGCGAGATATCCGCCGCCCTATGATCCCACATTCCACGCCGTCGCATCCCCCCATTAACGAGCGTATCTCGTCATTAATGGGGGATCCCGCTATTCACCAGGAGCGTAACGGCCGACGAGGATCTTGTGCCAGCTAGCCCATGGAAGACGCTATATAAACCCCTCTCTCAGACGACTCAGGTAACACAATTTTACCCCAATAGGCCGCTACTCTACTCAAGTACCTCGGCTAACTTGACCGTCGGAGGGTCCACGGTGGTAGAACCACCTTGGGACTTCTTTGCAGGTAGCTCGGCTTCACTCCAAATCAAGCCCACTGAGATCCATACGCTCCAGGATGCAACCCTCAAAACCAATCTCAACCGTCCATCGACGCTCGCAACAGACCGATGGAGGACAACATCTGAAGGAGATCCTGAACTCCATCACTCCTCTTCTTAATCTCCTTGAGGTCTACTAAATCAACCTTGCTCGATGGCCTTCTTGATCCTAGATGATCCACCTGAAGATTCTTGATCCAAGCTAAGCTTCACTAATGAAGCAACTTAGTAACCTAATTTGCTAATCTAGGTTACTAAGGAAATCTAGTGAGTTTTCTAGTGTATTTCTATCTCTTTTCCTCTCTTGATTCTCAACACATGAGATGGTAGGGATGAAGATGAAGGAGGAGGAACTCAAGAAAGGTTAGAGAGGAGAGAGAAGCTCATGGTGAGAAATGTGATCAAAACTTATGTGAAAAATAATGAGCCATGGTTTTGTATATCTCATTTTTCCAATAAAAAATCACAACCATACTTGAATAGTTTGCACAAATGAATATTCAATTCATCTGTCAACACTATTGAAGCATGGTTCTCACCATTCTCACCTCACTACCTTTACACCTCATTTCCATTTAAAAGAATAAATGGATAAATAAAAAATGAGGTGTCCACCTTCTAGAATGTTTTCTGTATAAATACGGAATACACTCTACCTATATACATACCCGTATTCGTACCAAAATACGAATACCCAAGAGATAGAATTGTGTGATGCCCATTTAAACCACATCGTGGTGCTAGCAAACACTTTCATGGTATCAGAGCCAAGATAGAATATTTGGGTAGGTCTTTACGATGTTAAAGTGTTCGATCAAATTTTTTAGACCCGGTTTTATCAAGTTTCTTTCGATTTTTCAAAAGTTTGAATTTTGGTGATTAAAAATATGCAGAAAATCGTGCAGGCTTTTTAATAGAGCCTCAAGAAATTTGAGAACCCAACACCAATAAACGGCCGCGGAAGCGCAGCCAAACTCCATGTTTGGCCACGGTTCTGCGGCATGTTAGTGGGGTTGAGGAGTCATTTTTCTTGTGTTGCTCCATATGGGCATTTGGCACTTTCTGGATGTTTTTAATGATTCTTAAGTTGTTGAGGTCTCTAGAATTTGTGGGTATTCGATAAATCGATCAAAAAGTTTAACGTTGTATAAATCTTGATGATATGTGATACAATTGTTAGAATCCGGAATAATTAGTTTTGTGAAAACTAGTTTGTATATTCTAAATCTAGCTATTTAGTCTCGTTTGATCGATTGCCATGGAGTTTTGATTCGGATCAAAACTCTGTCGCAATTGCGTATAGTATGCGATCACTTAGTCAGGAATCTTGTTGAATTATCCAACAGCTTAATGAAAAGAGTTTTCAATTTGAGACTAAAATGCAAGGTTTATAAGTTAGGCATGAACTCCGGAATATAAGATATTCCGGGTTTATGATGTCTAAGGAAATACAGATTCTAATTATTGTAGTTTTACATTTCTTTTCTGCGACTGTAAGTGTAATATGTGGGGTATCCCAAATCTCGTTGCTAAATGTCAACGGAATTTGGGATACGCGTATTTACTTACGTTGATGACATGTGATATTATGTGTTGCTGTGATATGTTATATTGGATCGTCATGAGTGAATAGCCGGGGTTTTTATGTGAGATGAGAGTTTCACAATTTTCATTCATGTAATATCTGTATGTAATATTCTTTTATTGGGACACTTCCGGGTTGAGGATGATATCACCATTGATGTATATTATTTACTTTTCCGCATTAGGATAGACCCAAGGCAGAGAGCATAAGTAACCGGGTTCTGGAGTCCAGTAGGAGACCATCTCGAGGAGTCGAGACCGGCTCTCCTAACTCTAGAATTGGCAGAGTTGCTTGCTGCTCTCGTAGGAGTCTAGGGATATGGGTTTGTCTATTCATCACGACCGTGGAATCCGTGTTTTACATTACTGGCTGAATTTAAAACACGGAACTCCTAGTATATCCAATATTTCATATGTTGACTTCTGGTGCTTGTTTCTGTGAAGTGATCATATAACTGCGTTAGACGAATGCTATATATATATGATATATATAATAAACGTTGCTTATGTTTTGCACCCGCGCTAGTCCAGCCCCGCTCTGCCGTTAGTTAAGTAACCTAACGGTGAAGACGGGGCCCCGTGGCGAATGCGGATGGCATAAGCATACGTTCTATTTTCGTTTCATTTTTTTGTGATGTTTAGGAAATATTAAATGACGGGACTTCATTAATGAGATTAATGAAAAGAAAAGAAAGCTAAAGATGTTGTAGAATCAAAAGCTTTTAAAAAGGTAGCTTCTGTAGTTCTTTCTTTGCACAGTGGTATTCCTTGATGAATATCCAGCACCTCATTCGATGAGGAAAGAGCCGAGATCCCATCACCGGAAGTAACCTCTTTAGCAAAACTAGCAAATGCTACAACCCACTCAGTTTATCATCATAGCTTCTGTAGTTCTTACTTTGCAGAGTGGTATTCCTTGATGGGTATCTAGCACCTCATTCGATGAGGAAAGAGCCGAAATCCCTTCACCGGGGGTGACCTTTTTAGAAAAAGCTAGTAAAAGCTATTCGGTTTGTTTTTGAAAACTACTTGATTTTAAAAGAGGAGCTTAAACCACTCCTTTTCAAAATCACTAGATTCTACAACGATATCAAGTTCATTACGTTAATGGTTTTCTTATAAACCAACGTGGCTCTCCATCATTTCAGATAAGTACAATTTAGTATTCGTACTGTGTTTGTTGACCTTGTCAAGGCATAGTGTGCAGTAGCTGATTAGTGCTTATCTGCCGCATGTGATGCGATTGGATTAGGGTAGTCGTGAGGCCTTGTTGACCTTGTCAAGGGTCATGCGGGTGGGTTTAATTCAATCAAGAAATGAACAGGTTGAACTTGACTTGCGGTTTATGCTTTGTTGACCTTGTCAAGGTCATAAATTGCATAGGCCAAAAACAATATTGGAAATTTCAAGTGTTGGAATTTGCAATGAGATTGCATACCTTCTATATGATAGTTGGATCCCGACACCCACCGCGAGTAAGAGTTACTCCTGGGAGAGTTTTCCACTTTACAATTAGCGGATCCATTAGGTGTCTAAGAAAGGTGTTAACGGGGTGATGCCCCTGTGGAAACGAGGTTATTTAATTAGTTCCATGCGAAAGCATAGGAAGACTCCCTCTGAGTACCAATACCTGCCCGACTGACCGATTGGTGAACTTGTAGGGTGTAATTAATCCCGGCTAATCTTACCTTTTAGGGTTTGAAGGAAGATTTGATAAAAATAGTGGGAGCCATCATGATTAGATAAAATAATAACCAATCTAATCTTGCAAAGAATGCACGCAAAGTGATTATCCTTCTCTCTCTCTCTCTCCTGGTAGCGACCAATGACACGCCTTAATGAAGATAATAATATGGATGTATTGACTGAACCCGCTTGTTATACTGGGCTATGTTCCGCTCTATCTTATGATTGTCATAAGTCTGAGTAAGGAATAGGGTAATATTCGGATTCCCACGCTACCCAAACGAAGAATAAGCATGTTGATGTATCGTCTTCGGGTGTGTTCGTAACCAAGAACTATCTTTCAGTTTGCTCTACGTCCTAGGTATTTGATACCGGATCAGGATCCCACATATGTAATTTGTTACATGGGCTATATAGAGGTCGAGAACTGGGAAAGGGTGATAAGTCTCCAGTAGTAGGGAATGGAGCAATTGTTGCAGCCAAAGCAGTTGACGAATATCACGTAGTGTTACCAACTGGTAATACAATGCTTCTGAGTGACTGTTATTTATACCCAAAATATTGTGAATGTTTTCCTAAATCAAGTGTTGATTGGGTATGGTATGTTGTATAACGGTATATACATTCTAAATCACAATACAGTTCTAAGTATACAGAACACACACAAGAGGAACAGTTCAGAAAAGAATGAAGTTTTCTTGTGGGATTATAGACTAGGTCATATCAATGTGACACGACTGGCTAAGTTGCATAAGGATGGATATTTGAATCCGTTCAAAATTACATCTTATGAAACTTGCCAGTCATGTCTCAAAGGCAAAGATGACCAAATCTCCATTTACTGGACACGGAGAAAGAGCTACTGAACTCTTGGGACAGATACATAGTGATGTATGTGGTCTTATGTCTACACATGCCAGGAATGATTCCCCGTACTTTATTAGATTCACCGATGATCTCTCAAGATACAGACATGTGTTCCAGTTGAAACACAAATCTGAATCTTTTGAGAAATTCAAGGAATATAAGTACGAAGTTGAGAACCAGATGGGTAAAAGTATTAAAATCCATCGATCTGATCGGGAAGGAGAATACTTGAGCACGGAATTCAGAGACTACTTAAAAGAGAATGAGATTCTCTCTCATCTTACTCCTCCGTATACACCACAGCACAATGAAGTTTTGGAGCGGAAGAATCGCACCCTATTAGACATGGTGCGCTCTATGATGAGTATTGCTGAGTTGCCTATTTCCTTTTAGGGTTATGCACTTAAAAAAGCTGCATTCCTATTGAATAAAGTTCCGACCTAATCCGTTGCCTACCACTCCATATGGGATATGGAATGGGAAGAGCCAATCTCTTAAACGAGTTAAGATAAGGGGTTGTCCGGCCTATGTTGAAAAGCAAAATCCGGACAAACTCGAGGCAAGGTCAGTTCTGTGCAAGTTTATAGGATATACCAAACATTCACAAGGGTATATCTTCTACCACACCGAGGAACAAAAAGTGTTTGTTTCTCGAAATGCCACCTTTTTAGAAAAGGAATTTCTTGTGAAAGAAATTAGTGGCAATGAGATAGAACTGGAAGAAGTTCCAGCTAAACAAACTATAACTGATGATTTGGTGGAACCGGAGGATTCAATAGTCCCCAATGAACCTAAGCCTGTAGGGTTGCGTAACACCACCACAAAGTTTAGGAAGGCATCACACATGCCATATTATAAAATTTTTGGGGTGCTATGAAACCCTAACCAAGATCTTAACTAGAGAATTAGGGTTAACTTTGCATGTAAACAACTTTACATCTAAGAGAGAGGGATTACAACCTTTGTAGTCCGTTCCTTCGGTCCAGAAGCTCCGAGTAGTAGTCCCTTCGCCGCGATCCACGAACTCCCGGACTCTAGAGAGGCTCCGCACGATGTAGGATGCATCTTGCTTGAAGTCTTCGAAATCCAAGACGATCTACTTCGAGGAAACATGAACTCAAGCTATGACTTCGCTTATATGAAATTAGTGAAGCCAACACACTAATCTATATGGCTAATATAGAAAAGGATGATGAAGTAGGAATTTTGCTCACTTTATTATTTAATTTCTCACTTATTTTCTTCTAGATCTCAAAAGCTAGCAAGCAAAAATGAGATGAGGAAGAAGATGGATAATGAAAGAGATCAGGATAGAAATGCAACCCTAGGTTAGTGTATGTCAACCACTAACCCTTATAGAGAGTTAACCATGGCTATGTGTCATGGTTGAATTTAGAAATATCTTAAGCAAAACAAAAAGAGAAGACTTTGTCAAAGTTTATCCACAAGCTTCATGAAGCTTCACCATGACTCATTTCTTCAATTTTGAATTACTTAAGAATTTAAACTCAAACATTACATGTAGCATGGTATAGTTCTCACACATACATGTTGCATGTATAACCTAGCACGTCACAATATTATATATCACATATATAATATTTATGCAACAAAAGAAAACAATACAATAAACATATATCACATATATGTTAAATGTATTACAAGTGAGAATAATAAATACTTAAGTGAGCATATATATATATATATCATTTTATCGAATCAACACTTGATCCAATAACCCGACTATATCACATATAACCAGCAGATATCATATATCACGAGAATAGAATACGGTATCACATATTGTATTAATCTCGGTCCCCGCACATATCACCTATGTGCTCCTACTCCATTTCGCTTGAGCCAGAAAACCTCTGTGTAGGACTCTAAAGACTCGTCAATACGCCGGCAGTAGGTGATGATCATATCAAACACCTACAAGCTGCAACCGGTCAGCTAAATGTAACAGCCACTCGGGTATTGAGCGACCAGAAGATCAACAAGTAAGCCTGTACATACTCCTGCGAATCCAATCAGTAACACTACCATACAGTCCGGTCTCTTCGTCTGATATGTCTCATATCCAGTCTAGAGGTGGTAAAAACGTCAGACCCCGATAACCGATAAGTCGTGTCGAGTAGAGGCTCATAACGGGTCGAGAAACTACTGATAACACTTACCAGTAGAACTCCATATCTGCCCTGGCCAGGGACTTCCAGTTACAGCCAATCGAACACAGCGCAACATCAACCCCTAATACCGGAAGAGATGAAACCCCTCCTATCGCTCATTGCCTCCATGTGATTTGGGACTGTACCAAAAAACCACCATTTTGCACGTCCTCTTGAACGTGGTAAAGTGGAAATCAAAGATCAGTGGGAATCACACAAGACTCTATGACGATCTCAGGTCTACAGACTAACCTGTACCAGTGTCACCGGAGAAATGCTATCTGACGACGTTAGGTATAATACCATCTAGGAGTTCTCGGCGAGTTCGTTCAGTGTACCCAGTCTCCACTGAGCACCCATACACCATCTTTGATGTCAAACAGTCTCCACTGAGCACCCATACACCATCTTTGATGTCAAACACCGATGGATATGGGATCATCCATCGCCCATCATATATGTCAAGATGCGTATATGCTAGTCTATTCTGGAGTGTTGATGCCCTGTCTCGATACACCCTCGACTAGGAACAGTTATAGGATGTACTCGTGGACTACCCTGGCCCCACTAGTATGATCTCATCATAGTCCTAGTAGTCGAGTACATATCCCAAGGGCTTTATCAACATGTGAGAGCAAGACAGTAAACTAATATAAGTCACCATGTTAAGACAAAGTGAAATCAGATAGCATATTATCATGTCGAGCAAGAACGTCCTCTCAATATATATCCAAGCATCCATTATAATATACATTATATGTACAACAATGGCCTCTAGGGCATATGCATAACTAACAATCTCCCACTTGTACTAAGGCCAGCTGTTGTAGTATCTCATACCCAAAAACCCGAAGAGTTTCTCAAAATGTATCTGGGGTATGGCCTTCGTGAGTGGATCCGCAGTGTTGTCCTTCGTATGAACTCTCCTGACCTCGATCTCCCTACGATCAACTATCTCCTGGATCAGGTGATACCTCTTCAGAATATGCCTGGATCTCTGATGGGACCTGGGTTCCTTAGCTAAAGCCACAGCTCTATTGTTATCACAATATAGAGGTATTAGATGCTCAATGGACGGAACCACACCAAGTTCAGTGATGAACTTCCTTATCCAGACAGCCTCTTTAGCAGCATCGTTGGCAGCGATGTATTTAGCTTCCATCGTCGAGTCTGCCATGGTTTCCTGTTTGGAACTCTTCCAACAAACCTCCCCACCATTTAGGGTAAAGACAAATCCCGAGTGCGACTTAGAGTTGTCCTTATCACTTTGGAAGCTCGAATCGGTAAAGGACTCCACCTGGAGTTCTCCGTTACCATACACCAAGAACATCTCTTTAGTCCTTCTCAAGTACTTGAGAATGTTCTTCACAGCTGTCCAGTGATTCTCTCCAGGATCTGCTTGATACCTACTCACTACACTTAGTGAGTATGCTACATCGGGTCTGGTACATAGCATCACGTACATGATAAAGCCTACTGCCGAAGCATAGGGTATCCCTTGCATGCGAGCTCTCTCCAAATCAGTCTTAGGAGACATCTCTTTGGAGAGAGTGAGTCCAGAGATCGTGGGTAAGTTCCCACGCTTGGATTCTTCAATACTAAACCTCTTTAGTATGGTGTCAATGTACCTGGATTGTGACGATCCCAGTATCCGTCTAGATCTATCTCTATAGATCTTAATTCCCAAAATGCAGGAGGCATCACCTAGATCTTTCATTGAGAATCTTTGTGATAAGAAGAGCTTGACCGAGTGCAGCATAGGAACATCATTTCCTATCAAGAGTATGTCATCCACGTACAATATGAGGAAGACAACCTTACTCTCTGCCACCTTCTTGTATATACAAGGTTCATCTATATTTTTGATAAAGTCAAACTCTTTGACTACTACATCAAAACATATGTTCCAACTCCGCGATGCCTGCTTTAACCCGTAGATGGATTTAAGCAGCTTGCACACCTTCCCGCTGCTCCCACTATCTACGAAGCCCTCTGGCTGAGTCATGTACACGCACTCCTCTAAATCACCATTTAGAAAGGCGGTCTTAACATCCATTTGCCAGATATCGTAGTCATGGTATGCAGCAATGGCAAGTAAGATTCGGATGGACTTAAGCATAGCCACTGGAGAAAAGGTTTCGTCATAATCCACACCTGGTCGTTGACGAAAACCTTTTGCAACAAGTCTAGCTTTGAAAGTCTCAACTTTTCCATCTACACCAAGTTTCTTCTTAAAGATCCATTTGCTCCCAATGTGTTTTACCCCTTCACGAGCAACTTCCAAAGTCCATACTTTATTGGTGTACATGGATTCCATCTCAGATCGCATTGCATCCAACCATTTCACAGAGTCCCCACTCGTGATGGCCTGCTCGAAGCTAGCTGGGTCATCATCTTCCATGATGCAATCCTCGCTCCCACTGTCTATGAGAAAACCGTAGTATCTCTCAGGTGGATGAGGAACCGTACTAGATCGGCGGAGAGGCTGGGGTTCGTTGGGAACTACTGAATCATCTGGTTCCATTAAATCTTCAGTTGTAGTTTGTGGTGCTGGATCTTCTTCCAGCTCTACCGCTTCACCAATAATTTCTTGTACAAGAAATTCCTTTTCTAAAAAGGTGGCATGTCGAGAAACAATCACCTTTTGTTCCTCGCCGTGGTAGAAAAGATATCCATATGAATGTTTACGATATCCCACAAACTTACAAAGAACTGACCGTGCCTCGAGTTTGTCCGGATTTTATGTTTTAACATAGGCCGGACAACCCCATATCTTAACACGTTTAAGACATGGTATCTTCCCACTCAATATCTCATATGGTGTGGTAGGTACAGATTTAGACGGAACTTGATTCAAGAGGTATGCTGCTGTCTCAAGCGCATGACCCCCAAAGGAAATAGGTAACTCAGCAGTACTCATCATAGAGCGCACCATATCTAATAGGGTGCGATTCCTCCGTTCCCATACACCGTTGTGCTGTGGTGTATATAGGAAGGAGTAAGCTGAGAGAGAATCCAATTCTCTTTTAGATAATTCATGTACTCATTGCTCAAGTATTCTCCTCCTCGATTAGATCGAAGGATCATAATACTTTTGCCCGTTTGGTTCTTTACTTTGTGCTTATATTCCCAGAATTTCACAAAATCTTCAGACTTGTGTTTCATCAGGAACACATGTCCGTATCTTGAGAGATCGTCAGTGAATGTAATGAAGTATGAAGAACCATTCCTGGCATGTGTAGACATGGGACCGCATACATCACTATGTATCAGTCCTAAGAGTTCCGTAACTCTTTCTCCCTGTCCACTAAACGGAGTTTTGGTCATTTTTCCTTTGAGACATGACCGGCAAGTGTCATAAGATGAAAATTCGAACGGATTCAAATATCCATCTTTATATAACTTAGCTAGTCGTGTCGCATTGATATGACCTAGTCTACAATGCCACAAGAAGGATTCATTCATTTCTGAACTGTTCCTCTTGTGTGTGTTCTGTGTATTAAGAACTGTGTTTTGATATAGAACGTATATGCCATTATATAACGAGCCTGATCCAATCAACTTTTGATTTAGGAAGATGTTCATAACATTATCCTGTGTCACAAAATTATATCCTTCTTTACTTAATAAAGAAACTGATATAATATTGCATATCATGTTCGGTATATAATAGCATTCGTTCAGAATCAATGTATTACCACTTGGTAATACAAGGTGATATTCGCCAACTGCTTTGGCTGCAACATTTGCACCATTCCCAACTCTTACGGAATGATCACCCATTCCCAGTTCTCTACCTTTCTTTAGCCCATGCAATATATTGCATATGTGGGATACTGATTCGGTATCTAATGCCCCGGACGTAGAGTGAACTGAGAAACAGTTCTCGATAACTAACACACCTGAAGAAGATGCATCAATATTCTTATTCTTCATTTGGGTGGCGTGAGAATCCAGATATTCTCCTATTCCCTGCTCGAACTTATAACAATTATAAATGGGAGCGGGCCCAACATTCCCCTGCTCAGTATAACAAGCGGGTTCAGTCAATACATCCATATTATTATCTTGATTAAGGCCTGACATGGTCACTACCTGGAGAAAGAGAGAAGAAAACACTTTAGCGTGCTCTCTTGCAAGATTAGATTGGTTATTATCTTATCTAATCAGGATGGCTCCCACTGTTTTTATCAAATCTTCCTTCAAACCCTAAAAGGTAAGACTAGCCGGGATTAATGACACCTTACAAGTTCACCAATCTTTCAGCCAGGTCAGTGTTAGTACTTTGAGGGAGGTTCCCCGTGCTTTCACACAGACCTAATTAAAATAAACCCCATTTCCCCAGAGGCATAACCCCGTTAACACCTTTCTAGGCACCTACTTGATCGGCTAATTTGTCATGTGTAAAACTCTCCCAGGAGTAACTCTTACTCGCAGTGGGTATCGGGATCCATCTATCTCATAGAAGGTATGCAATCTCATTGCAAATTTCAATACTTGAAATTCTCGATAATATCTTTTACCCCTAACCCCTATGACCTTGACAAAGGCCAATAAACCATAGGAAGCTAGTTAAGTTCAACCCGTTATATCTTGATTGAAATAAACCCACCCGCACATCCCTTGACAAAGGCCAACAAGTTCGTGCGACTACCCTAATCCAATCGCATCACATACTTAAGCAGATAAGTACTAGTCAGCTACCGCACACTACGCCTTGACAAAGGCCAACAAACGCAGCACGAATACTAAATATTCTTTATCTGAAATGACGTAGGTCTTGTTAGTTATATGTATGCCCTAGAGGCCATTACTATACATAGGATGTATATTGTAGTGGATGCTTGGACATATATAGGGAGGACTTTCTTTCTCGACATGATAGTATGCTATCTGGTTACTCTTTACCTTAACGTGTACACTGATTGTCTCTCTGTTACATGTTGGTAAAGCCCTTAGGATGTGTACTTGACTACCTGGACTATGATGCGGATCATACTAGTGGTGATATGGTAGTCCATAAGTACATCCTTCAAGGTCCCTAGTCGTGGGTATATCGAGACGGGGCATCGATATACCAGAGTAGACTAGCGTATACCTTCTCGACCCATACAGATGGGCGATGGATGATCCCATATCCATTGGTGTTTGACATCAGAGATGATATACGGGTGCTCAGTGGAGACTGGGTACACTGGACGGACTCGCCGAGAACTCCCAGATGGTATTATACCTTACGTCAGATGGCAGTTCTCTGGTGACACTGGTACAGAGTAGTCTGTTGACCCGAGATCGTCATAGAGTCTTGTGTGGTTCCCACTGTGCTTTGATTTCCATCTTACCACGTCCAAGAGGGCGTGCAAAATGGTGGTTTTTGGGTACAGTCCCGAGTCACATGGAGGCAATGAGCGATAGGAGGGGATTCGTCTCTCCCGGTATAGGGGGTTGATGTTGCGCTGTGTTCGATTGGCTATAACCGGAAATCCCTGGCCAGGGTTGCTGAGATTTACTGGTAAGTGTTACCAGTAGTTTCTCGAACTGTTATAGACCTCATATCGACACGACTTATCGAGCTATTGGGGTCTGACGTTTACCACCCCTAGGCGAGATATGCGACATATCAGACGATCAGACCGGACTGTACGGTAAGTGTTACTGGTTGGATTGACAGGAGTGTGAGCAGGCTTGCTCGTCGATCTTCTGATCGCTCAATACCCGGGTGGCCGTTATGTTTAGCAGACCGCTTGCGGCTTGTGGGTGTTTGATATGATCATCACCTGCTGCCGGCGTATTGACGGGTCTTTAGAGTCCTACACAGAGGTTTCCTGGCTCAAGCGAAACGAAATAGGAGCGCATATGAGATATGTGCGGGACCGAGAATAATGCGTGTATGTGATACCGTATTTCATTCTCGCGATGAATGTATCGAATGGTTGTATGCTATATAACCTAGTTATCGAATCAAGGATTGATTCGATAAGTCGATACATTGGATATTAGTCGGTTATATGCGATATGACCGGATCGTTAAATCAAGTGTTGATTTAATCATTTAATGCATAATTATATATTTGATATATTACTTTGCATTAACTAGTATCGGTTCACTTTAAATGGATTTTCTCACTTGCATTGCACAAGTTGTATATGTGATATACTTTTGTGCACTTGATTGTATCATGTTTGATGATACATGTTTACTTGGGTTTTTGTAAAGATTAAACCATGGTTATATGAATGGTTAGGGTTTTGTTTTCTTATTCATTTATTTATTTATTTATTCTTTTTGGAAAATAAATGGCATAAAGAGAAAAATGGTGGCTTTCTTTGTTTTTAGTTGAAGCTTTATGAAGCTTTGACTAAATGACCTTTTTTTGTTCTCATCCTTAACTCTAACCATTTAAACTAACCCTAGTCTATTCTCTACACTTAACTAAGGTTAGAATATGATAAGAATCAATTCTTTTTCAATTATTCTTTAACACTTATCATAATATTGATCATCTTCTTCTTCTTCTTCAAGATGATGAAGCTTGATTCCATCAATGGTGATTTGATGAAAAGAGTGAGAAATCCAATTCTAAAGTGAACCCACCTCCTATTTCTTCATCCTCTACCTCTTGCCAAGTAGTATAGGGTGTTTTCTTCACAAGTTTCATGACTTGGTGAAGTGGGAGCTTGATCTTGTGATGCCTCGACGTAGATCATCTTCGGCATCGTTGTCGATGACCTAGCCCGCCCATTTCTCCGATGAAGCCGACGCTAGAGCCCGGGATTGGATTTGGAAAGCAAGGAGACTTCATCATGGAGCTATGTAGGTGGAGAACCGGATCTACAAAGGTTGTATTTCCGTTCTTGTAGTTAAGTTGTTAACTAGTTGCATGTTTCGCCTAAAATTCTAGTTAACGATCCGTATTAGAGTTTCTCGGCACTTGTAATTTTTTAAATTGGCATGGTTGATGCCTTGTAAGACCTCATTATTGTGCCTAGGAACCCTACAGTGGTATCAGAGCCTAGCTAGAGCCTTAGGCGATGCGTAGACGGAGTTTGAAGTCCGATCGAACCGAAAACCCATTTCCAAAATGCTCTCTGGACTTTTTTCAAAAACTGGGTTTTTTCCAGATTAAAAATTGCTAAAAAATTCAGCAGGGTCTTAGTTGAATTACTGTGAAATTCGAGGGGCTAACTCATCTAAAGTGCGGCGGAACCGTGGCACAAGCATGCCTTGTGCGGCGGTTCCGCGGCCATATGATGACGTCAGCCCTCCATTTTTGCACAGTAATTTGTCACTTCAGGTGCTGGATTTTCTGGGAATTTTTTTAATATTTATTCAAGAGTTGAATATTCCAGGGTGTTTTGGAGCTTAGATGATTCGATCGGATTATCAGATTTTGTCTATGTGTTTTCCGGATAATTTGTTGAATATGTTAAAAATTTCGACCGGATATAAATACCCAATTTTTCCCCTGTCGGGAAATTTCCAAGTGTTGGATTTTTCAATGGTTTAAAGACGTTCTAAGTAGTGCAAGTAACGCGATGGTCCCTCTAGAAGACAACAAACCTTAACTCGATTATGTGACCGTCTTGAACTGCCCTTTGAACCTTAGGGTTTGGGGCAGTACGGCGTGCCACATGTGAGGCGTTGGCTTGACCCTTCTACGGCTGGACCGTTGGTACTGAGGCACGAAGTGAATGTCTTTGAACTTATTTCATGAGTTGAGCTGTATCGGGAAAACTTGGGTGTTCGATTGTTCGATCGGAAAGTTTAACATTTTCTATCTTATCCGGAATGTGATACAATAATTGGAATTCACAAGAAGTTATGAGATAACTGAATGAATGTTATAAACATAGTAGTTTAGTCTTACTTGATCGGTTGCCACGGAATTTTGATGTGATCAAAAGTCCGTCGCAATCACGTAGCGTACGCGGATACTCGCCGGGTAAACTTAATAGACAGCCTCACTCCATTGCCCCGACCAAGTGACTGTAGGAGAACCCCGTCGCCGAAAGCATCCGTTCGGGTGCTCGCGGCAGCGGTGTTCCGCCTTGGTGCACTTCGTCGACGGTATCGGGGGTGCGGCCGCCTACTAAAGTTTGCGACGAGCATTCGATCAGGATGTTGGGAATCTTGTTGAATTGCCCGACTTGATATTGAAAAGAGTTTTCGATAATGAGACTAAAATGCGGGGTTTATAATTGTTAGGCATGCGATGTCAAAGGAATTCATTTGATTAGGCATGCGATGTCTATGTAGATTGCGGATTGCAACTGTTGTAGTTTTACACTTTCTTTTCTGTGACCGTAAGTGTAATATGTGATATCGCCGGTTTCGTTGCTATATGTCAACGACAATTGGGATGCGCATATTTACTTACGTTGATGACATGTGATGTTATGTGTTGCTGGATATGTTATATTGGATCGTCGTGTTTGAATAGCCGGGGTTTTTTATGTGAGATGAGTGTTTTTCATTTTCATTCATGTAAAAACTTGTATGTAATATTCTTTTATTGGGGTACTTCCTGGTTGCGGAAGGTGTCACCCTTTGTATATTATTTACTTTTCCGCACTAGGATAGACCCAAGGAGGGGAGCACAAGTAACCGGGTTCTGGAGTCCAGTGGGAGACCAACTCGAGGAGTCGAGTCCGGGTCTCCTAACTCTAGAATTGGTAGGGTTGCTTGCCGCTCTCGTAGGGGTCTAGGGGTGTGGGTTTGGCTATTCATCGCGACCGTGGAATCCGTGTTTTATACTGGCTCGTATTGAAAACACGGACGTCCTAGTATATCCAATATTTCATATGATTCTTCTGCTGCTATATCTGTGATGTGATCATGTGATATGTTCTGTGATGGATACTTTATGTAGTATATATGATATATTATATAGGCGTTACTTATGTTTTACACCCGCGCTAGCCCTGCCCCGCTCTGCCGTTAGTTACCTAACCTAACGGTGCACGAGGGGACATCGAGGCGAATGCGGATGGCATAAGTGTACGTCGTATTTATCTGTGATGTTTAGGTACTTAAATGATGGGACTTCATTAATGTGATTAATGAAAGAAAAGAAACCTAAGATGTTGTAGAATCGAATTTCAAAATAAAACAGGTAGCTACAGTTCTTGCTTTGCACAGCGGTATATATGATATATCCTGCACCTTATTCGATGAGGAAAGGACCGAGATCCCTTCACCGGGAGTGACTCCTTTAGCAATAACTGGCAGATGCTACACACTCGGTTTGTCTTTTGATTTCTTTTAAGAGTTTTTGCTTTGCATAGCGGTATATGAGATATATCCTGCACCTCATTCGATGAGGAAAGGACCGAGATCCCTTCACCGGGAGTGACTCCTTTAGCAAAACTAGAAAAGCTTCAAAAACACTCCATTTTAAAATCATTTGATTCTACAACGATATCAAGTTCATTACGCAATAGGTTTTCAGAAAAACCTGTCGTAGCCCTCCGTCATTTCAGATAAGTACTAGTTAGTATTCGTGCTGTGGTTGTTTGGCATGCGTCAAGGAGTAGTGTACGGTAGCTAACTAGTGCTTATCTGCTAGCATACGATGCGATTGGATTAGGGTATTCGTACGGCGTTGTTTGGCATGCGTCAAGGGTCGTGCGGGTGGGTTTAATTCAATCAAGAAATGTACGGGTTGAACTTGACTAGCGGACTATGAGTTGTTTGGCATGCGTCAAGGTCATAGCACGCTAGGGGCAAAATATTATCGGGAATTTCAAGTGTTGAAATTTGCAATGAGATTGCATACCTTCTATGAGATAGTTGGATCCCGATACCCGCTGCGAGTAATTGTTACTTCTGGGAGAGTTTTACACATTATAATTAGCCGATCAAGTAGGTGTCTAGAAAGATGTTAACGAGGTTACGCCTCTGGGAAAATGAGGTTTACATTAATTAGGTTCGTGCGAAAGCACGGGGGACCTCCCTCAAAGTACCGACACTGGCCTGGCTGAAAGATTGGCGAACTTGTAGTGTGTAATTAATCCCGGCTAGTCTTTCCTTTTAGGGTTTGAAGGAAGATTTGATAAAAAGCAGTGGGAGCCATCCTGATTAGATAAAATAATAACCAATCTGATCTTGCAAGAGCGCACGCTGAGTGTTTTCTTCTCTCTCTCTCCAGGTAGCGACCATATCACACCTTAATCAAGATAATAATACGGATATTTGACCGAACCCGCTTGTTATACTGAGCTGGGGAACGTTGCTCTCGCTCCAACTTATAATTGTTATAAGACAGAGCAGGAAATTGGGGTTACCAGAATTCCCGTGCCGCCCAAACGAAGAGAGTGCATGCTGATGCATCATCTTCGGGTGTGTTCATTACAAAGAACTGTTTCTCAGTATCCTTTACGTCCTGGGTATGTGATACCGGATCAGGATCCCAGATATGTAATCTGTTACATAGGACTACAGAAAGGTAGAGAACTGAGAACGGGTGATAAGTTTCATGAGGCAGAAAACGGGGCAAGAGTTGCAGCCAAGTCTGTTGGTCACTGTCACCCTGTATTCCAAATACATTGATTCTGAACGAATGTAATTAGATACCGAACCTGATATACAAAATCATATCAGTCTCTTTATTAGTAAAGAAAGGATATAATTTTGTATTGTCGGATAATGTTTTGAACATTTCCTATATCAAAAGTTGATCGGTTCAGGCACGTTATCTAAAAGCATTGATGTTTTAAATCAAACTACAGTTCATAGTATACGGAACACACACAAAAAGGGAAGAGTTCAGAAATGAACGAATCCTTCTTGAGGCATTGTAGACTAGGTCATATCAATGCGACCCGACTAGCTGAAGTTACTTGTAGATGCATATTTAAATCAGTTTGAATTTACATCTTGTGAAACTTGCCAGTCATGTCACAAAGATATAATGACACCAGCTCTGTTTATTGGAAACAGAGAAAGAGTTAGTGAACTCTAGGGATGGTACATGTTGATGTATGTAGGTCCCCTGTCTACACTTGCCAAGACCGGTTCTTTATACTTTATTACATTCTCTGATGATTTTTCGAGATTCAGACCTATGTTCCTGTTGAAACACAAGTCCGAACCTTTTGAGATATTCACAGAATATAAGTTAGAAGTAGAGAACCAAAATACGGGTATAAGTATTATGTCCTATGATGAGATCAAGGAGGAGAATACTTGAGCACGAAATTCTTGGACTTTTCTAAAGGAGAATGAGATTCTCTCTCAGCATTACTCCTCCGTATACACCATAGCACGATGGTATATCGGGGCGGAGCAATCACACGCTATATGATAAGGTGTGCTCTATGATGAGTACTACTGAGTTACCTATTTCCTTTTTGGGAGTTATGCACTTGAGAAGCTGCATACCTATTGAATAGGGTTCAAATCAAATCAGCAGCCTACCACTCCATATGAGATATGGTATGGGAAGAGCCCATGTCTTAAGCTAGTTAAGATTTGGGGTTGTCCGGCCTATGTCTAGAAGCAAAATCCGGACAAGCTCGAGGCAAGATATGTTATGTGGAACTGGAAATGTTTCAGATATACAAACTGCAGCTAATGATTAGGTACAACCAAAGGATTCAATAGATACCAACGAACCTCGGCCTCTCCGCCGATCTAGTAGGGTTCCTCATCCGCCTGAGAGATACTTCGGTTTCTCGATGACAGTGGGAGCGAGGATTGCATCATGAGATGATGACCCAACTAGTTTCGAGCAGGCCATCAGGAGTGGGACTCTGTAAGAATGGCTGGATGCTTAGTGATCTGAGATGGAATCCTCATACACCAACAAAGTATGGACTTTGGTTGCTATATCTGAAGGGTTAAATCCCCATCAGGAGCAAGTATATCTTGAGAAGATTACTTGGTGTAGATGGAAAAGTTGAGACTTTCAAAGCTAGACTTGTTAAAGCTTTTCGTCATCGACCAGGCGTGGATAATGATGAAACCTTTTCAAGTGGCTATGCTTAAGTCCATCCAGATCCTACTTGCCACGGCTACATACCATGACTACGATATCTTGCGGTTGGGTGCCATGACTGCTTTTCTAAATGATGTTTTAGAAGAGAACATCTATAAGTACACAGCCAGAGGGCTTCGTAGACAGTGGGAGCAGCGGAAACGTGTACAAGATGCTTTATAGGATAAAGCAGGCATCGCGGAGATGGAACATCTGTTTTGATGTAGTAGTCAAACAGTTTGACATCATCAAAATGGTAGATGAACCTTGTATATACGAAAGGGTAGTAGGGAGTATGGTGATGATCCTCGTAGAGTACGTGGATGACATACTCTTGATAGGGAAGGAGTTTCCTATGCTACGCTCGGTCAATCTCCGCTTATCACAATGATTCTCCATATAGGATCAAAGTTATACCTCCTAAATCCTGGGTTTTGGATCTATGAGATAGATCTAATTGGATGTTAGGATTCTTACTAGTTGTAATGAGATGGTATCAATCGATCCTGGGGAGAATCACTGGAAGGGTTCCAGGGTGATAAGGACGACTGAAAGTCAGTCACAGGCATTGTCTTTACCCTCAGTAAAGGGACGGTATGATGGAAGAGTTCCAAGCTAGATACCGTGGCATACTAGACGATAAAGGCTGGATACATCGCTACTTAAGATGCTACCAAAGTGGCTGTCTGGGTGTATATTAGTTCATGAGATGAACTTCGTTCCTACCATTGTGAGACAATGGAGTTGTGGCTTATGCCAAGGAACGCCGGTCCCATCAGTGATCCAGACATATTCTAAGGCAGTGTCACCTGATCATGGAGATAGTTGATCTCCAGGGTGATCGAGGTTAGGAGAGTAGACTCAGAGGACAACACGGCGGATCCACTCACAAAGGCCTTTTCCCAGAGAGAGACTTTTATGGGATAGTTGAGTATGAGATACTACAACCACTGCTATCAGATGGCCCTAGTGCAAGTGGGAGATTGTTAGTTATATGTATGCCCTAGAGGCCATTACTATACATAGGATGTATATTGTAGTGGATGCTTGGACATATATAGGGAGGACTTTCTTGCTCGACATGATAGTATGCTATCTGGTTACTCTTTACCTTAACGTGTACACTGATTGTCTCTCTGTTACTTGTTGGTAAAGACCTTAGGATGTGTACTTGACTACCTGGACTATGATGCGTATCATACTAGTGGTGATATGGTAGTCCATAAGTACATCCTTCAAGGTCCCTAGTCGTGGGTATATCGAGACGGGGCATCGATATACCAGAGTAGACTAGCGTATACCTTCTCGACCCATACAGATGGGCGATGGATGATCCCATATCCATTGGTGTTTGACATCAGAGATGATATACGGGTGCTCAGTGGAGACTGGGTACACTGGACGGACTCGCCGAGAACTCCCACATGGTATTATACCTTACGTCAGATGGCAGTTCTCTGGTGACACTGGTACAGAGTAGTCTGTTGACCCGAGATCGTCATAGAGTCTTGTGTGGTTCCCACTGTGCTTTGATTTCCATCTTACCACGTCCAAGAGGGCGTGCAAAACGGTGGTTTTTGGGTACAGTCCCGAGTCACATGGAGGCAATGAGCGATAGGAGGGGATTCGTCTCTCCCGGTATAGGAGGTTGATGTTGCGCTGTGTTCGATTGGCTATAACCGGAAATCCCTGGCCAGGGTTACTGAGATTTACTAGTAAGTGTTACCAGTAGTTTCTCGAACTGTTATAGACCTCATATCGACACGACTTATCGAGCTATTGGGGTCTGACGTTTACCACCCCTAGGCGAGATATGCGACATATCAGACGATCAGACCGGACTGTATGGTAAGTGTTACTGGTTGGATTCACAGGAGTGTGAGCGGGCTTGCTCGTCGATCTTCTGATCGCTCAATACCCGGGTGGCCGTTACGTTTAGCAGACCGCTTGCGGCTTGTGGGTGTTTGATATGATCATCACCTGCTGCCGGCGTATTGACGGGTCTTTAGAGTCCTACACAGAGGTTTCCTGGCTCAAGCGAAACGAAATAGGAGCGCATATGAGATATGTGAGGGACCGAGAATAATGCGTGTATGTGATACCGTATTTCATTCTCGCGATGAATGTATCGAATGGTTGTATGCGATATAACCTAGTTATCGAATCAAGGATTGATTCGATAAGTCGATACATTGGATATTAGTCGGTTATATGCGATATGACCGGATCGTTAAATCAAGTGTTGATTTAATGATTTAATGCATAATTATATATTTGATATATTACTTTGCATTAACTAGTATTGGTTTACTTTAAATGGATTTTCTCACTTGCATTGCACAAGTTGTATATGTGATATACTTTTGTGCACTTGATTGTATCATGTTTGATGATACATGTTTACTTGGGTTTGTGTAAAGATTAAACCATGGTTATATGAATGGTTAGGGTTTTGTTTTCTTATTCATTTATTTATTCTTTTTGGAAAATAAATGGCATAAAGAGAAAAATGGTGGCTTTCTTTGTTTTTAGTTGAAGCTTCATGAAGCTTTGACTAAATGACCTTTTTTTGTTCTCATCCTTAACCCTAACTATTTAAACTAACCCTAGTCTATTCTCTACACTTAACTAAGGTTAGAATATGATAAGAATCAATTCTTTTTCAATTATTCTTTAACACTTATCATAATATTCATCTTCTTCTTCTTCTTCTTCAAGATGATGAAGCTTGATTCCATCAATGGTGATTTGATGAAAAGAGTGAGAAATCCAATTCTAAAGTGAACCCACCTCCTATTTCTTCATCCTCTACCTCTTGCCAAGTAGTATAGGGTGTTTTCTTCACAAGTTTCATGACTTGGTGAAGTGGGAGCTTGATCTTGTGATGCCTCGACGTAGATCATCTTCGGCATCGTTGTCGATGACCTAGCCCGCCCATTTCTCCGATGAAGCCGACGCTAGAGCCCGGGATTGGATTTGGACAGCAAGGAGACTTCATCATGGAGCTATGGTGGTGGAGAACCGGATCTACAAAGGTTGTATTTCCGTTCTTGTAGTTAAGTTGTTAACTAGTTGCATGTTTCGCCTAAAATTCTAGTTAACGATCCGTATTAGAGTTTCTCGGCACTTGTAATTTTTTAAATTGGCATGTTTGATGCCTTGTGAGACCTCATTATTGTGCCTAGGAACCCTACAGGGCTACGCAGGTTTTTCTGAAAACCATGAGCGTAATGAACTTGATATCGTTTGTAGAAACAAGTGATTTTGAAAAGGAGTCTTTTTGAAGCTTTTCTAGTTTCGCTAAAGAGGTCACTCCCGGTGAAGGGATATCGGCTCTTTCCTTATCGAATAAGGTGCTGGATATTTCATAAATACCGCGGTGCAAAGCAAGAACTATAGAAGCAATCAAAAACTAAACCGTGAGTTTGTAGCATCTGCCAGTTTTGCTAAAGAGGTCACTCCCGGTGAAGGGATCTCGGCTCTTTCCTAATCGAATAAGGTGCAGGATATATCACATATACCACTATGCAAAGCAAAAACTGTAGCCACCCTTTTTGAAAATTTGATTCTACAACATCTTTTAGGTTTCTTTTCTTTTATTAATCTCATTAATAAAATCCCATCATTTAAGCTTCCTAAGCATCACAGAAGAAACGAAAGCAGTAATATTTATATATCATATATATATAGTATAAGAATTCATCTCACGCATATAAAATGATCACATCACGGTATATTAGCAGCAGAAGATAACATATGAAATATTGGATATACTAGGAGGTCCGTGTTTTATTTTGAGCCTGTATAAAACACGGATTCCACAGTCGTGATGAATAGCCAAACCCACATCCCTAGACCCCTATGCGAGCGGAAAGTAACCCTGCCAATTCTTGGGTTAGGAGACCCGGTCTCGACTCCTCGAGATGGCCTCCCACTGGACCCTAGAACCCGGTTATTTATGCTCTCCGTCTTGGGTCTATTCTAATGCGGAAAAGTAAATAATATACAATGGTGACATCATCCTCATCCCGGAAGTGCTCAAATAAAAGAAAATTACATACAAATGAATTTTACATGAATGAAAAAGAAAACTCTCATCTCACATAAAACTCCGGCTATTCAATACACAACGATCCAATATAACATATCACGGCAACACATAATCATCACAGATAATTAGGCGAAGTTAGATAATTCGATTGATACAACGAATTCCCAAAAATTCCAAGAGATCTCAACACTTGAGCATAGTTAAAATTAACCAGAGACATACCACAGTACCTACGGACCAACAGCTGAAGGGCTGACCCAAGCCTCTCAAGTGGCGCCGCGGGTCCGCCGCCAAAAACAGGTTTTGGCCGCGGATCCGCGGTCACTTAGACGAGTTAGGGTTTCGTTCTTCAGGCGTGTCCATAGAATTCCCTGCATGATTTTCTGAGTATTTTTAACATGGAAAAATTCAACTTTTTGAAAAATTTCTAGAAAAGTGGTCGTTTCGGGGTTTCGGGGTTCGATCGGACTTCTAACTTCATCTAGACAACTCCTAATGCTCTAGCTTGGCTCTGATACCACTGTTGGGTTGCGTAACACCACCACAAAGTTTAGGAAGGCATCACACATGCCATATTATAAATTTTTTGGGGTGCTATGAAACCCTAACCAAGATCTTAACTAGAGAATTAGGGTTAACTTTGCATGTAAACAACTTTACATCTAAGAGAGAGGGATAACAACCTTTGTAGTCCGTTCCTTCGCTTCATAAGCTCCGAGTAGTAGTCCCTTCGCCGCGATCCATGAACTCCCGGACTCTAGAGAGGCTCCGTACGATGTAGGATGCATCTTGCTTGAAGTCTTCGAAATCCAAGACGATCTACTTCGAGGAAACATGAACTCAAGCTATGACTTCGCTTATATGAAATTAGCGAAGCCAACACACTAATTTATATGGCTAATATAGAAGAGGATGATGAAGTAAGAATTTTGCTCACTTTATTATTTAATTTCTCACTTATTTTTTTCTAGATCTCAAAAGCTAGCAAGCAAAAATGAGATGAGGAAGAAGATGAATAATGAAAGAGATCAGGTTAGAAATGCAACCCTAGGTTAGTGTATGTCAACCACTAACCCTTGTAGAGAGTTAACCATGGCTATGTGTCATGGTTGAGTTTAGAAATATCTTAAGCAAAACAAAAAGAGAAGACTTTATCAAAGTTTATCCGCAAGCTTCATGAAGCTTCACCATGACTCATTTCTTCAATTTTGAATTACTTAAGAATTTAAACTCAAACATTACATGTAGCATGGTATAATTCTCATACATACTTGTTGCATGTATAACCTAGCACGTCACAATATTATATATCACATATATAATATTTATGCAACAAAAGAAAACAATACAATAAGCATATATCACATATATGTTAAATGTATTACAAGTGAGAATAATAAATACTTAAGTGAGCATATAATATATATATATATATATCATTTTATCGAATCAACACTTGATCCAATAACCCGGCTATATCACATATAACCGCCCGATATCATATATCGCGAGAATAGAATACGGTATCACATATCGTATTAATCTTAGTCCCCGCACATATCACATATGTGCTCCTACTCCGTTTCGCCTGAGCCAGGAAACCTCTGTGTAGGACTCTAAAGACTCGTCAATACGCCGGCAGTAGGTGATGATCATATCAAACACCTGCAAGCTGTAAGCGGTCAACTAAACGTAACAGCCACCCGGGTATTGAGAGACCAGAAGATCAACAAGCAAGCCTGTACATATTCCTGCGAATCCAATCAGTAACACTACCATACAGTCTGGTCTCTTCGTCTGATATGTCGCATATCCATTCTAGGGGTGGTAAAAACGTCAGACCCCAATAACCGATAAGTCGTGTCGAGGTAAGGATCATAACGGGTCAAGAAACTACTATAACACTTACCAGTAGAACTCCATATCAGCCCTGGCCAGGGACTTCCAGTTATAGCCAATCGAACACAGCGCAACATCAACCTCCAATACCGGGAGAGACGAAACCCTTCCTATCGCTCATTGCCTCCATGTGATTTGGGACTGTACCTAAAAACCACCATTTTGCACGTCCTCTTGAACGTGGTAAGGTGGAAATCAAAGCACAGTGGGAATCATACAAGACTCTATGACGATCTCGGGTCTATAGACTAACCTGTACTAGTGTCACCGGAGAACTGCTATCTGACGACGATAGGTATAATACCATCTAGGAGTTCTCGGCGAGTCCGTTCAGTGTACCCAGTCTCCACTGAGCACCCGTACACCATCTTTGATGTCAAACACCGATGGATATGGGATCATCCATCGCCCATCATATGGGTCAAGATGCGTATATGCTAGTCTACTCTGGAGTATCGATGCCCTGTCTCGATACACCCTCGACTAGGAACAGTTATAGGATGTACTCGTGGACTACCCTGGCCCCACTAGTATGATCTCATCATAGTCCTAGTAGTCGAGTACATATCCCAAAGGCTTTATCAACATGTGAGAGCAAGACAGTAAACTAATACAAGTCAACATGTTAAGACAAAGTGAAACCAGATAGCATACTATCATGTCGAGCAAGAAAGTCCTCTCTATATATATCCAAGCATCCATTATAATATACATCATATGTACAAAAATAGCCTCTAGGGCATATACATAACTAACAAAGCCACTCCACAGATCTAGTAGGGTTCCTCATACACTTGAGAGATCCTACAGTTTTCTCATAGACGGTGGGAGCAAGGATTGCATCATGGAAGATAATGACCCAACTAGTTTCGAGCAAGCTATCACAAGTGGAGACTATATGAAATGGCTGGATGCTATGTGATCTGAGATGAAATCCATGTACACCAACAAAGTATGGACTTTGAAAGTTGCCCCTTAAGGGGTAAAAATCCATCGGGAGCAAGTGGATCTTGAGAAGATATTTTGTGTGGATGGAAAAGTTGAGACTTTCAAAACTAGATTTGTAGCAAAAGGTTTTCGTTAACGACCAGGTGTCGACTATGATGAAACCTTTTCTCCAGTGGCTATACTTAATATAATATAATCGGATTATTAAATCAAGTGTTGATTTAATAATATGATATATATTTATATTTGATGTAATTATATATTAACTAATATTATTAGCTCACTAATTATTTTCTTTATATATATGTATTAATATATATATATATATATATATTAATACATATATATAAAGAAAATAATTAGTGAGCTAATAATATTAGTTAATATATAATTACATCAAATATAAATATATATCATATTATTAAATCAACACTTAATTTAATAATCCGGTTATATCATATATAACGGACTAATATCATTTATCTGCACATCACATTATCAAATCAACACTTGATTCGATAATCTGGTTATATCACCTATAACCTGACTGATAACAAATAACCGCCAGATTAGAATACGGTATCTCATACTCGTATTTAATCAGGCCCCTGCACATATCAACATATGTGCCCTGCTTCGTTTCGCTTGAACCAGGAAACTTCTGTGTGGGACTCTAAAGACCCGTCAATACGCCAGCAGTAGGTGATAATCACATCAGTCACCCATAAGCCATCAACGGTACTAGCTGGACGTAATGGCTACCCAGGTATTGAGCGATTAGAAGATCAACAAGCAAGCTTGTCCAAACTCCCATGAAGCCTATATGTAACACTTACCGTACAGTCCGGTCTCTTCGTCTGATATATCGCATATCGAGTCTAGGGGTAGAATCGTCAGACACTAATAACTTGATAAGTCATGCCGATGTAAGGCCTATAACGGTATGAGAAATCACTGATAACACTTACCAGTAAATCTCATCAATAGCCCTGGCCAGGGACTTACTGTTATAGCCAATCGACTATAGCGCAACATCAACTCCCAATACCGGGAGAGACGAAACCCCTCCTATCGCTCATTGCCTTCATGTGACTCGGGACTGTACCCAAAATCCACATGTTTGCACGACTCCTTTGAGCCGTGGTAAGGAGGAAATCAAACCACAGTGGGAGCTACACAAGACTCTATGACGATCCCGGGTCTACAGACTAATATGTACCAGTGTCACAAGAGAACTGCTATATGACGATAGGTATAGTACCAACTAGGAGTTCTCGGCGAGTCTTGTTCGATGTACCCATTCTCTAATGAGCACCTGTATACAATCTTTGATGTCAAACACCAATGGATATGGGATTAACCATCGCTCTATACAGGGTCAAGAAACGTACACACTAGTCTACTCTAGTGTATCGATGCCCTGTCTCGATATACCCTCAACTAGGAACAATTGAAGGATGTGCTTGTGGACTACCCAGGTCCCAGTAGTATGATCTGCATCATAGTCCTGGTAGTCAAGCCAACATCCTAAGAGCTTTATCAACATGTATATGAGAGACTGTATAATAATACCAGTGAACATGTTAAGATAAAGTTAACCAGATAGCGTACTATCATGTCGAGCAAGAAAGTCCTCCATATATATGTCCAAGCATCCACTATATCATACAATAATGGCCTCTACGTCATACATATCACTAATATTATTAGCTCACTAATTATTTTCTTTATATATATATATATGTATTTGATATATATACATATATTTGATATATATATATATATATATATATATATATATATAAATAATGAAGTATAGTGTATTTTCTATTTTGAGAAAATGGAAAAATGAGGTGGATAATGAGGAGAATGGGGTGAAGCATGGCTTGATGAATATTATATTCATCTTACTTCACTATTGAAGCATGGCTTCATTTTATTATTGAATAAAATGAATGCTTCAATAAGTGAACCTTAGCCATTCTACACTTGGCCTTCTTCTTGAGTTCATTTTTTCTTCATATGAGCTCATGAACTCTCTAGCTCTTTTCTTCATCTTTCTCTTCATGTTTCAAGTCCCAACCCCTCACATGTGATGTGAACCATAGGACTTGAATAACATCTAGTGAACTAAACAAAACCCATACTTCACCATCCTACACTTGATTATCGAACAAGTGAAGCATGTTTCCTTCACTAAAGAGTTTAGTAAAGAGGTAGCTTGGATTGACGGACTTCGGGTGGATCATTTTCGGCAGAAAGGTCATCGGACGAAGTTTGTTCAACCTTCAAGTGGAGCCCAGTGGAGTTGCATGGACTATAACCCGAAGCTTTAGAAGAGAAGGACACGGTTTACAAAGGTTGTAGCATTCTTCTCTTAGCTAGTTAATCATATCATCATTGTTAAACCCTAATATTCTAGTTAAGATCTTGGTAAGTGTTCATTAGCACCTCTAAAATTAGAAAATTGCATGTGTGGTGCCCGTTTAAACCAAGTCGCGGTGCTATCGTACACTTTCAAGAATAATACTACTAATATAATACTAGTATTAAATCAATATCTGATTTAACAAACTGGTTTAGTCCTAAGCCTGCTAGTATAATCAACCGTCTGATCAAAAACTTGGATAACACTAGAATATACATATCGAAATATGTATATGTAAATTATTAAATCGGTACCTGATTTAATAATCCGGATTAATCCTAAGCCGGCTAGTATTATCATTCGATTGGAACCTTGCACGTACAAACATACGGCCACCACATCGTTTCGCCCGAATCAGATAAACCCTCTGTATTGGACTCTAAAGACTCGACAACACACTGGCAGTGGGTTTAACCATAACTACGTCAGCGACACTAGCTGTACGTAACGGCTACCCTGGTATATATCGAAAAGAAGGCCGACGAGCAAGCTCATTTGAACCCCTACTGAGCCTATCCGTAACAATCTCCGTACAGTCCGATCTCTTCATCTAAGAGTATTGTATACCGGGTCTAGGGGTGGTAAATGTCAGACCTCTATTGACCTGATAAGTCATATCGATTTAGTTCAGGACCAATCCGTGAAACTACTGATCTAACCATCAGTAAATCTCAACTGCCTTGGCCAAGGTCTTATGATTCTAATCAACCGGATACAGTGTGATATCGACTCCTAATACCGGGAGAGACAAATCCCTGAAAATCACTTATTGCCTCCATATGGCTCAGGACTGTACCCAACCAAAATCTATTTTCACGACTCAGCAGAGCCGTGGTAGGGTACTGATCTAAGCACAGTGGGAACTCCTACAAGACAAACGATGATCTCAAGTCCAGAGACTAACCTATACTCATGTCACCCAAGAACTGCTATCTGACGATAGGTATAATACCATCTAGAGGTCTCGGCGAGTCCGTCCAATGCACTCACCCCCAGTGAGCACCAGTAAACAATCTTAGGTGATCACACCAATGGCTGTGGGATCAACCCCCGCCCCTCGTCGGGGTCTAAAAACATATACACAACTCTACTCTGGAATATCGATACCCTGTGTCGATATTCCAACGACTTGGGACCTTTAAGGATATGCTTATGGACTACCCAGCTTCCATAAGTATGATCGCCATCATAATACTAGTAGTCAAGCAAAATCCTACGGGCTTTATCAACATATATCCGCCATATGTGATATCGAGTATATGTACATGTTAAGATAAAGTCAAACCATAATAGTATACTACTGTATCGAGTCTTTATCAATATGTGAAAGCAATATAAAGCAACAAGAGAAAGAAATACACATATTAAGACAGAGACATCTCAAATAATATACTATATACAACTGAGCAAGATTGTCCTGTACATGTTGGATATAGTGCCCTCAGAGTCAATTATTGGATCGCAGGCACATGATTGCAATGATTGAGGGAGGACCTATACCGGTAGGACTGTCTTACTCAAGATGATAGTATGCTATCTGGTTTATCTTTATCATCGTGTACATGCTTTAGGTGACATTACAGATCACTATTGCACATTGATAGAGCCCATAGGATTTTTGCTTGACAGCCAGCAGGATGATGACGATCATATACGTGGGAGCTGGGGGTCTATAAGCACATCCTTAAAAGGTCCCTTGTCGTAGGAGTTTTCGAGACAGGGCATCGATACTCCGGAGTAGACTAGTGTATACAGTCGAGACTCCGACAAGGGTGGTGGCCGGTCTCACAAGCCATTGGTGTCAGTTGGTTCACCTAAGATGTATACGGGTGTTCATTGGGTTATGAGTACACCGGAAAGGTCTCGCCGGGTACATGCTAGTTGGTATTATACCTGACGTCGGATAGCAGTTCCCTGGTAACATGTGTACAGGTTAGTTCATCGACCTGAGATCGTCATTTGTCTCGTGTGAGTTCCTACTGTACTTTGATTACTACCCTACCATGGCTAAAAAGAGTCGTGCAAACAGGTTTTAGTTGGGTACAGTCCCGAGCCACATGGACGCAGTGTGCGGATCGACAGGGGTTTCGTCTCTCCCGGTATTGGGGGTGAGATCGCGCTGTGTCTAGGAGAGCCATTACACGAAGTTTTTGGCCAAGGCAGGAGATTTACTGGTAGGTATTCCAATAGTATCTCAGGGTGTTCTGGGCTACACTCCGACACGACTTGTACCGCTTTTGGGGGTCTGACTTTTACCATCCCCCTAGGCCCGCCATGCGATGCTCTAGACGAACGGACCAGACTGTACGGATATTGTTACTGATAGGCTCAGTAGGGTGTCAGGATGAGTTCGCTCATCGACCTCCCTTTTGGTCAATACCTGGTAGCCCGTATTGACGAGTTTTTAGAGTCCCCCACAGACAGTTTCTCAAGTTTCGGGCAAAACGTTGTAGAGACCGTATGATATATGGCAGGGTCCGATCATATACGTGCAGTAATGCATGGATCATGATCGGACGGATCATACCAGTGGGCTTTGGTTTAAGCCGGATCCTAGTATTAGATTTGTTGGATTACTTTAGTCTCATCGCATTCACATTCGGTTGGAATGCGGATGCAGGTATGTATATACTGGTGAGGGGTATCCTTGTGATCCGTCACGAGTTTACTTTAGATGTTGCCGTATCTTTTTATTGTTGTAAACATTTGGGTTAATGTTTACTTTGGTGGAAATAGTGAGCTTAATTCATGATGAGGTGCATTAATTGTGACATGGACATGCTTAGTGACTCATGGTCTCTTTTCTTGTGCTAATGTCACATTAGGATTGATTTAATGTGTTGAATTGATAAGAGGAGAGAGAGAGGGCAGCCATATGGCTAGAGTTTGCTCTTGTATTTTCTCATTCTCACTCTCATTTTATCAAAGCAACACATAAGAAAAGAAAATGCACTTCTTCTTCTTCTTCCTCTTGCTTCTTAAGCTCACCATTTCCACCAATGGCTTCATCTTCAACCTCCATCCATGCAATGGATGCAAGAGACAAAGTTGTCACAAACATTCTCTACTTCACCTTGGACACGTCGGCTAGCGAACTTCGTGCCCGAGTTGCTTCGGATGGAGCGGGAGCCCGTCAAAAGACTCGAAGATGTGGTGCCCTTTCCGACGTGGAGATTGAGACCGGAGATGTCACGAGGAGCTTGGGATGGTGGCCAAAGACCGAAGGACACAGATCGATCGGTATAGCTTTTCAACCCTTTCTCTAGTTTCTAGTTGTAGGTTAATGGTTCGATCCGGGTTTTAAGCATACGATAGCGCCGGTTTCTAGTTTATGAAAAAGTTTCGTTTCCGCATTTTGGCCTCGGAAAGACGGCCGGGGCGCTACCGTAGACTTACATGGTATCAAAGCCACGCCATTAACCTTTACTAGCTTGCTCTAACGTATTTAAAACATCGATTGAACGAATTTTCCAAAACCGCGATTCCAATTTAACAGTTTCTGTCGAATTTTTTTTGTGCTCGAAAAATTATTTTGAGAATTGCAGAAAATCAGGCAGGCTTTTTTAAGCAATCTGGGAAAATTTGATACACTGCTATCACTGTAGCACCGCGGAACCGCGGAAATAACCTTGTTTTGGCCGCGGTTCTGCCGCCGTACTGTAGCATTAGTGCACCAAACTTTCTGCAGTGCTTTCTGACTTGGAATTGGGGTTTCCGGTATTTTTTGTTTGGGTCCAGATTTGTTTGGGTATTGGGAATTGTACTTGGGGCCCACTTCGGGAAATTTTGTCGATCGAGAATTTTAAATATGTTAGTTCACAGTGCTTACTTTATATCTGCGTCCGTGAATATCATTCGAGCGGTAAATCTTGTCTAATTGCTATAGTTCTTTTAGACGGATTTGCGAACGTGACATTCACGTTGATGTTCTGTATTGTGCTGTGATGTTGCGGATTTGTCGTGGTGGATAGCCTGGATGCAATGTTAGTATAGTTTGGTGTTATTTGTACATTTGATATTGCTGGGTGAGCGTTCGACATGTGGACTGCCGTCACTGCTTGTTTGTATATTATTCTTTTGGGGCACGACCAGGCTGAGGTCGATGTACCTGTTGTATATATATTTTAATTTTTGTACTAGGATTACCCCGCGGTGAGGTGCACGGATAGCCGGGTTCTAGAGGGCAACGGGCCCGCATCTCATGGCTTTGAGATGGAGGGGGCTTTACTCTAGAATTGGCGAGCTATTCGCCGCACTCATAGGGGGTACAGGTTGACCCAAGGAGGGGTGCTCAAGTTACCGGATTCCCTGAAGTGCTGGGTGGTCCATTGACGTTGTCGAAGGGGGCTGCCTCGCTTCAGGTTTTAGCGGGTAACTTGCCGCGCCCGTAGGGGTCTAGGATTTCATTGCACAGGCTATCCACACGACCAGGGGAATGTTGAGTTTCAGTAGCGGCTCTTTGAAACCCGAGGATCCCAGATTATCTGTATTGTTCTATGATGCTTATTACATTTCTGTGATGTTGCATTTTATCACGCCATGAGCGAATATTATATATTGATATATATACTAGTAGATGTTGTATATGTTTTACACCCGCGCTAGTCCAGTCCCCGCTCTGTCGTTAGTTAAGTAACCTAACGGGTGATGACGGGACCCAGTGGCGAATGCGGATGGCATATACGTACATCATATTTTCGTTCTTTTGTGGTGTGATTAATTGATGGGACTGCATTGATTCAGATCAATGCAAGCTAAACAAACCTATTCTGATGTTGTTGGAATATTTTTCAAAAAGTTGTTATTGCAAGGACTTTTTTTTTGTTTTTCACAGTGGTATTCGGTTATGAATATCCAGCACCTCAGTCGACGAGGCAAGGGCCGAGATCCCTTCACCGGGAGTGACCCCTTGGACAGAAGTTTGCGTCAGGGTAATAACTTCACTATAGCCGATTGTCTTTTTGCTTTGCATCGTGGTATTCAGTTGGAATATCCTGCACCTCATTCTACGGGGAAAGAGCCGAGATCCCTTCACCGGGAGTGACCTCTTTAGCAAAGGTTTTCGCCACTATATTTATAAAAAGTTATCCGGTTTCTTCAACGATATCAAGTTCATTACGTTAAAGGTTATTCGCCAAAAACCTGCCATAGCCCTCCATCATTTCAGATTAGTATTGCTTAATATTCATGCTACGTATGTCGTGCATTTCCGAGGCGTAGTGTTCGGTAGCTCTGTAATGCTTTTCTGTCGCATGGATATGTGGATTGGTTAGGACAGTCGTACGGTTATGTTGGCATTGTCAAGGACTCGTACGGGTGGGTTTAACGCAATCAAGATAATGACGGGTTGAACTTGACTAGGACTCTTTGATATGTTGGCATTGTCAAGGTCACTTGGGTCCCAGGGGTAAAAACATACATCGGGAGTTTCTAAAGAAACTGAAACTTGCCAGATATTCGCATACCTTCTGGAGTGTGATAACGTGAGTGGATTCCATCACGTTATCATGCGATGATAGTTGGATCCCGATTCCCACTGATGAGTTGGTTTACTCCTCGGGTGATCCCGACTAATTCTTCTTTCAGGTTTGGAGGAGAATTTGAGGATACAGTGGGAGGTTTCCTAATTAGATAAATTGATAACCATTCTGATCTAGGTTAGAGTGCACGCAGAGTGTTTCTTTTCTCTCTCTCTTTGGTAGCGACCATGACCCGACCCTTGACTATGACTCAGTGACCAAGTTAACCGAACCTTCTTAAAACACTGGCTTTTGGATTGTCAGAGTTACATACCTCATTGCCACTCCTACTTTTATCCTTTTTCTCCAGAACACCCCGTATTACTATGAACGTCCACTTCCATTAGATAAAACCATCATATAGTTATATATGAACTCGAAAGAACTTATTTGAGGTTGGTTTCCAGTTCTAGAGAAAACGAATAGGACTATTCAGTTGTCTTTTCCTTTTACCTTCTCTCAGGTTGCGAGTGCTCCTTGGATTAGGACAGTACACCTATTACGCTTATTGAATAGTCTTATCCAAACCATAGGCAGGTGCCGAAACGTAGGGAATGAAGAAAACCATTTAGCCTAAAAGGTGTACAGAAGGTATTAAGTAAAGACAATAAAGGGATTAGCAAGAGGGCAAAGTAAATTGCGACTCCTATTCACGACCAAACCAAGTATTTCTTCGCCAATCCTACATCACCTTTGTATTTCTCCAGAACACTCCATATCACTACGAAGATCCACAGTTATTTGGATACTCCATCGTATGGTTATATACGAACTCGAAAGGAACTTGTTCCAGTTCGGGGATGGATTCTGGTTCAGAAGAAATAGGAATAAGGTTTTATTCAGTTGTTTTTTATCTTTACCTTCTCTCGGGTTGCGAGTGATCCTAGGATTAGGAGAGTATACCCATTATGCTTATTGGATAGTCTTCCTCCAAACCATAGGCTAGTGCCGAACGGTAGGGAAGGAAGAAAACCATTTGGCCTAAAAGGGTGTACAGAAGGTAATGACTAAAGACATATAAAGGGATTTGAGAGATGGCAAAGAAAAAATATGGTTGCAGTTATGAATCTGATAATGGAAGAGGTATTACTAGGAATACCCGGATACCCCTTCGAAACATTTACATGTTTCAGTTTCACTGTGTATTGTTAAAGGAAAACTGATTTCCCAATTAGCACTTGCTCCAGGGTATGTATTTACCAGGTTTGATTCTCACATCTGTATGGTTTTACAGATGATGAGTGGAAGTAAGTTATTGGGAATTGGGTGATCATCCTCATTATATCAGGATTCGTTATAATTGGTGATATTTGAGGAAATCACCTGGATTGTTTGCCGGACGGCAAATATTTGGTTTTGAATATCCGTTGTTATGCACCAATTTCAAATTGATATATCTGTACGTTTATTTTTATAAAGTGAGATATAACTTTTTGAAATTATGTCTATGACATTTGCCTATATCAGTGCATGGTTAGGTAAGGAGCATTAAACAGCGGTGTAATTCTTCATAACCATAGTACAGTTTTCAACCTATGACGCACAGGGAATGAGTTATTAGACTCAGGGGACTTATACAGAGTAATGTATGTTGTCCAATGTCCATTAGGACAGAGGGGTTGGTACTCATACTATATTCTGTTTACTTGTGACTTCTCTAGTTCCTAGAAATGTGTTTTGTAGAAATACAAGGTCCAAGTTTTGAGAAGTTATAGGTATAAGAATAAAGCAGAGAACCAGGTGTTGCAAGTATCAGGATTCTTCAAGGTAATCGAAGATATAGATACTTGTGTATGGTATTCAGTTGATAGTAATGGTTTTTGAGAAACTTGTTTCTCTTCCAGGTTACTCATATCTGGATATATTCCTAAGTTGAGTAACGCTGATCGGCCTCCTTCCATTTAGTTGACATGCATTGGAGATAGCTGCATAATTTGAATCTGGTTCTAATTAAATCAGTGCCTCTGTTTCTATATTGGATATAGAATAGTTCATATCTTAACAATGTTAAGGTACGGGGAGTTGTCCGGCTTATGCTTAAAACCGGACTCTGGATAACTTAAGGCACGTTTCTGTAATGGCAGTTTGTGGGTTGACCCGGGCTATGACGAGGGTTGATTTTCTACCATCTGGAAGATCAATAGTGATATTGTTCTTGACTCGCCACAGTTTTAGTAAAATGGATTTTTTCAGAAAACAGTAGTGGGAGTATGGTAGAACTGGAAGTGATTCCAGAACCATAAACGATTACTGGAAATTTGATGAGAACCTAAAGATTCAATCAGTTTTGACATTCCATTGGCTACTCCGCAGATATGGTGGGTAACCTCAGGCACCCGAGAGATACTCCGGTAGCCTCAAGGACGGTGACAGGGAGGTTCTTGTTTACCTAGACTTACCATTGCTGTTGTTCCAGACTGTGAGACTCGGCAGGAGGATGAGTATAGCGTCGTTCTAAACTAGCTTTAGGAGTGTACGTGTATATGACTCTGCCAGAGGGCTGTCGTAGTCAGTGGGAGCAGCGGAAGCATAATGGGCAAGTAGCTTATGTCTATTTATGGACTAAAGAAAATATAGCAGAGATAGATCATCTATTGCTGATGTGACAGTCATAGGTTTGACTTCATCAGAATAGGGGATGGATCTGTTAAGAAGGTAGTAGTGTGTGATGTCCTGGTATTTGGATGATATACACAGAGTAGGAAGTGAAATTCCTATACTACGATCGGTTATACTTTGGTTGTCACACAGTGGTTTCTCCACATAGGATATGGATATTATATCAGACATTCTGGTTACTAGATCTATGGTTTTAGATCTAGATTTGGGTAGTTTCCCAATCAGGGAACTTAGACAGCATTCTAAAGGTGTTTTAGAATGGACGACTCCTGGCACGGTAGTGTACCTGCAGGTGATGGAGTCACCCTCTCTAAAGGTGTCTTACAGACTAAAGGGGAGAGGGATGTGTATGATTGGCAGATCGCTTACTTAGGCAATTGAGTCAATCATGAGATGTCAAGTACCACACCAGATATTGTTTTTTGCACTAGATGCAATAAGTTAATATTAATCCTATCCTGGAGAAACGTTCGGAAGCAGTTTTAGAACATAAGTGGATGTTCTAGGGATATGATAACAACAGCCTCTTTTAGGAGACAGTTATCATTCCAGGCTTCCAAAGAGACCTCGATGACAGAGTGACTGTCAGAGTTATAGTTTTCCCTCTGACGAGGGGCAGTTGTTTGGACAGGAGGTCCAAGCGGATACTGAGGGAGGCATGGCGCAGGATACTGATTAAATTCAGTTGACGATACAGTCTAAGAAGTTTGGATTTGGAGTTCATTTATGAACTAGGTCCCATCAGACATCCAGACATATTCTAAGACAGGTATTGCTCATTTCGGGAGATGGCTTTCTCCGCGAACTTGAGATAAAGAGAGAAATAGAAAGAAACATCAGAGCGGATCCACTCACTGAGGCTATTCCTCGAACGCAATAGTTTCGCAAATGGGCTTTGTGAGACTGACTAGTAGAGGAGTTGGGTGTTCGGTATCACACGGGCTGTGAGTATGCGACATCGCAATAATTAGCCTTGAGTGTAAGTGGGAGATTGTTGGATATAGTTCCCTCAGAGTCAATTATTGGATCGCAGGCATGTGATTGCAATGATTGAGGGAGGACCTATACCGGTAGGACTGTCTTACTCAAGATGATAGTATGCTATCTGGTTTATCTTTATCATCGTGTACATGCTTTAGGTGACATTACAGGTCACTATTGCACGTTGATAGAGCCCATAGGATTTTTGTTTGACGGCCAGCAGTATGATGGCGATCATATACGTAGGAGCTGGGGTCTATAAGCACATCCTTAAAAGGTCCCTAGTCGTGGGAGTTTTCGAGACAGGGCATCGATACTCCGGAGTAGACTAGTGTATACAGTCGAGACCCCGACGAGGGGCGGTGGCCGGTCTCATAAGCCATTAGTGTCATTTGGTTCACCTAAGATGTATACAGGTGCTCATTGGGTCATGAGTACATTGGACAGGACTCACCGGGAACATGCTAGTTGGTATTATACCTGACGTCAGATAGCAGTTCCCTGGTGACATGTGTACAGGTTAGTTCATCGACCTGAGATCGTCATTTGTCTCGTGTGAGTTCCCACTGTACTTTGATTACTACCCTACCATGGCTCAAAGGAGTCGTGCAAACAGGTTTTAGTTGGGTACAGTCCCGAGCCACATGGAGGCAGTGAGTGGATCGGCAGGGGTCTCGTCTCTCCCGGTATTGGGGGTGAGATCGCGCTGTGTCTAGGAGAGCCATTACACGAAGTCCTTGGCCAAGGCAGGAGATTTACTGGTAGGTATTCCAGTAGTATCTCTGGGTGTTCTGGGCTACACTCCGACACGACTTGTACCGCTTTTGGGGGTCTGACTTTTACCAACCCCTTAGGCCCGCCATGCGATGCTCATAGAAGAACGGACCGGACTATACGGATATTGTCACGACAGGCTCAGTAGGGTGTCAGGATGAGTTCGCTCATCGACCTCCCTTTTGGTCAATACCTGGTAGCCCGTTACGTACAGCTAGTACCACTGACATGCTAGTGGTTAAATCCACAGCTAAAGTATTGATGAGTCTTTAGAGTCCCCCACAAACAGTTTCTCAAGTTTCGAGCGAAACGTTGTAGAGGCCGTATGATATATGGCAGGGTCCGATCATATACATGCAGTAGTGCACGGATCATGATCGGATGGATCATACTAGTGGGTTTTGGTTTAAACCGGATCCTAGTATTAGATTTGTTGGATTACTTTAGTCTCATCGCATTCGCATTCGGTCGGTATGCGGATGCAGGTATGTATATATAGGTGAGAGGTATCCTTGTGATCCGTCACGAGTTTACTTTAGATGTTGCCGTATATTTTTATTGTTGTAAACATTTGGGTTAATGTTTACTTTGGTGGAAATAGTGAGCTTAATTCATGATGAGGTGCATTAATTGTGACATGGACATGCTTAGTGACTCATGGTCTCTTTTCTTGTGCTAATGTCACATTAGGATTGATTTAATGTGTTGAATTGATAAAAGGAGAGAGAAGGGTCAGCCATATGGCTAGAGTTTGCTCTTGTATTTTCTCATTCTCACTCTCATTTTATCAAAGCAACACATAAGAAAAGAAAATGCACATCTTCTTCTTCTTCTTCCTCTTGCTTCTTGAGCTCACCATTTCCACCAATGGCTTTATCTTCAACCTCCATCCATACAATGGATGCAAGAGACAAAGTTGTCACAAACATTCTCTACTTCACCTTAGACACGTCGGCTAGCGAACTTCGTGCCTGAGTTGCTTCGGATGAAGTGGGAGCCCGTAAAAAGACTCGAAGATGTGGTACCCTTCCCTATGAGGAGATCGAGACCGGAGATGCCGCGAGAAGCTTAGGATGGTGGCCAAAGACCGAAGGACACGGATCGATCGGTATATCTTTCCAACCCTTTCTCTAGTTTCTAGTTGTAGGTTAATGGTTCGATCCGGGTTTTAAGCATACGATAGCGCAGGTTTCTAGTTTATGAAAAAGTTTCGTTTCCGCATTTTGGCCTCGGAAAGACGGCCGGAGCGCTACCGTAGACTTACAGTACATACATATCCCAAGCATCCTATACAATACAGGCCTCCAGGGTATACATATCCAACATTCTCCCACTTGCACTAAGACATGTAATTGGTGTACCGAATATCCAATGTCTGCTCTAGGGCCAGTTGTTGGCGTATCGCATACCCATCATCTCAAAAGGTCGCTCGAACTGCGCTTGAGGGAGCGCCTTGGTAAATAGATCCGTCATGTTGTCTTTTGTATCTACTTTCCGGATCTCGATCCCCTGGTGATCTACGATCTCCCTAATCAGGTGATACCATCTCAAGATGTGTCTGGATTTCTGATGGGATTGTGATTCCTTCGTTAAAGCTATAGCCCCATTGTTATCGCAATATAAAGGTATTGGATTAACAATGGACGGAACCACCTCAAGTTCAGTAATGAACTTCTTTATCCAGACCGCTTCTTTTGCGGTATCGTTTGCAGCAATGTATTCAGCCTCCGTCGTTGATTTTGCGATGGTGTCCTATTTGAAACTCTTCCAACACACCGCCCCTCCATTGAGGGTAAATACAAAATCCGAGACAGACTTACTGTTATCCTTGTTATTTTGGAAGCTTGAGTTGGTAAAGGACTCGACCTGGAGGTCTCCATTACCGTAAACCAAGAACATCTCCTTAGTCCTTCTCAGGTACTTGAGAATGTTCTTCACAGCTGTCCAATGATTCTCACCTGAGTTTGACTAATACCGACTCACCACGCTAAGCGCGTAAGCTACATCTGGTCTGGTACATAGCATTACATACATTATAGACCCTACCGCCGAAGCGTCGGTTATATTGCTCATGCGAGCCCTCTACTCATCAGTCTTCGGGGGCATCTCTTTGGAGAGGATGATTCCGTGCAATGCGGGTATAATACCGTGCTTGGAATCTTCCATACTATATCTCTTTCGTATGGTCTCTATGTGAAAATGTTTATTACCACCACCACTGGGTTTTACTAGCATCAAGCATGCCAATTTAAAAATTTTCGGGGTGCTAATTAACACTAAACAAGATCTTAAACTATATGATTAGGGTTTTTGCTTGATATCAAGAAAACTACATAAAGAGAATGAGGCTACAACTTTTGTAGACCGTGTCCTTCTCTTCAAAAGCCCACGCGACTCCACTAGGCTCCTCTTGAAGTTGGATTGAGCTTCCTTTGCGATCTTCGTGCCGAAGATGATCCACCCAAAGCTCCGCTAATCCAGGCTACCTCTTCACTAAACTCTTTAGTGAAGTAAACACACTACACCAAAGTGCTAATCTAGGGTAGGATGGTGAAGTAGGGGTGTTGTTTGCTCACTAGGGTTCTCACAAGCTCAAGGGTTCACAACTCATGTGAGGGATTGAGCTTGGAGGTGGAGGTGAAGAAGATAGAGAGAGCTAGAGAGCAAGAGTAAGCTCAAGTAAGGAAATGAACAACTAAAGAAGGCTAGTTAAGAATGGATTGATCAAATGAACTCTATTATTGAAGCATGGAATTCATTTCAATAAAGAAATGAACCATACTTCAATAGTTTAGCCAAACCATGCTTCACCCATTCTTTTAAAAGTCTCCCCATTTTCCACCTCATTTTCTATTTTCTCAAAATAGAAAATCAACCATGCTTCATATTATATATATATATATATATATATATATATATATCACACATATATTAATATATATATAAAGTTAAGCAAATAATTAGTGAGCAATAATATTAGTTAATATATAATTATATCAAATATAAATATATATCATATTATTAAATCAACACTTGATTTAATAATCCGGTTATATCACATATAACTTACTAATATCATTTATCTGTATACCACATTATCAAATCAACATTTGATTTGATAATCCGGTTATATCACATATAACCTGACCGATAACAGATAACTGCCAGATTAGAATACGATATCTCATAATCATATTCAATCAGGCCCCCGCACATATCAGCATATGTGCCCTACTTCGTTTCGCTTGAACTAGGAAACTTTTGTGTGGGACTTTAAAGACTCGTCAATATGCCAGCAGTAGGTAATGATCACATCAGTTACCCACAAGTCGTCAGCGGTACTAGCTGGACGTAACGGCTACCCAGGTATTGAGCGATTAGAAGATCAACAAGCAAGCTTGTCCAAACTCCCATGAAACCTATAAGTAACACTTACCATACAGTCTGGTCTCTTCGTCTGATATGTCGCATATCGAGTCTGGGGGTGGAATCGTCAGACCCCAATAACTTGATAAGTCATGCCGATGTGTGGCCTATAACGGTACGAGAAACTATCGATAACTCTTACCAGTAAATCTCATCAACAACCCTAGCCAGGGACTTCTTGTTATAGCCAATCGAGCATAGCACAACATCAACTCCCTATACCGGGAGAGATGAAACCCCTCCTATCGCTCATTGCCTCCATGTGACTCGGGACTGTACCCAAAATCCACCTGTTTGCATGAGTCCTTTGAGCCGTGGTAGGGAGGAAATCAAAATACAGTGGAAACCACACAAGACTCTATGACGATCTTGGGTCTACAGACTAACCTGTACCAGTGTCACCAAAGAACTGCTATCTGACGATAGGTATAGTACCATCTAGGAGTTCTCAGCGAGTCCTGTTCGGTGTACCCATTCTCTAATGAGCACCTGTGTACAATCTTTGATGTCAAACATCAATGGATATGGGATCAACCATCGCCCCTATAAGGTCAAGAAATGTACACACTAGTCTACTCTGGAATACCGATGCCCTGTTTCGATATTCCCTCGACTAGGAACAATTGAAGGATGTGCTTGTGGACTACCAAGGTCCCAGTAGTATGATCCACATCATAGTCCTGGTAGTCAAGCCAACATCCTAACGGCTTTATCAACGTATATATGAGAGACAGTATAATAATACCGGTGAACATGTTAAGATAAAGGCAACCAGATAGCATACTATCATGTTGACTAAGAAAGTCCTCTATATATATTTCTAAGCATCCACTATATCATACAATAATGGCCTCTAGGGCATACATATTACTAACAATCTCCCACTTCCACTAAGGCCAGTTGTTGTAGTATCTCATACCCAACATCCCAAAATGTCTCTCGAATTGGGTCAGGGGGAGGGCCTTCGTGAGTGGATCCGCTGTGTTATCCTTCGTGTCAACTCTCCTGACCTTGATCTCCCGGCGATCTACTATCTCCCTGATCAGGTAATACCGCCTAAGAATATGTCTGGATCGCTGATGGGACCGGGGTTCCTTGGCCAAAGCCACAGCTCCATTGTTATCACAATACACAGGTATTGGATACCCAATGGTTGGAACGATACCAAGTTCAGTAATAAACTTGTTCATCCAGACAGCTTCTTTGGCAGCATCGTTGGCAGCGAAGCCTCCATCATCGAGTATGCTACGGTATCTTATTTTGAACTCTTCCAACATACCGCCCCTCCATTAAGGGTGAAGACAAAACCCAAGACCGACTTACTGTCGTCCTTATCACTCTGGAAGCTCGAATCGGTAAAGGACTCTACCTGGAGTTCACCGTTACCATACACCAAGAACATTTCTTTAGTTCTTCTCAAGTACTTAAGAATGTTTTTCACAGCTGTCCAGTGATTCTCCCCAGGATCTGATTGATACCTACTCACTACACCTAGTGAGTAAGTTACATCTGGTCTGGTACATAACATCGCATACATGTAGACCCGACTGCCGAAGCTTAGGATATCCCTTGCATGCGAGCCCTCTCCAAATCACTCTTGGGAGACATCTCTTTGGAGAGAGTGATTCCTGAACAAGCGGGTAAATTACCACGCTTAGAATCTTCCATACTAAATCTCTTTAGTATGGTGTCTATGTACCTGGATTGGGACAATCCCAACATCCGTCTAGATCTATCTCTATAGACCTTTATCCCCATGATGTAGGAGGCATCACCTAGATCTTTCATGGAGAACTTTTGTGATAAGAAGAGCTTGACCGAGTGTAGCATAGGAACATCATTTCCTATCAAGAGTATGTCATCCATGTACAATTCAAGGAAGACAACCTTACTCTTTACTACCTTCTTATATATACATGGTTCATCTACATTTTTGATGAAGTCAAACTCTTTGATAGCTTCATCAAAACAGATGTTCCAACTCCGCGATGTCTGTTTTAATCCATAGATGGATTTAAGCAGCTTGCACACCTTTCCGCTGCTCCCACTGTCTATGAAGCCCTCTGGCTGTGTCATGTATACGCTCTCTTCTAAATCACCATTTAGAAAAGCGGTCTTGACGTCCATCTGCCAGATTTCGTAATGGTATGCAGCAATGGCAAGTAGGATCCTGATGGACTTAAGTATAGCGACAGGAGAAAAGGTTTCTTCATAGTCGATACCTAGTCGTTGACGAAAACCTTTTGCTACAAGTCTAGCTTTGATGGTCTCAACCTTTCCATCTACACCTATTTACTTCTTAAAGATCCACTTGCTCCCGATGGGTTTTACCCCTTCAGGAGCAACTTCTAAACTCCATACTTTGTTGGTGTTCATGGATTCCATCTCAGATCACATAGTATCCAGCCATTTCACAGAGTCTCCACTTGTGATGGCCTGCTCGAAACTAGTTGGGTTATCATCTTCCATGATACAATCCTCGCTCCCACCGTCTATGAGAAAACCATAGTATCTCTCAGGTGGATGGGGAGCCCTACTAGATCTGTGGAGTGGCTGAGGTTCGTCGGGGACTATTGAATCCTCCGGTTGTAGCAAATCGTCAGTTATAGTTTATGTTGTTGGAACTTCTTCCAGTCCTACCTCATTACCACTAATTTCATTCACAAGAAATTCCTTTTCTAAAAAGGTGGCATGTTGAGAAACAAACACTTTTTTTTCCTCAGTATGGTAGAAAATATATCCATATGAATCCTTTGGATATCCCACAAACTTGCACAAAATAGACCTTACCTCGAGCTTGTCCGGATTTTACTTTTTAATATAGCCCGGACAACCCCATATCTTAACTCGTTTAAGAGATGGTCTCTTCCCATTCCATATCTCATATGGAGTGGTAGGCACGGATTTGGTTGGAACTCTATTCAATAGGTATGCAGCTTTCTCAAGTGCATAACCCTAAAAGGGAATGGGCAACTCAGCATTACTCATCATAGAGCACACAATATCTAATAGGGTGCGATTCTTCCGCTCCGAAACTCCATTGTGCTGTGGTGTATACGGAGGAGTAAGTTGAGAGAGAATCCCATTCTTTTTTAAGTAGTCTCTAAATTCCGTGCTCAAGTATTCTCCTCCCCGATCAGATTGAAGTATTTTAATACTTTTACAGTCTGGTTCTCTACTTCGCACTTATATTCCTTGAATTTCTCAAAAGATTCAGACTTGTGTTTCAACAGGAACATATGTCCGAATCTTGAGAGTTCATCGATGAATATAATAAAGTACGAGGAGCCATTCCTAGCATGTGTAGAATAGGACCACATACATCACTATGTATCAGTCCCAAGAGTTCAGTAGCTCTTTCTCCGTGTCCAGTAAATGAAGTTTTGGTCATCTTGCCTTTGATACATGATTGGAAAGTTTCATAAGATGTAAATTCGAACGGATTCAAATATCCATCCTTATGCAACTTAGCCAGTCTTGTCGCATTGATATGACCTAGTCTACAATGCCATAAGAAGGTTTCGTTTATTTCCGAACTGTTCCTCTTGTGTGTGTTCTCTATACTTAGAACTGTTTTGTCATTTCGAACGTATATACCGTTATACAATGTGCCATACCCAATTAACACTTGATTTAGGAAAACATTCACAATAATTTTGGTACGAAATAACAGTCGCTTAGAATCATTGTGTTACCACTTGGTAATACAAAGTGATATTTGCCAACTTCTTTGGCTGCAACAATTGCACCATTCCCTTCTCTGAGGGACATATCACCTTTTCCTAGTTCTTTACCTCTACTTAACCCATGTAAAAAATTACATACGTGGGATCCTGATCCGGTATCTAATACTCAGGACGTAGAGCAAACTGAAAAATAGTTCTCGGAAACGAACACACCCGATGAAGATGCATCAGCATGCTCCTTCTTCATTTTAGGTGGCGTAGGAATCCGGGTATTCTACTATTCCTTGCTCAGACTTATGACAGTCATAAGATAGAGCAGAACCTAACCTAGTATAATAAGTGGGTTCAGTAAATACATCCATATTATTATCTTGATTAAGGCGTGTCATTGGTCGCTACCAGGAGAGAGATAAGGATAATCACTTTTGCGTGCGTTCTTTGCAAGATTAGATTAGTTATTATTTTATCTAATAAGGATGGCTCCCACTGTTTTTATCAAATCTTCCTTCAAACCCTAAAAGGTAAGATCAGCCGAGATTAATTACACCCTACAAGTTCACCAATCGTTCGGCCAGGAAGGTATGGTACTCCGAGGGAGTCTCCCCATGCTTTCGTATGGAACAAATTAAATAACCTCGTTTCTGCAGGGGCATAACCCCGTTAACACCTTTCTTAGACACCTACTTGATCAGCTAATTGTAAAGTAGAAAACTCTCCCAGAAGTCACTCTTACTCGCAGTGGGTATCGGGATCCAACTATCATATAGAAGGTATGCAATCTCATTGCAAATTTCAACACTTGAAATACCCAATATCTGTTTTTACCCTAAGAGATTTATGACCTTGACAAGGTCAACAAATCATAAATCGCAAGTCAAGTTCAACACATTCATTTCGTGATTAAATTAAACCCACCCGCACGACCCTTGACGCAAGCCAAACAACGTCGTATGACTACCCTAATCCAATTGCATCACATGCGGCAGATAAGCACTAATCAGCTACCGCACACTACGCCTTAACAAAGTCAACAAACGCAGCACGAATACTAAACAACACTTATCTGAAATGACGGAGGGGTACGGCTGGTCTTGAAGAAAACCTTTATCATAATGAACTTGATGTCGTTGTAAAATCTAGTGATTTGAAAAGGAGTGTTTTTTTAGCTTTTGCTAGTTTCGCTAAAGAGGTCACTCACGGTGAACGGATATCGGCTCTTTCCCCACTATATAAAGCAAGAACTAGAGAAGCTATAAAAACAAAACCGAGTGGGTTGTAGCATTTGCTAGTTTTGCTAAAGAGGTCACTCCCGGTGAAGGGATCTCGGCTCTTTCCTCATCGAATAAGGTGCTGGATATTCATCAAGGAATACCACTATGCAAAGCAAGAACTTGAGAAGCTATAACAACAAAACCGAGCGGGTTGTAGCATTTGCTAGTTTTGCTAAAGAGGTCACTCTCGGTGAAGGGATCTCGGCTCTTTCCTCATCGAATGAGGTGCTGGATATTCATCAAGGAATACCACTATGCAAAGCAAAGAGCTAGAGCTACCTTTTTAAAAACTTTTGATTCTACAACATCTTTAGGTTTCTTTTCGTTTTATTAATCTCATTAATGAAGTCCCATCATTTATGTTTCCCTAAACATCACAGAAAAAGAAACGAAAATAGAACATACGCTTATACCATCCGCATTCGCCACGGGCCCTATCATGCACCGTTAGGTTACTTAACTAACGGCAGAGCGGGGGATGGACAAGCGCGAGGGCAAAACATAAGCAACATTTATTATATATATCATATATATATAGCATTTGTCTCACGCAGTTATATGATCACATCATAGAACACAGCAGCAGAAATCAACATATGAAATATTGGATATATTAGGAGGTCCGTATATTAAATTAAGCCAATAATGAAAAACACGGATTCCACGGTCGTGATGAATAGCCAAACCCACATCCCTAGACCCCTACGAGAGCGGCAAGCGACCCTGCCAATTCTAGAGTTAGGAGACCCGGTCTCGACTCCTCGAGATGGTCTCCCACAGGACTTTAGAACCCGGTTACTTGTGCTCCCCGCCTTGGGTCTATCCTAATGCGAAAAAGTAAATAATATACATCAATGGTAACATCTTCCTTAACCCGGAAGTGTCCCACTAAAAGAATATTACATAAAATTTTACATGAATAAAAATTGAAAAACTCTCATCTCACATAAAAACCCAGCTATTCAAACACGACGATCAAATATAGCATATCACAACAACACATAACATCATATGTCATCAACGTAAGTAAATATGTGTATCCCGAATGTCATTAACATATAGCAACGTGATTTGGGATATCCCATATATTACACTTACGGTCACAGAAAAGAAATGAAAAACTACAATAATTAGAATCCGCATTTTCTTAGACATCATAATCCCGGAACATCTCATATTCCGAATTTCATGCCTAACTTATAAACCTTGCATTTTAGTCTCAATTTGAAAACACTTTTCAATAATTTAGTCGGGCAATTCAACAAGATTTCCGACTACCCGATCGAATACTCGTCGGGAACTTTAGTAGATGGCCGCACCCCCGATGTCGTCGACCAAGTGCACTTAAGCAGAACACCGTGGCCGCGAGCACCCAAGTGGATGCTTTTAGCAATGGGGTTCTCTTAAATTCACTTGGTCGGAGCTATGGGGCATGGCTACCTAGTAAAGTTATTTGGCGAGTATTCGCGTACGATACACGATTACGACGGAGTTTTGATCCGAATCGAAAATACGTGGCAATCGATCAATAGAGACTAACATACTAGATTTACAATCACAAACTAGTTTTCTCAAAACTAATTAAATGTAGATTCCAACCATTGCAACACATACCAAACTTAAACCCAAAACGATATAAAAATACAACTATGAAACACTTCGAATAGCCCCAATAGAAAAGTTAACATCACATGCAAACTGGGCTAATCAAACTGACCTGAAACCCCAAACCATAGCATACGATAATTGGCTATAATGCCCTCAAGGCAATTGTCGTAGTCGCAGGTAGGTGATTATGATGATTGAGGGAGGACCTATACCGGTAGAACAGTCTTACTCGAGACGATAGTATGCTATCTGGTTTGTTTTTATCATCACTATTACATGTTGATAGATCCCATAGGATTCTTGCTTGACTACCATCATTATGATGGCGATCATATACGTGAGAGATGGGTGGTCTATAAGCACATCCTTAAATGTCCCTAGTCATGGGAGTATCGAGACTGAGCATCGATACTCCAGTGTAAACTGGTGTATACTGATCGAGACCCTGACGAGGGGTAGTGGCAAGGTCTCATAAGCCATTGGTGTTAGTTTGTTCACCTAAGATAGTATACAGGTGTTCATTGCGTTATGAGTACACTGGACGGACTCGCCGGGAACCTGCTAGTTGGTATTATACCTATTGTCAGATAGCAGTTCCTAGGTGACATGTGTATATGTTAGTTTGTCGACCTGAGATCGTCATTTGTCTCATGTGAGTTCCCACTGTGCTTTGATTACTACCCTACCATGGCTCAAGGAGTCGTGCAAACAGGTTTTATTTGGGTGCAGTCCCGAGCCACATGGAGGCACTGAGCAGATCGTCGGGGATTCGTCTCTCCTGGTATTAGGGGTTGATGTCATGCAGTGCACGGGTGTCCATCACCAGAAATCCTCGGCTGGGGTAATCGAGAATTACCGATCCAGGATCGATAGTTTCTCAGGTGGTGATGGGTTACATACCGACACGAATTATCGCGTCAGTAGGGGTCTGACTTTATCTACCTCCTAAACTCGATATGCGTTACTCTTAGACGAATAGACCGGATTGTATCGATATTGTCACTGTCAGGCTCAGTAAGGGTTTGGATGAGTTTTCTCGTCGGCCTTCGTTTCGCTCAATACTTGGGTAGCCGTTACGTACAGCTAATGCCGCTGACATGCTTGTGGTTAAACCCACTGCCAGCGTCTTGACGAGTCTTTAGAGTCCCACAAAGAGGGTTTTCACGGTTCAGGCGATATGGTGTAGATGACGTATGTTGGTACATACAGGTGTCCGATTAAATATGTGTACAGGCTGCACAGATTTTAATCGGACGGTTGATAATACTAGCGGCTTAGAATTAAGCCGGATTATTAAATTAGGTTTTGATTTAATAATTTATATATGTATATATATATATATATTCTAGTGTTATTGTTCACTATTCTTTTTCTCTCTTGGCTATTCGTATTTTGGTACGAATACGCGTATATATATTTCGATACGTATACCAGGTTATATTCCGTATTTATACGGAATTGTTTTTAGAAGATTAGACACCTCATTTGTATGATTTTCTTTTTTAGAAAATCATTTGTTTTACAAATGAGGTGGAGGGTGAGTTGGCATGAGCATGAGTGATGGCATGTATGGCACACCTTTGTTTATTGGAAAAATGGGTTGAGATATTTTTTGTGTGCATGATTGGAAGGGGGGCTACCATCCTCTCTCCATGGGCTTGCTCATTTAGCTTTCTTGACTTTCTTGCTTTCTCATTCTCACTTGGAGAAAGTTGATCACTTTCTTTAGTTGCTCATGCCACTTGGTTTCCTCACCTCCTCTTCATTTTCTATGGTTTCTCCTTTGAGCATTTGTGATGAGAGAAAATAGATAGTGACATATTCCTATACCTCCACTCTCCATTGCTAGCAACCTTGGAGTGTCGATTGCCTCGCTTGGCGAGGCTGGAGCTTGCACCGTTTCCCTCAGGCAGATCATCATAGATGGAGGAGGACCGGCAACCAAACTTGATCCGCAACCACTAGGAGCTTGGGATGAAGGTTGAAGACCGAAAGACATGGATCAACTCGGTATAACCATTCCTAACTCTTTATATTGCTTTCTAGTATAGGGTTTAGGGTAGATCCGGGAATCGGGTTGTGGTAGCGCCGGTTTAGAAAATTTTTGTTCCGCATTTTGCCACGGTTTGATGGCCGGGGCGCTGCCGTAACCCAGCAGATCCATATAAATGCACTCTTCTAAACTTCCATTTAGAAAAGCCGTTTTAACGTTCATCTGTCAGATATCGTAGTCATGGTAGGCAGTAATGGCAAGTAGGATCCGAATGGATTTTAGCATAGCCACTAGAGAAAATGTTTCGTTATAGTCCACTCTTGGTCTTTGACGAAAACCTTTTGCAATAAATCTAGCCTTATAGGTTTCCACCTGTCCATCTGCACCAATCTTTTTTTTGAAGATCTAATTGCATCCAACGGGTTTTACCCCAGGAGGAGAAACATCCAAAGTCCAAACTTTGTTAGTGTACATGGACTCCATTTCGGATTTCATAGCATTAAGCCATTTTATAGAGTCCCAACTGTTAATGGCCTGCTCGAAACTAGTGGGATCATCTTCTTCCAAGATGCAATCCTCTCGATCCCCACTATGAGAAAACCAGTGTATCTCTCGGGCGGATGAGAAATCCAACTAGATTTGCGGAGTGGCTGAGGTTCGTCCAGGATTATTAAATCCTAAGGTTCTACTAAATCTTCAGTTGTAGTTTGTGGTTCTAAAATTTCTTCCAGTTCTACTGTACTCCCACCAATTTCTTTTGCAAGAAATCCCCTTTCCAAAAAGGTGGCATGGCGAGACACAAACACTTTTTGTTTCTCAGTATGGTAGAACAGATGTTGGGTTTCCTAGTGCCCTGGCCGCTTACCGCAGCCGTTGCGGAACGAGAAACTTTAACTTTTAAGAATCCGGCGCTAGAAAACCCGTCCTAGAATCTAACCATAAACCGAAACCAGCTATCTAAGGAGATCTATCTACTGTGATAGATGTTTATACCTAGAGATCCGTGTCCTTCGAGTCTTCACTCCTCGTCTAGAGCTCCTAGGGATCTTTGATCAACCTTGCTTGTTCACCTTCTTGATCCTAGATGATCTACCCGAGAGTTCTTGATTCAATCTTGGCTTCACAAGTGAAGCAACTTAGTGACCTAGTTTGCTAGATTAGGTTACTAAGGGGATGTAATGATTTATCCAGTGTATTTCTATCTGTAACCCTTCGAAAAATCGTTTAGGCAGTTTTTCGGTAATCGGCTAATTTTTCGGCTTTTTCCGTAAAAAGTCAAAATAGGTATTTTTCATTGTAGACCTAATTATACAAAATTTAGATAAGATATTACTATAATTTAATCACTAAAATGTCACTTATAATTTTCTAGTTAAATAAAAAAAATTCGTAATTAATTATTTTTTTATTATTGTAAGCCTTTTGTAAATACATTAAATTAGTGATAAATACAAATTTAATTAGGTAAATTTCATAATTAGGAGTCTTTATAATCTAAAATATGGTGTTAATAAAATTGTATCATAACTTGCAACATTTTAGTTTTATGGTGTGAAAATTATGAAAAAAATGATGTAAAAAGGGGTTTTTTTTTGTAAAAAGTTGATGTGAAATGCATTAAATGAGATGTGAGGGATCTTTTTGACCTAGAAACTTCTCCAAAAACCCCACACCCTCCTCCTCTTCACCTCTGGCCGAAAATAGCAGCAGCTCCCCCTCTTTTCACCTCAATTCTTGCTTCAAAAATCATGAAAAATCATGAAAAATCCATAAAAATTCACCATTTTCTTCTCCAATTCAATGCTAAACCCTAATCCACTCTCTCCTCAACCAAATTTAGTTCAAAACTAGAATAAAGGAGGCTTCTTTGGTGGCTTGATCATGCTAGGGTTCCATTTGTGAGGTGAAATTCTAAACTAGTTTGTTAACTTGTAGTTTATGTGTGCTAAAATTCAATTTTGAAGTATTAATTTAGTTGTAAATTCTTGTTCATGAAAATCAAGAATGGGATTTGGTGTTGAACTAGGGTTTGAAGCATGGTTGTTAGAGTTAAGTTAGGGCTTTGGTTACCTATTTGATTAGGGTGGTTAATTGCGGAGGGTTACGCTCGCTAAGTCGTTAAATTGCGACGTTTGCATCGAATCGGTTTGAAATTTGCTTACTAGATTTTTACAAAAATTAGAATGCGATCAAATTGTGTTAGGTTAGAGATATAATTAGCTTCGTATAGGACTATTAGAGTGCGCAAACGTGGGGTTTCGTCTAGTCGGGTTTTAGTTTTGTCGATTTCCCCGAAATGACGATTCTAGTTAACGATTAGCGATTTTCGTGCGTTTTCCCGCGCACCGAGTGTATGTTATGTTTAATTCGAGAGCGTCGATAATTGTATATTGTGACTTGCATCGTTTTAGGTTTTTTAATCTTATGCTTGGTGTTGTGCAAATATAGGATCGGTCGGAGAAACATCGGACACGGCACGTAAAGGCAAGGCGGTGGTCGGATCGGGTTAGCGGGGATTTCAGGTGAGTAGATGTATTCATCTATGGGGGAATCGTCTGAATGGCGCGAGGCGCCCCCCTAGTTAGGATTACCCTACTTTTTGCAAGATTTATATTGTTAGCTAGCTTATCCATTCATGTACACTGCATACCCTTATAGCGAACAGTATATTAGATTGCATGGACATTCATCTATACTTATACGATATCACTTAGTAGGACACGAACACCATTACCATTGGCATCTGTTGCACGCGCACTATTCATGTGACACACACGCCTTTGGTAATTGCCATGCCACGTGCACTATAGAACCTGTTTAACTTAATAACGCCATTTGCATTCATACATGATATATGGAATTGCATAGCATGCATATACCTCGCATTACCATCATATCTACATAGATCTCTAGCCAAAACTCACATCATATACATTGATATCATAGACATTTATCATATATAACATGTGAACATTATGATTTTCTTGAGGATTTCAGTATTGCTGCGATTTCTGGATTTTTGGGGAAAACCGCAAGAATTTAACAAAAGCTTATATTTATCATTTTTTAAAAACAAAGTTGCGGTTTTCTCGTGATGTATGTGTCGTCCACCATGAGATTTCATGTTTTCTGTTGGATTTCGAGACCCGATTCGAGGAGTGGATGAACCGTCTCGGGTACATGGTGGGCCCGGTATGGTACCCCGGGGCAAGAAGATCGAGTTGTAGACGATGAGCCTGGCAGGGGAAGACTACCTACCGGTGATGTCTGGCGCGGCGGATATCCGGAGGATACCGACCGTTGTCGTGAGATTTATGATATGGGCCGATCCGGACTGACGGAGCCCGATATTGAGACAGATATGATTTCATATTTGGTGTCGATGCTTGACACGGGTTTTCAGATGATTTCTTGATGGTACTTAGCTATTATACAGATATTCATTTTCTAAAGTTAAGAATTCAATACCCTTAGTATTTAAAACACTTAAAGAGTTAGAAATGACATTGCATACATGTGCATGCATACTAGAGCTATTATATCACATATGGACATGCATGTTGTGGTGCATTGCGTGCATTCTTACGATTTCCTTATTAGATGTTATATTTACTCACGAGCTGGCAACTCACCCCCGTTGTGCCACAGTGTCTTGCAGGTCGGACCCGTCACCCTTGTAGCGGCGGGCTATCCTATCATCAGCTCCTTTTGCTCAGACTCGCGACATCGCCCGTAGGTGGGTTGCGAGCACACTTTATTTCTTTTTGCTTTATCATTGTATCTAGTATTCTCCATCTACCACTTTATATTGTATATGTGACCTAGTGGTGAGACTGAGAGATTTGTATATTTGTGGTTTCTTTTGGGTCGAGCTCACTTGAGCCGGCGTTGTGTTTTCTGATATTTTGCGTTTCTTTTATACTCTTTTCTTGATATTTCTATTATATTGCTTGTGGTTGTGATCCGTTTTGGGCGAAGAGCTAGCTCTCGCTTGGGGATGCCATTTTTATGATTACAGGTTTATTATCTTGTTGTACCCATTTTGGAGGGATAGAAAATACAGGGGAGACTCTGCCAAAATTTTCGGAAATTTTCGGAAATTTTTGATGATTTAAAAAGGGATTCTATGCAACTTAAATGATTTTTAAAAACCATTTTCATTAAAGGTTTTCCTTCACTCTCTTTTGATTTTGGTTTAGATTCTTCTGGGCTTTGGCTGACTTAGGTTACGGTACGCCTTTAGACGTCTCGTAATCTAAGTACCAGTCACGTTCCGTACTTTCGGGTCGTGACAAAATTGGTATCAGAGCGTAGGTTTTACCTTTCTGAGTGTAGGACGACCTTGGTAGATGGAGTAGGTGACTTAAGCAGAGTGGCGTAGCGTGGGTATGACCCGCGGCATACTTACGATACGGTACTCCGCCTATGTGACCTTAGGACATAATTGCTTGTATTTCCTTTCTTGATTCCTTGCATTCTTTGATTCAATTGCAATGTCCTTATCAGTCCTGTTTCTTATTCCAGCTTCGATGCCGCCAAAGACTACGAGAGCTCAGCGGGCTGCCGCTAGGGATGAGATTCGGGCAGGCCCGTCTGAGGCGAGGATCGAGCGGGATGATACACCTACCCCTCAGGGTCATACTGATCCGCCTTATCCAGACCGTATTTCCAGACTAGAGGCCGGCATGCAAGAGTTGCGGCAGATGATGGGATCTTTAGTTGAGTCCAGTCGGGCACAGAGATCCGATGACGTTCCTTCCACCGCACAGACCACGATCGTACCTACTGCACAGATGGTCACTCCTGCTGCTACTACGGAGACTATCCCTGTTTCACTACAGGAGTTCATGAGATTGAGACCTCCAGCTTTTACCGGTACAGATGCGACAGAGGACCCACAGGCATTTCTTGATAGGATGGCTCGGATTTGCCGTTCGTTGAGGTGTTCTGATGATAGATTGGTGGAGTTTGCGAGTTTTCGTCTGGAGGGTCTTGCCCAGACATGGTACGATTCAGTAGAGAGAGGCCGAGCTGCAGGTCTGCCTTCTATGACCTAGGATGAGTTTACATCTGCATTTCTTGCCCGTTTTCTTCCGGAGAGTGTCCGAGATGCTCGAGCCCGTAGTTTTGAGTCTTTGCGCAAGACTCCTGGGATGACAGTGTTGGAGTATGATATACAGTTTACCCAGTTGTCTCGATATGCTCCGTACCTAGTCGACACAGAAGAGAAGAGAATAAAGAGGTTTGTACGAGGGCTTGATACACAGCTATTCCTTGCCATCGGCACCCAGCACTTTGATACATACGCTGCCGCGATGGATGCAGCCTTACTTTTGGAGGAGCGTATTTCTGAGACTCCGGTCGTTTCTGGGCCGAAGAGGATCCGTACTGATACGCCAGCTCAGCGGCAGATGGGTAGACACCGCGATAGATTATTTCCGGGAGATGGTGGAGGCAGAGGATTGAGACGAGGTCAGTTATTTGGTTCATATCCACAGACCCAGCAGTCGTCTCCAGGATGTTTTCGGTGTGGGAGTCAGTACCACCGTGTCAGAGACTGTACCATGGGACGTCCGGGCGCGGCGACAGTCCCGCATGTGACTTTACCACCCTCACCACCTTCTCAGAGAGCTTTACTTCCTACTCCTGACGATGCTCCACGTCAGTCAGATGCTTCTAGAGGCCGTGGGCGTGGCGGTCCAATTCCGAGAGGACGAGGCGGCAGAGGCAGAGGCAGAGGCTGAGGTAGAGGCAGAGGACAGCCAGCTATTAGTGGTGGACAGGCCCGAGGGTTCGCATTGACTCCTCAGGATGCACAGGCATCCAATGCCGTCGTGACAGGTACTCTGCCAGTACGTTCTTTTGATGCACGGGTATTATTTGATCCAGGCTCCACACATTCCTATGTATCCACGTACTTTGCACCGAGGTTGGGCCGAGAGTCTTCTTCGTTAGATCAGCCGCTTGTCGTTATTACCCCGGTAGGCGAGTCTTTTGTTGCCCGTTTTGTGTACCGATCGTGTTCCGTTCGTATCGGGGAGAGAGATTCTTCAGCAGATTTGATTCTCCTCGATATGCTAGACTTTGACGTTCTTCTTGGTATGGACTGGCTAGCCACCTGTTATGCATCCGTGGACTGCCGTGAAAAAGCAGTCAGATTCAGTTTTCCTGGTGAGCCGGTTCTTATTATTCAGGGAGATCGTAGTGCTACCCTTCCCAGCTTGATATCTTCTCTTCGCTCTGGTCAGCTCTTAAGGAAAGGGTGTCAGGGATTCTTAGCCTATATTTGTGATACTAGCTCCACAGAGGTTCCGTTGGACCAGGTCCCTATTGTGAGAGAGTTTCCTGATGTATTCCCTGACGAGCTGCCTGGTCTGCCACCAGAGCACGAGATTGAGTTCTGTATTGACTTGATCCCTGGCACGGGGCCTATCTCTATACCGCCTTATCGGATGGCCCCGGCGGAGCTGAGAGAGCTAAAGGATCAGTTACAGGACTTGCTGGACAAAGGGCTTATCCGACCGAGTGTGTCACCTTGGGGTGCTCCCGTCTTGTTTGTTAAGAAGAAGGACGGAAGTATGCGTTTATGCATTGATTATCGTCAGCTGAACCGGGTTACTGTGCGGAACAGGTGTCCCCTACCCCGCTTTGATGACTTATTTGATCAGCTCCAGGGTGCAGGGTTTTTCTCGAAGGTTGATTTACGGTCAGGTTATCACCAGTTGCGGGTTCGGAAGGAGGATATTCCGAAGACCGCTTTCCGTACTCGTTATGGTCATTATGAGTTCTTAGTGATGTAGTTCGGGCTCACCAATGCCTCGGCAGCATTTATGGATTTGATGAACCGTGTATTCAGGCCGTATCTCAATCGGTTCATTATTGTGTTCATTGACGACATCTTGGTTTATTCTCGAAGCCGGGAGGAGCATGAGCAGCACTTACGTATCATATTGCAGACTTTGAGGGAGCATCAGCTGTTCGCCAAATTCTCCAAGTGCGCATTCTGGTTAGACAGTGTTGACTTCTTGGGTCATGTGGTGACGAGAGATGGTATTTGTGTGGACCCGAGGAAGATCGAGGCAGTTCAGCGTTGGCCTAGACCAGTATCAGTTACAGAGGTTCGCAGTTTTCTAGGTCTGGCCGGCTATTATCGACGTTTTGTCCAGGATTTCTCCCGCATTGCAGCACCATTGACCGGGTTGACCCGGAAGGGGGTTCCTTTTGATTGGACCCAGGCATGTGAGGATAGTTTCCAGCAGTTGAAGACTCGTCTGACTACTGCACCAGTGTTAGCATTGCCTTCAAGGCGGGTTCGTGGTATATTGTGATGCTTCTAGAGTGGGGCTGGGATGTGTATTGATGCAGCACGACAGAGTTATTGCGTATGCTTCTCGGCAGCTGAGGAAACACGAACAGAACTACCCCACCCATGATTTAGAGATGGCTGCAGTGGTATTTGCACTTAAGATCTGGAGACATTACCTATACGGTGAGTCGTGCCAGATATTCACTGACCACAAGAGTTTGAAGTATATCTTCCAGCAGCGAGACCTGAACCTGAGACAGCGCCGTTGGATGGAGTTGGTGAAAGATTATGACTGCGAGATTTTATACCATCCGGGCAAGGCGAATGTGGTGGCAGATGCTTTGAGTAGAAGGCCCGGAGGTAGCTTATCTTGTTTGAGCGCAGTGCAGATGCAGTCGTCAGCGGATTGGCAGGTGTTATGTGACAGCAGAGTGCAGTTCGAGTTTACTCCTACAGGGGGACAGCTGGCCCATTTCAGAGCACGCCCACAGTTACTTGACCGTATCCGTGAGGCACAGTCCGGCGATGCCCGTATTTTAGAGATTATTGAGCAGATTCGGCAGGGCAGAGTTTCTGAGTTCGTGATTGATGATCAGGGGATACTTCGATTTGGGACTCGACTGTGTGTGCCAGATTCAGAGGGACTGAGGCGTGATGTTCTTAAGGAGGCACATAGATCAGTATACAGTGTTCACCCAGGTTCCACCAAGATGTACCGTGATTTGAGAGAGGTTTACTGGTGGGACGGGATGAAGAAGGATATTACAGACTTTGTGTCGAAATGCCTGACTTGTCAGCAAGTCAAGGCTGAGCACCAGAGGCCAGCCGGCGAGTTACAACCTTTGCCCATCCCTGAGTGGAAGTGGGAGCAGGTCTCTGTTCATATCAGATTTTTGCATTTTCATACCACCCAATTTTTATCACATTGCATATCGGTAGATACTCTTGAGCCGTGTTTGCTAGTCAATTGCAGGATACAGGTTCTCGGTTCTAAAACGATGAAATTCATGGAAAACACGACAAAATCCGGGTTCCTGCCAACCACAGATAAAACACGGATCTCCGCTCTTTATCCGTCTGTTGCCACACACCAGTTTAAGAGACAATATGTCAAATCAATATCGTTTTCATGCACAAGGCTCTATGGCAGCACAAGATCCAAGAAATCTACGCGGAGCTCGAGGAAATCATGACAAAAAGTCCACATCAAATCACCTTTCCCTCAACAGAAATTCTGGAAAAATTGTGAAGAGTTTCCGAGAAAAATCACATACCATACTCAAGTACAAAGAAAACCAGGAAAAGCCACAAAATACGAAGGCCTAACTCCCTACTATGGCCGCGGAACCGCGGCCTAAGCATGCTTAGGACGCGGATCCGCGGCCGTATGGTGGCGGCAGAAGTGGATTTTTTAGGGGCAGTTGGGTAATTTTGTAAGGGGGCAGATGGTTGCCCTAGGTTTTCATTTTCCAACCTATAAATAGCCCAGAACTTGTGAAGCCAAGGGGTCCATAATCTTGTATTTTTTCTCTAGGTTTTAGAATACATGTTCTTCTTCCTCTTCTCATCTCTTCTCCATTAAAACTTGTAGTGAGCTTTTGAGTGAAGAATGATGAATAAAGAAGAACCGTTTATTATTATGCTTGTCTTGTTCTCTTGTTAATTATTGTAATTTTAATTTGTTAACTTAGTTGTTGTTATTTCTTGTTGTTTCTTTCTTTTCTCTTTTTCTTTATCCTTAAAACAACCATGATGCTTACGCTTGTTCCTTGCCAAGGTGAGGTCGCAAATGGCTAGTTGTATCTTCTAATCTCTTTCTTTCTATCTTCCTCTTTTGTTTTGTTTTATTTTTCCGTATCATGATGTGTGAGTAGTTTCATACTTGTTAGGGTAGGATAAGGGAAGTTTGAGAGAAGGAAATCTCTCTCACTCTTTTCTTGCCCAACAGCTTAATTCGACTCCCGTTAATTGAACCACAATCCGCTCCTTACGGCACCCTATCCTACATGATAGCGGTGATTCCGTAGTGAGACCGGTTGTGGTTGAATTAACCGGAGGTTATGGCTAAGAGCCAAGAACGAACGGACAAGCACCAAAAGGAAGAACTTATGCGTTGGAAAGCCTAGCTTATACTCGCAAGTTCCTTCCTAGTCGTGCTAATCCCCGTTGTTGCCGATTACCGTAACACCGCGATTAAGAGGGGCAACGAAAGATGTGGGAGACTCCTAACTCAAACTAACCTAATCCTAACCCTAACAAGCTCTCTTTACATATCACTTTACCACTTAATTAATCACACCAAAATCTGAAAAACTGGACTTAACTCGTTAAAACACATAGAAAAAGATTCCCATCTCCCTGCGGACGACCCGTACTCAACCGGCTAGCTACGAGCGAAACCGTCTTGATTGCGGTATTTAACTAAAACTTGAACACGCAGAATCCCTAACAATCAAATGGCGCCGTTGCCGGGGAGACGGTAGTTTATTTCTTTGTGTAATTTCGGGTTAACTTGTGAATATAAATATAACCAAAACAAACAAAAAAATACACATTGTAAAAAAATCATTTTGTTATTTTTGATTAGTTTTTGTGCAAGTGTGAAGGAAAATACAAAGTTCGAGTTCAGTGCACAAGACGTGGAATATACGAAGTCAAGTTCAGTGCCAAAGACGTGGGAAGATAGACCCATATTTTCGCGGCTACACCGCGACGGATCAGAACTACGCCAACGGTCTACTGAAAAATCTGGAGCAGCTACAGTGAGTAAATAAAAATTCAGGACATCCAGACAAGCAGAGGAGACCCAGACCAGCACCTGCACCAAACCTGAAGGCCCAACCCCCTGTTCCTGCCGCGGAACCGCGGCATAAGGAGGCTTAGGCCGCGGAACCGCGGCCACTTGGTGGATTCAGTGCACAACATTTTCTGTAAGTCCTCCTTTTTTCTCCCCACTCCTCTGGACTCCAATAAACTATGATTTCTGCAGCATTCTTTGCGCAAATTCTCTTCCCCCTTCCAATAAACTGTTCTTGTGCAGGATTCTTTGCGCCGCGCTAAAATAAAAATTGTTTGCAGTTGATTTGTTACCGCTTTGCATTCTTTAATACGGACTTAAGGGGCGTGAAACCAATTCAGATTGGGTGGGGATTTCATCACCTTTCCCAGGACCTCAAAAATCACAAAAGCATATGCATTGTCCATTGTAAATTAAAAAATACTAGACTTCAGCCCTAAGGACTTCGCGCTCATTAGGAGAAGTTAAATCGTGTTTAGAACCTCGCTTAACGGTATATTGTTTACGGGGTGTCTAGGAAAGTGTTAACGGCGCAACCGCCAAAAGAGAAAGGGTTATCTAATTAAGGAACTTCGCGAAAGCGTTGGAAAACCTCCCCTTATCTCTGCACTTACCTGGCCTCGTGATCAGTGTATCTTAAGCCCGTTTCTCGACACTGTTTAACTTCGACAATCAAGTTCTGGAGCAGGTCTAGCAGACCTAGGTGACCCTAGATCTAGGTGTGATTGTGCATATCTTGTTTGTGATTACTTAAGCCGTATATCCGTACATATTTCTGTAAAGCTCTTTCTAAAAAAAAGAAAAAAGAAAAAATCCAAAAACTTTTATAAAAACTTGCCCTTTGTCGCCAAAATCCATTTTTCACACACCACCCATCGCCTTTCTCCATTGACGTTTTCTTACCCTCACCTTCTCCGCTTTGACTATACTAAACTCGTTTAGTGTATGTCCGCTTGGACTCGGGACACTAGCGCCCGTCTAGTCCGCGTTACGTTAGTCGCTACCGACTACACGATCGACTCAGACGTCGATATTCCGTCCACTCCTCTTTCACCCCTTCCTTTGCCGGCCAACTCCGACGTTGACCGGAATTCTGTTCATACATCTTCACCTTCACCTTCACCAACCTCTTCTTCCGCGATGTTAGGATTTAATCCGAACATCTCTTTGACTACCCCTGGATTGGCTCCACCTCCTACGGAGACCAATAACCCACCACCACCGCCTGTTGTAGCGCCGCAGCGAATCGCGCTCCAGGATCGTTTCTATCCCACCCGTTCTGCACTTCCCACCTGCCTTTCTCTTCCACCGGCCAATGGGGATAATTTTGAAATTAAGCCCCACTTCATCAACATGCTTCCAGATTTCATGGGCTTGAATCTGAAGATGCCTATATCTTCATCAACAAATTTCAAAATGTCTGTGCCATGATGAAAACCACCCAGCTGTCGGACGATGCTATACGTCTACGGGTCATTCCGTTCCCTTTATGCGATCTTGCTGAAAAATGGCTGTATAGCACCGCTTCCCATTCCATAACCAGTTGGGACGAGTTTGTTAAAGCGTTTCTCAAAAAGTTCTATCCGAATCATAAAACCGCAAGGATTCGCAATGAAATCAACCAATTCTCTCAGCTTCCTTCTGAACCCTTCTGGAAGTGCTTTGACCGGTACAAAGACCTTCTTGTTCAGTGTCCTCACCACGGTATAGAGAAATGGCAACTCTGCCAAACCTTATACGAGGGCCTGAACCCAGCAACGAAGCAGTTGTTGGAAACCATCTGTCAGGGCCACTTCCTATCGAAATCTGACGAGGAAGCGTGGCAGTTCTTTGACGACCTTGCGGAGCAAACGCTACAATGGGAAAGCACCAGACCGACTTCTTCTTCTTCTACCTCCACTTTTACCGGTCAGTCTAGGGTAGGAATTCACCAACTTGACGTCTCTATTGCGATGAAAGCTGAGATGGCTGCAATAACGAGAAAGCTTGAAGCAATAGAGAGCAAATTCTCTTCTCCTGCTCCTACCCCTGTTCTCCCCCTTCGTACCATTTGCGCTTGTTGTTCCGATCCTTCTCACTTGACCGAAGAGTGTCCTTACAATCCACCATTGCAAGGACAGGATCAGGTTAATGCTGCATTTCAGTAAAGACCGAGGAATGATCCATACTCTTCCACCTACAATCCCGGTTGGAGGAACCACCCCAATTTCGCCTGGAATCAGAATCAGAATCAATTCCAAGGCAACAATTTCCAAAGGGCCCCTCCGCCGCAACAACAAGCGCAACAACAAACTCAACAGCAGTTTCAGCAACCCTTCCAACCCCAACCTTTCCAAAATCAGACGAACAACTTTGCACCTAACAATTCTTTTCCACCAAACAACTTTGTTCCGTCAAACAACGATAAGGTTTCCTCGCTCGAACGAAGTCTGGAGGCGTTCGTTAAACAATCGACTCAGTCCACCGCCAACATCCAGTCTTCCATTCAGTCCTTAGTGCAACACACTGCCGCTCACGGGCAAAGCATCAAAACCATCGAGGCCCAGATTGCACAACTGAATGCGGCCTTAAGCGAGCGAGAGAAGGGGAAGCTCCCGTCCCAGCCACTCCCAAATCCCGGTCACCCACAGAATGTATATGTTGCTCTTGAACAACAGAACCATAATGTGAGTACCGTGACCACATTGAGATCGGGAAGGATACTGCAAAACAACATCGGCACACAGATCAATGATGACACCCCGGCCGCTTCTTCTTCTTCTTCTTCTTCATCTCCTGCTTCTTCGTCTTCTGAGCCTATTCTCCGTTCTTCACAAGGCTCTCCTTCCTCTTCTTCTGCTTTGAATGGACCCACTTCTCACCCCACGAAAACACCTGTTCTGGGATCCATTCCAACTCCACAATCTCCTCCACAAGCATTAGACTCAACCAATTTTAAAAATGTCCCATTTCCAAACCGGTTGAGGTCTAATAAACAAAATCCTCAAATGGAGAAGATTCTGGAGTTATTTAAGCAGGTTAACATTAACATTCCTCTTTTAGATGCTTTCCAACAAGTCCCGTCCTACGCGAAAATCTTAAAGGACTTGTGCACGAAAAAGAGGAAGTCTCAGGTACCCAAGAAAGTTTTCTTGGCTAGTGCTGTGAGTGATGCCCTTACCCAATCTTTACCACAAAAACGGAAGGACCCTGGCTGTCCTACGATTTCTATTACTATTAGGGATAAGAACATCAACCGCGCACTATTAGATCTTGGTGCCAGTGTTAACCTGCTTCCGTATTCAGTATATGAGCAATTAGGCGTCGGAGAGCTGAAACCCACGCACTGCACTCTCCAAATGGCCGACCGATCGATCACGCATCCTAGGGGTGAGCTAGAGGATGTGTTAATAAAAGTCGGGGACTTCATATTCCCCGTTGATTTCATTGTATTAGACACACAGCCTGTAGCTAACCCCCGGAATCAAATTCCGGTGATACTCGGTCGCCCATTTCTTGCAACCTCAAATGCTGTGATCAATTGTCGCAATGGTTCGATGAACCTCTCTTTTGGAAACATGACGATTGAACTCAACATTTTTAGGTTGGGGGATCAGCCCGCCGAACCTAATGCTCATATACAGGACGTCTGCTCGATCTAGGATATCACCGCAGAAGAATGTGAATTCGAGGAGTTTCTGTTTGATCACGATAATCTTGACGCCACTAGTGCGTTCCTCTTCGAACCTGCTGCTGTTTCTGCGCCCGACAACGACTACGAGTGTTTCACGTTCTCAAACGATCTTAGCCGCGCACAACCCGAGTTTGAATCTTTCGAATTTCCGGATGAGTTACCTGAACCATCCGACTCGGTCGCCCACACTCGTTTTGAACCTTTGCTGGAGTCCTTTGAGTTCGAGACCTTTGCACCAATCTTGCCTTCCATCATTTCACCTCCAACGCTCGAACTCAAGCCTTTGCCGTCTCACCTTAAGTACGCTTAATTAGGTAAGAACGAGACCCTCCCTGTCATTATCTCGGCTTCTCTAGCTCCCGAGCTAGAGAAAGCCCTTCTCGCGGTCTTGCACAACAACAGGCAAGCTTTTGGCTGGTCCATGGCGGACATCAAGGGGATTAGTCCCCTGATCGTTGAGCATCACATTCATCTGATGGATGATGCCAAACCAGCCCGGGATCCAAAAAGACGTATCAATCCAGTCATGAAAGAGGCTGTGAAGAAGGAGATCGTAAAATGTCTAGGTAGTGGTATCATTTACCTTATCTCTGATAGCCAGTGGGTTAGCCCCATTCATGTTGTCCCCAAGAAGTCGGGCATCACGGTCATCACTAACGAGGCGAACGAGTTAATCCCTACTCGCACCCAAACTGGGTGGTGAGTGTGCATTGATTACAGAAAACTCAACGCCGCAACGCGGAAAGACCACTTTCCGCTACCTTTTATTGACCAGATGCTTGAACGATTGGCCGGACACGAGTACTACTGCTTTCTTGATGGCTACTCCGGCTATAATCAAATTCCCATCGCCGAAAAAGACCAGGACAAGACCACTTTCACTTGTCCTTTCGGCACGTTTGCATATCGTCGCATGCCCTTTGGGTTAGGCAATGCGCCCGCTACCTTCCAGCGGTGTATGATGGGAATCTTCTCAGACATGGTGGAAAAATTTCTGGAGATTTTCATGGATGACTTCTCCATTTTCGGCTATTCCTTCAACGAGTGTTTGCTGCATCTTGACACTGTCCTTACCCGATGTAAGGAAAAGAATCTCACTTTGAATTGGGAGAAATGCCACTTCATGGTGCGCGAAGGTATTGTCTTAGGACATATCATCTCGCAAAATGGCATAGAGGTTGACAAAGCAAAGATTGAGGTCATTTCCAATCTACCTCCTCCCCGATGCGTCAGAGATATCCGAGCCTTCCTTGGCCATGCCGGTTTCTATAGACGGTTCATCAAGGACTTTAGCAAGATTGCTAGGCCCTTGACCCTTTTGCCGGCCAAGGATATGCCATTCGACTTCAACTCGAGCTGTGCGACTGCATTCGAGTCATTGAAACGCTCACTCACTTCTGCTCCCGTTCTTTCTTCCCCTGACTGGACGCACCCATTTGAGATTATGTGCGATGCATCCGACTTTGCCATTGGTGCTGTCCTTGGACAACACATCAACAAGATGCCGCACGTAATCTATTATGCGAGCCGAACCCTGAACGACGCCCAACTCAATTATACAACAACTGAGAAGGAATTCTTAGCTGTTGTATTTACTTTAGAAAAGTTCAGGCCTTACCTCATCGGCTCTCCAGTCATTGTCTACACTGACCATTCTGCTCTGCGCCATCTTTTTGCGAAGAAAGATGCAAAATCTCGGTTAATCCGTTGGATCCTCTTGCTTCAAGAGTTTGACCTTGTCATTAAGGACAAACGAGGATGTGAAAACGTCGTTGCCGACCATCTCTCATGACTTCCTTCTTCGCCTTCGCTTCCAATTCCGATCAACGACGTTTTCCCGGATGAACAGCTCTTGACAGTATCTTGCGAACCCTGGTTCGCAGATATTGTGAATTATTTGGCCACGGAATTACTACCGACTGAATGGTCAAGTCAGGACAGACTTCGCTTCTTATCCCAAGTAAAACACTTTTACTGGGACGAACCCTATTTGTTCAAGTACTGTCCCGACCAGATTATTCGTCGGTGTGTCCCTGACGAGGAATTCAAGAGTGTGTTGTCGTTTTGCCACGATCAAGCATGTGGCGGGCATTTTGGCCCCAGAAAGACAGCTGAGAAGATCTTGCAATGTGTTTTCTACTGGCTACAACTCTTCAAAGATGCTCATGACTATTGCAAGACTTGCTCCCGGTGCCAACACTTGGGCCGGATATCCCGGAGGAACGAGATGCCGCTCCAACCGATCTTGGTTGTGGAGATTTTCGATGTTTGGGGGATAGATTTCATGGGGCCGTTTCCCAGCTCTTTCGGGAACTTGTACATCCTTCTCGCTGTTGATTACGTCTCTAAATGGGTCGAGGCTGTGCCCAGCCGGACTAACGACAACAAGGTTGTCGTTAGGTTTCTTAAAGAAAACATTTTCTCCCGGTTTGGGCACCCCCGAGCGATCATTAGCGACAATGGAAGTCATTTCTGCAACAAGACTTTTGAGGCCTTGATGCGGAAATACTCCATTAATCATAAGCTATCCACGCCCTACCACCCCCAAACCTGCAGGCAGGCCGAAGTTTCAAATCGGCAAATCAAGCAGATACTGGAGAAGACGGTTTCCAAGAACCGTAAGGATTGGTCGCTGAAACTCACTGATGCCCTTTGGGCATTTCGAACCGCTTATAAGACCGACCTTGGCATGTCTCCCTATCGGCTTGTGTACGGAAAAGCCTGCCACCTACCTGTCGAAATAGAGCATCGCGCATTTTGGACGATAAAGGAGCTGAATCTGTCTCTCGAAGATGCGGGCAGCCATCGGAAGCTGCAACTGAACGAACTGAGCGAGCTTAGGGACGAGGCTTACGATAACACGGTTGTCGTTAAGAACCGAACGAAGGTGTTTCATGTTAAACACCTTTTGCGCAAAAATTTCGTACCTGGTCAGCAGGTACTGCTTTACGACACCAGACTTCACTTCCATCCTGGAAAGCTCAGATCTCGCTGGAAAGGGCTGTATTTTGTGCGGAATGTGTATCCGCAGGGCGCTGTGGATTTGGAAAATCCAAAGGACGGTTCATTTTTCAAAGTGAATGGACACCGACTCAAACCGTACCTTAGCGCCGAACCAACAGAGGAGCTCCTGTTCTTACAGGAGCCGGTTTACCTTGCATGATCTTCCTCTGCCTACCACCAAACTTCGGTTATCCAGCCAAGAACAGTGGACACTGTTCCAAATAAGTTTGGGGGTATGTACAAACCATTTTGTATATATTTGTGTATATTCTTTTTCTTTTCTTTAAAACAAAAACAAATAAAAATTTTGTATCGCTAACCGACAATTTTGACCCTTCAAATGATCTCTTCATGCAATGACAGTGAGGACACTGTCCAGTTTAAGTTTGGGGGTACGCTCGGTACGCATTTCTTACCTTCGCATTCATATGTATATTTTGCATCTGCATATTAAAATCCATAAAATCCATAAAAATCTGAAAATTTTCTAAAAACATAAAAACTTTTCTGTCAAGTTAGCTGGTGGGAGGACTCTGATTCAACATTTCGACGGTTTTGTTTGATAAAATAAGAATAACTAAATCTTATATTTAGATTTTGAAAACCTGAAATATAACCCTCCTTTGAAGTTAACTATAGCTGATATACGTCTTTACATCACACTACACGTGTCGTGAGTTTTTGGAAATTAGATGACAAGTCTTTTTATGTCTAAAAACTTTTAAACGGATAAATGATTTTCTGAGGATCAAATAGGTTTGTTCGGAAATAAGTAATATCAAGAATAGTTTATGAAGTGAGTGAATATGAAGGAATGTTATTGATGCCTTAATTGGAACTAAGTCTGAAAAATAACCCATCTGGAACTTGATTGGAATGATTACACACCAAAACCCACTAAACACGTCTTTTATCCAAAATAATTGAACTGCCGGCTATATCTCCGTTCGTATTAAATCATCATGATTTTCACGCCCAACTGTCTTTTGTTTGTGGACCTAGGTAACTTGAGTAATTAAGTCCGCTGGGGTGTTTCTACACCTAATGCCCTAAAACCAACAGGTTTGGGTGCATTGGCCCAAAACTCGCTAAGAAGCCTAGAAAGTCCAGATTAAAACAAAGTCATGAAAGTGTTCTCCCCGAGTTAAAATTCCTAACGGTTCTTTGTCTGAGAATAATCTTGATAAAAGACAGGCTTTTATAAAAAAAAAATTTAGCGGAGATATGAAGGTTTTGCTCTATGATAAAGACTATTGCACGTTCACAGAGGTGTGTATGAAATGAAAACAAGAAAAAGGTGGAGTGAAGAATAAGACCTAGTTTCCTGTTAGGGAAGATAGAAATTCTGAAGTTGAAACTTTACTGGAAAACGAAACTTGAAAAATGCTTAACTCTTTATAAAACTTATGTGATCCTTTTAAAATCGTTATCTGGGCTTTATTGTGCGACATGATGACTTTAATCGATCCTTCTGGAACTTAACGACACTATTTGCACTGCACGTAAAGACATATAAAATCTGTAGTTAAATAAAAAGCGAGGTGTGAAAAATAAAGGTTCGATAGTCTAGACTTAGGATAATAGAATTGTTATTTTCTGAAACAAAACTTTAAGGTTTGAATCTTAGTTATTTCACAAAACCAACTTGACCGGATTTTGTGGGTAGTATCCGCTGAAAACCCTCAGGAGACAACACTCCTCCTACTAGGGACACCTAGAGGTTTAACGGCTTGTTGCACATGCTAAGTGCAATCGCGTTCCCTGCGAAAGTGAGATTAGGATTTTTTGTGAATAAATTGGCTTTGCTCGGGACGAGCAAATGATAAGTTTGGGGGTATTTGTTCATATCAGATTTTTGCATTTTCATACCGCCCAATTTTTATCACATTGCATATCGGTAGATACTCTTGAGCCGTGTTTGCTAGTCAATTGCAGGATACAGGTTCTCGGTTCTAAAACGATGAAATTCATGGAAAACATGACAAAATCCGGGTTCCTGCCAACCACAGATAAAACACGGATCTCCGCTCTTTATCCATCTGTTGCCACACACCAGTTTAAGAGACAATATGTCAAATCAATGTCGTTTTCATGCACAAGGCTCTATGGCAGCACAAGATCCAAGAAATCTACGTAGAGCTCGAGGAAATCATGACAAAAAGTCCACATCAAATCACCTTTCCCTCAACAGAAATTCTGGAAAAATTGTGAAGAGTTTCCGAGAAAAATCACATACCATACTCAAGTACAAAGAAAACCAGGAAAAGCCACAAAATACGAAGGCCTAACTCCCTACTATGGCCGCGGAACCGCGGCCTAAGCATGCTTAGGCCGCGGATCCGCGGCCGTATGGTGGCGGCAGAAGTGGATTTTTTAGGGGCAGTTGGGTAATTTTGTAAGGGGGCAGATGGTTGCCCTAGGTTTTCATTTTCCAGCCTATAAATAGCCCAGAACTTGTGAAGCTAAGGGGTCCATAATCTTGTATTTTTTCTCTAGGTTTTAGAATACATGTTCTTCTTCCTCTTCTCATCTCTTCTCCATTAAAACTTGTAGTGAGCTTTTGAGTGAAGAATGATGAATAAAGAAGAACCGTTTATTATTATGCTTGTCTTGTTCTCTTGTTAATTATTGTAATTTTAATTTGTTAACTTAGTTGTTGTTATTTCTTGTTGTTTCTTTCTTTTCTCTTTTTCTTTATCCTTAAAACAACCATGATGCTTACGCTTGTTCCTTGCCAAGGTGAGGTCGCAAATAGCTAGTTGTTATCTTCTAATCTCTTTCTTTCTATCTTCCTCTTTTATTTTGTTTTATTTTTCCGTATCATGATGTGTGAGTAGTTTCATACTTGTTAGGGTAGGATAAGGGAAGTTTGAGAGAAGGAAATCTCTCTCACTCTTTCCTTGCCCAACAGCTTAATTCGACTCCCGTTAATTGAACCACAATCCGCTCCTTACGGCACCCTATCCTACATGATAGCGGTGATTCCGTAGTGAGACCGGTTGTGGTTGAATTAACCGGAGGTTATGGCTAAGAGCCAAGAACGGACGGACAAGCACCAAAAGGAAGAACTTATGCATTGGAAAGCCTAGCTTATACTCGCAAGTTCCTTCCTAGTCGTGCTAATCCCCGTTGTTGCCGATTACCGTAACACCGCGATTAAGAGGGGCAACGAAAGATGTGGGAGACTCCTAACTCAAACTAACCTAATCCTAACCCTAACAAGCTCTCTTTACATATCACTTTACCACTTAATTAATCACACCAATATCTGAAAAACTGGACTTAACTCGTTAAAACACATAGAAAAAGATTCCCATCTCCCTGCGGACGACCCGTACTCAACCGGCTAGCTACGAGCGAAACCGTCTTGATTGCGGTATTTAACTAAAACTTGAACACGCAGAATCCCTAACAATCAGTCTCCATGGACTTCATTGTGGGTCTACCCAGGACCAGTCGAGGGTACGACTCTATATGGGTGATTGTGGATCGACTGACGAAAGCGGCTCACTTTCTGCCAGTGAAGACCACTTTTGGATTTTCTCAGTACGCCCAGGTTTATATTGATGAGATAGTGCGACTGCATGGCGTTCCGACTTGCATCGTGTCTGACCGTGGCACCCAGTTTACCAGCCGATTGTGGCAGAAACTACAGGAAGCTTTGGGCACCCGATTGAGTTTTAGCACAGCCTTCCATCCGCAGACTGACGGTCAGTCGGAGCGTACGATTCAGACTCTTGAGGACATGCTCAGAGCTTGTGTTTTAGATTTCGGTGGTAGCTGGGATCGTCATTTGCCTTTGATCGAGTTTTCCTACAATAATAGCTTCCAGGAGACGATTCAGATGACACTTTTTGAGGCTTTATATGGGAGGAGATGTCGATCGCCTGTATGTTGGACAGAGCTCAGGGAGAGCTGTATTTTGGGGCCGCAGATTGTACAGGAGACGACCGAGAAGATACAGCTGATTCGGGACAGGATGAGAGCGGCACAGAGCAGGCAGAAATCATATGCTGACAGGCGCCGTCGCCGACTCGAGTTCGCTGTTGGCGATCATGTTTTCCTGAAGGTCTCTCCGATGAAAGGTGTGATGAGATTTGGGCGGAAAGGGAAACTGAGTCCTAGATATGTTGGTCCTTTCGAGATCCTAGAGCGTGTTGGTCCGGTCGCTTATCGGTTAGCTCTTCCGCCTAGCTTCCCCGATGTTCACCCCGTATTCCATGTCTCGATGCTCCGCAAGTACCTTCATGATCCTTCCCAGGTGATTCTGTTGGAGATAGTGCCCTCAGAGTCAATTATTGGATCACAGGCACGTGATTGCAATGATTGAGGGAGGACCTATCCCGGTAGGACAGTCTTACTCGAAATGATAGTATGCTATCTGGTTTATCTTTATCATCGTGTACTGTTTTAGGTGACCTGACATGTCGCTATTACACGTTGATAGAGCCCCTAGGATTCTTGCTTGACTACCAGCAGTATGATGGCGATCATATACGTGGGAGCTGGTAGTCTACAAGCACATCCTTAAAAGGTCCCTAGTCGTAGGAGTTTCGAGACATGGCATCGATACTCCATTAGTAGACTAGTGTATACAGTCGAGACCCCGACGAGGGGCGGTGGCCGGTCTCACAAGCCACTGGTGTCAGTTGGTTCACCTAAGATGTATACAGGTGCTCATTGGGTTATGAGTACACCGGACAGGACTCGCCGGGAACCTGCTAGTTGGGATTATACCAGACGTCAGATAGCAGTTCCCAGGTGACATGTGTACAGGTTAGTTCATCGACCTGAGATCGTCATTTGTCTCGTGTGAGTTCCCACTGTGCTTTGATTACTACCTTACCACGGCTCAAAGGAGTCGTGCAAACAGGTTTTAGTTGGGTACAGTCCCGAGCCACATGGAGGCAGTGAGCGGATCTTCAGGGGTTCGTCTCTCCCGGTATTGGGGGTGAGGTCGCGCTGTGTCTAGGAGAGCCATTACGCAAAGCCCTCGGCCGAGGCAGGAGATTTACTGGTAGGTATTCCAGTAGTATCTCAGGGCGTTCTGGGCTACACTCCGACACGACTTGTACCGCTTTTGGGGGTCTGACTTTTACCAACCCCCTAGGCCCGACATGCGATGCTCATAGACGAACGGACCGGACTGCACGGATATTGTCACTGACAGGCTCAGTAGGGTGTCAGGATGAGTTCGCTCATCGGCGTCCCTTTTGGTCAATAGCTGGTGGCCCGTCACGTATTGGCTAATACCTCTGACGTGCTAGTGGTTAAATCCACAGCTATAGTATTGACGAGTCTTTAGAGTCCACCACACTTTCAGTTACTCAGCTTTCGGGCGAAACGCTGTAGAGGCCGTATGGAGATATGGCAGGGTCCGATCAGATACGTGCGGTATTGCACGGATCAGGATCGGACAGTTTTGTACTAGTTGCCGTATACTTATATGGCAGGGTTCGATCTGATACGTGCGGTATTGCACGGATCAGGATCGGACGGATATTACTAGCCGGCTTTGGCTTAAGCCGGTCCTAGTTTAGTACAGTGTAGATTTTGTCTCATTGCATTTGTATCCGGTCGGAATACAGATGCGGGTGTGTATGCACAGTATCGGGGTTTTCTGTAATTTATTACGGGACCAGTTTTCTGGAGTTGCCAGTTTGCATTCCGTTCCGGCCGGTTTTTCTTTGTTCTTTCCCGGCCGGACTTTTCTGATGGAGGGGGTAATTTGCAGTTTTGCAAATTACATTTGGTGGAGGTTTTATTTGTAAGATGATTAATTATGATAGCATCTTTTTATTCCATTCTTTTCTATCATCTTGTCTTGCTTTATGAAGATTAGATATGAGATGATGTTTGATGTAAGTTTGATGATGATTATGTCTTGATGTGGTCACCACTTGCTTTACCCTACACTCACCTCCCTTCTTGCTTCATATTACCTCTCCACCATTCTCATTTAATATATAAGTTTTTCATGAGAAGGAAAAAAAAAAAAAGGAGAGAAGAAGAAGAAGAGAGCTTCATCTTGAGAGTTTCATTCATGATCTCATTTTCTTGCTAGAAAAATGCAAGCACCATTTTTCTATTCTTGATTCCTCCATCACCATGGCAACAAACCCCAAATGAGACAAGCATCTTCTACACTACATTCTACAGCATATCTTGAGCATGTCGAGTTGCCGGCTTCATGCTCGAGTTGCCTCGGTATTGAGGCGGGAGCCCGTAAAAGACGCAGGCGATGTGGTGCCCTTTCCGGCGAGGAGGCGACGATATGGAGACAAGACTTTCCGCGGGAGATCGGGACGATGAAGAGAAGACCGGAGGACTCGGATCACTCGGTATACTTCTCACCCTATCTCTTGATTGCTAGCATTAGGTTAATGGTAAACGATCCGGGTTTTCTTTGTCCGCGGTAGCGCCGGTTTCCGAGTAAGGAAAATTTTTGATTCCGCATTTTGGCCTCGAGTACGAGGCCGGGGCGCTGCCGTGGCGCAACATGGTATCAGAGCCACGCCATTAACCTTACCTAGCTTGTTCTAATGCGTTTTGCTTATCCGATCGACCAAAATTCCAAAAACCTCATTTTTGTTCACATCAGTTTTCTGTTGGAATTTTTTGGTGTCTAAAAATTTTTCAGGTTGCAGAAAAATGATGTGCTGAAAAAGATAAGACTACTGTAGAAAAACGACAAAGTGATTCCCTAGTTGGAGCGCGGAACCGCGGCCAAAACCCCCTTTGGGCCGCGGTTCCGCCGCACTATGGTGAGGTCACTTGGTCATTTTTCTGCGGTTGCTTTGTGGGCTGAAAATAGGGCTTTTGGAATATTAAATTTGGGCCCAGATCTTCTGTGACTGCTACAGTTTCACTTGGGAGCCCACTTGTTAATTGTTTGATTGATCGGATATTTTAAACACATTATTTCACAGTATTTACATTATATCTGCGACCGTGAATGTCACTTGATCGGTAAATCCCGTCTAACTGCTATAGCCCGGTTAGACGGATTTACGAACGTGACTTTCACGTTGATGTTCTATGTTTATGCTGTGATGTTGCGGATCGGTCGTGGGGGATAGCCTGGATGCAATGCTAGTACAGTTTCTGTTGTTTTATGTACATTTGATATTGCGGGGCGAGCGTCCGACATGTGGACTGCCGTCACTGCCTGTTTGTATTATTCTTTTGGGGCACGACCTGGTTGCGGTCGATGTACCCGGTGTATGTATATTTTTACTTTCTGTACTAGGATTACCCCGCGGAGGGGTGCACGGATAGCCGGGTTCTAGAGGGCAACGGGCCCGCATCTCATGGCATTGAGACGGAGGGGGCTTCACTCTGGGATTGGCGGGCTATTCGCCGCACTCGTAGGGGGTACAGGTTGACCCAGGAGGGGTGCCCAAGTTGCCGGATTCCGTGGAGTGCTGGGTGGTCCATTCACGGTACTGAAGGGGGCTGCCTCGCTTCAGGTTTTGGCGGGTGACTTGCCACGCCCGTAGGGGTCTAGGATTTCATTGCACAGGCTATCCACACGACCAGGGGAACGTCGGGTTTCAGCAGCGGCTCTGTGAAACCCGGGGCTTCCAGATATCTGTATTGTTCTGTGATGCTGTACATTTCTGTGATGTTGCATTTTATTCACGCCTTGAGCGAAATATAATATATTGGTATATATATTAGTAGATGTTGTATATGTTTTACATCCGCGCTAGTCCAGTCCCCGCTCTGCCGTTAGTTAGCTAACCTAACGGGTGATGACGGGACCCAGTGGCGAATGCGGATGGCATATACGTACATCAGTATATTTTCGTTCTTTGTGGTGTGATTAATTGATGGGACTGCGTTGATTCGGATCAATGCAAGATAAACAAACCTAATCTGATGTTGTTGGAACACTTTTCAAAAAGCTGTTATTGCAAGGACGTTCACTTTTGTTTTGCATCGTGGTATTCATTTGGAATATCCTGCTCCTCAGTCGACGAGGCAAGGGCCGAGATCCCTTCACCGGGAGTGACCCCTTGGACAGAAGTTTGCGTCAGGGCATTAACTTCACTATAGCCGATTACTTTTGCTTTGCATCGTGGTATTCATTTGGAATATCCTGCACCTCATTCTACGGGGAAAGAGCCGAGATCCCTTCACCGGGAGTGACCTCTTTAGTAAAAGTTTTCGTCACTATATTTTATAAAAAGTTGTGCAGTTCCTTCAACGATATCAAGTTCATTACGTTAAAGGTTTTTCGCCAAAAACCAGTCGTAGCCCTCCATCATTTCAGATTAGTATTACTTAGTATTCGTGCTGCGTATGTCGTGCTCAGCCGAGGCGTAGTGTTCGGTAGCTATGTAGTGCTTTTCTGTTGCATGGATATGTGATTGGGTAGGACAGTCGTACGGTCATTTTGGCTCAGTCAAGGACTCGTGCGGGTGGGTCTAATGCAATCAAGATAATGACGGGTTGAACTTGACTAGGATCCTTTGATATGTTGGCTCAGTCAAGGTCACTTGGGTCCTAGGGGTAAAAACACACATCGGGAGTTTCAAAAGAACTGAAACTTGCCAGGCATGCGCATACCTTCTGGAGTGTGGTGACTTGAGTGGATTCCGTCAAGTTATCATGCGATGATAGTTGGATCCCGATTCCCACTGATGAGTTAGTTTACTCCTCGGCTGATCCCGACTAATTCTTCTTTCAGGTTTGGAGGAGAATTTGAGGTACAGTGGGAGGTTTCCAGATTAGATAAAGTGATAACCATTCTGATCTAGGTTAGAGTGCACGCTGAGTGTTTCTTTTCTCTCTCTCTTTGGCAGCGACCATTGACCCGACCCTGGACTATGACTCAGTGACCAAGTTGACCGAACCTTCTTAACACTGGCTTTTGGATTGTCAGAGTTGCAGACCTCATTGCCACTCCTACTTTTACCCTTTTCTCCAGGACACCCCGTATTACTACGAACGTCCACTTCCATTGGACAAAACCATCGTATGGTTAGATAAGAACTCGAAGGAATTCGAGGATGGTTTCCGGTTCTGGAGAAAACGGATAGGACTATTCAGTTGTCTTTTCCCTTTTACCTTCTCTCAAGTTGTGAGTACTCCTTGGTTTAGGAGATAGTACACCTATTAGGCAAATTGGATAGTCTTCTTCCAAACCTTAGGCTGGTGCCGACCGGTAGGGAATGAAGAAAACCAATTAGCTTAAACGGTGTGCAGAAGGTATTAAGGTTAAGACAAAGCAAGGGATTAGTAAGAGGGCAAAGTAAATTGCGACTGATATTCACGACCAAACCAAGTATTTCTACGCCAATCCTAAATCACCTTTGTATTTCTCCAGGACACTCCGTATCACTACGAAGATCCACAGTTTATTTGGATACTCCATCGTATGGTTATATACGAACTCGAAAGGAACTTGTTCCAGTTCGGGGATGGATTCTGGTCCAGGAGAAATAGGAATAAGGTTTATTCAGTTGTCTTTTATCTTCACCTTCTCTCGCATTGCGAGTGCTCCTAGGATTAGGACAGTACACCCATTATGCTTACTGGATAGTCTTCTTCCAAACCATAGGCTGGTGCCGAATGGTAGGGAAGGAAGAAAACCATTTGGCCTAAAGGGGTGTGCAGAAGGTAATGACTAAAGACATATAAAGGGATTTGGAGAGGTAGCAAAGAATTATACGGTTATAGTTGTGAATCTGGATAATGGTAGAGGCATTACTAGGAATACCAGGATACCCCAACGAAACATCTCAATGTTTCAGTTTCACTGTGTACTATTAATAGAAAACTGATTTCCCAGTTAGACACTTGCTCCAGGGTATGTATTTACCAGGTATGATTCTCACATCTGTATGGTTTTACAGATGCTGAGTGGGAGTAAGTTATTGGGAATTAGGTGACCATCCTCTTTATATCGGGATTCGTTGTAATCGGTGATATTTGAGGAGATCACCTGGGCTGTTTGCCGGTCGGCAAATATTTGGTTATGAATATCCGCTGTTGTGCACCAATTTTAAATTGATATATCTGTACGTCTATTTTCATAGAGTGAGATATACCTTTTGATATTATGTCGATGACATTTACCTATATCAGTGGATGGTTAGGTAAGGAGCATTAAACAGCGGTGTAATTCTTCTTAACCATAAGTACAGTTTTCAACCTACGACACACAGTGAAAGAGTTGTTAGACTCAGCGGACTTATACAGAGTATTGTATGTTGTCCAGTGTCCATTAGGACAGAGGGGTTGGTCCTCATACTATATTCTGTTTACTTTTAACTTCTCTAGTTCTTAGACATGTGCTTCGTGGAAACACAGGGTCTAAGTTTTGAGGAGTTATAGGTATTTGAATAGAGTAGAGAACCAGGTGTAGCAAGTATCGGGATTCTTCAAAGTGATCGAAGATGCAGATACTTGTGTATGGTATTCAGTTGATAGTAATGATAAAGAGAAATTGCTTCTTTTTCAGGTTACTCATAATTGGAAGCATTCCTAAGTTGAGTAACGCTGATCGGCCTCCTTCCATTTAGTTAACATGCACTGGAGACAGCTGCATGATTTGAATCTGGTTCAATTAAATCAGTGCCTCTGTTTCTATATTGGATATAGAACAGTTCATATCTTGACATTGTTAAGGTACGGGGAGTTGTCCGGCTTATGCTTAAAACCAGACACTGGACAACTCAAGTCACGTTTCTGTAATGGCTGTTTGTGGGTTGACCCAGGCTATGACGAGGGTTGACTTTCTACCATCTGGCAGATCAATAGAAATATTGTTCTTGACTCGCCACAGTTTTATTAAAAATGGATTTTTTCAAAAACAGCAGTGGGAGTATGGTAGAACTGGAAGTGATTCCAGAACCGCAAACGATTACTGAAGATTTGATAAGGAACCTAAAGATTCAATCTGTTTTGACATTCCATTGGCCACTCCGCAGATAAGGTGGGTAACTTCAGGCACCCGAGAGGTACTCCGTTAGCCTCAAGGACGGTGACAGGGAAGTTCTTGTTTACCCACACTTGCCATTGTTGTTGTTCCAGGCTGCGAGACCCGACAGGAGGATGAGTATAGCCTCGTTCTAAACTAGCTTTAGAAGTGCACGTCTATATGACTCTGCCAGAGGGTTTTCGTAGTCAGTGGGAGCAGCGGAAGCATTGGTAGACATCAGGCTTATGTCTAATTTTAGACTAAAGCAGATATAGCGGAGATAGATCATCTATTTCTGATGTGACAGTCATAGGTTTGACGTCATCAGAATAGGGGATGGATCTGTTGAGAAGGTAGTAGGAAGTGATATTCCTATACTACGATCGGTTATACTTTGGTTGTCACACAGTGGTTTCTCCGCACAGGACTTGGATATTATATCAGACATTCTGGTTACTAGATCTATGGTTTTAGATCTAGATTTGGGTGGTTTCCTAATCTGGGTACCTTGACAGCATTCTATGAGTATTTAGAATGGACGACTCCTAGCACGATAGTACACCTGCAGGTAATGGAGTCACCCTCTCTAGAGGTGTCTTACAGACTAAAGGGGAGAGGGATACGCATGATTGACAGATCACTTGCTTAGGCAATTGAGTCAATCATGAGATGTCAAGTACCACACCAGATGTTGTTCTTGCAGTAGGTGCAATAAGTTGATATTAATCCAATCCTGGAGAAACAGTCGGAAGCAGTTTTAGAACATAAGTGAATGTTCTAGGGATATGATAACGGCTGCCTCCTTTAGGAGACGGTTATTACTCCAGGCTTCCAAGGTGACATGGACGACAAGTAGGTTGTCAGAGTTATAGTTTTCCCTCTGACGAGGGGCAGTATTTTGGACAGGTGATCCAAGGCAGATACTGAGGGAGGCATGGCGCAGGATACTGATTAAGTTCAGTTGACGATACAGTCTAAGAAGTTTGGATTTGGAGTTCATTTATGAACTAGGTCCCATCAGACATCCAGACATTCCAAGACAGGTATTGCTCATTTCGGGAGATGGTTTTCTCCGCGAACTTGAGATATAGAGAGACATAGAAAGAAACATCACAGCGGATCCACTCACTAAGGCTATTCCTCGAACGCAATAGTTTCGCAAACGGGTTTTGTGAGACTGACTAGTAGAGGAGTTGGGTGTTCGGTATCACACGGGCTGTGAGTATGCGACATCGCAATAATTAGCCTTGAGTGCAAGTGGGAGATTGTTGGAGATAGTGCCCTCAGAGTCAATTATTGGATCACAGGCACGTGATTGCAATGATTGAGGGAGGACCTATCCCGGTAGGACAGTCTTACTCGAAATGATAGTATGCTATCTGGTTTATCTTTATCATCGTGTACTGTTTTAGGTGACCTGACATGTCGCTATTACACGTTGATAGAGCCCCTAGGATTCTTGCTTGACTACCAGCAGTATGATGGCGATCATATACGTGGGAGCTGGTAGTCTACAAGCACATCCTTAAAAGGTCCCTAGTCGTAGGAGTTTCGAGACAGGGCATCGATACTCCATTAGTAGACTAGTGTATACAGTCGAGACCCCGACGAGGGGCGGTGGCCGGTCTCACAAGCCACTGGTGTCAGTTGGTTCACCTAAGATGTATACAGGTGCTCATTGGGTTATGAGTACACCGGACAGGACTCGCCGGGAACCTGCTAGTTGGGATTATACCAGACGTCAGATAGCAGTTCCCAGGTGACATGTGTACAGGTTAGTTCATCGACCTGAGATCGTCATTTGTCTCGTGTGAGTTCCCACTGTGCTTTGATTACTACCTTACCACGGCTCAAAGGAGTCGTGCAAACAGGTTTTAGTTGGGTACAGTCCCGAGCCACATGGAGGCAGTGAGCGGATCTTCAGGGGTTCGTCTCTCCCGGTATTGGGGGTGAGGTCGCGCTGTGTCTAGGAGAGCCATTACGCAAAGCCCTCGGCCGAGGCAGGAGATTTACTGGTAGGTATTCCAGTAGTATCTCAGGGCGTTCTGGGCTACACTCCGACACGACTTGTACCGCTTTTGGGGGTCTGACTTTTACCAACCCCCTAGGCCCGACTTGCGATGCTCATAGACGAACGGACCGGACTGTACGGATATTGTCACTGACAGGCTCAGTAGGGTGTCAGGATGAGTTCGCTCATCGGCGTCCCTTTTGGTCAATAGCTGGTGGCCCGTCACGTATTGGCTAATACCTCTGACGTGCTAGTGGTTAAATCCACAGCCATAGTATTGACGAGTCTTTAGAGTCCACCACACTTTCAGTTACTCAGCTTTCGGGCGAAACGCTGTAGAGGCCGTATGGAGATATGGCAGGGTCCGATCAGATACGTGCGGTATTGCACGGATCAGGATCGGACAGTTTTGTACTAGTTGCCGTATACTTATATGGCAGGGTTCGATCTGATACGTGCGGTATTGCACGGATCAGGATCGGACGGATATTACTAGCCGGCTTTGGCTTAAGCCGGTCCTAGTTTAGTACAGTGTAGATTTTGTCTCATTGCATTTGTATCCGGTCGGAATACAGATGCGGGTGTGTATGCACAGTATCGGGGTTTTCCTGTAATTTATTACGGGACCAGTTTTCTGGAGTTGCCAGTTTGCATTCCGTTCCGGCCGGTTTTTCTTTGTTCTTTCCCGGCCGGACTTTTCTGATGGAGGGGGTAATTTGCAGTTTTGCAAATTACATTTGGTGGAGGTTTTATTTGTAAGATGATTAATTATGATAGCATCTTTTTATTCCATTCTTTTCTATCATCTTGTCTTGCTTTATGAAGATTAGATATGAGATGATGTTTGATGTAAGTTTGATGATGATTATGTCTTGATGTGGTCACCACTTGCTTTACCCTACACTCACCTCCCTTCTTGCTTCATATTACCTCCTCCACCATTCTCATTTAATATATAAGTTTTTCATGAGAAGGAAAAAAAAAAAAAAGGAGAGAAGAAGAAGAAGAGAGCTTCATCTTGAGAGTTTCATTCATGATCTCATTTTCTTGCTAGAAAAATGCAAGCACCATTTTTCTATTCTTGATTCCTCCATCACCATGGCAACAAACCCCAAATGAGACAAGCATCTTCTACACTACATTCTACAGCATATCTTGAGCATGTCGAGTTGCCGGCTTCATGCTCGAGTTGCCTCGGTATTGAGGCGGGAGCCCGTAAAAGACGCAGGCGATGTGGTGCCCTTTCCGGCGAGGAGGCGACGATATGGAGACAAGACTTTCCGCGGAAGATCGGGACGATGAAGAGAAGACCGGAGGACTCGGATCACTCGGTATACTTCTCACCCTATCTCTTGATTGCTAGCATTAGGTTAATGGTAAACGATCCGGGTTTTCTTTGTCCGCGGTAGCGCCGGTTTCCGAGTAAGGAAAATTTTTGATTCCGCATTTTGGCCTCGAGTACGAGGCCGGGGCGCTGCCGTGGCGCAACATGGTATCAGAGCCACGCCATTAACCTTACCTAGCTTGTTCTAATGCGTTTTGCTTATCCGATCGACCAAAATTCCAAAAACCTCATTTTTGTTCACATCAGTTTTCTGTTGGAATTTTTTGGTGTCTAAAAATTTTTCAGGTTGCAGAAAAATGATGTGCTGAAAAAGATAAGACTACTGTAGAAAAACGACAAAGTGATTCCCTAGTTGGAGCGCGGAACCGCGGCCAAAACCCCCTTTGGGCCGCGGTTCCGCCGCACTATGGTGAGGTCACTTGGTCATTTTTCTGCGGTTGCTTTATGGGCTGAAAATAGGGCTTTTGGAATATTAAATTTGGGCCCAGATCTTCTGTGACTGCTACAGTTTCACTTGGGAGCCCACTTGTTAATTGTTTGATTGATCGGATATTTTAAACACATTATTTCACAGTATTTACATTATATCTGCGACCGTGAATGTCACTTGATCGGTAAATCCCGTCTAACTGCTATAGGCCGGTTAGACGGATTTGCGAACGTGACTTTCACGTTGATGTTCTATGTTTATGCTGTGATGTTGCGGATCGGTCGTGGGGGATAGCCTGGATGCAATGCTAGTACAGTTTCTGTTGTTTTATGTACATTTGATATTGCGGGGCGAGCGTCCGACATGTGGACTGCCGTCACTGCCTGTTTGTATTATTCTTTTGGGGCACGACCTGGTTGCGGTCGATGTACCCGGTGTATGTATATTTTTACTTTCTGTACTAGGATTACCCCGCGGAGGGGTGCACGGATAGCCGGGTTCTAGAGGGCAACGGGCCCGCATCTCATGGCATTGAGACGGAGGGGGCTTCACTCTGGGATTGGCGGGCTATTCGCCGCACTCGTAGGGGGTACAGGTTGACCCAGGAGGGGTGCCCAAGTTGCCGGATTCCGTGGAGTGCTGGGTGGTCCATTCACGGTACTGAAGGGGGCTGCCTCGCTTCAGGTTTTGGCGGGTGACTTGCCACGCCCGTAGGGGTCTAGGATTTCATTGCACAGGCTATCCACACGACCAGGGGAACGTCGGGTTTCAGCAGCGGCTCTGTGAAACCCGGGGCTTCCAGATATCTGTATTGTTCTGTGATGCTGTACATTTCTGTGATGTTGCATTTTATTCACGCCTTGAGCGAAATATAATATATTGGTATATATATTAGTAGATGTTGTATATGTTTTACATCCGCGCTAGTCCAGTCCCCGCTCTGCCGTTAGTTAGCTAACCTAACGGGTGATGACGGGACCCAGTGGCGAATGCGGATGGCATATACGTACGTCAGTATATTTTCGTTCTTTGTGGTGTGATTAATTGATGGGACTGCGTTGATTCGGATCAATGCAAGATAAACAAACCTAATCTGATGTTGTTGGAACACTTTTCAAAAAGCTGTTATTGCAAGGACGTTCACTTTTGTTTTGCATCGTGGTATTCATTTGGAATATCCTGCTCCTCAGTCGACGAGGCAAGGGCCGAGATCCCTTCACCGGGAGTGACCCCTTGGACAGAAGTTTGCGTCAGGGCATTAACTTCACTATAGCCGAATACTTTTGCTTTGCATCGTGGTATTCATTTGGAATATCCTGCACCTCATTCTACGGGGAAAGAGCCGAGATCCCTTCACCGGGAGTGACCTCTTTAGTAAAAGTTTTCGTCACTATATTTTATAAAAAGTTGTGCAGTTCCTTCAATGATATCAAGTTCATTACGTTAAAGGTTTTTCGCCAAAAACCAGTCGTAGCCCTCCGTCATTTCAGATTAGTATTACTTAGTATTCGTGCTGCGTATGTCGTGCTCAGCCGAGGCGTAGTGTTCGGTAGCTATGTAGTGCTTTTCTGTTGCATGGATATGTGATTGGGTAGGACAGTCGTACGGTCATTTTGGCTCAGTCAAGGACTCGTGCGGGTGGGTCTAATGCAATCAAGATAATGACGGGTTGAACTTGACTAGGATCCTTTGATATGTTGGCTCAGTCAAGGTCACTTGGGTCCTAGGGGTAAAAACACACATCGGGAGTTTCAAAAGAACTGAAACTTGCCAGGCATGCGCATACCTTCTGGAGTGTGGTGACTTGAGTGGATTCCGTCAAGTTATCATGCGATGATAGTTGGATCCCGATTCCCACTGATGAGTTAGTTTACTCCTCGGCTGATCCCGACTAATTTTTCTTTCAGGTTTGGAGGAGAATTTGAGGTACAGTGGGAGGTTTCCAGATTAGATAAAGTGATAACCATTCTGATCTAGGTTAGAGTGCACGCTGAGTGTTTCTTTTCTCTCTCTCTTTGGCAGCGACCATTGACCCGACCCTGGACTATGACTCAGTGACCAAGTTGACCGAACCTTCTTAACACTGGCTTTTGGATTGTCAGAGTTGCAGACCTCATTGCCACTCCTACTTTTACCCTTTTCTCCAGGACACCCCGTATTACTACGAACGTCCACTTCCATTGGACAAAACCATCGTATGGTTAGATAAGAACTCGAAGGAATTCGAGGATGGTTTCCGGTTCTGGAGAAAACGGATAGGACTATTCAGTTGTCTTTTCCCTTTTACCTTCTCTCAAGTTGTGAGTACTCCTTGGTTTAGGAGATAGTACACCTATTAGGCAAATTGGATAGTCTTCTTCCAAACCTTAGGCTGGTGCCGACCGGTAGGGAATGAAGAAAACCAATTAGCTTAAACGGTGTGCAGAAGGTATTAAGGTTAAGACAAAGCAAAGGATTAGTAAGAGGGCAAAGTAAATTGCGACTGATATTCACGACCAAACCAAGTATTTCTACGCCAATCCTAAATCACCTTTGTATTTCTCCAGGACACTCCGTATCACTACGAAGATCCACAGTTTATTTGGATACTCCATCGTATGGTTATATACGAACTCGAAAGGAACTTGTTCCAGTTCGGGGATGGATTCTGGTCCAGGAGAAATAGGAATAAGGTTTATTCAGTTGTCTTTTATCTTCACCTTCTCTCGCATTGCGAGTGCTCCTAGGATTAGGACAGTACACCCATTATGCTTACTGGATAGTCTTCTTCCAAACCATAGGCTGGTGCCGAATGGTAGGGAAGGAAGAAAACCATTTGGCCTAAAGGGGTGTGCAGAAGGTAATGACTAAAGACATATAAAGGGATTTGGAGAGGTAGCAAAGAATTATACGGTTATAGTTGTGAATCTGGATAATGGTAGAGGCATTACTAGGAATACCAGGATACCCCAACGAAACATCTCAATGTTTCAGTTTCACTGTGTACTATTAATAGAAAACTGATTTCCCAGTTAGACACTTGCTCCAGGGTATGTATTTACCAGGTATGATTCTCACATCTGTATGGTTTTACAGATGCTGAGTGGGAGTAAGTTATTGGGAATTAGGTGACCATCCTCTTTATATCGGGATTCGTTGTAATCGGTGATATTTGAGGAGATCACCTGGGCTGTTTGCCGGTCGGCAAATATTTGGTTATGAATATCCGCTGTTGTGCACCAATTTTAAATTGATATATCTGTACGTCTATTTTCATAGAGTGAGATATACCTTTTGATATTATGTCGATGACATTTACCTATATCAGTGGATGGTTAGGTAAGGAGCATTAAACAGCGGTGTAATTCTTCTTAACCATAAGTACAGTTTTCAACCTACGACACACAGTGAAAGAGTTGTTAGACTCAGCGGACTTATACAGAGTATTGTATGTTGTCCAGTGTCCATTAGGACAGAGGGGTTGGTCCTCATACTATATTCTGTTTACTTTTAACTTCTCTAGTTCTTAGACATGTGCTTCGTGGAAACACAGGGTCTAAGTTTTGAGGAGTTATAGGTATTTGAATAGAGTAGAGAACCAGGTGTAGCAAGTATCGGGATTCTTCAAAGTGATCGAAGATGCAGATACTTGTGTATGGTATTCAGTTGATAGTAATGATAAAGAGAAATTGCTTCTTTTTCAGGTTACTCATAATTGGAAGCATTCCTAAGTTGAGTAACGCTGATCGGCCTCCTTCCATTTAGTTAACATGCACTGGAGACAGCTGCATGATTTGAATCTGGTTCAATTAAATCAGTGCCTCTGTTTCTATATTGGATATAGAACAGTTCATATCTTGACATTGTTAAGGTACGGGGAGTTGTCCGGCTTATGCTTAAAACCAGACACTGGACAACTCAAGTCACGTTTCTGTAATGGCTGTTTGTGGGTTGACCCAGGCTATGACGAGGGTTGACTTTCTACCATCTGGCAGATCAATAGAAATATTGTTCTTGACTCGCCACAGTTTTATTAAAAATGGATTTTTTCAAAAACAGCAGTGGGAGTATGGTAGAACTGGAAGTGATTCCAGAACCGCAAACGATTACTGAAGATTTGATAAGGAACCTAAAGATTCAATCTGTTTTGACATTCCATTGGCCACTCCGCAGATAAGGTGGGTAACTTCAGGCACCCGAGAGGTACTCCGTTAGCCTCAAGGACGGTGACAGGGAAGTTCTTGTTTACCCACACTTGCCATTGTTGTTGTTCCAGGCTGCGAGACCCGGCAGGAGGATGAGTATAGCCTCGTTCTAAACTAGCTTTAGAAGTGCACGTCTATATGACTCTGCCAGAGGGTTTTCGTAGTCAGTGGGAGCAGCGGAAGCATTGGTAGACATCAGGCTTATGTCTAATTTTAGACTAAAGCAGATATAGCGGAGATAGATCATCTATTTCTGATGTGACAGTCATAGGTTTGACGTCATCAGAATAGGGGATGGATCTGTTGAGAAGGTAGTAGGAAGTGATATTCCTATACTACGATCGGTTATACTTTGGTTGTCACACAGTGGTTTCTCCGCACAGGACTTGGATATTATATCAGACATTCTGGTTACTAGATCTATGGTTTTAGATCTAGATTTGGGTGGTTTCCTAATCTGGGTACCTTGACAGCATTCTATGAGTATTTAGAATGGACGACTCCTAGCACGATAGTACACCTGCAGGTAATGGAGTCACCCTCTCTAGAGATGTCTTACAGACTAAAGGGGAGAGGGATACGCATGATTGACAGATCACTTGCTTAGGCAATTGAGTCAATCATGAGATGTCAAGTACCACACCAGATGTTGTTCTTGCAGTAGGTGCAATAAGTTGATATTAATCCAATCCTGGAGAAACAGTCGGAAGCAGTTTTAGAACATAAGTGAATGTTCTAGGGATATGATAACGGCTGCCTCCTTTAGGAGACGGTTATTACTCCAGGCTTCCAAGGTGACATGGACGACAAGTAGGTTGTCAGAGTTATAGTTTTCCCTCTGACGAGGGGCAGTATTTTGGACAGGTGATCCAAGGCAGATACTGAGGGAGGCATGGCGCAGGATACTGATTAAGTTCAGTTGACGATACAGTCTAAGAAGTTTGGATTTGGAGTTCATTTATGAACTAGGTCCCATCAGACATCCAGACATTCCAAGACAGGTATTGCTCATTTCGGGAGATGGTTTTCTCCGCGAACTTGAGATATAGAGAGACATAGAAAGAAACATCACAGCGGATCCACTCACTAAGGCTATTCCTCGAACGCAATAGTTTCGCAAACGGGTTTTGTGAGACTGACTAGTAGAGGAGTTGGGTGTTCGGTATCACACGGGCTGTGAGTATGCGACATCGCAATAATTAGCCTTGAGTGCAAGTGGGAGATTGTTGGAGATAGTGCCCTCAGAGTCAATTATTGGATCACAGGCACGTGATTGCAATGATTGAGGGAGGACCTATCCCGGTAGGACAGTCTTACTCGAAATGATAGTATGCTATCTGGTTTATCTTTATCATCGTGTACTGTTTTAGGTGACCTGACATGTCGCTATTACACGTTGATAGAGCCCCTAGGATTCTTGCTTGACTACCAGCAGTATGATGGCGATCATATACGTGGGAGCTGGTAGTCTACAAGCACATCCTTAAAAGGTCCCTAGTCGTAGGAGTTTCGAGACAGGGCATCGATACTCCATTAGTAGACTAGTGTATACAGTCGAGACCCCGACGAGGGGCGGTGGCCGGTCTCACAAGCCACTGGTGTCAGTTGGTTCACCTAAGATGTATACAGGTGCTCATTGGGTTATGAGTACACCGGACAGGACTCGCCGGGAACCTGCTAGTTGGGATTATACCAGACGTCAGATAGCAGTTCCCAGGTGACATGTGTACAGGTTAGTTCATCGACCTGAGATCGTCATTTGTCTCGTGTGAGTTTCCACTGTGCTTTGATTACTACCTTACCACGGCTCAAAGGAGTCGTGCAAACAGGTTTTAGTTGGGTACAGTCCCGAGCCACATGGAGGCAGTGAGCGGATCTTCAGGGGTTCGTCTCTCCCGGTATTGGGGGTGAGGTCGCGCTGTGTCTAGGAGAGCCATTACGCAAAGCCCTCGGCCGAGGCAGGAGATTTACTGGTAGGTATTCCAGTAGTATCTCAGGGCGTTCTGGGCTACACTCCGACACGACTTGTACCGCTTTTGGGGGTCTGACTTTTACCAACCCCCTAGGCCCGACATGCGATGCTCATAGACGAACGGACCGGACTGTACGGATATTGTCACTGACAGGCTCAGTAGGGTGTCAGGATGAGTTCGCTCATCGGCGTCCCTTTTGGTCAATAGCTGGTGGCCCGTCACGTATTGGCTAATACCTCTGACGTGCTAGTGGTTAAATCCACAGCCATAGTATTGACGAGTCTTTAGAGTCCACCACACTTTCAGTTACTCAGCTTTCGGGCGAAACGCTGTAGAGGCCGTATGGAGATATGGCAGGGTCCGATCAGATACGTGCGGTATTGCACGGATCAGGATCGGACAGTTTTGTACTAGTTGCCGTATACTTATATGGCAGGGTTCGATCTGATACGTGCGGTATTGCACGGATCATGATCGGACGGATATTACTAGCCGGCTTTGGCTTAAGCCGGTCCTAGTTTAGTACAGTGTAGATTTTGTCTCATTGCATTTGTATCCGGTCAGAATACAGATGCGGGTGTGTATGCACAGTATCGGGGTTTTCCTGTAATTTATTACGGGACCAGTTTTCTGGAGTTGCCAGTTTGCATTCCGTTCCGGCCGGTTTTTCTTTGTTCTTTCCCGGCCGGACTTTTCTGATGGAGGGGGTAATTTGCAGTTTTGCAAATTACATTTGGTGGAGGTTTTATTTGTAAGATGATTAATTATGATAGCATCTTTTTATTCCATTCTTTTCTATCATCTTGTCTTGCTTTATGAAGATTAGATATGAGATGATGTTTGATGTAAGTTTGATGATGATTATGTCTTGATGTGGTCACCACTTGCTTTACCCTACACTCACCTCCCTTCTTGCTTCATATTACCTCCTCCACCATTCTCATTTAATATATAAGTTTTTCATGAGAAGGAAAAAAAAAAGGAGAGAAGAAGAAGAAGAGAGCTTCATCTTGAGAGTTTCATTCATGATCTCATTTTCTTGCTAGAAAAATGCAAGCACCATTTTTTTATTCTTGATTCCTCCATCACCATGGCAACAAACCCCAAATGAGACAAGCATCTTCTACACTACATTCTACAGCATATCTTGAGCATGTCGAGTTGCCGGCTTCATGCTCGAGTTGCCTCGGTATTGAGGCGGGAGCCCGTAAAAGACGCAGGCGATGTGGTGCCCTTTCCGGCGAGGAGGCGACGATATGGAGACAAGACTTTCCGCGGGAGATCGGGACGATGAAGAGAAGACCGGAGGACTCGGATCACTCGGTATACTTCTCACCCTATCTCTTGATTGCTAGCATTAGGTTAATGGTAAACGATCCGGGTTTTCTTTGTCCGCGGTAGCGCCGGTTTCCGAGTAAGGAAAATTTTTGATTCCGCATTTTGGCCTCGAGTACGAGGCCGGGGCGCTGCCGTGGCGCAACAGATTCAGCACCAAACCATCCAGTTAGAGCGTGATCTTTCTTTCACCAAGCAGCCGGTTGTCATTTTGGATCGGCAGGTGAAGAAATTGAGGTCGAAGGTTATACCGTCCGTCAAGGTCCTTTGGCGTGGCCCGAACAGCGAGGAGGTCACCTGGGAGACCGAGGTCGAGATGAGGAAGAGATATCCCCATCTTTTTGAAGGTATGCATAGTTAAATTCTAAATTCGGGGACCGAATTTCTTTAAGTGGGGAAGATTGTAACCCTTCGAAAAATCGTTTAGGCAGTTTTTCGGTAATCGGCTAATTTTTCGGTTTTTTCCGTAAAAAGTCAAAATAGGTATTTTTCATTGTAGACCTAATTATACAAAATTTAGATAAGATATTACTATAATTTTGTCACTAAAATTTCACTTATAATTTTCTAGTTAAATAAAAAAATTTCGTAATTAATTATTTTTTTATTATTTTAAGCCTTTTTTAAATACATTAAATTAGTAATAAATACAAATTTAATTAGGTAAATTTCATAATTAGGAGTCTTTATAAGCTAAAATATGGTGTTAATAAAATTGTATCATGACTTGCAACATTTTAGTTTTATGGTGTGAAAATTATGAAAAAAATGATGTAAAAAGGGGTTTTTTTTGTAAAAAGTTGATGTGAAATGCATTAAATGAGATGTGAGGGATCTTTTTGACCTAGAAACTTCTCCAAAAACCCCCACACCCTCCTCCTCTTCACCTCTGGCCGAAAATAGCAGCAGCTCCCCCTCTTTTCACCTCAATTCTTGCTTCAAAAATCATGAAAAATCATGAAAAATCATGAAAAATCCATAAAAATTCACCATTTTCTTCTCCAATTCAATGCTAAACCCTAATCCACTCTCTCCTCAACCAAATTTAGTTCAAAACTAGAAGAAAGGAGGCTTCTTTGGTGGCTTGATCATGCTAGGGTTCCATTTGTGAGGTGAAATTCTAAACTAGTTTGTTAACTTGTAGTTTATGTGTGCTAAAATTCAATTTTGAAGTATTAATTTAGTTGTAAATTCTTGTTCATGAAAATCAAGAATGGGATTTGGTGTTGAACTAGGGTTTGAAGCATGGTTGTTAGAGTTAAGTTAGGGCTTTGGTTACCTATTTGATTAGGGTGGTTAATTGCGGAGGGTTACGCTCGCTAAGTCGTTAAATTGCGACGTTTGCATCGAATCGGTTTGAAATTTGCTTACTAGATTTTTACAAAAATTAGAATGCGATCAAATTGTGTTATGTTAGCGATATAATTAGCTTCGTATAGGACTATTAGAGTGCGCGAACGTGGGGTTTCTTCTAGTCGGGTTTTAGTTTTGTCGATTTCCCCGAAATGACGATTCTAGTTAACGATTAGCGATTTTCGTGCGTTTTCCTGCGCACCGAGTGTATGTTATGTTTAATTCGAGAGCGTCGATAATTGTATATGGTGACTTGCATTGTTTTAGGTTTTGTAATCTTATTCTTGGTGTTGAGCAAATATAGGATCGGTCGGGGAAACATCGGACACGGCACGTAAAGGCAAGGCGGTGGTCGGATCGGGTTAGCGGGGATTTCAGGTGAGTAGATGTATTCATCTATGGGGGAATCGTCTGAATGGCGCGTGGCGCCCCCCCTAATTAGGATTACCCTACTTTTTGCAAGATTTATATTGTTAGCTAGCTTATCCATTCATGTACACTGCATACCCTTATAGCGAACAGTATATTAGATTGCATGGACATTCATCTATACTTATGCAATATCACTTCGTAGGACACGAACACCATTACCATTGGCATCTGTTGCACGCGCACTATTCATGTGACACACACGCCTTTGGTAATTGCCATGCCACGTGCACTATAGAACCTGTTTAACTTAATAACGCTATTTGCATTCATACATGATATATGGAATTGCATAGCATGCATATACCTCGCATTACCATCATATCTACATAGATCTCTAGCCAAAACTCACATCATATACATTGATATCATAGACATTTATCATATATAACATGTGAACATTATGATTTTCTTGAGGATTTCAGTATTGCTGCGATTTCTGGATTTTTGGGGAAAACCGCAAGAATTTAACAAAAGCTTATATTTATCATTTTTTAAAAACAAAGTTGCGGTTTTCTCGTGATGTATGTGTCGTCCACCATGAGATTTCATGTTTTCTGTTGGATTTCGAGACCCGATTCGAGGAGTGGATGAACCGTCTCGGGTACATGGTGGGCCCGGTATGGTACCCCGGGGCAAGAAGATCGAGTTGTAGACGATGAGCCTGGCAGGGGAAGACTACCTACCGGTGATGTCTGGCGCGGCGGATATCCGGAGGATACCGACCGTTGTCGTGAGATTTATGATATGGGCCGATCCGGACTGACGGAGCCCGATATTGAGACAGATATGATTTCATATTTGGTGTCGATGCTTGACACGGGTTTTCAGATGATTTCTTGATGGTACTTAGCTATTATACAGATATTCATTTTCTAAAGTTAAGAATTCAATACCCTTAGTATTTAAAACACTTAAAGAGTTAGAAATGACATTGCATACATGTGCATGCATACTAGAGCTATTATATCACATATGGACATGCATGTTGTGGTGCATTGCGTGCATTCTTACGATTTCCTTATTAGATGTTATATTTACTCACGAGCTGGCAACTCACCCCCGTTGTGCCACAGTGTCTTGCAGGTCGGACCCGTCACCCTTGCAGCGGCGGGCTATCCTATCATCAGCTCCTTTTGCTCAGACTCGTGACATCGCCTGTAGGTGGGTTGCGAGCACACTTTATTTCTTTTTGCTTTATCATTGTATCTAGTATTCTCCATCTACCACTTTATATTGTATATGTGACCTAGTGGTGAGACTGAGAGATTTGTATAATTATGGTTTCTTTTGGGTCGAGCTCACTTGAGCCGGCGTTGTGTTTTCTGATATTTTGCGTTTCTTTTATGCTCTTTTCTTGATATTGCTATTATATTGCATGTGGTTGTGATCCGCCTTTGGCGAAGAGCTAGCTCTCGCTTGGGGATGCCATTTTTATGATTACAGGTTTATTATCTTGTTGTACCCATTTTGGGGGGATAGAAAATACAGGGGAGACTCTGCCGAAATTTTCGGAAATTTTTGATGTTTTAAAAAGGGATACTATGCAACTTAAATGATTTTTAAAAACCATTTTCATTAAAGGTTTTTCTTCACTCTCTTTTGATTTTGGTTTAGATTCTTCTGGGCTTTGGCTGACTTAGGTTACGGTACGCCTTTGGACGTCTCGTAATCTAAGTGCCAGTCGCGTTCCGTACTTTCGGGTTGTGACACTATCTCTCTCTTCCTCCCTTGATTCTTAACTCATGAGATGGTAGGGAGGAAGATGAAGATGAATGTCACGTCCCAAAAGTATGAAACATGACCGGCACCTAGACTACGAAAGACTCAAGGCGTACGTACTCTAAGTAAGCCGAGCCCAGAAATCCAAACCAAGAAAAGTAGTAGAGAGTAGGAAGAACCATATCAAATCAACCTGTAAGCAACATAGTATACAACGCCTAAAGGCGAGGATCACAACAGAAATGAAACTCAACCAGCAAGAAACCCATGGAAATATAATGCGCGACTCTAAGGTCGAAAGAATAAACATCACTGGTCTCTATCTCAAATAAATACATGTTTGGTTGATGGAATTTCTAGATACAACTGAAATATAATATACAATGTATAATGATGGGTACGATACAATAACCCACCTACTAGAAGATAGCAAGTCACCCGAAAAGAAACCGTGCCCACAAAGCCGTAATGGAACCTGTACGGCAAATCTGCAAGAAACTGGGGCACAACGGGGGTGGGTTGCCAACTCGTGAGTAGAAAAAGATCTAGGAACAGAAAATCGCATGTATGACGCAATCCTAGGTCATATAATCATAATGTAATCCTCAAATATATAACCAGCAACCTATAACAATGACTAGGGTAAATATCTAACCCAAGTATAAACCCATGTGCCCGTGTCAGTGCATCAGGTAGCAATGTATCATATGGATGATGTATGAATGCATGAAACAGAATGCATGTACTGAAGAAAACTGCTTTCATAAATTTGTGAGATTTCTGTATTTTTAAAATGAGGTATCATAATGAAATCAGTATAAAACAGTGCCTAGCAACGGCACAAAACATAAACCTCAATATCTCGATATCTCTGTATCACAATCTCTGTACCTCGGTATCTCGAAATCTCAATGTCTCAATCATAAAATCCAGGGCGCCGTCAGTCCAGATCGGCCCCTACCATCCATCTCATGACTACGACGGTATCCTCCGGATATCCGACACGTCGGATAATATCACCGGTCGGTCGTGCTCCCCTGCCAGGCTCAACGCCATCTCCTGCGATCTTCTTGCCCCGGGGTACCGCACCGGGCCCACCATGTACCCGAAACGGTTCATCCACCTCCTCTAATCGGGTCTCAAAATCCATCAGCAAAACTCATGGTGGACGACTCATACATCATGGGGAAACCACATTTTTATTTAAAAGAGAGAAAGCAGTTTATATATGTTTTGCGGTTTTCCTCCAAATCCAGAAAATCTCATGGAAACCCGAATCCAAATCATCAATAGCATGTAAAATCATGAATATAAGCATGAGAATCCATGAATTCGGCATATAATGAACAACAGTATGCATGATGTGACAAGTAATAACTACAATGTCAAGCTGGCATATAAGGCAAGTACACTAATATCATGTCACTACTAGCTAACAAGCCAAATCAGGCAATAATATTCTCTAAGTGTACGTGACATGGCAATTACCGATGAAGATGTGTGTGTGCCGGCAAATAAGTGTACGTGGTACATATGCATCGTCGGTAATGGTGCTGGTGTCCTAACAGCATGATATCAATAATGGATTATGAATCACAACAGTATGCGATGCAGAGCAACAATAATAATATGCGGGAGCTGAATACCAACACAATGGTAGCTAGACTGTATCTAATATCATAAGAGTCATACAGCTACACAGCCTATAGGGTTGATCTAATAGGCTAACTACAGGTAAGGGAAACCGTCTAACCTCTGAGTCGATACATATAGGTATATATATACAGTCGGTGATCCCGCCTCAATCATATCACATCCGATATAATATCTATGATCAGACATCCCAAGTCTAGAGTGCGGATCAAACATCAGAATGTAGCTCGTACGTAAATCCGTCGTACGGCATCCCCAAATCTGGGTACGGGTCAATATCACATTCGTCATATCATTCATCTGGTATTCTCTTTATCAAATATCATAATCCGGGTGACCTACGTCTAGTACAAAGCTAACATCATTACTATAATTATGATCTGACTACTGATCGACAGTCTCGTATAAATCGATATCATCATCATATATCATCAATATAATCATAATCCGACTTCCGATCGACAGCCTCTAGCAAATCGATATCATCAGTACAAATTAACGTAAAGAGGTATACTTCGCCCAAGCGGCCTATCATAAACATCTTATCATATCATGTCATATCTCGTAACTTAATCAAATGTCGATCATTTTATATGTATAATCACTATGCACATGGCATCGTCATCCAAGACCCGCTATCATATCAGGACATATCTCAAGTACGAATCCTGTCAATCGCCGATATCATAATCTCAAATCCAATATCATCGACTCATCCTAATCCCAAGTATCATCCTCAAATCTGTATGAGAACACATAGTCCCATACCCATGTGAACACATATCTATATAGAATCCCATCTATGCACATATGAATGATGCATGCAAGTACGTATGTGTGTGTATGTATGTGTAGCGCACCTACTACCCTAGGGTTTCGTAACCATTTACCAATCCAACACACCAATATCTATCTTAAAATTATCATTAATCACAATTAACATATAATGATTGTTGGTGTGTATACGCATCCGTATACATCACCACGGACTGCGGAGGTGCTATACGCCATCCACCCGACTTCTCCCCGTAGATATAAATCTACTCACCTTGTTTATGTGTGCCGGTGCCGATGTCGCCATTTGCATCTCAACGCCTCGTCGCCACGTGGGGTACTTACAAAGATATCACACGCTAAAACACATGAAAATCACATCGGAACCAAAATGGTGCACGCTACGCCCATAGGTAAAAACCTGTGACTTGTGTGCAAACACTGCCAATATCCACTGTCGTTGACGTCCAAACGCCACCCGACAGAAACGAATCATCGAATACCAAAATCCATACGAAAACAAGTCGTAAATCACGCCAACTCATGAAAAACGACCCAGATTCTATCCTGTTTGGAATCAGACAAAATTAGGCATTCCAGGGGTCAAGTTTACAGGTAAAAGAGCAGTGCACGCAAAACGAGGGGGTTCCCTACAGATCTGGCCGCAAATTGCGGCCAGAAAATGAGGGTTGGAGCTAGGGTTTTGGGTGTTGGTTACTATCTACCTGCACATCTCACTGCCAAGTCAATTTTATTTTAGGAGGTCCGGATTGATATCAGTTTCTTGAAAGGCCACAAAGTCGACAAAATCGCTAAATTTCTCCGATTCTAAGCTATCTGGTATTTTGGTGAAATCTGGGACAATTCTTGTTTCAATTGGTCTTAACAGCACCTAGTAAGGCTATACTAACATTCAAAACCAATTCTTGGCCAAATCTCACTCAAAATCACTAAACTATCACTAAACTACATAGCAAACACTAAATTTTCAGCTAAATAACCATATATTTGCAAGCTAGAAGTCGGGTTAAGGGGTTATACCTCTGGATATCCTAAGATATATGAGAACAGAGGAAGAAGAGGGATGGTTGCAGCTGGAGAGTTGCTGCAGTTGCTCCTGTAGCAGCCGCTGCTGATGCCAATTGCTGCAGATGCTGCTGTTTTCCACTGCAGCTGATGCTGTTGTTGTTTTGGTGTTGTGGTAGTGTTTGGGTTGCTGTTGCAGCTGCTACTGCAGTTGTACATGTTATGGGAGTGGTTGTGGTGGTGTGGTGGTGATGTTTTGAATGAGGTTGTTCAGTTGATGCAAAAATTAATGCTGTTGTTTTTGAATGGGGACGTGGCTGTGGCTGTGGCTGTAGTTGTTAGTTATATGTATGCCCTAGAGGCCATTACTATACATAGGATGTATATTGTAGTGGATGCTTGGACATATATAGGGAGGACTTTCTTGCTCGACATGATAGTATGCTATCTGATTGATCTTTACCTTAACGTGTACACTAATTGTCTCTCTGTTACATGTTGGTAAAGCCCTTAGGATGTGTACTTGACTACCTGGACTGTGATGCGGATCATACTAGTGGGGACATGGTAGTCTATAAGTACATCTTTCAAAGTCCCTAGTCGTGGGTGTATCGAGACGGGGCATCGATATACCATTGTAGACTAGCGTATACCTTCTCGACCCATTCAGATAGGCGATGGATGATCCCATATCCATTGGTGTTTGACATCAGAGATGATATACGGGTGCTCAGTAGAGACTGGGTACACTGGACGGACTCGCCGAGAACTCCCAGATGGTATTATACCTTACGTCAGATGGCAGTTCTCAGGTGACACTGGTACAGAGTAGTCTGTTGATCCGAGATCGTCATAGAGTCTTGTGTGGTTCCCACTGTGCTTTGATTTCCATCTTACCACGTCCAAGAGGGCGTGCAAAACGGTGGTTTTTGGGTACAGTCCCGAATCACATGGAGGCAATGAGCGATAGGAGGGGATTCGTCTCTCCCGGTATAGGGAGTTGATGTTGCGCTGTGTTCGATTGGCTATAACCGGAAATCCCTGGCCAGGGTTGCTGAGATTTACTGGTAAGTGTTACCAGTAGTTTCTCGAACTGTTATAGACCTCATATCGACACGACTTATTGAGCTATTGGGGTCTGACGTTTACCACCCCTAGGCGAGATATGCGACATATCAGACGATCAGACCGGACTGTACGGTAGTGTTACTGGTTGGATTCACTGGAGTGTGAGCGGGCTTACTCGTCGATCTTCTGATCGCTCAATACCCGGGTGGCCGTTACGTTTAGCAGACCGCTTGCGGCTTGTGGGTGTTTGATATGATCATCACCTGCTGCCGGCGTATTGACGAGTCTTTAGAGTCCTACACAGAGGTTTCCTGGCTCAAGCGAAACGAAATAGGAGCGCATATGAGATATGTGCGGGACCGAGAATAATGCGTGTATGTGATACCGTATTCTATTCTCGCGATGATTGTATCGAATGGTTGTATGCGATATAACCTAGTTATCGAATCGAGGAATGATTCGATAAGCCGATACATTGTATATTAGTCGGTTATATGCGATATGACCGGATCGTTAAATCAAGTGTTGATTTAATGATTTAATGCATAATTATATATTTGATATATTACTTTGCATTAACTAGTATTGGTTCATTTTAAATGGATTTTCTCACTTTTTGTGCACATTGTATATGTGATATACATTTGTACACAAGTTTGTATCATGTTTGATGATGCATGCTAACTTGGGTTTGTGTAAAGACTAAACCATGGTTATATGAATGGTTAGGGTTTTGTTTTCTTTTTCAATTATCTTATTTAGTTATTCATTTTGAAAATGATAAGCGTAAAGAGAAAGAATGGTGGCTTCTTTTGTAGTTTAGTTGAAGCTTCATGAATCTTTGACCTAGTCCACCATTCTTGTCTCTTGCTTAACCCTAACCATCATATCTAACCATGGTCTATTCTCTACACTAAACTAAGGTTAGTATTATGATAAGTATTGATTTTCCTTTTCATTTTAATATCTTATCATAATATTATCTTCTTTTTCTTCATCTTCTTCTTGAAGAAAAAGCTTGCCTCATCAATGGAAACTTGATGAAAAGAGTGAGAAATCCAATTCTAAAGTGAACCCACTTCCTATTTCTTCATCCTCTACCTCTTGCCAAGTAGTAGAGTGTGTTTTCTTCACAAGTTTCATGACTTGGTGAAGTTAGAGCTTGATCTAGCGATGCCTCGACGTAGATCATCTTCGGCATCGTCGTCGATGACCTAGCCCGCTTTTTCTCCGATGAAGCCGACGCTAGAGCCCAAGATCCGATTTGTACAGCGAGGAGACATCATCGCGGAGCCATGGAGGTGGAGAACCGGATCTACAAAGGTTTTATTTCCGTTTACCATTTAGTTAAGTTGTTAACTAGTTTTTGTTATCGCCTAAACTTCTAGCCAACGATCCGTAGTCGGGTTTCTCGGCACCGTAATTTTTGAAATTGGCATGGTTGATGCCTTGTGAGACCTCTTGAGAGTGCCTAGGAACCCTACAGTAGTATCAGAGCCTAGCTAAAGCCTTAGGCGAAGTCTAGACGAAGTTTGAAACCCGAACGAACCCGAAACCCTAACACAAACATGCGGGGACATCGAGGCGAATGCGGATGGCATAAGTGTACGTCGTATTTATCTGTGATGTTTAGGTACTTAAATGATGGGACTTCATTAATGAGATTAATGAAATAAAAGAAACCTAAGATGTTGTAGAATCGAATTTCAAAATAAAACAGGTAGCTACAGTTCTAGCTTTGCACAGAGGTATATGTGATATATCCTGCACCTTATTCGATGAGGAAAGGACCGAGATCCCTTCACCGAGAGTGACTCCTTTAGCAATAACTGGCAGATGATACACACTCGGTTTGTCTTTTGATTGCTTTTAAGAGTTTTTGCTTTGCACAGTGATATATATGATATATCCCGCACCTCATTCGACGAGGAAAGGACCGACGATCCCTTCACCGGGAGTAACTCCTTTAGCAAAACTAGAAAAGCTTCAAAAGCACTCCATTTTAAAATCATTTGATTCTACAATGATATCAAGTTCCTTATGCAATAGGTTTTCAGAAAAACCTGTCGTAGCCCTCCGTCATTTCAGATATGTACTGGTTAGTATTCGTGCTGCGTTTGTTGACCTCTGTCAAGGCGTAGTGTGCGGTAGCTGATTAGTGCTTATCTGCATAAGCATATGATGTGATTGATTTAGGGTAGTCGTGCGACCTTGTTGACCTCTGTCAAGGGTCGTGCGGGTGGGTTTACTTCAATCAGGAAATGACGGGTTGAACTTGACTAGCAGCCTATGGTTTGTTGACCTCTGTCAAGGTCATAGGACGCTAGGGGAAAAATATTATCGGGAATTTCAAGTGTTGAAATTTGCAATGAGATTGCATACCTTCTATGAGATAGTTGGATCCCGATACCCGCTGCGAGTAAGAGTTACTCCTGGGAGAGTTTTACACATTACAATTAGCCGATCAAGTAGGTGTCTAGAAAGGTGTCAACGAGGTTACGCCTCTGGGAAAACGAGGTTTACACTAATTAGGTTCGTGCGAAAGCACGGGGGACCTCCCTCAAAGTACCGACACTGGCCTGGCTGAAAGATTGGCGAACTTGTAGTGTGTAATTAATCCCGGCTAGTCTTTCCTTTTAAGGTTTGAAGGAAGATTTGATAAAAACCAGTGGAAGCCATCCTGATTAGATAAAATAATAACCAATCTTTTCTTGCAAGAGCATACGCTGAGTGTTTTCTTCTCTCTCTCTCCAGGTAGCGACCATATCACTCCTTAATCAAGATAATAATACGGATAATTGACCGAACCCGCTTGTTATACTGAGCTGGGGAACGTTGGTCCCGCTCCAACTTATAATTGTTATAAGACAGAGCAGGAAATTGGGGAATACCAGATTTCCCGTGCCGCCCAAACGAAGAGAGTGCATGTTGATGCATCATCTTCGGGTGTGTTCATTACAAAGAACTGTTTCTCAGTATCCTCCGCATCCTAGGTATATGATACCGGATCAGGATCCCAGATATGTAATTTGTTACATAGGGCTACAGAAAGGTAGAGAACTGAGAACGGGTGATAAGTTTCATGAGACAGAAAACGGGGCAAGTGTTGCAGCCAAGTCTGTTGGTCACTGTCACCCTGTATTACAATACATTGATTCTGAACAAATGTTATTAGATACCGAACCTGATATACAAAATCATATCTGTCTCTTCATTAGTAAAGAAACGATAAAATTTTGTATTGTTGGATAATGTTTTGAACATTTCCTATATCAAAAGTTGATCGGTTCAGGCACGTTATCTAAAAGCATTGATGTTCTAAATCAAACTACAGTTCTTAGTATACAGAACACACACAAGAGGAATAGTTCAAAAATGAACGGATCCTTCTTGAGGCATTATAGACTAGGTCATATCAATGCGACCCGATTGGCTGAAGTTACATCAAGATGCATATTTAAATCAGTTTGAATTTACATCTTGTGAAACTTGCCAGTCATGGCATAAAGATAAGATGACCATAGCTCTGTTTATTGGAAACAGAGAAAGAGTTAGTGAACTCTTGGGATGATACATGTTGATGTATGTAGGTCCCCTGTCTACACATGCCAAGAATGGTTCTTTGTACTTCATTACGTTCTCTGATAATCTCTCAAGATTCAGACATATGTTCCTGTTGAAACACAAGTCTGAACCTTTTGAGATATTCACAGAATATAAGTTAGAAGTAGAGAACCAATACGGGTATAAGTATTATGTCCTTTGATGTGATCAAGTAGGAGAATACTTGAGCACGGAATTCCTGGATTATTCTAAAGGAGAATGAGATTCTCTCTCAGCATTACTCCTCCGTATACACCATAGCACGATGGTGTATCGGGGCGGAGCAATAACACCCTATATGATAAGGTGTGCTCTATGATGAGTACTACTGAGTTACCTATTTCCTTTTGGGAGTTATGCACTTGAGAAGCTGCATACCTATTGAATAGGGTTCAAATCAAATCAGTTGCCTACCATTTCATATGTGATATGATAAGGGAAGAGCCCATATCTTAAGTTGGTTAAGATTTGGGGTTGTCCAGCCTATGTCTGAAAAGCAAAATCCGGACAAGCTCGAGGCAAGATCTGTTATGTAGAACTGGAAAGGTTCCAGCTATACAAAACTGCAGCTGATGATTTGACAGAACCAAAGGATTCAATAGTTACCAACGAACCTCAGCCTCTCCGCCGATCTAGTAAGGTCCCTCACCCGCCTGAGAGATACTTCGGTTTCTCTATGACAGTGGGAGCGAGGATTGCATCATAAGATGATGACCCAACTAGTTTCGAGCTGGCCATCAGGAGTGGGACTCTGTAAGAATGGCTGGATGCTTAGTGATCTGAGATGGAATCCATGTACACCAACAAAGTATGGACTTTGGCTGCTATATCTGAAGGGTTAAATCCCCATCAGGAGCAAGTATATCTTGAGAAGATTACTTGGTGTAGATGGAAAAGTCGAGACTTTCAAAGCTAGACTTGTTAAAGCTTTTCGTCATCGACCAGGCCTGGATAATGATGAAACCTTTTCAAGTGGCTATGCTTAAGTCCATCCAGATCCTACTTGCCACGGCTACATACCATGACTACGATATCTGGCGGTTGGGTGCCATGACTGCTTTTCTAAATGATGTTTTAGAAGAGAAAGTCTATAAGTACACAGCCAGAGGGCTTCGTAGACAGTGGGAGCAGCGGAAACGTGTACAAGATGCTTTACAGGATAAAGCAGGCATCGCGGAGTTGGAACATCTGTTTTGATGTGTTAGTCAAAGAGTTTGATATCATCAAAATGGTAGATGAACCTTGTATAAACAAAAAGGTAGTAGGGAGTATGGTGATGATCCTCGTAGAGTACGTGGATGACATACTCTTGATAAGAAAGGAGTTTCCTATGCTACGCTCGGTCAATCTCCGCTCATCACAATGATTCTCCATATAGGATCAAGATGATACCTCCTAAATCCTGGGTTTTGGATCTATGAGATAGATCTAATTGGATGATAGGATTCTCACTAGTTGTAGTGAGATGGTATCAACCGATCCTGGGGAGAATCACTGGAAGGGTTCCAGGGTGATAAGGACGACTGAATGTCAGTCACAGGCATTGTCTTTACCCTCAGTAAAGGGACGGTATGTTGGAAGAGTTCCAAGCTAGATACCGTGGCATACTAGACGGTTAAGGCTCGATACATCGCTACTTCAGATGCTACCAAAGAGGCAGTCTGGATGTATATTAGTTCATGAGATGGACTTCGTTCCTCCCATTGTGTGACAATGGAGTTGTGGCTTATGCCAAGGAACACCCGTCCCATCAGTGATCCAGACATATTCTAAGGCAGTGTCACCTGATCTTGGAGATAGTTGATCTCCAGGGTAATCGAGGTAAGGAGAGTAGACTCAGAGGACAACACGGCGGATCCACTCACAAAGGCCTTTTCCCAGAGAGAGATTTTTATGGGATGGTTGAGTATGAGATACTACAACCACTGCTATCAGATGGCCCTAGTGCAAGTGGGAGATTGTTAGTTATATGTATGCCCTAGAGGCCATTACTATACATAGGATGTATATTGTAGTGGATGCTTGGACATATATAGGGAGGACTTTCTTGCTCGACATGATAGTATGCTATCTGGTTGATCTTTACCTTAACGTGTACACTAATTGTCTCTCTGTTACATGTTGGTAAAGCCCTTAGGATGTGTACTTGACTACCTGGACTGTGATGCGGATCATACTAGAGGGGACATGGTAGTCTATAAGTACATCCTTCAAAGTCCCTAGTCGTGGGTGTATCGAGACGGGGCATCGATATACCAGAGTAGACTAGCGTATACCTTCTCGACCCATACAGATGGGCGATGGATGATCCCATATCCATTGGTGTTTGACATCAGAGATGATATACGGGTGCTCAGTAGAGACTGGGTACACTGGACGGACTCGCCGAGAACTCCCAGATGGTATTATACCTTACGTCAGATGGCAGTTCTCAGGTGACACTGGTACAGAGTAGTCTGTTGACCCGAGATCGTCATAGAGTCTTGTGTGGTTCCCACTGTGCTTTGATTTCCATCTTACCACGTCCAAGAGGGCGTGCAAAACGGTGGTTTTTGGGTACAGTCCCGAATCACATGGAGGCAATGAGCGATAGGAGGGGATTCGTCTCTCCCGGTATAGGGAGTTGATGTTGCGCTGTGTTCAATTGGCTATAACCGGAAATCCCTGGCCAGGGTTGCTGAGATTTACTGGTAAGTGTTACCAGTAGTTTCTCGAACTGTTATAGACCTCATATCGACACGACTTATCGAGCTATTGGGGTCTGACGTTTACCACCCCTAGGCGAGATATGCGACATATCAGACGATCAGACCGGACTGTACGGTAGTGTTACTGGTTGGATTCACTGGAGTGTGAGCGGGCTTGCTCATCGATCTTCTGATCGCTCAATACCCGGGTGGCCGTTACGTTTATCAGACCGCTTGCGGCTTGTGGGTGTTTGATATGATCATCACCTGCTGCCGGCGTATTGACGAGTCTTTAGAGTCCTACACAGAGGTTTCCTGGCTCAAGCGAAACGAAATAGGAGCGCGTATGAGATATGTGCGGGACCGAGAATAATGCGTGTATGTGATACCGTATTCTATTCTCGCGATGATTGTATCGAATGGTTGTATGCGATATAACCTAGTTATCGAATCGAGGAATGATTCGATAAGCCGATACATTGTATATTAGTCGGTTATATGCGATATGACCGGATCGTTAAATCAAGTGTTGATTTAATGATTTAATGCATAATTATATATTTGATATATTACTTTGCATTAACTAGTATTGGTTCATTTTAAATGGATTTTCTCACTTTTTGTGCACATTGTATATGTGATATACATTTGTACACAAGTTTGTATCATGTTTGATGATGCATGCTAACTTGGGTTTGTGTAAAGACTAAACCATGGTTATATGAATGGTTAGGGTTTTGTTTTCTTTTTCATTTATCTTATTTAGTTATTCATTTTGAAAATGATAAGCGTAAAGAGAAAGAATGGTGGCTTCTTTTGTAGTTTAGTTGAAGCTTCATGAATCTTTGACCTAGTCCACCATTCTTGTCTCTTGCTTAACCCTAACCATCATATCTAACCATGGTCTATTCTCTACACTAAACTAAGGTTAGTATTATGATAAGTATTGATTTTCCTTTTCATTTTAATATCTTATCATAATATTATCTTCTTCTTCTTCATCTTCTTCTTGAAGAAAAAGCTTGCCTCATCAATGGCAACTTGATGAAAAGAGTGAGAAATCCAATTCTAAAGTGAACCCACTTCCTATTTCTTCATCCTCTACCTCTTGCCAAGTAGTAGAGTGTGTTTTCTTCACAAGTTTCATGACTTGGTGAAGTTGGAGCTTGATCTAGCGATGCCTCGACGTAGATCATCTTCGGCATCGTCGTCGATGACCTAACCCGCTTTTTCTCCGATGAAGCCGACGCTAGAGCCCAAGATCCGATTTGTACAGCGAGGAGACATCATCGCGGAGCCATGGAGGTGGAGAACCGGATCTACAAAGGTTGTATTTCCGTTTACCATTTAGTTAAGTTGTTAACTAGTTTTTGTTATCGCCTAAACTTCTAGCCAACGATCCGTAGTCGGGTTTCTCGGCACCGTAATTTTTGAAATTGGCATGGTTGATGCCTTGTGAGACCTCTTGAGAGTGCCTAGGAACCCTACAGTGGTATCAGAGCCTAGCTAGAGCCTTAGGCGATGTCTAGACGAAGTTTGAAACCCGAACGAACCCGAAACCCTAACACAAACATGCGGGGACATCGAGGCGAATGCGGATGGCATAAGTGTACGTCGTATTTATCTGTGATGTTTAGGTACTTAAATGATGGGACTTCATTAATGAGATTAATGAAATAAAAGAAACCTAAGATGTTGTATAATTGAATTTCAAAATAAAACAGGTAGCTACAGTTCTTGCTTTGCACAGAGGTATATGTGATATATCTTGCACCTTATTCGATGAGGAAAGGACCGAGATCCCTTCACCGGGAGTGACTCCTTTAGCAATAACTGGCAGATGATACACACTCGGTTTGTCTTTTGATTGCTTTTAAGAGTTTTTGCTTTGCACAGTGATATATATGATATATCCCGCACCTCATTCGACGAGGAAAGGACCGACGATCCCTTCACCGGGAGTAACTCCTTTAGCAAAACTAGAAAAGCCTCAAAAGCACTCCATTTTAAAATCATTTGATTCTACAATGATATCAAGTTCCTTACGCAATAGGTTTTCAGAAAAACCTGTCATAGCCCTCCGTCATTTCAGATATGTACTGGTTAGTATTCGTGCTGCATTTGTTGACCTCTGTCAAGGCGTAGTGTGCGGTAGCTGATTAGTGCTTATCTGCATAAGCATATGATGTGATTGATTTAGGGTAGTCGTGTGACCTTGTTGACCTCTGTCAAGGGTCATGCGGGTGGGTTTACTTCAATCAGGAAATGACGGGTTGAACTTGACTAGCAGCCTATGGTTTGTTGACCTCTGTCAAGGTCATAGGACGCTAGGGGAAAAATATTATCGGGAATTTCAAGTGTTGAAATTTGCAATGAGATTGCATACCTTCTATGAGATAGTTGGATCCCGATACCCGCTGCGAGTAAGAGTTACTCCTGGGAGAGTTTTACACATTACAATTAACCGATCAAGTAGGTGTCTAGAAAGGTGTCAACGAGGTTACGCCTCTGGGAAAACGAGGTTTACACTAATTAGGTTCGTGCGAAAGCACGGGGGACCTCCCTCAAAGTACCGACACTGGCCTGGCTGAAAGATTGGCGAACTTGTAGTGTGTAATTAATCCCGGCTAGTCTTTCCTTTTAAGGTTTGAAGGAAGATTTGATAAAAACCAGTGGGAGCCATCCTGATTAGATAAAATAATAACCAATCGATCTTGCAAGAGCATACGCTGAGTGTTTTCTTCTCTCTCTCTCCAGGTAGCGACCATATCTCGCCTTAATTAAGATAATAATACGGATAATTGACCGAACCCGCTTGTTATACTGAGCTGGGGAACGTTGGTCCCGCTCCAACTTATAATTGTTATAAGACAGAGCAGGAAATTGGGGAATACCAGATTTCCCGTGCCGCCCAAACGAAGAGAGTGCATGTTGATGCATCATCTTCGGGTGTGTTCATTACAAAGAACTGTTTCTCAGTATCCTCCGCATCCTAGGTATATGATACCGGATCAGGATCCCAGATATGTAATTTGTTACATAGGGCTACAGAAAGGTAGAGAACTGAGAACGGGTGATAAGTTTCATGAGACAGAAAACGGGGCAAGTGTTGCAGCCAAGTCTGTTGGTCACTGTCACCCTGTATTACAATACATTGATTCTGAACAAATGTTATTAGATACCGAACCTGATATACAAAATCATATCTGTCTCTTCATTAGTAAAGAAACGATAAAATTTTGTATTGTTGGATAATGTTTTGAACATTTCCTATATCAAAAGTTGATCGGTTCAGGCACGTTATCTAAAAGCATTGATGTTCTAAATCAAACTACAGTTCTTTGTATACAGAACACACACAAGAGGAATAGTTCAAAAATGAACGGATCCTTCTTGAGGCATTATAGACTAGGTCATATCAATGCGACCCGATTGGCTGAAGTTACATCAAGATGCATATTTAAATCAGTTTGAATTTACATCTTGTGAAACTTGCCAGTCATGGCACAAAGATAAGTTGACCATAGCTCTGTTTATTGGAAACAGAGAAAGAGTTAGTGAACTCTTGGGATGATACATGTTGATGTATGTAGGTCCCCTGTCTACACATGCCAAGAATGGTTCTTTGTACTTCATTACGTTCTCTGATAATCTCTCAAGATTCAGACATATGTTCCTGTTGAAACACAAGTCTGAACCTTTTGAGATATTCACAGAATATAAGTTAGAAGTAGAGAACCAATACGGGTATAAGTATTATGTCCTTTGATGTGATCAAGTAGGAGAATACTTGAGCACGGAATTCCTGGATTATTCTAAAGGAGAATGAGATTCTCTCTCAGCATTACTCCTCCGTATACACCATAGCACGATGGTGTATCGGGGCGGAGCAATAACACCCTATATGATAAGGTGTGCTCTATGATGAGTACTACTGAGTTACCTATTTCCTTTTGGGAGTTATGCACTTGAGAAGCTGCATACCTATTGAATAGGGTTCAAATCAAATCAGTTGCCTACCATTTCATATGTGATATGATAAGGGAAGAGCCCATATCTTAAGTTGGTTAAGATTTGGGGTTGTCCAGCCTATGTCTGAAAAGCAAAATCCGGACAAGCTCGAGGCAAGAACTGTTATGTAGAACTGGAAAGGTTCCAGCTATACAAAACTGCAGCTGATGATTTGACAGAACCAAAGGATTCAATAGTTACCAACGAACCTCAGCCTCTCCGCCGATCTAGTAAGGTCCCTCACCCGCCTGAGAGATACTTCGGTTTCTCTATGACAGTGGGAGCGAGGATTGCATCATAAGATGATGACCCAACTAGTTTCGAGCTGGCCATCAGGAGTGGGACTCTGTAAGAATGGCTGGATGCTTAGTGATCTGAGATGGAATCCATGTACACCAACAAAGTATGGACTTTGGCTGCTATATCTGAAGGGTTAAATCCCCATCAGGAGCAAGTATATCTTGAGAAGATTACTTGGTGTAGATGGAAAAGTTGAGACTTTCAAAGCTAGACTTGTTAAAGCTTTTCGTCATCGACCAGGCCTGGATAATGATGAAACCTTTTCAAGTGGCTATGCTTAAGTCCATCCAGATCCTACTTGCCACGGCTACATACCATGACTACGATATCTGGCGGTTGGGTGCCATGACTGCTTTTCTAAATGATGTTTTAGAAGAGAAAGTCTATAAGTACACAGCCAGAGGGCTTCGTAGACAGTGGGAGCAGCGGAAACGTGTACAAGATGCTTTATAGGATAAAGCAGGCATCGCGGAGTTGGAACATCTGTTTTGATGTGTTAGTCAAAGAGTTTGATATCATCAAAATGGTAGATGAACCTTGTATAAACAAAAAGGTAGTAGGGAGTATGGTGATGATCCTCGTAGAGTACGTGGATGACATACTCTTGATAAGAAAGGAGTTTCCTATGCTACGCTCGGTCAATCTCCGCTCATCACAATGATTCTCCATATAGGATCAAGATGATACCTCCTAAATCCTGGGTTTTGGATCTATGAGATAGATCTAATTGGATGATAGGATTCTCACTAGTTGTAGTGAGATGGTATCAACCGATCCTGGGGAGAATCACTGGAAGGGTTCCAGGGTGATAAGGACGACTGAATGTCAGTCACAGGCATTGTCTTTACCCTCAGTAAAGGGACGGTATGTTGGAAGAGTTCCAAGCTAGATACCGTGGCATACTAGACGGTTAAGGCTCGATACATCGCTACTTCAGATGCTACCAAAGAGGCAGTCTGGATGTATATTAGTTCATGAGATGGACTTCGTTCCTCCCATTGTGTGACAATGGAGTTGTGGCTTATGCCAAGGAACACCCGTCCCATCAGTGATCCAGACATATTCTAAGGCAGTGTCACCTGATCTTGGAGATAGTTGATCTCCAGGGTAATCGAGGTAAGGAGAGTAGACTCAGAGGACAACACGGCGGATCCACTCACAAAGGCCTTTTCCCAGAGAGAGATTTTTATGGGATGGTTGAGTATGAGATACTACAACCACTGCTATCAGATGGCCCTAGTGCAAGTGGGAGATTGTTAGTTATATGTATGCCCTAGAGGCCATTACTATACATAGGATGTATATTGTAGTGGATGCTTGGACATATATAGGGAGGACTTTCTTGCTCGACATGATAGTATGCTATCTGGTTGATCTTTACCTTAACGTGTACACTAATTGTCTCTCTGTAACATGTTGGTAAAGCCCTTAGGATGTGTACTTGACTACCTGGACTGTGATGCGGATCATACTAGAGGGGACATGGTAGTCTATAAGTACATCCTTCAAAGTCCCTAGTCGTGGGTGTATCGAGATGGGGCATCGATATACCAGAGTAGACTAGCGTATACCTTCTCGACCCATACAGATGGGCGATGGATGATCCCATATCCATTGGTGTTTGACATCAGAGATGATATACGGGTGCTCAGTAGAGACTGGGTACACTGGACGGACTCGCCGGGAACTCCCAGATGGTATTATACCTTACGTCAGATGGCAGTTCTCAGGTGACACTGGTACAGAGTAGTCTGTTGACCCGAGATCGTCATAGAGTCTTGTGTGGTTCCCACTGTGCTTTGATTTCCATCTTACCACGTCCAAGAGGGCGTGCAAAACGGTGGTTTTTGGGTACAGTCCCGAATCACATGGAGGCAATGAGCGATAGGAGGGGATTCGTCTCTCCCGGTATAGGGAGTTGATGTTGCGCTGTGTTCAATTGGCTATAACCGGAAATCCCTGGCCAGGGTTGCTGAGATTTACTGGTAAGTGTTACCAGTAGTTTCTCGAACTGTTATAGACCTCATATCGACACGACTTATCGAGCTATTGGGGTCTGACGTTTACCACCCCTAGGCGAGATATGCGACATATCAGACGATCAGACCGGACTGTATGGTAGTGTTACTGGTTGGATTCACTGGAGTGTGAGCGGGCTTGCTCATCGATCTTCTGATCGCTCAATACCCGGGTGGCCGTTACGTTTAGCAGACCGCTTGCGTCTTGTGGGTGTTTGATATGATCATCACCTGCTGCCGGCGTATTGACGAGTCTTTAGAGTCCTACACAGAGGTTTCTTGGCTCAAGCGAAACGAAATAGGAGCGCATATGAGATATGTGCGGGACCGAGAATAATGCGTGTATGTGATACCGTATTCTATTCTCGCGATGATTGTATCGGATGGTTGTATGCGATATAACCTAGTTATCGAATCGAGGAATGATTCGATAAGCCGATACATTGTATATTAGTCGGTTATATGCGATATGACCGGATCATTAAATCAAGTGTTGATTTAATGATTTAATGTATAATTATATATTTGATATATTACTTTGCATTAACTAGTATTGGTTCATTTTAAATGGATTTTCTCACTTTTTGTGCACATTGTATATGTGATATACATTTGTACACAAGTTTGTATCATGTTTGATGATGCATGCTAACTTGGGTTTGTGTAAAGACTAAACCATGGTTATATGAATGGTTAGGGTTTTGTTTTCTTTTTCATTTATCTTATTTAGTTATTCATTTTGAAAATGATAAGCGTAAAGAGAAACAATGGTGGCTTCTTTTGTAGTTTAGTTGAAGCTTCATGAATCTTTGACCTAGTCCACCATTCTTGTCTCTTGCTTAACCCTAACCATCATATCTAACCATGGTCTATTCTCTACACTAAACTAAGGTTAGTATTATGATAAGTATTTATTTTCCTTTTCATTTTAATATCTTATCATAATATTATCTTCTTCTTCTTCATCTTCTTCTTGAAGAAAAAAGCTTGCCTCATCAATGGCAACTTGATGAAAAGAGTGAGAAATCCAATTCTAAAGTGAACCCACTTCCTATTTCTTCATCCTCTACCTCTTGCCAAGTAGTAGAGTGTGTTTTCTTCACAAGTTTCATGACTTGGTGAAGTTGGAGCTTGATCTAGCGATGCCTCGACGTAGATCATCTTCGGCATCGTCGTCGATGACCTAGCCCGCTTTTTCTCCGATGAAGCCGACGCTAGAGCCCAAGATCCGATTTGTACAGCAAGGAGACATCATCACGGAGCCATGGAGGTGGAGAACCGGATCTACAAAGGTTGTATTTCCGTTTACCATTTAGTTGAGTTGTTAACTAGTTTTTGTTATCGCCTAAACTTCTAGCCAACGATCCGTAGTCGGGTTTCTCGGCACCGTAATTTTTGAAATTGGCATGGTTGATGCCTTGTGAGACGTCTTGAGAGTGCCTAGGAACCCTACAGTCGTATCAGCAGAGGTAGGGGGGGCTGAAAAGTCTTAGGGGCTGGTGTAGGGCTGCTGAATTTGCACTGATATAGCTGCTGTAGCTGCTGTTCTGGTGGCTGAAAATGCGCTGTTGATGTTGGGTGTGGGGCTGATGGTGGTGCAGCTTGTAGCAGCAGCTAGGGTGGCTGATGTGTGGGTGTATATTTCTGATGTAGAGAGGTTGGCATGTGTGTGTTTGAGAGGCAAACCAAGGTTTTGAAATGAGATGAGTTAACTCTCATCATCCCATTCACCATGAACCAAACCAAACCCGGATTAACCCACTTAACTTAGCCTAAAGGTTTAAACCCACCATAGTCATCTAAACATGGTTCAACCCTAGGCCACCATGAGTCCAAAACATGAACCAAATGCGACAGGTGTGGAAATGTTATGTGCACATTGCACAAAAGCCAAAAATCCGGTTAGCGATCTTCAATCGCAATTAACACAAAAATAACATATACTTAACCATAAAAACTTAAAATGACATAATTCCACAAAATACCCTATTTTAGGATTTCTAAAATTTTCTCCGGAATTTTCACCATTTATCGGTATTTAATTATACCGACTATTAAAATATTCATTAAAAATTATGAAAATTCCCAAAAATAATATTTTATTTTTTTGAAATGTTACAATCTTCCCCCCTTAAAGAAATTCGGTCCCCGAATTTTAAATTTAAACCCTAAATTTCTAAAACATTTCAATAAAATGCTCCAAATCAACGGGGCTCCGAAATCATCAATACATAAAAGGCATCATCGCGCAATACATGCGCATGAGTAACGAGCAGATAACTCGAATTCAAAACTCCGTCAAGCATCCCGCAATCATCGGAGTCAAGGTGAAAACACGAATGCCAAATGCAAAGCAAAACCGATATGCTATAAATCGGGACTATACATGTAAATATCGAATCTGTACATGTAAGTATCTGAAGGAAATGTATGCCAAATTCTTTAAAATCGATGTGCAATGCGCATAACACTGCACAGTGGCGGACGTCTCCATAAGAAAATAGCCATATACGTATATATCTTTGTTTAATTTGCACGATCCGCCGTTTCGAAAACATTTTAGAAGGGTTTCCTGTTTTAAATGTTTTGTGTTATATCGGACACGTATGTAAATTATGCGACTATAGCTCGCTTTTGGAAATCCCTTTGAAATCTATCAATGCATGCAAAATATATCCAGGCACTGTCCTCTGACTAGTCCTGCTCAGTACGAAAACACATAGCCAATATCATAAAAACGTACTGCTCCATAGAAATCAATCCAAAAGTGCATATGAAAACCCTGTGCGTCTGGTGCGCACGGAAATCAAATCCATATATGTGTCATACGGGTGTACAAGAACGACATCAAGGTGCAACGGGTGTGCACGCAACATCGGTCATAGGCAACGTGTGTGCCTGACCGCAAAATCAGGTGCATCTGACATGCACGAAAAAAATCTCGAATTAGTGCATCTGATGTGCACCAAATCGCATCTCATAACATGCACCCAACATGCACTAAAAATCCAAATCCGGTGCATCCATCATGCACGAAACAAATATCGAGCATCACTATCGAAATCGAAGTCCAGTGCATCCAAGTGCACAAAATACGAAACACTGCACTGCAAGCATATATGAACCATACTGAGTGCAAAAACCAAATCGTGTGCGTATATACGCACGAAATCAACTCAAATGTCTAAAACCCATAAAATCACAAACATGGGAAACCAAAGCACGAAAATGATATCAAGTGCAACAACTGTGCAAAAATCGCAAATACTCAATCATCAAAATCAAACCATGGGAATAAATCGCCCAAAATACCGAAACAAGTATGGCGGAATAGTCCCGCTCGAGCGCATCCTCCAAGAATCTCTGGCCAACTGTCGCGGTAACTCATAGCATATCCCGTCGACGATCATGAACTCTGGCCTGCTGGTGCGCATAACATGACCACTCCTGGGTCCAGGTCTTCTTGCAACTTATTTCAGAAAGGTCCTTATCTTCTCTGTGGATTACCAATTTCACGATCCATCGGCTCATCGGCCCTGTCAGATGTGCTAACGGGGACGATTCCGTTCTAGCACTTCTCTGGTCATCTCTCGGTCAATCATCGCGACCACTCGTAAAGCAATATGTCACTGGCGTCGGCCTCCGGCTCTCTGAATGCACGTGACACATCTGATCTTGGGTGCAAGTATCATTGCAGCAGTGTCCTGGAAGGAATCCTGCTCAAGGTAACTTCCAAGTCTCATCCCTGCCAACTGTCCGGAAGTCATCGTCCTTTACTATATCTGCTTCTTGTTCTGGAACGGCTGCATACTCATCGCGACTTCTTCTGGAAGGCATATCCAAGTACTATGCCTCAGCATGCGCATCGCATCTCTGATGTCGGCGGAGTGGAACGTCATCATATCCAGATCTGGTACGAACCTCTTACTCCGCTTCCCTCTAATGTCGACTGCTTTGGACTTGTCTCGTCGTGGCTGTATGGACTGAGCTCCAATGGCTATCCTCGTATCTGGAGTCTCCCAAGAAATGCATCTCGCCACTTAGCATCCGAATTAAGTCGAGCCATTCGATCGATTCGTCAAAACCTCATAATCCCCCAAGAGCTCAACATCTTGGGTACAGTATAATAGTATCGAGTACATACCACAGCATCGGTAGTCCAGCCGTAGAAGGGCAAACCCAAGCCTCACTAATGGCACCGTGGAACTGCCGCAAACCCTAAGGTTCAAAGGCTTTCACACGGTCATTAAGTCGAGTTAGGGTTTCATTCTTCTAGAGGGACCATAGAATTGCCTGCATGTCTTTCCGAACACTTTACACTTGGAATAATAGGTTTCTGACATTCGATCGTCTCTGTCGACTCTCAACGTCTCTGCGTGAAGTCGTCTCTAGCTGAAATCAATCTATCTGATGACCTCGCATCGGGGTAGCGAACGATCCACATGTCCTAGTCATTCATCCTTGATGACTAGCGACCTTCTAATATCTCTTAGTACAAATTCGTACTGCAATAGCCCCAACATCTGGGGCGATATCTCGTCGCTCGCAGCAACAACTGGCTCACTCATCTGCACGCTGGACCGTGCCTCAAGCATCATGAATGAGCAACACATCAACGGTCATCAAAATCTGGCTGGCCCCTATCAGTGGCTCAATCCTTTGGTGCTAATCTGCACGCCCGAGTAATCTCATACAGCGATTCATCCAACGTTCGTGGCGCAAAAACATCATGAAAAGACACACCTCTGCAATCGTGCGTCGCCGGAGTCATGCCCTGGTCAGTCCTCGTTCGCAACGAGCTCGTGCTGACCGCAATTGTTGCCGTAGCTCTCCCTGCCCGTAATCGTGGCAGCAAAGCCATAACTGGTACCGATGAGGCTAGATCAGGAATGAATATGATACTGAATAAGGAAATGTACATCCTAAGGTTCTTTAAGTGGAGTGGCGTGTCGTAAATATGCCGCGGAATATACCAACGGTACGTCACTCTACTTTAGTCACCTATTCCATCAACCAAGGGTCACCTTACGCTCCGAAGGTAAAACCTAACGCTCCGATACCAATTTTGTCACGTCCCAAAAGTATGGAACATGACCGGCACCTAGACTACGAACGTCTCAAGGCGTACGTACTCTAAGTAAGCCGAGCCCAGAAATCCAAACCAAGAAAAGTAGTAGAGAGTAGGAAGAACCATATCAAATCAACCTGTAAGCAACATAGTATACAACGCCTAAAGGCGAGGATCACAACAGAAATGAAACTCAACCAGCAAGAAACCCATGGAAATATAATGCGCGACTCTAAGGTCGAAAGAATAAACATCACTGGTCTCTATCTCAAATAAATACATGTTTGGTTGATGGAACTTCTAGATACAACTGAAATATAATATACAATGTATAATGATGGGTACGATACAATAACCTACCTACTAGAAGATAGCAAGTCACCCGAAAAGAAACCATGCCCGCAAAGCCGTAATGGAACCTGTACGACAAATCTGCAAGAAACTGGGGCACAACGGGGGTGAGTTGCCAACTCGTGAGTAGAAAAAGATCTACGAACAGAAAATCGCATGTATGACGCAATCCTAGGTCATATAATCATAATGTAATCCTCAAATATATAACCAGCAACATATAACAATGACTAGGGTAAATATCTAACCCAAGTATAAACCCATGTGCCCGTGTCAGTGCATCAGGTAGCAATGTATCATATGGATGATGTATGAATGCATGAAACAGAATGCATGTACTGAAGAAAACTGCTTTCATAAATTTGTGAGATTTCTGTATTCTTAAAATGAGGTATCATAATGAAATCAGCATAAAACAGTGCCTAGCAACGGGACAAAACATAAACCTCAATATCTCGATATCTCTGTATCACAATCTCTGTACCTCGGTATCTCGAAATCTCAATGTCTCAATCATAAAATCCAGGGCGCCGTCAGTCCAGATCGTCCCCTACCATCCATCTCATGACTACGACGGTATCCTCCGGATATCCGACATGTCGGGTAATATCACCGGTCAGTCGTGCTCCCCTGCCAGGCTCAACGCCATCTCCTGCGATCTTCTTGCCCCGGGGTACCGCACCGGGCCCACCATGTACCCGAAACGGTTCATCCGCCTCCTCGAATCGGGTCTCGAAATCCATCAGCAAAACTCATGGTGGACGACTCATACATCATGGGGAAACCGCATTTTTATTTAAAAGAGAGAAAGCAGTTTATATATGTTTTGCGGTTTTCCTCCAAATCCAGAAAATCTCATGGAAACCCGAATCCAAATCATCAATAGCATGTAAAATCATGAATATAAGCATGAGAATCCATGAATGCGGCATATAATGAACAACAGTATGCATGATGTGACAAGTAATAACTACAATGTCAAGCTGACATATAAGGCAAGTATACTAATATTATGTCACTACTAGCTAACAAGCCAAATCAGGCAATAATATTCTCTAAGTGTACGTGACATGGCAATTACCGATGAAGATGAGTGTGCGCCGGCAAATAAGTGTACGTGGTACATACGCATCATCGGTAATGGTGCTGGTGTCCTAACAGCATGATATCAATAATGGATTATGAATCACAACAGTATGCGATGCGAAGCAACAATAATAATATGCGGGAGCTGAATACCAACACAATGGTAGCTAGACTGTATCTAATGTCATAAGAGTCATACAGCTACACAGCCTATAGGGCTGATCTAATAGGCTAACTACAGGTAAGGAAAACCGCCTAACCTCTGAGTCGATACATATAGGTATATATATACAGTCGGTGATCCCGCCTCAATCATATCACATCCGATATAATATCTATGATCAGACATCCCAAGTCTAGAGTGCGGATCAAACATCAGAATGTAGCTCGTACGTAAATCCGTCGTACGGCATCCCCAAATCTGGGTACGGGTCAATATCACATTCTTCATATCATTCATCTTGTATTCTCTTTATCAAATATCATAATCCGGGTACTGACCTACATCTAGTTCAATGCTAACATCATTACTATAATTATGATCTGACTACTGATCGACAGTCTCGTATAAATCGATATCATCATCATATATCGTCAATATAATCATAATCCGACTTCTGATCCACAGCCTCTAGCAAATCGATATCATCAGCATAAATTAGCGAAAAGAGGTATACATCGCCCAAGCGGCCTATCATAAACATCTTATCATATCATGTCATATCTCGTAACTTAATCACATGTCGATCATTTTATATGTATAATCACTATGCACATGGCATCGTCATCCAAGACCCGCTATCATATCAGGACATATCTCAAGTACGAATCCTGTCAATCGCCGATATCATAATCTCAAATCCAATATCATCGACTCATCCTAATCCCAAGTATCATCCTCAAATCTGTATGTGAACACATAGTCCCATACCCATGTGAACACATATCTATATAGAATCCCATCTATGCACATATGAAATAAGGATGCATGCAAGTATGTATGTGTGTGTATGTATGTGTAGCGCACCCACTACCCTAGGGTTTCGTAACCATTTACCAATCCAACACACCAATATCCATCTTAAAATTATCATTAATCACAATTAACATATAATGATTGTTGGTGTGCATACGCATCCGTATACATCACCACGGACTGCGGGGGTGCTATACGCCATCCACCCGACTTCTCCCCGTAGATATAAATCTACTCACCTTGTTTATGTGTGCCGGTGCCGATGTTGCCATTTGCATCTCAACGCCTCGTCGTCACGTGGGGTACCTACAAAGATATCACACGCTAAAACACATGAAAATCACATCGGAACCAAAATGGTGCACGCTAAGCCCATAGGTAAAAACCTGTGACTTGTGTGCAAGCACTGCCAATATCCACTGTCGTTGACGTCCAAACGCCACTCAACAGAAACGAATCATCGAATACCAAAATCCATACGAAAACAAGTCGTAAATCACGCCAACTCATGAAAAACGACCCAGATTCTATCCTGTTTGGAATCAGACAAAACTGGGCATTCCAGGGGTCAAGTTTACAGGTAAAAGAGCAGTGCACACAAAACGAGGGGGTTCCCTACAGATCTGGCCGCAAATTGCGGCCAAATGGAATATATCTGCTGCCAGAAAATGAGGGTTGGAGCTAGGGTTTTGGGTGTTGGTTACTATCTACCTGCACATCTCACTGCCAAGTCAATTTTATTTTAGGAGGTCCGGATTGATAGCAGTTTCCGGAAAGGCCACAAAGTCGACAAAATCGCTAAATTTCACCGATTCTAAGCTATCTGGTATTTTGGTGAAACCTAGGACAATTCATGTTTCAACTGGTCTTAACAGCACCTAGTAAGGCTATACTAACATTCAAAACCAACTCTTGACCAAATCTCACTCAAAATCACTAAAGTAGCACTAAACTACATAGCAAACACTAAATTTTCAGCTAAATAACCATATATTTGCAAGCTAGAAGTCGGGTTAAGGGATTATACCTCTGGATATCCTAAGATATATGAGAGGAGAGGAAGAAAAGGGATGGTTGCTGCTGGAGAGTTGCTGCAGTTGCTCCTGTAGCAGCTGCTGATGCCAATTGCTGCAGATGCTGCTGTTTTCCACTGCAGCTGATGCTGTTGTTGTTTTAGTGTTGTGGTAGTGTTTGGGTTGCTGTTGCAGCTGCTACTGCAGTTGTACATGTTATGGGAGTGGTTGTGGTGGTGATGTTTTGAATGAGGTTGTTTCAGCTGATGCAAAAATTAGGGCTGTTGTTTTTGAATGGGGATGTGGCTGTGGCTGTAGTATCAGCAGAGGTAGGGGGCTGAAAAGTCTTAGGGGCTGGTGTAGGGCTGCTGAATTTGCGCTGATATAGCTGCTGTAGCTGCTGTTCTGGTGGCTGAAAATGCGCTGTTGATGTTGGGTGTGGGGCTGATGGTGTTGCAGCTTGTAGCAGCAGCTAAGGTGGCTGATGTGTGGGTTTATATGTCTGATGTAGAGAGGTTGGCATGTGTGTGTTTGAGAGGCAAACCAAGGTTTTGAAATGAAATGAGTTAACTCTCATCATCCCATTCACCATGAACCAAACCAAACCCGGATTAACCTACTTAACTTAGCCTAAAGTTTTAAACACACCATAGTCATCTAAACATGGTTCAACCCTAGATCACCATGAGTCCAAAACATAAACCAAATGCGACAGGTGTGGAAATGTCATGTGCACATTGCACAAAAGCCAAAAATCCGGTTAGCGATCTTCAATCGCAATTAACACAAAAATAACATATACTTAACCATAAAAACTTAAAATGACATAATTCCACAAAATACCCTATTTTACGATTTCTAAAATTTTCTCCGGAATTTTCACTATTTATCGGTATTTAATTATACCGACAATTAAAATATTCATTAAAGATTATGAAAATTCCCAAAAATAATATTTTATTTTTTTTGAAATGTTACAATGAAGGAGAAGGAGAAACTCAAGAGACCTAAGATGAGGAGAGAGAACCTTGTCTTGAGAATGAAAAAATCTCATATGAAGAAAATCATGAAGCATGGTTTTGTAAAAACCATATTTCAATAAAAATAGTACAACCATACTTGAATAGTTTACACAAATGAAATTTCAATTCATTTGCCAACACTATTCAAGCATGGTTCACACCATTCTCTCCTTTGCACTTCATTTCTTATTTTACACCCCATTTTCCATTTTGCAAATAAAATGGAAATTACATGATGAGATGTCCTCCTTCTAGAATGTCTTTCCGTATAAATACGGAATACATTCTACCGTATATATATACCCGTATTCGTATCAAAATACGAACACCCAAGAGATAGAATAATACCAATAAAATAATACTAGTATTAAATCAATATCAGATTTAATGAATCGGTTTAATTCTAAGCTCGCCAGTATCAACTGTCAGATTGAAAAAGCTAGATAACATTGGAATATACATATCGAAATATATACACGTAAATTATAAAATCAATACCTTATTTAATAATCCAGCTTAATCCTAAGCTGGCTAGTATTATCATCCGATGAAACCCTGCACGTATAAACATACGGCCACCACATCGTTTCGCCTGAATCAGAGAAACCCTCTGTGTGGGAATCTAAAGACTCGACGGTACATTGGCAGTGGGTTTAAACACAAGCACGTTAGCGGCACTAGCTGTACGTAATGACTACCCGGTACCTGTCGAAATGAAGGCCGACAAGCAAGCTCAGGATCATCCTGACCCCTATGATCCTATCCATGACAATCTCCATATAGTCCGGTCTCTTCGTCTAAGAGTATCGCATATCGGGTTTATGGGGTGGTAAATGTCAGACCCCATACTGACCCGATAAGTCATGTCGATTTGGCTCAGGACCAATCCAAGGAACTACAGATCTAACCATCAGTAGTTCTCAACTTCCTTGGCCAAGGTCTTATGGTTCTATCCAACCGGACACAGTGTGATATCGACTCCCAATACCGGGAGAGACGAATTCCTGACAATCACTCACTGCCTCCATATAGCTCGGGACAGTACTCAACCAAAACCTGTTTGCACGACTCAGTAGAGCCATGGTAGGGTAGTGATCAAAGCACGGTGGGAACACACATGAGACAAATGATGAACTTAGGTCCTAAGACTAACATGTACTCTTGTCACCTGAGAACCGCTATCTGATGATAGGTATAATACCATCTAGAGGTTCTCGGCAAGTCCGTCTAGTGTACTCACCCTCAGTGAGCACCTGTATACAATCTCAGGTGATCATACCAATGGTTGTGGGACCAACCACGCCCCTCGTCGAGGTCTAACAACGTATATATAAGTCTACTCTGGAGTATCGATGCCCGATCTCGATACTCCTGCGACTTGGGACCTTTAAGAATGTGCTTATGGACTACCCAGCTCCCATAAGTATGATCGCCATCATAATGCTGGTAGTCAAGCAAAATCTTACGGGCTTTATCAACATGTAACCGCCATATGTTATATCGAGTATAACATGTGCACATATTAAGATAAAGTCAAACCATAATAGTATACTACTGTATCGAGTCTTTATCAATATGTACAAACAATATAAATCATCAATAGAAAGAAATACACATATCAGGATAAAGACAACTCAAATATTATTCTATATACAATTGATAAAATATTGTCATGTACATACATATCCCTAGCATCCTATGCAATACAGGCCTCTGGGGCATACATATCCAACAATCTCCCACTTGCACTAATGCATGTAATTGGCATACCGAGTACCCAAAGTTCGCTCTAAGGCCAGCTGTTGGCGTACCACATACCCAACATCTCAAAAAGTCGCTCGAACTACGCTTGAGGGAGGGCCTTGGTAAATGGAGCCGTCGTGTTGACTTTCGTATCTACTCTCCGGACCTCGATCTCCCAGCGATCTACGATCTCCCTGATCAGGTGATACCGCCTTAAGATGTGTCTGGATTTCTGATGGGACCGTGGTTCCATCGCTAAGGCTATAGCCCCATTGTTATCGCAATACAAAGGTATCGGATCAACAATGGACGAAACCACCTCAAGGTCAGCAATGAACTTCTTCATCCGGACTGCTTCTTTTAAGGCATCGTTCGCAGCAATGTATTCATCCTTCATCGTCGAGTTTACGACGGTGTCCTGTTTGGAGCTCTTCCAACACACCGCCCCTCCATTTAGGGTAAATACAAAACCCGTGACAGACTTGCTGTCATCCTTGTCACTCTGGAAGCTTGAATCGGTAAAGGACTCGATGTGAAGGTCTCCATTACCATAAACTAAGAACATCTCCATAGTCCTCCTCAAGTACTTGAGAATGTTCTTCACAGCTGTCCAATGATTCTCATCCAGGTTCGACTGATACCGGCTCACTATGCTAAGTGCGTATGCTACATCTGGTCTGGTACACAGTATCGCATGAAGGGATTCCTTAGGACCATGCCTAGGGTTTAGCTTGCATCAAACATGCTATAACAAAAATTTTAGGGGTGCTAAGCAAAACCGACCATGAATCGAACTAGAAAAATACAGTAACAAGAACTAGTATCACATACTAATAGTAGTCTAACACTAAGAGGTAAGTAATACAACCCTTGGAGACTTCCTCTTGTGACTCCTTGGATCAACTTGGTGTTAGAACGGGTTCGCTTGAAACCTTCGAAGTCCACAACGATCCACCACGGAGTCCCTTGGCTCAAGCTCCTAGCTTCGCTTGATCTAAATGGAAGTGGAGCTAACAACCTACACTAGTGGGCTGGACTAATATAGATTGGTGATGTGGGTTTGGATCTCACTTAAAAAACCTTTCTTTTTATGTTCTTCACTCACTTGAAAAAGCTAGAGAGCTTGAATGAGGAAGAAGAAGGAGAATGGCTAAGCTTGAGCTCTTTTGATAATCCTCATGATAATAATGAGAAAAGAAAATAAATATGAGAGAGTCACACTCACCCACAACCATGGTTATAAAATATCTAGATATTTTAATATTGAGTTAAAGAACAAATAGAAAATAGATCATGGTTAATCCTAGGTTAAGTAAAGAAGAGTGTAGAAACCTAGCCATGATTTTTTCTCATTTTCCTTTTTCTCAATAAACAAAATATATATAAATATTTTACCATGTGAGTCTTGCATTGCCATCTCCATTGTATCATCAACCATGACACATGTATGCATGCATGTGTGCATTCATATCAACATACATACATACATACATACATTCATGCATACATCATAAAGAAATGTTTTAAATAAATGAGCTAAAAGTCAATAATATTAAATCAACACTTGATTTAATAATCCGGTCATATCACATACGACCCGACCAATAGAAAACGCCCGATTAAAATACGGTATCAAATACTCGCATTTAATCGAGCTCCCGCGTATATCTCATATGCACCCGCACATCATTTCTCCTGAGCTAGGAAACCCCTCTGTGGGACTCTAAGACTCGTCAATACTCTAGCAGTAGGCAGTGATCATATCACATACCCACAAACCGTCAGCAGCACTAGCTGTACATAACGGCTCCCAGATATTGAGCGATTAGAAGAAAAACAAACGAACCTGTCAAACCTCCCGTTGAGCCAACTGGCAACACTTACCGTACAGTCCGGTCTCTTCGTCAGATATGCTGCATATAGAGTCTACGGATGGTATCGTCGACCCCAATAACTTAATAAGTCTTGCCGGTATATGGCCTATAACAGATCAAGAAACTACCGATAAGTCTTATCAGTAAATCTCAATAGCCCTGACCAGGGACTTCCTGTTATAGCCAATCGAGCATAGCGCAACGTCAACCCCTAATACCGGGAGAGACGAAACCCCTCCTATTGCTCATTGCCTCCATGTGCCTCGGGACTGTACCCAAAATCCACCTGTTTGCACGACTCAGTAGAGCCATGGTAGGGTGGAGATCAAAGTACAGTGGGAGGTCACACAAGACTCTATGACGATCTCGAGTCTACAGACTAACCTGTACCAGTGTCACCTGAGAACTGCTATCCGATGATAGATATAATACCACATAGGAGTTCTTGGCGTGTCCGTTCAGTGTACCCAGTTTCCACTGAGCACCCGTATACAGTCTTTGGTGTCACCACACCAATGGATATGGGATCATCCATCGCCCATCATATGGGTCAAGTAATGTATACGCTAGTCTACTCTGGAATATCGATGCCCCGTCTCGATGCACCCACGACTAGGAACATTTCAAGGATATGCTTATAAACTACTCATGTCCCACTAGTATGATCTGCATCATAATCTCAGTAGTCAAGCAAATGTCCTAAGGGTTTTATCAACATGTACCAAATGAGTAATATGAATGATCAAGTGAACATGTCAAGATAAAGTACAACCAGATAGCATACTATCATGTCGAGCAAGAATGTCCTCTGAATATATATACACATACCGATACATCCACTATCATATAATAGCCTCTAGGGCATACATATATCCAACAATCTCCTACTTGCACTAAGGCCAATTATTGGCGTATCTCATACCCAACATCTCAAAAAGTCTCTCATGTTGCAGCTAAGAGAGGGCCTTGGTGAATGGATCCACGGTATTATTCTTTGTATCTACTCTCCGAATCTCGATCTCGCGACGATCAACAATCTTCCGGATCAAATGATATCGCCTCGGGATGTGTCTAGATCGCTGATGGGACCTGGGCTCTTTGGCCAACGCCATAGCCCCATTATTATCACAATACAATGGTATTGGATCAATAATGGTTGGAACTACTCCTAACTTCGAGATGAACTTCTTCATCCAGACGGTTTTCTTGGCAGCATCATTTGCAGCAATGTACTCAGCTTCCATCGTGGAGTCTGCAACGGTATCCTGTTTGGAACTCTTCCAACATACCACCCCTCCATTGAGGGTAAATACTGTTGGATATAGTGCCCTCAAAGTCAATTATTGGATCGCAGGCATGTGATTGCAATGATTGAGGGAGGACCTATACCCGGTAGGACGGTCTTACTCGAGATGATAGTATGCTATATGGTTTGTCTTTATCATCGTGTACATGCTTTATGTGACATTATAGATCACTATTATACGTTGATAGAGCCCTTAGGATTCTTTCCTGACTACCAGCAGTATGATGGTGATCATATACGTGAGAGTTGGGTAGTCTATAAGCACATACTTAAAGTGTCCATAGTCGCGGGAGTTTCGAGATTGGGCATCGATACTCCGAGAGTAGACTAGTGTATATGGATCGGGACCCCGACGAGAGGCGGTGGCTGGTCTCACAAGCCATTGGTGTCAGTTGGTTCACCTAAGATAGTATAACAGGTGCTCATTGGGTTATGAGTACACCGGACGGACTCGCAAGGGCACTGCTGATTGGTATTATACCTATCGTCAGGAGCAGTTCCCAGGTGACATGAGTACAGCATAGTCTGTTGACTTGACACTGCTACATTACCTCAAGTTTGTTTCCACTGTTCTTTGATTGCTACCCTACCACGGCTCAAAGGAGTCGTGCAAACAGGTAGTAGTTGGGTGCAGTCCCGAAGCACTTGGAGGCAGTGGCGGTTAGACAGGATTCGTCTCTCCCGGTATTGGAGGTTGATATCGTGTTGTGTCTGGAGAGCCATTACACAAAGTCCTTGGCCAAGGCAAGTGATATTTACTGGTAGGTATTCTAGTAGTTTCTCAAGATGCTCTGGGCTACACTCCGACACGACTTATACCGCTATTGTAAGTCTATGTCGCACACCCCGTAAGCTAGCGAGGAGGCGGAACAAGTAAAAATCGAAACTTTCTTACATAGCAACATAGACTAAAGCTAAAGGATCTTTGCCAAACCATTACTAACGAACTACGGAGGTTTAATCTACTGTGTTGTAGAGATTATACCTCACGAAAACGGTCCTTTGGTTCTTCCTTCCGCTGTCCTCCTCGTCTATGTGAGCTCCGAGGATCGATCCGGATCTTGGTCACCTCCGCGGCCTCCTAGAGTCGAAGACGATCCACCCGAGAGTCTATAGTCCGAGCTCCACCTCAAGCCGAGGTAACTAGGGCAACAAGTTTGCGACTCTTGACGTCCTAGGTGATGTAGAGGAAGAAGATGGATTTGTTTGTCTATTTGGTTTCTATTTTTCTCAACACATGAGAGCTATAGAAATTTCTAGTGAGGAGGAAGAAGAAGAACCATAGGAGCTCTCTTTTGATGAGAGAGAATGAGAAGGAAATAATGATGCATAAGAAAAATAATTACCTATCTTTTATTATGATAAACTGTGATGGCTACCTTGATTTGACCATTATCATCTCAAGGATAAATCTAAAAGAATAAGAAGAGTCTAGTGCTTCACAAAATATCTAAGTCAACAATAGTCAATTAGGTCAAATGGTCAAGCATGGTCAAATGGTCAAAGCAATTAGCCATAACACAATTATCATTAAAAAGATTAGTAAATATTTTCGTCCACCTCATAATGGTTTTGACCAAGTCAATGGTCAAAACCCTAATGAGGCACCTCCTTCTTCGCTCCTCGCAACCGTGCATATACACCCGCATCCGCATTCCGTAGAACACGAATATACAGAAGACAAAACAAATCCATCTGTACAAGACTAGGATCCGGCTTAAACTAAAGCCCACTCGTATTGTCTGCCCGAACATCATACGCACACAAGTGCACGTAAGTGATCGTAGCCCTGCCGTAAAACCATACGGCCTCTACACCTTTTACCCAGTGCAGGGAAACTCTCTGTGTGGGACTCTAAAGACTCGACACTACACTGGCAGTGGGTTTAACCACAGACCGCAAGTGGCACTAGCTATACGTAATGGTCCCCAGGTAGATGTCGATAAGAAGGCCGATGAGGTAAACTGTCATGACCCGAAAGTACGGAACATGACCGGCACTTAAACTACGAACGTCTCGAGGCGTACGTAATCTAAGTAAACCGAAAACCCAGAAATCCAAACCAAGAAAAGATGTAGAGTGCAGGAAAAACCAACTTAAAGCAAGTAGTTTCAATAGCATAAGCCGAATTATGCGGTTTTTTAAAAACATCAAAAATTTACTGAAAATTTCGGCAGAGTCTCCTTTGTAAATACTGGCCCCCAAACGGGATACAACATGAATAGTATACGAAATCTAGAAAAAGGCATCCCCAAGCGGGAGCTAGCTCTTCGTCAATCGACGGTCACAACCACACAAGCAATATAATATACAACGCCAACGGCGAGGATCAAAACTCAAAAGGAAACTCAAAACCACCAGAAATATAACGAGCGACTCTAAGGTCGAAAGAATAAACAACACCGGTCTCTATCTCAATAAATACATGTTTGGTTGATGGAACTTCTAGATACAACAGAATAATGATATACAAGATATAATAATGGGTGCGATACAAATAAACCCACCTACTAGCAAGTCACCCGGAAATGGAAAGAGTGCCAGCAAGCCGTAATGAAACCTGTACGGCGAAACCTGCAAGAACTGTGGCACAACGGGGATGAGTTGCCAACTCGTGAGTAGAAAAACATCTACGCACAGAAATCGCATAAATAACGCAACCTAGGTCAATGATCATAATATATCCTCAAATATATGAATAACACGTAGCCTATAACAAGGCTAGGGTAAATATCTAACCCGAGTGTAATCTCATGTGCCCGTGTCAGTGCCTCAGGTAGCAATATATCATATGGATGATGTATGAATGCATAAAACAGAATGCATGTACTGAATAAAACTGGTTTCATAAATCAGTGAGATTTCTGTATTTTAAAAGAAATGAGGTACCATATATGAAATCAGCATAAAACAGTGCCCAGCATCGACACAAAACAAGTGTCCAAATACCTCGATATCTCTGTGTCACAATCTATGTACCTCAAGTCTCAATATCTAAGGCGCCGTCAGTCCAGACCGGCCCCTACCATCCATCTCAAGACCACGACGGTATCCTCCGGATATCCGATGCGTCGGGTAATATCACCGGTAGGTAGTGCTCCCCTGCCAGGCTCACATCGTCATCATCACGCGCTTCTTGCCCCGAGGTACCTTACCGGGTCCACCATGTACCCGAAACGGTTCATCCGCCTCCTCGAATCGGGTCTCGAAATCCATCAGCAAACTCATGGTGGACGACTCATACATCATGGGAAAACCGCACTTTTTATTTTAAAAGAGAGAAAACAGTTTATATATGTTTTGCGGTTTTCCTCCAAATCCAGAAAATATCATTGAAATCCGAATCATCAATAGGATGTAAAACCATGACTATAAGCATGAGAATCCATGAATACGGCATAACAATGAATAACAGTATGCATGAAGCGACAAGTAATAACTACAATGTCTAATATGGCATATAAGGGAAGTACACTAATATCATGTCAAAACTACTAGCTAACAAGCTAAGTCAAGCAAATATATCATCTAAAGTGTACGTGACATGGCAATTACCGATGAAGATGTGTGTGAGCCGGCAAGTAGGTGTACGTGGTACATATGCATCATCGGTAATGGTGCTGGTGTCCTAACATGATGATATCAATAATGGAATATGCAGCAAAATAAGTATGCGAGGCAGAGCGAACAGCAATAATGTGCGGGAGCTGAAACTAGACACAACGATAACTAATCTGCATTAATCTAATATAAGTCCTACAAATTGGTGCCTTTTGAAATAACACGAATCATGGGGTTTTGAAAATAGGGGCTACGGTGTTTTTATGAAAAGATACGTCTTTTGAAATATCCGTAAGATCCCTTGGGCTGTCTTTTAAAATACCCACGATTCGTTAGTTTTGAAATAGGTAGGGTCTAATCTAATCTAACAACTACGCTAAACTATACGGCTGAACTAACAAGCTGAACTACAGGTAAGGAAACCGCCTATCATCTGAGTCGATACATATACATACCTGTATATGTATAGTCGGTGATCCCGCCTCAATAATATCATATCCATAACCAGACATCCCAAGTCAAGAGTGCGGATCAATCATCAATATAGCTCGTACGTAAATCCGTCGTACGGCATCCCAAATCTAGGTACGGGTCAATATCACATTCATCATACTATTCACCTGGTATCCTCTTTATCAATTATCATGATCGGGATACTGATCTACATCTAGTACAATACTGATACCGCCTAAGTATGCATGCAGGTGTAAGAATCACTACGCCAAAAGACCCGCTAAAACATCATGTCGTATATCAATACGAACCAAATCACATCACCGATCTCCTGGCCTCAAGCCCAATCTCATCGACTCATCTCAAATTCCAAATACTATTCTCAAATCCGTATGTGAACACATAGTCCTATACCCATGTGAACCCATAACTATAAAGAATCCCATGAGCACATATCAATAGGAATGTATGCAAGTATGTATGTGTGTATGTGTAGTGCAACACTACCCTAGGGTTCGCAACACTAAAGTAATCCAACACACCAATATCCATCCTAAGCATCGTTATTAATCCCAAATAACATATAATAATTTTTGGTGTGTATACGCATCCGTATACACCACCACGGACTGCGGGGGTGCTATACGCCATCCACCCGACTTCTCCCCGTAGATATAAATCTACTCACCTGGTCCTCGCTCGCCGGTGCCGACGTCGCCACGCGCTTGCTTGTCGTCTCGAAGTCCGCATGGGGTACCTACATATCATAACGCACCGTATCGCATTAAAACTAAATTCGAAATCGAAACGGCATACGAAAATCAAATCGGCACGCGTATCACGCATAGGTCCAAACCTATCGCCTACGCATGCAAGAATAGTCAAACCAACCCTCGATGTCGATGTACAAACGTCAAACCATCAAGAAAAATCCAATCACACTCATTTTCACATTCACGAACACTAATTTTAATATAAACTAGGTTAAAACTCACAAAAACCCCAATTTCACTTAAAAAGTCATTTTTCCGAAAATCTAGCAAGCACAATTCGCCGTTTTTGTACAAAACATGATGTTTAAATGAATGTAGCGGCCAATATACTTATTAAATATCTTAAATAAGTCATATAAACAATTTCCGGAATTTAATCTCATTAAATTCCAAAAACCTTAATATTCTAGTTTACAAAATACTTAAATTTTAACAATTTCAAAGCAAAAATGCACAAACTACAATCTAGCTTAGATTTGCATGATCCAAAGCATTAAAATACACTTAATAAAGTTAATGAAGCCATGAAAAACCTAATTAGATTTTTAGTCAAACATTTGCAATAATTTCCAAAAACCTAGTTAGCAAATTAGCAAATTAACACAATTTTTAAACTAACCATTAGCACATGCTACTAATCTTGTATTAACATGACAAAAAGCCTAAATATAACACACAACCATACACCAATTTTATAAAAACCCTAACTTGCATTCAAATTCATAACTTGAATTCCAAAACTTGCAACTTAAGTCTAATTAACACTTAAGTAGTTTAGCTTAAGAAATTAGTAACAAATTAAGCAAAAATGTTTTAGAATTATACCCAAAAACATTTGAAGATCCACAAGCATCCATAGCCTCCCAAAATGCTCTCTTTTCACAAAGATCCATGCTATACGGGCTAAGCTAAAATGGGTAGGAGTCGGATTTGGGTTTTGGGATTTTTTTTGATGGATTTGAGGCAATTTTTGATGAAGTTTGAAGAGAAAAGAGAAGGGAAATGGGGGGGGGGGCTGTTGCTGCTGTGGGAGGGTGGGGGGCTGCTGGAATGGGAATGGGAGTGGGAGAGGAGAGAGAGGGAGGTAGAGAAAGTGGGGGAAGAAGTCAAAGTCAATTCAAGGTCAAAGGTCCACCTCATTTCTCCATTTTCTTTTCTTTTCTTTCATTTCTTTCCTTTGAAATTCAAGTGGGGAAAATAAAATGGGGGCTGCTGAATTCTTCAAGAGGAGAAGTGAATAGGGGTGTGTGGGTGTGGGTACGGGTGTGGGGTGATGAAAAATGATAAATACAATGCCCCAAACATCCATTTACGCTAAAAAAAGCCTTTTTTCTTCAATAATTTCTAAACCGTTTTGGCAAATGATTTCGTTCCAAAAAGCACATGATAAAATTTTATTTAATGTTTTATAATGCACAAAATTTGTTTCAACTCATTCCAATTTGTAATTTTTCCTAAATAAATGTATTAGTGACGGCTTAAAATAATAATAAAATAATATTTTTTCAGAAAATTTGAAATTTCACCAGCGGCTCAATAAACACCAAATAATAGCAATTTCATAGCTAGAATATGTATATTTAATTTTTATAATAAAATATTTGTATTTTGACTTTTTACAGAAAACCCCCTTATTTTACCGTTTTTTCGAAATTTCACCGAAACGATTTTCAAAACGTTACATAAACCCATCCGAACTCCTACTGAGCCTGAATGTGACAATCTCCGTACAGTTCGGTCTGTTCGTCTAAGAGTATCGCATGTCGGGCCTAGGGGGCGGTAAACGACAGACACCTAATAGCGGTACAATTCATGCCAGAGTGTAGCCCAGAACACCCTGAGAAACTACTGGAAACACTACCAGTAATTCTCGCTTGCCCTGGCCAGGGACTTTGTGTAATGGCTCTCCTAGACACAGCGTGATATCAACCCCCAATACCGGGAGAGACGAATCCTATCTAACCGCTACAGCCTCCAAGTGCTTTGGGACTGCACCCAACTACTACCTATTTGCACGACTCTTTTGAGCCGTGGTAGGGTAGTAATCAAAGTATAGTGGGAACACACTCAAGGAGAAGTAGCAGTGTTAAGTCGACGGACTATGTTATACTCCTGTCACCTGGGAACTGTTATCTGACGATAGGTATAGTACCAACCAACAGTTCCAGACGAGTCCTGTCCAGTGTACTCGTAACCTAACGAGCACCCGCATACTATCTCCAGTACGACGTACTAATGGCTGTGGGACAGACCATCTCCCCTGCTGGGATGAGAAGCATATACGCTAGTCTACTCCGGAGTATCGATGCCCTGTCTCGATAATCCTACGACTAGGGACCTGTATAAGGATGTGCTTGTAGATTACCCAGCCCCCACTAGTGTGACTGCCATCACAACGCTGGTAATCAAGCAAAGATCCTAAGGGCTCCACTAATATGTATAAAACACATTCACATATTGAAGTAGAAATAAACCAAGTAGCATAGTACCATTTTGAGCAAGTTTGTCTATACAACTGTGAATATCCCAAGCTTCCATTAAGTAATATACAAACTAGTAAGATACAGTAATGGCCTCTAGGGCATATACACTAACAATCTCCCACTTGCACTAGGGCTATGTACTGGCGTATCGAAGACCTATCATCTCGATCAGCCACTCGAACTGAGTCTGGGGTATGACCTTCGTGAGTGGATCTGCAGTGTTATTCTCTGAATCTACTCTCTTCACCTCGATCTCCCAGCGATCTACGATCTCCCTGATCAGGTGGTACCGCCTCAAAATGCGCCTGGACTTCTGATGGGACCCGGGTTCCTTCGCTAAAGCTATAGCGCCGTTGTTGTCGCAATACTGCGGTATTGGATCAGCAATGGTAGGAACCACCTGAAGCTCCGTGAGGAACTTCTTCATCCAGACAGCTTCCTTTGCGACATAGCAAGCAGCTATGTACTCCGCTTCCATAGTTGAGTCAGCAACGGTTTCCTGCTTGGAGCTCTTCTAGCAAACCGTTCCTCCATTGAGGGTAAAGACATAACTCGACATGGACTTGGAGTCATCCTTGTCACTCTGGAAGCTGGAGTCAGCAAAGGCCTCGATCTGGAGGTCTTTTCCGCCATACACCAAGAACATCTCCTTAGTCCTTCTCAGGTACTTGAGAATGTTCTTTACTGCTATCCAGTGTTTCTCCCCTGGGTCCGACTGATACCGGCTTACAACGCTCATTGCGTATGCTACATCTGGTCTGGTACACAACATCGCATACATTATAGAGCCTATCGCAGATGCGTAGGGTATAGATAATATGCGAGCCCTTTCCAAATCAGTCTTGGGAGACATCTCTTTGGAAAGGGTGATTCCGTGACAAGCCGGTAGATTACCGCGCTTTGAATCTTCCATACTGAATCGTTTCAGTATGGTGTCGATGTACCTGGACTGCGAAAGTCCCAACATCCTCTTAGATCTATCACGATAGATCTGGATCTCCAGAATGTAGTTGGCATCGCCCAAGTCCTTCATGGAGAACCTCTGTGAAAAGAATCCTTTGACTGACTATAGCATAGGAATGTCATTTCCTATTAAGAGAATTTCATCTACGTACAAGATGAGAAATACAACAGTTCTCCCTACAATCTTATTATATATGCATGGTTCATCCGGATTTTTGATAAAGTCGAATTCTTTGACAGTATCATCAAAGCAGATGTTCCAACTCCGCGATGCCCGCTTCAGTCCATAAATGGACTTAAGCAACTTGCACACTTTACCGCTGCTCCCACTCTGAATGAAACCCTCCGGCTGATCCATATAGACACACTCTTCCAAATTTCCATTTAGAAAAGCCGTCTTTACGTCCATCTGGCAGATCTCATAATCGTGGAAGGCAGCAATGGCAAGAAGGATCCGAATGGATTTGAGCATAGCCACTGGAGAAAAGGTTTCGTCATAGTCCAAACCAGGTCTTTGACGAAAACTCTTTGCAACAAGTCTAGCTTTATAGGTTCAACCTGCCCATCTACACCAATCTTCTTTCTGAAGATCTATTTGCAGCCTACGGGTTTTACCCCTTCTGGTGTAATGTCCAAAGTCCAAACTTTGTTGGTGTACATGGACTCCATTTCGGTCCGCATTGCATCCAGCCATTTTACTGAGTCACCGCTCTAAATGGCTTGCTGGAAGCTAGTAGGCTCATCATTTTCAATGTGCAATCCTCTCGATCCCCGTCTATGAGAAAACCGTAGTATCTCTCGGGCGGATGAGACTGCCTACTACTCCTACGGAGTGGCGCTGGAATGTCCAGTTCTTCCGAAACCTCTGGTACGACCAAGCTTTCAGTAATAGCTTATGGTTCTGGAATTTCTTCCAGTTCTATTGCGCTCCCACTTATCTGATTTTCTAAAAATTTAGTTTCCATGAAGTAGGCATGACGAGAAACAAATACCTTTTCTTCCTCTGCGTAATAGAAGAAATATCCCTTAGAGTTCTTTGGATATCCTACAAACTTGCAATGTACTGAGCGTGCCTCGAGTTTGTCCGTATGCTGCTTTTTGACAAAAGCTGGACATCCCCATGTCTTAATGTGTTTAAGATAGGGTTTCTTCCCATTCCACATCTGATATGGTGTGGTAGGCACTGACTTAGTAGGAACCCGGTTCAAAAGATATGTTGTTGTTTCTAGTGCATAACCCCAGAAAGATCGTGGTAACTCAGCTTTACTCATCATTGAACGAACCATATCCAATAGGGTTCGATTCCGCCTTTTCGATACACCATTGTGTTGTGGTGTGTATGGAGGAGTAAGCTGAGAGAGAATTCCATTCTCTTTTAAGTAGCCCAGAAACTCGGCACTCAAGTATTCACCACCTCGATCAGATCTCAGTGTCTTGATACCTTTGCCTGTTTGTTTTTCTACTTCATTCTTCTATTCCTGGAATTTTTCAAACGCCTCGGATTTATGCTTCATCAAGAAGATATGTCCATACCTAGAGAAATCATCCGTAAAAGTAATGAAGTATGAATAACCACTTCGCGCATGTGTAGACATTGGACCACACACGTCACTGTGTATGAGTCCCAAGAGCTCGCTTACTCTTACTCCATGTCCAGTGAACGGAGTCTTTGTCATCTTTCCCATGAAACAAGATTCAGAAGTAGCATAAGACTGATATTCGAACGGATTCAAATATCCCTCTTTATGTAACTTCGTTAACCATGTCTCATTGATGTGACCTAGTCTACAATGCCATAAGAAGGCCTGATTTGTTTCCGGAGACTTTCTTTTAAGTGTGTTCTGGACACTGAAAACCTGAGCTTAATTTAATACATATATACCGTTATCTAATGTATCTGACCCAATCAGAACTTGATTTAGGTGGATGTGGACCACATCGCTTACAAAAGTAAAATCATATCCTTCCTTAGAAAGTAAGGATACAGATATGATATTATAAGCTAGACTAGGTACATACAAACAGTTACGTAGAATCAATATCTGCGTACTTGTCAATCTAAGGTGATATTCCCCTACGGATTCAGTGTCCACGCTCATTCCGTTAGCAACCCTGAGAGTCATATCACCTAACCTGATAACTCCACGGTTTCTCAAAGCCTGTAATGAATTACAGATGTGAGATCCTGATTCGGTATCTAGTACCCAGGAAGTAGAGTTAATTGACATACAATTTTCTATTACAAACACACCCGAAGCCGAAGCCACAACATGCTTCGAATCCTGGCTACTGGCTTTGCTAGCCCTGCAATCCCTCTGCCAATGTCCTTTCCCGTAACAATAGGGACGTCCCTCCTTCCCTATATCTAGTCCCAAAACTTTTGCCCTTCCCTTTCCTTCTACTTCCCTGGTTTCCTTCAAGGTGTAAGTAGAGGGCAGAGACTGTAGAATCAAGTCAGTACTTGACCCGTTCTTCAACGTAGTCTTTAAGTCCGTGAGCTCATCAAATAGCTAGTCTTTGTAAGGACGTTGTCCCCTACAGATGACCCAACAGCCAACCTCGCTTGAAGTAATTCGTTCGAGGTCTCATATCTTACGATACGAGATTGCTCTCTATATAAATCTTTGTTATGGAGGAAGACAGAAACTAAGTCCATCTTCTCGTACTGCCTCTGGTTTGTACCATCAACTGAGGCCAACACGAGGCACTTGGCAATCGCACAGTCTTTTTCCGATGTCTTACGGATATCAGTATCCATGACGATGGAAACTGGTCCCTAGATGGCAGGGGTTTGATTAGTGATGAGGTGTCCCAGTTTGTCATGGGTAATGGACATCTGGACAGACCTTTGCCAGTCATTGCAGTCAGATTCAGTCATTTTATTTTCTAGATGTAACCTATGTCTGGTCACTGGGTCGCTGCAATTAAGAGAGAGAGAAGAAAACACTTAGCATGATGCTCTTGCAAGTTTTGATTGGTTTTTAGTTTATCTAAACAGGATGGCTCCCACTGTTTCTCGAATCCTTCCTCAAACCATAAAAGAAGAATTAGTCAGGATTAATCTCACCGTACAATACTTGCTTAACCGTTCAACCAGGCTAGTGTCGGTACTTCGAGGGAGGTTTTACGACGCTTTCGTGAAGTTCCTTAATTAAATAACCTCTTTTCCCTGGAGGCGTAGCCCCGCTAACATTGTTCTAGACACCTACTTGGTTTATAGCATTGATCGTTAAGTGAAAAAATCTCCCGAGGAGTAGCGGATACTCACAGTAAGATCGGGATCCAAATATCATTGTGTGATAACGCTGAAGGAATCCTACCAATATTATCAAACTCCAAATGGTATGCAGCACTTGCAAGTATCAATTTCCTTAGAAACTCCCGATGTTGATTTTTGCTCCATGCTCTTATGACCTTGACTTTGGCCAACAAATCATAAGTCACATGTCAAGTTTCACCCGTTATTTTCCAGGTTAATTTGAACCCACCCGTACCTACCCTTGACTTTGGCCAACAAAGCAGTACGACTGTCCCAAACCAACGCATCTATCTATGCTACATATGAATATCCAACAGCTACAAATCACTATGCCTTGACTTTGGCCAACAAACATAGCTTGAATACTATTGGCTATCCATATAAAATGATGGAGGGCTACGAATAGTTTTGGCGAAACCGTGAACGTAGTGAACTTGATATAATCGAAGGAACGTGATAGCTTTTAAAAGGAGTGGTTTAAGCTCCGCGTTTTTAAAAGTTTTTCTGTTTTGAAAAAACTGAGTGGTTTTGAAATTGTTCCAACGATTCAACTTTGGTTTGTTTTCTTTGCATTAATTTAATGTGTTCCATCAAGTAATCCTACCATTGCAGAAAACAACGAAAATATGACGTACACTTATGCCATACACATTCGCCACTGGGCACCGTCATCACCCGTTAGGTTACTTAACTAACGACAGAGCGGGGGCTAGACTAGCGCGGATGCAAAACATAAGCAACGCCTACTAGATATCATATATAGATATATACATTTGTCAAATGTAATGATAGCCATTCCAGATCACAGAAGAACACATTGGATATACTAGGAATCCGCGCTTCGTTTGAGCCTGCAACGAAAGACGGATTACACGGTCGCGATGAATAGCCAAACCCCACCCTAGACCCCTACGGGTGCGGCAAACTACCCGCCAAATACCCGAAGTGAAGCAACCTCCCTCAACAACGTGAGTAGGCCACTCGGCACTTCAAAGTACCCGGTAGTTTGTGCACCCCACCTTGGGTCTATCCTAGGAGCAAAAACAGTAAAAGAAATAATATACAATGGCGGCTATAACCTCAACCCGGATGTGCAACCATAAAATAATATTACATCAAATTACAAATGTTACATTGAATGGAAAATGAAAACTCTTATTTCACACCCCCGGCTATTCATCACGACAATCCAACAAGTTCATATCCACAAACCAACATCACAGATCACAGATATGCACAACCCCCACTAATCGACGTAGAGCGATTAGTAGACGTTCAGTACATATAACATTACACAAACACAGAAACATTAAACGTCATTAAAGTTACGACTTCGAAACACCCGCAATGCTACAGTGAATAACTTTCAGTAAAGTCAAAATCGGCCAAAGCAAACAACTCCTAAAACCCAAGATATAAGTCAAAAAACCAAATACAAAATTTGAACCATTTCCTCCTTACCAAAACCGGCCTCACCGGAATTCTGGGCCATGTGGTCGGCCCCCCCACTGAGAAAATGTTCCAATTTTGTTCTGTGGCCTTTTTACTGCTTAAATGACACTCTGTACTTGTTTAAATAATTTTCAGAGTTCATTAAAATTTCGACAGAAACTTCAATATTGGGTTCATTGTTTTTGGGCTGTTTCGTTTTCGTAGTTTTAACTGTCATTTAAACTGTTAGTGATGGTTTAGCTAGGCTCTGATACCACTGTTAGTCTATGTCGCTCACCCCGCAAGCTAGCGAGGAGGCGGAACAAGTAAAAATCGAAACTTTCTTACATAGAAACATAGACTAAAGCTAAAGGATCTTTGCCAAACCATTACAAACGAACTACGGAGGTTTAATCTACTGTGTTGTAGAGATTATACCTTACGAAAATGGTCATTCGGTTCTTCCTTCCGCTGTCCACCTCATCCATGTGAGCTCCGAGGATCGATCCGGATCTTGGTCACCTCCGCGGCCTCCTAGAATCGAAGACGATCCACCCGAGAGTCTATAGTCCGAGCTCCACCTCAAGCCGAGATAACTAGGGCAACAAGTTTGGTACTCTTGATGTCCTAGGTGATGTAGAGGAAGAAGATGGATTTGATTGTCTATTTGGTTTCTATTTTTCTTAACACATGCGAGCTATAGAAATTTCTAGTGAGGAGGAAGAAGAAGAACCATAGGAGCTTTCTTTTGATGAGAGAGAATGAGAAAGAAATAATGATGCATAAGAAAAATAATTACCTATCTTTTATTATGATAAATTGTGATGGCTACCTTGATTTGACCATTATCATCTCAAAGATAAATCTAAAAGAATAAGAAGAGTCTAGTGCTTCACAAAATATCTAAGTCAACAATAGTCAATTAGGTCAAATGGTCAAGCTTGGTCAAATGGTCAAAGCAATTAGCTATAACACAATTATCATTAAAAAGATTAGTAAATATTTTCCTCTACCTCATAATGGTTTTGACCAAGTCAATGGTCAAAACCCTAATGAGGCACCTCCTTCTTCGCTCCTCGCAACCGTGCATACACACCCACATCCGCATTCCGTAGAACACGAATATACAGAAGACAAAACTAATCCATCTGTACAATATTAGGATCCGACTTAAACCAAAGCCCACTAGTATTGTCTGCCCGAACATCATACGCGCACAAGTGCACGTAAGTGATCGTCGCCCTGCCGTAAAACCATATGGCCTCTACACCTTTTGCCCAGTGCAAAGAAACTCTCTGTGTGGGACTCTAAAGACTCGACACTACGCTGGCAGTGGGTTTAACCACAGACCGCAAGCGGCACTAGTTGTACGTAACGGTCCCCAGGTAGATGTCGATAAGAAGGCCGATGAGGTAAACCCATCCGAACTCCTACTGAGCGTGAATGTGACAATCTCCGTACAGTCCGGTCTGTTCGTCTAAGAGTATCGCTTGTCGGGCCTAAGGGAGTGGTAAATGTCAGACACCTAATAGCGGTACAAGTTGTGCCGGAGTGTAGCCCTGAACACCCTGAGAAACTACTGGAAACACTACCAGTAATTCTCGCTTGCCCTGGCGAGGGATTTTGTGTAATGGCTCTCCTAGACACAGCGCGATATCAACCCCCAATACCGGGAGAGACGAATCCTATCTAACCGCTACTGCCTCCAAGTGCTTCGGGACTGCACCCAACTACTACCTGTTTGCACGACTCCTTTGAGCCGTGGTAGGGTAGTAATCAAAGTACAGTGGGAACATACTCGAGGCTAAGTAGCAGTATCAAGTCGACGGACTATGTTATACTCCTGTCACCTGGGAACTGTTATCTGACGATAGGTATAGTACCAACCAACAGTTCCCGACGAGTCCTGTCCAGTGTACTCGTAACCTAACGAGCACCCGCATACTACTCCAGTACGACGTACTAATGGCTGTAGGACAGACCATCTCCCCTGCTAGGATGAGAAGCGTATACGCTAGTCTATTCCGGAGTATCGCCCTGTCTCGATAATCCTACGACTAGGGACCTGTATAAGGATGTGCTTGTAGATTACCCATCCCCCACTAGTGTGACTGCCATTACAACGCTGGTAATCAAGCAAAGATCCTAAGGGCTCCACTAATATGTATAAGCGATATGCTAAAAGAAACACATGCACATATTGAAGTAGAAACAAACCAAGTAGGATACTACCATTTTGAGCAAGATTGTTTATACAACTGTGAATATCCCAAACTTCTATTAAGTAATATACAAACTAGTATGATACAGTAATGGCCTTTAGGGAATATACACTAACAGCTATTGGGGGTCTGACGTTTACCATCCCCCTAGGCCCGATATGCGATACTCATAGACGAACAGACCGGACTGTACGGAGATTGTCACAGATAGACTCAGTAGGGTTTTTAGGATGAGTTCGCTCGTCAGCTTCCCTTTCGCTCCACTAATATGTATGAGGCAGCCGTTACGTACAGCTAGTACCACTGACGTGCTTGTGGTTAAACCCACTTCCAGCGTATTGACGAGTCTTTAGAGTCCTCCACAGAATGTTTCCCAAGTTCGGGCGAAACGTTATAGAGGCCGTATGGTTTTATGGCAGGGTTCGATCATATACGTGCACTTGTGAACGGATCTTGATCGGACGGATCATACTAGTGGGCTTTGGTTTAAGCCGGATCCTAGTATTAGATTTTTTGGATTACTTTCGTCTCGTAGATTCTTATTCAGTCGGAATACGGATGCGGGTATGTATATTCAGATGAGGGGTATTCTTATTATTCGTCATGAGTTTACTTTAGTTGATGCCATTTCTTTTGTTGGATTAACATTTAGTTTAAATGTTTTGTGGAGGAAAATGTGAGTGCAGGTTTTGTCCATATGCATCAATTCATGCCACATGCACATGGTGACCCATGGTATTGGATCTAGTGTTGATTAAATGTGACATGAATTGATTTTGGAGCTAATTATGATTGTGGGGGATATTTTTGGAGAGAGAGGGCTGCCATGTGATGGCATGGGATTATTCTCTTTGGTTTGATATATATTTGCTCTCAAAAATATCTCACACAATCAACAAGTCATTTTACTTCACTTGCTTTTTTTTTCTTGAGCTCACATCTTCCTTCAATGGCTTCTTCTTCAACCTCCACCCATCCCTCAAATGAGTTGAGAATCCATGGGTGTATTGAGACAAAGTTATCACACACTTGTTGGGATTCCATAGCACCTAGTCTAGGGTTTAGAAGCATCACACATGCCACTTTAAAATTTAGAGAGGTGCTAAGCAAACTAACCATGAATCATTAACTAGAATGTTTAGAGTAATAACACCAGTACCACGTACAAATAAGAATCTAACACTAAGTGAAGAGAATAAAACCTTTGTAGTTCTCTTTACTTGACTCCTTGGATCCTTGAGAGTTTGAACGGGCTTGCTAATGATCTTCCAAATCCACGATGATCCACCCGGAGTCCACTTTGTCCAAGCTCCTAGCTCCACTTGATCAAAAGATGAAGATGAAGCTAACACTCTAAACTAATTAGCTAGACTAGTGTAGAATGATGATGTGGTTTATTTTCTCACTTCAAAACCCTATCTTTATCACTTTCTCACTCACTAGAAATCTCAAGAGAGCAAGAGAGAGGAGGAAGAAGATGATGGCAAGCTTGAGCTCAAAGAGATAATGATAAAAGAAAAATAAGAATGAAATAATATATATATATATATATATGTATATATATATATATTAAATCATTTTCACTTATAGGCATGGATTAATAAATATCTAGATATTTATCATTGAGCAATAAGAGCCATAGAAAATTAACTCATGGTTAATGTAAGGTTAAGTGTAGTGATAAATATCAACCATGAATTAATTCTATTTCTTTTTAACTCAAAAATAAATGTAAAGATAATTACTATCATATGAGTCTTGCATTACCACCATATATGTATCAACAACTATGACACACAAGAATGTATGCATGTATGTGCATGCACATCATCATGTGCATCAACATAAACATATGCATACATGCATGCATACAAGAAAGGAAAAGGGTTTAAACAAAGTGAGCTATATAGTCAATGTTAAATCAACACTTGATTTAACAAACCGGTCATATCTCATACGACCCGACCAATAGTAAATCGCCCGATTAATATACGGTATCACATATACACATCTCATATGCACACCACATCGTTTCGCCTGGGCTAGAAAACTCCTCTGTGGGACTCTAAGACTCGTCAATATGCCGGCAGTGGGCGATGATCATATCAATCACCCACAAGCCGCAAGAGGTCAGTTAAACGTAACGGCCACCCGGGTATTGAGCGATCAGAAGAAAACAAGCGAACCTGTCAAAACTCCACGAGCCAACTGGTAACACTTACCGTACAATCCGGTCTCTTCGTCAGATATGCTGCATATCGAGTCTAGGGATAGATATAGCCAATCGAGCACAGCACAACATCAACCCCCAATACCGGGAGAGACGAAACCCCTCCTATCGCTCATTGCCTCCATATGTCTCAGGACTGTACCCAAAAGCCACTTGTTTGCACGACTCAGTAGAGCCGTGGTAGGATGGAAATCAAAGCACAGTGGGAGAACACATGAGACTCTATGACGATCTCGGGTCTACAGACTAACCTGTACCAGTGTCACCCGAGAACTGCTATCCGACGATAGATATAATACCATATAGGAGATCTCGGTGAGTCTGTCCAGTGTACCCAGTCTCCACTGAGCACCCGCATACAATCTCGATGTCAAACATTAATGGATATGGGAACATCCATCGCCCATCACATGGGTTAAGTTTCATATACGCTAGTCTACTCTGGAATATAGATGCCCCGTCTCGATACACCCATGACTAGGGACATTTTAGGATATGCTTATAAACTACACATGTCCTACTAGTATGATATGCATCATAATCACAGTAGTCAAGCAAATATCCTCAGGGCTTTATCAACATGTACAAATGAATAAAAGCATGATCAAAATAACATGTCAGATAAAGAGTAACCAGATAGCATACTATCATGTCGAGCAAGAATGTCCTCTGAATATATATATATATACATGTATAAATACATCCACTATCAAATAATGGCCTTTAGGGCATACATATATCCAACAACGATATCTTTAATTCACCTTGGACATGTCAGCTAGCAAACTTCATGTCCGAATTGCTTCGGTTTTGAAGTAGGAGCCCGTAAAAAGATTCGTTGACGTTGTGCCACTTCGAAGAGGAGACCGGAGATCAAGCGAGATCGGAGATGCCGCGAGGAGCTAAGGATGGTGGCTAAAGACTGAAGGACACAGATCGATCGGTATAGCCATTCTATCATCTTTGTAGTTAGCTAGTTTAGAGTTAATGGTATGATCCGGGTGAAAGCCCACATTAGCGACGGTTTTATAAAAGTTTTTGTTCCGCGTTTGGCCTCTGATTGACGGCCGGGGCATTACCGTAGACTTACATGGTATCAGAGCCACGCCATTAACCCACACTAGCTTGTTCTAACATGTTTAAAACATCGATCAACCAAATTTTCTAAAACCGCAATTCCATTCTTCAAGTTTCTGCTGAATTTTTAAAGTCGTCTAAAACTTATTTTGGGTATATCAGAAAATCGTGTAGGCTTTATTACGACCCTGGAAGAAATTTGAGAGCACGTCCTGACCATCACACCGCGGAACCGCGGCCAAACCATCGTGTTTGCCGCGGTTGCGCGGCGGTATGGTGGACACAGTGCACCATTTTTCTTCTGGGAGTCTTTTATATGGAATAGTGGTTTCTGAGATGTTTTGTTTTGGCCCAGATTCGTTTGAGTGCTGAATTTGCAGGGCCACTTCGGGAAGTTTTGTCGATCGAAATTTTAAATACGTTAGTTTACAGTACATACATTTCTATCTACGACCGTGAATCTCATTAGAGCGGTATAACTCGTCTAATAGCTAAATGTCCTTTTAGACGAGTTTGCAAACGTGACATTCACGTTGATGTTCTGCGTTGTGCTGTGATGTTGCGGATTTGTTGTGGTGGATAGCTTGGGTGCAATGTTAGTACAGTTTAGTTTCATTTGTACATTTGATATCGTGGGGCGAGCGTCCGACATATGGACTGCCGTCACTGCCTGTTTGTATATTATTCTTTTGGGGAACGGCCAGGTTGAGGTCGATGTCACCGTTGTACACATTTTCTTTTTTGTACTAGGATTACCCTACGGTGGAGTGCACGGATAGCCGGGTTCTGGAGGGCAATGGGACCGCATCTCATGGCTTTGAGACGGAGGGGGATTCACTCTAGAATTGGCGGGCTTTCGCCACACTCGTAGGGGGTACAGGTTGACCCAAGGAGGGGTTCTCAAGTTAACGGATTCCGTGAAGTCCTGGGTGGTCCATTCACTTTGCTGAAAGAGGCTGCCTCGCTTCAGGTTTTGGCAGGTAACTTGTCGCACTCGTAGGGGTCTAGGTTTTCATTGCATAAGTTATCCACACGACAGGGGAACGTCGGGTTTTAGTTGCGGCTCAATGGAAACCCTGGGCTCCCAGATTATCTGTATTATTCTGTGATACTTATTACTTTTCTGTAATGTTGCATTTATCACGCCTGGAGCGATTATTATATATTGGTATATATACTAGTAGATGTTATATATGTTTTTCATCCGCGCTAGTCCAGTCCCCGCTCTGTCGTTAGTTAAGTAACCTAACGGGTGATGACGGGACCCAGTGGCGAATGCGGATGGCATATACATACATCATATTTTCATTCTTTTGTGGTGTGATTAATTGATAGGACCGCGTTGATTCAGATCAATGCAAGGAAAACAAACCTATTCGATATTGTTGGAAAAAATTTCAAAAAGCTGTTATTACAAGAACGTTCTCTTTTGCTTTGCACAGAGGTATTCAGTTATGAATACCCAGCACCTCATTCGACGAGGCAAGGGCCGAGATCCCTTCATCAGGAGTGACCCCTTGGGCAGAAGTTTGTGTCAGGGTAATAACTTCATTGTAGTCGATTACTTTTTGCTTTGCATCGCGGTATTCAGTTGGAATATCATGCACCTCATTCTACGGGGAAAGAGCCGAGATCCCTTCACCAGGAGTGACCTCTTTAGCAAAGGTTTTCACAACTATATATTTGTAAAAAGCTATCCGGTTCCTTCAACGATATCAAGTTCATTACGTTAAAGGGTTTTCACCAAAAACCATTCATAGCCCTCTGTCATTTCAAATGGGTAGCACTTAGTATTCATGCTATGTATGTTGGCCTTCGTCAAGGCATAGTGTATGGTAGCTATTTGTTACTTTTCTGTTTCATAGATAGATGCGTTGGTTTGGGACAGTCGTACTACTATTTTGGCCTTCGCCAAGGGTATGTATGGGTGGGTTCAAATTAACCTGGATGATGACGGGTAGAACTTGACATGTGACTTATGATATGTTGGCTTTCGTCAAGGTCATAAGAGCATGGGGTAAAAAATCACATCGGGAGTTCCTAAAGAAACTGAAACTTGCCGGGCACGCGCATACCTTCTGGAGTATGATAACGTGAGTGGATTCCATCACGTAACTGTTGGGTTAGCCTAGCACCACATGAAGGGTTTGGAAGCATCACATGAACCAAAAATGGAGTCTTAGGGTTCTAGGCTAACAAGCATCGGATCGTTCCTAGAAAAATTGGGGTTTCAAAATTTTCATATCATCATATGAAAGGAAAGCTAGGGTTTAGAGAGTACAACCTTTGTAGCTCCCTACGCTAGACTCCTCGGCCACTTAGGGTTTGAAAAAGCTCCGCTTGAACTCCTCGATGTCACCGATGATCCACCCGGAGTCCGCTTTGTCCAAGCTTGCAACTTTATCCGATCAAGTGAACGAAATCAAGCTAACACTCCAAACAAGTGGGCTAGACTTGTGTAGAATGGTATTGTGGTTCTCTTTCTCACTTCAAAATCCAATCTTGATGAGTATATTGCTCACTACAAAGAACTAGAGAGCAAAATGAGAGAGGAAGAAGAAGATGATGGCAATTTAGAAGATGATAAGTTCAACCCTTAAAGAAAATAGAAAAAATATATCAATATATATTTTCTATCTATCATCTCAAACCATGGTTGAATCATTATTGTACTTGAGTTAAAAACAAAAAGGAAGAGTAAACCATGGTTAAATGGTGGGTGAGTGAGGTTAGGTCAAGAAGAGTGTAGAAACAATCCAAAACAAACCCATTTCTTTTTCCTTTTGTTTTTAGCTTAAATACAATAATATTCCATATAAAAAACCCATGGTGTGAGTCTTATATTGCCACCATTTTCTTGTATAATCAACCATGAAAGATGTATGTATGTATGTATGTGTATATGTACATCCATATGTGCATGAATCAAAAAGAAGGCATACATGCATGCATAAATCCAACTAACTCAAGAAAGGATTTCAAGTGAGAAGCTAATGGTTAAATGATAAATCAACACTTGATTTATCAATCCGGCTATATCACATATGACCCCTACCAAAAGCAAGCCGCCCGATCAATATACGGTATCCTATACGCGCATTTTAATCGGGTCCATGCGCATATCGCATACGCGCACCACAACGTTTCGCCTGGACTAGGAAACTCCATTGTGGGACTCTGAGACTCGTCAATACGCCGGCAGTGGGTGATGATCAAATCAAGCACCCCCAAGCCGCAAGCGGTCAGCTAAACGTAACGGCCACCCGGGTATTGAGCGATCAGAAGAGAACAAGCAAACCTGCTACAACTCCCGTCGAGCCGATCGGCAACACTTCCCGTACAGTCCGGTCTCCTCGTCTGATATGTCGCATATCAAGTCTAGGGGTGGTAAACGTCAGACCCCAATAACCGATAAGTCGTGCCGATGTGAGGCTCATAACGGGTCGAGAAACTACTGGCAACACTTACCAGCAAATCTCTGAATCAGCCCTGGCTAGGGACTTCCCTGTTACGGCCAATCGAGCACAATACAACATCAACCCCCAATACCGGGAGAGACGAAACCCCTCCTATCGCTCATTGCCTCCATGTGACTCGGTACTGTACCCAAAAACCACCGTTTTGCACGCCCTCATGGACGTGGTAAGGTGGAGATCAAAGCACAGTGGGAATCACACAAGACTCTATGACGATCTCGGGTCTACAGACTAACCTGTACAAGTATCACCTGAGAACTGCCATCTGACATGAGGTATAATACCATCTGGGAGTTCTCGGCGAGTCCGTCCAGTGTACCCAGTCTCCACTGAGCACCCGTATACCATCTCTGATGTCAAACACCAATGGATATGGGATCATCCATCGCCCATCTCATGGGTCGAGAAGCGTATACGCTAGTCTACACTGGTATATCGATGCCCCATCTCGATACACCTACGACTAGGGACCTTGAAGGATGTACTTATGGACTACCATGTCCCCACTAGTATGATCTGCATCATAGTCCAGGTAGTCAAGTACACAACCTAAGGGCTTTACCAACATGTAACTATAAGACAGTTTAAAGAGACTAGTATACATGTTATGATAAAGTGCAATCAGATAGCATACTATCATATCGAGCATGAAATTCATCTCTATATATGTCCAAGCATCCAATATAATATACATCATCTGTACAATACTGGCCTCTAGGGCATACATACAACTAACAATCTCCTACTTGCACTAGGGCCAGCTGCTGTAGTATCGCATACCAAGCATCCCGAAGAGTCTCTCAAACTGTATCTGGGGAATGGCCTTCGTGAGTGGATCCGCCGTATTGTTCTTCGTGTCAACCCTCCTGACCTCGATCTCCCGGCGATCAACTATCTCCCGGATCAGGTGATACTGCCTCAGAATATGCCTGGATCGCTGATGGGACCTGGGTTCCTTGGCCAAAGCCACCGCTCCATTGTTATCGCAATACAAAGGTATTGGATTCTCAATAGATGGAACCACTCCAAGTTTAGTAATGAACTTCTTGATCCAGACAGCCTCTTTAGCAGCATCATTGGCAGCGATGTATTCAGCCTCCATCGTCGAGTCTGCCACGGTTTCCTACTTGGAACTCTTCCAGCTAACCGCCCCTTCGTAAAGGGTAAAGACAAATCCCGACTGCGACTTAGAGTCGTCCTTATCACTCTGGAAGATCGAATCGGTAAAGGACTCCACTTGGAGTTCTCCGTTACCATACACCAAGAGCATCTCTTTAGTCCTTCGCAAGTACTTGAGAATGCTCTTCACAGCTGTCCAGTGACTCTCTCCAGGATCAGCTTGATACCTGCTCACTACACTTAGTGAGTATGCTACATCGGGTCTGGTACATAGCATCGCGTACATGATAGAGCCTACAGCCGAAGCATAGGGTATCCCTTGCATGCGAGCTCTCTCCAAATCAGTCTTGGGAGACATCTCTTTGGAGAGAGTGACTCCAGAGATCGTGGGCAAATTCCTACGCTTGGATTCTTCCATACTAAACCTCTTTAGTATGGTATCAATGTACCTGGATTGGGACAATCCCAATATCCGTTTGGATCTATCTCTATAGATCCTAATTCCCAATATGCAAGAGGCATCACCAAGATCTTTCATTGAGAATCTTTGTGATAAGAAGAGCTTGACCGATTGCAGCATAGGAATATCATTTCCTATCAAGAGTATGTCGTCCACGTACAATATGAGGAAGACAACCTTACTCTCTGCAACCTTCTTGTAGATACAAAGTTCATCTGGGTTTTTGACGAAATCAAACTCTTTGATAACGACGTCAAAGCAGATGTTCCAACTCCGCGATGCTTGCTTTAATCCATAAATGGATTTAAACAGTTTGCACACTTGCCCGTTGCTCCCACTATCTATGAAGCCCTCTGGCTGAGTCATGTACACGCACTCTTCTAAATCACCGTTTAGAAAGGCTGTCTTAACATCCATTTGCCAGATTTCGTAATCATGATATGCAGCGATGGCAAGCATGATCCAGATGGATTTAAGCATAGCCACTGGAGAAAAAGTTTCGTCATAGTCCACACCCGGTCTTTGACGAAAACCCTTTGCAACAAGTCTAACTTTGAAAGTCTCCACTTTCCCATCTACACCAAGTTTTTTCTTGAAGATCCACTTGCTCCCAATGGGTTTTACCCCTTCAAGAGCAACTTCCAAAGTCCATACTTTGTTGGTGTACATGGATTCCATCTTGGACTGCATTGCATCCAGCCATTTCACCGGGTCTCTACTCGTGATGGCCTGTTCGAAGCTAGTTGGGTCATCATCCTCCATGATGCAATCCTCGCTACCTCCATCCATGAGAAAACCGTAGTATCTCTCAGGTTGGCGAGGAACCCTACTAGATCGGTGGAGAGGCTGAGGTTAGTTGGGAACTACCGAATCCTCTGGTTCCACTAAATCTTCAGTTGCAGTTTGTGTTTCTGGAACCTCTTCCAGCTCTACCACTTTGCCACTAATTTCTTTTGCAAGAAATTCCTTTTCCAAAAAGGTGGCATGTTGAGCAACAAACACTTTTTGTTCCTCACTGTGGTAAAAAAAATACCCATATGAGTTCTTTGGATATCCTACAAACTTGCAAAGAACTGACCGTGCCTCTAGCTTGTCCGGATTTTTTCTTTTGACATAGGCTGGACAACCCCATATCTTAACTCGTTTAAGATATGGCCTCTTCCCACTCCATATCTCATATGGTGTGGTAGGTACAGATTTAGATGGAACTTGATTCAATAGGTATGCTGCTGTCTCTAGCGCATATCCCCAGAAGAAAATAGGTAACTCAGTTGTGCTCATCATAGAGCGCACCATATCTAATAGGGTGCGGTTCCTTCATTCTGATACACCGTTGTGCTGTGGTGTATATGGAGGAGTCAGCTGAGAGAGAATCCCATTCTCTTTTAGGAAGTCCAGGAATTCATTGCTCATGTATTCACCTCCTCGATCAGATCAAAGGATTTTAATACTTTTTCCGGTTTGGTTCTCGACTTCTTGTTTCTATTCTCTAAATTTCTCAAAAGCTTCTATTTTGTGTTTCATCAGGAACACATATCCGAATCTAGAGAGATCGTCAGTGAATATAATGCAGTACGAAGAACCATCCCTGGCATGTGTAGACATGGGACCGCATACATCACTATGTATCAGTCCCAAGAGTTCGGTAACTCTTTCTCCGTGTCCCGTAAACGGAGTTTTGGTCATCTTGCCTTTGAGACATGACTGGCAAGTGTCATAAGATGAAAATTCGAATGGTTTCAAATATCCATCTTTATGCAACTTTGCAAGTCATTTCGCATTGATGTGACCTAGTCTACAATGCCACAAGAAGGATTCGTTCAAATCTGAACTCTTCCTCTTGTGTGTGTTTGTTATACTCAGAACTGTTGATTGATTTAGAACATAAATGCCATTGCACAGCGTGCCTGATCCAACCAACTTTTGGTTACGGAAAATGTTCATAACATTATCCTGTAATACAAAATTATATCCCTTTTTACTTAACAAAGAAACCGATATAATGTTGCATATCAGGTTCGGCATGTAATAGCATTCGTTCAGAATCAATGTATTACCAGTTGGTAATGTAAGGTGATATTCCCCGACAGTCTTAGCTGCAACAATTGCACCATTTCCAACTCTTATGTCTTTATCACCTTCTCCAAGTTCTCTACCTTTTCTAAGCCCATGTAACTGATTACATATATGGGATCCTGACCCGGTATCTAATACCCAGGACGTAGGGAAAATGGAGAAACAGTTCTCTGTAACGAACACACCCGAAGAAAATGCATCAACATGTACTTTCTTCATTCGGGTGGCATGGGAATCCTGGTATTCCCCTATGTCCTGTTCATTCCTATAACTCTTATAAGAAAGAACGGAACCAACGTTCCCCAGCACAGTATAACATGCGGGTTCGGTCAATACATCCATATTATTATCTTGATTAGGGCATGACATGGTCGCTACCTGGAGAGAGAGAGAGAAGAAAATACTTTAGCCTATGCTCTTGCAAGATCAGATTGGTTATTATCTTATCTAATCAGGATGGCTCCCACTGGTTTTTATCAAATCTTCCTTCAAACCCTAAAAGGAAAGACTAGCCGGGATTAATTACACCATACAACTTCGCCGATCTTTCAGCCAGGCCAGTGTCGGTACTTTGAGGGAGGTTCCCCGTGCTTTCGCACGGACCTAATTAAAGTAAACCTCGTTTTCCCAGAGGCATAACCCCGTTGACACCTTTCTAGACACCTACTTGATCGGCTAATTGTAATGTGTAAAACTCTCCCAAGAGTAACTCTTACTCGCAGTGGGTATCGGGATCCAACTATCTCATAGAAGGTATGCAATCTCATTGCAAATTTCAACACTTGAAATTCCCGATAATATTTTGCCCCAAACGATCTATGACCTTGACAAGGTCAACAAACCATAGACCGTAAGTCAAGTTCAACCCGTCATTTCTTGATTGAATTAAACCCTCCCGCACGACCCTTGACAAGGTCAACAAGGCCGTACGACTACTCTAATCCAATCTGCATCATATGCATAAGCAGATAAATACTGGTCAGCTACCGCACACTGCGCCTTGACAAGGTCAACAAACGCAGCACGAATACTAAACAGGACTTATCTGAAATGACGGAGGGCTACGACAGGTTTTTCTGAAAACCTATTGCTTAATGAACTTGATATCGTTGTAGGATCAAATGAAGTTTTGAAATGGAGTGATTTTGAGGCTTTTCTAGTTTTGCTAAAGGGGTCACTCCCGGTGAAGGGATCGTCGGCCCTTTCCTCGTCGAATGAGGTGCGGGATATATCATATATATCACTGTGCAAAACAAAAACTATAGAAGCAATCAAAAGACAAACCGAGTGTGTAGCATCTGCCAGTTATTGCTAAAGGGGTCACTTCCGGTGAAGGGATCTTGGCCCTTTCCTCATCGAATAAGGTGCGGGGTATATCATATATACCGCTATGCAAAGCAAAACTGTAGCTACCCTTTTTATTTAAAATTTGATTCTACAACATCTTTTATGTTTCTTTTCTTTCATTAATCACATTAATGAAGTCCCATCATTTAAGTCACCTAAACATCACAGATAAATACGACGTACACTTATGCCATCCGCATTCGCCTCGATGTCCCCTCGTGCACCGTTAGGTTAGGTAACTAACGACAGAGCAGGGCAGGGCTAGTGCGGGTGTAAAACATAAGTAACGCCTATATACAGTATCCATCAGAACATATCACATGATCACATCACAGATATCGCAGCAGAAACATAGATATAATGTGGGATATACTAGGACGTCCGTATTTAGTATTTAGCCAAAATAGAAAATACGGATTCCACAGTCGCGATGAATAGCCAAACCCACACCCTGGACCCCTATGAGAGCGGCAAGCGACCCTACCAATTCTGGAGTTTAGGAGACCCGGTCTCGACACCTTGAGATGGCCTCCCACTGAACCCCAGAACTCGGTCACCCGTGCTCCCCTCCTTGGGTCCATCCTAATGCGGAAAAGTAAATAATATACAACACAGGTGGCATCGACCTCAACCCGGAAGTGCCCCAAATAAAAAAATATTACATTACATTTGAATTTACATGAATGAAAATATAAAACTCTCATCTCACATAAAAACCCCAGGCAATTCTATCGCGACAATCCTGCACATCATTTCTCAGCAACACATAATATCCCATATCATCAACGTAAGTAAGTATGCATACACCGATTGTCGTCGACGTATAGCAACGACAATCGATAAATACATACTACACTTACGGTCACAGAAAAGAAAGTGTAAAACTGCAATATTTGGAATCCACATTCTCTTTAGACATCGTAAATGCGAAGTATCACATACCTCGTATTTCATGTCTTATAATATGAATTCCACACATTGCATCACATTCCAGATAATTAGACAGTATTAAAGTTTTCGAACGAACGATCAAATACCCAAGATTCACTAAAGCTCAACACTTGAGCGGAGTTCAAAAACCCGGAGTGTGACACAGTGGTAGCGGTCCAGCCGTAGAAGGGTCAAGCCAACGCCTCACATGTGGCACGCCATACTGCCCCAAACCATAAGGTTCAAAAGGCAGTTCACGACGGTCACATAATCGAGTTAAGGTTTGTTGTCTTCTAGAGGGTCCACCACAAACAAACTTGCACGTATTTCCGAAAGATTTTAAACCCCGTGAAAAGTGAGCAAATGATACTCGTTCAAATACTTCAATACATTCTAATTTATCCGGAAAAGAAGCGAATGAAAATTCTGATCGAATCGCCGAGTCCAAAACCATCTCCAGAAATTTTCAGCAGTAAATACAGATTAAAAATACTCTAAAAAATATACAAGCAGAACACAACATTACAATATAAAATTTATGCAGTGATCGACTTGTACGGCCGCGGAACCGCTGCCTAAGCAAGCTTAGGCCGCGTTTCCGCGGCAAGATTAACTGTTCATTGCATAATTTTTACACCGTAATTCTTACATTTTCCTGCTGAATTTTTTACGTATTTTTAATTCTGAAAATAACCAGATTTTGAAAAAAGTCCAGAGAGCACCCCAAAACCCGTAATTTCGGTTCGATCGGAGTTTTAACATCATAAAGGTGTCGCCTAATATTCTAGGTCGGCTCTGATACCAATGTTGGGTTAGCCTAGCACCACTTGAAGGGTTTGGAAACATCACATGAACCAAAAATGGAGTCTTAGGGTGCTAAGTTAACAAGCATCGGATCGTTACTAGAAAAATTAGGGTTTCAAAATTTTCATATCATCATATGAAAGAAAAGCTAGGGTTTAGAGAGTACAACCTTTGTAGCTCCCTACGCTAGACTCCTCGGCCACTTAGGGTTTGAAAAAGCTCCGCTTAAACTCCTCAATGTCACCGATGATCCACCCGGAGTCCGCTTTGTCCAAGCTTGAAACTTTATCCGATCAAGTGAACGAAATCAAGCTAACACTCCAAACAAGTGGGCTAGACTTGTGTAGAATGGTGTTGTGGTTCTCTTTCTCACTTCAAAATCCAATCTTGATGAGTATATTGCTCACTACAAAGAACTAGAGAGCAAAATGAGAGAGGAAGAAGAAGATGATGGCAATTTAGAAGATGATAAGTTCAACCCTTAAAGAAAATAGAAAAAATATATCAATATATATTTTCTATCTATCATCTTAAACCATGGTTGAATCATTATTGTACTTGAGTTAAAAACTAAAAGGAAGAGTAAACCATGGTTAAATGGTGGGTGAGTGAGGTTAGGTCAAGAAGAGTGTAGAAACAATCCAAAACAAACCCATTTCTTTTTCCTTTTGTTTCTAGCTTAAATACAATAATATTCCATATAAAAAACCCATGGTGTGAGTCTTATATTGCCACCATTTTCTTGTGTAATCAACCATTAAAGATGTATGTATGTATGTATGTATGTGTATATGTACATCCATATGTGCATGAATAAAAAAGAAGGCATACATGCATGCATACATCCAACTAACTCAAGAAAGGATTTCAAGTGAGAAGCTAATGGTTAAATGATAAATCAACACTTGATTTATCAATCCGGCCATATCACATATGACCCCTACCAAAAGCAAGCCGCCCGATCAATATACGGTATCCTATACGCGTATTTTAATCGGGTCCATGCGCATATCGCATACGCGCACCACAACGTTTCGCCTGGACTAGGAAACTCCATTGTGGGACTCTGAGACTCGTCAATACGCCGGCAGTGGGTGATGATCATATCAAGCACCCCCAAGCCGCAAGCGGTCAGCTAAACGTAACGGCCACCCGGGTATTGAGCGATTAGAAGAGAACAAGCGAACCTGCTACAACTCCCGTCGAGCCGGTCGGCAACACTTCCCATACAGTCCGGTCTCCTCGTCTGATATGTCGCATATCAAGTCTAGGGGTGGTAAACGTCAGACCCCAATAACCGATAAGTCGTGCCGATGTGAGGCTCATAACGGGTCGAGAAACTACTGGAAACACTTACCAGCAAATCTCTAAATCAGCCCTGGCCGGGGACTTCCCTGTTACGGCCAATCGAGCATAGTACAACATCAACCCCCAATACCGGGAGAGACGAAACCCCTCCTATCGCTCATTGCCTCCATGTGACTCGGGACCGTACCCAAAAACCACCGTTTTGCACGCCCTCATGGACGTGGTAAGGTGGAGATCAAAGCACAGTTGGAATCACACAAGACTCTATGACGATCTCGGGTCTACAGACTAACCTGTACAAGTGTCACTTGAGAACTGCCATCTGACGTAAGGTATAATACCATCTGGGAGTTCTCAGCGAGTCCGTCCAGTGTACGCAGTCTCCCCTGAGCACCCGTATACCATCTCTGATGTCAAACACCAATGGATATGGGATCATCCATCGCCCATCTCATGGGTCGAGAAGCGTATACGCTAGTCTACACTGGTATATCGATGCCCCGTCTCGATACACCTACGACTAGGGACCTTGAAGGATGTACTTATGGACTACCATGTCCCTACTAGTATGATCTGCATCATAGTCCAGGTAGTCAAGTACACATCCTAAGGGCTTTACCAACATGTAACTATAAGACAGTTTAAAGAGACTAGTATACATGTTAAAATAAAGTGCAACCAGATAGCATACTATCATATCGAGCAAGAAAGTCATCTCTATATATGTCCAAGCATCCAATATAATATACATCATCTGTACAATACTGGCCTCTAGGGCATACATACAACTAACAGTTATCATGCGATGATAGTTGGATCCCGATTCCCACTGATGAGTTGGTTTACTCTTCGGGTGATCCCGACTAATTCTTCTTTTAGGTTTGGCGGATAATTTGTGGATAAAGTGATTAACTATTCTGATCTAGGTTAGAGTGCACGCAGAGTGTTTCTTTTATCTCTCACTTTGGAAGCGACCATGTCCCGACCCTAGACTATGACCCAGTGACCAAGTTAACCGAACTTTCTTAAAACACTGGATTTTGGATTGTCTGAGTTGCATAGATCATTGCCACTCCTTTTACCCTTTGCATTTCTCCAGAACACCCCGTATCACTACGAACATCTACTTCCATTGGATAAATACATCGTATAGTTACATACAAACTCGAAGGAACTTGTTCCAGATTCGAGGATGGATTCCGGTTCTGGAGAAAATGAATAGGACTATTCAGTTGTATTTTCCCTTTACCTTCTCTCAAGTTATGAGGGCTCCTAGGATTAGGAGAGGGTACACCTATTACGCTTATTGGATAATCTTCTTCCAAACCATAGGTAAGTACCGAAAGGTAGGGAATGAAGAAAACCAATTAGCCTAAGTGTGGTGTACAGAAGGTAATAAGTAAAGACAAATAAAGGGATTAGAAAGAGGGCAAGTAAATTGCGACTGCTATCATTCATGACCAAACCACATATTTCATCACCACTCCTACTTCACCTTTGCATTTCTCCAGAACACCCCATATTACTACAAACATCCACTTCCATTAGATAAATCCATCGTATGGTTATATAAGAACTCGAAGGAACTTGTTCCAGATCGAGGATGGATTCTGGTTCAGGAGAAATAAGAATAAGGTTTATTCAGTAGTCTTTTATCTTTACCTTCTCTCAGGTTGCGAGTGCTCCTAGGATTAGGACAGTACACCTATTAGGCATATTGGATAGTCTTCTTCCAAACCTTAAGCTGGTGCCGAACGGTAGGGAAGGAAGAAAACCATTTAGCCTAACGATGGTGTACAGAAGGTAATGAGTAAAGACAAATAAAAGGACTTGGAGAGATGGCAAGGAAATATACGGTTACAGTCATGAATCTGGATAATGGAAGAGGCATTACTAGGAATACCCGGATACCCCTTCAAAAGATATTCATGTTTCAGTTTCACTATGCGTTGTTAATTGAAAACTGATTTTCTAATTAAATCCTTACTCCAGGGTATGTATTTACCAGGTATGATTCTCATATCTGTATGGTTTTACAGATGATGGAGTAATTTATTGGGAATTAGGTGATCATCCTCATTATATCGGGATTCGTTGTAATTGGTGATATTTGAGGAAATCACCTGAGTTTTTGCCGGACGGCAAATATTTGGTTTTGAATATCCGTTTTTATGCACTAGTTTCAAACTGATATATCTGTACGTTTATTTTATAAAGTGAGATATAACGTTTTGAAATTATGTCGATGACATTTATCTATATCAGTTGATGGTTAGGTAAGGAGTATTCAACAGCGGTGTAATTCTTCATAACCATAGTACAGTTTTCAACCTACGACGCACAGGGTTTGAGTTATTCAACTCAGGGGACTTATACAAAGTATTGTATATTATCCAGTGTCTATTAGGACAGAGGGGCTGGTCCTCATACTATATTCTGTTTACTTGTGACTTCTCCAGTTTCAGACATGTGTTTCGTAGAAATACAAAGTCTAAGTTTTGAGAAGTTATAGGTACAAGAATAAAGTAGAGAACCAGGTGTCACATGTATTGGGATTCTTCAAGGTGATCGAAGATTTAGATACTTGGGTTTGGTATTCAGTTAATAGTAATGGTTTTGAGAACTTGCTTCTCTTTCAGGTTACTCATAATTGGATGCACTCCTAAGTTGAGTAATGTTTATCGGCCTCTCTCCATTTAGTTGACATGCACTGGAGACAACTGCATGATTTGAATATGGTTCCAATTAAATCAGTGCCTCTGTTTCTCTATTATATATAGAATGGATCATATCTTAACGATGTTAAGGTATATGGAGTTGTCCGGCTTATGCTTAAAACCAGACTCTGGATAACTCAAGGCATGTTTCTGTAATGGCCGTTTGTGGGTTAACCCGAGTTATGACGAGGGTTAACTTTCTACCATCTGGAAGATCAATAGTGATATTGTTCTTGACTCGCCACAGTTTTAGGAAAATGGACTTTTTCAGAAAACAATAGTGGGAGTATGGTAGAACTGGAAGAGATTCCAGAACCGCAAACGATTACTGAAAATTTAATAGGACCTAAACATTCAATCAGGTTTGACATTCCATTAGCCACTCCCCAGATATGGTGGGTAATTTCAGGCACCCAAGAGGTACTCCGGTAGCCTCAAGGACAGTGACAGGGAGGTTCTTATTTACCCAGACTTGCCATTGCTTCTGTTCTAGACTGTGAGACCCGGCAGGAGGATGTGTATAGCGTCGTTCTAAACTAGCTTTAGAAGTGCATGTGTACACGACTCTACCAGAGGGTTGTTGTAGTCAGTAGGAGCAGCGGAAGCATAATGGACAAGTAGCTTATGTCTGTTTATAGACTAAAGAAGATATAGCGGAGATAGATCATCTATTTTTGATGTGACAGTCATGGGCTTTGACTTCATCAGAATAGGGGATGGATCTGTTGAGAAGGTAGTAGGGTGTGATGTCCTGGTATTTGATGACATACACGTTGTAGGAAGTGACATTCCTATACTACGATCGGTTATACTGTGGTTGTCATACAGTGGTTTCTCCACAAAGGATATAGAAATTATATCAGGCATTCTGGTTACTAGATCTATGGTTTTAGATCTAGATTTAGGTAGTTTCCCAATTTGGGTACTTAGACAGTATTGTAAAGGTGTTTTAGAATGGACGACTCCTGGCATGGTAGTGTACCTTGTTCCCGCCAAAAAAAATTCTGCGCAAAAGAGCCCAAGGTATCAAATGACAGCGATACGTTTAAGAAAATGTGAACCAGTATTTTCCGGGCTGTATTTTGATAAACTCCCGAAATGAAACAGCTAAATTCTGATGGTACCGAAAGTGTCTCCAAAAATCCTTCGATTTGATATATTATAAGCCTCATAATTCATCCTGGATCAAAAGTTATGAGGCATCATGTGCCTACACGTGACTGGGCATCACGTGCAGACACGTGACCATTTACAGGCAAAGCCTGTAGGCACTGAATAAAATAAATAATTGGAAATAATTAATCAGTGGGGTCACGTGCCGACACGTGATAGGCTCTTAAACCCTCTAAAACAATAGAATTAAATTCTAATTAAATAATTAATCAGTGGGTCACGTGCCAACACGTGATTGGTTCCTGAGCCCTCTAAACCAATAGAATTAAATTCTAATTAATTGGTCAATTAGTGGAGTCACGTGCTAGCACGTGATAGGCTTTTAAACCTTCTGAACTAATAGAATTAAATTCTAATTAAAGGAAATCAAAAACCTAAGTTGGAAAAATATTTCTTAAAACAAGGGACTTAAAACTCTCCATGCATGTAAAGAGATCAGTACCCAACCTGGTCACGTGGTAACACGTGACCCTTATCCTCAATGAGTAAAAAAGAACAAACAAGACTAGGTCACGTGCCCCCACGTGACCCTTAAACAGACTCCTCAGAATGAGAAAGAAAAAGCTTGGAGGCAATGCCTCACGTGCTCACACGTGACCCTCAAAACTGAAGGGAATAAAGCCAAAAGCAATACTGATTTAGGGCGCCTCACGTGTCCCCACGTGACCCCTGACAAACACCTTTTTAAAATGGTAAATGAGGGAAAACAGAGGAATTAATACCCAGTGCATTGGCACTATCACGTGTCCACACGTGATGATTACAAAGACTAAGTGTTTAACACTTATTTGCAGATTTTGAGAGTAAAATAAAGGAGGTTTGGCCCGTTCTCAGGCGCCTCACGTGTCCCCACGTGACCACCTCATTTTTAGTGTTTAACACTATTTTGAGTGTTCTGTCCCTAGTGTTTAACACTATTTTAAGTGCATCATGTGGGAACACGTGATCGTCAAATATGTGTTAGTGTTTAACACTATTCTCAAACCAGTCTTAGTCTAAATTGGCTAAGTTTTTCCAGAGGCAAGACTCCCCTCCAACTGAACCTCAAAATTGATCAGTTCATATGATATGCAAAGTAAAGCCCGGAGCTATAATGAATGGTTAGTGCTCAGTCAAAGACAAAATATTGTCAGAGCCCCAAACCCCTGTTTAGCATTGCTAAATAATGTTCAACAGTCCAAACAAAGGTCCAACATTTCAAACCTAATTGGACTTAGCCCAAGTTGGCCATAAGTCCTCAATTCAGATTTAACCGAGCCCATGTGCTTATAATCTAATTAATTGATTTTAGTTCCAAATTGGACTACAGATTTCCCAATCAAATATTGGTTCAAGGGTACATCTCTTTACTCCTCTGATATATGTCGTTGTAATTCTTCAACGTCTTCAGAGATGTGACGGGTCTCGATAACCAGATTTTACATGGACTATGATGTCCTTAATCTTGGACTGTGGGGTCCTTAAACCCATGGGATATGATGTCCTTAACCTTAGACTGTGGGGTCCTTAAACCCACGGACTATGATGTCCTTAACTTTTGACCGCAAAGTCCCTAAACTAAAACAATAGAGCCCAAATGCTCTTTTGTTGGATCTAAATGATCCTGTTAAGTAGATCTTAGTCTAAAATTAGACTAACGTATCCTTAACAAATGGTTAAGTTGACCTTAGTCTAAAATTAGACTAACGTGTCCTTAACAAACTGTTAAGTTGATCTTAGTCTAAAATTAGACTAACATATCCTTAACAAACGTTTAAGTTGATCTTAGTCTCAAATGAGACTAACGTGTCCTTAAACTCAACCCCAAACCCAAATGTAAGAAGATACGGATTTGGACTAATCCACGCCCTACGGGCGACAATATAAATTAGTCTCCGTATACAATCCACGGGCAACCAAAAACAAAACAAACACCCACGACGCGAAGTGACCATCTGGAGAAGGAGAAAGTGGTTACCGCAATGTGGTAGCGTAATTAATTGCAGGGGCTTGCGCCTGCAGGAAAGAGCGTCCCCACAATCAAAAACCCCTCAACGAGGGGGAATCTGACAAAGTCTGCTACAACGGCCGCATCCGTCTAAACCTTCGATACATGGTGTCATAAATCAACTTGGCATCTTCGGAAAGGTAGATGGATAGCACCAAATAGCATCTGCCCCCAAGTTTAGGCAAGACGTTTGTCTTTCCAGTCTTTCGGCGGAGAACAGATTCTGGCACGCCCGGTGGGACCTTTTCCTCTTTCCATTCCACACTTCGTGTGTCGTGTTCGCAAACGAATCGCGGTTTGCTATGGTTGCCTGTGGATTCGAGGTACTAAGATTTGGTGTCTTGCTCCATGCAGAAAACAGAAGATCAATGGTTTCAAACTGCACTAATTGCAACTGCAACTCTCGCTCCGTCCTGTCCGGAGGAGTGACTTACGGGCCCCAACCGGCCTCCGTCTTCGCTATGCCGATGGAACAGGTGACTTGACCACCACTTGATTGTTTTCTTCAGGACCATGATCCCGCCAACAAGCTTCAACGCTCCTGTACCATCACAAGAAGCTCTGAAGAAGTCAGTCTTTGATCGGCTTACCACTACTGCGGCCCCTCTTAACGGGTCGCCCAAACCAAGCGTCTCAGTTTTCAGCAGACTGGGCCTAAGCTCCAACGGACCCGTGAAGAAGCCCGCAATTCCTGAAAAGGTCATCCCAAAACGAATAGCCATTCCTACTCCTGAAGTCCCCAAGGCGGCTTCTCCTGCTAAGGGGTCGGTCTTCACAAGACTGGCCGTTTTAGCTCCGACTCCATGTGAAGTCATGAGGGCTGTTTCTCTTGTTCGAAAGTCGGCCTTCGCAAAACTGACTACCCCTTCTCAATGAGCATCTGTCTTTGACAGGCTGGCGCCAACAGCAGACTCTCATCAGAACAGGGGGCACGGAAAAGCTGATCCAAGAGCGGAAGCGATCCCGGCCGCACGAAATGCTCGACGTCGCCACTGGCGCCGAGTGAGGAAAGCTGGGGGTAATTCCTCTTCTAGACTGACCCTGCCGGCTCCAATGGTGGAAGTTGATGCTGCTGTTCCAACCGGGAACAGCTTTGAACTACTTAACAGGGTGTGCAGGAATTCACCAACTACCATGCTAAAAAAGTCTCCTCCGCCCGTTGAAAAGATCACAAAGGTTAAGTCGGAGCTGCCCCCTCAGCGGCTGTCCTCTAAAATTTATAAAGTTTGGCGACAGGTCCAAGACTCCATGGTAGATCAAGACTATCCCCGCCGACAGGAAAAGATGAAGGTTCGGCAAGAAGAGAACCACCCTGTTAAGCCACAGAAGACGACAGCTACTTGGGTGCCCACTGCAACTGCCCCTCAACTTCGACCGCCCATAAGAGAAGAAGGCCGGAGAAAATTCCCATGTCTGCGACAAATGTCATGGGCACTGAGCCTAAACACCCTAAGTCTGGAGGCATGGTGGTGCATACCGTCTATATGGCAGCCGGAAAAGAGGATAGCCGTATCTCCACAGGTCATCGACCGCTTACGCGATCAGTGACTAAGGCTCAGGAGCAATAACAACAAAAGCTCCAAGAGATGCCAACAGCCATGGCCGCACTTATAGGACTAAAAGCAAGCTCAGAGATGTCCTCAGAACAGCGTCATGAGGAGGAAACTGATGTAGAATTCCTTCGGAGAATGCTTGAAAAGAAGAACAAGGAGGCAATGGAACATGCGGCTAACACAAAACGAATGGCGCTTTTATTCCAGGACATGGTCGGGATGATGTTACAGCCGGGTCCTCCATCTGAAGACCCTCCGATTATCCTTAAAGACGATAGGGGAGAGACATTGAACCCTCTTCCGGCTTGTTCGATAGCTAAAGAGGAGACCATTTCTAAAGCCTCCTTGGAAGACTATATCGCTCAGCAGATACGAGCTCATCGGGCGAGCGAAGTGGCCGGGCAAATTGTTAAAACTGGATGACCCTACCCGGGCTAGTATGATCAAATCAAGTACCCGCCAGGATACACGATTCCTAAATTCCATGTGTACAAGGGGACAGGCAATCCCCATCAACATGTCGCTCAGTTCAGGGCTTTCTGCGGCAATACTCGAGGAGATGATAAGCTACTGCTTCGCCAATTCATCGGCAGCTTGGCGAAAATGGCCTTTGAGTGGTATTCGGAGCTTCCCAACGACTCCGTCAAAACTTTTACGGAGATGGAATTGCTATTCACCCAACGTTTCGCAAGCGCTAGCGAGCGCACCCCGATCACCGCGTTAATTAACGCCAGAGTGAAGCCAGGCGAAACATGGGTGCAATACGCGATACGATGGAGAAATCTATGGTCGATGTGCGAGCAGCGCATCGAGGAAGCACCTGCGGTAGGCATGATCATGGGTACTCTTGATCCCCAGGCGACCATTTCGCAGTTCATGATGTTTTTCAAGCCGACTATTTTCCAGGCCTTGATTGACAAACTGGCCCAAATAGATCAGATGGGCCATAGACCGTCTTCCTCGAAGATGGAGCCTCAAAACGAGAAGGCAAAGGAAAAGCAATCTTCGTCGCCAACGCTCAACAACAGCCAAGTGGCTCGAGACCGGTTGTTCGCCAAAGCAACAAGTGGCAATCCCTTGATGAGAAGTTGAGACGTCCTTACTCGTTTTCCCGAGATAAAACAAGGAGACTGTTCGGACTAGCAGTGTGCAATGGGCTCATCACACTACCGGAGTCGAGACACCCACCGCAACTGAACGGCGTCAACGATCCTAATTACTGCCCCTACCATCGAGTATTGGGCCATCCACTCGAATATTGCTACATCTTCAAAAAATTGGGTTGAAGACCAATACCATCAAGGCAAATTCGCGTTGTCTGAAAATTGGAAGGTGAACCCGCCACAACCACATGCTCCGAGAAAGATGGACATGCCGGGGGCATCGTGCACATTCATAGAGGAATCTCCATGGGAAGTTGTTCTTTCGGCAAAAACTAAAAAAATGCTGAAAGATCTTCAAACATGTCCGGCGATCAGGTAGAAAAGTCCGCAAGAACCAGAGATTATCGAGGGGATGCTGAAACCACGCCCAACATTGAGAGTTAATAGTGATGGTGGACAAAACATTTAGGCCCAGCCGTCAAAGTCTTCTAAGAAAATGAAGAAGACCAAAAAGCCCGCGCAGTTTGATGACAAGCGCACGGATCTGCAAAAGCATATTGACGCGCTGGAGGAATATAACCAGGAGGCGCGAACCCCGGTCACACTCCAAGAATTTCTCAACAATACCCTTGAGAGCGGAGATAACGATAATAACGACGGGGATGACTCGTCAGAAGAATCTAAGGACTATGTAGCAAGTTGCCACATGATCTCTCATTCGGCGTTAACTAACGAAGAAGCTCACTCGGCGATAGAAGACATCATAAAAGAGCTGGGGCAGGATCGAAGCCAAAACCCTTAGAACCGTCTGATGAGATGATCGACTTGCTACTGAACGAAGCCCGTCAGAAAAGCAAAGCCAATCGAGAGCGCGAACTGGCTATATTCGAAAAGGCCAAACGCCGACGACTGGATGAAAAGGTCGAGGCACCCCAACCGGATTGAAGCATCCCTATCGCTAGCAAAAGCAAGCTTATAGTAAGGAAACGATTCGCTAGGGCCCTGTCAATAGGAATGAAGTTGCCCTCTTTCAGAGGAAATTCTCCTGGCGGTATACATCTTGATGAAGCAGACATACATCCTAACTTCTGCTTATACTATCAGAGGATTGCACACCCTACCGAGGAGTGCATAGCCTTTAAAAACTGGTGGCAGGGATATGTTGCCCACCGACAACATGTTCAACGAGTGAAGCGCAAGGTTCGTCGGGAACAGAAAAGTACGACAGATGAGCGCAAAAGAGCCGCTGGCAACTGTCACATAGTCGACACCAAGGGATCGCAAGTTATCACCTTTGGAAGCGACTCTGACGAAGAAATCGCCCTCAGCCCTCTCTTCAAGGAATCCACCTTCGACACAAAAGATGCGAAGATTTGTGAGAAAATCTTGCTGCGTAATCATACGTTACCCGAAAAATCTCAGACCTATGACCGAAACGTCTTTAAACTACTACAAACCTGCGGCATCCCCAGGCTGACGTGGTAAAAAAAAGGTACGTCCATAAGCGAAATGGGCACGGATGAAAACCCGAAAGGGCTCCATGAGTAAAAACAGTGGGGCTACCGGCGAGTTTTGTGAAAACCCGAAAGGGCGCAATCTCGTCAAAAGACACTTGCAAGGTCCTCTCGACCCTGTAAGGAGAAACCACCTGCGTGAGATCCTTACGACTCATAAAGGAGAAAATACACTTAGGAATCCTTACGATTCTTAAGGAGAAATTACACTTGCGAGATCCTCACGACTCGTAAGGAGAACCCTCTTCTGAGACCCTCACGGCTCATGAGATTCAAAAGCCTTAAGCTACAGGGATCTGAACCTGTTCTTAAGCAGTCATACCCCCCGATTTTTCCCTACAAGTGGTTCAATATTGACCCTTGTATACAATTCATGGGCACGAATGAGCATTTCCCTAACAGAGTCCCATCAGCGACTAGGGATATGCTGACACGGTGAACAAACACTTGTAGGTCCTCTCGACTTGCAAGGAGAAAACACACTTTTAAGATCCTTAAGACTTATAAGAAAACACACACTTAGGAATTCTCATGATTCCTAAGGAGAAAACGCACCTACGAGATCCTCACGACTCTTAGGGAGAAACACCTTTATGAGACCCTTACGGCTCATGAAGTCAAAAGCCTTAGTCGACAGGATCCTAACCCTGTTTACTAAGCCACCTTTGTTCGACATCGACAAAGCCAAATGATAATTCGCTCCTGGCAATATCCCAGTAGCAGCGATACTGATGCCAAAATCGGTGTCAAATCCCAAACTCGCAGCGAAAAAACCAGCAAGCCACAAATGCATACGAAATAGCCGAAATGATGGGGTAACTTGCAACAAAATCAGTATGTAAAAATGTATGCATACAAAATAGCCAAAATGGTTGGGCAACTCGCAATAAAAAGAAGCGTGTAAATAAAAACAAACAGCCGAAATGATTGGGCACCGCGAAAAATAGCCGAAATGATTGAGCAATCGCGACTTTCGCGATATAAAAGCTGAAATGATAGAGCATCGCGGAAAGAAAAATATATAAAATGAAGCTTTTTGCCCTACAGGTGAGATTACATCGATCCCTGTATACAATCCAGGGGCGCAAACAAAGAGGGAACCATATCATCCCACCAGGCTCCATCAAAAAGAGGGCCAAGTCTCGATGGCAACATCTGCATCTCGAGAGAACAACAACAGCGTTCTTCTTCCTTCCAGCAAGATACAGGCGCGACATCAACAAATGGAGCCATGGAAAAGTCCCCTAGTTCTAAACCTCGACATGTGTCGCAATATTGCAGACACAATATCAACAAACGAAGCGAAGGAAGATCCTTAGCTTCAGGGTCTCGACGTCAACATCGACAACTTAGAGATCAACACCGGCGTTCTTCCTCCCTTCAATCGGATGCAGACGCAATATCAACAAATGGATCCACGGCAAATTCCCTTAGTTCCAAATCTCGACGGTTCACAGACAGCCCAGAGATTACCCCGGAACCATGGCAAAGTCTCCTAGTTCCAAATTTTGACGGTTCACAGACAGCCCAGAGATCACCAACGGCGTTTCTTCTTACCCCAGCAGGATGCAGATGCGACGTCAACAAACGACCCCAGGGTCAAAACAACGGAACCATGGCAAATTCCCCTAGTTCTAAATCTCGACGGTTCACAGACAGCCTAGAGATCACCAGCGGTGTTTCTTCTCACTCCAACCAGATGTAGACGTGACGTCAACAACCGACCTCAGAGTCGCAATGAAGCGGAGCCATGGCAAAGTCCCTAATTTCAAATCTCAATGGCCACATCTACGGCCTGAAGACTAACAACGGTGTGCCTCCTCATTCCAGCAGGACACGGATGCTACACCATCAATCAGAGCCACGGCAAAGTCCCTAGTTCCAAGACTGTATTGTTCACAGACAACCTGGAGTCATCCAATGACCCCATCTCAGAATCAAGTCAACTCAAAAACCTCGATTCAGGGAAATCAGCGTCCTTGACGAGAGTACCTCGATTCGCGTCGACCCGCAAGGAAATCAGCGTCTTTGCAGGAATCTCTCGATTCGTCTCAACTCCGAGGAAATCAGTGTCCTTGGAAAAAACCTCGATTCAGGGAAATCAGCGTCCTTGAAGAGAGCATCTCGATTCGCGTCGACCCGTAAGGAAATCAGTGTCTTTACAGGAATATCTCAATTCATCTCAACTCCGAGGAAATCAGTGTCCTTGGCAAAAACCTCGATTCAGGGAAATCAGCGTCCTTGACGAAAGCATCTCGATTCGCGTCGACCCGCAAGGAAATCAGTGTCTTTGCAGGAATACCTCGATTCGTTTCAACTCTGAGAAAATCAGTGTCCTTGGCAAAAACCTCGATTCAGGGAAATCAGCATCCTTGAGGAGAGCATCTCGATTCGCGTCGACGTGCAAGAAAACCAGTGTCTTTGCAGGAATACCTCGATTCGTTTCGACTCCGAGGAAATTAGTGTCCTTGGCAAAAATCTCGATTTAGAGAAATCAACGTCCTTGATGAGAGCATCTCGATTCGCGTCGACCCACAAGGAAATCAGTGTCTTTACAGGAATACCTCGATTCGTTTCAACTCCAAGGAAATCAGTGTCCTTGGCAAAAACCTCGATTCAGGGAAATCAGCGTCCTTGACGAGAGCATCTCGATTCGCGTCGACCCGTAAGGAAATCAGTATCTTTGCAGGAATATCTCGATTCGTCTCAACCCCAGGGAAATCAATGTCCTTGGCAAAAACCTCGATTCAGGAAAATCAGCGTCCTTGACGAGAGCATCTCGATTCGCGTCGACCCGTAAGGAAATCAGTGTCTTTGCAGGAATACCTCGATTCGTCTCAACTCCGAGGAAATCAGTGTCCTTGGCAAATACCTCGATTCAGGGAAATCAGCGTCCTTGACGAGAACATCTCGATTCACGCCGACCCGCAAAGAAATCAGTGTCTCTGCAGGAATATACAACGTCAGCAAAGCGGAGCCGCAACAAAGTTCCTAGTTCCAAGACTCGGCGGTGTACAGACAACCCAAAGCCAACCCTCGACCTCCCTGTTGAAGCAATGCTTTGACTCGAGAGAATGTCAACTCATCAATTGTAAGTCGACGTTACACACTCCACTAGATGCGGGGAGGCGGAATAGGTAAAACAATCATTTTGTTCAAGGTAACATCGACTAACTTTACTGATCTTTACTAAACCCTAACTAACAAACTATCTAGAAGTGCTAAACTACTATGATAGATGATTATACCTCAAGATACTAGTCCTTCTTGTTCTTGTTGTTCACCTTCTCGTCGGCCTCCTCGATGTAATAGAAGATCCACCCGAGAGTTCCTCCATCAAGCTTTAACCTCTAACTTGAGGTAACTAAGTGGTTAGGATTGCTAATCCAAGTGACCTAGAAGATATAGAAGTGGATTAAGGATCTATTAGTCTTTCTAACCCTTGGGATCTCAACAAATGAGAGGATTAGGGTTAGGTTGAAGAAGAGGAGAGCTTGAGGAGAGAGAGTGTGTTTGTTAATTATGAATTGAACCCTTCTCATTTTGAATAATATGAAGCATAAAAAATATCTTGCACAAAATATCTTGCACAAATATCATCCATGCTTCATTTAATTCTTGAGATGAATCATCTCATGAGTCATGGTGCAATTAATGATAATAACACATAAGCTCTCCACCTCATTAAGTTTAATTCACAAATGAATTAAAACTAAATGAGTCACCTTTTTTCTAGAAGCTTCTCGACTAATTACGAGAACGCCCTTCCCATCCGTATTTACGAAAAACGCGGATATACTGAGACTGCATAAATCCAATAATCGAATACTAGAATCTGGCTTAATCTAAAGCCCGCTAGTATAATCTGTCCGAACATCATACGTGCACAAGTACACGTATATGTCCGAACCCTGTCGTAAAACCAAATGACCTCTATATCATTTCGCCTGAAGCAAGGAAACTCTCTGTGTGGGACTCTAAAGACTCGACACTATGCTGGCAGTGGGTTTAACCACAGGCCGCAAGCGGTACTAGCTGTACGTAACGGTCCCCAGGTAGATGTCGATAAGAAGATCGATGAGGAAAGCTATCCGAACTCCTACTGAGCCTGATGTGACAATCTACGTACAGTCCGGTCTGTTCGTCTAAGACTATCGCATATCGGGCCTAGGGGGCGGCAAGCGTCAGTCCCCTAAAAGCTGTATAAGTCGTGTTGGGGTGAAGCCCATTATGTAAGTCTATGGTAGCGCCCCGGCCGTCTTTCCGAGGCCAAAATACGGAAACAAAACTTTTTCTTAACTATAAACCGGCTCTATCGTATGCTTAAAACCCGGATTGAACCATTAACCTATAAACTAGTGACTAGAGAAGGGATAGAAAGCTATACCGATCGATCCGTGTTCTTCGGTCTTTGGCCACCATCCCAAGCTCATCGCGGCATCTCCGGTCTTGATCTCTTCGTCGGAAAGGGCACCACATCTACGAGTCTTTTTACGGGCTCCCACCTCTGAACCGAGACAACTCGGACATGAAGTTTGCTAGCCGACGTGTCCAAGATTGCTGTAGAATATTCGTAGATCACTTTGTCTCAAGGGTTAATAGAAGTTGCTATTTTTGGTGGAGATGGAGGGATGAACTTTGGAGATGAGCTAAGGAATTTTGTTGCAAGCAAATGAGATCAAAATTTCCACCACAAAAATGAAATGAGGGGCTGCCCATTTTGTGGCCGGCCATGCTCTAAAAGAATGGAGAGAGGAGGGAGGCAAGCACAAGAAAAGAGTGGGGCAAACACAAGAAAAAAATGTCACACCAAATACCCTCTCAATCCCTTCACAATTAATGCAAGTCTTGAACCAAAACACTTCTAGAATTTTCATGAACCCTCCATGAGCTGCTGGAGAACCCCTTACCATAAAAAACCCCCTCCCTCCACTAATTTCACATTTGCAAATAAGCCCCCTTCAAACAAAGGAATTTCAGCCAAGAAGGAATAAAGAAAAATGGCCGAAACGGAATGTAAACTGGCAACTTCAAAAAGCGACCCGTAATAAATTACAGGAAAACCCCGTGACTGTATATACATACCCGCATTTGTATTCCGACCGAATACAAATGCAATGAGATAAAATCTACACAGTATAATACTAGGATCCGGCTTAAACCAAAGCCCGCTAGTATTATCCGTCCGAACCATGACACGTGCACAAGTGCACGCGTATGTTCGAACCCTGCTATAAATCCATACGGCCTCAACAACGTTTCGCCCGAAACTTGAGAAATTGTCTTTGGGGGACTCTAAAGACTCGTCAATACTTTGGCTGTGGATTTAACCACTAGCACGTCAGAGGTACTAGCTGTACGTAACGTGCTACCAGGTATTGACCAAAAGGGAGGTCGATGAGCGAACTCATCCTGACACCCTACTGAGCCTGTCAGTGACAAAATCCGTACTGTCCGGTCCGTTCGTCTATGAGCATCGCATGGCGGGCCTAGGGGGTTGGTAAAAGTCAGACCCCCAAAAGCGATACAAGTCGTGTCGGAGTGTAGCCCAGAACACCCTAAGATACTACTGGAATACCTACCAGTAAATCTCCTGCCTTGGCCAAGGACTTCGTGTAATGGCTCTCCTAGACACAGCGCGACCTCACCCCCAATACCGGGAGAGACAAACCCCTGCCGATCCGCTCACTGCCGCCATGTAGCTCGGGACTGTACCCAACTAAAACCTGTTTGCACGACTCCTTTGAGCCGTGGTAAGGTAGTAATCAAATCACAGTGGGAATTCACACGAGACAAATGACGATCTCCGGTCGATGAACTAACCTGTACACATGTCACCAGGGAACTGCCATCTGACGTCGGGTATAATACCAACTAGCATGTTCCTGGCGAGTCCTGTCCGGTGTACTCATAACCCAATGAGCACCTGTATACATCATAGGTGAACCAACTGGCACCAATGGCTTGTGAGACCGGCCACTGCCCCTCGTTGGGGTCTCGACTGTATACACTAGTCTACTCCGGAGTGTCGATGCCCAGTCTCGAAACTCCCACGACTAGGGACCTTTTAAGGATGTGCTTATAGACCCCAGCTCCCACGTATATGATCGCCATCATACTGCTGGCCATCAAGTAAGAATCTTAAGGGCTCTATCAACGTGCAATAGTGACCTGTAAATCACCTGAAGCAGTACACGATGTTAAAGATAAACCAGATAGCATACTATCATCTTGAGTAAGACTGTCCTACCGGTATAGGTCCTCCCTCAATCATTGCAATCACGTGCCTGCGATCCAATAATTGACTCTGAGGGCACTATATCCAACAATCTCCCACTTGCACTCAAGACTAATTATTGCGATGTCGCAAACTCACAGCCCCGTATGATACCGAACACCCAACTCCTCTACTAATCAGTTTCACAAAGCCCATTTGTGAAACTATTGCGTTCGAGGAATAGCCTCAGTGAGTGGATCCGCCCTGATGTTTCTTTCTATGTCTCTCTTTATCTCAAGTTCGCGTAGAAAACCTTCTCCCGAAATGAGCAATACCTGTCTTAGAATATGTCTGGATATCTGATGGGACCTAGTTCATAAATGAACTCCAAATCCTAACTTCTTAGACTGTATCGTCAACTGAATTTAATCAGTATCCCGAGACACACCTCCCTCAGTATCCGCTTGGACCATCTGTCCAAAATACTGCCCCTCGTCAGAGGGAAAACTATAACTCTGACAGCCACTCTGTCATCCAGGTCACCTTAGAAGCCTGGATTGATAACCTTCTCCCGAAGGAGGCTGTCGTTATCATTTCCCTAGAACACCCACTTATGTTCTAAAACTGCTTCCGAATGTTTCTCCAGGATTAGATTAATATCAACTTATTGCATCTCGTGCAAAAACAACATCTGGTGTGGTACTTGACATCTCATGATTGACTCAATTGCCTAAGCAAGTGATCTTCCAATCATGCACATCCCTCTCCCCTTTAGTCTATAAGACACCTTTAGAGAGGGTGACTCCATCACCTGCAGGTACACTACCGTGCCAGGAGTCGTCCATTCTAAAACACCTTTAGAATGCTGTCTAAGTACCTAGATTGGGAAACTACCCAAATCTAGATCTAAAACCATAGATCTAGTAACCAGAATGTCTGATATTATATCCAAGCCTTATGTGGAGAAACCAGTGTGTGACAACCAAAGTATAACCGATCGTAGTATAGGAATTTCACTTCCTACTTTGTGTATGTCATCCAAATACCAGGACATCATACCCTACTACCTTCTTAACAGATCCATCCCCTATTCTGATGAAGTCAAACCTATGACTGTCACATCAGAAATAGATGATCTATCTCTGCTATATCTGCTTTAGTCCAGAAATAGACATATGCTACTTGCCTACTATACTTCCGCTGCTCCCATTGACTACGACAACCCTCTGGCAGAGTCATATACACGTACATTTCTAAAGCTAGTTAGAACGATGCTATACCCATCCTTCTGCATGGCCTCATGTAAGTCCATGCTACCTCTCCCGGTACTTACGGGCTTGCGGAAGTGATGAAAAACGATTTTTCTAGAGGTGGTAACATGGACTCAAAATACGGATCTTTGTTAAACAACTGCCTAACAACCTAACTAGGAGTTTTACCTACTCGGTTAGGGGTTATACCTTTCTTGAACTCCTTCGTCTTCAACTCTTTGCGGTGTCCTGATCGACCTCACCTCGTCGTCTCCTCGCGCCGAAGATGGATCCACCCGAAAGCTTCTACCTTTTGGCTTCTCTTCAAACTTGAAGAAACTAGAACACTTGGTTTGCAAACCTTATGAACTAGGATGAGTAGAGGAGTGTGTTGGGTTTTATCTCAATGGTTCTTGCTTCTCAACACATGAGACAAATGAACCATGAACTAGAGAGAGAGCAAAAGGAAGAGGGAGAGCTCAAGCAAGAGAGAGAAAGGAAATGAGAGAATGAGCAAGACTTTTTTCAACCTCTCTCTCATAATCCAAAAAAGAATAATAATAATAATTGAGTATTATGTGATGGTTCATATCATATCAAGTGGCATTATCATTTCATGCACTCATTTTGCAAAGCACAACAAGCAAGCAAAAATCTTTGTATGAAATGACAACCATTGTAATGATGATGGTCAACTGGTCCAACCTAGTCAACCGGTCAACCAAGTCAAGAAGTCAACAAAGTCAACCTTCATCCCAACCATGACACAAGAATACTTAATTAATATTATCATTAATCATATTTCTTATTCTCATTAGGGTTTAGCAAAAGTCAATAGTCAACAGTCAACAACCCTAATGAGAATCCTCTGCCTCTGTCTTTCTGTCAATCGTGCATACACACCCGCATCCGCGTTCTGGGGAACACGAATGCAAATGAGATAAAATCAATCCCAAAACGTATACTAGGATCTGTCTTAAAACAAAGCCCGCTAGTAATAACTGCCCGGTCACTAAACGTGCACAAGTGCGCGGGTGTGACCGAACCCTGTCGCAAAACCATGCGACCTGTCGCAAAACCATGCGACCTCTACTCTTTTGCCTAAAGGAGAATAGCTCTCTGTGTGGGACTCTAAAGACTCGACACTACGCTGGCAGTGGGTTTAACCACAGACCGCAAGCGGCATTAGCTGTGTGTAACGGCCCCCAGGTAGATACCGATAAGAAGACGGACGAGGTGAAACCCATCTGAACTCCTACTGAGCCTGAATGTGACAATCTCTGTACAGTCCGGTCTGTTCGTCTGATACATCGCATGGCGAGCCTAGGGGGTGGTGAACGTCAGTCCCCTAATAGCGGTACAAGTCGTGTCGGAGTGTACCCCAGAACACCCCGAGATAACACTGGAAACCTACCAGTATATTTCGCTTGCCCTGGCCAGGGACTACTAGTGTAATGGCTCTCTTAGACACAGCGCGATGTCAACCCCCAATACCGGGAGAGACGAATCCTGTCTAACCGTCACTGCCTCCAAGTGCTTCGGGACTGCACCTAACTACTACCTATTTGCACGACTCCTTTGAGCCGTGGTAGGGTAGTAATCAAAGTACAGTGGGAACACACTCGAGGCGAAGTGACAGTGTTAAGTCAGCGGACTAAGCTGCACTCATGTCACCTGGGAACTGATAACTGACGATAGGTATAATACCAACCAACAGTTCCCGATGAGTCCTGTCCAGTGTACTCGTAACCTAACGAGCACCCACATACTATCTCAAGTACAACGTACTGACGGCTGTGGGACAGACCGTCTCCCGTGCTGGGATGAGAAGCGCATACGCTAGTCTACTCCGGAGTATCGATGCCCTGTCTCGATAGTCCTACGACTAGGGACCTGTATAAGTATGTGCTTGTAGATTACCCAGCCCCCACTAGTGTGACTGCCATCATAACACTGGTAATCAAGCAAAGATCCTAAGGGCTCTACTAATATGTATAAGCGATATGCTAAAAGAAACACATGCACATATTGAAGTAGAGACAAACCAAGTAGCATACTACCATTTTGAGCAAGATTGTCTATACAATGTGAATATCCCAAGCTTCCATTAAGTAATATACAAACCAATATGATACAGTAATGGCCTCTAGGGCATATACACTAACAATCTCCCACTTGCACTAAGGCCATGTACTGGCGTATCGAAGACCTATCATCTCGATCAGCCGCTCGAACTGAGTCTGGGGTATGGCCTTTGTGAGTGGATCTGCAGTGTTATCTTCTGAATTTACTCTCTTCACCTTGATCTCCCGGCGATCTATGATCTCCCTGATCAGGTGGTACCGCCTCAAAATGTGCCTGGACTTCTGATGGGACCTGGGTTCCTTCGCTAAAGCTATAGCGTCGTTGTTGTCACAATACAACGGTATTGGATCAACACTGGTAGGAACCACCTGAAGCTCCTTGAGGAACTTCTTCATCCAGACAGCTTCCTTTGCGGCATCGCAAGCAGCTATGTACTCCGCTTCCATAGTTGAGTCAGCAACGGTTTCCTGCTTGGAGCTCTTCCAGCAAACCGCCCCCCCATTGAGGGTAAAGACATAACCCGACATGGACTTGGTGTCATCCCTGTCACTCTGGAAGCTGGAGTCAGCAAAGGCCTCGATCTGGAGGTCTTTTCCGCCATACACCAAGAACATCTCCTTAGTCGTTCTCAGGTACTTGAGAATGTTCTTTACCGCAATCCAGTGTTTCTCCCCTGGGTTCGACTGATACCGGCTTACAACGCTCAATGCGTATGCTACATCTGGTCTGGTACATAACATCGCATACATAATAGAGCCTACCGCAGATGCATAGGGTATTGATAACATGCGAGCCCTTTCCAAATCAGTCTTGGGAGACATCACTTTGGAGAGGGTGATTCCGTGACAAGCCGGCAGATTACCGCGCTTGGAATCTTCCATACTGAATCGTTTCAGTATGGTGTCGATGTACCTTGACTGTGAAAGTCCCAACATCCTTTTAGATCTATCACGATAGATCTGGATCCCCAGAATGTAGTTGGCATCGCCCAGGTCCTTCATGGAGAACCTCTGTGATAAGAATCCTTTGACTGACTGTAGCATAGGAATATCATTTCCTATTAGGAGAATGTCATCGACGTACAAGACGAGGAATACCATATTTCTCCCTACAATCTTACTATAAATGCATGGTTCATCTGGGTTTTTGATAAAGTCGAATTCTTTGACAGTATCATCAAAGCAGATGTTCCAACTCCGCGATGCCTGCTTCAGTCCATAGATGGACTTGAGCAACTTGCACACTTTACCGCTGCTCCCACTCTGATTGAATCCCTCTGGCTGATCCATATAGACGCACTCTTCCAAATTTCCATTTAGGAAAGCCTTCTTTACGTCCATCTGCCAGATCTCATAATCGTGGAAGGCAGCAATGGCAAGAAGGATCCGAATGGATTTGAGCATGGCTACCGGAGAAAAGGTCTCGTCATAGTCCAAACCAGGTTTTTGACGAAAACCCTTTGTAACAAGCCTAGCTTTATAGGTTTCAACCTGCCCATCTACACCAATCTTCTTTCTGAAGATCCATTTGCAGCCTACGGGTTTTACCCCTTCTGGAGCAAAGTCCAAAGTCCAAACTTTATTGGTGTACAAGGACTCCATCTCGGTCCGCTTTGCATCCAGCCATTTTACCGAGTCACCGCTCTGAATGGCTTGCTGGAAGCTAGTAGGCTCGTTATAATCAATGACGCAATCCTCTCTATCCCCGTCTATGAGAAAACCGTAGTATCTCTCGGGCGGATGAGACTTCCTACTACTCCTGCGGAGCGACGCAGGAATGTCCGGTTCTCCTGAAACTTCTGGTTCTTCCAAGCTTTCAGTAATAGCTTGTGGTTCTGGAATTTCTTCCAGTTCTATTGCGCTCCCACTTATCTGATTTTCCAAAAATTATGTTTCCAAGAAGTGGGCATGCGGAGAAACAAAAACTTTTTGTTCTTCTGCGGAATAGAAAAGTTACCCCCTAGAGTTCTTTGGGTATCCCACAAACTTACACAGTATTGAGCGTGCCTCGAGCTTGTCCGCATGCTGCTTTTTTACAAAAGCTGGACTCCCCATGTCTTAAGATACTTGACAGGGTTTCTTCCCACTCCATATCTGATATGGGGTGGTAGGCACAGTCTTGGTTGGAGCCTTGTTCAAGAGATATGCAGCTGTTTCTAATGCATAACCCTAGAAAGATTGCGGTAACTCAGCCTTACTCATCATGGAACGAACCATATTCAATAGGGTTCGATTCCGTCTTTCAGATACACCGTTGTGTTGTGATGTGTATGGAGGAGTACGCTGAGAGAGAATTCCATTCTCTTTTAAGTAGTCCAGAAACTCGGCACTCAAGTATTCACCACCTCGATCAGATCTCAGTGTCTTTATACTTTTGCCTGTTTGTTTTTCAACTTCATTCTTGTATTCCCGAAATTTCTCAAAGGCCTCGGATTTGTGCTTCATTAAGAAGACATGTCCATACCTAGAGAAATCATTGTTAGTGTATATGCCCTAGAGGCCATTACTGTATCATACTAGTTTGTATATTACTTAATGGATGCTTGGGATATTCACCTTGTATATACAATCTTGCTCAAAATAGTAGTATGCTACTTGGTTTGTTTCTACTTCAATGTGTACATGTGTTTATTTTTGTATATCGCCTATACACATTAGTAGAGCCCTTAGGATCTTTGCTTGATTACCAGCGATGTGATGGCCGTCACACTAGTGGGGCTGGGTAATCTATAAGCACATCCTTATGCAGGTCCCTGGTCGCAGGACTATCGAGACAGGGCATCGATACTCCGGAGTAGACCAGCGCATGCGCTTCTCATCCCAGTGTGGGAGACGGTCTGTCCCACAGCCGTCAGTACGTCGTACTTGAGATAGTATGCGGGTGCTCGTTAGGTTACGGGTACACTGGACAGGACTCGTCGGGAACTGACTAGTTGGTATTATACCTATCATCAGTTATCAGTTCCCAGGTGACATGAGTACAGCTTAGTCCGCTGACTTGACACTGTCACTCCGCCTCGAGTGTGTTCCCACTGTACTTTGATCACTACCCTACCACGGCTCAAAGGAGTCGTGCAAACAGGTAGTGGTTGGGTGCAGTCCCGAAGCATTTGGAGGCAGTGACGGTTAGACAGGATTCGTCTCTCCCGGTATTGGGGGTTGACATCGCGCTGTGTCTAGGAGAGCCATTACACGAGTAGTCCCTGGCCAGGGCAAACGAGATATACTGGTAGGTTTCCAGTGTTATCTCAGGGTGTATTGGGCTTCACTCCGGCACGACTTGTACCGCTATTGGGGGACTGACGTTTACCGCCCCCTAGGCCCGCCATGCGATGTATCAGACGAACAGACCGGACTGTACGGAGAATGTCACACTCAGGCTCAGTAGGAGTTCAGATGGGTTTCGCCTCGTCCGTCTTCTTGTCGGCATTACCTGGGGACCGTTACGCACAGCTAGTGCCGCTTGCGGTCTGTGGTTAAACCCACTGCCAGCGTAGTGTCGAGTCTTTAGAGTCCCACACAGAAAGCTTTTCGCCTTTAGGCAAAAGAGTAGAGGTCGCATGGTATTGCGACAGGTCGCATGGTTTTGCGACAGGGTTCGGTCACATCCGTGCACTTGTGCACGTACAGTGTCCGGACAGTTTACACTAGCGGGCTTTGGTTTAAGCCAGATCCTAGTGTACCTTATGGGATTGGATTTATCCAGTTTGCATTCGTGTTCCTCGGAACGCGGATGCGGGTGTGTATGCACAGTTGACAGGGAGGCAGAGGCCGCGGATTCTCATTAGGGTTGTTGACAGTTGACCGTTGACTTTTTGACTTTATGCTCAACCCTAATGAGAATATGATATGTGATTAACTATTATATTAATTAAGTATTATGGTGATATGGTTGTTGACTTGTTGACTTTTGTTGACTTGTTGACTTTGGTGACTTGTTGACTTTTGTTGACTTGTTGACCGGTTGACTAGGCTTGACTAGTTGACCATCATGATAACCATGGTTATCATTTCATGCCAAAGACTTTTTCTTGCTTGCTCCTTTGAGTAAAATGAGTGCATGACATGATAAGCTTATGGTTGCTTCAAACCATCACATAAGACTTTTTTGATATGATGAGTTATGATCACTTTGGATTATGAGAGGGTGAGAGACAAAATACTTGCTCATTCTTTCTTGCTCATTCTCTCTCTTGTTCTTGAGCTCTCCTCTTGCTCTCACCCTCAACCTCTTGCTCCCTCACTTGATCTATGGTTCTCTTGTCTCATGAGTTGAGAATCAAGAACCATAGATAAAATCCCATTCTAAATCATCTCTACTCATTCTAGTTCACTAGGTTTAGCAAACCAAGTGAACTAGTTTCTTCAAAGAACGAAGAAGGAGCTAAAGGTTGGAGCTTTCAAGTGGATCTATCTTCGGCGTACGGAGACAACGAGAAGGAGCCATCGAACCACCATCGGAGCTTGAAGAGAAGGAGTTCAAGTTTAGGTATAACCATCTTCATCCGAGTAGCTAAATATCTTTAGCTTAGTATGCTAGTTTTAGTTTAGGTATAGATCCCGACCTAGCTTAGTCCATGTTGCCTCTTGCGTTAAAATTTTGATTTTATACCGTTTCCGCCTCCCCGTAAGAACCGGGGGTCGCAACGTGGACTTACAATCATCTGTGAAAGTAATGAAGTATGAATAACCACTTCGCGCATGTGTAGACATTGGACCACACACATCACTGTGTATGAGTCCCAAGAGCGAGCTCGCTCTTACTCCGTGTCCAGTGAACGGAGTCTTTGTCATCTTTCCCATGAGACAAGATTCACAAGTGGCATAAGACTGATATTCGAACGGATTCAAGTATCCCTCTTTATGTAACTTAGTTAATCGTGTCTCATTAATGTGACCCAGTCTACAATGCCATAAGAAAGCCTGATTTATTTCTGGAGACTTTCTTTTAAGTGTGGTCTGGACACTGAAAATCTGAGCTTGATTCAATACGTATATCGCGTTATTTAATGTACCTGACCCAATCAGAACTTGATTTAGGTGGATGTGTACTACATCGCTTACAAAAGTAAAACTATATCCTTCCTTAGAAAGTAAGGATACAGATATGATATTACAAGTCGCACCTGGTACATACAAACAGTTACGCAAAATCAATATCTGCCCAGTTGTCAGTCCAAGATGATATTCCCCTACGGATTCAGCATCCATGCTCATTCCGTTAGCAACCCTGAGAGTCATATCACCTTTTTTGATAACCCTACGGTTTCTCAGAGCCTGTAATGAATTACAGATGTGAGATCCTGATCCGGTATCCAATACCCAGGAAGTAGGGTTAACTGACATACAGTTCTCTACTACAAACACACCCGAAGTCGAAGCCACAACATGCTTCGAATTCTGGCTACTGGATGTGCTAGCCCTGCAATCCTTCTGCCAATGTTCATTCCTGTTACAATAGGAACGTCCCTCTTTTACTACATCCAGTCCCGAAACTTTTGCCCTTCCTTTTCCTTCTTCTTCCCTGGTTTCCTTCAGGGTATAAGCAGAGGGCAGGGACTGTAGAATCAAGTCAGTATTTGACCCGTTCTCCAACGTGGTCTTCAGGTCCATGAGCTCAAAATAGCTGGTCCTTGCAAGGACGTTGCCCCCTACAGATGACCCGACAGCCAATCTCGCTTGAAGCAATTCGTTCGAGATCTCATATCTTGCGATACGAGATTTCTCTCCATATAAATCTTTGTTATGGAGGAAGATAGAAACTGAGTTCATCTTCTCGTGCTGCCTCTGCTTTGCACCATCAACTGAGGCTAACACGAGGCATTTGGCTTTCGCACAGTCTTTTTCCGATGTCATATGGATGTCAATGTCCGTGACAGGGGAAACTGGTCTTAAGACGGCAGGGGTTTGATTAGTTAAGAGGTGTCCCAGCTTGTCATGGGTAATGGACATCTGGACAGACCTTTGGCAATCATAGCAGTCAGGTTCAGTCATTTTATTATCTAGATGTAACCTATGTATGGTCACTGGGTCGCTGCAATTAAGAGAGAGAGAAGAAAACACTCAGCATGATGCTCTTGCAAGTTTAGATTGGTTTTTAATTTATCTAAACAGGATGGCTCCTACTGTCTCTCGAATCCCTCCTCAAACCATAAAGGAAGAATTAGTCGGGATCAATCTCACCGTACAATACTTGCATAACCGTTCAGCCAGGCCAGTGTCGGTACTTCGAGGGAGGTTTTCCAACGCTTTCGTGAAGTTCCTTAATTAAATAACCTGTTTTCCCTGTGAGCGTAGCCCCGCTAACATCTTTCTAGACACCTACTTGGTTTATAGCATTGATCGTTAAGTGAGAAAGTTCCTGAGGAGTAGCATATACTCACAGTAGGATCGGGATCCAAATATTATCGCGTGACAAAACTGAAGGAATCCTACCAGAATCATCACACTCCAAATGGTATGCAGCACTAGCAAGTTTCAGGTTCTTTTGAAACTCCCGATGTGGATTTTTGCCCCATGCTCTTATGACCTTGACGAAGGTCAACAAATCATAAGTCACATGTCAAGTTCTACCCATCATTGTCCAGGTTAATTTGAACCCACCCGTATATACCCTTGACGAAGGTCAACAAGGTAATACGACTGTCCCAAACCAACGCATCTATCTATGCTACATATGAATACCCAACAGCTACCAATCACTATGCCTTGACGAAGGTCAACAAACATAGCTTGAATACTATTGAATATTCATACGAAACAACGGAGGGCTACGAATGGTTTTGGCGAAACCGTAAACGTAGTGAACTTGATATAATCGATGGAACGAGATAGCTTTTAAAAAGAGTGGCTTAAGCTCCGCGTTTAAAAGTTGTTTTTGAAAAGAAACCGAGTGGTTTTTTGAAATTGTTCCAACGACTTTTACTTGGTTTATTTTTTCTTGCATTAATTCTTTTTAATGCGTCCCATCATTTAATCCTACCATTGCAGAAAACAACCAAAAATTGACGTATGCTTATGCCATCCGCATTCGCCACGGGGCCCCGTCATTACCCGTTAGGTTACTTAACTAACGACAGAGCGGGGGCTGGACTAGCGCGGATGCAAAACATAAGCAACGTCTAAATAGTTATCATATATAGATATATTGCAATGATAGCCAATCCAGATCACAGATGAACACATTGGATATACTAGGAATCCGCAATTCGTACGAGCCTGTAACGAAAAGCGGATTACACGGTCGCGGTGAATAGCCAATACCCCACCCAAGACCCCTACGGGTGCGGCAAACTACCCGCCAAATACCCGAAGCGAAGCAACCTCCCTCAATGACGTGAGTAGGCCACTCGGCACTTCAAGGTACCCGGTAGTTTGTGCACCCCCTCCATGGGTCTATCCTAGGAGCAAAAACAGTAAAAGAAATTATACAATGACGGCTACAACCTCACCCCGGTTGTGCGGCCAAATAAATAATATTACATCAATTACAAATTACATGAATTGAAAGAAAAGAAAACTCTCGTCTCATAACCCCCGGCTATTCACCCGCGACAATCCAATGAATTCATATACACATACCATCAGCATTACAGATCACAGATATGTATAACCCCCACTAATCGACGTATAACGATTAACAGACGTTCAATACATATATCACATCACAGAAATAAACCCGTTAGCTTTAGTCTTTAGAAGTTCGATCAAAATACGGATTTTTGAGCCCCAAAAACAAATTTTGCTTTCTGAAAATCTGGGCAGAAAAAACATACTGTAAAAATCCCAAAACACCCAACTGAACAAACTGTGAGAAAAATTGCCCACGGCCGAGTCAACTCGGCCGCGGATCCGCCGTGGAAGCACGCTCCTGCCGCGGTCCGCGGCGCGTTGATTGGTTCAGTGGACCATTTTTCTACAGTTTCTTCTAAAAACCCTGAGCCGAATTTTAAGATAAGATTTATTAATTTTTGGAACTGAAAAAAATTCGGCAGAAAGTAGACATCTCGGGTGTGTGTTGCAACTTTTTCTCCGATCGAATTTCTGTTAGTGTTTATGCCCTAGAAGGCCATTACTGTATCATACTAGCTTATATATTACTTAATGGAAGCTTGGGATATTCACATGTATATAACAGTCTTGCTAAACATGGTAGTATGCTACTTGGTTTTTCTATCTTAATATGTTAGTGTACGTATTGATAGAGCTCTTAGGATCTTGCTTGTCTACCAGCGTTGTGATGGCAGTCACACTAGTGGGGGCTGGGTAGTCTACAAGCACATCCTTATTCAGGTCCCTGGTCGTTGGATTATCGAGACAGAGCATCGATATCCGGAGTAGACTAGTGTGTACGCTTCTCATCCCAGTTGGGGAGATGGTCTGTCCCACAGCCGTCAGTACGTCGTACTGGAGATAGTATGCAGGTGCTCGTTAGGTTACGGGTACACCGGACAGGACTCACGGGGAACTGTTGGTTGGTTTGATACCAGTCGTCAGTGAGCAGTTCCCAGGTGACATGAGTACAGCGTAGTCCGCAGACTTGACACTGCTACTTCGCCTCGAGTGTGTCCCACTGTTCTTAGATTGCTACCCTACCACGGCTCAAAGGAGTCGTGCAAACAGGTAGCAGTTGGGTGCAGTCCTGAGCACTTGGAGGCAGTGGCGGTTAGACAGGATTCATCCCTCCCGGTATTGGGAGTAGATATCGTGCTGTGTCAGAGAGCCATTACGCAAGTCCCTGGCCAGGGCAAGCGAGATTTACTGGTAGGTTCCAGTAGTTTCTCAGGGTGTAATGGGCTTCACTCCGACACGACTTATACCGCTATTAGGGGACTGACGCTTGCCGCCCCCCTAGGCCCGATATGCGATAGTCTTGGACGAACGGACCGGACTGTATGGAGATTGTCACATCAGACTCAGTAGGAGTTCGGATGGGTTTTCTCATCGGCCTTCTTATCGACAACTACCTGGGGACCGTTACGTACAGCTAGTGCCGCTTGCGGTCTGTGGTTAAACCCACTGCCAGCGTGGTAGTCGAGTCTCTAGAGTCCCACACAGAGAGTTTCCTACTCCAGGCGAAACGATATAGAGGTCGCATGGTTTTGCGACAAAGGGTTCGGACGCATACGTGCGTTTACGCGCGTACGACTTTCGGACAGTTTTTACCAGTCGGCTTTGGTTTAAGCCAGTTACTGGTATCCGGTTATTCGATTTTTACAGTCTAAAGTTTTTCCGTATTTTTGCGGATCGGAGGGGCGTTCTCGTAATTGTTCGAGAAGCTTCTAGAAGACGGTGACTAAGGAGGGTTATGTGTCATATTCATTGAATGAGGTTATGAGTCATGGTGGTGATTCATTCATTTCATTAATGCACATTTATTGCTTAATGACTCATGCTAATGAATCACCACTAGATATTTTATGAAGCATGATTTATCATCACTCTTTATTCTTTTTCTTATTATTAGAAAATGCTTCATATATGATATGATACTCATAAACTTATCTCATAATATTATTCACATTCTCTCTCCTCAAGCTCTCTCTCTTCTAAAGACTAATCCTCACCCTCATGTGTTGAGATCTAGGATTAGTAAGACTAATCAATCCATAACCATCTCTATATTACACCTAGCTTCTTTGATTAGCAATCCAAGAAGGTTAGTTGCCTCAAGCTTAGAGGTTTAGCTTGGAGTTTTGCTCTCGGGTGGATCGTCTACTACCTAGAGAAGGCCGAGGAGAACAAGGAGATCGTAAAGACGAAGGACTAGTATCGATAGGTATAATCCCTTAACACTATAGTTTAGTATAGCTATGTGTTCGGTTATTAGTTGTTTAGCTTCGATTTAAGCGGTTAGTCGATGTTCGTTCTTTAAACTTGATCGTTTTTGAAAATTCCGCCTCCCCACAAGTACTGGGGTGTACTACATCGACTTACAGTGGTATCAGAGCCTCGCTAAACACTAAATAACTTAATTGCAAATTTGTACGAATTTCGAACGGAAAAACAAAGCCGGAAAACCCTAAATCTGTTCAGTTTCTGTCGAACTTAAAATGAAGTCCTAAAATTATTCAGGTGATCTCAGAAAGCTAGAAATGAGTCCAGGAGAACACCCAAAAATTTTGGGCTTCTGATTCGTCTACAGTGCCGCGGAAGGGCGGCGGATCCCACCGATCCGCCGCGCAACCGCGGCCGAGTTGACGAGTCAGGAACTCGTTTTTTTTGGTGGGTCCCCTGTGGTGTTTTGGGTTTTCTGGAATGTTTAATTATTGCTCAGGTTACTGTTTAACAGAGCAGATTTTGGAGCAATATTGATGTTGTTTATTCGATCGAAATTGTACAGTATTTGCATATGGATTATATCTGTGATTGTTTAATGTGTTCGTAAACCTCCCCTAACTGCTAGTATGTCGGTTGGCAGGGGGTTGCACATTTCTGAAATGGTTATATCTGTTTGTGCATATAAACTGTATTGGACTGTTGTGGTGTATAGCCGGGGTATGCAATGGGTTATTGTTTAATTCATTTGTTGTAAATATAAATTGTTGTAATATTATTTTTGCGGGGCACTTCCAGGTTGCGGTTGTAGCCACCGTTGTATTATTTCATTTTACTGTTTTTGCTCCTAGGACTGACCCAAGGTGGGGTACACAAACTGCCGGGCGGGTAGTTTGCCGTACCCGTAGGGGTCGAGGGTGGGGTAACGGCTATTCATCACAACTGTGTAATCTGTCTTTTCTTGCAGGCTCAAAAGAAATACAGATTGCTTGCAAATCCAATATTGTTTATCTGTGTTCTGGAATGAATATCATTGCGTCAGACGAATGTAAAATATCTATATATATTGTAGCTATTTAGACGTCACTTATGTTTTACACCCGCGCTAGCCCAGGCCCCGCTCTGTCGTTAGTTAAGTAACCTAACGGGTGATGACGGGACCCCGTGGCGAATGCGGATGGCATAAGAGGACGTTGTATTTTCGTTGTTTTCTGCAATGATAGGTTAATGATGGGACGCATTATCTATAATGCAAAGTAAAACAAACCAAAGTTTAAATCGTTGGAACAATTTAAAAGAAACCACTCGGTTATTTTTAAAAACAGATATTTTTAAATACGGAGCTTTAACCACTCCTTTTAAAAGCTATCAGGTTCCTTCGGTTATATCAAGTTCACTACGTTCACGGTTTCGCCAAAACCATTCGTAGCCCTCCGTCATTTCATCTGGGTATTCAGTAGTATTCAAGCTATGTATTTTGACCTAACGCCAAGGCATAGTGTTTGGTAGCTACTGGGTATTCATTTGTTGCATAGGTAGATGTAGTTAGTTTGGGACAGTCGTATTATCATTTTGGCCGAACGTCAAGGATATATACGGATGGGTTCAAATTGACAAGATAATGATGGGTAGAACTTGACATGTGACTTATGACATTTTGACCTAAAGGCAAGGTCATAAGAGCATGGGGCAGAAATATATATCGGGAATTTCTAAAGAAACTGAAATTTGCAAAGAGATGCATACCATTTGGAGTTTGATGAATGTTGGTAGGATTCCTTCAACATTATCATACGATGATATTTGGATCCCGATCCTACTGTGAGTATATGCTACTTATCAGGATATTCGTCACTTAACGATCAATGCTATAAACCTAGTAGGTGTCCAGAAAGGTGTCAGCGGGGTTACGCCCCCAGAGAAAAGAGGTTATTTAATTAAGAAACTTCGCGAAAGCGTTGGAAAACCTCCCTCGAAGTATCGACACTGGCCTGGCTGAACGGTTAAGCAAGTATTGTACGGTGAGAATAGTCCTGGCTAATTCTTCTTTTATGGTTTGAGGAAGGATTCGAAAAACAGTGGGAGCCATCCAGTTTAGATAAACTAAAAACCACTCTAAACTTGCAAGAGCATCATGCTAAAGTGTTTTCTTCTCTCTCTCCTAATTGCAGCGACCCTGAAAATGACTGGACTTAAGTTACTTTTAGAAAAGAATATACTGACGGGGCCAAACTATAAAGATTGGCTGCGGAATGTCAAAATGGCCTTGACCTATGACAAATTGGGGTACGTCCTCACCGCTACGGCACCTGCTGTCCCTGGTCCCAAATCCAGCAATGCGGATAAGGAAATCCGCAAAACCTGGGATTTAGATTGCGCGAGAGCCAAGTGCATCGTGCTTGCCTCTATGAACAACGAACATCAGAGGAGGCACGAGGATATGTCTCTAGATGGCATATTTCTCCATACAAAGGAACTTTATGGAGAGCAATCTCGTATTGCAAGATACGAGACCTCGAAGAAATTATTTCGAGCGAGGTTGGCTGTCGGGTCATCGGTAGGTGAACATGTCCTACAAATGATCGGCTATATTGAGGAGCTCGCAGACCTTGGGACGACTTTGGATAATGAGCTCTATACAGACCTTATTCTCCAGTCCCTTCCTCCCACCTACGCCCAGTTTATCCTCAACTTCAACCTTCAAGGAAAAGAAGTTGAACTTGTGGAACTCCTGAACATGTTAAGGAGTGCAGAGGGCACCTTACAGAAGGTAAGGGAAACACCCGCTATGTTTGTTGGCGGTTCATCTTCTTCAGGGTCCAAGGCTAGGGCCAAAGGAAGGAAGAAGAAGGCCGCACCCAAACCTAGAGGAGGTGTTAGTAAGGTGGGAAAGAAGGGAAAGAAAAAGCTTGCAGCACCGGTAGTTGGCCAGGATGAGTGCTTCCACTGTCACAGGAAAGGGCACTGGAAGAAGGATTGCAAGGCGTGGAACGCCAAGAACCAGGAACCGAAGCAAGCTGTGGCTTCGACTTCAGGTGTGTTTGTAATTGAGAATTGTCTGTCAATCAACTCTACTTCCTGGGTATTGGATACCGGATCAGGATCTCATATTTGCAATTCATTGCAGGCACTGAGAAACCGTAGGGTGCTGAAGGAAGGTGATATGATCCTCAGGGTTGCTAACGGAGCTAGCGTGGGAGCTGCGTCCGTCGGGGATTATCACCTAGGATTGACGAGTGGACATATTTTGGTTTTGCATAACTGTTATTTTGTACCAAGCTTAACGTGTAATATCATATCAGTTTCCTTGTTATCAAATAAAGGTTATGATTTCACGTTTGTAAGAGATGTTGTTAACATCCACCTTAATCATGGTTTGATTGGGTCCGGTACTCTAAATAACGGCATATATGTTCTAAACCAACTCCAAATTTTCAATGTCCAGAACACACTAAAAAGAAAGTCTCCAGATTTAAATAAAGCTTTCTTATGGCATTGTAGACTGGGTCACATCAATGAGAGAAGGTTGACTAAGTTGCATATAGAAGGATATTTAGACACGTTCGAATATCAATCTTATGACACTTGTCAATCCTGTCTCAAAGGAAAGATGACAAAGACTCCATTTACTGGACAAGGAGTAAGAGCGAGCGAGCTCTTAGGACTCATACACAGTGATGTATGCGGTCCAATGTCTACACATGCGAGAGGTGGTTATTCCTATTTCATTACTTTCACGGATGATTACTCAAGATACGGATTCATTTATCTGATGAAACATAAATCCGAGGCTTTTGAGAAATTCCAAGAGTATAAGAATGAAGTAGAAAACCAAACAGGCAAAAGTATTAAGACACTAAGATCTGATCGAGGTGGAGAATACTTAAGTGCCGAGTTCCTAGGTTACCTAAAAGAGAAAGGAATTCTCTCTCAGCTTACTCCTCCATACACTCCACAGCATAATGGTGTATCGGAGAGACGGAATCGAACCCTATTGGATATGGTACGATCCATGATGAGTAATGCTGAGTTACCGCGATCTTTCTGGGGTTATGCGCTAGAATCAGCGGCATATCTCTTGAACATGGTTCCTACCAAGACTGTGCCTACCACACCATATCAGATGTGGAGTGGGAAGAAACCCCATCTACAGTATGTAAAGATTTGGGGATGTCCAGCTTTAGTTAAGAAACAGCATGTGGACAAGCTCGAGGCACGATCAGTAAAGTGTAAGTTTGTGGGATATCCAAAGCACTCCAGGGGATATCTATTCTATTACGCAGAGGAACAAAAGGTGTTTGTTTCTCGTAATGCCCATTTTCTAGAACATCAGTTTTTAGAAAAGGAATCAAGTGGGAGCGAAATAGAACTGGAAGAAATTCCAGAACCACAAACTAATACTGAAAGTTTGGTAGAACCGGTAGTTCAAGAAGAACAGAACATTCCCGCACCCCTCCGCAGGAGTAGTAGGCCGTCTCATCCGCCTGAGAGATACTACGGATTTCTCATAGATGGGGATAGAGAGGATTGCATCATAGATGATGATGAACCTACTGACTTCCGGCAGGCCATCCAGAGCGGCGACTCGGTACGATGGCTAGATGCAATGCGGACCGAAATGGAGTCCATGTACACCAACAAAGTATGGACTTTGGACTTTGCTCCAGATGGGGTAAAACCCATAGGATGCAAATGGATCTTCAAGAAAAAGATTGGTGTAGATGGACAGGTGGAAACCTATAAGGCTAGACTTGTTGCAAAGGGTTTTCGTCAAAGACCTGGTTTGGACTATGACGAAACCTTTTCTCCAGTGGCTATGCTCAAATCCATTCGGGTCCTTCTTGCTATTGCTGCCTTCCATGATTATGAAATCTGGCAGATGGACGTAAAGACGGCTTTTCTGAATAGAAATTTAGAAGAGAGCGTCTATATGGATCAGCCAGAGGGATTCAATCAGAGTGGGAGCAGCGGGAAAGTATGCAAGCTGCTTAAGTCAATTTATGGACTAAAGCAGGCATCGCGGAGTTGGAACATCTGTTTTGATGAGACAGTCAAAGAGTATGACTTTATCAAAAATCCAGATGAACCGTGCATATATAGTAAAGTTGTGGCCAGAAGTGTCGTATTCCTCGTCTTGTACGTGGATGAGATTCTATTGATAGGAAATGACATTCCTATGCTTCAATCTGTCAAAGGATTCTTGTCACACAGGTTCTCCATGAAAGACCTGGGTGATGCCTCTTACATTCTGGGGATCCGGATCTATCGTGATAGATCCAAGAGGATGTTGGGACTTTCGCAGTCCAGGTATATCGACACTGTACTGAAAAGATTCAGTATGGAAGATTCTAAGCGCGGTAATCTACCGGCTTGTCACGGAATCACCCTCTCCAAAGAGATGTCTCCCAAGACTGATTTGGAAAGGGAACGCATGTCTATTATACCCTACGCTTCTGCGGTAGGCTCTATAATGTATGCGATGTTGTGTACCAGACCAGATGTAGCTTACGCACTGAGCGTGGTAAGCCGGTATCAGTCAGACCCAGGGGAGAAACACTGGATAGCAGTAAAGAACATTCTCAAGTACCTGAGGAGGACTAAGGAGATGTTCTTGGTTTACGGCGGAAAAGACCTCAGGTTGGAGGCCTTTGCTGATTCCGGCTTCCAGAGTGATAAGGACGATTCCAAGTCCATGTCGGGTTATGTCTTTACCCTCAATGGAGGGGCGGTGTGCTGGAAGAGCTCCAAACAGGACACCGTTGCTGACTCGACGATGGAAGCGGAGTATATTGCTGCTTGCGATGCCGCAAAAGAAGCAGTCTGGATGAAGAAGTTCCTAACAGAACTTCAGGTGGTTCCTACCATAGTTGATCCAATACCTCTGTATTGCGACAACAACGGAGCTATAGCTTTAGCGAAGGAACCAAGGTCCCATCAGAAGTCCAGACACATCTTGAGGCGGTATCACCTGATCAGGGAGATCATTGATCGTCAGGAGATCGAGGTTCGGAGAGTTGCTACTGAAGAGAACATTGCTGATCCATTCACGAAGGCCCTTCCTCAGATTCAGTTCGAGAGGCTACTCGAGATCATCGGTCTGCGATATGCCAGTACATGGCCCTAGTGCAAGTGGGAGATTGTTAGTGTTTATGCCCTAGAAGGCCATTACTGTATCATACTAGCTTGTATATTACTTAATGGAAGCTTGGGATATTCACATATATGTAACAGTCTTGCTAAACATGGTAGTATGCTACTTGGTTTTTCTATCTTAATATGTTAGTGTACGTATTGATAGAGCTCTTAGGATCTTGCTTGTCTACCAGCGTTGTGATGGCAGTCACACTAGTGGGGGCTGGGTAGTCTACAAGCACATCCTTATTCAGGTCCCTGGTCGTTGGATTATCGAGACAGAGCATCGATATCCGGAGTAGACTAGTGTGTACGCTTCTCATCCCAGTTGGGGAGATGGTCTGTCCCACAGCCGTCAGTACGTCGTACTGGAGATAGTATGCAGGTGCTCGTTAGGTTACGGGTACACCGGACAGGACTCACGGGGAACTGTTGGTTGGTTTGATACCAGTCGTCAGTGAGCAGTTCCCAGGTGACATGAGTACAGCGTAGTCCGCAGACTTGACACTGCTACTTCGCCTCGAGTGTGTCCCACTGTTCTTAGATTGCTACCCTACCACGGCTCAAAGGAGTCGTGCAAACAGGTAGCAGTTGGGTGCAGTCCCGAGCACTTGGAGGCAGTGGCGGTTAGACAGGATTCGTCCCTCCCGGTATTGGGAGTAGATATCGTGCTGTGTCAGAGAGCCATTACGCAAGTCCCTGGCCAGGGCAAGCGAGATTTACTGGTACGTTCCAGTAGTTTCTCAGGGTGTAATAGGCTTCACTCCGACACGACTTATACCGCTATTAGGGGACTGACGCTTGCCGCCCCCCTAAGCCCGATATGCGATAGTCTTGGACGAACGGACCGGACTGTATGGAGATTGTCACATCAGACTCAGTAGGAGTTCGGATGGGTTTTCTCATCGGCCTTCTTATCGACAACTACCTGGGGACCGTTACGTACAGCTAGTGCCGCTTGCGGTCTGTGGTTAAACCCACTGCCAGCGTGGTAGTCGAGTCTCTAGAGTCCCACACAGAGAGTTTCCTACTCCAGGCGAAACGATATAGAGGTCGCATGGTTTTGCGACAAAGGGTTCGGACGCATACGTGCGTTTACGCGCGTACGACTTTCGGACAGTTTTTACCAGTCGGCTTTGGTTTAAGCCAGTTACTGGTATCCGGTTATTGGATTTTTACAGTCTAAAGTTTTTCCGTATTTTTGCGGATCGGAGGGGCGTTCTCGTAATTGTTCGAGAAGCTTCTAGAAGACGGTGACTAAGGAGGGTTATGTGTCATATTCATTGAATGAGGTTATGAGTCATGGTGGTGATTCATTCATTTCATTAATGCACATTTATTGCTTAATGACTCATGCTAATGAATCACCACTAGATATTTTATGAAGCATGATTTATCATCACTCTTTATTCTTTTTCTTATTATTAGAAAATGCTTCATATATGATATGATACTCATAAACTTATCTCATAATATTATTCACATTCTCTCTCCTCAAGCTCTCTCTCTTCTAAAGACTAATCCTCACCCTCATGTGTTGAGATCTGGGATTAGTAAGACTAATCAATCCATAACCATCTCTATATTACACCTAGCTTCTTTGATTAGCAATCCAAGAAGGTTAGTTGCCTCAAGCTTAGAGGTTTAGCTTGGAGTTTTGCTCTCGGGTGGATCGTCTACTACCTAGAGAAGGCCGAGGAGAACAAGGAGATCGTAAAGACGAAGGACTAGTATCGATAGGTATAATCCCTTAACACTATAGTTTAGTATAGCTATGTGTTCGGTTATTAGTTGTTTAGCTTCGATTTAAGCGGTTAGTCGATGTTCGTTCTTTAAACTTGATCGTTTTTGAAAATTCCGCCTCCCCACAAGTACTGGGGTGTACTACATCGACTTACAATTTCTAGTTACTTTGCTAACATGTTAGATAGTATTTAACTAGGCTCTGATACCACTGTAAGTCCATGCTACCTCTCCCGATACTTACGGGCTTGCGGAAGTGATGAAAAACGATTTTTCTAGAGGTGGTAACATGGACTCAAAATACGGATCTTTGTAAAATAACTACCTAACAACCTAACTAGGAATTTTACCTACTCGGTTAGGGGGTTATACCTTTCTTGAACTCCTTCGTCTTCAACTCTTTGCGGTGTCCGGATCGGCCTCACCTCGTCGTCTCCTCGCGCCGAAGATAGATCCACCCGAAAGCTTCTACCTTTTGGCTTCTCTTCAAACTTGAAGAAACTAGAACACTTGGTTTGCTAAACCTTGTGAACTAGGATGAGTAGATGAGTGTGTTGGGTTTTATCTCAATGGTTCTTGCTTCTCAACACATGAGACAAATGAACCATGAACTAGAGAGAGAGAGCAAGAGGAAGAGGGAGAGCTCAAGCAAGAGAGAGAAAGGAAATGAGAGAATGAGCAAGACTTTTTTCAACATCTCTCTCATAATCCAAAAAAGAATAATAATAATAATAATAATAATTGAGTATTATGTGATGGTTCATATCATATCAAGTGGCATTATCATTTCATGCACTCATTTTGCAAAGCACAACAAGCAAGCAAAAGTCTTTGCATGAAATGACAACCATTGTAATGATGATGGTCAACTAGTCCAACCTAGTCAACCGGTCAACCAAGTCAAGAAGTCAACAAAGTCAACCTTCATCCCAACCATGACACAATAATACTTAATTAATATTATCATTAATCATATTTCTTATTCTCATTAGGGTTTAGCAAAAGTCAGTAGTCAACAATCAAAAACCCTAATGAGAATCCTCTGCCTCTGTCTCTCTGTCAATCGTGCATACACACCCGCATCCATGTTCCGGGGTACACGAATGCAAACGAGATAAAATCAATCCCAAAACGTATACTAGGATCTTGCTTAAAACAAAGCCCGCTAGTAATAACTGCCCGGTCATTAAACGTGCACAAGTGCGCGGATGTGACCGAACTCTGTCGCAAAACCATGCGACCTGTCGCAAAACCATGCGACCTCTACTCTTTTGCCTAAAGGAGAATAGCTCTCTGTGTGGGACTCTAAAGACTCGACACTACGTTGGCAGTGGGTTTAACCACAGACCGCAAGCGGCACTAGCCGTGCGTAACGGCCCCCAGGTAGATGCCGATAAGAAGACGGACGAGGTGAAACCCATCTGAACTCCTACTGAGCCTAAATGTGACAATCTCCGTACAGTCCGGTCTGTTCGTCTGATACATCGCATGGCGAGCCTAGGGGGTGGTGAACGTCAGTCCCCTAATAGCGGTACAAGTCGTGTCGGAGTGTAGCCCAGAACACCCTGAGATAACACTGGAAACCTACCAGTATATCTCGCTTGCCCTGGCCAGGGACTACTCGTGTAATGGCTCTCCTAGACACAGCGCGATGTCAACCCCCAATACCGGGAGAGACGAATCCTGTCTGTTAGTTATATGTATGCCCTAGAGGCCATTACTATACATAGGATGTATATTGTAGTGGATGCTGGGACATATATAGGGAGGACTTTCTTGCTCGACATGATAGTATGCTATCTGGTTGATCTTTACCTTAACGTGTACACTGATTGTCTCCCTGTTACATGTTGGTAAAGCCCTTAGGATCTGTACTTGACTACCTGGACTATGATGCGGATCATACTAGTGGGGACATGGTAGTCCATAAGTACATCCTTCAAAGTCCCTAGTCGTGGGTGTATCGAGACGGGGCATCGATATACCAGAGTAGACTAGCGTGTACCTTCTCGACCCATACAGATGGGCGATGGATGATCCCATATCCATCGGTGTTTGACATCAGAGATGATATACGGGTGCTCAGTAGAGACTGGGTACACTGGACGGACTCGCCGAGAACTCCCAGATGGTATTATACCTCACGTCAGATGGCAGTTCTCTGGTGACACTGGTACAGAGTAGTCTGTTGACCCGAGATCGTCATAGAGTCTTGTGTGGTTCCCACTGTGCTTTGATTTCCATCTTACCACGTCCAAGAGGGCGTGCAAAACGGTGGTTTTTGGGTACAGTCCCGAGTCACATGGAGGCAATGAGCGATAGGAGGGGATTCGTCTCTCCCGGTATAGGGAGTTGATGTTGTGCTGTGGTCGATTGGCTATAACAGGAAATCCCTGGCCAGGGTTGCTGAGATTTACTGGTAAGTGTTACCTGTAGTTTCTCGAATAGTTATAGACCTCATATCGACACGACTTATCGAGCTATTGGGGTCTGACGTTTACCACCCCTAGGCGAGATATGCGACATATCAGACGATCAGACCGGACTGTACGGTAGTGTTACTGGTCGGATTCACTGGAGTGTGAGCGGGCTTGCTCGTCGATCTTCAGATCGCTCAATACCCGGGTGGCCGTTACGTTTAGCAGACCGCTTGCGGCTTGTGGGTGTTTGATATGATCATCATCTGCTGCCGGCGTATTGACGAGTCTTTAGAGTCCTACACAGAGGTTTCCTGGCTCAAGCGAAACGAAATAGGAGCGCATATGAGATATGTGCGGGACCGAGAATAATGCGTGTATGTGATACCGTATTCTATTCTCGCGATGAATGTGTCGAATGGTTGTATGCGATATAACCTAGTTATCGAATCAAGGATTGATTCGATAAATCGATACATTGGATATTAGTCGGTTATATGAGATATGACCGGATCGTTAAATCAAGTGTTGATTCAATGATTTAATGCATAATTATATATTAGATATATTACTTTGCATTAACTAGTATTGGTTCACTTTAAATGGATTTTCTCGCTCGGATGTGCACATTGTATATATGATATACTTTTTGTGCACTTGATTGTATCATATTTGATGATACATCCTCACTAGGGTTTGTGTAAAGATCAAACCATGGTTACATGATTATGGTTAGGGTTTTGTTTTATTCACTTATTTATTTATCCATTTCTTTTTGGAAAATAATTTGCATAAAGAGAAAATGGTGGCTTTCTTTGTTTGTACATTGAAGCTTCATGAAGCTTTGACCTTGTGACCATTTTGTCTTCATGCTTAACCCTAACCCTTCATTCTAACTATGGTTTATTCTCTACAACAAACTATGGTTGGCTTATGATAAGTATTCATATTATATTCTTTTTAAAAAGAGATAATATAACACTTATCATCTTCTTCCTCTTCTTCTTCTTCATTCTTCATGAAGAAAGCAAGCTCCATCAATGGTGATTGATGGAAATGAGTGAGAAATCCAATTCTAAAGTCTACCCACTTCCTATTTCTTCATCCTCTACCTCTTGCCAAGTAGTAGAGTGTGTTTTCTTCACAAGTTTCTTGACTTGGTGAAGTCGGAGCTTGATTTAGCGATGCCTCGACGTAGATCATCTTCAGCATGGACATCGATGACCTAGCCCGTCCATTCTCCGATGAAGCCGACGCTAGAGCCCGGGACTTGTTATGGACAGCGAGGAGACTTCATTGCGGAGCTATGGAGGTGGAGAACCGGATCTACAAAGGTTGTATTTCCGTATCTTTTAGTTAAGTGTTAACTAGTTTCTTTTTCGCCTAGATTTCTAGCCAACGATCCGTAGTTTAGGGTTTCTCGGCACCGTAAATTTTGAAATTGGCATGGTTGATGCCTTGTGAGACCTCATGAGAGTGCCAAGGAACCCTACAGTGGTATCAGAGCCTAGCAAGAGCCTTAGGCGAAGTCTAGACGGAATTTGAAACCCGATCGAACCGAAACCCGACCCAAAAAATTGCTCTCTGGACTTTTTCTAAAAACGTGGATTTTTCAACATTAAAAATATGCAGAAAAATCAGCAGGAAATTCTAAGAATTACGGTGCAAAAAGTAACTAATGATCCCTCAAAAGTGCGGCGGAACCGCGGCATTAGCGTGATAATGCGGCGGTTCCGCGGCCGTTTTGTCTTATTAGGCATTCAATTTTGCATAGTAATTCCTATTTTGCAGTGCTGGTTTTCCTGGGAATTTTTTTTTATCTGAAATCAAGAGTTGAGTTTTTTTTGGGTTGTATTAGGAGTTCGTACATTCGATCGGATTGTCTAATTTTGTCTATGTGTTTTTCGGATATTTTAGAATATGTTAAAAATTTCGACCGGACATAAATACCCACTTTTTCCCTTGCCGGAAAATTTCTAAGTGTTGGATTTTTCCGTGGTTTAAGGACGTTCTGAGTAGTGCAGGTAACGCGATGGTCCCTCTAGAAGACAACAAACCTTAACTCGATTATGTGACCGTCTTGAACTGCCCTTTGAACCTTAGGGTTTGGGGCAGTACGGCGTGCCACATGTGAGGCGTTGGCTTGACCCTTCTACGGCTGGACCGTTGGTACTGAGGCATGAAGTGAATGTCTTTGAACTTATTTCATTCGGTTGATCGGGAAAACTTGGGTGTTCGATTGTTCTATCGAAAAGTTTAACATTTTCTATCTTATCCGGAATGTGATACAATAATTGGAATTCACAATTAGTTATGAGATAACTGAATGAATGTTATAAACATAGCACTTTAGTCTCACTTGATCGGTTGCCACGGAATTTTGATGTGATCAAAAGTCCGTTGCAATCACGTTGTGAACGCAGATACTCGCCGGTAAACATAATAGACAGCCTCACTCCATAGCCCCGACCAAGTGACTGCAGGAGAACCCCGTCGCCGAAAGCATCCGTTCGGGTGCTCGCGGCAGCGGTGTTCCGCCTTGGTGCACTTCGTCGCCGGCATCGGGGGTGCGGCCGCCTACTAAAGTTTGCGACGAGCATTCGATTAGGATGTCGGGAATCTTGTTGAATTGCCCGACTTGATATTGAAAAGTGTTTTCGATTTTGAGACTAAAATGCGGGGTTTATAATTGTTAGGCATGCGATGTCTAAGGTATTCATATGATTAGGCATGTGATGTCTAAAGAGTTTGCGGATTCCAACTGTTGTAGTTTTACACTTTCTTTTCTGTGACCGTAAGTGTAATATGTGATATCGCCGGTTTCGTTGCTATATGTCAACGACAATTGGGATGCGCATATTTACTTACGTTGATGACATGTGATGTTATGTGTTGCTGGATATGTTATATTGGATCGTCGTGTTTGAATAGCCGGGGTTTTTTATGTGAGATGAGTGTTTTTCATTTTCATTCATGTAAAAACTTTTATGTAATATTCTTTTATTGGGGCACTTCCAGGTAGCGGAAGATGTCACCCTTTGTATATTATTTACTTTTCCGCACTAGGATAGACCCAAGGAGGGGAGCACAAGTAACCGGGTTCTGGAGTCCAGTGGGAGACCAACTCGAGGAGTCGAGTCCGGGTCTCCTAACTCTAGAATTGGTAGGGTTGCTTGCCGCTCTCGTAGGGGTCTAGGGGTGTGGGTTTGGCTATTCATCACGACCGTGGAATCCGTGTTTTATACTGGCTCGTATTGAAAACACGGACGTCCTAGTATATCCTATATTTCATATGATATTCTTCTGCTGCGATATCTGTGAGGTGATCATGTGATGTTCCATGATAGATACAGTATATAGTATATATGATATATTATATAGGCGTTACTTATGTTTTACACCCGCGCTAGCCCTGCCCCGCTCTGCCGTTAGTTACTTAACCTAACGGTGCACGAGGGGACATCGAGGCGAATGCGGATGGTATAAGTGTACGTCGTATTTATCTGTGATGTTTAGGTACTTAAATGATGGGACTTCATTAATGTGATTAATGAAATAAAAGAAACCTAAGATGTTGTAGAATCGAATTTCAAAATAAAACAGGTAGCTACAGTTCTTGCTTTGCATAGCGGTATATGTGATATATCCTGCACCTTATTCGATGAGGAAAGGACCGAGATCCCTTCACCGGGAGTGACTCCTTTAGCAATAACTGGCAGATGCTACACACTCGGTTTGTCTTTTGAATGCTTTTAAGAGTTTTTGCTTTGCACAGTGATATATATGATATATCCCGCACCTCATTCGACGAGGAAAGGACCGACGATCCCTTCACCGGGAATGATTCCTTTAGCAAAACTAGAAAAGCTTCAAAAACACTCCATTTCAAAATCATTTGATTCTACAACGATATCAAGTTCATTACGCAAAAGGTTTTCAGAAAAACCTGTCGTAGCCCTCCGTCATTTCAGATATGTACTAGTTAGTATTCGTGCTGCGGTAGTTTGGCATTCGTCAGGGCGTAGTGTACTGTAGCTAACTAGTATTTATCTGCTTGAGCATATGATGCGATTGGATTAGGGTATTCGTACGGCGTTGTTTGGCATTCGTCAAGGGTCGTGCGGGTGGGTTTAATTCGATCAAGAAATGTACGGGTTGAACTTGACTAGTGGACTATGGGTTGTTTGGCATTCGTCAACGTCATAGCGAGCTAGGGGCAAAATATTATCGGGAATTTCAAGTGTTGAAATTTGCAATGAGATTGCATACCTTCTATGAGATAGTTGGATCCCGATACCCGCTGCGAGTAAGAGTTACTCCTGGGAGAGTTTTATACATTACAATTAGCCGATCAAGTAGGTGTCTAGAAAGGTGTCAACGGGGTTACGCCTCTGGGAAAACGAGGTTTACATTAATTAGGTTCGTGCGAAAGCACGGGGGACCTCCCTCAAAGTACCAACACTGGCCTGGCTGAAAGATTGGCGAACTTGTAGTGTGTAATTAATCCCGGCTAGTCTTTCCTTTTAGGGTTTGAAGGAAGATTTGATAAAAAGCAGTGGGAGCCATCCTGATTAGATAAAATAATAACCAATCTATTCTTGCAAGAGCGCACGCTGAGTGTTTTCTTCTCTCTCTCTCCAGGTAGCGACCATATCACGCCTTAATCAAGATAATAATACGGATTATTGACCGAACCCGCTTGTTATACTGAGCTGGGGAACGTTGGTCCCGCTCCAACTTATAAATGTTATAAGACAGAGCAGGAAATTGGGGAATACCAGGTTTCCCGTGCCGCCCAAACGAAGAGAGTGCATGCTGATGCATCATCTTCGGGTTTGTTCATTATACAGAACTGTTTCTCAGTATCCTTTACGTCCTGGGTATATGATACCGGATCAGGATCCCAGATATGTAATCTGTTACATAGGGCTACAGATAGGTAGAGAACTGAGAACGGGTGATAAGTTTCATGAGGCAGAAAACGGGGCAAGAGTTGCAGCCAAGTCTGTTGGTCACTGTCACCCAGTATTCCAAATACATTGATTCTGAACGAATGTTATTAGATACCGAACCTGATATACAAAATCATATCAGTCTCTTTATTAGTAAAGAAATGATAAAATTTTATATTGTTGGATAATGTTTTGAACATTTCCTATATCAAAAGTTGATCGGTTCAGGCACGTTATCTAAAAGCATTGATGTTCTAAATCAAACTACAGTTTTTAGTATACGGAACACACACAAGAGGAAGAGTTCAGAAATGAACGAATCCTTCTTGAGGTATTGTAGACTAGGTCATATCAATGTGACCCGACTAGCTGAAGTTACATGTAGATGCATATTTAAATCAGTTTAAATCTACATCTTATGAAACTTGCCAGTCATGTCACAAAGATATAATGACACCAGCTCTGTTTATTGGAAACAGAGAAAGAGTTAGTGAACTCTTGGGACTGATACATGTTGATGTATGTAAGGTCCCCTGTCTACATATGCCAGGACCGGTTCTTTATACTTCATTACATTCTCTGATAATCTCTCAAGATTCAGACATATGTTCCTGTTGAAACACAAGTCCGAACCTTTTGAGATATTCACAGAATATAAGTTAGAAGTAGAGAACCAAAATACGGGTATAAGTATTATGTCCTTTGATGTGATCAAGGAGGAGAATACTTGAGCACGGAAATACTGGACTATTCTAAAGGAGAATGAGATTCTCTCTCAGCATTACTCCTCTGTATACACCATAGCACGATGGTATATCGGGGCGGAGCAATCACACCCTATATGATATGGTGTGCTCTGTGATGAGTATTACTGAGTGACTTATTTCCTTTTGAGGGTTATGCACTTGAGAAGCTGCATACCTATTGAAAAGGGTTCAAATCAAATCAGTTGCCTATCACTTCATATGTGATATGGAAAGGGAAGAGCCCATGTCTTAAGTTAATTAAGATTTAGGGTTGTCCGGCCTATGTCTGAAAGCAAAATCCGGACAAGCTCGAGACAAGGTCTGTAATGTAGAACTGGAAAGGTTCCAGCTATACAAACTACAGCAGATGATTTGATAGAACCAAGGGATTCAGTAGATACCAACGAACCTCAGCCTCTCCGCCGATCTAGTAGGGTTCCTCACCCACCTGAGAGATACTTCGGTTTCTTTATGACAGTGGGAGCGAGGATTGCATCATGAGATGATGACCCAACTGGTTTCGAGCTGGCCATCAGGAGTAAGACTCTATAAGAATGGCTGGATGCTTAGTGATCTGAGATGGAATCCTTATACACCAACAAAGTATGGACTTTGGTTGCTATATCTGAAGGGTTAAATCCCCATCAGGAGCAAGTATATCTTGAGAAGATTACTTGGTGTACATGGAAAAGTTGAGACTTTCAAAGCTAGACTTGTTAAAGGTTTGCATCATTGACCAGGTGTGGATCATGATGAAACTTTTTCTAAAGATCTATGCTTAAGTCCATCCAGATCCTACTTGCCACGGCTACATACCATGACTACGATATCTGGCGGTTGGGTGTCATGACTCCTTTTCTAAATGATGTTTTAGAAGAGAACGTCTGTAAGTACACAGCCAGAGGGCTTCGTAGATAGTGGGAGCAACGGAAACGTGTGCAAGATGCTTTATAGGATAAAGCAGGCATCGCGGAGTTGGAACATCTGTTTTGATGTGTTAGTCAAAGAGTTTGACATCATCAAAATGGTAGATGAACCTTGTATGAACAAAAAGGTAGTAGGGAGTATGGTGACGATCCTCGTGGAGTACGTGGATGACATACTCTTGATAGGAAAGGAGTTTCCTATGCTACGCTCGATCAATCTCCGCTTATCACAATGATTCTCTATATAGGATCAAAGTGATACCTCCTAAATCCTGGATTTTTGGATCTATGAGATAGATCTAATTGGATGTTAGGACTCTCACTAGTTGTAGTGAGACGGTATCAACCGATCCTGGGGAGAATCACTGGAAGGGTTCCAGGGTGATAAAGACGACTGAATGTCAGTCACAGGCATTGTCTTTACCCTCACTGGAGGGACGGTATGTTGGAAGAGTTCCAAGCTAGATACCGTGGCATACTAGAAGATAAAGGCAGGATACATCGCTACTTAAGATACTACCAAGGAGGATGTTTGGGTGTATATTGGTTCATGAGATGAACTACGTTCCAACCACTGTGAGACAATGGAGTTGTGGCTTATGCCAAGGAACGTCCGTCCCATCAGTGATCTAGACATATTCTAAGGCAGTGTCACCTGATCATGGAGATGGTTGATCTCCAGGGAGATCGAGGTTAGGAGAGTAGACTCAGAGGACAACACAGCGGATCCACTCACAAAGGCCTGTTCCCAGAGAGAGACTATTATGGGATGGTTGAGTATGAGATACTACAACCACTGCTATCAGATGGCCCTAGTGCAAGTGGGAGATTGTTAGTTATATGTATGCCCTAGAGGCCATTACTATACATAGGATGTATATTGTAGTGGATGCTGGGACATATATAGGGAGGACTTTCTTGCTCGACATGATAGTATGCTATCTGGTTGATCTTTACCTTAACGTATACACTGATTGTCTCCCTGTTACATGTTGGTAAAGCCCTTAGGATCTGTACTTGACTACCTGGACTATGATGCGGATCATACTAGTGGGGACATGGTAGTCCATAAGTACATCCTTCAAAGTCCCTAGTCGTGGGTGTATCGAGACGGGGCATCGATATACCAGAGTAGACTAGCGTGTACCTTCTCGACCCATACAGATGGGCGATGGATGATCCCATATCCATCGGTGTTTGACATCAGAGATGATATACGGGTGCTCAGTAGAGACTGGGTACACTGGACGGACTCGCCGAGAACTCCCAGATGGTATTATACCTCACGTCAGATGGCAGTTCTCTGGTGACACTGGTACAGAGTAGTCTGTTGACCCGAGATCGTCATAGAGTCTTGTGTGGTTCCCACTGTGCTTTGATTTCCATCTTACCACGTCCAAGAGGGCGTGCAAAACGGTGGTTTTTGGGTACAGTCCAGAGTCACATGGAGGCAATGAGCGATAGGAGGGGATTCGTCTCTCCCGGTATAGGGAGTTGATGTTGTGCTGTGTTCGATTGGCTATAACAGGAAATCCCTGGCCAGGGTTGCTGAGATTTACTGGTAAGTGTTACCTGTAGTTTCTCGAATAGTTATAGACCTCATATCGACACGACTTATCGAGCTATTGGGGTCTGACGTTTACCACCCCTAGGCGAGATATGCGACATATCAGACGATCAGACCGGACTGTACGGTAGTGTTACTGGTCAGATTCACTGGAGTGTGAGCGGGCTTGCTCGTCGATCTTCAGATCGCTCAATACCCGGGTGGCCGTTACGTTTAGCAGACCGCTTGCGGCTTGTGGGTGTTTGATATGATCATCATCTGCTGCCGGCGTATTGACGAGTCTTTAGAGTCCTACACAGAGGTTTCCTGGCTCAAGCGAAACGAAATAGGAGCGCATATGAGATATGTGCGGGACCGAGAATAATGCGTGTATGTGATACCGTATTCTATTCTCGCGATGAATGTGTCGAATGGTTGTATGCGATATAACCTAGTTATCGAATCAAGGATTGATTCGATAAATCGATACATTGGATATTAGTCGGTTATATGAGATATGACCGGATCGTTAAATCAAGTGTTGATTCAATGATTTAATGCATAATTATATATTAGATATATTACTTTGCATTAACTAGTATTGGTTCACTTTAAATGGATTTTCTCGCTCGGATGTGCACATTGTATATGTGATATACTTTTTGTGCACTTGATTGTATCATGTTTGATGATACATCCTCACTAGGGTTTGTGTAAAGATCAAACCATGGTTACATGATTATGGTTAGGGTTTTGTTTTATTCTCTTATTTATTTATCCATTTCTTTTTGGAAAATAATTTGCATAAAGAGAAAATGGTGGCTTTCTTTGTTTGTACATTGAAGCTTCATGAAGTTTTGACCTTGTGACCATTTTGTCTTCATGCTTAACCCTAACCCTTCATTCTAACTATGGTTTATTCTCTACAACAAACTATGGTTGGCTTATGATAAGTATTTATATTATATTCTTTTTAAAAAGAGATAATATAACACTTATCATCTTCTTCCTCTTCTTCTTCTTCATTCTTCATGAAGAAAGCAAGCTCCATCAATGGTGATTGATGGAAATGAGTGAGAAATCCAATTCTAAAGTCTACCCACTTCCTATTTCTTCATCCTCTACCTCTTGCCAAGTAGTAGAGTGTGTTTTCTTCACAAGTTTCTTGACTTGGTGAAGTCGGAGCTTGATTTAGCGATGCCTCGACGTAGATCATCTTCGGCATGGACATCGATGACCTAGCCCGTCCATTCTCCGATGAAGCCGACGCTAGAGCCCGGGACTTGTTATGGACAGCGAGGAGACTTCATTGCGGAGCTATGGAGGTGGAGAACCGGATCTACAAAGGTTGTATTTCCGTATCTTTTAGTTAAGTGTTAACTAGTTTCTTTTTCGCCTAGATTTCTAGCCAACGATCCGTAGTTTAGGGTTTCTCGGCACCGTAAATTTTGAAATTGGCATGGTTGATGCCTTGTGAGACCTCATGAGAGTGCCAAGGAACCCTACACTGTCTAACCGTCCCTGCCTCCAAGTGCTTCGGGACTACACCCAACTACTACCTGTTTGCACGACTCCTTTGAGCCGTGGTAGGGTAGTAATCAAAGTACAGTGGGAACACACTCGAGGCGAAGTGACAGTGTCAAGTCAGCGGACTAAGCTGCACTCATGTCACCTGGGAACTGATAACTGATAATAGGTATAATACCAACCAACAGTTCCCGACGAGTCCTGTCCAGTGTACTCATAACCTAACGAACATCCGCATACTATCTCAAGTACGACATACTGACGGCTGTGGGACAGACTGTCTCCCATGCTGGGACGAGAAGCGCATACGCTAGTCTACTCCGGAGTATCGATGCCCTGTCTCGATAGTCCTACGACTAGGGACCTGTATAAGGATGTGCTTGTAGATTACTCAGCCCCCACTAGTGTGACTGCCATCACAACGCTGGTAATTAAGAAAGGATCCTAAGGGCTCTACTAATATGTATAAGCGATATGCTAAAAGAAACACATGCACATATTGAAGTAGAGACAAACCAAGTAGCATACTACCATTTTGAGCAAGATTGTCTATACAATATGAATATCCCAAGCATCCATTAAGTAATATACAAACTAGTATGATACAGTAATAATGGCCTCTAGGGCATATACACTAACACCTCACAGTCTGGAACAACAACAATGGCAAGTCTGGGTAAACAAGAACCTCCCTGTCACCGTCTTTGAGCATACCGAAGTACATCTCGAGTGCCTGAGGTTACCCACCATATCTGCGGAGTGGCTAATGGAATGTCAAACCAGATTGAATTTTTAGGTCTCATTAAATTTTCAGTAATCATTTGCGGTTCTGGAATCACTTCCAGTTCTACCATACTCCCACTACTGTTTTCTGAAAAAATCCATTTTACTAAAACTGTGGCGAGTCAAGAACAATATCACTATTGATCTTCCAGATGGTAGAAAGTCAACCCTCGTCATAGCCCGGGTCAACCCACAAACAGCCATTACGGAAACGTGCCTTGAGTTATTTAGAGTCTGGTTTTTGGCATAAGCCGGACAACTCCCCGTACCTTAACATTGTTAAGATATGAACTATTCTATATCCAATTAAGAAAAAGAGGCACTGATTTAATTGGAACCAGATTCAAATCATGCAACTGTCTCCAGTGCATGTCAACTAAATGGAGAGAGGCCGATCAGCATTACTCAACTTAGAAGTGCTTCCAATTATGAGTAACCTGAAAGAGAAGCAAGTTCTCTTAATCATTACTATCAACTGAATACCATACACAAGTATCTACATCTTCGATCACCTTGAGGAATTCTGATACTTGCAACGCCTGGTTCTCTACTTTACTCTTATACCTATAATTTCTCAAAACTTAGACCTTGCATTTCTACGAAACACATGTCTAAGAACTAGAGAAGTCACAAGTAAACAGAATATAGTACGAGTACCAACCTCTCTGTCCTCATGGACACTGGACAAAATACAATACTCTGTATAAGTCCCCCGTGTCTAATAACTCATTCCCTGTGTGTCGTAGGTTGAAAACTGTACTTATGGTTAAGAAGAATTACACCGCTGTTTAATGCTCCTTACCTAACCATCTACTGATATAGGTAAATGTCATGGACATAATTTCAAAAAGTTATATCTCACTTTATAAAAATTAACGTACAGATATATCAATTTGAAATTGGTGCATAACAACGGATATTCAAAACCAAATATTTGCCGTCCGGCAAACAACCCAGGTGATGACCTCAAATATCACCAATTACAACGAATCCCGATATAATGAGGATGATCACCCAATTCCCAATAACTTACTCCCACTCATCATCTGTAAAACCATACAGATGTGAGAATCAAACCTGGTAAATACATACCCTGGAGCAAGGGCCAATTGGAAAATCAGTTTTCTTTTAACAATACATAGTGAAATTTAAACATGTAAATGTTTCGAAGGGGTATCCGGGTATTCCTAGTAATGCCTCTTCCATTATCAGATTCACAACTGTAAGTCCACGTTACCTCTCCCGGTTCTTTCGGGGTTGCGGAAAAGGTGAAAAACGATTTTTAGGGTTATGGTAACATGGACTAGAAAACCCGGATCTTTGCTAAACTACACACTAGCAACTTACAAGAGCTTTACCTACTCGGTTAGGGGGTTATACCTTAACTTGAACTCCTTCTTCTTCGACTCCTTGTGGTGGTCGGATGGTTCTCACCTCGTCGCCTTCTCTTGCCGAAGATGGATCTACCCGAGGGCCTCTACCTTGAGCTCCTTCCTCGAACTTGAGGTAACTAAAGTATTAGGCTTGCTAGACCTTCAACCTTAGGATGAGTAGAGAGTGGCTTTGGTGTTTTATCTCAAAGGAAATGGTTCTCAACTCATGAGAAGGATTTCCTTGAGCTAGAGGAAGAGGAAGAGCAAAGGATGAGAGAGAATGAGAATGAGAGAATGAAATGAGTTTTGCAACCATAACAAATATATGTGAATTAATCAATTAACAAAATTAATCAAAAAGGAAAAAGGTGATGGTATGTTGAAAAGACCATTATCATTTCACATTAAATGAGTTTTGCAAAGATCAAAGAGCATCTTTGCTTGAAATGATGATGGTCAACTTTTCAACCTTGGTCAACAAGTCAACCTTGGTCAACAAGTCAACAATCCTAACCATAACCCAATTTCCTTTAATTAATATTATTAATTGATATTTCACATATTCATTAGGGTTTGGTAAAAGACAACCGTCAACTGTGCATACACACCCGTACCAAAACCCTAATGAGAATCCTCTTCCTCTGCCTCAGTCAACTGTACATACACACCAGCATTCGTGTTCCGAGGAACACGAATCCAATGAGATAAAACTAACCCCAAAACATATACTAGGATCTGGCTCAAACCAGAGCCCGCTACTAGTGACTGTCCGGACACCAAACGTGCACAAGTGCGCGGATGTGAACGAACCCTGTTGCAAAACAATGCGACCTCTACTCTGTTTTGCCCAAAGGCGAATAACCCTCTGTGTGGGACTCTAAAGACTCGATACTATACTGGCAGTGGGTTTAACCACAGACCGCAAGCGGCACTAGATGTACGTAACGGTCCCCAGGTAGATGCCGATAAGAAGACTGATGAGGCGAACCCATCTGAACTCCTACTGAGCCTGTATGTGACAATCTGCGTACAGTCCGGTCTGTCCGTCTGAGAATATCGCATGGCGGGCCTAGGGGGTTGGTAAACGTCAGTCCCTTAATAGCGGTACAAGTCATGTCGGAGTGTAGCCCAGAACACCCTGAGATAACACTGGAAACCTACCACTGTATCTCGCTTGCCCTCGCCAGGGTCGACTATGTGTAATGGCTCTCCTAGACACAGCGCGATATCAACTCCTAATACCGGGAGAGATGAATCCTATCTAACCGTCACTGCCTCCAAGTGCTTCGGGACTGCACCCAACTACTACCTGTTTGCAGGACTCTTTTGAGCCGTGGTAGGGTAGTAATCAAAGTACAGTGGGAACACACTCGAGGCGAAGTGACAGTGTCAAGTCAGCGGACTAAGTTGTACTCATGTCACCTGGGAACTGATAACTGACGATAGGTATAGTACCAACCAACAGTTCCCGACTAGTCCTGTCCAGTGTACTCGTAACCTAACGAGCACCCGCATACTATCTCAAGTACGACGTACTGACGGCTGTGGGACAGACCGTTTCCCCTGCTGGGATGAGAAGCGCATACGCTAGACTACTCCGGAGTATTGATGCCCTGTCTTGATAATCCAACGACTAGGGACCTGTATAAGGATGTGCTTGTAGACTACCCAGCCCCTACTAGTGTGACTGCCATCACAACGCTGGTAATCAAGCAAAGATCCTAAGGGCTCCACTAATGTGTATAGGCGATATGCTAAAAGAAACACATGCACATATTAAAGCAGAGACAAACCAAGCAGCATACTACCATTTCGAGCAAGATTGTCTATACAAATGTTAATATCCCAAGCTTCCATCAAGTAATATACAAACTAGTATGATACAGTAATGGCCTCTAGGGCATATACACTAACAATCTCCCACTTGCACTAAGGCCATGTACTGGCGTATCGAAGACCTATCAACTCGATCAGCCGCTCGAACTGAGTCTGGGGTAAGGCCTTCGTGAATGGATCTGCAGTGTTATCTTCTGAAGCAACCCTCCGAACCTCGATCTCTTGGCGATCTACGATCTCCTTGATTAGGTGATACCGCCTTAAGATGTGTCTGGATTTCTGATGGGACCTGGGTTCCTTCGCTAAAGCTATAGCCCCGCTGTTGTCGCAATACAGAGGTATTGGATCAACAATGGACGTAACCACCTGAAGTTCTTTCAAGAACTTCCTCATCCAGACGGCTTCTTTTGCGGCATCAGATGCAGCGATATATTCCGCTTCCATCGTCGAGTCAGCAACGGTTTCCTGTTTGGAACTCTTCCAACACACCGCCCCTCCATTAAGGGTAAAGACAAAACCCCACATGGACTTGGAATCATCCTTGTCACTCTGGAAGCTGGAGTCAGCAAAGGCCTCGATCTGGAGGTCTTTTTCTCCATACACCTAGAACATCTCCTTAGTCCTTCTCAGGTACTTGAGAATGTTCTTTACCGCTATCCAGTGCTTCTCCCCAGGGTTTGACTGATACCGGCTTACCACACTCAGTGCATAAGCTACATCTGGTCCGGTACACAACATCACATACATTATAGAGCCTACCGCAGAAGCGTAGGGTATAATAGACATGCGACCCCTTTCCAAATCAGTCATGGGAGACATATCTTTGGAGAGGGTGATCCCGTGACAAGCCGGTAGATTACCGCGCTTGGAATCTTCCATACTGAATCTTTTCAGTATGGTGTCGATGTACCTGGACTGTGAAAGTCTTAATATCCTCTTGGATCTATCACGATGGATCCGGATCCCTAGAATGTAAGAGGCATCACCCAGGTCTTTCATAGAGAACCTGTGTGACAAGAACCCTTTGACAGATTGTAGCATAGGAATGTCATTTCCTATCAAGAGAATGTCATCCACGTATAAAACGAGGAATACGACAGTTCGTGCTACAAATCTACTATAGATGCATGGTTCATCTGGATTTTTGATAAAGCCAAAATCTTTGACCGTCTCATCAAAACAGATGTTCCAACTCCGCGATGCCTGCTTTAGTCCATAAATGGACTTAAGCAACTTGCACACCTTTCCGCTGCTCCCACTCTGAATGAAACCCTCTGGCTGGTCCATATAAACACACTCCTCTAAATTTCCATTCAGAAAAGCGGTCTTTACGTCCATCTGCCAAATCTCATAATCGTGGAAGGCAGCAATGGCAAGAAGGATCCGAATGGATTTCAGCATAGCCACTGGAGAAAAGGTTTCGTCATATTCCAAACCAGGTCTTTGATGAAAACCCTTTGCAACAAGTCTAGCCTTATAGGTCTCAACCTGTCCATCTACACCAATCTTCCTCTTGAAGATCCACTTGCATCCTACGGGTTTTACCCTATCTGGAGCAACGTCCAAAGTCCATAATTTGTTGGTGTACATGGACTCCATTTCGGTCCGCATTGCATCCAGCCATTTTACCGAGTCAACGCTCTGAATCGCCTGCTGGAAGTTAGTCGGCTCATCACTATCAATGATGCAATCTTCTCCATCCCCGTCTATGAGAAAACCGTAGTATCTCTCGGGCGGATGAGACTGCCTACTACTCCTGCGGAGCGGCGTAGGAATGTCCTGTTCTTTCGAACCCTCTAGTTCTTCTAAGCTTTCAGTAATAGCTCATGGTTCTGGAATTTCTTCCAGCTCTATTGCACTCCCACTTATCTGATTTTCCAAAAATTCAGTTTTCAAGAAGTGGGCATGACGAGAAACAAAAACCTTTTGTTCTTCTTCACAATAGAAGAAATATCCCTTGGAGTTCTTTGGATATCCCACAAACTTGCACTGTACTGAGCGTGCCTCGAGCTTGTCCGCATGCTGCTTTTTAACAAAAGCTGGACATCCCCATGTCTTAATATGCTTAAGATAGGGTTTCTTCCCACACCACATCTGATATGGTGTGGTAGGCACAGTCTTAGTTGGAACTCGGTTCAAAAGGTATGCAGCTGATTCTAGTGCATATCCCCAGAATGATCGCGGTAACTCAGAGATACTCATCATGGAACGTACCATATCCAATAGGGTTCGGTTCCGTCTCTCCGATACACCATTATGTTGCGGAGTGTATGGAGGAGTAAGCTGAGAGAGAATTCCATTCTCTTTTAAGTGGTCCAGGAACTCGGCACTTAAGTATTCACCACCTCGATCAGATCTTAGTGTCTTGATACTTTTGCCAGTTTGTTTTTCTACTTCATTCTTGTATTCCTGGAACTTTTCAAAGGCTTCAGATTTATGTTTCATTAAGAAGACATATATGTACCTTGAAAAGTCATCCGTAAAAGTAATGAAGTAAGAATAACCACTTCGCGCATGTGTAGACATTGGACCGCACACGTCACTGTGTACGAGCCCCAAGAGCTCGCTCGCTCTTACTCCGTGTCCAGTGAACGGAGTCTTTGTCATCTTCCCTTTGAGACATGATTGACAAGTTGCATATGAATGATATTCGAACGGATCCAAATATCCTTCTGTATGTAGCTTAGTCAACCTTCTCTCATTGATGTGACCCAGTCTACAATGCCATAAGAAAGCATGATTGATTTCTGGAGACTTTCTTTTGTGTGTATTCTGGATATTGAAAATCTGTGGTTGGTTTAATACGTATATACCATTGTTTAATGTACCCACCCAATCAAAACTTGATTAAGGTGAATGTTCACAACATTACTTACAAATGCAAATTCATAACCTTCTTTAGATAATAAAGATACAGATATGATATTACAGGTTGCATTGTGTACAAAATAACAATCACGCAAAACCAAAACATGTCCATCTGACATTCCCAGGTGATAGTCCCCCACAGACTCAGCATCCATGCCAGCTCCGTTTGCAACTCTGACGGTCATATCACCTGCCTTCAAAACCCTACGCCTTCTCAGTGCCTGCAAAGAATTACAGATATGAGATCCTGATCCGGTATCCAATACTCAGGATGTAGAGTTTATTGATAGACAGTTTTCAATAACATACACACCTGAAGCCGAAGCCGCAACTTGCTTCGGATCCTGGTTTCTGGCCTTCCAAGCCCTGCAATCCTTTTTCCAGTGTCCACTCTTGTGACAGTAAAAGCATTCTTCCTTTCCTACATGCTTTCCCACTACCTTTGTTGCCTTTGCCTTTCCCTTCGTATCCACTTTACTAACACCGCCCCTTGGTTTGGCGGGGGCTTTCTTCTTCTTTCCCTTGGATTTCGCCTTAGATTTAGAAGAGGAAGATCTTCCTACAAACAAAGTGGGTGTTTCTCTACCTTTTTGTAGGGTGCCTTCTGCACTCCTCAACATGTTAAGGAGCTCCGGAAGTTCAACTTCTTTTCCTTGCAAGTTGAAGTTCAGAATAAACTGAGCGTAAGTGGAAGGAAGGGACTGGAGAATCAAGTCCGTATAGAGCTCGTTCTCTAACATGGTCCTAAGGTCTGCGAGCTCTTCAATGAAGCCAATCATCGTAAGCACGTGTTCCGCTACCGATGATCCGACGGCCAATCTCGCCGAAAACAACTTTTTCGAGACTTCGTATCTAGCGATACGGGATTGCTCCCCATACAGATCCTTAGTATGGAGAAATATGGATTCGAGGTCCATATTCTCGTGCCTCCTCTGATGTTCATTGTCCATAGAGGCAAGCACGAGGCACTTGGCCTTCGCGCAGTCGATCTCCCATATCTTACAGATTTCTATATCCGCGACGCTAGAGGTGGGACCTAGGACAGGGGGAGCTTTGGTGGTAAGGAGATACCCCAACTTGTCATAAGTGATTGCCATTTTGACATTCCTGAGCCAATCTTTGTAGTTTGGCTCTGTCAGTATGTTTTTATCTAATAGTAACTTAAGTCCGGTCATGTTGATTGGTCGCTGCAATTAGGAGAGAGAGAAGAAACACTTTAGCATGATGCTCTTGCAAGTTTAGAGTGGTTTTTAGTTTGTCTAAACAGGATGGCTCCCACTTTCTCTCGAATCCCTCCTCAAACCAATAAGGAAGAATTAGTCGGGATCAATCTCACCGTACAATACTTACTTAACCGTTCATCCAGGCCAGTGTCGGTACTTCGAGGGAGGTTTTCCAATGCTTTAGCGATGTTCCTTAATTAAATAACCTCTTTTCCCTTGGGACGTAGCCCCGCTAACACCTTTCTAGACACCTACTAGGTTTATAGCATTGATCGTTAAGTGAGAAATTTCCCGAGGAGTAGCATATACTCACAGTAGGATCGGGATCCAAATATCATCGCATGACAAAACTGAAGGAATCCTACCAGAATCATCACACTCCAAATGGTATGCAGCGCTAGCAAGTTTCAGTTTCTTTATAAACTCCCGATGTGGATTTTTGCCCCATGTTCTTATGACCTTGACTTTGGCCAACAAATCATAAGTCACATGTCAAGTTCTACCCGTCATTCTCCAGGTTAATTTGAACCCACCCGTACCTACCCTTGACTTTGGCCAGCAAGGCAGTACGACTGTCCCAAACCAACGCATCTATCTACGCTGCATATAAATACCCAATAGCTACCAAACACTGTGCCTTGACTTTGGCCAACAAACACAGCTTGAATACTATTGACTATCCATATGAAATGACGGAGGGCTACGGATGGTTTTGGCGAAACCGTGAACGTAGTGAACTTGATATAATCGATGGAACGAGATAGCTTTTAAAATGAGTGGTTCAAGCTCCGCATTTAAAAGTTGGTTTTTGAAAAGAACCGAGTGGTTTTAAAAGTGTTCCAACGAATTTACTTGGTTTATTTTCTTTCATTAATTTTAATGCGTCCCATCATTTAATCCTACCATTGCAGAAAACAACGAAAATATGACGTATGCTTATGCCATCCGCATTCGCCACGGGGTCCCGTCTGTTAGTTATATGTATGCCCTAGAGGCCATTACTATACATAGGATGTATATTGTAGTGGATGCTGGGACATATATAGGGAGGACTTTCTTGCTCGACATGATAATATGCTATCTGGTTGCTCTTTACCTTAACGTGTATACTGATTGTCTCTCTGTTACATGTTGGTAAAGCCCTTAGGATGTGTACTTGACTACCTGGACTATGATGCGGATCATACTAGTGGGGACAGGTAGTCCATAAGTACATCCTTCAAAGTCCCTAGTCGAGGGTGTTTCGAGACGGGGCATCGATATACCAGAGTAGACTAGCGTGTACCTTCTCGACCCATACAGATGGGCGATGGATGATCCCATATCCATTGGTGTTTGACATCAGAGATGATATACGGGTGCTCAGTAGAGACTGGGTACACTGGACGGACTCGCCGAGAACTCCCAGATGGTATTATACCTCACGTCCGATGGCTGTTCTCTGGTGACACTGGTACAGAGTAGTCTGTTGACCCGAGATCGTCATAGAGTCTTGTGTGGTTCCCACTGTGCTTTGATTTCCATCTTACCACGTCCAAGAGGGCATGCAAAACGGTGGTTTTTGGGTACAGTCCCGAGTCACATGGAGGCAATGAGCGATAGGAGGGGATTCGTCTCTCCCGGTATAGGGGGTTGATGTTGCGCTGTGTTTGATTGGCTATAACAGGAAATCCCTGGCCAGGGTTGCCGAGATTTACTGGTAAGTGTTACCAGTAGTTTCTCGAATTGTTATAGACCTCATATCGACACGACTTATCGAGCTATTGGGGTCTGACGTTTACCACCCTTAGGCGAGATATGCGACATATCAGACGATCAGACCGGACTGTACGGTAGTGTTACTGGTTGGATTCACTGGAGTGTGAGCGGGCTTGCTCGTCGATCTTCAGATCGCTCAATACCCGGGTGGCCGTTACGTTTAGCAGACCGCTTGCGGCTTGTGGATGTTTGATATGATCATCATCTGCTGCCGGCGTATTGACGAGTCTTTAGAGTCCTACACAGAGGTTTCCTGGCTCAAGCGAAACGAAATAGGAGCGCATATGAGATATGTGCGGGACCGAGAATAATGCGTGTATGTGATACCGTATTTCGTTCTCGCGATGAATGTATCGATTAGGTTATATGCGATATACCCTAGTTATCGAATCAAGGGTTGATTCGATAAACCGATGCATTGCATACTAGTCGGTTATATACGATATGACCGGATCGTTAAATCAAGTGTTGATTCAATGATTTGATGCATAATTATATATTTGATATATTACTTTGCATTAACTAGTATCGGTTCACTTTAAATGGATTTTCTCGCTCGGATGTGCGCATTACATATGCGATATGATTTTGTGCACTTGTTTGTATCATGTTTGATGATACATATCTTTTTGGTTAAGTGTAAAGATTTAAACCATGGTTAAGTGGATAATTAGGGTTTTACTTATTCATTTACTAATCCTTTTATTTTTGGAAAAAGGAAAAGAAATGAGAGAAAAATGGTGGCTTATTTTATTTGCAACATGAAGCTTCATGAAGCATTCATTAAGTGACCATTTTTGTCTCATCTCATTAACCCTAACAATTCTTTAACCTTGGTCAATTCTCTACACTTAACTTAGGTTAATATTATGATAAGAATAAATTTATTATTCTTTTCATAATAACTTATCATAACTATTTCCTTCTTCTTCTTCATTTTTCTTCAAGTGAAGAAAGCAAGCTCCATCAATGGTGATTGATGGAAATGAGTGAGAAATCCAATTCTAAAGTCTACCCACTTCCTATTTCTTCATCCTCTACCTCTTGCCAAGTAGTAGAGTGTGTTTTCTTCACAAGTTTCTTGACTTGGTGAAGTCGGAGCTTGATTTAGCGATGCCTCGACGTAGATCATCTTCGGCATGGACATCAACGACCTAGCTCGCTATTTCTCCGACGAAGCCGACGCTAGAGCCCGGGAATTCTTTTGGACAGCGAGGGGACTTTGTTGCGGAGCTATGGAGGTGGAGCACCGGATCTACAAAGGTTGTATTTCCGTTAAACTTTTAGTTAAGTGCTAACTAGTTTTCCTTTTCGCCTAGATTTCTAGCCAACGATCCGTAGTTTAGGGTTTCTCGGCACCGTTAAATTTGAAATTGGCATGGTTGATGCCTTGTGAGACCTCATTAGGGTGCCTAGGAACCCTACAGTGGTATCAGAGCCTAGCTAGAGCCTTAGGCGAAGTCCAGACGGAATTTGAAATCCGAACGAACCCGAAACCCGATCACAAACTTGCTCTCTGGACTTTTTCTAAAATCTGGAGTTTTTCGATATTAAAAATGCTTAAAAAATTCAGCAGGGAATTATAAGAATTACGACACAAAAATTGAGTCATGAACAGTAAATATCGCGGCGGAACCGCGGCAGAAGCCTGGCTTCTGCGGCGGTTCCGCGGCTAGATGATGACGTCATCCTCCTATGTTTGCACTGTAACTCTTATTATATTATGCTGGATTTTCTGGGTATTTTTAAATTTTATTCAAGAGTTGAATTTTCTGGGATTGTTTTGGGGATTCGAATGTTCGATCGGATTATCAAATTTTGTCTGTTTGGCTTTCCGGATAAATTTTAGAATATGTTAAAAAGTTCGACCGGATATAAATACCTAATTTTTCCCCTGTCGGGAAATTTCCAAGTGTTGGATTTTTCCGTAGTTTAACGACATTCTAAGTAGTGCAAGTAACTCGATGGACCCTCTAGAAGACAACAAACCTTAACTCGATTATGTGACCGTCTTGAACTGCCCTTTGAACCTTCGGGTTTGGGGCAGTACGGCGTGCCACATGTGAGGCGTTGGCTTGACCCTTCTACGGCTGGACCGTTGGTACTGAGGCACGAACTGAATGTTGTTAGACTCATATTTCATGTGTTGATCTGTATCGGGAAAACTTGGGTGTTCGATTGTTCGATCGGAAAGTCTAACATTTTCTAATTATCTGGAATATGATACAATAATTGGAATTCACAAAGAGTTATGAGATAACTGAATGAATGTTATAAACATAGCAGTTTAGTCTCACTTGATCGTTTGCTACGGAGTTTGGATGTGATCAAAAGTCCGTCGCAATCACGTAGCGTACGCGGATACTCGCCGGGTAAACTTAATAGACAGCTACACCCCATAGCCACGACCAAGTGACTGTAGGAGAACCCCGTCGCCGAAAGCATCCGTTCGGGTGCTCGCGGTAGCGGTGTTCCGCCTTGGTGCACTTCGTCGACGGTATCAGGGGTGCGGCCGCCTACTAAAGTTTGCGACGAGCATTCGATCAGGATGTCGGGAATCTTTTTGAATTGCCCGACTTGATATTGAAAAGTGTTTTCAATTTTGAGACTAAAATGCGGGGTTTATAATTGTTAGGCATGCGATGTCTAAGTAATTCATTTGGTCAGGCATGCGATGTCTGAGGTGGTTGCGGATTCCAACTGTTGTAGTTTTACACTTTCTTTTCTGTGACCGTAAGTGTAATATGTGATATCGCCGGTTTCGTTGCTATATGTCAACGACAATTGGGATGCGCATATTTACTTACGTTGATGACATGTGATGTTATGTGTTGCTGGATATGTTATATTGGATCGTCGTGTTTGAATAGCCGGGGTTTTTTTATGTGAGATGAGTGTTTTTCATTTTCATTCATGTAAAAACTTGTATGTAATATTCTTTTATTGGGGCGCTTCCAGGTTGCGGAAGTTGTCACCCTTTGTATATTATTTACTTTTCCGCACTAGGATAGACCCAAGGAGGGGAGCACAAGTAACCGGGTTCTGGAGTCCAGTGGGAGACCAACTCGAAGAGTCGAGTCCGGGTCTCCTAACTCTAGAATTGGTAGGGTTGCTTGCCGCTCTCGTAGGGGTCTAGGGGTGTGGGTTTGGCTATTCATCACGACCGTGGAATCCGTGTTTTATACTGGCTCGTATTGAAAACACGGGCGTCCTAGTATATCCAATATTTCATATGTTTCTTCTGCTGCTATATCTGTGATGTGATCATGTGATGTTCTGTGATAGATACAGTATATAGTATATATGATATATTATATAAACGTTACTTATGTTTTACACCCGCGCTAGCCCTGCCCCGCTCTGCCGTTAGTTACCTAACCTAACGGTGCACGAGGGGACATCGAGGCGAATGCGGATGGCATAAGTGTACGTCGTATTTATCTGTGATGTTTAGGTACATTAAATGATGGGACTTCATTAATGTGATTAATGAAATAAAAGAAACCTAAGATGTTGTAGAATCGAATTTCAAAATAAAACAGGTAGCTACAGTTCTTGCTTTGCACAGAGGTATATGTGATATATCCTGCACTTTATTCGATGAGGAAAGGACCGAGATCCCTTCACCGGGAGTGACTCCTTTAGCAATAACTGGCAGATGCTACACACTCGGTTTGTCTTTTGATTGCATTTAAGAGTTTTTGCTTTGCACAGTGATATATATGATATATCCCGCACCTCATTCGATGAGGAAAGGACCGACGATCCCTTCACCGGGAGTGACTCCTTTAGCAAAACTGGAAAAGCCTCAAAAGCACTCCATTTTAAAATCATTTGATTCTACAACGATATCAAGTTCATTACGCAATAGGTTTTCAGAAAAACCTGTCGTAGCCCTCCGTCATTTCAGATAAGTACTAGTTAGTATTCGTGCTACGTTTGTTGACTATGTTAAGGCGTAGTGTGCGGTAGCTAATTAGTGCTTATCTGCATAAGCATATTATGTGATTGGATTAGGGTAGTCGTGCGAATTTGTTGACTATGTTAAGGGTCGTGCGGGTGGGTTTAATTCAATCGGAAAATGACGGGTTGAACTTGACTAGCACTTATGATTTGTTGACTATGTTAAGGTCATATAGCTGCTAGGGGCAAAATATTATCGGGAATTTCAAGTGTTGAAATTTGCAATAAGATTGCATACCTTCTATGAGATAGTTGGATCCCGATACCCGCTGCGAGTAAGAGTTACTCCTGGGAGAGTTTTATACATTACAATTAGCCAATCAAGTAGGTGTCTAGAAAGGTGTCAACGGGGTTACGCCTCTGGGAAAACGAGGTTTACAGTAATTAGGTTCGTGCGAAAGCACGGGGGACCTCCCTCAAAGTACCGACACTGGCCTGGCTGAAAGATTGGCGAACTTGTAGTGTGTAATTAATCCCGGCTAGTCTTTCCTTTTAGGGTTTGAAGGAAGATTTGATAAAAAGCAGTGGGAGCCATCCTGATTAGATAAAATAATAACCAATCTATTCTTGCAAGAGCGCACGCTGAGTGTTTTCTTCTCTCTCTCTCCTGGTAGCGACCATATCACGCCTTAATCAAGATAATAATACGGATTATTGATCGAACCCGCTTGTTATACTGAGCTGGGGAACGTTGGTCCCGCTCCAACTTATAATTGTTATAAACAGAGCAGGAAATTGGGGAATACCAGAATTCCCGTGCCGCCCAAACGAAGAGAGTGCATGTTGATGCATCATCTTCGGGTGTGTTCATTACAGAGAACTGTTTCTCAGTATCCTTTACGTCCTGGGTATGTGATACCAGATCAGGATCCCAGATATGTAATATGTTACATAGGGCTACAGATAGGTAGAGAACTGAGAACGGGTGATAAGTTTCATGAGGCAGAAAACAGGGCAAGTGTTGCAGCCAAGTCTGTTGGTCACTGTCACCCTGTATTACGAATACATTGATTCTGAACGAATGTTATTAGATACCGAACCTGATATACAAAATCATATCTGTCTCTTTGTTAGTAAAGAAACAATAAAATTTTGTATTGTTGGATAATGTTTTGAACATTTCCTATATCAAAAGTTGATCGGTTCAGGCACGTTATCTAAAAGCATTGATGTTCTAAATCAAACTACAGTTCTTAAGTATACGGAACACACACAAGAGGAAAAGTTCAGAAATGAACGATTCCTTCTTGAGGTATTGTAGACTGGGTCATATCAATGCGACCCGACTAGCTGAAGTTACACATAGATGCATATTTAAATCTGTTTGAATTTACATCTGTGAAACTTGCCAGTCATGTCACAAAGATTAGATGACCATAGCTCTGTTTATTGGAAACAGAGAAAGAGTTAGTGAACTCTTGGGATGATACATGTTGATGTATGTAAGGTCCCCTGTTTACACATGCCAAGACCGGTTCCTTTTACTTCATTACATTATCTGATAATCTCTCAAGATTCAGACATACGTTCATGTTGAAACATAAGTCCGAACCTTTTGAGATATTCACAGAATATAAGTTAGAAGTAGAGAACCAATACGGGTAAAAGTGTTATGTCCTTTGATGAGATCAAGGAGGAGAATACTTGGGCACGAAATTCTTGGACTTTTCTAAAGGAGAATGAGATTCTCTCTCGGCATTACTCCTCTGTATACACCATAGCACGATGGTATATCGGGGCGGAGCAATAACACCCTATATGATAAGGTGTGCTCTATGATGAGTACTACTGAGTTACCTATTTCCTTTTGGGAGTTATGCACTTGAGACGCTGCATACCTATTGAATAGGGTTCAAATCAAATCAGTTGCCTACCACTTCATATTTGATATGATAAGGGAAGAGCCCATCTCTTAAGTTAGTTAAGATTTGGGGTTGTCCGGCCTATGTTTAAAAGCAAAATTCGGACAAGCTCGAGGCAATGTCAGTTATGTAGAACTGGAAAGGTTCCAGTTATACAAACTACATCAGATGTTTTGATAGAACCAAAGGATTCAATAGTTACCAACGAACCTCGGCCTCTCCGCCGATCTAGTAGGGTTCCTCACCCACCTGAGAGATACTTCGGTTCCTCTATGACAGTGGGAGCGAGGATTGCATCATGAGATGTTGACCCAACTAGTTTCGAGCTGGCCATCAAGAGTGAGACTCTGTAAGAATAGCTGGATGTTTATCGATCTGAGATGGAATCCTTATACACCAACAAAGTATGGACTTTGGTTGCTATATCTGAAGGGTTAAATCCCCATCAGGAGCAAGTATATCTTGAGAAGATTACTTGGTGTACATGGAAAAGTTGAGACTTTCAAAGCTAGACTTGTTAAGGGTTTTCGTCATGACCAGGCGTGGATAATGATGAAACCTTTTCCAGTGCCTATGCTTAAGTCCATTCAGATCTTACTTGCCACGGCTACATACCATGACTACGATATCTGGCGGTTTGGTGTCATGACAGCTTTTCTAAATGATGTTTTAGAAAAGAACGTCTATAAGTACACAGCCAGAGTGCCTCGTAGACAGTGGGAGCAACGGAAACATGTGCAAGATGTTTTATGTGATAAAGCAGGCATCGCGGAGTTGGAACATCTGTTTTGATGGATAAGTCAAAGAGTTTGACATCATCAAAATGGTAGATGAACCTTGTATAAATAAAAAGGTAGTAGGGAGTATGGTGGTGATCCTCGTAGAGTACGTGGATGACATACTCTTGATAAGAAAGGAGTTTCTTATTCTACGCTCGATCAATCTCCGCTTATCACAATGATTCTCCATATAGGATCAAAGTGATACCTCCTAAAATCCTGGGTTTTTGGATCTATGAGATAGATCTAATTGGATGTTAGGACTCTCACTAGTTGTAGTGAGACGGTATCAACCGATCCTGGGGAGAATCACTGGAAGGGTTCCAGGGTGATAAAGACGACTGAATGTCAGTCACAGGCATTGTCTTTACCCTCAGTGGAGAGACGGTATGTTGGAAGATTTCCAAGCTAGATACCGTGGCATACTAGAAGATAAAGGCAGGATACATCGCTACTTAAGATGCTACCAAAGAGGCAGTCTGGGTGTATATTGGTTCATGAGATGAACTACGTTCCAACCATTGTGAGACAATGGAGTTATGGCTTATGCCAAGGAACGTCCGTCCCATCAGTGATCCAGACATATTCTAAGGCAGTATCACCTGATCATGGAGATGGTTGATCTCCAAGGAGATCGAGGTTAGGAGAGTAGACTCAGAGGACAGCACAGCGGATCCACTCACAAAGGCCTGTTCCCAGAGAGAGATTTTTATGGGATGGTTGAGTATGAGATACTACAACCACTGCTACAGATGGCCCTAGTGCAAGTGGAAGATTGTTAGTTATATGTATGCCCTAGAGGCCATTACTATACATAGGATGTATATTGTAGTGGATGCTGGGACATATATAGGGAGGACTTTCTTGCTCGACATGATAATATGCTATCTGGTTGCTCTTTACCTTAACGTGTCTACTGATTGTCTCTCTGTTACATGTTGGTAAAGCCCTTAGGATGTGTACTTGACTACCTGGACTATGATGCGGATCATACTAGTGGGGACAGGTAGTCCATAAGTACATCCTTCAAAGTCCCTAGTCGAGGGTGTTTCGAGACGGGGCATCGATATACCAGAGTAGACTAGCGTGTACCTTCTCGACCCATACAGATGGGCGATGGATGATCCCATATCCATTGGTGTTTGACATCAGAGATGATATACGGGTGCTCAGTAGAGACTGGGTACACTGGACGGACTCGCCGAGAACTCCCAGATGGTATTATACCTCACGTCCGATGGCAGTTCTCTGGTGACACTGGTACAGAGTAGTCTGTTGACCCGAGATCGTCATAGAGTCTTGTGTGGTTCCCACTGTGCTTTGATTTCCATCTTACCACGTCCAAGAGGGCGTGCAAAACGGTGGTTTTTGGGTACAGTCCCGAGTCACATGGAGGCAATGAGCGATAGGAGGGGATTCGTCTCTCCCGGTATAGGGGGTTGATGTTGCGCTGTGTTTGATTGGCTATAACAGGAAATCCCTGGCCAGGGTTGCCGAGATTTACTGGTAAGTGTTACCAGTAGTTTCTCGAATTGTTATAGACCTCATATCGACACGACTTATCGAGCTATTGGGGTCTGACGTTTACCACCCTTAGGCGAGATATGCGACATATCAGACGATCAGACCGGACTGTACGGTAGTGTTACTGGTTGGATTCACTGGAGTGTGAGCGGGCTTGCTCGTCGATCTTCAGATCGCTCAATACCCGGGTGGCCGTTACGTTTAGCAGACCGCTTGCGGCTTGTGGATGTTTGATATGATCATCATCTGCTGCCGGCGTATTGACGAGTCTTTAGAGTCCTACACAGAGGTTTCCTGGCTCAAGCGAAACGAAATAGGAGCGCATATGAGATATGTGCGGGACCGAGAATAATGCGTGTATGTGATACCGTATTTCATTCTCGCGATGAATGTATCGATTAGGTTATATGCGATATACCCTAGTTATCGAATCAAGGGTTGCTTCGATAAACCGATGCATTGCATACTAGTCGGTTATATACGATATGACCGGATCGTTAAATCAAGTGTTGATTCAATGATTTGATGCATAATTATATATTTGATATATTACTTTGCATTAACTAGTATCGGTTCACTTTAAATGGATTTTCTCGCTCGGATGTGCGCATTACATATGCGATATGATTTTGTGCACTTGTTTGTATCATGTTTGATGATACATATCTTTTTGGTTAAGTGTAAAGATTTAAACCATGGTTAAGTGGATAATTAGGGTTTTACTTATTCATTTACTAATCCTTTTATTTTTGGAAAAAGGAAAAGAAATGAGAGAAAAATGGTGGCTTATTTTGTTTGCAACATGAAGCTTCATGAAGCATTCATTAAGTGACCATTTTTGTCTCATCTCATTAACCCTAACAATTCTTTAACCTTGGTCAATTCTCTACACTTAACTTAGGTTAATATTATGATAAGAATAAATTTATTATTCTTTTCATAATAACTTATCATAACTATTTCCTTCTTCTTCTTCATTTTTCTTCAAGTGAAGAAAGCAAGCTCCATCAATGGTGATTGATGGAAATGAGTGAGAAATCCAATTCTAAAGTCTACCCACTTCCTATTTCTTCATCCTCTACCTCTTGCCAAGTAGTAGAGTGTGTTTTCTTCACAAGTTTCTTGACTTGGTGAAGTCGGAGCTTGATTTAGCGATGCCTCGATGTAGATCATCTTCGGCATGGACATCAACGACCTAGCTCGCCATTTCTCCGACGAAGCCGACGCTAGAGCCCGGGAATTCTTTTGGACAGCGAGGGGACTTCATTGCGGAGCTATGGAGGTGGAGCACCGGATCTACAAAGGTTGTATTCCGTTAAACTTTTAGTTAAGTGTTAACTAGTTTTCCTTTTCGCCTAGATTTCTAGCCAACGATCCGTAGTTTAGGGTTTCTCGGCACCGTTAAATTTGAAATTGGCATGGTTGATGCCTTGTGAGACCTCATTAGGGTGCCTAGGAACCCTACACCGTCATCACCCGTTAGGTTACTTAACTAATGACAGAGCGGGGGCTGGACTAGCGCGAATGCAAAACATAAGCAACGCCTAAATAGATATCATATATAGATATATACATTCGTCAGATGCAATGATAGCCATTCCAGATTACAGATGAACACATTGGATATACTAGGAATCCGAGTTTCGTACGAGCCTGTAACGAAAAGCGGATTACACGGTCGTGATGAATAGCCAATACCCCATCCTAGACCCCTACGGGTGCGGCAAACTACTCGCCAGGTACCCGAAGTGAAGCAACCTCCCTCAACAACGTGAGTAGGCCACTCGGCATTTCGAGATACCCGGTAGTTTGTGCACCCCCTCCTTGGGTCTATCCTAGGAGCAAAAACAGTAAAAAGAAATTATACAATGGCGGCTACAACCTCATCCCGGATGTGCGGCCATACAAATAATATTACATCAAATTACATATTACATGAATTGAAAGATAAAGAAAACTCTCATCTCACAACCCCCCGGCTATTCATCCGCGACAATCCAATGAATTCATATACACAAACCATCAACATTACAGATCACAGATATGTATAACCCCCACTAATCGACGTATAGCGATTAACAGACGTTCAATACATATATCACATCACAGATATAACCCATTAGCTAAAGTCTATAGAAGTTCGATCAAAATACGGATTTGTAACCACCCCAAAAACAAATTTTGTTCTCTGGAAATTCTGGGCAGAAACAAACCATCCTAAAAATCACAAAACACCAATATAAGAACACTGCAGGAGAAACGACCCACGGCCGAGTCAACTCGGCCGCGGATCCGCGGCATGAGCAAGCTCTTGCCGCGGATCCGCGGTGAGTTGGTCAACTCACTGGATCATTTTGCTTGTCTGTTCTTTAAAAACCCTGAGCCGATTTTTAGTACATGATTTATTATTTTTTGAGCAGAAATAAAAATCGGCAGAAGGTTGATATTTTTGACGTGTTTTGCGGTTTTTTGTCCGATCGAAATTCTATATACTTTGCTAACATGCTAGGGTGTGTTTAGCTAGGCTCTGATAGCACTATAAGTCCGCGTTACCTCTCCCGGTTCTTTCGGGGTTGCGGAAAAGGTGAAGAACGATTTTTAGGGTTATGGTAACATGGACTAGAAAACCCGGATCTTTGCTAAACTATACACTAGCAACTCACAACAGCTTTACCAACTCGGTTAGGGGTTATACCTTAACTTGAACTCCTTCTTCTTCAACTCCTTGTGGTGGTCGGATGGTTCTCACCTCGTCGCCTTCTCTTGCTGAAGATGGATCCAGCCAAGGGCCTCTACCTTGAGCTCCTTCCTCGAACTTGAGGTAACTAAAGTATTAGGCTTGCTAGACCTTCAACCTTAGGATGAGTAGAGAGTGGCTTTGGTGTTTTATCTCAAAGGAAATGGTTCTCAACTCATGAGAAGGATTTTCCTTGAGCTAGAGGAAGAAGAAGAAAAAGGATGAGAGAGAATGAGAATGAGAGAATGAAATGAGTTTTGCAACCATAACAAATATATGTGAATTAATCAATTAACAAAATTAATCAAAAAGGAAAAAGGTGATGGTATGTTGAAAAGACCATTATCATTTCACATTAAATGAGTTTTGCAAAGATTAAAAAGCATCTTTGCTTCAAATGATGATGGTCAACTTTTCAACCTTGGTCAACAAGTCAACCTTGGTCAACAAGTCAACAATCCTAACCATAACCCAATTTCCTTTAATTAATATTATTAATTGATATTTCACATATTCATTAGGGTTTGGTAAAAGACAACCGTCAACGGTGCATACACACCCGTACCAAAACCCTAATGAGAATCCTCTTCCTCTGCCTCAATCAACTGTGCATACACACCCGCATTCGTGTTCCGAGGAACACGAATACAATGAAATAAAACTAACCCCAAAACATATACTAGGATCTGGCTCAAACCAGAGCCCGCTAGTAATGACTATCCGGACACCAAACGTGCACAAGTGCGTGGATGTGAACGAACCCTGTCGCAAAACCATGCGACGTCTACTCTGTTTTGCCCAAAGGCGAATAACCCTCTGTGTGGGACTCTAAAGACTCGACACTACGCTGGCAGTGGGTTTAACCACAGACCGCAAGCGGCACTAGCTGTACGTAACGGTCCCCAGGTAGATGCCGATAAGAAGACTGATGAGGCGAACCCATCCGAACTCCTACTGAGCCTGTATATGACAATCTGCGTACAGTCCGGTCTGTCCGTCTAAGAATATCGCATGGCGGGCCTAAGGGTTTGGTAAACGTCAGTCCCTTAATAGCGGTACAAGTCGTGTCGGAGTGTAGCCCAGAACACCCTGAGATAACACTGGAAACCTACCAGTGTATCTCGCTTGCCCTAGCCAGGGACGACTATGTGTAATGGCTCTCCTAGAAACAGCACGATGTTAACTCCCAATACCGGGAGAGACGAATCCTATCTAACTGTCACTGCCTCTAAGTGCTTCGGGACTGCACCCAACTACTATCTGTTTGCAGGACTCCTTTGAGCCGTGGTAGGGTAGTAATCAAAGTACAGTAGGAACACACTCAAGGCGAAGTGACAGTGTCAAGTCAGCAGACTAAGCTATACCCATATCACCTGGGAATTGATAACTGACGATAGGTATAGTACCAACCAACAGTTCCCGACGAGTCCTGTCCAGTGTACTCGTAACCTAACGAGCACCCGCATACTATCTCAAGTACGACGTACTGACGGCTGTGGGACATACCGTCTCCCCTGCTGGGATGAGAAGCGCATACGCTAGTCTACTCCGGAGTATCGATGCCCTGTCTCGATAATCCTACGACTAGGGACCTGTATAAGGATGTGCTTGTAGACTACCCAGCCCCCACTAGTGTGACTGCCATCACAACGCTGGTAATCAAGCAAAGATCCTAAGGGTTCCACTAATGTGTATAGGCGATATGCTAAAAGAAATACATGCACACATTAAAGCATAGACAAACCAAGTAGCATACTACCATTTCGAGCAAGATTGTCTATACAAATGTGAATATCCCAAGCTTCCATCAAGTAATATACAAACTAGTATGATACAGTAATGGCCTCTAGGGCATATACAGTAACAACAACTGTAACCGTATATTTCTTTGCCATCTCTCCAAATCCCTTTATATGTCTTTAGTCATTACCTTCTGTACACCCCTTTAGGCCAAATGGTTTTCTTCCTTCCCTACCGTTCGGCACCAGCCTATGGTTTGGAAGAAGACTATCCAATAAGCATAATAGGTGTACTGTCCTAATCCTATGAGCACTCATAACCTGAGAGAAGGTGAAGATAAAAGACAACTGAATAAACCTTATTCCTATTTCTCCGGAACCAGAATCCATCCCCGAACTGGAACAAGTTCCTTCGAGTTGTATATAACCATACGATGGAGTATCCAAATAACTGTGGATCTTCGTAATGATACGGAGTGTTCTGGAGAAATAGAAAGGTGAAGTAGGAGTGGTAATGAAATACTTGGTTTGGTCGTGAATAGCAGTCGCAATTTACTTTGTCCTCTTTCTAATCCCTTTATTTGTCTTAACTTATTACCTTCTGCACACCATCGTTAGGCTAATTGGTTTTCTTCATTCCCCACCGTTCAGCACCTGCCTATGGTTTGGAAGAAGACTATCCAATTAGCATAATAGGTGTACCGTCCTAATCTAAGGAACACTCGCAACCTGAGAGAAGGTAAAAGGAAAAGACAACTGAATAGTCCTATTCTCCAGAACCGGAACCATCCTCGAATCTGGAACAAGTTCCTTCGAGTTCGCATATAACCATATGATGGTTTTATCCAATGGAAGTGGACGTTCGTAGTAATACGGGGTGTTTTGGAGAAAAGGGTAAAAGTAGGAGTGGCAATGAGGTATGCAACTCTGACAATCCAAAAGCCAGGGTTTTAAGAAGGTTCGGTTAACTTAGTCACTGAGTCATAGTCAAGGGTCGGGTCATGGTCACTGCCAAAGAGAGAGAGAAAAGAAACACTCAGCGTGCACTCTAATCTAGATCAGAATGGTTATCAATTTATCTAATCAGGAAACCTCCCACTGTATCGTCAAATTCTCCTCCAAACCTGAAAGAAGAATTAGTTGGGATCACCTGAGAAGTAAACCAACTCATCAGTGGGAATCGGGATCCAACTATCATCGCATGATAACATGATGGAATCCACTCACGTTATCACACTCCAGAAGGTATGCGCATATTTGGCAAGTTTCAGTTTCTTTAGAAACTCCCGATGTGATTTTTACCCCATGCTCTTATGACCTTGACGAAGGTCAACAAATCATAAGTCACATGTCAAGTTCTACCCGTCATTGTCCAGGTTAATTTGAACCCACCCGTACAAGCCCTTGACGAAGGTCAACAAGGCTGTACGACTATCCCAAACCAACGCATTTATCTATGCAGCAGAAAGGTAAGAAGCAGCTACCATTCACCATGCCTTGACGAAGGTCAACAAATATAGCATGAATACTAAGTGCTACCCATCTGAAATGACAGAGGGCTACGAATGGTTTTTGGCAAAAAACCTTTAACGTAATGAACTTGATATCGTTGAAGGAACCGGATAGCTTTTTATAAAAATATAGTGGCGAAAACTTTTGCTAAAGAGGTCACTCCCGGTGAAGGGATCTCGGCTCTTTCCCCGTAGAATGAGGTGCAGGATATTCTAACTGAATACCACGATGCAAAGCAAAAAGTAATCGACTATAGTGAAGTTATTACCCTGACGCAAACTTCTGTCCAAGGGGTCACTCCCGGTGAAGGGATCTCGGCCCTTGCCTCGTCGACTGAGGTGCTGGATATTCATAACCGAATACCACTGTGCAAAACAAAAGAGAACGTCCTTGCAATAACAGCTTTTTTTGAAAAATGTTCCAACAACATCAAACATGTTTGTTTAGCTTTAATTGATCCGAATCAATGCAGTCCCATCAATTAATCACACCACAAACGAACGAAAATATGATATACGTATATGCCATCCACATTCGGCACTGGGTCCCGTCATCACCCGTTAGGTTACTTAACTAACGACAGAGCGGGGACTGGACTAGCGCGGGTGTAAAACATATACAACATCTATTAGTATATATATCAATATATAATAATCCCTCAAGGCGTGATAAAATGCAACATCACAGAAATGTAATAAGCATCACAGAACAATACAGATATTTGGGATCCTCGGGTTTCATAGAGCCGCTACTGAAACCCGACGTTCTCCTGGTCGTGTGGATAGCCTGTGCAATGAAATCCTAGACCCCTGCGGGCGCGGCAAGTTATCCGCCAAAACCTGAAGCGAGGCAGCCCCCTTCAATAAAGTGAATGGACCATCCAGCACTTCACGGAATCCGGTAACTTGAGCACCCCTCCTTGGGTCAACCTGTACCCCCTACGAGTGCGGCGAATAGCCCGCCAATTCTAGAGTGAAGCCCCCTCCGTCTCAAAGCCATGAGATGCGGGTCGTTGCCCTCTAGAACCCGGCTATCCGTGCACCCCACCGCGGGGTAATCCTAGTACAGAAAGTAAAATATATGCAACGGGTACATCGACCTCAGCCCGGTCGTGCCCCAAAAGAATAATATACAAACAGGCAGTGACGGCAGTCCACATGTCGGACGCTCGCCCCGCAATATCAAATATACAAATACAATCAAACTGTACTACCATTGCATCCAGGCTATCCACAACGATAAATCCGCAACATCACAGCACAACACAGAACATCAACGCGAATGTCATGTTCACAAATCCGTCTAAAAGAACTATAGCAATTAGACAAGATTTACCGATCAAATGACATTCACGGTCGCAGATATAATGTAAAAACTGTGAACTAACATGTTTAAAATTTTCGATCGACAAAATTTCCCGAAGTGGGCCCCAAGTACAATACCCAGTACTCAAAATAATCTGGGCCCGAAATAAAATTACCAGAAACCCCATTTCCAAGTCAGAGAGCACTGTAGGAAAAATGGTGCAATGAAGCTACTGTTCAGCGGCGGAACCGCGGCCAAAACAGGGTTATGGCCGCGTTTCCGCGGCGCTACAGTAAGTTCATGGTACCAATTTTCTGCAGTATTCTCAGAAAACTCTGCACGTATTTCTGCAACACTCAAAATAATTTTTAGAGCACAGGAAAATTTCGACAGAAACTGTGACTTGGAAATGCAGTATTTAGAAAATTCGTTCGATCGATGTTTTAAATACGTTAGAGCAAGCTAGTAAAGGTTAATGGCGTGGCTCTGATACCATGTAAGTCTACGGTAGCGTCCTGGCCGTCTTTCCGAGGACAAAATGCAGAAACAAAACTTTTTCTTAACTAGAAACCGGCGCTATCGTATGCTTAAAACCCGGATCGAACCATTAACCTATAAACTAACAACTAGAGAAGGGATAGAAAGCTATACCGATCGATCCGTGTCCTTCGGTCTTTGGCCACATCCCAAGCTCATCGCGGCATCTCCGGTCTTGATCTCTTAGTCGGAAAGGGCACCACGTCTACGAGTCTTTTTACGGGCTCCCACCTCTGAACCGAGGCAACTCGGACACAAAGTTTGCTAGCCGACGTGTCCAAGATTGCTCTAGAATATACGTAGATCACTTTGTCTCAAGGGTTAATAGAAGTTTCCATTTTTGGTAGAGATGGAGGGATGAACTTTGGAGATGAGCTAAGGAATTTTGTTGCAAGCAAATGAGATCAAAATTTCCACCACAAAAATGAAATGAGGGGCTGCCCATTTTGTGGCTGGCCATGCTCTAAAAGAATGGAGAGAGGAGGGAGGCAAGCACAAGAAAAAGAGTGGGGCAAACACAAGAAAAAAATGTCACACCAAATACCCTCTCAATCCCTTCACAATTTATGCAAGTCTTCAACCAAAACACTTCTAGAATTCTCATGAACCCTCTATGAGCTGCTGGAGAACCCCTTACCACAAAAAATCCCCTCCCTCTACTAATTTCACATTTGCAAATAAGCCTCTTCCAACAAAGGAATTTCATCCAAGAAGGAATAAAGAAAAATGGCCGAAACGGAATGCAAACTAGCAACTTCAAAAAGCGATCCAGTAATAAATTACAGGAAAACCCCGCGACTGTATATACATACTCGCATTTGTATTCCGACCGAATACAAATGCAATGAGACAAAATCTACACAGTATAATACTAGGATCCGGTTTAAACCAAAGCTCGCTAGTATTAACCGTCCGAACCATGACACGTGCAAAAGTGCACGCATATGTTCGAACCCTGCCATAAATCCATACGGCCTCTACAAAGTTTCGCCCGAAACTTAAGAAACTGTCTGTGGGGGACTCTAAAGCCTCGTCAATATTTTGGCTGTGGATTTAACCACTAGCACGTCAGAGGTACTAGCTGTACGTAACGGGCTACCAGGTATTGACCAAAAGGGAGGTCGATGAGTGAACTCATCCTGACACCCTACTGAGCCTGTCAGTGACAATATCCGTACAGCCCGGTCCGTTCAACTATAAGCATCGCATGGCGGGCCTAGGGGGTTGGTAAAAGTCAGACCCCCAAAAGCGGTACAAGTCATGTCGGAGTGTAGCCCAGAACATCCTGAGATACTACTGGAATACCTACCAGTAAATCTCCTGCCTTGGCCAAGACTTCATGTAATAGCTCTCCTAGACACAGCGCGACCTCACCCCCAATACCGGGAGGACGAACCCCTGCCGATCCGCTCACTGCCTCCATGTGGTTCAGGACTGTACCCAACTAAAACCTGTTTGCACGACTCCTTTGAGCCGTGGTAGGGTAGTAATCAAAGCACAGTGGGAACTCACATGAGAAAAATGACGATCTCAGGTCGATGAATTAACCTGTACACATGTCACTAGGGAATTGCCATCTGACGTCAGGTATAATACCAACTAGCATGTTCCCGGCGAGTCCTGTCCGGTGTACTCATAACCCAATGAGCACCTGTATACATCATAGGTGAACCAACTGGCACCAATGGCTTGTGAGACCGGCCACTGCCCCTCGTTGGGGTCTCGACTGTATACACTAGTCTACTCCGGAGTATCGATGCCCAGTCTCGAAACTCCCACGACTAGGGACCTTTTAAGGATGTGCTTATAGACCCCATCTCCTACGTATATGATCGCCATCATACTGCTGGCCGTCAAGCAAGAATCCTAAGGGCTCTATCAACGTGCAATAGTGACCTGTAAGGTCACCTGAAGCAGTACACGATGATAAAGATAAACCAGATAGCATACTATCATCTTGAGTAAGACTGTCCAACCGGTATAAGTCCACTCTCAATCATTGCAATCACGTGCCTGTGATCCAATAATTGACTCTGAGGGCATTATATCCAACACATTACACCTTGAGAAGCTACTGGAAAACCTACCAGTAAATCTCGCTTGACCTGGATAGGGACTTTGCGTAATGGCTCTCCAAACACAGTGCGATATCAACTCCCAATACCGGGAGAGACGAATCCTTTCTAACCGCCACTGCCTCCAAGTGCTTCGGGACTGCACCGAACTACAACCTGTTTGCACAACTCCTTTGAGCCGTGGTAGGGTTGCAATTTAAGAACAGTGGGAACACACTCGAGACGAAGCAGCAGTGTCAAGTCAACGGACTATGCTATACTCATGTCACCTGGGAACTGTTAACTGACGACGAGTATAATACCAACCAGCAGTTCCCTGCGAGTCCTGTCCGGTGTACCCGTAACCCAACGAGCACCTGCATACTCTCTCCAGTAGAACGTACTAATGGCTGTGGGACATACCATTTCCCCTGCTGGGATGAGAAGCGTATACACCAGTCTAGTCCGGAGTATCGATGCCCTGTCTCGATAATCCTGCGACTAGGGACCTAAAAAAGGATGTACTTGTAAACTACCCATCCCCCACTAGTGTGACTGCCATCACAACGCTGGTAGTCAAGCAAGATCCTATGGGCTCTATCAATATATATTTGCGATATGCTTAAAAGAAACATATACACATAATAAGATAGATATAAACCAAGTAGCATACTACTATGTTGAGCAAGACTATTAATACAAATGTGAATATCCCAAGCTTCCATTAAGTAATATACAAACTAGTATGATACAATAATGGCCCCTAGGGCATATACACTAATAATCTCCCACTTGCACTAGGGCCATGTACTGGCGTATCGAAGACCTATCATCTCGAATTGCCTCTCGAACTGTGTCTGAGGTATGGCCTTTGTGAATGGATCTGCAGTGTTCTCCTCTGTAGCAACTCTCCGGACCTCGATCTCTCGGTGATCTATGATCTCCCTGATCAGGTGATACCGCCTTAAGATGTGTCTGGACTTCTGATGGGACCTGAGTTCCTTCGCTAAAACTATAGCGCCGTTGTTGTCATAATACAGCGGTATTGGATCAACAATGGTAGGAACCACCTGAAGTTCTGTTAGGAACTTCTTCATCCAGACTTCTTCTTTTGCAGCATTGCAAGCAGCTATATACTCCGCTTCTATCGTCGAGTCAGCAACGGTGTCCTGCTTGGAACTCTTCCAGCACACCGCCCCTCCATTGAGGGTAAAGACATAACCTGACATGGACTTGGAGTCATCCTTGTCACTCTAGAAGCTGGAGTCAGCAAAAGCCTCGATCTGAAGGTCTTTTCCGCCGTAAACAAAGAACATACCTTAGTCCTTCTCAGGTACTTGAGAATGTTCTTTACTGCTATCCAGTGCTTCTCCCCTAGGTCTGACTGATACTGGCTTACCATGCTCAGTGCGTAAGCTACATCTGGTGTACACAACATCGCATACAATATAGAGCCTACCGCAGAAGCGTAGGGTATAACTGACATGCGGTCCCTTTTGAAATCAGTCTTGGGAGACATCTCTTTGGAGAGGGTGATTCCGTGACAAGCCGGTAAATTACCGCGCTTAGAATCTTCCATACTGAATCTTTTATGTATAGTGTTGATATACCTGGACTGCTAAAGTTCCAACATCCTCTTTGATCTATCACGATATATCTGGATCCCCAGAATGTAAGAGGCATCACCCAAGTCTTTCATGGAGAACCTGTGTGACAAGAATCCTTTGACAGATTGTAGCATAGGGATGTCATTTCCTATCAAGAGAATATCATCTACGTACAAGACGAGGAATACGACAGTTCGTGCTACAATTTTACTATATATACATGGTTCATCTAGATTTTTGATAAAGTCATATTGTTTGACCGTTTCATCAAAACAGATGTTCCAACTCCGCGATACCTGCTTTAGTCCATAAATGGACTTAAGCAACTTACACACTTTCCCGCTGCTCCCACTCTGATTGAAACCTTATGGCTGATCCATATAGACGCACTCTTCTAAATTACCATTTAGAAAATCCGTCTTTACGTCCATCTGCCAGATCTCATAATCATGGAAGGCGGCAATGGCAAGAAGGATCCGAATAGATTTAAGCATAGCCACTGGAGAAAAAATTTCGTCATAGTCTAAACCAGGTCTTTGACGAAAACCCTTTGCAACAAGTCTAGTCTTATAAGTTTCCACATGTCCATCTACACCAATCTTCTTCCTGAAGATCCACTTGCATCCTATGGGTTTTACCCCATGTGGAGCAAAGTACAAAGTCCATACTTTGTTGGTGTACATGGACTCCATCTCGGTCCGCATTGCATCCGGCCATCTTACTAAATCGCCGCTCTGGATGTCCTGTTGGAAGCTAGTAGGTGTAGGACTACGGTAGCACCCCGGCTGTCTTTCCTCGGCCAAAATGCGGAAACGAAAAATTTTCTTGACTTTAAACCGGCACTACCGCATCCTAAAAACCCAGATCGAACCATTAACCTATACCTAGCTAACAAGAGAAAGGGTAGAATGCTATACCGAGCGATCTATGTCCTTCGGTCTTCGGCCACCACTCCGATCTCCTCGCGGAATCTCCGGTCTTCATCTCCTCGTCGGAAAGGGCACCACATCGAGAAGTCTTTTTACGGGCTCCCGCTTCATTCGAAGCAACTCAGGCACGAAGTGTGCTAGCCGACGCGTCCAAGGTGAAGTAGAGAATGTTGTGATCACTTTGTCTCTTGCATCCATAGCTTTGGATGGAGGTTAAAGTGTTTCCATTGAAGGAGACAATGAGCTAGAGGAAGAAGAAGAAGAAGAGTAGCGTTTCTTTTTCTTTTCTTTTCTTTTTTTTTTGTTGTAAATGAGAGTGAGAGAGTGAGATCAAAAATACAAGACTAATATTACAACCATGGCAGCCCCTCTCTCTCTCCTCATCAAATCAAGACATAAAACAATTCATTAATGTGACATATTTGCAAGAAAAGAGACCATGACTCTTGATACAAGTCCATGTCACATTAATGCATTGGCATGATGATTTCTAGCTCATTATTTCCTTAAGCAAACATTAATCCATAACAAAGAAAATCCGGCAACATCTAAAGTAAACTCGTGACGGATCACGAGGATACCCCTCACCTGTATATACATACCTGCATCCGCATTGCGACTGAATGCGAATGCGATGAGACTAAAGTAATCTAACAAATCTAATATTAGGATCCGGCTTAAACCAAAGCCCACTAGTATGATCCGTCCGATCATGGTACGTGCAATACTGCACGTATATGATCGGACCCTGCCATATATCATACGGCCTCTACAACGTTTCGCTCGAAACTTGAGAAACAGTCTGTGGAGGATGTTAGTTATATGTATGCCCTAGAGGCCATTACTATACATAGGATGTATATTGTAGTGGATGCTTGGACATATATAGGGAGGACTTTCTTGCTCGACATGATAGTATGCTATCTGGTTGCTCTATACCTTAACGTGTACACTGATTGTCTCTCTGTTACATGTTGGTAAAGCCCTTAGGATGTGTACTTGACTACCTGGACTATGATGCGGATCATACTAGTGGGGACATGGTAGTCCATAAGTACATCCTTCAAGGTCCCTAGTCGTGGGTATATCGAGACGGGGCATCGATATACCAGAGTAGACTAGCGTATACCTTCTCGACCCATACAGATAGGCGATGGATGATCCCATATCCATTGGTGTTTGACATCAGAGATGATATACGGGTGCTCAGTGGAGACTGGGCACACTGGACGGACTCGCCGAGAACTCCCAGATGGTATTATACCTTACGTCAGATGGCAGTTCTCTGGTGACACTGGTACAGAGTAGTCTGTTGACCCGAGATCGTCATAGAGTCTTGTGTGATTCCCACTGTGCTTTGATTTCCACCTTACCACGTCCAAGAGGGCATGCAAAACGGTGGTTTTTGGGTACAGTCCCGAATCACATGGAGGCAATGAGCGATAGGAGGGGATTCGTCTCTCCTGATATAGGGAGTTGATGTTGCGCTGTGTTCTATTGGCTATAACCGGAAATCTCTGGCCAGGGTTGCTGAGATTTACTGGTAAGTGTTACCAGTAGTTTCTCGAACTGTTATAGACCTCATATCAACATGACTTATCGAGTTATTGGGGTCTGACGTTTACCACCCCTAGGCGAGATATGCGATATATCAGACGACGAGACCGGACAGTACGGTAAGTGTTACTGGTTGGATTCACAGGAGTGTGAGCGGGCTTGCTCGTCGATCTTCTGATCGCTCAATACCCGGGTGGCCGTTACGTTTAGCAGACCGCTTGCGGCTTGTGGGTGCTTGATATGATCATCACCTGCTGCCGGCGTATTGACGAGTCTTTAGAGTCCTACACAGAGGTTTCCTGGCTCAAGCGAAACGAAATAGGAGCGCATATGAGATGTGCGGGACCGAGAATAATACCAGTATGTGATACTGGATTCTATTCTCGCGATTTGTATCATCGGCAGGTTATATGTGATATAGCCGGGTTACCGAATCAAGTGTTGATTCGATACATTGATACACTTGATACTGGTCGGTTATATGCGATATGACCGGATCATTAAATCAAGTGTTGATTTAATGATTTAATGCATAATTGTATATTTGATATATTGCTTTGCATTAACTAGTATTGGTTCACTTAAAATGGATTTTCTCACTTGAATGTGCACATTGTATATATGATATAGTTTTGTGCACTAGTTTGTATCATGTTTAATGATACATGCACACTTGGGCGTATGTTTGTATTAAACCATGGTTAGTTAATGTTTAGGGTTTCATTTGCTTTATTTGCTTATTCATTTATTTATTTATTCATTTGAGAAAGAAATAAAATGGTGGCTAACTTTGGATTTTCTATGAAGCTTCATGAAGCTTTGAATAGTTTGACCATTTTGTTTCTTTCCTTAACCCTAACCATTAACTTGAACCATAGTTTATTCTCTACACTTGTTAACTTCACCATGGTTGCTAATATGATAAGAATGACTTTATTTTTCCTTATAAAAATTATTCTGATCATATTCTTTTTCTTCTTCTTCTTCAAAAAGATGAAGAAAACCTTTTGTTACCATTAATGGCAACTTGATGAAATGAGTGAGAAATCCAATTCTAAAGTGAACCCACTTCCTATTTCTTCATCCTCTACCACTTGCCAAGTAGTATAGGGTGTTTTCTTCACAAGTTTCATGACTTGGTGAAGTTGGAGTTTGATCTTGACTTGCCTCGACGTAGATCATCTTCGGCATCGAAGTCGGCGACCTAGCCCGGTCTTTTCTCCGATGAAACCACCGTGAGAGTCTTGGATTCCGATATGGACAGTGAGGGGACTTCATCACGGAGCTATGGAGGTGGAGGACCGGATCTACAAAGGTTGTATTTCCGTTCACTTAGTTAAGTTGTTAACTAGTTGCATGTTTCGCCTAAACTCTAGTTAACGATCCGTATTAGGGTCTCTCGGCACTTGTAAATTTTGAAATTGGCATGGTTGATGCCTTGTAAGACCTCATTAGTGTGCCTAGGAACCCTACAGTGGTATCAGATCCTAGCTAGAGCCTTAGGCGATGCGTAGACGGAGTTACAATTCCGATCGAACCGAAACCCCAACTCCAAAATGCTCTCTGGACTTTTTTCAAAAACTGGGATTTTTCCAGATTAAAAATTCTTAAAAAATTCAGCAGGAAATTCTAAGAATTACGATGCAAAATTGACCAAGTGATGCTGCTAAAGTGCGGCGGAACCGCGGCAGAAGCTTGGCTTCTGCGGCGGTTCCGCGGCCGAATTATGTGATCACTCTTCAATTTTTGCACAGTAACTCCTATTTTTTGGTTCTGGATTTTCTGGGATTTTTTAATATTTATTCAAGAGTTGAATATTCTGGGGTGTTTTGGAGCTTCGTTGATTCGATCCGAAATTTCAAACTTTGTCTATGTGGCTTTCCGGGTAATTTTAGAAACTGTTAAAAAGTTCGACCGGATATAAATACCCACTTTTTACCCTGTCGGGAAATTTCCAAGTGTTGGATCTTTCCGTAGTTTAACGACGTTCTTGTTGCGCCACGGCAGCGCCCCGGCCGTCTTACTCGAGGCCAAATTGCGGAATCAAAATTTTTCCTTACTCGGAAACCGGCGCTACCGCGGACAAAGAAAACCCGGATCGTTAACCATTAACCTACGCTAGCAATCAAGAGATAGGGTGAGAAGTATACCAAGAGATCCGAGTCCTCCGGTCTTCTCATCATCGCCCCGATCTCCCGCGGAAAGTGTAGTCTCCATATCGTCGCCTCCTCGCCGGAAAGGGCACCACATCGCCTTCGTCTTTTACGGGCTCCCGCCTCAATACCGAGGCAACTCGCGCATGAAGCCGGCAACTCGACATGCTCAAGATGTGCTGTAGAATGTGTAGTGTAGAGGGTATGTCTCTTTGGGGTTTGTTGTTGCCATGATGGAGGAATCAAAGAATAGAAAAATGGTGCTTGCATTTTTCTAGCAAGAAAATGAGATCAAGAAGAAACTCTCAAGATGAAGCTCTCAAGATGAAGCTCTCATTTTCTTTTTCTCTCTTCTTTTTCTATTTTCATCAAGTGAGAAGAAGATGGTGGAGGAATGAAACATAATGCAAAGGGAGGTGAGTGTAGGAGCAAAAGAAAGGTGACCATATCCAAGACAAGAAAACATACAACCATGCTTTCTCTTACAAACCCATACCCCTCCATCTAATCACAATAAAGCAAGTTATGGTGCAAGATATGAAAGCCATCATAATCAATACAATATGCAATAAAAACCCTCCACAAAGTGTTATTTGCAAAACTGCAAATAACCCCCTCCATCGGAAAAGTCCGGCCGGGAAAGAACAAAGGAAAACCGGCCGGAACGGAATGCAAACCGGCAACTCCAGAAAACTGGTCCCGTAATAAATTACAGGAAAACCCCGATACTGTGCATACACACCCGCATCTGTATTCCGTCCGGATACAAATGCAAAGAGACAAAATCTACACTGTACTAAACTAGTACCGGCTTAAGCCAAAGCCGGCTAGTAAAATCCGTTCGATCCTGATCCGTGCAATACCGCACGTATCTGATCGAACCCTGCCATATAACTATACGGCGATTAGTACAAACCGTCCGATCCTGATCCGTGCAATACCGCACGTATCTGATCGGACCCTGCCATATCTCCATACGGCCTCTACAGCGTTTCGCCCGAAAGCTTGAGTAACTGTAAGTGTGGTGGACTCTAAAGACTCGTCAATACTATGGCTGTGGATTTAACCACTGGCACGTCAGAGGTATAAGCCAATACGTGACGGGCCACCAGCTATTGACCAAAAGGGACGTCGATGAGGAAGCTCACCCCGACACCCAACTGAGCCTGTCAGTGACAATATCCGTACAGTCCGGTCCGTTCGTCTATGAGTATCGCATGGCGGGCCTAGGGGGTTGGTAAAAGTCAGACCCCCAAAAGCGGTACAAGTCGTGTCGGAGTGTAGCCCAGAACGCCCTGAGATACTACTGGAATACCTACCAGTAAATCTCCTGCCTCGGCCGAGGGCTTTGCGTAATGGCTCTCCTAGACACAGCGCGACCTCACCCCCAATACCGGGAGAGACGAACCCCTGAAGATCCGCTCACTGCCTCCATGTGGCTCGGGACTGTACCCAACTAAAACCTGTTTGCACGACTCCTTTGAGCCGTGGTAGGGTAGTAATCAAAGCACAGTGGGAACTCACACGAGACAAATGACGATCCTCAGGTCGATGAACTAACCTGTACACATGTCACCAGGGAACTGCTATCTGACGTCTGGTATAAGACCAACTAGCAGGTTCCCGGCGAGTCCTGTCCGGTGTACTCATAACCCAATGAGCACCTGTATACATCTTAGGTGAACCAACTGACACCAGTGGCTTGTGAGACCGGCCACCGCCCCTCGTCGGGGTCTCGACTGTATACACTAGTCTACTAATGGAGTATCGATGCCCTGTCTCGAAACTCCTACGACTAGGGACCATTTAAGGATGTGCTTATAGACTACCAGCTCCCACGTATATGATCGCCATCATACTGCTAGCAGTCAAGCAAGAATCCTAGGGGCTCTATCAACGTGTAATAGCGACATGTCAGGTCACCTAAAGCAGTACACGATGATAAAGATAAACCAGATAGCATACTATCATCTCGAGTAAGACTGTCCTACTGGGATAGGTCCTCCCTCAATCATTGCAATCACGTGCCTGTGATCCAATAATTGACTCTGAGGGCACTATCTCCAACAATCTCCCACTTGCACTCAAGGCTAATTATTGCGATGTCGCATACTCACAGCCCGTGTGATACCGAACACCCAACTCCTCTACTAGTCAGTCTCACAAAGCTCGTTTGTGAAACTATTGCATTCGAGGAATAGCCTCAGTGAGTGGATCCGCTGTGATGTTTCTTTCTATGTCTCTCTATATCTCAAGTTCGCGGAGAAAGCCATCTCCCGAAATGAGCAATACCTGTCTTAGAATGTCCGGATGTCTGATGGGACCTAGCTCATAAATGAACTCCAAATCCAAACTTCTTAGACTGTATCGTCAACTGAACTTAATCAGTATCCTGCGCCATGCCTCCCTCAGTATTGCCTTGGACCACCTGTCCAAAATACAGTCCCCCATCAGAGGGAGAACTATAACTCTGACAACCTCCTTGTCGTCCATGTCACCTTGGAAGCCTGGAGTGACAACCGTCTCCTAAAGGAGGCAGCCGTTATCATATCCCTAGAACATTCACTTATGTTCTAAAACTGCTTCCGACTGTTCCTCCAGGATTGGATCAATATCAACTTATTGCATCTAGTGCAAGAACAACATCTGGTGTGGTACTTGACATCTCATGATTGACTCAATTGCCTAAGCAAGTGATCTGTCAATCATGCACATCCTCTCCCCTTTAGTTTGTAAGACACCTTTAGAGAGGGTGACTCCATTACCTGCAGGTATACTACCGTGCCAGGAGTCGTCCATTCTAAATACTCATAGAATGCTGTCAAGGTACCCTGATTGGGAAAACACCCAAATCTAGATCTAAAACCATAGGTCTAGTAACCAGTATGTCTGATATAATATCCAAGTCCCATGTGGAGAAAACACTGTGTGACGACCAAAGTATAACCGATCGTAGTATAGGAATATCACTTCCTACTACCTTCTCAACAGATCCATCCCCTATTCTGATGACGTCAAACCCATGACTGTCACATCAGAAACAGATGATCTAACTCCGCTATATCTGCTCTAGTCTATAAATAGACATAAGCCTGATGTCCACCAATGCTTCCGCTGCTCCCACTGACTACGACAACCCTCTGCCAGAGTCATATAGACGTGCACTTCTAAAGCTAATTTAGAACGACGCTATACTCATCCTCCTGCCGGGTCTCGCAGCCTGGAACAACAACAATGGCAAGTGTGGGTAAACAAGAACTTCCCTGTCACCGTCCTTGAGGCTACCGGAGTACCTCTCGGGTGCCTGAAGTTACCCACCTTATCTGCGGAGTGGCCAATGGAATGTCAAATCAGATTGAATCTCTAGGTTCCTTATCAAATCTTCAGTAATCATTTGTGGTTCTGGAATTACTTCCAGTTCTACCATACTCCCACTACTGTTTTCTGAAAAAATCCATTTTTAATAAAACTGTGGCGAGTGTAGAACAATATTGCTATTGTTCATCCAGATGGTAGAAAATCAACCCTCATCATAGCCTGGGTCAACCCACAAACAGCCATTACAGAAACGTGCCTTGAGTTATCCGGAGTCTGGTTTTAAGCATAAGCCGGGCAACTCCCCGTACCTTAACATCGTTAAGATATGTACTGTTCTATATCTAATATAGAACCAGAGGCACTGATTTAATTGAACCAGATTCAAATCATGCAGCTATCTCCAGTGCATGTAAACTAAATGGAAGGAGGTCGATCAGCGTTACTCAACTTAGGAACGTTTCCAATTATGAGTAACCTGAAAGAGAAGCAATCTGTCTTCATCATTACTATCAACTGAATACCATACACAAGTATCTACATCTTCGATCACTTTGAAGAATCCCGATACTTGCTACACCTGGTTCTCTACTCTATTCAAATACCTATAACTCCTCAAAACTCAGACCCTGTGTTCTTACGAAACACATGTCTAAGAACTAGAGAAGTTAAAAGTAAAAAGAATATAGTATAAGGACCAACCCCTCTGTCCTAATGGACACTGGACAACATACAATACTCTGTATAAGTCCAATGAGTCTAACAACTCTTTCACTGTGTGTCGTAGGTTGAAAACTGTACTTATGGTTAAGAAGAATTACACCGCTGTTTAATGCTCCTTACCTAACCATCCACTGATATAGGTAAATGTCATCGACATAATATCAAAAGGTATATCTCACTCTATGAAAATAGACGTACAGATATATCGATTTGAAATTGGTGCACAACAGCGGATATTCAAAACCAAAATGTTTGCCGTCCGGCAAACAACCCAGGTGACTTCCTCAAATATCACCGATTACAACGAATCCTGATATAATGAGGATGGTCACCTAATTCCCAATAACTTACTCCCACTCAGCATCTGTAAAACCATACAGATGTGAGAATCATACCTGGTAAATACATACCCTGGAGCAAGTGTCTAACTGGGAAATCAGTTTTCCATTAACAGCACACAGTGAAACTGAAACATTGAAATGCTTCGGTGGGGTATTCCGGTATTCTTAGTAATGCCTCTTCCATTATCCAGATTCACAACTGTAACCGTATATCTCTTTGCCATCTGTCCAAATCCCTTTATATGTCTTTAGTCATTACCTTCTGTACACCCCCTTAGGCCAAATGGTTTTCTTCCTTCCCTACCGTTCGGCACCAGCCTATGGTTTGGAAGAAGACTATCCAAAAAGCATAAAGGGTGTACTGTCCCAATCCTAGGAACACTCGCAATCCGAGAGAAGGTGAAGATAAAAGACACCTGAATGAACCTTATTCCTATTTCTCCTGAACCAGAATCCATCCCCGAACTGGAACAAGTTCCTTTCGAGTTCGTATATAACCATACGATGGATTATCCAATAAAATGGGATCTTCGTAGTGATACGGAGTGTCCTGGAGAAATACAAAGGTGATTTAGGATTGGCGAAGAAATACTTGGTTTGGTCGTGAATATCAGTCGCATTTTACTTTGCCCTCCTACTAATCCCTTTATTTGTCTTAACTTAATACCTTCTGCACACCATCGTTATGCTAATTGGTTTTCTTCATTCCCCACCGTTCGGCACCAGCCTAAGGTTTGGAAGAAGACTATCCAATTTGCGTAATAGGTGTACTATCTCCTAAACCAAGGAGTACTCGCAACCTGAGAGAAGGTGAAAAGAAAAGACAACTGAATAGTCCTATCCGTTTTCTCCAGAACCAGAAACCATCCTCGAAATCCTTCGAGTTCGTATATGACCATACGATGGTTTTGTCCAATGGAAGTGGACGTTCGTAGTAATACGGGGTGTCCTGGAGAAAAGGGTAAAAGTAGGAGTGGCAATGAGGTCTGCAACTCTGACAATCCAAAAGCCAGTGTTAAGAAGGTTCGGTCAACTTGGTCACTGAGTCATAGTCTTAGGGTCAAGTCAATGGTCGCTGCCAGAGAGAGAGAAAAGAAACACTCAGCGTGCACTCTAACCTAGATCAGAATGGTTATCACTTTGTCTTATCTGGAAACCTCCCACTGTACCTCAAATTCTCCTCCAAACCTGAAAGAAGAATTAGTCGGGATCACCCGAGGAGTAAACCAACTCATCAGTGGAAATCGGGATCCAACTCTCATCGCATGATAACGTGACGGAATCCACTCACGTCACCACACTCCAGAAGGTATGCGCATGCCTGGCAAGTTTCAGTTCTTTTAAAACTCCCGATGTGTGTTTTTACCCCTAGGACCCAAGTGACCTTGACTGAGCCAACATATCAAAGGATCCTAGTCAAGTTCAACCCGTCATTATCTTGATTGCATTAGACCCACCCGCACGAGTCCTTGACTGAGCCAAAATGACCGTACGACTGTCCTAACCAATCACATATCCATGCAACAGAAAAGCACTACATAGCTACCGAACACTACGCCTCGGCTGAGCACGACATACGCAGCACGAATACTAAGTAATACTAATCTGAAATGACGGAGGGCTACGACTGGTTTTTGGCGAAAAACCTTTAACGTAATGAACTTGATATCGTTGAAGGAACTGCACAACTTTTTTTTTTTTATAAAATATAGTGACGAAAACCTTTACTAAAGAGGTCACTCCCGGTGAAGGGATCTCGGCTCTTTCCCCGTAGAATGAGGTGCAGGATATTCCAACTGAATACCACGATGCAAAGCAAAAGTAATCGGCTATAGTGAAGTTAATGCCCTGACGCAAACTTCTGTCCAAGGGGTCACTCCCGGTGAAGGGATCTCGGCCCTTGCCTCGTCGACTGAGGAGCAGGATATTCCAAATGAATACCACGATGCAAAACAAAAGTGAACGTCCTTGCAATAACAGCTTTTTGAAAAAGTGTTCCAACAACATCAGATTAGGTTTGTTTAACTTGCATTGATCCGAATCAACGCAGTCCCATCAAATGATCACACCACAAAGAACGAAAATATACTGACGTACGTATATGCCATCCGCATTCGCCACTGGGTCCCGTCATTACCCGTTAGGTTAGCTAACTAACGGCAGAGCGGGGACTGGACTAGCGCGGATGAAAAACATATACAACATCTACTAATATATATACCAATATATAGTATTTCGCTCAAGGCGTGAATAAAATGCAACATCACAGAAATGTACAGCATCACAGAAAATACAGATATCTGGAAGCCCCGGGTTTCACAGAGCCGCTGCTGAAACCCGACGTTCCCCTGGTCGTGTGGATAGCCTGTGCAATGAAATCCTAGACCCCTACGGGCGCGGCAAGTCACCCGCCAAAACCTGAAGCGAGGCAGCCCCCTTCAGTACCGTGAATGGACCACCCAGCACTTCACGGAATCCGGTAACTTGGGCACCCCTCCTGGGTCAACCTGTACCCCCTATGAGTGCGGCGAATAGCCCGCCAATTCCAGACTGAAGCCCCCTCCGTCTCAATGCCCTGAGATGCGGGCCCGTTGCCTTCTAGAACCCGGCTATCCGTGCACCCCTCCGCGGGGTAACCCTAGTACAGAAAGTAAAATATACATACACCGGGTACATCGACCGCAACCAGGTCGTGCCCCAAAAGAATAATACAAACAGGCAGTGACGGCAGTCCACATGTCGGACGCTCGCCCCGCAATATCAAAAGTACATAATACAACAAAACTGTACTAGCATTGCATCCAGGCTATCCCCACGACCGATCCGCAACATCACAGCATAAACATAGAACATCAACGTGAAAATCACGTTCGCAAATCCGTCTAACCGGGCTATAGCAGTTAGACCGGATTTACCGATCGAGTGACATTCACGGCCGCAGATATAATGTAAATACTGTGAAAAATGTGTTTAAAATTTTCCGATTGACCAAAAATTAACAAGTGGGCCCTCAAACAAAACTGTAGCACTCACAGAAAATATGGGCCCAATTTTAATATTCCAAAACCCCTAATTTCATCCCATAAGCCCACTGAAAAAAAATGAAGCAATGAACCCACAAACTTGCAGCGGAAGGGCGGCAGAAATGGGGTTCGTGCCGCGCTTCCGCGCTCGACCTTGAGGTTCACTGTCTCGTTTTTTCCCAGAGTTCTTAGAACTTCCTGCACATATTTCTGAGACCACCTGAAAAATTTTTAGACTTCAAAAAATTTCAACAGAAACTGATGTGCTAGAAAATACGGTTTTTGGAAATTTTGGTCGATCGGAAACGCAAACACATCAAACGAAGCTAGGTAAGGTTAATGGCGTGGCTCTGATACCATGTTGCGCCACGGCAGCGCCCCGGCCGTCTTACTCGAGGCCAAATTGCGGAATCAAAATTTTTCCTTACTCGGAAACCGGCGCTACCGCGGACAAAGAAAACCCGGATCGTTAACCATTAACCTACGCTAGCAATCAAGAGATAGGGTGAGAAGTATACCAAGAGATCCGAGTCCTCCGGTCTTCTCATCATCGCCCCGATCTCCCGCGGAAAGTGTAGTCTCCATATCGTCGCCTCCTCGCCGGAAAGGGCACCACATCGCCTTCGTCTTTTACGGGCTCCCGCCTCAATACCGAGGCAACTCGCGCATGAAGCCGGCAACTCGACATGCTCAAGATGTGCTGTAGAATGTGTAGTGTAGAGGGTATGTCTCTTTGGGGTTTGTTGTTGCCATGATGGAGGAATCAAAGAATAGAAAAATGGTGCTTGCATTTTTCTAGCAAGAAAATGAGATCAAGAAGAAACTCTCAAGATGAAGCTCTCAAGATGAAGCTCTCATTTTCTTTTTCTCTCTTCTTTTTCTATTTTCATCAAGTGAGAAGAAGATGGTGGAGGAATGAAACATAATGCAAAGGGAGGTGAGTGTAGGAGCAAAAGAAAGGTGACCATATCCAAGACAAGAAAACATACAACCATGCTTTCTCTTACAAACCCATACCCCTCCATCTAATCACAATAAAGCAAGTTATGGTGCAAGATATGAAAGCCATCATAATCAATACAATATGCAATAAAAACCCTCCACAAAGTGTTATTTGCAAAACTGCAAATAACCCCCTCCATCGGAAAAGTCCGGCCGGGAAAGAACAAAGGAAAACCGGCCGGAACGGAATACAAACCGGCAACTCCAGAAAACTGGTCCCGTAATAAATTACAGGAAAACCCCGATACTGTGCATACACACCCGCATCTGTATTCCGTCCGGATACAAATGCAAAGAGACAAAATCTACACTGTACTAAACTAGTACCGGCTTAAGCCAAAGCCGGCTAGTAAAATCCGTTCGATCCTGATCCGTGCAATACCGCACGTATCTGATCGAACCCTGCCATATAACTATACGGCGATTAGTACAAACCGTCCGATCCTGATCCGTGCAATACCGCACGTATCTGATCGGACCCTGCCATATCTCCATACGGCCTCTACAGCGTTTCGCCCGAAAGCTTGAGTAACTGTAAGTGTGGTGGACTCTAAAGACTCGTCAATACTATGGCTGTGGATTTAACCACTGGCACGTCAGAGGTATAAGCCAATACGTGACGGGCCACCAGCTATTGACCAAAAGGGACGTCGATGAGGAAGCTCACCCCGACACCCAACTGAGCCTGTCAGTGATAATATCCGTACAGTCCGGTCCGTTCGTCTATGAGTATCGCATGGCGGGCCTAGGGGGTTGGTAAAAGTCAGACCCCTAAAAGCGGTACAAGTCGTGTCGGAGTGTAGCCCAGAACGCCCTGAGATACTACTGGAATACCTACCAGTAAATCTCCTGCCTCGGCCGAGGGCTTTGCGTAATGGCTCTCCTAGACACAGCGCGACCTCACCCCCAATACCGGGAGAGACGAACCCCTGAAGATCCGCTCACTGCCTCCATGTGGCTCGGGACTGTACCCAACTAAAACCTGTTTGCACGACTCCTTTGAGCCGTGGTAGGGTAGTAATCAAAGCACAGTGGGAACTCACACGAGACAAATGACGATCCTCAGGTCGATGAACTAACCTGTACACATGTCACCAGGGAACTGCTATCTGACGTCTGGTATAAGACCAACTAGCAGGTTCCCGGCGAGTCCTGTCCGGTGTACTCATAACCCAATGAGCACCTGTATACATCTTAGGTGAACCAACTGACACCAGTGGCTTGTGAGACCGGCCACCGCCCCTCGTCGGGGTCTCGACTGTATACACTAGTCTACTAATGGAGTATCGATGCCCTGTCTCGAAACTCCTACGACTAGGGACCATTTAAGGATGTGCTTATAGACTACCAGCTCCCACGTATATGATCGCCATCATACTGCTAGCAGTCAAGCAAGAATCCTAGGGGCTCTATCAACGTGTAATAGCGACATGTCAGGTCACCTAAAGCAGTACACGATGATAAAGATAAACCAGATAGCATACTATCATCTCGAGTAAGACTGTCCTACTGGGATAGGTCCTCCCTCAATCATTGCAATCACGTGCCTGTGATCCAATAATTGACTCTGAGGGCACTATCTCCAACAGTTCTAAGTAGTGCAAGTAACGCGATGGTCTCTCTAGAAGACAACAAACCTTAACTCGATTATGTGACCGTCTTGAACTGCCCTTTGAACCTTAGGGTTTGGGGCAGTACGGCGTGCCACATGTGAGGCGTTGGCTTGACCCTTCTACGGCTGGACCGTTGGTACTGAGGCATGAACTGAATGTTTTTAAACTTATATCATGTGTTGAGCTGTATCGGGAAAACTTGGGTGTTCGATTGTTTGATCGAAAAGTTTAACATTTTCTATTTATCCGGAATGTGATACGATATTTGGAATCTACAAGGAGTTATGAGATAACTGAATGAATGTTATAAACATAGCACTTTAGTCTCACTTGATCGGTTGCCACGGAATTTTGATGTGATTAAAAGTCCGTCGCAATCACGTAGCGTACGCGGATACTCGCTGGGTAAACTTAATAGACAGCCTCACCCCATAGCCCCGACCAAGTGACTGTAGGAGAACCCCGTCGCCGAAAGCATCCGTTCGGGTGCTTGCGGTAGCGGTGTTCCGCCTTAGTGCACTTCGTCGACGGTATCGGGGGTGCGGCCGCCTACTAAAGTTTACGACGAGCATTCGATCAGAATGTCGGGAATCTTGTTGAATTGCCCGACTTGATATTGAAAAGTGTTTTCGATTTTGAGACTAAAATGCGGGGTTTATAATTGTTAGGCATGCGATGTCTAAGGAATTCATTGGTTTAGGCATGCGATGTCTAAGCAGGTTGCGGATTCCAACTGTTGTAGTTTTACACTTTCTTTTCTGTGACCGTAAGTGTAATATGTGATATCGGCGGTTTCGTTGCTATATGCCAACGACAATTGGGATGTGCATATTTACTTACGTTGATGACATGTGATGTTATGTGTTGCTGGATATGTTATATTGGATCGTCGTGTTTGAATAGCCGGGGGGGTTTTATGTGAAATGAGTGTTTTTCATTTTCATTCATGTAAAAACTTGTATGTAATATTCTTTTATTGGGGCACTTCCATGTTGCGGAAGATGTCACCTTTTGTATATTATTTACTTTTCCGCACTAAGATAGACCCAAGGAGCAGGGCACAAGTAACCGGGTTCTGGAGTCCAGTGGGAGACCAACTCGAGGAGTCGAGTCCGGGTCTCCTAACTCTAGAATTGGTAGGGTTGCTTGCCGCTCTCGTAGGGGTCTAGGGGTGTGGGTTTGGCTATTCATCGCGACCGTGGAATCCGTGTTTTATACTGGCTCGTATTGAAAACACGGACGTCCTAGTATATCCAATATTTCATATGATTCTTCTGCTGCGATATCTGTGATGTTCTGTGATAGATACAGTATATAGTATATATGATATATTATATAGACGTTACTTATGTTTTACACCCGCGCTAGCCCTGCCCCGCTCTGTCGTTAGTTACCAACCTAACGGTGCACGAGGGGACATCGAGGGAATGCGGATGGCATAAGTGAACGTCGTATTTATCTGTGATGTTTAGGTACTTAAATGATGGGACTTCATTAATATGATTAATGAAAGTAAAAGAAACCTAAAGATGTTGTAGAATCGAATTTCAAAAATAAAACAGGTAGCTACAGTTCTTGCTTTGCACAACGGTATATATGATATATCCTGCACCTTATTCGATGAGGAAAGGGCCGATGATCCCTTCACCGGGAGTGACCCCTTTAGCGATAACTGGCAGATGCTACAACCCTCGGTTTGTCTTTTTGGTTGCTTCTATAGTTTCAGCTTTGCACAGTGATATATATATGATATATCCCGCACCTCATTCGACGAGGAAAGGACCGACGATCCCTTCACCGGGAGTGACTCCTTTAGCAAAACTAGGAAAGCCTCAAAAGCACTCCATTTTAAAATCATTTGATTCTACAACGATATCAAGTTCATTACGCAATAGGTTTTCAGAAAAACCTGTCGTAGCCTTCCGTCATTTCAGATAAGTCCTGTTTAGTATTCGTGCTGCGTTTGTTGACCTTGTCAAGGCGCAGTGTGCGGTAGCTAACCAGTATTTATCTGCTTATGCATATGATGCAGATTGGGTTAGGGTAGTCGTGCGGCCTTGCTGACCTTGTCAAGGGTCGTGCGGGTGGGTTTGATTCAATCAAGAAATGACGGGTTGAACTTGACTTGCGGTCTATTGTTTGTTGACCTTGTCAAGATCATAGATCGTTCGGGGCAAAATATTATCGGGAATTTCAAGTGTTGAAATTTGCAATGAGATTGCATACCTTCTATGAGATAGTTGGATCCCGATACCCGCTGTGAGTAAGAGTTACTCCTGGGAGAGTTTTACACATTGCAACTAGCCGATCAAGTAGGTATCTAGAAAGGTGTCAACGGGGTTACGCCTCTGGGAAAACGAGCTTTACATTAATAAGGTTCGTGCGAAAGCACGGGGGACCTCCCTCAAAGTACCGACACTGGCCTGGCTGAAAGATTGGCGAACCTATAGCGTGTAATTAATCCCGGCTAGTCTTTCCTTTTAGGGTTTGAAGGAAGATTTGATAAAAAATAGTGGGAGCCATCCTGATTAGATAAAATAATAACCAATCTGATCTTGCAAGAGCATACGCTGAGTGTTTTCTTCTCTCTCTCTCCAGGTAGCGACCATATCACGCCTTAATCAAGATAATAATACGGATATTTGACCGAACCCGCTTGTTATACTGAGCTGAGGAACGTTGGTCCCGCTCCAACTTATTATTGTTATAAGACAGAGCAAGAAATAGGGGAATACCAGATTTCCCGTGCCGCCCAAACGAAGAGAGTGCATGCCGATGCATCATCTTCGGGTGTGTTCATTATACAGAACTGTTTCTCAGTATCCTTTACGTCCTGAGTATTTGATACCGGATCAGGATCCCAGATATGTAATAAGTTACATGGGCTACAGAAAGGTAGAGAACTGAGAACGGGTGATAAGTTTCATTAGACAGAAAACGGGGCAAGTGTTGCAGCCAAGTCTGTTGGTAACTGTCACCCTGTATTACCAATACATTAATTCTGAACGAATGTTATTAGATACCGAACATGATATACAAAATCATGTCAGTCTCTTTATTAATAAAGAAAGGATATAATTTTGTATTGTTGGATAATGTTTTGAACATTTCCTATATCAAAAGTTGATCGGTTCAGACACGTTATCTAAAAGCATTGATGTTCTAAATCGAACTACAGTTCCTAGTATACAGAACACACACAAGAGGAAGAGTTCAGAAATGAACGGATCCTTCTTGAGGTATTGTAGACTAGGTCATATCAATGCGACCCGACTAGCTAAGTTGCACATAGATGCATATTCAAATCTGTTTGAATTTACATCTTGCGAAAACTTGCCAGTCATGTCACAAAGATAACATGACCATAGCTCCGTTTAATGGAAATAGAGAAAGAGTTAGTGAACTCTTGGGACTGATACATGATGTTGTATGTAAGGTCCCCTATCTACAAATGCCAGGACTGGTTCTTTATACTTTATTACGTTCTCTGATGATCTTTCAAGATTCAGACATATGTTCCTGTTGAAACACAAGTCAGAACCTTTTGAGGTATTCACAGAATATAAGTTAGAAGTAGAGAACCAATAAGGGTATAAGTATTATGTCCTTTGATGAGATCAAGGAGGAGAATACTTGTGCACAGAATTCCTGAACTATTCTAAAGGAGAATGAGATTCTCTCTCAGCATTACTCCTTCGTATACACCATAGCACGATGGTATATCGGGGCGGAGCAGTTGCACCCTATTCGATATGGTGCGCTCTATGATGAGTACTACTGACTTACCTGTTTCCTTTTGGGAGTTATGCGCTTCAGAAGCTGCATACCTATTAAATAGGGTTCGAATCAGATCACAGCCTACCACTCCATATGAGATATGGTATGGGAAGAGCCCATGTCTTAAGCTAGTTAAGATTTGGGGTTGTCCGGCCTATGTCTAAAAGCAAAATCGGGACAAGCTCGAGGCAAAGTCAGTTATGTAGAACTGGAAAGGTTCCAGCTATACAAACTGCAGCTGAAGATTTGGTAGAACCAAAGGATTCAATAGTAACCAACGAACCTCAGCCTCTCCGCCGATCTAGTAGGGTTCCTCACCCACCTGAGAGCTACTTCGGTTTCTCTATGACAGTGGGAGCGAGATTTGCATCATGAGATGATGACCCAACTAGTTTCGAGCTGGCCATCAGGAGTAAGACTCTACGAGAATGGCTGGATGCTTAGCGATCTGAGATGGAATCCATGTACACCAGCAAAGTATGGACTTTGGTTGCTATATGTGAAGGGTTAAATCCCCATCAGGAGCAAGTATATCTTGAGAAGATTACTTGGTGTACTTGGAAAAGTTGAGACTTTCAAAGCTAGACTTGTTAAAGGTTTGCATCATTGACCAGGTATGGATTTTGTTGAAACCTTTTCTAAGTAGCTATGCTTAAGTCCATCCAGATCCTACTTGCCACGGCTACATACCATGACTACGATATCTGGTGGTTTGGTGTCATGACTGCTTTTCTAAAATGATGTTTCAGAAAAAAGTGTCTATAAGTACACAGCCAGAGGGCTTCGTAGACAGTGGGAGCAGCGGAAACGTGTACAAGATGTTTTATGTGATAAAGCAGGCATCGCGGAGTTGGAACGTCTGTTTTGATGTGGTAGTCAAAGAGTTTGACTTCATCAAAATGGTAGATGAACCTCGTATATACAAAAAGGTAGTAGGGAGTATGGTGGTGATCCTCGTAGAGTACGTGGATGACATACTCATGATAGGAAAGGAGTTTCCTATGCTACGCTCGGTCAATCTCCACTTATCACAATGATTCTCCATATAGGATCAAAGTGATACCTCCTAAATCCTGGGTTTTGGATCTATGAGATAGATCTAATTGGATGTTAGGATTCTCACTAGTTGTAGTGAGATGGTATCAATTGATCCTGGGGAAAATCACTAGAAAGGTTCCAGGGTGATAACGACGACTGAATGTCAGTCACAGGCATTGTCTTTACCCTTAGTAAACGGATGGTATGTTGGAAGAGTTCTAAGCTAGATACCGTGGCTTACTAGACGATAAAGGCTGGATACATCGCTACTTAAGATGCTACCAAAGAGGCAGTCTGGATGTATAGTAGTTCATGAGATGAACATCGTTCCTCCCATTGTGAGACAATGGAGTTGTGGCTTATGTCTAGGAACGTCCGTCCCATCAGTGATCCAGACATATTCTGAGGCAGTATCACCTGATCATGGAGATGCTTGATCTCCAAAGAGATCGAGGTTAGGAGAGCAGACTCAGAGGATAACACGGCGGATCCACTCACGAAGGCCTATTCCCAGAGAGAGACTTTTATGGGATGGTTGAGTATGAGATACTACAACCACTGCTACAGATGGCCCTAGTGCAAGTGGGAGATTGTTAGTTATATGTATGCCCTAGAGGCCATTACTATACATAGGATGTATATTGTAGTGGATGCTTGGACATATATAGGGAGGACTTTCTTGCTCGACATGATAGTATGCTATCTGGTTGCTCTTTACCTTAACGTGTACACGGATTGTCTCTCTGTTACATGTTGGTAAAGCCCTTAGGATGTGTACTTGACTACCTGGACTATGATGTGGATCATACTAGTGGGGACATGGTAGTCTATAAGTACATCCTTCAAGGTCCCTAGTCGTGGGTATATCGAGACGGGGCATCGATATACCAGAGTAGACTAGCGTATACCTTCTCGACCCATACAGATGGGCGATGGATGATCCCATATCCATTGGTGTTTGACATCAGAGATGATATACGGGTGCTCAGTGGAGACTGGGTACACTGGACGGACTCGCCGAGAACTCCCAGATGGTATTATACCTTACGTCAGATGGCAGTTCTCTGGTGACACTGGTACAGAGTAGTCTGTTGACCCGAGATCGTCATAGAGTCTTGTGTGATTCCCACTGTGCTTTGATTTCCACCTTACCACGTCCAAGAGGGCGTGCAAAATGGTGGTTTTTGGGTACAGTCCCGAATCACATGGAGGCAATGAGCAATAGGAGGGGATTCGTCTCTCCCGGTATAGGGAGTTGATGTTGCGCTGTGTTCGATTGGCTATAACCGGAAATCTCTGGCCAGGGTTGCTGAGATTTACTGGTAAGTGTTACCAGTAGTTTCTCGAACTGTTATAGACCTCATATTGACACGACTTATCGAGTTATTGGGGTCTGACGTTTACCACCCCTAGGCGAGATATGCGACATATCAGACGACGAGACCGGACTGTACGGTAAGTGTTACTGGTTGGATTCACAGGAGTGTGAGCGGGCTTGCTCGTCGATCTTCTGATCGCTCAATACCCGGGTGGCCGTTACGTTTAGCAGACCGCTTGCGGCTTGTGGGTGCTTGATATGATCATCACCTGCTGCCGGCGTATTGACGAGTCTTTAGAGTCCTACACAGAGGTTTCCTGGCTCAAGCGAAACGAAATAGGAGCGCATATGAGATGTGCGGGACCGAGAATAATACCAGTATGTGATACTGGATTCTATTCTCGCGATTTGTATCATCGGCAGGTTATATGTGATATAGCCGGGTTACCGAATCAAGTGTTGATTCGATACATTGATACACTTGATACTGGTCGGTTATATGCGATATGACCGGATCATTAAATCAAGTGTTGATTTAATGATTTAATGCATAATTGTATATTTGATATATTGCTTTGCATTAACTAGTATTGGTTCACTTAAAATGGATTTTCTCACTTGAATGTGCACATTGTATATATGATATAGTTTTGTGCACTAGTTTGTATCGTGTTTAATGATACATGCACACTTGGGTGTATGTTTGTATTAAACCATGGTTAGTTAATGGTTAGGGTTTCATTTTCTTTATTTGCTTATTCATTTATTTATTTATTCATTTGAGAAAGAAATAAAATGGTGGCTAACTTTGGATTTTCAATGAAGCTTCATGAAGCTTTGAATAGTTTGACCATTTTGTTTCTTTCCTTAACCCTAAACATTAACTTGAACCATAGTTTATTCTCTACACTTGTTAACTTCACCATGGTTGCTAATATGATAAGAATGACTTTATTTTTCCTTATAAAAATTATTCTGATCATATTCTTTTTCTTCTTCTTCTTCAAAAAGATGAAGAAAACCTTTTGCTACCATTAATGGCAACTTGATGAAATGAGTGAGAAATCCAATTCTAAAGTGAACCCACTTCCTATTTCTTCATCCTCTACCACTTGCCAAGTAGTATAGGGTGTTTTCTTCACAAGTTTCATGACTTGGTGAAGTTGGAGTTTGATCTTGAGTTGCCTCGACGTAGATCATCTTCGGCATCGAAGTCGGCGACCTAGCCCGGTCTTTTCTCCGATGAAACCACCGTGAGAGTCTTGGATTCCGATATGGACAGCGAGGGGACTTCATCACGGAGCTATGGAGGTGGAGGACCGGATCTACAAAGGTTGTATTTCCGTTCACTTAGTTAAGTTGTTAACTAGTTGCATGTTTCGCCTAAACTCTAGTTAACGATCCGTATTAGGGTCTCTCGGCACTTGTAAATTTTGAAATTGGCATGGTTGATGCCTTGTGCGACCTCATTAGTGTGCCTAGGAACCCTACATGGGACTCTAAAGACTCGTCAATACTTTGGCTGTGGATTTAACCACTAGCACGTTAGAGGTATTAGCCGTACGTAACGGGCTACCAAGTATTGACCAAAAGGGAGGTCGATGAGCGAACTCATCCTGACACCCTACTGAGCCTGTCAGTGACAATATCCGTACAGTACGGTCTGTTCGTCTATGAGTATCGGATGGCGGGCCTGGGGGATTGGTAAAAGTCAGACTCCTAAAAGCGGTACAAGTCGTGTCGGAGTGTAGCCCAGAACACCCTGAGATACTACTGGAATACCTACCAGTAAATCTCCTGTCTCGGCCGAGGGCTTTGTGTAATGGCTCTCCTAGACACAGCGTGACCTCACCCCCAATACCGGGAGAGACGAACCTCTGCTGATCCGCTCACTGCCTCCATGTGGCTCGGGACAGTACCCAACTAAAACCTGTTTGCACGACTCCTTTGAGCCGTGGTAGGGTAATAATCAAAGCAAAGTGGGAACTCACACGAGACAAATGACGATCTCAGGTCGATGAACTAACCTGTACACATGTCACCAGGGAACTGCTATCTGACGTCTGGTATAATCCCGACTAGCATGTTCCCGGCGAGTCCTGTCCGGTGTACTCATAACCCAATGAGCACCTGTATACATCTTAGGTGAACCAACTGACACCAGTGGCTTGTGAGACTGGCCACCGCCCCTCGTCGGGGTCTCGACTGTATACACTAGTCTACTCTGGAGTATCGATGCCCTGTCTCGAAACTCCCTCGACTAAGTACCTTTTAAGGATGTGCTTATAGACCCCAGCTCCCACGTATATGATCGCCGTCAAGTAAGAATCCTAAGGGCTCTATCAACGCGCAATCACGTGTAGGTCACCTGAAACAGTACACGATGATAAAGATAAACCAGATAGCATACTATCATCTTGAGTAAGACTATTCTAACGGTGTAGGTCCTCTCTCAATCATTGCAATCACGTGCCTATGATCCAATAATTGACTCTGAGGGCACTATATCCAACAATCTCCCACTTGCACTCAAGGCTAATTATTGCGATGTCGCATACTCACAGCCTGTGTGATACCGAACACCCAACTCCTCCACTAATCAGTCTCACAAAACCCGTTTGCGAAACTAATGCGTTCGAGGAATAGCCTCAGTGAGTGGATCCGCTCTAATGTTTCTATCTATGTCTCTCTTTATCTCAAGTTCGCGGAGAAAACCATCTCCCGAAATGAGCAATACCTGTCTTAGAATGTGTCTGGATATCTGATGGGACCTAGTTCATAAATGAACTCCAAATCCAAACTTCTTAGACTGTATCGTCAACTGAACTTAATCAGTATCCTGCGCCATGCCTCCCTCAGTATCCGCCTGGACCACCTGTCCAAAATACTGCCTCTCGTCAGAGGGAAAATTATAACTCTGACAGACACTTTGTCATCCAGGTCACCTTGGAAGCCTGGAGTGATAACTGTCTCCCGAAGGAGGATGCCGTCATCATATCCCTAGAACATCAACTTATGTTCTAAAACTGCTTCCGAACGTTTCTCCAGGATAGGATCAATATCACCTTATTGCATCTAGTGCAAAAACAACATCTATATCCTATATGGAGAAACCACTGTATGACAACCAAAGTATAATCGATCGTAGTATAGGAATTTCACTTCCTACTCTGTGTATGTCATCCTAATATCAGGACATCACACCCTACTACCTTCTTAACAGATCCATCCCCTATTCTGATGAAGTCAAACCTATGACTGTGACATCAGAAATAGATGATCTACCTCTGCTATATCTACTTTAGTCTATAAATAGACATAAGCCACTTGTCCACTATGCTTCCGCTGCTCCCACTGACTACGACAACCCTCTGGCAGAGTCATATAGACATACACTTCTAAAGCTAGTTTAGAACGACGCTATACTCATCCTCCTGCCGGGTCTCACGGTCTGGAACAACAGCAATGGCAAGCCTGGGTAAACAAGAACCTCCCTGTCACCATCCTTGAGGCTACCGGAGTACCTCTCGGGTGCCTGAGGTTACCCATCATGTCTGCGGAGTGGCCAATGGAATGTCAATCCAGATTGAATCTTTAGGTTCTTATCCAATTTTCAGTAATCGTTTGCGGTTCTGGAATCACTTCCAGTTCTACCATACTCCCACTACTGTTTTCTGAAAAAAAATCCATTTTTATTAAAACTGTGGCGAGTCAAGAACAATATCACTATTGATCTTCCAGATGGTAGAAAGTCAACCCTCGTCATAGCCTGAGTTAACCCACAAACAGCCATTACAGAAACGTGCCTTGAGTTACCAGAGTCTGGTTTTAAGCATAAGCCGGACAACTCCCCGTACCTTAACATCGTTAAGATATGAACTGTTCTATATCCAATATAGAAACAGAGGCACTAATTTAATTGGAACCAGATTCAAATCATGCAGCTGTCTCCAGTGCATGTCAACTAAATGGAGAGAAGCCGATCAGCATTACTCAACTTAAGAATACATCCAGATATGAGTAACCTGAAAGAGAAGCAAGTTCTCTTAATTATTACTATCAACTGAATACCATTCACAAGTATCTACATCTTCGATCACCTTGAAGAATCCCGATACTTGCAACATCTGGTTCTCTACTTTACTCTTATACCTATAACTTCTCAAAACTTGGACCCTGTGTTTCTACGAAACACCTGTCTAAAAACTAGAGAAGTCATAAGTAAACCGAATATAGTACGAGAACCAACCCCTCTGTCCTAATGGACATTGGACAACCTACAATACTCAGTATAAGTCCCTTGAGTCTAATAACTGTTAGTTGTATGTATGCCCTAGAGGCCAGTATTGTACAGATGTTGTATATTATATTGGATGGTTGGACATATATAGAGATGACTTTCTTGCTCGATATGATAGTATGCTATCTGGTTACTCTTTATCTTAACATGTACACTAGTCTCTTTAAACTGTCTTATGGTTACATGTTGGTAAAGCCCTTAGGATGTGTACTTGACTACCTGGACTATGATGCAGATCATACTAGTGGGGACATGGTAGTCCATAAGTACATCCTTCAAGGTCCCTAGTCGTGGGTGTATCGAGACGGGGTATCGATATACCAGAGTAGACTAGCGTATACGCTTCTCGACCCATGAGATGGGCGATGGATGATCCCATATCCATTGGTGTTTGACATCAGAGATGGTGTACGGGTGCTCAGTGGAGACTGGGTACACTGGACGGACTCGCCGAGAACTCCCAGATGGTATTATACCTCACGTCAGATGGCAGTTCTCAGGTGACACTTGTACAGGTTAGTCTGTAGACCCGAGATCGTCATAGAGCCTTGTGTGATTCCCACTGTGCTTTGATCTCCACCTTACCACGTCCATGAGGGCGTGCAAAACGGTGGTCTTTGGGTACAGTCCCGAGTCACATGGAGGCAATGAGCGATAGGAGGGGTTTCGTCTCTCCCGGTATTGGGGGTTGATGTTGCGCTGTGCTCGATTGGCCGTAACAGGGAAGTCCCTGGCCAGGGCTGATCAGAGATTTGCTGTTAAGTGTTACCAGTAGTTTCTCGACCCGTTATGAGCCTCACATCGGCACGACTTATCGGTTATTGGGGTCTGACGTTCACCACTCTTAGACTTGATATGCGACGTATCAGACGAACAGACCGGACTGTACGGTAAGTGTTACTGGTTGGATTCACAGGAGTATGAGCGGGCTAGCTCGTCGATCTTTTGATCGCTCAATACCCGGATGGCCGTTACGTTTAGCAGACGGGTTGCGGCTTGTGGGTGCTTGATGTGATCATCATCTGCTACCGGCGTATTGACGAGTCTTTAGAGTCCTACACAGAGGTTTCCTGGCTCAAGTGAAACGAAATAGGAGCGCATATGAGATATGTGCGGGAGCGAGAATAATGCGTGTATGTGATACCGCATTTCATTCTCGCAATAAATGTTTCGATTGGTTATATTCGATATGACCTAGTTATCGAATCATTGATTCGATAAATCGATACATAGGATACTAGTCGGTTATATGCGATATGACTGGATCGTTAAATCAAGTGTTGATTTAATGATTTAATGTATAATTATATATTTGATATATTACTTTGCATTAACTAGTATTGGTTCACTTTATATGGATTTTCTCACTTGATGTGCAAGAAGTATATGTGATATACTTTTGTGCACATATTTGTATCATGTTTGATGATACTTGATTATTTTGTTAAGTGTAAAGAATTAAAACCATGGTTACTTGATAATTAGGGTTTTGCATATTCATTTATTTATTTATTTGTTCATTTATTTATTTGGAAATGATTTGATAAGAATGGTGGCTTTCTTTGTCTTTTAGTTGAAGCTTCATGAAGCTTTGACTTCTTAACCATTCTTGTCATCATGCTTAACCCTAACCCATCCATTAACCATGGTCTATTCTCTACACTTAACCCAAGTTAGAATTATGATAAGTATTCTTTTTCTTTTCATTTTAAAAGGACTTATCAAAAACTATCTTCTTCTTCTTCTTCATCTTGAAGATAGAAACCTTGATGCCATTAATGGCAACTTGAGTTCTAGTGAGAGAAATCCAATTCTAAAGTGAACCCACCTCCTATTTCTTCACCCTCTACCTCTTGCCAAGTTGTTTTGGGTGTTTTCTTCACAAGTTTCACAAGTTTGTGAAGTCGGAGCTTGAACTTGCGATGCCTCGAGGTAGATCGTCTTTGACACAAAGCCGACGACCTAGCTTGCCCGTTTCTCCGATGAAGCCAACGTTCGAGTTTGGGAATCGAGATGGACAGCGAGAGGATGCCTTCGTGGAGCCAAGGAAGAGGGTAACCGGATCTACAAAGGTTGTAGCATCTAACCTTTAGTTAATATGTTAACTAGTTTAGTTTTTCGCCTAGAATTCTAGTCTAAGATCCGTGTTAGGGTTTCTCGGCACCATAATTTTTGTAAAATGGCATGTTCGATGCCTTGTGAGACCTCTATAGGGTGCCTAGGAACCCTACAGTGGTATCAGAGCCTAGCTAGAGCCTTAGGCGAAGTCTAGACGGAGTTTGAAACCCGGACGAACCAAAAACCCAACCCCAAAATAGCTCTCTGGAAATTTTTCAAATTTGTGGTTTTTTGTCAATTAAAAATGCTTAAAAAATTCAGCAATAAAATCTAAGAATTACTGTACAAAACATTTCCAGTGAACAGTACAAAGTGCGGCGGAACCGCGGCAGAAGCTAGGCTTCTGCGGCGGTTCCGCGGCTAAATAGTGACGTCAGCCCTTGGTTTTTGCACAGTAATTCCTGATTAATTGTTCTGAGTTTTCTGGGAATTTTAATTTGACTCCAGAGTTGAGTATTCTGGGATTGTATAGGGAATCGACGATTCGATCGGATTATCGAACTTTGTCTATGTGTTTTCCGGATAATTTTTTTGAATATGTTAAAAAGTTCGACCGGATATAAATACCCAATCTTTCCCCTGCCAAAAATATCCAAGTGTTGGATTATTGTGTGGTTTAAGGACGTTCTGAGTAGTGCAAGTAACGCGATGGTCCCTCTAGAAGACAACAAACCTTAACTCGATTATGTGACCGTCTTGAACTGCCCTTTGAACCTTCGGGTTTGGGGCAGTACGGCGTGCCACATGTGAGGCGTTGGCTTGACCCTTCTACGGCTGGACCGTTGGTACTGAGGCATGAAACGAATGTCTTTGAACCTATTTCATGTGTTGGATGGTTTCGGGAAAACTTGGGTGTTCGAATGTTCGATCGGAAAGTTTAATATATTCTATTTATCTGGAATGGGATACAATAATTGGAATTCACAAACAGTTATGTGATAACTGAATGAATGATATAAATCTAGCGGTTTAGTTTCATTTGATATTGAAAAGAGTTTTCGATAATGAGACTAAAATGCAGGATTTATATCTGTTAGGCATGTGATGTCTAAGTATTTCATTTGATTAGGCATGCGATGTCTAAAGAAGTTGCGGATTCCAATTGTTGTAGTTTTACACTTTCTTTTCTGTGACCGTAAGTGTAATATGTGATATCGCCGGTTTCGTTGCTATATGTCAACGACAATTGGGATGCGCATATTTACTTACGTTGATGACATGTGATGTTATGTGTTGCTGGATATGTTATATTGGATCGTCGTGTTTGAATAGCCGGGGGTTTTTATGTGAGATGAGTGTTTTTCATTTTCATTCATGTAAAAACTTGTATGTAATATTCTTTTAATTTGGGGCACTTCCAGGTAGCGGAAGTTGTCACCCTTTGTATATTATTTACTTTTCCGCATTAGGATAGACCCAAGGAGGGGAGCACAAGTAACCGGGTTCTGGGGTCCAGTGGGAGACCAACTCGAGGAGTCGAGTCCGGGTCTCCTAACCCTAGAATTGGCAGGGTTGCTTGCCACTCTCGTAGGGGTCTAGGGGTGTGGGATTGGCTATTCATCACGACCGTGGAATCCGTGTTTTATACTGGCTCGTATTGAAAACACGGACGTCCTAGTATATCCAATATTTCATATGTTTCTTCTGCTGCGATATCTGTGATGTGCTTCTGTGATGGATATAGTATATAGTATATATGATATATTATATAGACGTTACTTATGTTTTACACCCGCGCTAGCCCTGCCCTGCTCTGTCGTTAGTTACCTAACCTAACGGTGCACGAAGGGACATCGAGGCGAATGCGGATGGCAGAAGTGTACGTCATATCTATCTGTGATGTTTAGGTATTTAAATGATGGGACTTCATTAATGTGATTAATGAAAGGAAAGAAACCTAAGGTGTTGTAGAATCAAATTTTAAACAAAATAGGTAGCTACAGTTCTTGCTTTGCATAGCGGTATATATGATATACCCTGCACCTTATTCGATGAGGAAAGGACCGAGATCCCTTCACCGGGAGTGACTCCTTTAGCAGTAACTGGCAGATGCTACACACTCGGTTTGCTTTTGACTGCTTTTGGGTTTTTGCTTTGCACAGCGATATATATGATATATCCCGCACCTCATTCGACGAGGAAAGGACCGAGATCCCTTCACCGGGAGTGACTCCTTTAGCAAAACTAGAAAAGCCGCAAAATCACTCCATTTCAAAACTTCATTTGATTCTACAACAATATCAAGTTCATTACGCAATAGGTTTTCAGAAAAACCTGTCGTAGCCCTCCGTCATTTCAGATAAGAACTGTTTAGTATTCGTGCTGCGTTTATTGGCCTTTGTCAAGGCGTAGTGTGCGGTAGCTGAATAGTGATTATCTGCTTATGCATATGATGCAGATTGTTTCAGGATAGTCGTACGACCTTGTTGGCCTTTGTCAAGGGCCGTGCTGGTGGGTTTGATTCAATCAAGAAATGACGGGTTGAACTTGACTAGCATGCTATGATTTGTTGGCCTTTGTCAAGGTCATAGGACGCTAGGGGCAAAATATTATCGGGAATTTCAAGTGTTGAAATTTGCAATGAGATTGCATACCTTCTATGAGATAGTTGGATCCCGATACCCGCTGCGAGTAAGAGTTACTCCTGGGAGAGTTTTACACATTACAATTAGCCGATCAAGTAGGTGTCTAGAAAGGTGTTAACGAGGTTACGCCTCTGGAAAAACGAGGTTTACATTAATTAGGTTCGTGCGAAAGCACGGGGGACCTCCCTCAAAGTACCGACACTGGCCTGGCTGAAAGATTGGCGAACTTGTAGTGTGTAATTAATCCCGGCTAGTCTTTCCTTTTAGGGTTTGAAGGAAGATTTCATAAAAAGCAGTGGGAGCCATCCTGATTAGATAAGATAATAACCAATCTGATCTTGCACGAGCATACGCTAAAGTGTTTTCTTCTCTCTCTCTCCAGGTAGCGACCATTTCATGCCCTAATAAAGATAATAATATGGATGTATTGACCGAACCCGCATGTTATACTGTGCTGGGGAACGTTGGTTCCGTTCTTTCTTATAAGAGTTATAGGAATGAACAGGATATAGGGGAATGCCAGGATTCTCATGCCACCCGAATCAGGAAAGTACATGTTGATGCATTTTCTTCGGGTGTGTTCGTTACTGAGAACTGTTTCTCCATTTGCTCTACGTCCTGGGTATTAGATACCGGGTCGGGATCCCATATATGTAATCAGTTACATGGGCTTAGAAAAGGTAGAGAACTTGGAGAAGGTGATAAAGACATTAGAGTTGGTAATGGTGCAATTGTTGCAGCTAAGACTGTCGGGGAATATCACCTTGTATTACCAACAGGTAATACATTGGTTCTGAACGAATGCTATTACATGCCGAACCTGATATGCAACATTATATCGGTTTCTTTATTGAGTAAAGAGGGATATAATTTTGTATTACAGGATAATGTTATGAACATTTTCCATGACCAAAAGTTGGTTGGATCAGGCACGTTGTGCAATGGCATTTATGTTCTAAATCAATCAACAGTTCTGAGCATAACAAACACACACAAGAGGAAGAGTTCTGAACTCAACGAATCCTTCTTGTGGCATTGTAGACTGGGTCACATCAATGCGACACGACTAGATAAGTTGCATAAAGATGGATATTTAAATCCGTTTGAATTTTCATCTTATGACACTTGCCAGTCATGTCTCAAAGGCAAGATGACCAAAACTCCGTTTACGGGACACGGAGAAAGAGTTACCGAACTCTTGGGACTTATTCATAGTGATGTATGCGGTCCCATGTCTACACATGCCAGGGATGGTTCTTCATACTTCATTACATTCACTGACGATCTCTCCAGGTTTGGGTATGTGTTCCTAATGAAACACAAATCAGAAGCTTTTGAGAAATTTAGGGAATATAAACAAGAAGTTGAGAACCAAACCGGAAAAAGTATTAAAATCCTACGATCTGATCGAGGAGGAGAATACTTAAGCAATGAATTCCTGGACTTCCTAAAAGAGAATGGGATTCTCTCTCAGCTGACTCCTCCATATACACCACAGCACAACGGTGTATCAGAACGGAGGAACCGCACCCTATTAGATATGGTGCGCTCTATGATGAGCACAGCTGAGTTACCTATTTCCTTCTGGGGTTATGCGCTGGAGACGGCAGCATACCTATTGAATCAAGTTCTATCTAAATCTGTACCTACCACACCATATAAGATATGGAGTGGGAAGAGACCATGTCTTAAACGAGTTAAGATATGGGGTTGCCCGGCCTATGTCAAAAGGCAAAATCCGGACAAACTCGAGGCACGGTCAGTTCTATGCAAGTTTGTGGGATATCCCAAACATTCACATGGATATCTTTTCTACCATACAGAGGAACAAAAAGTGTTTGTTTCTCGCCATGCCACCTTTTTGGAAAAGGAATTTCTTGCAAAGGAAATTAGTGGCGATAAGGTAGAACTGGAAGAAATTCCGGCTACACAAACTCAAACTGAAGATTTAGTGGAACCAGAGGATTCAGTAGCTCCCGACGAACCTCAGCCTCTCCGCCGATCTAGTAGGGTTCCTCGCCAACCTGAGAGATACTACGGTTTTCTCATTGATGGTGGCAGTGAGGATTGCATCATGGAGGATGATGACCCAACTAGCTTCGAGCAGGCCATCACGAGTGGGGACTCAGTGAAATGGCTGGATGCTATGCGGTCCGAGATGGAATCCATGTACACCAACAAAGTATGGACTATAGACGTTGCTCCTGAAGGGGTAAAACCCATTGGGAGCAAGTGGATCTTCAAGAAGAAACTTGGTGTAGATGGGAAAGTGGAGACTTTCAAAGCTAGACTTGTAGCAAAGGGTTTTCGTCAAAGACCAGGTGTGGACTATGACGAGACCTTTTCTCCAGTGGCTATGCTTAAATCCATCCGGATCATGCTTGCCATCGCTGCATATCATGATTACGAAATCTGGCAAATGGATGTTAAGACCGCCTTTCTAAACGGTGATTTAGAAGAGTGCGTGTACATGACTCAGCCAGAGGGCTTCGTAGACAGTGGGAGCAGCGGGAAGGTGTGCAAGCTGCTTAAATCCATTTATGGATTAAAGCAAGCATCGCGGAGTTGGAACATCTGTTTTGACGTCGTTATCAAAGAGTTTGATTTCGTCAAAAATCCAGATGAACCTTGTATCTACAAGAAGGTGGCAGAGAGTAAGGTTGTCTTCCTCGTATTGTACGTGGACGACATACTCTTGATAGGAAATGATATTCCTATGCTGCAATCGGTCAAGCTCTTCTTATCACAAAGATTCTCAATGAAAGATCTTGGTGATGCCTCCTGCATATTGGGAATTAGGATCTATAGAGATAGATCCAAAAGGATTTTGGGATTGTCCCAATCCAGATACATTGACACCATACTAAAGAGGTTTAGTATGGAAGAGTCCAAGCGTGGGAACTTGCCCACGATCTCTGAAGTCACTCTCTCCAAAGAGATGTCTCCCAAGACTGATTTGGAGAGAGCTCGCATGCAAGGGATACCCTATGCTTCGGCAGTAGGCTCTATCATGTATGCGATGCTATGTACCAGACCCGATGTAGCATACTCACTAAGTATAGTGAGCAGGTATCAAGCTGATCCTGGAGAGAGTCACTGGACAGCTGTAAAGAGCATTCTCAAGTACTTACGAAGGACTAGAGATATGTTCTTGGTGTATGGTAACGGAGAGCTCCAAGTGGAGTCCTTTACCGATTCGAGCTTCCAGAGTGATAAGGACGACTCTAAGTCACAGTCGGGCTTTGTCTTTACCCTTTACGGAGGGGCGGTTAGCTGGAAGAGTTCCAAGCAGGAAACCGTGGCAGACTCGACGATGGAGGCTGAATACATCGCTGCCAAAGAGGCTGTCTGGATCAAGAAGTTCATTACTGAACTTGGAGTGGTTCCATCCATTGAGCATCCAATACCTTTGTATTGCGATAACAATGGAGCGGTGGCTTTGGCCAAGGAACCCAGGTCCCATCAGTGATCCAGGCATATTCTGAGGCGGTATCACCTGATCCGGGAGATCGTTGATCGCCGGGAGATCGAGGTCAGGAGGGTTGACACGAAGAACAACACGGCGGATCCACTCACGAAGGCCATTCCCCAGACACAGTTTGAGAGACTCTTCGGGATGCTCGGTATGCGATACTACAGCAGCTGGCCCTAGTGCAAGTGGGAGATTGTTAGTTGTATGTATGCCCTAGAGGCCAGTATTGTACAGATGTTGTATATTATATTGGATGCTTGGACATATATAGAGATGACTTTCTTGCTCGATATGATAGTATGCTATCTGGTTACTCTTTATCTTAACATGTACACTAGTCTCTTTAAACTGTCTTATGGTTACATGTTGGTAAAGCCCTTAGGATGTGTACTTGACTACCTGGACTATGATGCAGATCATACTAGTGGGGACATGGTAGTCCATAAGTACATCCTTCAAGGTCCCTAGTCGTGGGTGTATCGAGACGGGGCATCGATATACCAGAGTAGACTAGCGTATACGCTTCTCGACCCATGAGATGGGCGATGGATGATCCCATATCCATTGGTGTTTGACATCAGAGATGGTGTACGGGTGCTCAGTGGAGACTGGGTACACTGGACGGACTCGCCGAGAACTCCCAGATGGTATATACCTCACGTCAGATGGCAGTTCTCAGGTGACACTTGTACAGGTTAGTCTGTAGACCCGAGATCGTCATAGAGCCTTGTGTGATTCCCACTGTGCTTTGATCTCCACCTTACCACGTCCATGAGGGCGTGCAAAACGGTGGTCTTTGGGTACAGTCCCGAGTCACATGGAGGCAATGAGCGATAGGAGGGGTTTCGTCTCTCCCGGTATTGGGGGTTGATGTTGCGCTGTGCTCGATTGGCCGTAACAGGGAAGTCCCTGGCCAGGGCTGATCAGAGATTTGCTGGTAAGTGTTACCAGTAGTTTCTCGACCCGTTATGAGCCTCACATCGGCACGACTTATCGGTTATTGGGGTCTGACGTTCACCACCCCTAGACTTGATATGCGACGTATCAGACGAACAGACCGGACTGTACGGTAAGTGTTACTGGTTGGATTCACAGGAGTATGAGCGGGCTAGCTCGTCGATCTTCTGATCGCTCAATACCCGGATGGCCGTTACGTTTAGCAGACCGCTTGCGGCTTGTGGGTGCTTGATGTGATCATCATCTGCTACCGGCGTATTGACGAGTCTTTAGAGTCCTACACAGAGGTTTCCTGGCTCAAGCGAAACGAAATAGGAGCGCATATGAGATATGTGCGGGAGCGAGAATAATGCGCGTATGTGATACCGCATTTCATTCTCGCAATAAATGTTTCGATTGGTTATATTCGATATGACCTAGTTATCGAATCATTGATTCGATAAATCGATACATAGGATACTAGTCGGTTATATGCGATATGACCGGATCGTTAAATCAAGTGTTGATTTAATGATTTAATGTATAATTATATATTTGATATATTACTTTGCATTAACTAGTATTGGTTCACTTTATATGGATTTTCTCACTTGATGTGCAAGAAGTATATGTGATATACTTTTGTGCACATATTTGTATCATGTTTGATGATACTTGATTATTTTGTTAAGTGTAAAGAATTAAAACCATGGTTAAGTGATAATTAGGGTTTTGCATATTCATTTATTTATTTATTTGTTCATTTATTTATTTGGAAATGATTTGATAAGAATGGTGGCTTTCTTTGTCTTTTAGTTGAAGCTTCATGAAGCTTTGACTTCTTAACCATTCTTGTCATCATGCTTAACCCTAACCCATCCATTAACCATGGTCTATTCTCTACACTTAACCCAAGTTAGAATTATGATAAATATTCTTTTTCTTTTCATTTTAAAAGGACTTATCAAAAACTAGCTTCTTCTTCTTCTTCATCTTGAAGATAGAAACCTTGATGCCATTAATGGCAACTTGAGTTCTAGTGAGAGAAATCCAATTCTAAAGTGAACCCACCTCCTATTTCTTCACCCTCTACCTCTTGCCAAGTTGTTTTGGGTGTTTGCTTCATAAGTTTCACAAGTTTGTGAAGTCGGAGCTTGAACTTGCGATGCCTCGAGGTAGATCGTCTTTGACACAAAGCCGACGACCTAGCTTGCCCGTTTCTCCGATGAAGCCAACGTTCGAGTTTGGGAATCGAGATGGACAGCGAGAGGATGCCTTCGTGGAGCCAAGGAAGAGGGTAACCGGATCTACAAAGGTTGTAGCATCTAACCTTTAGTTAATATGTTAACTAGTTTAGTTTTTCGCCTAGAATTCTAGTCTAAGATCCGTGTTAGGGTTTCTCGGCACCATAATTTTTGTAAAATGGCATGTTCGATTCCTTGTGAGACCTCTATAGGGTGCCTAGGAACCCTACAATAACTCAATCCCTGTGTGTCGTAGGTTGAAAACTGTACTATGGTTATGAAGAGTTACACCGCTATTTAATGCTCCTTACCTAACCATCAACTGATATAGGTAAATGTCACCGACATAATTTCAAAAGGTTATATCTCACTCTAAAAAATGGACGTACAGATATATTAATTTGAAATTGGTGCATAACAATGGATATTCAAAACCAAATATTTGCCGTCCAGCAAATAGCCCAGGCGATTTTCTCAAATATCACCAATTACAACGAATTCCGATATAATGAGGATGATCACCTAATTACCAATAACTTACTCCCACTCATCATCTGTAAAACCATACAGATGTGAGAATCAAACGTGGTAAATACATACCCTGGAGCAAGTGTCTAATTGGGAAATCAGTTTTCTTTTAACAGTACACAGTGAAACTGAAACATGTAAATGTTTTGATGGGGTATCCTGGTATTCCTAGTAATGCCTCTTCCATTATCCAGATTCACAACTGTAACTGTATATTTCTATGCCACATCTCCACATCCCTTCATATGTCTTTAGTCATTACCTTTTGCACACCCTCTTAGGCAAAATGGTTTTCTTCCTTCCCTACCGTTCGACACCAGCCTATGGTTTGGAAGTAGACTATCCAATAAGCATAATGGGTGTACTGTCTTAATCCTAGGAGCACTCGCAACCAAAGAGAAGGTAAAGATAAAACACAACTGAATAAAACCTTATTCCTATTTCTCCTGAACCAGAATCCATCCCCGAACTGGAACAAGTTCCTTTCGAGTTCGTATATAACCATACGATAGAATATCCAATAAACTGTGGATCTTCGTAGTGATACGGAGTGTTCTGGAGAGATACAAAGGTGATGTAGGATTGGCGAAGAAATAGTTGGTTTGGTCGTAAATAACAGTCGCAATTTACTTTGCCCTCCTTCTAATCCCTTCATTTGTCTTAACTTATTACCTTCTGCACACCATCGTTAGGATAATTGGTTTTCTTCATTCCCTACCGGTCGGCACCTGCCTATGGTTTGGAAGAAAACTATCCAATTTGCGTAACAGGTGTACTATCCCCTAATCCAAGGAGCACTCACAACCTGAGAGAAGGTAAAAGGAAAAGACAACTGAATAGTCCTATTCTTTTTCTCGAGAACCAGAAACCATCCTCGAATAAATTCCTTCGAGTTCGTATATAACCATACGATAGTTTTATCCAATGGAAGTGGACGTTCGTAGTAATACGGGGTGTTCTGGAGAAAAGGGTAAAAGTAGGAGTGGCAATGAGGTATGCAACTCTGACAATCTAAAAACCAGTGTTTAAGAAGGTTCGGTTAATTTTGGTCACTGAGTCATAGTCAAGGGTCGGGTCATGGTCGCTGCCAAAGAGAGAGAGAAAAGAAACACTCAGCGTGCACTCTAACCTAGATCAGAATGGTTATCACTTTATCTAATCAGGAAACCTCCCACTGTATCCTCAAATTCTCCTCCAAACCTGAAAGAAGAATTAGTCGGGATCACCCGAGGAGTAAACCAACTCATCAGTGGGAATCGGGATCCATCTATCATCGCATGATAACGTGACAGAATCCACTCACGTCATCACACTCCAAAAGGTATGCGCATGCCTGGCAAGTTTCAGTTTCTTTAGAAACTCCCGATGTGTGTTTTTACCCCTAGGTACCAAGTGACCTTGACAGTGCCAACATATCAAAGAGTCCTAGTCAAGTTCAACCCGTCATTATCTTGATTGCGTTAAACCCACCAGTACGAGTCTTTGACAATACCAACATAACCGTACGACTGTCCTAACCAATCCACTTATCCATGCGAAAGAAAAGCATTACAGAGCTACCGAACACTACGCCTCGGCAATGCACGACATACGTAGCACGAATACCAGGCAATGCTAATCTGAAATGACGGAGGGCTACGGTAGGTTTTTGGCGAAAAACATTTAACGTAATGAACTTGATATCGTTGAAGGAACTGCATAGCTTTTTGTAAAAATATAGTGGCGAAAACCCTTTGCTAAAGAGGTCACTCCCGGTGAAGGGATCTCGGCTCTTTTCCCGTAGAATGAGGTGCAGGATATTCCAACTAAATACCACGATGCAAAGCAAAAAGGCAATCGGCTATAGTGAAGTTATTACCCTGACGCAAACTTCTGTCCAAGGGGTCACTCCCGGTGAAGGGATCTCGGCCCTTGCCTCGTCGACTGAGGTGCTGGATATTCATAACCGAATACCACTGTGCAAAACAAAAGAGAACGTCCTTGCAATAACAGCTTTTTGAAAAATGTTCCAACAACATCAGAATAGGTTTGTTTTAGCTTGCATTGATCCGAATCAACACAGTCCCATCAATTGATCACACCAATAAAGAACGAAAATAATGATGTACGTATATGCCATCCGCATTCGCCACTGGGTCCCGTCATCACCCGTTAGGTTACATAACTAACGACAGAGCGGGGACTGGACTAGCGCGGATGCAAAACATATACATCTACTAGTATATATAGCAATATATAATATTCGCTCAAGGCGTGATAAAATGCAACATCACAGAAATGTAATCTGCATCACAGAACAATACAGATATCTTGGATCCCCGGGTTTCATAGAGCCGCTACTGAAACCCGACGTTCCCCTGGTCGTGTGGATAGCCTGTGCAATGAAATCCTAGACCCCTACGGGCGCGGCAAGTTACCCGCCGAAACCTGAAGCGAGGCAGCCCCCTTCAACAACGTGAATGGATCACCCAGCACTTCACGGAATCCGGTAACTTGAGCACCCCTCCTTAGGTCAACCTATACCCCCTACGAGTGCGGCGAATAGCCCGCCAATTCTAGAGTAAAGCCCCCTCCATCTCAACACCATGAGATGCGGGCCCGTTGCCCTCTAGAACCCGGCTATTTGTGCACCCCACCGCGGGGTAATCCTAGTACAGAAAATAAAATATACAACGGGTACATCGACCTCAGCCCGGTCGTGCCCCAAAAGAATAATATACAAACAGGCAGTGACGGCAGTCCACATGTCGGACGCTCACCTCGCGATATCAAATGTACATAAATAACCAAACTGTACTACCATTGGATCCAGGCTATCCACCACGACAAATCCGCAATATCATAGCACAACCTGGTAAAGGACGGGAGTCAGGGCTGGCACAGAATATCAACGTGAATGTCACGTTCGCAAATCCGTCTAAAAGAGCTATAACAGATAGACAGGATTTACCGATCAAATGACATTCACGGTCGCAGATATAATGTAAATACTGTGAACTAACATGTTTAAAATTTTCGATCGACTAAATTTCTCGAAGTGGGCCCCAAGCACTACTGTAGCACTCAAAGAAAATCTGGGCCCAAAAAGAATATTCCAAACCCCATTTCTCAGTCTAAGACCCACTGAAAAAAATTGGTGCAACAAGGACTTATTATGGCCGCGGAACGGCGACCAATGCATGAGTTTGGCCGCGGTTCCGCGGTGGAAAAGTGAAGTCATGCCACCAAATTTTTGCAAAAGTCTTAGAAAACCCTGCACGTATTTCTGCGATGTACCAAATAATTTTTCGAGCACTGGAAAAATTCGACAGAAACTGTACTTTAGAAATCAGGTTTTCGGAAAATGCAATCGATCGAACTTGTAAACACGTTAGAGCAAGCTAGACTAGGTTAATGGCGTGGCTCTGATACCATGTAGGACTACGGTAGCGTCCCGGCCGTCTTTCCTCGGCCAAAATGCGGAAACGAAAAATTTTCTTGACTTTAAACCGGCACTACCGCATCCTAAAAACCCGGATCGGACCTACCTAGCTAACAAGAGAAAGGGTAGAATGCTATACCGAGCGATCCGTGTCCTTCGATCTTCGGCCTCTACTCCGATCTCCTCGCGGAATCTCCGGTCTTCATCTCCTCGTCGGAAAGGGCACCACATCGAGAAGTCTTTTTACGGGCTCCCGCTTCATCCGAAACAACTCGGACGCGAAGTGTGCTAGCCGACGCGTCCAAGATGAAGTAGAGAATGTTGTGATCACTTTGTCTCTTGCATCCATAGCTTTGGATGGAGCTTAAAGTGTTGCCATTGAAGGAGACAATGAGCTAGAGGAAGAAGAAGAAGAAGAGTAGCGTTTCTTTTTCTTTTCTTTTCCTTTTTTTTGTTGTAAATGAGAGTGAGAGAGTGAGATCAAAAATACAAGACTAATATTACAACCATGGCAGCCCTTCTCTCTCTCCTCATCAAATCAAGACATAAAACAATTCATTAATGCGACATATTTGCAAGAAAAGAGACCATGACTCATGATACAAGTCCATGTCACATTAATGCATTGTCATGATGATTTCTAGCTCATTATTTCCTTAAGCAAACATTAATCCAAATGTTTGCCATAACAAAGAAAATCCGGCAGCATCTAAAGTAAACTCGTGACGGATCACGAGGATACCCCTCACCTGTATATACATACTTGCATCCGCATTGCGACTGAATGCGGATGCGATGAGACTAAAGTAATCCAACAAATCTATTACTAGGATCCGGCTTAAACCAAAGCCCACTAGTATGATCCGTCCGATCATGGTCCGTGCAATAACGCACGTATATGATCGGACCCTGCCATATATCATACGGCCTCTATAACGTTTCGCCCGAAACTTGAGAAACTGTCTGTGGGGGACTCTAAAGACTCGTCAATACTTTGGCTGTGGATTTAACCACTAGCACGTCAGAGGTATTAGCCGTACGTAACGGGCTACCAAGTATTGACCAAAAGGGAGGTCGATGAGCGAACTCATCCTGACACCCTACTGAGCCTGTCAGTGACAATATCCGTACAGTCAGGTCCGTTCGTCTATGAGTATCGCATGGCGGGCCTAGGGGGTTGGTAAAAGTCAGACCCCCAAAAGCGGTACAAATCGTGTCGGAGTGTAGCCCAGAACACCCTGAGATACTACTGGAATACCTACCAGTAAATCTCCTTCCTCGGCCGAGGGCTTTGTGTAATGGCTCTCCTAGACACAGCGCGACCTCACCCCCAATACCGGGAGAGACGAACCCCTGCAGATCCTCTCACTGCCTCCATGTGGCTCGGGACTGTACCCAACTAAAACCTGTTTGCACGACTCCTTTGAGCCGTGGTAGGGTAGTAATCAAAGCAAAGTGGGAACTTACACGAGAAAAATGACGATCTCAGGTCGATGAACTAACCTGTACACATGTCACCAGGGAACTGCTATCTGACGTCTGGTATAATCCCAACTAGCATGTTCCCATCGAGTCCTGTCCGGTGTACTCATAACCCAATGAGCACCTGTATACATCTTAGGTGAACCAACTGACACCAGTGGCTTGTGAGACCGGCCACCGCCCCTCGTCGGGGTCTCGACTGTATACACTAGTCTATTCTGGAGTATCGATGCCCTGTCTCGAAACTCCCTCGACTAGGGACCTTTTATGGATGTGCTTATAGACCCCAGCTCCCACGTATATGATCGCCATCATATTGCTGGCCGTCAAGCAAGAATGCTAAGGGCTCTATCAACGCGCAATAGTGACCTGTAAGGTCACCTGAAACAGTACACGATGATAAAGATATACCAGATAGCATACTATCATCTCGAATAAGACTGTTCTAACGGTGTAGGTCCTCTCTCAATCATTGCAATCACGTGCCTGTGATCCAATAATTGACTCTGAGGGCACTATATCCAACAGTAGGTTCATCATTATCAATGACGCAATCCTCTCTATCCCCGTCTATGAGAAAACTGTAGTATCTCTCAGGCGGATGAGACGGCCTACTACTCCTGCGGAGGGGTGCGGGAATGTCCTGTTCTTCTGGAATTTCTGGCTCTACCAAACTTTTAGTAGTAGTTTGTGGTTCTGGAATTTCTTCCAGTTCTATTGCGCTCCCACTTGTTTCCTTTTCTAAAAACTGATGTTCTAGAAAATGGGCATTACAAGAAATAAAAACCTTTTGTTCCTCTGCGTAATAGAAAAAATACCCCTTGGAGTTCTTTGGATATCCCACATACTTACACTGTACTGATCGTGCCTCGAGTTTGTCCGCATGCTGCTTTTTAACAAAAGCTGGACATCCTCATATCTTCAGATACTGAAGATAGGGTTTCTTCCCACTCCACATCTGATATGGTGTGGTAGGCACAGTCTTGGTAGGAACCCTGTTCAAAAGATATGCAGCTGATTCTAGTGCATAACCCCAGAAAGATCGCGGTAACTCAGCATTACTCATCATGGAACGCACCATATCCAATAGGGTTCGGTTCCGTCTCTCTGATACACCGTTGTGTTGTGGAGTGTATGGAGGAGTAAGTTGAGAGAGAATTCCATTCTCTTCTAGGTAACCCAGGAACTCGGCACTTAAGTATTCACCACCTCGATCAGATCTCAGTGTCTTGATACTTTTGCCGGTTTGGTTTTCTACTTCATTCTTATATTCTCAGAATTTCTCAAAGGCCTCGGATTTATGTTTCATCAAGAAAATGAATCCATACCTAGAGTAATCATCCGTAAAAGTAATGAAATATGAAAAACCGCCTCTTGCATATGTAGATATTGGACCACATACATCGCTGTGTATGAGTCCTAAGAGCTCGCTCGCTCTTACTCCATGTCCAGTGAATGGAGTCTTTGTCATCTTTCCTTTGAGACATGATTGACAAGTGGCATAAAATTGATATTCGAACGGATCCAAATATCATTCTCTATGTAACTTAGTTAACCTTGTCTCATTGATGTGACCCAGTCAACAATGCCATAAGAAAACCTGATTTATATCTGGAGACTTTCTTTTTAGTGTGTTCTGGACATTGAAAATCTGTAATTGGTTTAACACGTATATACCGTTATCTAGTGTACCGGACCCAATCAAACCATGATTAAGGTGGATGTTAACAACATCGCTTACAAATGTGAAATCATAATCTTCTTTTGATAACAACGATACTGATATGATATTACACGTTAAACTAGGTACACAAAAACAGTTGCGCAAAACCAAAATATGTCCACTTGTCAATCCAAGGTGATAATCCCCTACGGACACAGCATTCATGCTAGCTCCGTTAGCAACGTGGAGGGTCATATTTCCAACCTTCAGCACTCTACGGTTTCTCAGCGCCTGCAATGAATTGCATATATGTGATCCTGATCCGGTATCCAATACCCAGGAAGTAGAGTTGATTGACAGACAATTTTCAATTACAAACACACCTGAAGCCGAACCCACAACTTGCCTCGGGTCCTGGTTCTTGGCAATCCAAGCTTTGCAATCTTTCTTCCAATGGCCTTTCCTACGACAGTGGAAGCACTCATCCTTTGCCACTACCGGCACCGCAACCTTTGCCTTTCCCTTAGCTTCCACCTTACCAACACCACCTCTTGGTTTGGTAGCGGCCTTCTTCCTTCCTTCCTTTGGCCCTTTCCTTAGACCTGGAAGAGGAAGCACCACGAACAAATATAGCGGGTGTTTCCCTTACCTTCTGCAAGGTGCCCTCTGCACTCCTCAACATGTTAAGGAGTTCTGGAAGTTCAACTTCTTTACCTTGAATGTTGAAATTCAAGATAATAGGTAGAAGGAAGGGACTGGAGAATCAAGTCTGTATACAGCTCGTTCTCTAATGTTGTCCCGAGGTCTGCGAGCTCTTCAATATAGCCAATCATCTTAAGGACACGTTCCCCTACAGATGATCCGACGGCTATCCTCGACTGAAACAAGTTCTTCGAGGTCTCGTATCTAGCTATACGAGATTGCTCTCTATACAGTTCCTTGGTGTGGAGAAATATGGATTCTAGATCCATATTCTCGTGCTTCCTCTGATGTTCATTATTCATAGAGGCAAGCACGATGCATTTGGCCTTCGCGCAGTCTAACTCCCAGGTCTTGCGGATTTTCTTATCCGCGACACTGGATTCAAGACCTGGGACAACAGGGGCCTTAGTAATAAGGACATACCCCAATTTGTCATAGGTAATTGCCATCTTGACATTCCAGAACCAATCTTTATAGTTTGGCTCTGTCAAAATATTTTTATCTAATAACAACTTAAGGCCTGTCATGTTCTGGGTCGCTGCAATTAAGAGAGAGAGAGGAAACACTTTAGCATGATGCTCTTCCATGTTTAGAGTAGTTTTTAGTTTATCTAAACAGGATGGTTCCCACTGTTTCTCGAATCCTTTCTCAAACCAAAAAAGAAGAACTAGTCAGGACTATTCTCACCGTACAATACTTGCTTAACCATTCAGCCAAGCCGGTGTCGGTACTTCGAGAGAGGTTTTACGACGCTTTCGCGAAGTTCCTTAATTAAATAACCTCTTTTCCCTGGGGGCGTAGCCCCGCTGACACCTTTCTTGACACCTACTTGGTTTATAGCATTGATCGTTGAGTGAAAGAATCTCCCGATGAGTAGCATATACTCACAGTAGGATCGGGATCCAAATATCATCGTGTGATAAAGCTGAAGGAATCCTACCAAAATTATCACACTCCAAATGGTATGTAACTCTAGCAAGTTTCAGTTTCTTTAGAAACTCCCGATGTGGATTTTTGCTCCATGCTCTTATGACCTTGGTGTTGGTCAAAATGTCATAAGTCACATGTCAAGTTCTACCCATCATTATCTTGTTAATTTGAACCCACCCGTACATACCCTTGATGTTGGCCAAATGGCAGTACGACTGTCCCAAACCAACTTATCTATCTATGCAACAGATGAATACCCAGCAACTACCAAACACTATGCCTTGGCGTTGGTCAAAATACATAGCTTAAATACTACTGAATACCCAAATGAAATGACGGAAGGCTACGAATGGTTTTGGCGAAACCGTGAACGTAGTGAACTTGATATGATCGAAGGAACCTGATAGCTTTTAAAAGGAGTGGTTTAAGCTCCGCAATTAAAAAATCTTCTGTTTTAAAATAACCGAGTGGTTTCTTTTAAACTGTTCCAACGATTCAACTTTGGTTTATTTTCTTTGCATTAAAATAATGCGTCCCATCAATTAACCTATTATTGCAGAAAACAACGAAAATACAACATCCTCTTATGCCATCCGCATTCGCCACTGGGCTTCGTCATTCACCCGTTAGGTTACTTAACTAACGACAGAGCGGGGGCTAGGCTAGCGCGGATGCAAAACATAAGCAACGCCTACTAGATATCATATATAGATATTGTACATTCGTCAGACGCAATAATAGGCATTCCAGATCACAGATGAACATATTGGATATACAAGCAATCCGCATTTCTTTTAAGCCTGCAATGAAAGATGGATTACACAGTCGTGATGAATAGCCAAACCCTACCCTAGACCCATACGGGTACGGCAAACTACCCGCCAAGTACCCGAAGTGAAGCGGTCTCCCTCAACGACATGAGTAGGCCACTAAGCACTTCAAGATACCCGGTAGTTTGTGCACCCCTCCTTGGGTCTATCCTAGGAGCAGAAAACAGTAAATGAAATAATACAACGGTGGCTACAACCTCAACCTGGATGTGCCCCGCAAAAGAATATTACAACAAATTACAATTTACATTTGAATGAAAGAAACACCCGTCTCACATCCTCGGCTATCCATTCACGACAATCCAACAAATTCATATCCACAAACATAAAGTAACCATTATAGAAATGTGCAACCCCCTGCTAACTGACATACTAGCAATTAGGGGAGCTTTACGAACACATTAAACACAACACAGATATAGTCCAATTAGCCAAAGTTCTTAGAATTTCGATCAAGCAACACATATGAATCTACTCCAAACAATTCTCTGTGCACATAAAACCTGAGCAGAAACAAAACATCCCCAGAAAACACAACATCAACACAGAAGAATAACTGAGCAAATTTAGGTTGACTCGGTGTCAACTCGGCCGCTGATCCGCGGCGGATCGCTTGGATCGGCCGCGGTTTTGCGGTGGTTTGGACGAGTCACGATCCCAAATTTCTTCACAATTCTTAAAAAACCCTGCTAATATTTTTAAGGGTCCCTGAAAAATTTTTAGACCCCAATTTAAAATCGGCAGAAACTTGGTGAAAAAGTTGTTTTTTCGGGATTATTTTGCGATCGAATTTCTAAAGACTTTGCTAACATGTTAGTTATGGTTTAGCCAGGCTCTGATACCACTGTAAGTCGACGTTACACACCCCACTAGATGCAGGGAGGCGGAATAGGTAAAACAATCATTTTGTTCAAGGTAACATCGACTAACTTTACGGATCTTTGCTAAACCCTAACTAACAAACTATCTAGAAGTGCTAAACTACTATGATAGATGATTATACCTTAAGATACTAGTCCTTCTTGTTCTTGTTGTTCACCTCCTCGTCGGGCTCCTCGATGTAATAGAAGATCCACCCGAGAGTTCCTCCTTCAAGCTTTAACCTCTAACTTGAGGTAACTAAGTGGCTAGGATTGCTAATCCAAGTGACCTAGATGATATAGAAGTGGATTAAGGATCTATTAGTCTTTCTAACCCTTGGGATCTCAACACATGAGAGGATTATGGTTAGGTTGAAGAAGAGGAGAGCTTGAGGAGAGAGAGTGTGTTTGTTAATTATGAATTGAACCCTTCTCACTTTGAATAACATGAAGCATAAAAAATATCTTGCACAAAATATCTTGCACAAATATCATCCATGCTTCATTTAATTCTTGAGATGAATCATCTCATGAGTCATGGTGCAATTAAAACTAAATGAGTCACCTTTCTTCTAGAAGCTTCTCGACTAATTACGAGAACGCCCCTCCCATCCGTATTTACGAAAAACACGGATATACTGAGAATACATAAATCCAATAATCGAATACTAGAATCTGGCTTAAACTAAAGCCCGCTAGTATAATCTGTCCGAACATCATACGTGCATAAGTACACGTATATGTCCGAACCCTGTCGTAAAACCATACGACCTCTATATCATTTCACCTGAACCAGGGAAACTCTCTGTGTGGGACTCTAAAGACTCGACATTACGCTGGTAGTGGGTTTAACCACAGGCCGCAAGCGGTACTAGCTGTACGTAACGGTCCCCAGGTAGATGTCGATAAGAAGGTCGATGAGGAAACCCATCTGAACTCCTACTGAGCCTGATGTGACAATCTACGTACAGTCCGGTCTGTTCGTCTAAGATTATCGCATATCGGGCCTAGGGGGGCGGCATGCGTTAGTCCCCTAAAAGCGGTATAAGTCATGTTGGAGTGAAGCCCATTACACCTTGAGAAGCTACTGGAAAACCTACCGGTAAATCTCGCTTGCCCTGGCCCGGGACTTTGCGTAATGGCTCTCCAAACACAGTGCGATATCAACTCCCAATATCGGGAGAGACGAATCCTTTCTAACCGCCACTGCCTCCAAGTGCTTCGGGACTGCACCCAACTGCTACCTGTTTGCACGACTCCTTTGAGCCGTAGTAGGCTAGCAATCTAAGAACAGTAGGAACACACTCGAGACGAAGCAGCAGTATCAAGTCAACGGACTATGTTGTACTCATGTCACCTGGGAACTGTTAACTGACGACGGGTATAATACCAACCATCAGTTCCCTGCGAGTCCTGTCTGTTAGTTATATGTATGCCCTAGAGGCCATTACTATACATAGGATGTCTATTGTAATGGATGCTTGGACATATATAGGGAGGACTTTCTTGCTCGACATGATAGTATGCAATCTGGTTGATCTTTACCTTAACTTGTACACTGATTGTCTCTCTGTTACATGTTGGTAAAGCCCTTAGGATGTGTACTTGACTACCTGGACTATGATGCGGATCATACTAGTGGGGACATGGTAGTCCATAAGTACATCCTTCAAGGTCCCTAGTCCTGGGTGTATCGAGACGGGGCATCGATATACCAGTTTAGACTAGCATATACCTTCTCGACCCATACAGATGGGCGATGGATGATCCCATATCCATTGGTGTTTGACATCAGAGATGATATACGGGTGCTCAGTGGAGACTGGGTACACTGGACGGACTCGCCGAGAACTCCCAGATGGTATTATACCTTACGTCAGATGGCAGTTCTCTGGTGACACTGGTACAGAGTAGTCTGTTGACCCGAGATCGTCATAGAGTCTTGTGTGATTCCTACTGTGCTTTGATTTCCACCTTACCACGTCCAAGAGGGCGTGCAAAACGGTGGTTTTTGGGTACAGTCCCGAATCACATGGAGGCAATGAGCGATAGGAGGGGATTCGTCTCTCCCGGTATAGGGAGTTGATGTTGCGCTGTGTTCGATTGGTTATAACCGGAAATCCCTGGCCAGGGTTGCTGAGATTTTCTGGTAAGTGTTACCAGTAGTTTCTCGAACTGTTGTACACCTCATATCGACACGACTTATCGAGCTATTGGGGTCTGACGTTTACCTCCCCTAGGCGAGATATGCGACATATCAGACGAACAGACCGGACTGTACGGTAAGTGTTACTGGTTGGATTCACAGGAGTGTGAGCGGGCTTGCTCGTCGATCTTCTGATCGCTCAATACCCGGGTGGCCGTTACGTTTAGTAGACCGCTTGCGGCTTGCGGGTGTTTGATATGATCATCACCTGCTGCCGGCGTATTGACGAGTCTTTAGAGTCCTACACAGAGGTTTCCTGGCTCAAGCAAAACGAAATAGGAATGCATATGAGATATGTGCGGGACCGAGAATAATGCGTGTATGTGATACCGTATTCTATTCTCGCGATGAATGTATCGATTGGTTGTATGCGATATAACCTAGTTATCGAATCAAGGATTGATTCGATAAGCCGATACATTGGATATTAGTCGGTTATATGCGATATGACCGGATCGTTAAATCAAGTATTGATTTAATGATTTAATGCATAATTATATATTTGATATAATAATTTGCATTAACTAGTATTTGTTCACTTTAAATGGATTTTCTAACTTGAAGTACACAAGTTCTATATGTGATATACTTTTGTGCACTTGTTTGTATCATGTTTGATGATACATGCTAACTTGAGTTTGTGTGTATGATTAAACCATGGTTATATGAATGGTTAGGGTTTTGTTCACTTATCTATTTCTTTTATTTATTTATTCACTTTTGCAAGATAAATAGAATGGTGGCTTATTTTGTTTCTTTCATGAAGCTTCATGAAGTGTTGAAAGCTTGACCATTTTGTTTGTTTGCTTAACTCTAACCATTCAACCTAACCCTAGTTTATTCTCTACACCTAACTATGGTTGCAAATATGATAAGTATCATATTATTTCCTATTTTTAAAAGAGATATCATATTCTTTCTTCTTCTTCTTCATCTTCAACAAAGAAGAAAGCTTGCATCCTTTAATGGCAACTTGAGAAAAAGAGTGAGAAATCCAATTCTAAAGTGAACCCACTTCCTATTTCTTCATCCTCTACCACTTTCCACATAGTATAGGGTGTTTTCTTTACAAGTTTCATGACTTGGTGAAGTTGGAGTTTGATCTTGAGTTGCCTCGACGTAGATCATCTTCGGCATCGAAGTCGATGATCTAGCCCGCCCATTTCTCCAATGAAGCCGATGCTAGAGTCCGGGATACGATATGGACAGCGGAGGGACGTCATCACGGAGCCTAGGAGGTGGAGGACCGGATCTACAATGGTTGTAGTCACTTTTCTTTAGCAATAAAGTAGTTTACTTGCTTGCATCGCTTCTTTATCTAGTTAACGATCCGTATTAGGGTTTGTAGGCACATGAAAATTTTTGAATTGGCCATGTTTGATGGTTTGTAGAACCTCTAGTGTGTGCCTAGGAACCCTACAGTGGTATTAGAGACTAGCTAGAGCCTTAGGCGATGTATAGACGGAGTTAGAAGTCCGATCGAACCGAAACCCTAATTCCAAACTTGCTCTCTGTACATTTTTGAAAATTGTGGATTTTTGAAAATTAAAAATATGCAGAAAACTCAGCAGGAGTTTCTAAGAATTACTGTACAAAACGGAACTTCTAATTCGATCAAATAGCCGCGGAACATCGGCAATAGCGTGGCTAATGCGGCGGTTCCGCGGCCGTTTTGTCTCTTCTTCCATTTATTTTTCCACAGTAATTCCTATATTCTGGTACTGTATTTTCTGGGAATTTTTAAATCTTACTCAAGAGTTGAGTTTTCTGGGTTGTATTGGGAGTTTGGATATTCGATCGGACTGTCTAATTTTGTCTGTGTTTTTTTTTCTTTTCCGGGTAATTTTAGAATATGTTAAAAAGTTCGACCGGATATAAATACCCACTTTTTCCCCTGCCGGGAAATTTCCAATTGTTGGATTTTTCCGTAGTTTAATAACGTTCTAAGTAGTGCAAGTAACGTGATGGACCCTCTAGAAGACAACAACCCTTAACTCGATTATGTGACCGTCTTGAACTGCCCTTTGAACCTTAGGGTTTGGGGCAGTACGGCGTGCCACATGTGAGGCGTTGGATTGACCCTTCTAGGGCTGGACCGTTGGTACTGAGGCACGAAATGAATGTTTTTAAACTTATTTCATGTGTTGAGCTGTTTCGGGAAAACTTGGGTGTTTGATTGTTCGATCGAAAAGTTTAACATTTTCTATTTATCTGGAATGGGATACAATACTTGGAATCCACAAGTAGTTATGAGATAACTGATTTAAATGTTATAAACACAGCACTTTAGTGTCACTTGATCGGTTGCCACGGAATTTTGATGCGATCAAAAGTCAGTCGCAATCACATAGCGTATGCGGATACTCGCCGGGTAAACTTAATAGACAGCCTCGCCCCATAGCCCCGACCAAGTGACTGTAGGTGAACCCCGTCGCCGAAAGCATCCGTTCGGGTGCTCGCGGCAGCGGTGTTCCTCCTTGGTGCACTTCGTCGACGGCGTCGGGGGTGCAGCTGCCTACTAAAGTTTGCGACGAGCATTCGATCAGAATGTCGGGAATCCTGTTGAATTGCCCGACTTGATATTGAAAAGAGTTTTCGATAATGAGACTAAAATGCGGGGTTTATAATTGTTAAGCATGCGATGTCTAAGAAATTCATTTGATTAGGCATGCGATGTCTATGCAGGTTGCGGATTCCAACTGTTGTAGTTTTACATTTTCTTTTCTGTGACCGTAAGTGTAATATGTGATATCACCGGTTTCGTTGCTATATGTCAACGACAATTGGGATGCGCATATTTACTTACGTTGATGACATGTGATGTTATGTGTTGCTGGATATGTTATATTGGATCGTCGTGTTTGAATAGCCAGGGTTTTTTTTTATGTGAGATGAGTGTTTTTCATTTTCATTCATGTAAAAACTTGTATGTAATATTTTTTTATTAGGGCACTTCCAGGTTGCGGAAGATGTCACCATTTGTATATTATTTTCTTTTCCGCACTAGGATAGACCCAAGGAGGAGGGCACAAGTAACCGGGTACTGGAGTCCAGTGGGAGACCAACTCGAGGAGTCGAGTCCGGGTCTCCTAACTCTAGAATTGGTAGGATTGCTTGCCGCTCTCGTAGGGGTCTAGGGTTGTGGGTTTGGCTATTCATCGCGACCGTAGAATCCGTGTTTTATACTGGCTCGTATTGAAAACAGGGACGTCCTAGTATATCCAATATTTCATATGTTTCTTCTGCTGCGATATCTGTGATGTGATCATTTGATGTTCTGTGATAGATACAGTATATAGTATATATGATATATTATATAGGCGTTACTTATGTTTTATACCCGCGCTAGCCCTGCCCCGCTCTGCCGTTAGTTACCTAACCTAACGGTGCACGAGGGGATATCAAGGCGAATGCGGATGGCATAAGTGTACGTCATATTTATCTGTGATGTTTAGGTAATTTAAATGATGGGACTTCATTAATGAGATTAATGAAATAAAAGAAACCTAAAGATGTTATAGAATCGAATCTCAAAAATAAAACAGGTAGCTACAGTTCTTGCTTTGCACAGTGATGTATATGATATATCCCGCACCTCATTCGACGAGGAAAGGACCGAGATCCCTTCACCGGGAGTGACTCCTTTAGCAATAACTGGCAGATGCTACACCCCTCGGTTTGTCTTTTGATTGCTTCTATAGTTCTTGCTTTGCACATTGATATATATGATATATCCCGCACCTCATTTGACGAGGAAAGGACCGACGATCCCTTCACCGGGAGTGACTCCTTTAGCAAAACTAGAAAAGCCTAAAAAACACTCCATTTTAAAATCATTTGATTCTACAACGATATCAAGTTCATTACGCAATAGGTTTTCAGAAAAACCTGTCGTAGCCCTCCGTCATTTCAGATAAGTTGTATATAGTATTCGTGCTACATTTGTTGGCTTTCGTCAAGGTGTGGTGTGCGGTAGCTATATGCTGCTTATCTGCTGCATACGATGCGATTGGATTAGGGTAGTCTTGCGGCTTTGTTGGCTTTCGTCAAGGGTCGTGCGGGTGGGTTTAATTCAATCAAGAAATGTACGGGTTGAACTTGACTAGCGGGCTATGGTTTGTTGGCTTTCGTCAAGGTCATAGCACGTTAGGGGCAAAATATTATCAGGAATTTCAAGTGTTGAAATTTGCAATGAGATTGCATACCTTCTATGAGATAGTTGGATCCCGATACCCGCTGCGAGTAAGAGTTACTCCTGGGAGAGCTTTATACATTACAATTAGCCGATCAAGTAGGTGTCTAGAAAGGTGTTAAAGAGGTTACGCCTCTGGGAAAACGAGGTTTACATTAATTAGGTTCGTGCGAAAGCACGGAGGACCTCCCTCAAAGTACCGACACTGGCCTGGCTGAAAGATTGGCGAACTTGTAGTGTGTAATTAATCCCGGCTAGTCTTTCCTTTTAGAGTTTGAAGGAAGATTTGATAAAAACAGTGGGAGCCATCCTGATTAGATAAAATAATAACCAATCTATTCTTGAAAGAGCGCACGCTGAGTGTTTTCTTCTCTCTCTCTCCAGGTAGCGACCATATCACGTCTTAATCAAGATAATAATACGGAATATTGACCGAACCCGCTTGTTATACTGAGCTGGGGAACGTTGGTCCCGCTCCAACTTATAATTGTTATAAGACAGAGCAGGAAATTGGGGAATACCAGATTTCCCGTGCCGCCCAAACGAAGAAAGTGCATATGATGCATCTCCTTCGGGTGTGTTCATTACAAAGAACTGTTTCTCTATATCCTCTACGTCCTGGGTATTTGATACCGGATCAGGATCCCAGATATGTAATCTGTTACATAGGGCTACAGAAAGGTAGAGAACTGAGAACGGGTGATAAGTTTCATGAGACAGAAAACGGGGCAAGTGTTGCAGCCAAGTCTGTTGGTCACTGTCACCCTGTATTACCAATACATTGATTCTGAACGAATGTTATTAGATACCGAACCTGATATACAAAATCATATCAGTCTCTTTATTAGTAAAGAAAGGATATAATTTTGTATTGTTGGATAATGTTTTGAACATTTCCTATATCAAAAGTTGATCGGTTCAGGCACGTTATCTAAAAGCATTAATGTTCTAAATCAAACTACAGTTCTTAGTATACAAAACACACACAAGAGGAAGAGTTCAGAACTGAACGAATCCTTCTTGAGGTATTGTAGACTAGGTCTTATCAATGCGACCCGACTAGCTGAAGTTACATATAGATGCATATTTAAATTAGTTTGAATTTACATCTTATGAAACTTGCCAGTCATGTCACAAAGATAAGATGACCATAGCTCTGTTTATTGGAAACAGAGAAAGAGTTAATGAACTCTTGGGACTGACATATGATGATGTATGTAAGGTCTCCTGTCTACACATGCCATGACTGGTTCTTTATACTTCATTATGTTCTCTGATAATCTCTCAAGATTCAGACATATGTTCCTGTTGAAACACAAGTCCGAACCTTTTGAGATATTCACAGAATATAAGTTAGAAGTAGAGAACCAAAGAGGGTATAAGTATTATGTCCTTTGATGCGATCAGGGAGGAGAATACTTGAGCACGGAATTCCTGGACTATTCTAAAGGAGAATGAGATTCTCTCTCAGGATTACTCCTCCGTATACACCATAGCACGATGGTATATTGGGGCGGAGCAATCACACCCTATATGATAAGGTGTGCTATATGATGAGTACTACTGAGTTACCTATTTCCTTTTTGGGAGTTATGCACTTGAGAAGCTGCATACCTGTTGAATAGGGTTCAAATCAAATCAGTTGCCTACCACTTCATATGTGATATGGAAAGGAAAGAGCCTATATCTTAAGTTAGTTAAGATTTGGGGTTGTCCGGCCTATGTCTAAAAGCAAAATCCAGACAAGCTCGAGGCAAGGTCAGTTATGTAGAACTGGAAAGGTTCCAGCTACACAAACTACAGCAGATGATTTGGTAGAACCAAAGGATTCAGTAGAGACCAACGAACCTCAGCCTCTCCGCCGATCTAGTAGGGTTCCTCACCCACCTGAGAGATACTTTGGTTTCTCGATGACAGTGGGAGCGAGGATTGCATCATGATATGATGACCCAACTAGTTTTGAGCTGGCCATCAGGAGTGTGACTCTGTAAGAATGGCTGGATACTTAGCGATCTGAGATGGAATCCTTATACACCAACAAAGTATGGACTTTGGTTGCTATATCTGAAGGTTTAAATCCCTATCAGGAGCAAGTATATCTTGAGAAGATTACTTGGTGTAGATGGAAAGGTTGAGACTTTCAAAGCTAGACTTGTTAAAGGTTTTCGTCATCGACCAGGCGTGGAAAATGATGAAACCTTTTTCCAGTGGCTATGCTTAAGTCCATCCAGATCCTACTTGCCATGGCTACATACCATGACTACGATATCTGGCGGTTGGGTATCATGACTGCTTTTCTAAATGATGTTTTAAAAGAGAGAGTCTATAAGTACACAGTCAGAGGGCTTCGTAAACAGTGGGAGCAGCAGAAACGTGTACAAGATGCTTTATAGGATAAAGCAGGCATCGCGGAGTTGGAACGTCTGTTTTGATGAAGTAGTCAAAGAGTTTGACATCATCAAAATGGTAGATGAATCTTGTATAAACAAAAAGGTAGTAGGGAGTATGGTGACGATCCTCGTAGAGTACGTGGATGACATACTCTTTATAGGGAAGGAGTTTCCTATGCTACACTCGATCAATCTCCGCTTATCACAATGATTCTCCACATAGGATCAAAGTGATACCTACTAAATCCTGGGTTTTGGATCTATGAGATAGATCTAAATGGATGTTAGGATTCCCACTCGTTGAAGTGAGATGGTATCAAATGATCCTGGGGAGAATCACTGGAAGTGTTCCAGGGTGATGAGAACGACTGAATGTCAGTCACAGGCATTGTCATTACCCTTAGTAAAGGGACGGTATGTTGGAAGAGTTCCAAGCTAGATACCGTGGCATACTAGATGATAAAGGCTGGATACATCGCTACTTAAGATGCTACCAAAGAGGCAGTCTGGGTGTATTTTGGTTCATGAGATGAACTTAGTTCCTCCCATTGTGTGACAATGGAGTTGTGGCTTATGCTAAGGAACGTCCGTCCCATCAGTGATCCAGACATATTCTAAGGCAGTATCACCTGATCATGGAGATGGTTGATCTCCAGGGTGATCGAGGTTAGGAGAACAGAGAACAAGACGGCGGATCCGCTCACAAAGGCCTTTTCTCAGAGAGAGACTTTTATGGGATGGTTGAGTATGAGATACTACAACCACTGCTATCAGATGGCCCTAGTGCAAGTGGGAGATTGTTAGTTATATGTATGCCCTAGAGGCCATTACTATACATAGGATGTATATTGTAGTGGATGCTTGGACATATATAGGGAGGACTTTCTTGCTCGACATGATAGTATGCTATCTGGTTGATCTTTACCTTAACTTGTACACTGATTGTCTCTCTGTTACATGTTGGTAAAGCCCTTAGGATGTGTACTTGACTACCTGGACTATGATGCGGATCATATTAGTGGGGACATGGTAGTCCATAAGTACATCCTTCAAGGTCCCTAGTCGTGGGTGTATCGAGACGGGGCATCGATATACCAGTGTAGACTAGCGTATACCTTCTCGACCCAAACAGACGGGCGATGGATGATGCCATATCCATTGGTGTTTGACATCAGAGATGATATACGGGTGCTCAGTGGAGACTGGGTACACTGGACGGACTCGCCGAGAACTCCCAGATGGTATTATACCTTACGTCAGATGGCAGTTCTCTGGTGACACTGGTACAGAGTAGTCTGTTGACCCGAGATCGTCATAGAGTCTTGTGTGATTCCCACTATGCTTTGATTTCCACCTTACCACGTCCAAGAGGGCATGAAAAACGGTGGTTTTTGGGTACAGTCCCGAATCACATGGAGGCAATGAGCGATAGGAGGGGATTCGTCTCTCCCGGTATAGGGAGTTGATGTTGCGCTGTGTTCGATTGGCTAAAACCGGAAATCCCTGGCCAGGGTTGCTGAGATTTTCTGGTAAGTGTTACCAGTAGTTTCTCGAACTGTTATACACCTCATATCGACACGACTTATCGAGCTATTGGGGTCTGACGTTTACCACCCCTAGGCGAGATATGCGACATATCAGACGAACAGACCGGACTGTACGGTAAGTGTTACTAGTTGGATTCACAGGAGTGTGAGCGGGCTTGCTCGTCGATCTTCTGATCGCTCAATACCCGGGTGGCCGTTACGTTTAGCGGACCGCTTGCGGCTTGCGGGTGTTTGATATGATCATCACCTGCTGCCGGCGTATTGACGAGTCTTTAGAGTCCTACACAGAGGTTTCCTGGCTCAAGCGAAACGAAATAGGACCGCATATGAGATATGTGCGGGACCGAGAATAATGCGTGTATGTGATACCGTATTCTATTCTCGCGATGAATGTATCGATTGGTTGTATGCGATATAACCTAGTTATCGAATCAAGGATTGATTCGATAAGCCGATACATTGGATATTAGTCGGTTATATGCGATATGACCGGATCGTTAAATCAAGTATTGATTTAATGATTTAATGCATAATTATATATTTGATATAATAATTTGCATTAACTAGTATTTGTTCACTTTAAATGGATTTTCTCACTTGAAGTACACAAATTGTATATGTGATATACTTTTGTGCACTTGTTTGTATCATGTTTGATGATACATGCTAACTTGAGTTTGTGTGTATGATTAAACCATGGTTATATGAATGGTTAGGGTTTTGATTACTTATCTATTTCTTTTATTTATTTATTCACTTTTGCAAGATAAATAGAATGGTGGCTTATTTTGTTTCTTTCATGAAGCTTCATGAAGTGTTGAAAGCTTGACCATTTTGTTTGTTTGCTTAACCCTAACCATTCAACCTAACCCTAGTTTATTCTCTACACTTAACTATGGTTGCAAATATGATAAGTAACATATTATTTCCTATTTTTAAAAGAGATATCATATTCTTTCTTCTTCTTCTTCATCTTCAACAAAGAAGAAAGCTTGCATCCTTTAATGGCAACTTGAGAAAAAGAGGGAGAAATCCAATTCTAAAGTGAACCCACTTCCTATTTCTTCATCCTCTACCACTTGCCAAGTAGTATAGGGTGTTTTCTTCATAAGTTTCATGACTTGGTGAAGTTGGAGTTTGATCTTGAGTTGCCTCGACGTAGATCATCTTCGGCATCGAAGTCGACGACCTAGCCCGCCCATTTCTCCGATGAAGCCGATGCTAGAGTCCGGGATCTGATATGGACAACGGAGGGACGTCATCACGGAGCCGAGGAGGTGGAGGACCGGATCTACAAAGGTTGTAGTCACTTTCCTTTAGCAATAAAGTAGTTTACTTGCTTGCATCGCCTCTTTATCTAGTTAACGATCCGTATTAGGGTTTGTAGGCACATGAAATTTTTTGAATTGGCCATGTTTGATGGTTTGTAGAACCTCTAGTGTGTGCCTAGGAACCCTACACTGTCCGGTGTACCCATAACCCAACGAGCACATGTATACTATCTCCAGTACAACGTACTAATGGCTGTGGGACATACCATTTCCCTTGCTAGGATGAGAAGCGTATACACTAGTCTACTCTTGAGTATCGATGCTCTGTCTCGATAATCCTACGACTAGGGACCTAAAAAAGGATGTGCTTGTAGACTACCCAGCCTCCACTAGTGTGACTGCCATCACAACGCTGATAGTCAAGCAAGTTCCTATGGGCTCTATCAATATGTATTTGCGATATGCTTAAAAGAAATATATACACATATTAAGATAGATATAAACCAAGTAGCATACTATTATGTTGAGCAAGACTGTTAATACAACTGTGAATATCCCAAGCTTCCATTAAGTAATATACAAACCAGTATGATACAATAATGGCCCCTAGAGCATATACACTAACATCAATCATTTACGAGTCCTCTCGACTTGTAAGGAAGAAAATTCTCTTGTGAGATCCTTACGACTCTCAAAAGAAAACACACTTAGGAATCCTCATGATTCCTAAGGAGAAAATACACCTACGAGATCCTCTCGACTCGTAGGGAGAAAAAATCTTTATGAGACCTCACAGCTCATAAAGTTGAAAAGTCTTAGGCAGCAGATCTGAACCTGTTTCCTAAGCCATCGCTTCTTATCTCGATTCAGGGAAATCAGCGTCCTTGGCGAGAACCTCTCAATTCATTTCGACCCACAAGGAAATCAGTTTCTTTGCAAGAATCTCTCGATTCGTCTCAACTTGCGGAGAAATTAGTGTCCCTACGCATAAAGAAAATTCTCTTGTGTGATCCTTACGATTCTCAAGAGAAAACGCACTTAGGAGTCCTCACGACTCCTAAGGAGAAAAGACACCTACGAGATGCTCACGACTCGTAGGGAGAAAAGCCTTTGTGAGACCCTCACGGCTCATAAAGTTGGAAAGTCTTAGTCAACAGATCCTAACCCTGTTTCCTAAGCCATCGCTACCTTATAAGGAGTTCAAGATGAACTGTTATCTACCATCTATGGGCCACTTACCAAAGCTACATGCCACTGAAATGGAGAAGTTACTTATGAGCATATAAACTACTTCACGCCAGAGTAAAACATAAAGAAATAGAAGGGTGTGGCTCATGGAGCTGAGGGTTTGGAACTATATCTCTTAGGAGTCGAGATTTGAGATCAAGATCCTGAAATTATATACCAACCCAAAACTGGTCATACGCTATGAATTACTCTACACTAGTTCACCCACGTATATACTTACTTGGGCAAAGTAGTGGGGGGCATTTGTTCCCGCCAAAAAGTTTCTGCACAAAAGAGCCCAAGGTATCAAATGACAGCAATACGTTTAAGAAAATGTGAACCAGTATTTTCCGGGCTGTATTTTGACAGACTCCTGAATATGAAACAACTAAATTATGATGGTACCGAAAGTGTCTCAAAAAATCCTTCGATTTGATATATTATGGGCCTCATAATTCATCCGGTATCAAAAGTTATGAGGCATCACGTGCCCACACGTGACCGGGCATCACGTGCCCACACGTGACCGGGCATCACGTACAGACACGTGACCATTTACAGGCAAATCCTGTAGGCACTGAATAAAATAAATAATTGGAAATAATTAATCAGTGGGGTCACATGCCAACAAGTGATAGGCTCTTAAACCTTCTGAAACAATAGAATTAAATTCTAATTAAATAATTAATCAGTAGGTCACGTGCCAACACCTGATTGATTCCTGAGCCCTCTAAACTAATAGAATTAAATTATAATTAATTGGTCAATCAGTGGGGTCACGTGCTAACACGTGATAGGCTCTTAAACCTTCTGAACTAATAGAATTAAATTCTAATTAAAGGAAATCAAAAACCTTAGTTGGAAAAATATTTCCCTAGATCTTTCCAAACAAAAAGATTGTGCTCTGTAAAGTGGAGCACCGTTGGATTAAAAATCCAATGGTGATTAAAAATCATCAATTTATAGAAAGATTCTATACAAGGAAATATTTCCCTGAAATTTGCCAGGAATAACAGATAAAAGATCTTTTGGATTAAAAATCCAATGGTGAATAAAATTCACTGAGTGATCTAAAAAATCGTGTTGGTTACAAAATCAATTAAAATTTTTAATGAAAAATTGACTAAACAAACTGATTCTTTCTTTCTCCTATAAATAAAAGCCAAGAGGGAGAGATACAAAAAAAACAGAAAGAAAAAAAAGAGGAGAATTTAATTCTCAAGAGAGAAAAGAAGATCTCTTCAGAGAAAAGAAACCCTAGGTGAGAAAGGGAAAGAGATCTAAGTTCCATAAAACAAAAAGAGAATTTAATTCTCAAACCAAGAGTTTAACTCTTCTCAAAAGAACTTAGTTCTTTCTTTGGTTGAAGATCTGCAGAAGCAGATCTCCCCACAAGTTGAGAATTTATTTTTCATCGGGGAGATTCTGCCATGCAGATCCAAAATTTAAAGGGAGAATTGAGTTTAGGGAATTTAATTCCTCCAAATACTTAGGAATTTAATTCCTCCAACAGAAACAGGGTTTAACCCTTAAAATAAGAACTTAGTTCTTCCTTTGGATTGAAGATCTGCAGAAGCAGATCTCCCCACAAGTTGAGAATTTAATTCTCATCGGGGAGATTCTGCCATGTAGATCCAAAACTTAGAGGGAGGGTTGGGTTTAAAGAATTTAATTCTTCCAAATACATAGGAATTTAATTCCTCTAAATGAAACTAGGGTCTAATCCTACAAAAGAATTTAATTCTTAAAACAAGGGACTTAAAACTCTCCATGCACGTAAAGAGATCAGTACCCAACCTGGTCACGTGGGAACACGTGACCCTTATCCTCAATGAGTAAAAAAGAACGAACAAGACTAGGTCACGTGCCCCCACGTGACCCTTAAACAGACTCCTCAGAATGAGAAAGAAAAAGCTTGGAGGCAATACCTCACGTGCTCACACGTGACCCTCAAAACTAAAGGGAATAAAGCCAAAGGCAATACTGATTTAGGGCGCCTCACGTGTCCCCACGTGACCCCTGACAAACACCTTTTTAAAAGGGCAAATGAGGGAAAACAGAGGAATTAATACCCAGTGCATTGGCACTATCATGTGTCCATACGTGATGATTACAAAGACTACGTGTTTAACACTTATTTGCAGATTTTGAGAGTAAAATAAAGGAGGTTTGGCCCGTTCTCAGGCGCCTCACGTGTCCCCACGCGACCACCTCATTTTTAGTGTTTAACACTATTTTGAGTGTTCTGTCCCTAGTGTTTAACACTATTTTAAGTGCATCATGTGGGAACACGTGATCGTCAAATATGTGTTAGTGTTTAACACTATTCTCAAACCAGTCTTAGTCTAAATTGGCTAAGTTTTTCCAGAGGCAAGACTCCCCTCCAACTGAACCTCAAAATTGATCAGTTCATATGATATGCAAAGTAAAGCCCAAAGCTATAATGAATGGTTAGTGCTCAGCCAAATACAAAATGTTGTCAGAGCCCCAAACCCCTGTTTAGCATTGCTAAATAATGTTCAACAGTCCAAACAAAGGTCCAACATTTCAAACCTAATTGGACTTAGCTCAAGTGGGCCATAAGTCCTCAATTCAGTTTTAACCGAGCCCATGTGCTCATAATCTAATTAATTGATCTTAGTTCCAAATTGTACTACAGATTTCCCAATTAAATATTGGTTCAAGGGTACATCTCTTCACTTCTCTGATATATGTCGTTGTAATTCTTCAATGTCTTCAGAGAGGTGACGGCTCCCGATAACTAGATTTTACATGGACTATGATGTCCTTAATCTTGGATTGTAGGGTCCTTAAGCCCATGGACTATGATGTCCTTAACCTTAGACTGTGGGGTCCTTAAACCCACGGACTATGATGTCCTTAACTTTTGACCGCAAAGTCTCTAAACTAAAACAATAGAGCCCAAATGCTCTTTTGTTGGATCTAAATGATCCTGTTAAGTAGATCTTAGTCTAAAATTAGACTAACGTATCCTTAACAAATGGTTAAGTTGACATTAGTCTAAAATTAGACCACCGTATCCTTAACAAATGTTTAAGTTGATCTTAGTCTCAAATGAGACTAACGTGTCCTTAAACCCAACCCCAAACCCAAATCTAAGAAGATACGGATTTAGATTAATCCACGCTCTACGGGCAACAACATAAATTAGTCTCCATATACAATCCATGGGCATCCAAAAACAAAACAAACACCCACGACGCGAAGTGACCATTTGGAGAAGGAGAAAGTGGTTACCACGATGCGGTAGCGTAATTAATTGCAGAGGCTTGCGCCTGCAGGGAAGAGCGTCCCCACAATCAAAAACCCCTCAACGAGGGGGAATCTGACGAAGTCTGCTACAACGGCCGCATCCGTCTAAACCTTTGATACATGGTGTCATAAATCAACTTGGCATCTTCGGAGAGGTGGAGGGATAGCACCAAATAGCATCTGCCCCCAAGTTCAGGAAAGATGTTTGTCTTCCCAGTCTTTCGGCGGAGAACATACCTGCAGGTGATGGAGTCACCCTCTCTAAAGGTGTCTTACAGACTAAAGGGAAGAGGGATGTACATGATTGGCATATCACTTGCTTAGGAAATTGAGTTAATCATTAGATGTCAAGGACCACACTAGATGTTGTTTTTGTACTAGATACAATAAGTTGAGATATTAATCCAATCCTGGAGAAACGTTCGAAAGCAGCATATGAACATAAGTGAATGTTCTAGGGATATGATAACGACAACCTCCTATGGGAGACGGTTATCCTTCCAGGCTTCCAAGGTGACCTAGCTGACAGAGTGACTGTCAGAGTTATAGTTTACCCTCTTTTGAGGAGCAGTAGTTTGGACAGGTGGTCCAAGCGGATACTGAGGGTAGCATGGCGCACGATACTGATTAAATTCAGTTGACGATATAGCCTAAGAAGTTTACTGGATTTAGAGTTCATTTGTGAAGTAGGTCACATCAGATATCCAGATATATTCTAAGATAGGTATTGCTCATTTCGAGAGATGGCTTTCTCCGCGAACTTAAGATAAAGTGAGACATAGAAAGAAACATCAGAGCGGATCCACTCACTGAGTCTATTTCTCCAAAGCAATAGTTTTCACAAACGAGCTTTGTGAAACTGATTAGTAGAGGAGTTGGGTGTTCGGTATCACACGGGCTGTGAGTATGCGACACCGCAATAATTAGCCTTAAGTGCAAGTGGGAGATTGTTGGATATAGTGCCCTCAAAGTCAATTATTGGATTGCAGGCACGTGATTGCAATGATTGAGGGAGGACCTATACCGGTACGACAGTCATACTCGAGATGATAGTATGATATCTGGTTTGTCTTTATCATCGTGTACATGCTTTAGCTGATATTACAGATCACTATTACACGTTGATAGAGCCCTTAGGATTCTTGCTTGACTACCAGCAGTATGATGGCGATCATATACATGAGAGTTGGGTAGTCTATAAGCACATCTTTAAAGTGTCCCTAGTCGCGGGAGTTTCGAGACTGGGCATCGATACTCCGAGAGTAGACTAGTGTATACGGATAGAGACCCCGGCGAGGGGCGGTGGCTGGTCTCACAAGCCATTGGTGTCAGTTGGTTCACCTAAGATAGTATACAGGTGCTCATTGGGTTATGAGTACAACGTACGGACTCGCAGGGGCACCGCTGATTGGTACTATACCTATCGTCAAGCAGTTCCCAGGTGACATGAGTACAGCATAGTCTTTTGACTTGACACTGCTACATTGCCTCAAGTGTGTTCCCACTGTTCTTTGATTGCTACCCTACCATGGATCAAAGGAGTCGTGCAAACAGGTAGTAGTTGGGTGCAGTCCTGAAGCACTTGGAGGCAGTGGCGGTTAGACAGGATTCGTCTCTCCCGGTATTGTGGGTTGATATCACGCTGTGTCTGGAGAGCCATTACACAAAGTCCTTGGCTAAGGCAAGTGAGATTTACTGGTAGGTATTCCAGTAGTTTCTCAAGGTATTCTGGGCTATACTCCGACACGACTTATACTGCTATGGGGCTCTGACGTTTACCATCCCCTTAGGCCCGATATGTGATACTCATAGACGAACAGACCGGATTGTACGGAGATTGTCACGGATATGCTCAGTAGGGTTTTCAGGATGAGTTCGCTCGTCAGCTTTCCTTTCACTCAAGACATGGGCAGCCGTTACGTACAGTTAGTACCACTGACGTGCTTGTGGTTAAACCCACTGCCAACATATTGACGAGTATTTAGAGTCCGCCACAGAAAGTTTCCCAAGTTCGGACGAAACGTTATAGAGGCCGTATGGTTTTATGGCTGGGTTCGATCATATACGTGCACTTTTCCACGGATCTTGATCGGACGGATCATATTAGTGGGCTTTGGTTTAAGCCAGATCCTAGTATTAGATTTGTTGGATTACTTTCGTCTCGTAGTATTCGTATTTAATCGGAATACGGATGCGGGTATGTATATACAGATGAGGGGTATTTTTATGATCCGTCACGAGTTTACTTTAGTTGATGCCATTTCTTTTGTTGGATTAAACATTTAGTTTAAATGTTTAGTGGAGGAAAATGTGAGTGCAAGTTTTGTCCATATGTATCAATTCATGCCACATGCACATGGTGACGCATGGTATTGGGTCTAGTGTTGATTAAATGTGACATGGATTGATTTTGGAGCTAATTATGATTGTGGGGGATATTTTTGGAGAGAGAGGGCTGCCATGTGATGCTATGGGATTATTCTCTTGGGTTTGATATATATTTGCTCTCAAAAATATCTCACACAATCAACAAGTCATTTTACCTCACTTGCTTTTTTTCTTGAGGTCACATCTTCCTCCAATGGCTTCTTCTTCAACCTCCACCCATCCCTCTCAAGAGTTGAGAATCCATGGGTGTATTGAGACAAAGTTATCACATACTATCTCTACTTCACCTTTGACATGTTGGCTAGCAAACTTCATGTCCGAGTTGCTTCGGTTTTGAAGCGGGAGCCTGTAAAAAGATTCCTTGACGTGGTACCACTTCGACGAGGAGACCGGAGATCGAGAGAGATTGGAGATGCCGCGAGGAGCTAAGGATGGTGGGTAAAGATCGAAGAACACGGATCGATCAGTATAGCCATTCTATCGTCTTTGTAGTTAGCTAGTTTAGAGTTAATGGTACGATCCGGGTGAAAGCCTACGTTAGCGCCAGTTTTATAAAAGTTTTTGTTCTGCGTTTGGTCTCGGATTGACGGCCGAGGCGCTACCGTAGACTTACAAATACAAACCCTGAGATAAATATGCTGTCATCCTTATCACTCTAGAAGCTCGAATCAATAAAGGCCTCCGTTTGGAGATCCCCGTTACCATACACCAAAAACATTTCTTTAGTTCTTCGCAAGTACTTAAGAATGTTCTTCACATCTGTCCAGTGATTCTCTCCTGGGTTGGATTGATACATGCTTACTACACCCAGTGCATAAGCTACATTAGGGCGTGTACATAACGTCGCATACATTATAGATCATACGGCTGAAGCGTAGGATATAATGCTCATGCGAGCTCTCTCTTCATCGGTCTTTGGGCAAAAGTCCTTGGAGAGAGTGACTCCATGACTAACGGGTAAGGCACCCCGTTTAGAGTCTTCCATACTAAACCTCTTTAGGATGGTGTTAATGTACCTGGTTTGGGACAATCGCAACAACCTTTTAGATCTATCCCTATAGATCTTCATGCCCAATATGTATGAGGCATCACCCAGGTCCTTCATGGAGAACCTTTGTGATAAGAACAGTTTGACCGATTGTAGTATAGGAACATCGTTTCCTATCGGAAGAATGTCATCCAGGTACAATGTGAGGAATGTGACAATACTCCCTACAATCTTCTTATAAAAAAAAGGTTCATCTGGATTTTTGACGAAATCAAACTCTTTGATAACATCATCAGAACAGATGTTCCAACTCCGTGATGCCTGCTTCAATCTATAAATGGATTTAAACAACCTACATGCTTTCCCGCTGCTCCCACTATCAATGAAGCCCTCTGGCTGATCCATATAAATGCATTCTTCTAAATCGCCATTTAGAAAAGCAGTTTTAAAGTCCATCTGCCAGATTTCATAGTCGTAGTGAGCAGAAATAGCAAGTAGGATCCGAATGGATTTAAGCATGGCTACAGGAGAAAAGGTTTTGTCATAGTCCAGTCCTGGTCTTTGATGGAATCCTTTCACCACAAGCCTTGCCTTATAGGTCTCTACCTGCTCATCTACACAGATCTTTTTCTTAAAGATCCATTTGCACCCTATGGGTTTTACCCCAGAGGGTACAACTTCCAAAGTCCATACTTGTTGGTGTACATAGACTCCATTTCGGATCTCATGGAATCCAGCCACTTCACAAAGTCACCACTCATGATAGTTTGCTGAAACTGGTAGGGTCATAATCATCCATGATGCAATCTTCTCTATCACCATCAATGAGAAAACTATAGTACCTCTCTGGTGGGTGAGAAGTCTTACCAGATCTATGGAGTGGCTGAGGTTCATAAGTTTCTGTTGCAACATCAGGTTCAACCAAGTCGTCATTTGTAACTTGTGTCTCTAGAACCTCTTCTAGATCTACCACATTGCCATCTGTATCATTTGGAAAAATCTTATTTTCTAAAAATATGGCATGTTGAGAAACAAACACCTTTTGTTCCTCCTTGTGGTAGAAAAGATATCCAAACGAATGTTTTGGATATCCCACAAATATACATTTGACCGATCTGTTGGATATATGTATTCCATAGAGGCCATTATAAGATAGTGGATGTATTTATACATGTATATATATATTCAGTGTACATTCTTGCTCGACATGAAAGTATGCTATCTGGTTCTTCTTTATCTGACATGTTGATTTGATCATGCTTTTATTCATTCGCACATGTTGATAAAGCCCTGAGGATATTGGCTTGACTACTGTGATTATGATATAGATCAGACTAGTGAGACATCTGTAGTTTATAAGCATATCCTGGAATGTCCCTTGTCGTAGGTGTATCGAGACGGGGCATCGATATACCAGAGTAGACTAGCGTATATGATACTTGACCCATATGATGGGCGATGGATGTTCCCACATTCATCTATGTTTGACATCGAGATCGTATACGGGTGCTCAGTGATGACTGGGTACACTGGACGGACTCACCGAGAACTCCTATATGGAATTATATATATCGTCGGATAGCAGTTTTCAGGTGACACTGGTACAGGTTAGTCTGTAGACCCGAGATTGTCATAGAGTCTTGTGTGTTCTCCCACTGTACTTTGATAACCACCGTACCACGGCTCTACTGAGTCATGCAAACAGGTGGCCATTGGGTACAGTCCCGAGACACACGAAGGCAATGAGCGATAGGAGGGGTTTCGTCTCTCCCGGTATTAGGAGTTGATACTGTGCCGTGCTCGATTGGCTATATCAGTAAGTCCCTGGCCAGGGCTGTTGAGATTTACTGATAAGTGTTATCAGTAGTTTCTCGATCTGTTATGGACCATTCATCGGCACGACTTATTGAGTTATTGGGGTCGACGTTACCATCCCTAGACTTGATATGCAGCATATCTGATGAAGAGACCGGACTGTACGGTAGTGTTGCCGGTTGGCTCGACGGGAGTTGTAGCAGGTTCGCTTGTTTTCTTCTGATCGCTCAATTCCCGGGTGGCCGTTACGTTTAGCTGACCGCTTGCGGCTTGCGGGTGCTTGATATGATCATCACCCACTGCCGGCGTATTGACGAGTCTTACAGTCCCACAAAGGAGTTACCTAGTTCAGGCGAAACGTTGTGGTGCGCATATGCGATATGCGCATGGACCCGGTTTAAATGCGCGTATAAGATACCGTATATTAATCGGGCGGCTTGCTTTTGGTCGAGTCGTATGTGATATGACCAGGTTGCTAAATCAATTGTTGATTTATCATTTGACCATTAGATTCTCACTAGAAATCCTTTCTTGTCTTTTTGGGTGTATGCATGCATATATGCATTCATTCTTGTTCATGCACATATGGATGTGCATGCACACATACATGCATACATCATTCTATCATGGTTGTATATATAGAAGATGGTGGCAATATAAGACTCATACCTTATGATTATATATGGATATATATTTGTATTTGTTTTAAAACAAACGAAAAGAAAAAGATTAATCCATGGTTATCTTCTATACTCTTCTTTGAACTAACCTTTGTTCATCCACTTTTTAACCATGAGTTAATCTTCCTTTTGTCTTTTAACTCAAGTACAATAATATCTTTATTTTGTAACCATGGTTTGAGATGAAGAGTAGAAAATATATATACTTATATTTTCTATTTTTCATATGAGATTATCATTCTCTTGAGTTTTCTAGAGCCATCATCTTCCTCCTCCTCTCTTTTGCTCTCTAATTCTCTCAAGTGAGTAAAAGACTTACCAAGTTAGGATTTTGAAGTGAGAAAACCAACCACAACACCATTCTACACTAGTCTTGCCCACTAGTGAAGAGTGTTTAGCTTCCATTTCATCTCTTGATCTTGTGAAGTTTTAAGCTTGGACAAAGAGGACTCCGGATGGATCATCGTGGACCTAGAGGATCTCAAGCGGACTTCTTCCAACCCTCAAGTAGCCAAGGAGTCTAGCGTAGGGAGCTACAAAGGTTGTACTCTCAAAACCCTAGCTTTATCTACTTGTGATGTTGCTAATGTTAAAAAACCCTAAAATTCTAGTGATGATTCTTTGTATGTTCATTTAGCACCTTAAAAATTTGATTTTGACACATATGATGCTTCCAAACTCTTCATGAGGTGCTAGGTAAACCTAACAATGGTATCAGAGCAGACCTAGAACTTTAGGCGACACTTTAACGAAATTAAAACTCCGATCAAACCAAAAATACGGTTTTTTGAACCCTCTCTGGACATTTTTTCAAAACTGTGTTTTTCCAGAATTAAAATTATGTAAAAAATTCAGCAGGGAATTTTAAGAATTGTTGTAAAAAACGAAGCCCTAATCCTTACATGCCACCGCGGAACCGCGGCCATTGCTTGCTTGGGCCGCGGCTCCACGGCCGTACAGAGGCTTTAAGGCCTCGTTTTTATACAGAAATCTTCCTACCTGCTTTAGGATATTTTTGGGTATTTTTAATCCGATTCAAGTGTTGAATGTTCTGGGGATGGTTTTGGATTCGGTGATTCGATCGGAATTTTAATCTCATGCCTTTTTCGGATAATTTAGAAAGTATTAAAAGTTCGAACGAGTGCCGTTAACTCCCTTTTTCATGGGGTTTAAATTTTTCGGAAATACGTGCAAGTTAAGTGGTGGACCCTCTAGAAGACAACAAACCTTAACTCGATTATATGACCGTCTTGAACTGCCTTTTGAACCTTAGGGTTTGGGGCAGTACGGCGTGCCACATGTGAGGCGTTGGCTTGACCCTTCTACGGCTGGACCACTGCTACTGTGTCACATTCTCGGATTTTTGAACTCTGCTCAAGTGTTGAGCTTTAGGAAATTTTGGGTATTTGATCGTTCGATCGAAAACTTTAATACTGTCTATTTATCTGAAATGTGATACAATATGTGGAATTCATATAGTTAGGCATGAAATGCGAAGTATGTGATATTTCGGATTTACGATGTCTAAAGAGAATGTGGATTCCAAATATTGAAGTTTTACACTTTCTTTTCTGTGACCGTAAGTGTAGTATGTCGCTTATCGCCGGTTTCGTTGCTATACATCAACGACAATCGGGGTACGCATAATTACTTACGTTGATGATATATGATATTATGTGTTGCTGAGATATGATGTGCAGGATTGTCGCGATTGAATAGCCGGGGGGTTTTATGTGAGATGAGAGTTTTATTTTCATTCATGTAAAATTCAAATGTAATGTAATATTCTTTTATTTGGGGCACTTCCGGGTTGAGGTTGATGTCACCAGTGTTGTATATTATTTACTTTTCCGCGTTAGGATGACCCAAGGAGGGGAGCACAAGTGACCGGGTTCTGGGGTTCAGTGGGAGGCCATCTCGAGGAGTCGAGACCGGGTCTCCTAAACTCCAGAATTGGTAGGGTCGCTTGCCGCTCTTGTAGGGGTCTAGGGTGTGGGCTTGGCTATTCATCGCGACTGTGGAATCCGTATTTTCTATTGTTGGCTAAATACTAAATACAGACGTCCTAGTATATCCCACATTATATCTGTGTTTCTGCTGCCTGTGTTCTGTGATATCTGAGACGAATGATATATTATATATGAGATATATAGTAGACGTTGCTTATGTTTTACACCCGCGCTAGTCCCGTCCCGGTATGCCGTTAGTTAAGTAACCTAACGGAACATTGCGGCGAATGCGGATGGCATAAGCGTACGTTTTATTTTCGTTTCTTTTCTGTGATTGGCTTAAGGACTTAAATGATGGGACTACATTAATATGATTAATGTAAAGAAAATAAACCTAAAAAGATGTTGTAGAATCAGATTTGAAAACCACTCGGCTCTTTATGAAAAAGCTACATTTCAAAACTGCGGAGCTCAAGCCACTCCTTTTGAAAACCATTTGATTCTACAACGATATCAAGTTCAAAGCGTTAAAGATTTTCTTAAAAATCATCCGCAACCCTCCGTCATTTTAGGAAGTAGAGTACTTAGTATTCGTGCTACGTTTGTTGACTATAGTTAAGGCGTAGTGTATGGTAGCTAAGTGATGTCTTCCTACACTGCATATGATGCAGATTAATTAGGACATTCATGCGACTTTGTTGACCATAGTTAAGGGTCATATGAGTGGGTCTAATTAATCAAGAAATGATGGGTAGAACTTGACTGGTACTTATGATTTGTTGACCATAGTTAAGGTCATAGGTACTAGGGGTAAAAACCACATCGGGAATTTCAAGTGTTGAGATTTGCAATGAGATTGCATACCTTCCATATGATGGTTGGATCCCGATCCCACTGTGGGCAATAGTTGCTCCCAGGAGAGTTTTGCAGTTTACAATTAGCTAACTCATTAGGTGTCTAGAAAGGTGTTAACGGGGCTACGCCTCTGGGAAAACGAGGTTTACTATAATTAGGTCCGTGCAAAAGCACGGGGAACCACCCTCAAGTACCGACACTGGCCTGGCTGAACGGTTGGCGAAGTTGTAGACTGTAATTAATCCTGGCTAGTTTTCTTTTTATGGTTTGAAAGAAAAACTTGATTAAAGCAGTGGGAGACATCGATTAGACAAGATAATAACCAATCTGATCTTTGCAAGAGCTTTCGCTGAGTGTATTCTTTTCTCTCTCTTAATGGCAGATACCAATGACTGGACTCAAGCTTCTACTAGATAAAAATAAACTGAATGGGACCAATTATAAAGACTGGCTGAGGAATTTGAAAATAGCCTTGACTTATGATAAAGCATCATATGTCCTCACGGCTCCAGCCCCGCCCGTCCCAGGTCCAAAATCCTCAGTTGCGGACAAAGAAGTCCGCAAGACATGGGAAGCTGACTGTGTCACGGCCAAATGCCTCACGCTTGCATCGATGGACAACACACATCAAAAGCAGCACGAGAATATGGACATTCATGACATATTCCTCCATACAAAGGAGTTGTATGGAGAGCAATCCCGCGTATTACGATACGAAGCATCAAATAAATTATTTGAGATGCGAATGGCCCCTGGCACACCAGTAGGAGACCATGTTCTGAAGATGATAGCTCTTATAGAAGAGCTTGAGGACCTTGGATGGACGATGGACAATGAACAATATACGGATATTATTCTGCAGTCCCTCCCCTCCACCTTTGCTTAATTCATAGTTAACTTCAACATGCACAACATGGAGAAGGAACTACCTGAACTCCTTAATATGTTAAGGAGTGCAAAGAGCACACTAAAATCAGTGAAAACTCCCGTTATGACTGTTGGACAATCTTCCTCTTCTCGCCCAAAGGCTAAGGCCAAGGGAAAGAAAAATAAGAAGCCCACCAATCCTAAGGGTGGAGTTAAAAAGGTTAAGGGGAAGGAAAAGTCCAAAGCTGGAGAATCGGGGAAAGGGGAATGTTTTCATTGCCACAAAACAGGACATTGGAAGCGCAACTGTACCGAGTACTTAAATCTCAAGAAGAAGCATGGGGATGCTTCCGCTTCAGGTGTGTTTGTGACAGAAAACTGTTTTTCAATAAACTCTGCTTCCTGGGTATTAGAACCGGTTCAGGTTCTCACATTTGCAATTCTATGCAGGGGCTGAGAAATAGCAAGGTTTTGAAGACAGGAGACCGTACTCTCCACGTTGGAAATGGTTCCAATGTACATACAGTCGCAGTGGGAGAGTATCACTTGGGGTTGCCATCTGGGTGTATATTGGTTTTGAACCCATGTTATTTTGTACCAAGTATGCTTTGTAATATAATATCTGTTTCTTTGTTAGACAATGAAGGATATAATTTTGTATTGCAGAACAATGTTATGAACATTCACCTGAATCAAATGTTGGTTGGGTATGGTACGCTTAATAAGGAAATATACATCCTAAATCTACACACAGTTTTCAGCATACAACACACTAATATAAGAAAACTTTCAGAAATAAATGAAGCTTTTCTTTGGCACTGTAGACTTGGTTATATTAACGAAACAAGACTAAACAAGTTACACAAAGATGGATATTTAAACTCTTTTGAATATAAATCTTATGCAACTTGCCAGTCTTGTATCAAGGGTAAAATGACCAAAACTCCGTTTACCGGACACGGAGAAAGAGCTACTGAACTCCTAGGCCTCATACATAGTGATGTATGTGGGCCAATGTCTACACAGGCTAGAGGCAGTTTTTCATACTTCATTACATTCATTGACGATTTCTCAAGATTCGGTCATGTATTTTTATTAAAGCACAAGTCTGAAGCTTTCGAGAAATTCACTGAATGTAAACAAAAAGTAGAAAAACAAACCGGCTTGAGTATCAAGATGCTTCGATCAGATCAAGGTGGAGAGTATCTCAGTACAGAATTTGCAAACTTCCTAAAAGAGAATGGGATTCTCTCTCAGCTCACTCCTCCTTACACACCACAGCACAACGGTGTGTCAGAACGACGGAATACAACCCTATTAGATATAGTCTGTTCCATGATGAGTGATGCTGAGTTACCTGTCTCATTTTGGGGACATGCATTGGAGACTGTAGCGTTTCTACTGAACAGGGTTCCAACCAAAACCGTGTCCACCACGCCATATGAGATATGGCATGGGAAGAGACCATCTCTTAAGAGAATTAAGATTTGGGGTTGCCCGACCTATGTAAAAAAGCAAAATCCGGACAAACTCGAGACATGGTAAGTCATGTGTAACTTTGTGGGATATCCAAGGAACTCTTATGGATATCTATTCTACCACAAGGAGGAACAAAAGGTGTTTGTTTCTCAGTATGCCACATTCTTAGAAAAAGAGTTTTTCACAGATAAAGATGATGGCAAGGTGGTAGATCTAGAAGAGGTTCTAGAGACACAAACTACAAATGACGACTTGGTTGAACCGGCTGTTGCAATAGAAACTGAGGAACCTCGGCCACTTCGTAGGTCTGGTAGGACTTCTCGCCCACCGGAGAGGTACTACGGTTTCCTCATTGATGGTGACAGAGAAGACTGCATCATGGAGGAGGATGATCCTAACAGTTTTCAGCAAGCTATCACGAGTGGAGACTCTGTGAAGTGGCTGGATGCCATGAGATCCGAAATGGAGTCTATGTACACCAACAAAGTATGGACTTTGGACGTTGTACCCCCTGGGGTAAAACCTGTGGGGTGCAAATGGATCTTTAAAAGAAAGATTGGTGTAGATGGGCAGATAGAGACCTATAAGGCAAGACTTGTGGCGAAGGGTTTTCGTCAAAGACCAGGTTTGGACTATGACGAGACTTTTTCGCCCGTAGCCATGCTTAAATCCATTCGGATCGTACTTGCTATTGCTGCTCACTACGACTATGAAATCTGGCAGATGGACGTTAAAACAGCATTTCTAAATGGGGATTTAGAAGAATGCATTTATATGGATCAGCCAGAGGGCTTCATTGACAGTGGGAGCAGCGGGAAAGCATGTAGATTGCTTAAATCCATATATGGGTTAAAGCAGGCATCACGGAGTTGGAACATCTGTTTCGATGATGTTATCAAAGAGTTTGATTTCATCAAAAATCCAGATGAATCTTGTGTTTATAAGAAGGCTGTAGGGAGAGCTGTGACATTCCTCGTATTGTACATGGACGACATTCTTCTGATAGGAAATGATATTCCTATGCTACAGTCTGTCAAATCTTTCTTATCACTAAAGTTCTCCATGAAGGATCTGGCTGATGCCACATACATTCTGGGTATTAGGATCTATAGGGATAGATCCAAAAGGTTGTTGGGATTGTCCCAAACCAGGTACATCAACATAATCCTAAAAAGGTTTAGTATGGAAGACTCCAAGTGGGGTGCCTTACCCGCTTGCCATGGGGTCACTCTCTCCAAGGACTCTTGCCTAAAGACCGATGAAGAGAGAGCTTACATGAGCATTATACCTTTTGCTTCGGCAGTAGGATCTATAATGTATGCGATGTTATGTACACGCCCAGATGTAGCTTATGCGCTTAGTGTTGTAAGCAGGTATCAATCCAACCCAGGGGAGAATCACTGGATAGCTGTGAAGAACATTCTTAAGTACTTGCGAAGGACTAAAGAATTGTTCTTGGTGTATGGTAATGGAGATCTCCAAATGGAGGCCTTTACCGATTCGAGCTTCTAGAGCGATAAGGACGACAGCAAATCTATCTCAGGGTTTGTATTTACCCTCAATGGAGGGGCGGTAAGTTAGAAGAGTTCCAAACAGGATACCGTTGCAGACTCTACGATGGAGGCTGAGTACATTGCTGCAAATGATGCCACCAAGGAAGCCGTCTGGATGAGGAAGTTCGTCTCGGAGCTAGGAGTAGTTCCAACCATTATTGATCCAATACCATTGTATTGTGATAATAATGGGGCTATGGCGTTAGCCAAGGAGCCCAGGTCCCATCAGCGGTCCAGACACATCCTGAGGCGTTTTCATTTGATCCGAGAGATTGTAGATCGCCGCGAGATCGAGATTAGGAGAGTAGACACAAAGAATAACGCCGCGGATCCACTCACCAAGGCCCTCCCTCAGCCGCAGCATGAGCGACTTTTTGAGATGTTGGGTATGAGATACGCCAATAATTGGCCTTAGTGCAAGTGGGAGATTGTTGGATATATGTATGCCCTGGAGGCCATTATATGATAGTGGATGTATTTATACATGTATATATATATATATATTCAGTGTACATTCTTGCTCGACAGGATAGTATGCTATTTGGTTCTTCTTTATCTGACATGTTGATTTGATCATGCTTTTATTCATTCACACATGTTGATAAAGCCCTGAGGATATTGGCTTGACTACTGTGATTATGATAGAGATCATACTAGTGGGACATCTGTAGTTTATAAGCATATCCTAGAATGTCCCTAGTCGTAGGTGTATCGAGACGGGGCATCGATATACCAGAGTAGACTAGCGTATATGATACTTGACCCATATGATGGGCGATGGATGTTCCCACATTCATCGATGTTTGACATCGTGATCGTATACGGGTGCTCAGTGATGACTGGGTACACTGGACGGACTCACCGAGAACTCCTATATGGAATTATATCTATCGTCGGATAGCAGTTCTCAGGTGACACTGGTACAGGTTAATCTGTAGACCCGAGATTGTCATAGAGTCTTGTGTGTTCTCCCACTGTACTTTGATTACCGCCCTACCACGGCTCTACTGAGTCATGCAAACATGTGGCCATTGGGTACAGTCCCGAGACACACGAAGGCAATGAGCGATAGGAAGGATTTCGTCTCTCCCGGTATTGGGAGTTGATGCTGTGCCGTGCTCGATTGGCTATATCAGTAAGTCCCTGGCCAGGGCTGTTGAGATTTACTGATAAGTGTTATCAGTAGTTTCTCGATCTGTTATGGACCATTCATCGGCATGACTTATTGAGTTATTGGGGTCGACGTTACCATCCCTAGACTTGATATGCAGCATATCTGACGAAGAGACCGGACTGTACGGTAGTGTTGTCGGTTGGCTCGACGGGAGTTGTAGCAGGTTCGCTTGTTTTCTTCTGATCGCTCAATACCCGGGTGGCCGTTACGTTTAGCTGACCGCTTGCGGCTTGGGGGTGCTTGATATGATCATCACCTACTGCCGGAGTATTGACGAGTCTTAGAGTCCCACAAAGGAGTTACCTAGTCCAGGTGAAACGTTGTGGTGCGCATATACGATATGCGCATGGACCCGGTTAAAATGCGCGTATAAGATACCGTATATTAATCGGGCGGCTTGCTTTTGGTCGAGTCGTATGTGATATGACCGGGTTGCTAAATCAAGTGTTGATTTATCATTTGACCATTAGTTTCACACTAGAAATCCTTTCTTGTCTTTTTGGGTGTATGCATGCATGTATGCATTCATTCTTGTTCATGCACATATGGATGTGCATGCACACATACATGCATACATCATTCTATCATGGTTGTATATATAGAAGATGGTGGCAATATAAGACTCACACCTTATGATTATATATGGATATATTTGTATTTGTTTTAAAATAAAATAAAAGAAAAAGATTAGTCCATGGTTATCTTCTACACTCTTCTTTGAACTAACCTTTGTTCACCCACTTTTTAACCATGAATTAATCTTCCTTTTGTCTTTTAACTCAAGTACAATAATATCTTTATTATATAACCATGGTTTGAGATGAAGAGTAGAAAATATATATACTTATATTTTCTATTTTTCATAGGAGATTATCATTCTCTTGAGTTTTCTAGAGCCATCATCTTCTTCCTCCTCTCTTTTGCTCTCTAATTCTCTCAAGTGAGCAAAAGACTTACCAAGTTAGGATTTTGAAGTGAGAAAACCAACCACAACACCATTCTACACTAGTCTTGCCCACTAGTGAAGAGTGTTTAGCTTCCATTTCATCTCTTGATCTTGTGAAGTTTCAAGCTTGGACAAAGAGAACTCCGGGTGGATCATCGTGGACCTCGAGGATCTCAAGCGGACTTCTTCCAACCCTCAAGTAGCCAAGGAGTCTAGCATAGGGAGCTACAAAGGTTGTACTCTCAAAACCCTAGCTTTATCTACTTGTGATGTTGCTAATGTTAAGAAACCCTAAAATTCTAGTGATGATTCTTTGTATGTTCACTTAGCACCTTAAAAATTTGATTTTGACACATGTGATTCTTCCAAACTCTTCATGAGGTGCTAGGTAAACCTAACACGATCGTGTCTCGAGTTTGTCTGGATTCTGTCTTTTGACACAAGCCGGACAACTCCAAATCTTAACTCGTTTAAGAGTTGGTCTCTTCTCATACCATATCTCATATGGAGTGGTAGACAAGGTCTTGGTTGGAACTTTGTTCAACAGAAAAGATGCAGTCTCCAATGCATGCCCCCAAAAGGAGAGAGGTAACTAAGCATCACTCATCATGGATCGTACCATATCTAATAGGGTACGATTCCGCCGCTTTGACACACCGTTATGCTGTGGTGTTTAAGGGGAGTTAGCTGAGAGAGAATCCCATTCTCTTTTAGGAAGTTCGAAAACTTTGTCCTAAGATACTCTCCACCTCGATCTGATCGAAGTATATTGATGCACATTCCTGGTTGTTTTTCTGCTTCAAGTTTGTACTCCTTGAATTTCTCGAAAGTTTCAGACTTATGCTTTAATAAAATCACATGACCGAATCTCGAGAAATCATCAATAAAAGTCATGAAGTAAAAAAACCGCCTCTCGCATGTGTAGACATTGGCCCACATACATCACTATGTATGAGGCCCAAAAGCTCTGTAGCTCTTTCTCCGTGTTCAGTAAATGGAGTTTTGGTCATTTTCCCTTTGATACAAGATTGACAAGTCGCATAAGATTTATATTCAAAAGGATTTAAATATCCATCTTTATGAAGCTTGTTTAGTCTTGTTTCGTTAATATGACCAAGTATACAATGCCAAAGAAAAGCTTCATTAATATCAGGAAATTTTCTTTTATTTGTGTGTTGTATGTTGAAAACTGTATGTTGATTTAGGACGTATATCCCGTTATTTAGTGTACCATAACCAATCAACTCTTGATTTAGTTTAATGTTCATAACATTATGCTGCAATACAAAATGATATCCTTCATTGTCTAACAAAGAAACAGATATTATATTACAAAGCATGCTTGGTACTAAATAACATGGGTTCAAAACCAATATACAACCCGACGGCAACCCTAGGTGATACTCTCCCACTGAAACTGCATGTATATTGGAACCATTTCCAACTCGGAGAGTGTGATCACCGGTCTTCAAAACTCTGCTATTTCTCAAGCCCTGCACAGAATTGCAGATATGAGAACCCGAATCGGTATCTAATACCCAGGAAGCAGAGTTTATAGAAAAACAGTTTTCAGTCACGAACACACCTGAAGTAGAAGCATCACCATACTTCTTTTTCTTGAGATCAAGATATTCAGTACAATTCCGCTTCCAGTGCCCCGTCTTCTTGCAGTGGAAACATTCTCCTTTTCCCGACTTCTCAACCTTAGATTTGTCTCTCACTTGTGCCTTCCTGATTCCACCACTCGGTTTGGTGGGTTTCTTCTTATTTCTTCCCTTGGCCTTGGCTTTTGGGACGGAAGAGGAAGATTGTCCAACAATCAGAGAGGGAGACTTCACCTTAAGCGTGCTCTCCGCACTTCTCAATATATTGAGAAGTTCGGGTAGTGACTTCTCCATGTTATGCATGTTGAAGTTTACTATGAATGGAGAAAAGGCAGAGGGAAGAGACTGCAGAACAATACCAACATATTGTTCGTTCTCCATTGTCCATCCGAGGTCCTCAAGCTCTTTTATAAGAGCTATCATCTTCAAAATATGATCACCTACTGGTGTGCAAGGAGCCATCCGCATTTGAAACAACTTTCAAGATGCCTCGTATCTCAGGGTCCGAGATTGCTCCCCATACAACTCTTTTGTATGGAGAAAGATGGATTGAATATCCATCTGCTTATGCTGCTTTTGATGTGTATTGTCCATCGATGCAAGCGCGAGGAATTTGGCGGTAGCACGGTCAATATCCCACATTTTGCGGATCTCCCTATCCACAATAGAAGATTCAAGGCCTGGGCTGGATGGGGCTCAGGCAGTGAGGACATATGATACCTTTTCATATGTGAGAGCAATGTTAATGTTACTTAGCCAGTCTTTATAGTTTGGCCCGATTAGGTTATTTTTCTCTAACAAAAGCTTAAGTCCAGTCATGGTTATCTGCCATTAGGAGAGAGAAAAGAATACACTCAGCGAAAGCTCTTGCAAAGATCAGATTGGTTATTATTTTATCTAATCGATGTCTCCCACTGCTTTTATCAAATTTTCCTTCAAACCTTAAAAAGAAAATTAGAGGATTAATCACATTCTACAACTTCGTTAACCGTTCAGCCAGGCCAGTGCCGGTACTTTGAGGGAGGTTCCCCGTGCTTTCGCACGGACCTAATTTAAATAAACTTCGTTTTTCCAGAGGCGTAGCCCCGTTGACATCTTTCTAGACACCTAATGGGTTAGCTAATTGTAAAGTGTAAAACTTCCTTGGAGCAACTCTTGCTCACAGTGGGATCGGGATCCTACTATCACATAGAAGGTATGCAATCTCATTGCAAATTTCAACTCTTGAAACTCCCGATATGGTTTTTACCCATAGTACTCATGACCTTGGCTATGGTCAACATATCATAAGCACTAGTCAAGTTCTACCCGTCATTTCATGATTAATTAGACCCACCCACATGACCCTTGATTATGGTCAACATAATCATGTGACTGTCCTAATTAATCGCATCATATGCTGTATAAGAAGACATCATTTAGCTACCGTACACTACGCCTTGGCTATAGTCAACATACGTAGTACGAATACTAAGTACTCTACTTCCTAAAATGACGGAGAGCTGCGAATGGTTTTTAAGAAAACCTTTAACGCTTTGAACTTGATATCGTTGTAGAATCTAATGGTTTTAAAAGGAGTGGCTTAAACTCTGCACTTTGAAAACTTACTTTTTCACAAAAAGCCGAGTAGGTTTCAAATCTGATTCTACAACATCTTTTAGGATCCTCTTTCTTTACATTAATCTCATTAATTTAGTCCCATCATTTAAGTCCTTAAGCCATCACAGAAAAGAAACGAAAATAGAACGCACGCTTATGCCATCCGCATTCGCCACAATGTCCTGTTATGTACCGTTAGGTTACTTAACTAACGACATAGCGGGGCAGAACTAGCGCGGATGCAAAACATAAGCAACGATTATTATATATCATATATTTAATACACCATTCGTCTCAACATATAAATTGATTACATTACAGTATATCAACAGCAGTAGCATATATATGAAAATATATAGGATATACTAGGAGGTCCGTATTTTGTATTTAGCCAACAATAGAAAATACGGATTCTACGGTCGAGATGAATAGTCAAGCCTACACCCCTAGACCCCTACGAGAGCGGCAAGTGACCCTACTAATTCTAGAGTTAGGAGACCCGGTCTCGACTCCTCGAGATGGCCTCCCACTGAACCCTAGAACCCGGTCACTTGTGCTCCCCTCTTTGGGTCTATCCTAATGCGGAAAAGTAAATAATATACAACAATGGTGACATCATCCTCAAACCGGAAGTTTCCTAATAAAAGAATATTACATACAATGAATTTTACATGGATGAAAAGAAAAACTCTCATCTCACATAAAAAAAACCCGGCCATTCAATCACGATGATCCTATACATCATATCTCAGCAACACATAACTGTTGGATATGTATGCCCTAGAGGCCATTATTGTATAGTACTAGTTTGTATAATACATTTTGGAGGCTTGGGATATATATATATATATATATATATATATATATATATATATATACGGGTTTACGACAGTCTTGCTCAATATAGTAGTATGCTACTTGGTTTGTTTCTATCTTAATATGTGTATATGTTTATTTTAACATATCGCTAATACATATTGATGGAGCCCTTAGGATCTTTGCTTGACTACCGGCGTTGTGATGGCGATCACACTAGTGGGGGCTGGGTAGTCTATAAGCACATCCTTATACAGGTCCCTAGTCGTAGGATTATCGAGACAGGGCATCGATACTCCAGATTAGACTGGTGCATACGCTTCTCTTCCCAGCAGGGGAGATGGTCTGTCCCACAGCCATCAGTACGTCGTACTGGAGATAGTATGCAGGTTCTCGTTAGGTTATGAGTACACTGGACAGGACTCGTTGGGAACTGTTGGTTGGTATTATACCTATCGTCAGTTAACAGTTCCCAGGTGACATGAGTACAACTTAGTCCGCTGACTTGACGCTGTCACTTCGCCTCGAGTGTGTTCCCACTGTTCTTAGATTACTACCCTACCACGGCTCTATTGAGTCGTGCAAACAGGTAGTAGTTGGGGGCAGTCCCAAAGCACTTGTAGGCAGTGACGGTTTGACAGGATTCGACTCTCCCGATATTAGGAGTTGATATCGCGCTGTGTCTAGGAGAGCCATTACACATAGTCGTCCCTAGCCAGGGCAAGCGAGAATTACTGGTAGTGTTTCCAGTAGTTTCTCAGGGTGTTCTGGGCTACACTCCGACACGACTTGTACCGCTATTAGGGGACTGACGTTTGCCACCCCCATAGGCCCGCCATGCGATACTCTCAGACGAACAGACCGGACTGTACGGAGATTGTCACATTCAGGCTCAGTAGGAGTTCGGATGGGTTCATCTCATCGGTCTTCTTATCGGCATCAACCTGGGGACCGTTACGTACAACTAGTACCGCTTGCGGCCAGTGGTTAAACCCACTGCCAGTGTAGTGTCGAGCCTTTAGAGTCCCACACAGAGGGTTATTTGCCTTTGGGCAAAACAGAGTAGAGGTCGCATGGTTTTGCGACGGGGTTCGTTCACATCCGCGCACTTGTGCACGTTTGGTGTCCGGGCAGTTATTACTAGCGGTCTTTGGTTTAAGCCAGATCATAGTATTTGTTTTGGAATTGGTTTTGGCTCATTGTATTCGCATTCCTCGGAACACGGATGCGGATGTGTATGCACAGTTGACCGAGGTAGAGGAATCTCATTAGGGTTTTTGACAGTTGACTTTTTCTAAACCCTAATGAGAATGAGAATTATGATTAATAATATTAATTAAGGGTAATTATACCATAGCTAGGTTGACCATTTGACTTTTCTTGACCTTTTGACTTTGGTTGACCTGTTGACTTTTGTTGACCTTTTGACCATCATCATTTCACTTGCAAGATACTTCTTATTTCTTGCAAAATGCATTTAATGTTGAAATGATAATGGTCATTCAAAACTAACCATCACATTTTCCTTAATTATTATCATTATTATTATTCTCATTTTGTGAGCATGGTTGTAGTTTTTTTCTAGCTCATTCTCTCATGCTCTTTCTCTCTCTTGAAAAAGCTCTCCCTCTTCCTCTCTCAAAGCTTTAATCTTTCATGTGTTGAAAATCAAAAGCTCTTGAGATAAAACCATCAAGACTTCTCTCTACTCATTCTAGGGTTCTAGGTTTAGCAAGCCAAGCACTCTAGTTACCTCTTGGTTGAGGTAGGAGCTCAAGGTAGAGGCTTTCGGTTGGATTTTTCTTCGGGAAAGAGAAGACGAGGAGGAGGAGCCGTCTACACCACTCCAAGGAGCAAGCAAGAAGGAGGACCACAACAAGAAGAGAAGGAGTTCAAAACCTTGGTATAACCTTCTAACCGAGTAGCTAAAACTTGTTGTTAGTTTTTTAGTTTTTGTTTAGCAAAGATCCTTCATGGTTGGTCCATGTTACCTTGTGAGAAAAATTTGATTTTTACCTATTCCGCCTCCACGAAAGAACCGGGGTGGGTAATGTGGACCTAACAGTGGTATCAGAGCCTAGCGAAACAACAACTAACTATTAGCAAAGTGTTTAGAACTTCGATCTGGAAAAAATCCCGAAAACACACCAAAATATTGTATTTTCTGTCGCATTTCAAAACTGGCCTAAAAACATTTCCACAGACATGAAAAATACAAGCAGGATTGTTTGAGAAATCTGTAGAATTTTGGGCGCCTGAATCGCTCATAGGACCGTGGATCTGCGGCCGATCCAAGCGATCCGCCGCGGTTCCGCGGTCGAGTCAACTCGGCGGCGCACCAAAATTCTTTTGGGGTTCTCTGTTGTTGGTTTTGTGTATTCTGGGAATTTTTTTTCTGCCCAGATTTGTCTGAGTACTGGATTTTACTGGGGTAGATTCAAATAAAGTTATTGATCGAAATTCTATAAACTTTAGCTAAATGGTTATATCTGTAATGTGATATATGTACTGAACTTTGACTAATCGCTATACGTCGATTAGTGGGAGTTGTACATATCTGTGATCTGTGATGTTGGTTTGTGTATATGAACTTGTTTGATTGTCGCGGATGAATAGCTGGGGTATGTGAGATGAGAGTTTATATATCTTTCATTTGATGTAAATTGTAAATTGATGTACTATTATTTTTATGGCCGCACATCCGGGATGAGGTTGTAGCCGCCATTGTATATTATTTCTTTTACTGTTTTTACTTCTAGGATAGACCCAAGGTGGGGTGCACAAACTACCGGGTACTTTGAAGTGCTAAGTGGCCTACTTACGTTGTTGAGGGAGGCTGCTTCACTTCGGGTATTTGGCGGGTAGTTTGCCGCACCCGTAGGGGTCTAGGGTGGGGTTTTGGCTATTCATCGCGACCGTGTAATCCGTCTTTCGTTGCAGGCTCGAATGAAACGCGGATTCCTAACATATCCAATGTGTTCATCTGTGATCTGGAATGGCTATCATTGCATCTAACGAATGTGTATATATCTATATATGATATCTAGTAGGCGTTGCTTATGTTTTGCATCCGCGCTAGTCCAGCCCCCGCTCTGTCGTTAGTTAAGTAACCTAACGGGTGATGACGGGGCCCCGTGGCGAATGCGGATGGCACAAGCGTACGTTATATTTTCGTTGTTTTCTGCAATGGTAGGATTAATTGATGGGACGCATTATATTAATGCAAAGAAAAAAAAAACCTAAAAGATGTTGTTGGAACAATTTTCAAAAAGCTGTTATTGCAAGGACGTTCTCTTTTTGTTTTGCACAGAGGTATTCGGTTATGAATACCCAGCACCTCATTCGACGAGGCAAGGGCCGAGATCCCTTCATCGGGAGTGACCCCTTGGACAGAAGTTTGCGTCAGGGTAATAACTTCATTATAGTCGATTACTCTTGGTTTGCATCGAGGTATTCAGTTTGGAATATCCTGCACCTCATTTGACGAGGAAAGAGCCGAGATCCCTTCACAGGGAGTGATCTCTTTAGCAAAAGTTTTCGCCACTATATTTTTAAAAGGGTTATCAGGTTCCTTCAACGATATCAAGTTCATTACGTTAACGGGTTTTCGCCAAAACCCAGCCGTAGCCCTCCGTCATTTCGGATTGGTATTGCTTAGTATTCGTACTACGTATTTCATGCTCAGCCGAGGCGTAGTGTACGGTAGCTATGTAATATTTTTCTGTAACATATAATGCGATTGGTTGGGACAGTCGTGCGGTCATTTTGGCTCAGTCAAGGACTCGTACGGGTGGGTCTAATGCAATCAAGATAATGACGGGTTGAACTTGACTAGGATCCTTTGATATGTTGGCTCAGTCAAGGTCACTTGGGTCCTAGGGGTAAAAACCACATCGGGAGTTTCAAATATACAGGAAACTTGCAGATTTAGCATACCTTCTGGAGTGTAGTGACTAAAGTGGATTCCATCTAGGTCATTACACAATGATAGTTGGATCCCGATCCCACTGATGAGTTGGATTACTCTCGGGAGATTATTTCACTTAACAATCAATGCTATAAACCAAGTAGGTGTCTAGGACGGTGTTAGCGGGGCTACGCCTTCAGGAAAAAGAGGTTATGTAATTAAGGAACTTCGCGAAAGCGTTGGAAAACCTTCCTCGAAGTACCAACACTAGCCTGGCTGAAAGGTTAAGCAAGTATTGTGACGTGCGATTAATCCTGCCTAGTTCTTCTTTTAAAGGTTTGAAGAAGAATTTGAGGAAACAGTGGGAGCCACCCAGGTTAGATAAATTAATAAACCAATCTAATCCTGCAAGAGCGCACGCTGAGTGTTTCTTTTCTCTCTCTCCAGGTAGCAACCATTTCACGCCCTAATCAAGATAATAAAATGTATCGCTTGACCGATTCAAATTCTTATTCGGGGCTGGGGAACGTCGGTTCCGCTCTAACTTATGACAACAGTCATAAGTATGAGCAAGGGAAGGAGGATTGTATGGATTCCAAGGATACCCAGTTGAAGAAGAAGCATAGTTTTACATCTACTTCAGGTGTTCTTGTAATTGAGAACTGCTTTACGGTCAGCCCTACCTCCTGGGTACTTGATACCAGATCAGGATCTCATATCTGTAATTTATTGCAGGGACTGAGAAAAACTAGGAAAGTTGCACATGGTGATATGTCTCTCAGGGTAGCGAACGGAGCATAAGTTAATGCTGCAGCCGTCGGTGAATATCACCTAGTGTTGCCAAATGGCAATACTATGATTTTGAACAATTGCTACTATGTACCTTCCATGGTTTGCAACATCATATCTGTTTCTTTACTCGATAAAGATGGATATAACTTTGTTCTTGATAGAAATATCATGGAAATTTACCTTGATAAGGTACTGGTTGCAGAAGGTACACTGTGTAATGGTATCTATGTTCTAAATCAGAATACAGTTCTCAATATACAAAACACACGCAGAGGAAGAGTTCAGATACGAACGAATCCTATTTATGGCATTGTAGACTTGGTCATATCGGAAAGAAAAGACTAAGTAAGTTGCATAAAGATGGACTCTTGGATATGTTCGAGTTTTCATCTTATGAAACTTGTCAGTCTTGTCTCAAAGGAAAGGGGACCAAATCTCCGTTCACCGGACATGGAGAAAGAGCAACAGAGCTCTTAGGACTCATACACAGTGATGTATATGGTCCGATGTCTATACATGCAAGGGGTTGGTTCTCGTACTTCATCACATTCACTGACGATCTCTCTAGATTCGGATATGTGTATCTTATGAAACACAAATCTGAAGCTTTTGAGAAATTCAAGGAATTCAGAAACGAAGTAGAGAACCAGACTGGCAAAAGTATCAAGATCCTTCGATCGGATAGGGGAGGGGAGTACTTAAGCACGGAATTCCTACATTACATACAAGAGAATGGAATTCTCTCTCAGCTTACTCCTCCTTATACACCACAGCACAACGGTGTATCGGAGCGGAGGAATCGTACCCTATTGGATATGGTTCGCTCCATGATGAGTAGTGCCGAGTTGCCTCTTTCATTTTGTGGACATGCGCTTTTGACAGCGGCATATCTCTTGAATAATGTTCCGTCTAAATCAGTGCCTAAGACACCATTCGAGATATGGAATGGTAAAAGACCGTATCTTAAGCGAATTAAGATATGGGGTTGTCCGGCCTATGTAAAAGTACAAAATCCGGACAAACTCCAGGCACGTTCAGTTCTATGTAAATTTGTGGGATATCCTAAAAACTCTATAGGATATCTGTTCTACCACACCGAGGAACAGAAAGTGTTTGTATCTCGCCACGCCACCTTTTTAGAGTGGCAATTTCTTACAAAAGAAACTAGTGGGAGTTCGGTAGAACTGGAAGAAATTCAGCGACCACAAAATGAAACTGAAGGTTTGACAGAACCTCAGGATTCAATAACCCCAGACGAACCTCAGCCACTCCGCAGATCTGGTAGGATTTCTCATCCGCCCGAGAGATACTACGGTTTTCTCATAGACGGGGATCGAGAGGATTGCATCTTGGAAGAAGATGACCCTACCAGTTTCAGGCAGGCCATTATCAGTAGGGACTCTGATAAGTGGCTGGATGCTATGCGATCCGAAATGGAGTCCATGTACACCAATAAAGTGTGGACCTTGGATATTGCTCCACCTAGGGTAAAGCCCGTTGGATGAAAATGGATCTACAAAAGGAAACTTGGTGTAGATGGGCAGGTGGAAACTTATAAGGTTAGACTCGTTGCAAAAGGTTTTCGTCAAAGACCTGGTGTGGACTATGACGAAACTTTTTCTCCAGTGGCTATGCTCAAATCCATTCAGATCCTACTTGCCATTGCTGCCTTCCATGACTATGAAATCTGGCAGATGGATGTAAAAACGGCTTTTCTAAACGGCTGTTTGGAAGAGTGCGTTTACATGGATCAGCCAGAGGGTTTTGTAGACAGTGGGAGCAGCGGAAATGTGTGCAAGTTGCTTAAATCCATTTATGGATTAAAGCAGGCATCGCGGAGCTGGAACATCTGTTTTGATGACGCAATCAAGGAATTTGATTTCATCAAAAATGAAGATGAACCTTGTATCTATAAGAAGATTGTAGGACGAACTGTCGTGTTCCTAGTCTTGTATGTGGACGACATTCTTTTGATAGGAAATGACATTCTTATGCTACAATCGGTCAAGCTATTCTTATCACAAAGGTTCTCCATGAAAGACCTAGGTGATGCCTCATACATTCTGGGGATCAAGATCTACAGAGATAGATCCAAGAGATTACTGGGACTTTCGTAGTTCAGGTACATAAAGACCATACTAAAGATATTTAGTATGGAAGATTCCAAGCGCGGTAATATACCCATATTGCACGGAACCACCCTCTCCAAGAAGATGTCTCCCAAGACTGACGAAGAGAGGGTTCGCATGAGCACTATACCCTACGCTTCGGCAGTAGGATCTATAATGTATGCAATACTATGTACAAGGCCAGATGTAGCTTACGCGGTAAGCATGGTGAGCCGGTATTAGTCAGACCCAGGTGAGAACCACTGGACGGTAGTGAAGAACATTCTCAAGTACCTGAGAAGGACTAAGGAGATGTTCCTAATTTACGGTAATGGAGACCTCAGGGTCGAGTCCTTTACCGATTCAAGCTTCCAGAGTGATAAGGATGACAGTAAGTCTGTCTCGGGTTTTGTGTTTACCCTCAATGGAGGGGCGGTGTGTTGGAGGAGTTACAAACAGGATACCGTCGCAGACTCGACGATGGAGGCTGAATACATTGCTGCAAGCGATGCAGCAAAAGAGGTGGTCTGGATGAAGAAGTTCATTAGTGAACTTCAGGTGGTTCCGTCCATTGTTGACCCAATACCTTTGTATTGCGATAACAATGGGGCTATAGGTTTAGCAAAGGAACCAAGGTCCCATCAGAAATCCAGACACATCTTAAGGCGGTATCACCTGATCAGGGAGATCATTGATCGCCAGGAGATCAAGGTACGGAGAGTGGACACAAAAGACAACACGGCGGATCCATTCACAAAGGCCCTCCCTCAAACACAGTTCGAGCGACTTTTTGAGGTATTGGGTATGCGGTACGCCAGCAGCTGGCCATAGAACAGACGTTGGGTATGCGGTACACCAATTACTGGCCTTTAGTGCAAGTGGGAGATTGTTGGATATGTATGCCCTAGAGGCCATTATTATATAGTACTAGTTTGTATAATACATTTTGGAGGCTTGGGATATATATATATATATATATATATACGGGTTTACGACAGTCTTGCTCAATATAGTAGTATGCTACTTGGTTTGTTTCTATCTTAATATGTGTATATGTTTCTTTTAACATATCGCTAATACATATTGATGGAGCCCTTAGGATCTTTGCTTGACTACCGGCGTTGTGATGGCGATCACACTAGTGGGGGCTGGGTAGTCTATAAGCACATCCTTATACAGGTCCCTAGTCGTAGGATTATCGAGACAGGTCATCGATACTCCAGAGTAGACTGGTGCATACGCTTCTCGTCCCAGCAGGGGAGATGGTCTGTCCCACAGCCATCAGTACGCCGTACTGGAGATAATATGCAGGTGCTCGTTAGGTTACGAGTACACTGGACAGCACTCGTCGGGAACTGTTGGTTGGTATTATGCTTATCGTCAGTTAACAGTTCCCAGGTGACATGAGTACAGCTTAGTCCGCTGACTTGATACTGTCACTTTGCCTCGAGTGTGTTCCCACTGTTCTTAGATTACTATCCTACCACGGCTCTATTGAGGCATGCAAACAGGTAGTAGTTGGGTGCAGTCCCGAAGCACTTGGAGGCAGTGACGGTTAGACAGGATTCGTCTTTCCCGGTATTGGGAGTTGATATCGCGCTGTGTCTAGGAGAGCCATTACACATAGTCGTCCCTGGCCAAGGCAAGCGAGAATTACTGGTAGTGTTTCCAGTAGTTTCTCAGGGTGTTCTGGGCTACACTCCGACATGACTTGTACCGCTATTAAGGGACTGACGTTTGCCGCCCCTAGCCCCGCCATGCGATACGCTCAGACGAACAGACCGGACTGTACGGAGATTGTCATATTCAGGCTCAGTAGGAGTTCGGATGGGTTCGCCTCGTCGGTCTTCTTATCGGCATCTACCTGGGGACCGTTACGTACAGCTAGTACCGCTTGCGGCCTGTGGTTAAACCCACTGCCATCGTAGTGTCGAGCCTTTAGAGTCCCACACAGAAGGTTATTCGCCTTTGGGCAAAACAGAGTAGAGGTCGCATGGTTTTGCGACGGGGTTCGTTCACATCCACGCACTTGTGCACGTTTGGTATCTGGGCAGTTATTACTAGCGGGCTTTGGTTTAAACCAGATCCTAGTATTTGTTTTGGGATTGGTTTTGTCTCATTGTATTCGTGTTCCTCGGAGCATGGATGCGGGTGTGTATGCACAATTGACAGAGGCAGAGGAATCTCATTAGGGTTTTTGACAGTTGACTTTTTCTAAACCCTAATGAGAATGAGAAATATGATTAATAATATTAATTAAGGGTAATTGTACCATGATTAGGTTGACCATTTGACTTTTGTTAACCTTTTGACTTTGGTTGACCGGTTGACTTTTGTTGACCTTTTAACCATCATCATTTCACTTGCTAGATGCTTCTTGTTTCTTGCAAAATGCATTTAAAGTTGAAATGATAATGGTCATTCAAAATTAACCATCACATTTTCCTTAATTATTATTATTATTATTATTATTATTATTATTCTCATTTTGAGAGCATGGTTGTAGTTTTTTTCTAGCTCATTCTCTCATGCTCTTTCTCTCTCTTGAAAAAGCTCTCCCACTTCCTCTCTCAAAGCTTTAATCTTTCATGTGTTGAAAATCAAAAGCTCTTGAGATAAAACCATCAAGACTTCTCTCTACTCATTCTAGGGTTCTAGGTTTAGCAAGCCAAGCACTCTAGTTACCTCTTGGTTGATGTAGGAGCTCAAGGTAGAGGCCTTCGGGTGGATCTTTCTTCGGCAAAGAGAAGACGACGAGGAGGAGCCGTCTACACCACTCGAAGGAGCAAGCAAGAAGGAGGAACACAACAAGAAGAGAAGGAGTTCAAGACCTAGGTATAACCTTCTAACCGAGTAGCTAAAACTTGTTGTTAGTTTGTTAGTTTTTGTTTAGCAAAGATCCTTCATGGTTGGTCCATGTTACCTTGTGAGAAAATTTTGATTTTTACCTATTCCGGCTTCCCGAAAGAACCGGGGTGGGTAATGTGGACCCAACAATAACATCACATGTCATCAACGTAAGTAAGTATGTGTACCCCAATTGCCGTTGATGTATAGCAACGAAACCGGCGATACACCACATACTACACTTACGGTCGCAGAAAAGAAAGTGAAAAACTACAACAATTGGAATCATCACTTTCACCCACAATTGAAAAACTACAACAATTGGAATCATCACTTTCACAAATATTTAGACAATGTTAAACATTTTAATTGAATCAAAAAACACCCACAAATTTCCCCGAGAGCACAACACTTGAGCAAAGTTAAAATACCCAAAACATGCCATGGTGCCTATTGGCCAACCGTAGAAGGGTCAACCCTTGCCTCACCTATGGCGCCACGGAACAACGGCAAACCCTAGGGTTTGGCCACGGTTCCGTGGTCATAGAATCGAGTTAGGGTTACATTCTTTTAGAGGGTCCATAGGGTTACTTGCATAATCTTTCGAATATGTTTAACTTGGAAAATTCCAACACTTGGAAAATTTCCAGCGAAAGTAATGAGGTGGTGTTTGATGTTCGTTCGAACTGTTAAACGTCATCAAGGTTACCTAAAACAATGTTAAAATTACGACTACGAAATACTCCGAATTAGCCCCTAAACAAAATAAACATCACAAGAAATTTTGGGCTAAACAAACAATACCTGAAACTCCAAACCCCAGAGACCAGAGCACCAAACAAAAACGAGGCAACTTGGAGTGGTTTTGGCCGGCCAGGCCGGATTTTATAGGCATTTCGCCGGGTCAAATCCGGTGGAATGGCCTCGTTTTCGTGTGGTGTTCTTATTACATCATATGTAACACTCTGCAACCGCTTAAAAATTTTAGAGGCCATTTAAAAATCGACAGAGAGCAGTTTTCATGGTTTCAGTTTATCGAAGTTTCGGAGTTGTTTCGGTTTCGTAATATTTCTAACATCGACTAAGTTTCGTAATATTCCTTAGCACCATGCCTAAGGTTTGGCTTGCATCAAACATGCTATAACAAAAATTTTAGGGGTGCTAAGCAAAACCGACCATGAATCGAACTAGAAAAATAGGGTAACAAGAACTAGTATCACATACTAATAGTAGTCTAATACTAAGAGGTGAGTAACACAACCTTTGTAGACTTCCTCTTGTGAATCCTTGGATCAACTTGGTGTTAGAACGGGTTCGCTTGAAACCTTCGAAGTCTACGACGACCACCACGGAGTCCTTTGGCTTAAGCTCCTAGCTTCACTTGATCTAAATGGAAGTGGTGCTAACAATCTATACTGGTGGGCTAGACTAATATAGATTGGTGATGTGGGTTTGGATCTCACTTAAAAAACCTTTCTTTTTATGTTCTTCACTCACTTGAAAAAGCTAGAGAGCTTGAATGAGGAAGAAGAAGGAGAATGGCTAATCTTGAGCTCTTTTGATAATCCTCATGATAATAATGAGAAAAGAAAATAAATATGAGAGAGTCACACTCACCCACAACCACGGTTATAAAATATCTAGATATTTTAATATTGAGTTAAAGAACAAATAGAAAATAGATCATGGTTAATCCTAGGTTATGTAAAGAAGAGTGTAGAAACCTAGCCATGATTTATTCTCATTTTCCTTTTCCTCAATAACAAAATATATATAAATATTTTACCATGTGAGACTTGCATTTCCATCTCCATTGTATCATCAACCATGACACATGTATGCATGCATGTGTGCATTCATATCAACATATATACATACATACATACATTCATGCATACATCATAAAGAAAAGGTTTTAAATAAATGAGCTAAAAGTCAATAATATTAAATCAACACTTGATTTAATAATTCGGACATATCACATATGACCTGACCAATAGAAAACGCTCGATTAAAACACGGTAACAAATACACGCATTTAATCGAGCTCCCACGCATATCCCATATGCACCCCACATCATTTCGCCTGAGCTAGGAAACCCCTCTGTGGGACTCTAAGACTCGTCAATACTCTAGCAGTAAGCAGTGATCACATCACAAGCCCACAAACCGTCAGCGGCACTAGCTGTACGTAACGGCTCACAGGTATTGAGCGATCAGAAGAAAAATAAGCGAACCTGTTAAAACTCCTATCGAGCCAACTGGCAACACTTACCGTACAGTCTGGTCTCTTCGTCAGATATGCTGCATATCGAGTCTAGGGATGGTATCGTCGATCCCAATAACTCAATAAGTCATGCCGGTATATGGCCTATAACAGATCAAGAAACTACCGATAACTCTTATCAGTAAATCTCAACAGCCCTGGCCAAGGACTTCCTATTATAGCCAATCGAGTATAGCGCAACATCAACCCCCAATACCGGGAGAGACGAAACCCCTCCTATCGCTTATTGCCTCCATGTGCCTCGGGACTATACCCAAAATCCACCTGTTTGCACGACCCTGTAAAGCCGTGGTAGGGTGGATATCAAAATACAGTAGAAGGCCACACAAGACTCTATGACGATCTCGGGTCTACAGACTAACCTGTACCAGTGTCATCTGAGAACTGCTATTCGACGATAGATATAATAACACATAAGAGTTCTCTGCAAGTCTGTTCAGTGTACCCAGTCTCCACTTAGCACCCATATGCAGTCTTTTGTGTCACCACACCAATGGATATGGGATCATCCATCTCCCATCATATGGGTCAAGTAACGTATACGCCCCGTCTCGATACACCCACGACTAGGAATATTTCAAGGATATGCTTATAAACTACTCATGTCACACTAATATGATCTGCATCATAATCCCAGTGGTCAAGAAAATGTCCTAAGGGCTTTATCAACATGTACCGAATGAGTAATATGCATGATCAAGTGAACATGTCAAGATAAAATACAACCAGAAAGCATACTATTATGTCGAGCAAGAATGTCCTATGAATACACACACACACACACACACACACACAGACATACCAATACATCCACTATCATATAATGGCCTCTAGGGCATACATATATCCAACATCGCATACATTATAGATCATACTGCCAAAGCGTAGGGTATAATGCTCATGCGAACCCTCTCCTCATCAGTCTTGGGAGACATCTCTTTAGAGAGGGTGATTCCAAGCAATGCGGGTATATTACCGCGTTTGGTATCTTCCATACTAAATCTCTTTAGTAAGGTCTCTATGTACCTGAACTGTGAAAATCCCAACAATCTCTTGGATCTATCTTTATAGATCTTAATCCCCAGAATGTAAGAGGCATCACCCAGGTTGTTCATGGAGAACTTTTGTGACAAGAACAGCTTGACCGATTGCAGCATAGGAATGCCATTTCCTATTAAAAGAATGTCATCCACGTACAAGACGAAAAATACAACAGTTCTCCCTACAATATTCTTGTAGATACATGGTTCATCTTCGTTTTTGATGAAGTCAAATCCCTTGATTGTCTCATCAAAACAGATGTTCCAGCTCCGCGACGCCTGATTTAATCCATAAATAGATTCAAGCAACTTGCACAACTTCCCGCTGCTCCCACGGTCTACGAATCCCTCCGGCTGATCCATATAAACGCACTCTTCTAAACTTCCATTTAGGAAATCTGTTTTTACGTCCATCTGCCAGATATCGTAGTCATGGTATGCAGCAATGGCAAGTAGGACCCGAATGGATTTTGGCATAGCCACTGGAGAAAAGGTTTTGTCATAGTCCACTCCTGGTCTTTGACAAAAACCTTTTGCATCAAGTCTAGTCTTATAGGTTTCCACCTATCCATCTGTACCAGTCTTCTTTTTGAAGATCCACTTGCATCCAACGGGTTTTACACCAGGAGGAGCAATATCCAAAGTCCAAACTTTGTTGGTGTACATAGACTCCATTTTAGATTGCATAGATTCAAGCCATTTTACAGACTCCCTACTGTTAATGGCCTGCTTATAACTAGTAGGTTCATCTTCTTCCAAGATGCAATCCTCTCGTTCCCCATTTATGAGAAAACTGTAATATCACTCGGGCGGATGAGAAATGCTACTAGATCTGCGGAGTGGCTGAGGTTCGTCCAGGATCATTGAATTCTCTGGTTCCACCAATTCTTCAGTTATAGTTTGTCCCTCTGGAATTTCATCCAGTTCTACCGCGTTCCCACTAATTTCTTTTGTAATAAATTCCTTCTCTAAAATTATGGCGTGGCGAGCAACAAACACCTTCTGTTCTTCGGTGTGGTAGAACACATATCCTTGCGAATATTTAGGATATCCTACAAACTTACATAACACTGATCGTGCTTTGAGTTTGTCCGGGTTCTGCTTCTTTACATGAGCTAGACATCTCCATATCTTAACAAAATTAAGGTATGGTCTCTTCTCTTCCCATATTTCATATAGGGTGGTAGGCACGGATTTGGTCGGAACTCTATTCAATAAATATGCTGCAGAGTCTAGCGCATATCCCCAGAATGAAAGAGGTACCTCAGCGTTACTCATCATGGAGCGAACCATGTCTGAATGGGTACGGTTCCTTCGCTCCGATACACCGTTATACTGTGGTGTGTATGGATGTCACGACCTGAATGTGTAGAACATGACTGACACTTAAATCACGCAACGTCTAGAGGCGTAGCGTAATCTAAGTAAGCCAAAGCCCAAAAATCTAAACCATTTAAATAAATCAAGTGAAGAAATACTTCTTTTAAAAATGTGGTTTTAATAAAATAAAGTTACATTAAACATTTTAAAGTTGTCAAGTTTTTCCTAAAAATTTCGGCAGAGTTTCCTTTGTAAAAACTGGCCCCAAACGGGTACAAAACATGAATATGTATGGACAATGAAATAAGGCATCCCCAAGCGGGTGCTAGCTCTTCACCAAAAGGCGGAACACAACCACATGTAAGATACATCAAAATAGTGTGAAATAAGCATCTAAAAGCAAGATATAAGAAAGCACCAAGTCGGCTCACATGAGCTCGACACCAGAGAACAAAATATACAAATCTCACTGTCTAGTCTCTAGGTCACATATACACATGGTCGATAGAGGGTACAAGATACAAAATAAATATACATGGTGGGAATAAAAGAATATCCTCCCCAAAACCTACCTATGCACAAGTCTATGAGTCGAAGCAAAAGGAAGCAGCAGAAGAAGAAGAAGTATGTTCGCCGCTACTATGCTGACGGGTCGGTCCTGCAAGACACTGTGGCACAACGGGGGTGAGTTGCCAACTCGTGAGTAGTAAGTAACATCTAATAAGGCTATCGCAAGTATGTACGCAAATGCGTCACAACCTACATATACAATTATGATGTGATGCACTAGTATGAATGCAACATGAATGAATAATCAAACACGAAATCTGGTTATATATCTGGTATGAGAAAAATTTGTGTTCTTATCTTAGTAAAAATTTTGTATAATAAAACGAGGGTATCATCAAATGAAATCGACAGAAAACCGTGTCAAATATCGACACCATATATATGTGTGTGTGTGTGTGTGTGTGTCAAATCTTGGTAGCCGTCTCTCAGATTGGCCTTCAAATCTGTCAAATCACACGACTCCGGTCGGTATCCTCCGGATGACTGCCGGATCAAAAATCATCGGTAAGTAGTGCTCCCCTGCCAGGCTCAACTTCTCGCTATAAGGCCTTCTTGCCCCGGGGTACCTTACCGGGTCCACTATGTACCCACAGACGGCGTCTCTCTCCTCGAATTGGGTATATGTATATACGGGGTTCAAGAACCGAGAAATCTCATGGTGAATGCCACACACATCATATCACGCGAAAACCACACCTTCTATTCTGAAATGATGATAAGTTTATAAAATCCTTTGCGGTTTTCCCCAAATCCAGAAATCTTATGAATACGGAAATTTTCAAGAAAATCACAACATATGAATATGTGGGTAGCTATGAATGTCCATGATATCAACATGATGCAATGCGGTGTATGATAAGAAGACTATATTTAAATGATGATGCAATGAAGCATAGGACTAGAAAACTACATATCATACATAATGCAAATTCACAGATACCGATTATTAAGAAAGTTCTACGGTGTATCGTGACATAGCAATTACCAATGACGTGTACGTACGCTTGAAATAGTGCACGTGCGGCAAAAACCATTGGTAATAGTGCAACTTTCCTAGGTAATAATATCGATGTACATGATGATGCAAATGCTACATGAAGATGACGTATGCATATGAACACAAGAATTATAACTAAGTCCTAACTATCGGGCGCTTTACGCCATCCAAGTGATTTCCCCATAGATGTGTACATCTACTCACCGGAACGCCTCGGCTAGTCGAATCCGATCACCGCCTTGCCTTTCCCTGCCGCGTCCGACGTCTCCACTACCGATCCAATAATCGCACAAATAGTACATATAAGGCTAAACATTTATATAGACGCGATGTCAAGACGATATGAAGTAACTAATGCGCACTAACTACGCGCGTGAACTTGGTGCATAAAACGCACGTAACATCTCTACAAACCACAACTAAGGGTTGCTATGCGTAGCAAACACCAAAGCTAGAGTCTACACATTCGAATCGCACAAGACATCACACTCACTAATTTAGGAAAAAGGTTGTGGATCAAACACAGCCTAAAACTAAACTAAAACCTTTCTTTTTAAAAAAACTAGTTAGCAACCTTAAGGTATTTTTGTGCAAAACTAGGTGCATTAGTAAGTCTAGTAGCCACTAATCACACTTAAATATCCTAATTAGGCCATACAAACATTAAATAAATTTAACCTTCCTTTAAACACGCTAAACATGCAATTAAGTTACATAAACACCTAATTTAGACAAATAAAAGCAAAGATTAGTAAGTAAACAATTAGATTAGATTTATACCTCAAAATGTTTTGGAAAAAGATCCAAACTTGCTAGCAAAAATGAAGACTTGAATCAAAGAACCTTGCTTAGTTTGGAAAATAGAATTTTTGTGAGGATTTTTGTAGAAATTAGAGTTGAAATTTAAGGAGAATTGAGTGAGGTAGTGAAGTTTTTGCCAAGAAAAAGATGAGAGATGAGAGAGTGAGGGGGCTGCGGAATTGAGGGGAGAAGGGGAGAGAGAGTGTGGGTACCATTCCTCCACACACACACCCCATTCCACATTTAAAAATGCACCATACCGCTTTTATTTTCTTTTTATTTTATTTTATTAACTCTTTATCTTTTCTATATAAAACCTAGAACCATCTTAAGCACCATTTTTTTTTGAAAAGAACATGATACAATTTGTGTTTAGTTTTGTCATGGTGCACTAATATGTATTAACCTATACTAATTTGTAATTAACACTAATTTAGTGTGTATGTTTAAAATAATATTTAAATTATTAAATAAGGAAAAATAATTAAGTAAACTAGCAATTAAATAAGTAACTAATTAAATACCCATACATAAGCAATTACCTAAATAAAATAGGTATATTTATGTCTATATAGAAAAATAATTATAACTAGGTTTTACGGAAAACACGTGTTCTATTACCAATTATCATACAAATAACCTAAACGATTTTTAAAGCGTTACAATCTTCCTCCCATAAAGAAATTCGGTCCCCGAATTTAAAAATCTAGCTACGCGTACCTTCGAAAAGATGGGAAAATTTCTTCCGCATCTCGTCCTCTGCCTCCCAGGTGACCTATTCGCTGTTTGGGCCATGCCAAAGAACCTTTACGGACGGTATGACCTTTGACCTTAGTTTGTTCACCTGCCGATCTAGAATGACTATCGGCTGCTCGGTGAAAGAAAGATCGCGTTCCACCTGGATCGTATGATACTGAATCACATGAGATGGGCCATGAAGGTACTTGCGGAGTATCGGTACATGAAACACGGGGTGAACATCTGGGAAGCTGGGTAGAAGAGCCAAACGATAAGCAACGGTACCGACCCGCTCGAGAATCCCGAAGGGGCCCACATATCTAGGACTAAGCTTCCCTTTCATCCCGAATCTCATCACGCCCTTCATCGGTGAAACCCGCAAGAAAAACATGGTCACCCACGGCGAAGTTAAGTCTACGATGACGTCTAACAGCATAAGATTTCTGTCTGCTCTGGGCCGCTCTCATCCTGTCCCGAATCAACTGGATCTTCTCTGCCGTTTCCTGCACAAGTTACGGTCCTAAAATACTGCTCTCACCAAGCTCTATACAAAAAACTGGTGATCGAAATCTCCTCCCATACCATGCCTCGAAGGGTTCCATCTGAACGTCTCCTGAAAGCTGTTATTGTAGGGGAACTCTATCAAGGGCATGTGACGATCCCAACTGCCGCCGAAATCTAGAATGTAAGCTCAGAGCATATCCTCGATAGTCAGTATGGTCCGTTCGGACTGACCGTCGGTCTACGGATGGAAACTGTACTGAAACTCAATCGGGTGCCCAAAGCCTCCTGGAGTTTCTGCCAAAGGCGGCTGGTGAACAGGGTGCCTCTGTCAGACACAATTCAAGTCGGAACGCCGTGTAGTCGCACAGTCTCATCAACATATATCTGAGCATACTGAATGAATCCGAAAGTGGTCTTCACTAGCAGAAAGTGAGCCGCTTTCGTCAATCGGTCTACGATCACCCAAATAGAGTCATACCCTCGACTGGTCCTAGGTAGATTCACGATGAAATCCATAAAGATCAGCTCCCATTTCCACTCCGGAATGGGCAATGGTTGTAACTCTCCTGCCGGCCTTTGATGCTCGGCCTTGACTTGCTAGCAAGTCAGACATCTCTAAACGAAATCTGTGACATCTCTCTTCACCCCTTCCTACCAGTAGACATCTCTCAAGTCATGATACATCTTGGTGAAACCCGGATGAACACTATACGACCCACCTCCAAACACAGATGGTATTGTCCGCTCTAGCCGAAACCGCATGGTTTTGTCCCTTTGAATGAACCGGACTCAAGAAGGGGGGTACTTCCCAGTAGGTCACCCATTCCAGAATTTCCTTAGCACAAGCATGCTCAACTCCGGAGTTCTTCAAACTCCGGAGTTCCGATTCATCCAAAAGGCGCCTCTTCCAAAATCTCACGTCTCAGCCCCTCGGAATCTGGCACACATAGTCGAGACCCAAACTGTAGCACTCCCTGGTCATCGAACATGAACTCTGAGACTCTACCCTACCGAACCTGCTCCATGATCTCTGACAAATGAGCATTGTCGGATTGTGCCTCCCGAATGCGACCTAGTAACTGTGGTCGGTCGCGTACATGGGCAAGCTGTCCTCCGGTCGAAGTAAACTCAAACTGTACTCGGCTGTCACATAGAATCTGCCAATCTGCAGAAGACTGTCTCTGAACTGTGCTCAAATAAGACAAGCTACATTCGGACCTCCGACTCAAAGCATCTGCCACGACATCTGGCTTGCCCGGATGATAAAGAATCTCGTAGTCATAGTCCTTCACAAGCTCCATCCAACAGCGCTGTCTCAAATTCAAATCCCGCTGTTGGAAGATATACTTTAAGCTCTTGTGATCTGTGAATATCTGGCACGACTTGCCGTATAAGTAGTGTCTCCATATCTTGAGTGCAAAAACCACTGTGGCCATCTCTAAGTCATGAGTGGGATAGTTCTGCTCGTGCTTCTTCAACTACCAAGAAGCGTAGGCGAAGACCCTACCGTGCTGCATCAACACACAGCTTAAACCCACTCGAGAAGCATCGCAATAAACGATGAAGCTGCCTGAACCTGATGGCAAGGATAAAACTGGTGCAGTCGTCAAACGAGTTTTCAACTGTCGAAAACTCTGCTCGCATGCCTCGTTCCGAAGAAAAAGAACTCCCTTCCGGGTCAACCCGGTCAGCGGTGCAGCGATATGAGAAAAATCCTGAACAAAGCGTCGGTAGTAGCCAGCCAAACCCAAGAAGCTACGAACCTCCGTCTCCGATGCAGGTTTGGGCCAGTGCTGAACGACCTCGATCTTCTTTGGGTCCACACATATACCATCTCTCGTAACTACGTGACCCAAGAAATCGACACTGTCAAGCAAGAAGGCGCACTTGGAGAATTTAGCAAACAGCTGGTGCTCCCTTAAAGTCTGCAACGTAATCCTCAAATGATGCTCGTGCTCCTCTCGACTCAGGGAGTATACTAGAATATCGTTGATGAACACGATGATGAACTAGTCAAGAAACAGCCTGAATATGCGGTTCATCAAATCCATCAATGCAGCTGGGCATCGGTGAGTCCGAACGACATCACCAAAAACTCGTAATGCCTGCAACGTGTACGAAAAGCAGTCTTCAGAATGTCATCCTTCCGAACCCGCAACTGATGATAATCCGACCGTAAGTCAATCTTTGAGAAATGCCCCGCACCCTGGAGCTGATCAAACAAATCGTCAATGCGAGGTAGGGGTATCTATTCCGCACAATAACTCGATTCAATTGACAATAATCGATGCACAATTGCATACTTCCGTCCTTCTTCTTGACGAACAGAATAGGAGCTCCCCAAGGTAACAAACTCGGACGATAAGCCCTTTATCTAGCAAATCTTGCAAATGATCCTTCAGCTCTCTAAGCTCCACCGGGGCCATCCGATAGGGCTGTATAGAAATAGGCTCCATACCGGGGATTAAGTCAATGCAGAACTCGATATCACACTCTGGCAGCAATCCAAGCAACTCGTCAGGAAAGACATCGGAGAACTTGCTCACAATCGGGACCTGGTCCAACGGGACCTCTGCGGCTTCAGCATCACGTACATACACTAAGAATCCCTGATATCCATTCCTCAAGAGCCGACTAGCGTGAAAGGAAGAAATCAGACTAGGGATAGTGGCACTACGGTCTCCCTGAATAACAAGAACTGGCTCACCCGGAAAACTAAATCTGACTGCTTTCTCACGGCAGTCCATGGACGCATAACATGTGGCTAACCAGTCCATGCCCAAAAGAACGTCGAAATCTAACATATCGAGAAGAATCAAATCAACAGAAGAATCCTTATCTCCAATACGAAACAAACACGATCGAAAAACATGTCGAGCGATAAAAGACTAGCCTACGGGAGAAATCACAACAAGCGGCTGATTTAGCAAAGACGACTCTCGGCTAAACCTAGGTACAAAAAGTGTGGATGCAAAAGAATGCGTAGATTCCGGTTCAAACAAAAGCGTGCAACAAAAGAAAACTCCGAGAGAATACCTGTCACGACTATGCTCGACGCCTGCACGTCCTGAGGAGTCATCACAAAAGCTAGGGCCTGCCCTCTACCAGCGATCAGCTGTCCTTCGCCTCTGCCAACTTGTCCTCTTGGAATACGACCGCCACGACCACGGCTTCTATGGGCATCGATCTGGCATGCATTAACAACAGGCGTAGGAGGTAATGCGCTCGGAGGAGGGAGTGGAGGTAGTAAAGTCACATGTGGGATTGTCGCCTCACACCCTGGCGCCTCACGGTACAATTTCTGATAAGGTGATACGGACTCCCACACCGATAACACCCTGGCGATAGCTGCTGACCATGAGGGTAAAAGCGATATAACTGGCCCATACAGAATCCGCCACGACCTCTACAAACACACCTAGGAGCTGATATATCAGTACGAATCCGCTTTGGTCCCGGAACAACTGTAGGTAGAGCAATATCCGATCTCCGTGCTCGAATGATCTCTATCAAGGATTCGATCATTTGGCGCAAATCCTGAATACTCGCCTCCGGCCTAACTATACGATCTGTAGAGGGTGGATCAATCTGTCCATGAGAAATAGGCGTACTGCCCTAATCGGTCCTCGTCTCAGGCGAGCCCACTCCAATCTCATCTCTGACGACAGCCCTTTAGGCCCTCGTAGTCTTCGGCGGCATAGTGGCTGGAACAAGACACACGATTCGATGAGAATATTGCAATCGAATCAAAGGATACATGGAATCAAGGAAGGAAGTACAAGCAATTATATATCGTAAGGTCACTTAGGCGGAGTATCGTATCGTGAGTATGCCGCGGAACATACACATGCCACGTCACTCTGCTAAAGTCACCTACTCCATCATACCAAGGGCCATCCTACATTCAAAAAGGTAAAACCTATCGCTCTATGATACCAACTTTGTCACGACCCGAATGTGTGGAACGTGACTGGCACTTAAATCACGCAACGTCTAGAGGCGTAGCGTAATCTGAGTAAGCCAAAGCCCAGAAATCTAAACCGTTTAAATAAATAGAGTGAAGAAATACTTGTTTTAAAAAGATGGTTTTATTAAAATAAAGTTACATTAAACATTTTAAAGGTGTCAAGTTTTTCCTGAAAATTTTGGCAGAGTTTCCTTTGTAAAAACTGGCCCCAAACAGATACAAAACAAGAATATATATGAACAATGAAATAAGGCATCCCCAAGCGGGAGCTAGCTCTTCGCCGAAAGGCGGAACACAACCACATATAAGATACATCAAAATAGTGTGAAATAAGCATCTAAAAGCAAGAAATAAGAAAGCACCAAGTCGACTCACATGAGCTCGACACCAGAGAACAAAATATAAAAATCTCACTGTCCAGTCTCTAGGTCACATATACATATGGTCGATGGAGGGTAGTAGATACAAAATAAATATACATGGTAGGAACAAAAGAATATGCTCCCAAAAACCCACCTATGCACAAATTCTCGAGTCGAAGCAAAAGGAAGTAGAAGAAGAAAAAGTATGCCCACCGCTACTATGCTGATGGGTCGGTCCTGCAAGACACTGTGGCACAACGGGGGTGAGTTGCTAACTCGTGAGTAGTAAGTAATATATATTAAGGCTATCGCAAGCATGTACGCAAATGTGTCACAACCTACATATACAATTATGATGCGATGCACTAGTATGAATGCGACATGAATGAATAATCAAACACGAAATCTGGATATATATCTGGTATAAGAAAAATCAGTGTTCTTATCTTAGTAAAACTTTTGTATAATTAAACTGGGGTATCATCAAACGAAATCGATAGAAAACCGTGTCAAATATCGACACCATATATATGTGTGTGTGTGTGTGTGTGTGTGTCAAATCTCGGTAGCCGTCTCTCAGATCGGCCCTCAAATCTGTCAAAACACACGACTCTGATCGGTATCCTCCGGATGACCGCCGTGTCAAAAATCACCGGTAGGTAGTGCTCCCCTGCCTGGTTCAACTTCTCGCTATAAGGCCTTCTTGCCTTGGGGTATCTTACCGGGTCCACCATGTACCCGCATACGGTGTCTCTCTCCTCAAATAGGCTATATGTACATACGTGGCTCAAGAACCGAGAAATCTCATGGTGCACGCTACACACATCATATCACGAGAAAACTACACCTTCTATTTTGAAATGATGATCAGTTTATAAATTCCTTTGCGGTTTTCCCCAAATCAAAAAATCTCATGAATACGGAAATTTTCAAGAAAATCACAATATATGAATATGTGGGTAACTATGAATGTCCATGATATCAACATGATGCCATGCGATGTATGACTAGAAGACTATATATAAATGATGATGCAATGAAACATAGGACTAGAAAACTACATATCATACATGATGCAAATGCACAGATACCGATTATTAAGCAAGTTCTAAGATGTATCATGACATAGCAATTACCAATGGCGTGTGTGTTCGCATGAAATAGTGCACGTGCGGCATAAACCATTGGTAATAGTACAAGTGTCCTAGGTAATAATATCGATGTACATGATGATGAAAATGCTACATAAAGATGACGTACGCATATGAACACAAGAATTATAACTAAGTCCTAACTATCAGACGCTTTACGCCATCCAAGTGATTTCCCCATAGCCGAAAAGCCTCGGCTAGTCGAATTTGATCACCGCCTTACCTTTCCTTGCCGCGTCCGACATCTCCGCGACCGATCCTATAATTGCACAAATAGTACATATAAGGCTAAACATTTATATAGACTTGAAGTCAAGACGATACGAAGTAAATAACGCACACTAACTAGACGCGCGTGCACTTGGTACACAAAACACGCGTAACATCGCCACAAACCACAACTAGGGGTTGCTATGCGTAGAAAACACCAAAGCTAGAGTCTACACATTCGAATTGCACAAGACATCACACTGACTAATTTAGGAAAAAAGTTGTAGATCAAACACAACTTAAGACTTTACTAAAACCTTTCTTTTTAAAAAAACTAGTTAGCAACCTTAAGGTATTTTTGTGCAAAACTAGGTGGATTAGTAAGTCTAGTAGCCACTAATCACACTTAAATATCCTAATTAGGCCATACAAACATTAACTAAATTTAACCCTCACTTAAACACACTAAACATGCAATTAAGTTACATAAACACCTAATTTAAACAATTAAAAGCAAAGATTAGTAAGTAAACAATTAGATTAGATTTATACCTCAAAATGTTTTGGAAAAAGATCCAAACTTGCTAGTCAAAATGAAGGCTTGAATCAAAGAACCTTGCTTTGTTTGGAAAATAGAATTTTTGTGAGGATTTTTGTAGAAATTAGAGTTGAACTTTGAGGAGAATTGAGTGAGGTAGTGAATTTTTTGCTAAGAAAAAGATGAGAGATGAGAGGGGGAGGGGTTGCGGAATTAAAAGGAGAGGGGGGGGGGGAGAGTGTGGGTACCATACCTCCACACACGCACCATTCCACATTTAAAATTGCACCATGCTTCTTTTATTTTCCTTTTCTTTTATTTTATTAACTCTTTATCTTTTCTATACAAAACCTAGAACCATCTTAAGCACCATTTTTTTTTGAAAAGAACATGATACAATATGTGTTTAGTTGTGTCATGGTGCACTAAAATGTATTAACCAATACTAATTTGTAATTAACATTAATTTAGTTTGTATGTGCATATTTAAAATAATATTTAAATTAATAAATAAGGAAAATAATTAAGTAAACTAGCAATTAAATAAGTAACTAATTAAATACCCATACATAAGCAGTTACGTAAATAAAATAGGTATATTTATGTCTATATGGAAAAATAATTATAACTAGGTTTTACAGAAAAACACGTGTTGTATTACCAATTATCATACAAATAATCTAAAAGATTTTTAATGTGTTACAACGGAGGAGTATGCTGAGAGAGAATGCCATTCTCCTTTAGGTATTCTAGGAATTCCGTGTTTAAGTACTCCCCTCCTGGATCAGACGAAGGATCTTGATACTTTTTCATGTCTGGTTCTTTACTTTGCTTTTATATTCTTTGAATTTCTCAAAAGCTTCAGATTTGTATTTCAAAAGATACACATATCCGAACCTAGAGAGATCGTCAGTGAATGTAATGAAGTATGAGAACCCACCCCCTGCATGTATAGATATCGGACCACATACATCACTATGTATGAGTCCCAAGAGCTCTGTAGCTCTTTCTCCGTGTTCGGTGAAAGGATTTTTGGTCATTTTTCCTTTGAGACAAGACTGATAAGTTTCATAGGATGAAAATTCGAATGAATTTAGAAATCTAACCTTATGCAACTTAGCTAGTCTATTCTCATTAATATGAACAAGTCTACAATGCCACAAGTAGGATTCGTTCGTATCTGAACACTTTCTCTTGCGTGTGTTTTGTACATTGAAAACTGTGTTTTGATTTAGAACGTAGATGCCATTACACAGTGTACCTTCTGCAAGCAATACCTGATTAAGATATATGTTCATGATATTTCTATTTAGAACAAACTTTCATCCTTCTTTATCAAGTAATGAAACATATATGATATTGCAAAGAATGGAAGGTGCATAGTAGCAATTGTTCAAAATCATAGTTTTGCCGCTTGGTAATACTAGGTGATATTCACCGACGGCGGTAGCATCAACCTCCGTTCTACACTCTGAGGGATGAAAGTATGTCTTAGCACCTCTACTAGGTTTTAAAGAGCATCAAGTATAAAAATTTAAAAAATCTAGAGGTCTAAGCTGTTGGGTTACGCCAGCGCCCCGTCCATCAATCCGTGGCCAAATGCAAAACAAAAACTTTTAGAACCCGGCGCTAACGGAACCCGACCTACGGATCGTACCATTAACCCTACACTAGCTATATGAAAGGAGTTTAGAGAGGTTATACCAAACGATCCATGTCCTTCGGTCTTCAACCTCTGTCCCAACCTCCTCGTGGCTTCCTTGATCATGTTTGATCTCCGGTCTCCCCTCATCGAAGAAGATCCACGTCGAGGGTTAGTAATACGAGCTCCCGCCTCAAAACCGAAGCAACTCGGGTATCTAGTTTGCTAGCCTAGATAGCCAAGATGAAGTAGAGAGTGTGTGTGAATACTTTGTCTCAAAACACCCAAGGATTCTCAACTCATGAGAGGGTTTGGGTGGAGGTTGAAGAAGATGCCATTGGGTGAAAGTGTGAAGCAAAGCTTTTTGGCAACTAAAGAAAAATGTCTGCTGCTTTTTCTTGTGTGTTGATTTTGCTAAGTGTTTTGTGTCATATATATTGTGAGCAAGTGAGCAACTAAAGAAAAGCCCCACCAAGAAAAAGATCTGCCTTTGCTCCTAATAATATCTCACAAATATCTTAGCCAAAACAAAAAACCCCATGTCACCATGAATCATCACATGACTCAACACCATGAGTCACCAAGTCCATGTGCATGAATCAATGCCAAGCCATAAGCCACACTTCCACTCACATAAACATTTAAAACCCTAAATGTTTATCACAAAAAGAAATGGCAACATCTAAAGTAAACTTGTAACGAATTACAAGAATACCCCTCATCTGTATATACATAGGTGCATCCGTATTCCGACTGAATACGAATACAACGAAACGAAAATTATCCAACAATATAATGTAAGTGCACGGCGGCGCCCCGGCCGTCAATCCGACGGCCAAATGCGGAAACGGTGATAAACTTTAATTTTGCGGACTTTGCAAACCGGCACCACCGCGCACTAAACACCCGGATCGTAACCATTAACAAGTTTAAGCTAACTAGAAGATGGGTTAGAGATATACCGACTGATCCGAGTCCTCCGGTCTTCATCTCCACTCCGATCTCCTCGCGGGATCTCCGGTCGTCGCCTCTTCACCGGAAGGGCACCATGTCGCCTGCATCTTTTACGGGCTCCCACCTCAATACCGAGGCAACTCGGACGTGAAGTTGGCTGCCCGACGCGTCCAAGATTTGCTGTAGAATAGTGTAGCAAGCGGGTCTCTTTGGGGCTTATGAGGAGTTGCCATGATGGAGAAATTGAGCGTGCAAAGGAAATGAAAATGGAGCCTCCAAGGAAAAGAGCTCGGCCAGCACAATGGTGCTCACTGGAAAACTAAAATGAAAGCAGCCACTCATTTTTTTTTTTTCTCTTCTCACTGGAAAAACTAAAGAATCAATCAAGCCCACATCTAAGTTCATATGTGTATCAATTAATCCCAAAGGAAAATAAAATTCCTTTCCAAAAAACATTCCAGCACAAAACTGTAGGAGGGGTCCACTAAAAAGCATGATATCAATTAATCCATTCAAAATAAAATCTCACTCCATGCCCAAACAGTGGCCGGCCATTTCCAATCCATACCCAATCAAATCCCCATTAATGTAAGTGATGGAGGGAAGATATTAAAATCAAACCTTTTGCAAGAAACCCCCTCAACAAAATGTTAATTGCAAACTTGCAATTAACACCCTCCAACGAAAAGTCCGACCGGGAAGGAAAAAGAGAAAACCGGCCGGAACGGAATGCAAACTGGCAACTCCAGAAAACTGGTCCCGTAATAAATTACAGAAAAACCCCGATACAGTGCATACACACCCGCATTTGTATTCCGTCCGGATACAAATGCAAAGAGACAAAACTACACTATTAAATACTAAGATCCGGCTTAAGCCAAAGCCGGCTAGTAAAAACCGTCCGATCACGATCCGTGCAATACCGCACGTATCTGATCGAACCCTGCCATATCTCCATACGGCCTCTACAGCGTTTCGCCCGAAAGCTGAGTAACTGAAAGTGTGGTGGACTCTAAAAACTCGTCAATACTATGGCTGTGGATTTAACCACTAGCACGTCAGAGGTATAAGCCAATACGTAACGGGCCACCAGCTATTGACCAAAAGGGACGTCGATGAGCGAACTCATCCTGACACCCTACTGAGCCTGTCAGTGACAATATCCGTACAGTCCGGTCCGTTCGTCTATGAGCATCGCATGTCGGGCCTAGGGGATGGGTAAAAGTCAGACCCCCAAAAGCGGTACAAGTCGTGTCGGAGTGTAGCCCAGAACACCCTGAGATACTACTGGAATACCTACCAGTAAATCTCCTGCCTTGGCCAAGGACTTCGTGTAATGGCTCTCCTAGACACAGCGCGACCTCACCCCCAATACCGGGAGAGACGAACCCCCGAAGATCCGCTCACTGCCTCCATGTGGCTCGGGACTGTACCCAACTAAAACCTGTTTGCACGACTCCTTTGAGCCGTGGTAGGGTAGTAATCAAAGCACAGTGGGAACTCACACGAGACAAATGACGATCCCCAGGTCGATGAACTAACCTGTACACATGTCACCTGGGAACTGCTATCTGACGTCAGGTATAAGACCAACTAGCATGTTCCCGGCGAGTCCTGTCCGGTGTACTCATAACCCAATGAGCACCTGTATACATCTTAGGTGAACCAACTGACACCAGTGGCCTGTGAGACCGGCCACCGCCCCTCGTCGGGGTCTCGACTGTATACACTAGTCTACTCTGGAGAATCGATGCCCTGTCTCGAAACTCCCACGACTAGGGACCTTTTAAGGATGTGCTTGTAGACTCCAGCTCTCACTTATATGATCGCCCTCATACTGCTGTCAGTCAAGCAAGAATCCTAGGGGCTCTATCAACGTGCAATAGCGACCTGTCAGGTCACCTAAAGCAGTACACGATGATAAAGGTAAACCAGATAGCAAACTATCATCTCGAGTAAGACTGTCGTACCGGGATAGGTCCTCCCTCAATCATTGCAATCACGTGCCTGTGATCCAATAATTGACTCTGAGGGCACTATCTCCAACAATCTCCCACTTGCACTCAAGGCTAATTATTGCGATGTCGCATACTCACAGCCCGTGTGATACCGAACACCCAACTCCCCTACTAGTCAGTCTCACAAAGCTCGTTTGCGAGACTATTGCGTTCGAGGAATAGCCTCAGTGAGTGGATCCGCTCTGAAGTTTCTTTCTATGTCTCTCTATATCTCAAGTTCGCGGAGAAAACCATCTCCCGAAATGAGCAATACCTGTCTTAGAATGTCTGGATGTCTGATGGGACCGAGCTCATAAATGAACTCCAAATCCAAACTTCTTAGACTATATCGTCAACTGAACTTAATCAGTATCCTGCGCCATGCCACCCTCAGTATTGCCTTGGATCACCTGTCCAAAATACTGCCCTTCGTCAGAAGGAAAACTATAACTCTGACGATCACCCTGTCGTCCATGTCACCTTGGAAGCCTGGAGTGATAACCGTCTCCTAAAGGAGGCAGCCGTTATCATATCCCTAGAACATTCACTTATGTCCTAAAACTGCTTCCGACTGTTTCTCCAGGATTGGATCAATGTCAACTTATTGCATCTACTGCAAGAACAACATCTGGAGTGGTACTTGACATCTCATGATTGACTCAATTGCCTAAGCAAGTGATCTGTCAATCATGCGCATCCCTCTCTACTTTAGTCTATAAGACACCTTTAGAGAGGGTGACTCCATCACCTGCAGGTATACTACCGTGCCAAGAGTCGTCCATTCTAAATACTCTTAGAATGCTGTCAAGGTACCCTGATTGAGAAACCACCCAAATCTAGATCTAAAACCATAGATCTAGTTACCAGTATGTCTGATATAATGTCCAAGTCCCATGTGGAGAAACCACTGTGTGACGACCAAAGTATAACCGATCGTAGTATAGGAATATCACTTCCTACTATGTGTATGTCATCCAAAACCCGGATATCACACCCTACTACCTACTCAACAGATCCATCCCCTATTCTGATGACGTCAAACCTATGACTGTCACATCAGAAACAGATGATCTAACTCCGCTATATCTGCTTTAGTCTATAAATAGACATAAGCCTGATGTCCACCAATGCTTCCGCTGCTCCCACTGACTACGAAAACCCTCTGCCAGAGTCATATAGACGCACACTTCTAAAACTAGTTTAGAATGACGCTATACTCATCCTCCTGCCGGGTCTCGCAGCTTGGAACAACAACAAAGGCAAGTGTAGGTAAACAAGAACTTCCCTGTCACCGTCCTTGAGGCTACCGGAGTACCTCTCGGGTGCCTGAAGTTACCCACCTTATCTGCGGAGTGGCCAATGGAATGTCAAAACAGACTGAATCTTTAGGTTCCTTATCAAATCTCCAGTAATCGTTTGCGGTTCTGGAATCGCTTCCAGTTCTACCATACTCCCACTAATGTTTTCCGAAAAAAAAATCCATTTTTAATAAAACTGTGTCGAGTCAAGAACAATATCACTATTGATCTTCCAGATGGTAGAAAGTCAACCCTCGTCATAGCCTGGGTCAACCCACAAACAGCCACTACTGAAACGTGCCTATGAGTTATCCGGAGTCTGGTTTTAATCATAAGCCAGACAACTCCCCGTACCTTAACAACGTTAAGATATGAACTGTTCTATATCCAATATAGAACCAGAGGCACTGATTTAATTTAACCAGATTCAAATCATGCAGCTGTCTCCAGCGCATGTCAACTAAATGGAGAGAGGCCGATCAGCGTTACTCAACTTAAGAATTCTTCCAATTATGAGTAACCTGAAAGAGAAGCAATTTCTCTTTATCATTACTATCAACTGAATACCATACACAAGTATCTACATCTTCGATCACCTTGAAGAATCCCGATACTTACTACACCTGGTTCTCTACTCTATTCAAATACCTATAACTCCTCAAAACTTAGACCCTGTGTTTCTACGAAACACATGTCTAAGAACTAGAGAAGTTAAAAGTAAACAGAATATAGTATGAGGACCAACCCCTCTGTCCTAATGGACACTAGACAACATACAATACTCTGTATAAGTCCGCTGAGTCTAACAACTCTTTCACTGTGTGTCGTAGGTTGAAAACTGTACTTATGGTTAAGAAGAATTACACCGCTGTTTAATGCTCCTTACCTAACCATCCACTGATATAGGTAAATGTCATCGACATAATATCAAAAGGTATATCTCACTCTATGAAAATAGACGTACAGATATATCAACTTGAAATTGGTGCACAACAGCGGATATTCAAAACCAAATATTTGCCGACCGGCAAACAGCCCAGGTGATCTCCTCAAATATCACCGATTACAACGAATCCCGATATAATGAGGATGATCACCCAATTCCCAATAACCTACTCCCACTCATCATCTGTAAAACCATACAGATGTGAGAATCATACCTGGTAAATACATACCCTGGAGCAAGTGTCTAATCGGGAAATCAGTTTTCTTTTAACATTACACAGTGAACTGAAACATTGAAATGTTTCGATGAGGTATCCTGGTATTCCTAGTAATGCCTCTTCCATTATCCAGATTCACAACTATAACCGTATAATTCTTTGCCACCTCTCCAAATCCCTTTATATGTCTTTAGTCGTTACCTTCTGCACACCCCTTAGGCCAAATGGTTTTCTTCCTTCCCTACCGTTCGGCTCTAGCCTATGGTTTGGAAGAAGACTATCCAATAAGCATAATGGGTGTACTGTCCTAGTCCTAGGAGCACTCGCAATGCGAGAGAAGGTGAAGATAAAAGACAACCGAATAAACCTTATTCCTATTTCTCCTGGACCAGAATCCATCCCCGAACTGGAACAAGTTCCTTTCGAGTTCGTATATAACCATACGATGGAGTATCCAATAAACTGTGGATCTTCGTAGTGATACGGAGTGTCCTGGAGAAATACAAAGGTAATTTAGGATTGGCGAAGAAAAACTTGGTTTGGTCGTGAATATCAGTCGCAACTTACTTTGCCCTCTTACTAATCCCTTGCTTTGTCTGAACTTAATACCTTCTGTACACCATCGTTATGCTAATTGGTTTTCTTTATGCCCCACCGTTCGGCACCAGCCTAAAGTTTGGAAGAAGACTATCCAATTTGCGTAATAGGTGTACTATCTCCTAAACCAAGGAGTACTCACAACTTGAGAGGAGGTAAAAAGGAAAAGACAACTGAATAGTCCTATTCGTTTTCTCCAGAACCGGAAACCATCCTCGAATTCCTTCGAGTTCGTATCTAACCATACGATGGCTTTGTCCAATGGAAGTGGACGTTCGCAGTAATACGGGGTGTCCTGGAGAAAAGGGTAAAAGTAGGAGTGGCAATGAGGTCTGCAACTCTGACAATCCAAAAGCCAGTGTTTAAGAAGGTTCGGTCAACTTGGTCACTGAGTCTTAGTCATAGGGTCGGGTCAATGGTCGCTGCCAGAGAGAGAGAAAAGAAACACTCAGCGTGCACTCTAACCAAGATCAGAATGGTTACCAATTTATCTAATCTGGAAACCTCCCACTGTATCTCAAATTCTCCTCCAAACCTGAAAGAAGAATTAGTCGGGGTCACCCGAGGAGTAAACCAACTCATCAGTGGGAATCGGGATCCAACTATCATCGTATGATAACATGACGGAATCCGCTCACGCTATAACACTCCAGAAGGTATGCGCATATCTGGCAAGTTTCAGTACTTTTGAAACTCCCGATGTGGATTTCTGCCCCATGCTCTTATGACCTTGACTAAGGCCAACAAATCATAAGTCACATGTCAAGTTCTACCCGTCATTGTCCAGGTTGATTTGAACCCACCCGTACAAGCCCTTGACTAAGGCCAACAAGGCTATACGACTGTCCCAAACCAACGCATCTATCTATGCAGCATATGAATACCCAATAGCTACCAAACACTGTGCCTTGACTAAGGCCAACAAACACAGCTTGAATACTATTGACTACCCATATGAAACGACGGAGGGCTACGAATGGTTTCTGGCGAAAACCTTTAACGTAGTGAACTTGATATCGTTGAAGGAACGGATAGCTTTTTAGAAAATATAGTGACGAAAACCTTTACTAAAGAAGTCACTCCCGGTGAAGGGATCTCGGCTCTTTCCCCGTAGAATGGGGTGCTGGATATTCATAACCGAATATCACTGTGCAAAGCAAAAGTAATCGGCTATAGTGAAGTTAATGCCCTGACGCAAACTTCTGTCCAAGGGGTCACTCCCGGTGAAGGGATCTCGGCCCTTGCCTCGTCGACTGAGGAGCAGGATATTCAAAATGAATACCACGATGCAAAACAAAAGTGAACGTCCTTGCAATAACAGCTTTTTGAAAAGTGTTCCAACAACATCAGATTAGGTTTGTTTAACTTGCATTGATCCGAATCAATGCAGTCCCATCAATTGATCACACCACAAAGAACGAAAATATACTGACGTACGTATATGCCATCCGCATTCGCCACTGGGTCCCGTCATCACCCGTTAGGTTAGCTAACTAACGGCAGAGCGGGGACTGGACTAGCGCGGATGAAAAACATATACAACATCTACTAATATATATACCAATATATAGTATTTCGCTCAAGGCGTGAATAAAATGCAACATCACAGAAATGTACAGCATCACAGAACAAAACAGATATCTGGGATCCCCGGGTTTCACAGAGCCACTATTGAAACCCGACGTTCCCCTGGTCGTGTGGATAGCCTGTGCAATGAAATCCTATACCCCCTACGAGTGCGGCGAATAGCCAGCCAATCCTGGAGTGAAGCCCCCTCCGTCCCAATGCCATGAGATGCGGGCTTGTTGCCTTCTAGAACCCGGCTATCCGTGCACCCCTCCGCGGGGTAACCCTAGTACAGAAAGTAAAATATACATACAATGGGTACATCGACCGCAACCAGGTCGTGCCCCAAAAGAATAATACAATCAGGCAGTGACGGCAGTCCACATGTCGGACGCTCGCCCCGCAATATCAAAAGTACATAATACAACCACAACTGTACTAGCATTGCATCCAGGCTATCCCCCACGACCGATCCGCAACATCACAGCAAAATACATAGAACATCAACGTGAAAGTCACGTTCGCAAATCCGTCTAACCGGGCTATAGCAGTTAGACCGGATTTACCGATCGAGTGACATTCACGGTCGCAGATATAATGTAAATACTGTGAAAAATGTGTTTAAAATATCCGACCGATCAAAATTTAACAAGTGGGCCCCAAAATAATACTGTAGCAGTTAAAGAAATTATGGGCCCAAAATTAATATTCCAAAAACCCTATTTTAACCCCAGAAGCCCACTGTAAAAACCCAACCCACTGATTCCTTTATGCTGCGGCGGAAGCGCGGCCTCAAGTGGGTTTTGGCCGCCCTTCCGCGCTCTTGTTGGAAGCTCAGTGCCTCGAATTTGAACAGTGGTCTTATAATTTCTATTACATCAATATTTTACAACCTGAAAAATTTTTCGAGACCAAAAATTTTCAACAGAAACTGATGCGAAGGCAATACGGGTTTTGGAACTTTTTGATCGATCGGAAATGCAAACACATTACACAAAGCTAGACTAACTTAATGGCGAGGCTCTGATACCACTGTAAGTGCACGGCGGCGCCCCGGCCGTCAATCCGACGGCCAAATGCGGAAACGGTGATAAACTTTAATTTTGCGGACTTTGCAAACCGGCACCACCGCGCACTAAACACCCGGATCGTAACCATTAACAAGTCTAAGCTAACTAGAAGATGGGTTAGAGATATACCGACTGATCCGAGTCCTCCGGTCTTCATCTCCACTCCGATCTCCTCGCGGGATCTCCGGTCGTCGCCTCTTCACCGGAAGGGCACCACGTCGCCTGCATCTTTTACGGGCTCCCGCCTCAATACCGAGGCAACTCGGACGTGAAGTTGGCTGCCCGACGCGTCCAAGATTTGCTGTAGAATAGTGTAGCAAGCGGGTCTCTTTGGGGTTTATGAGGAGTTGCCATGATGGAGAAATTGAGCGTGCAAAGGAAATGAAAATGGAGCCTCCAAGGAAAAGAGCTCGGCCAGCACAATGGTGCTCACTGGAAAACTAAAATGAAAGCAGCCACTCATTTTTTTTTTTCTCTTCTCACTGGAAAAACTAAAGAATCAATCAAGCCCACATCTAAGTTCATATGTGTATCAATTAATCCCAAAGGAAAATAAAATCCCTTTCCAAAAAACATTCCAGCACAAAACTGTGGGAGGGGTCCACTAAAAAGCATGATATCAATTAATCCATTCAAAATAAAATCTCACTCCATGCCCAAACAGTGGCCGGCCATTTCCAATCCATACCCAATCAAATCCCCATTAATGTAAGTGATGGAGGGAAGATATTAAAATCAAACCTTTTGCAAGAAACCCCCTCAACAAAATGTTAATTGCAAACTTGCAATTAACACCCTCCAACGAAAAGTCCGACCGGGAAGGAAAAAGAGAAAACCGGCCGGAACGGAATGCAAACTGGCAACTCCAGAAAACTGGTCCCGTAATAAATTACAGAAAAACCCCGATACTGTGCATACACACCCGCATTTGTATTCCATCCGGATACAAATGCAAAGAGACAAAACTACACTATTAAATACTAAGATCCGGCTTAAGCCAAAGCCGGCTAGTAAAAACCGTCCGATCACGATCCGTGCAATACCGCACGTATCTGATCGAACCCTGCCATATCTCCATACGGCCTCTACAGCGTTTCGCCCGAAAGCTGAGTAACTGAAAGTGTGGTGGACTCTAAAAACTCGTCAATACTATGGCTGTGGATTTAACCACTAGCACGTCAGAGGTATAAGCCAATACGTAACGGGCCACCAGCTATTGACCAAAAGGGACGTCGATGAGCGAACTCATCCTGACACCCTACTGAGCCTGTCAGTGACAATATCCGTACAGTCCGGTCCGTTCGTCTATGAGCATCGCATGTCGGGCCTAGGGGGTGGGTAAAAGTCAGACCCCCAAAAGCGGTACAAGTCGTGTCGGAGTGTAGCCCAGAGCACCCTGAGATACTACTGGAATACCTACCAGTAAATCTCCTGCCTTGGCCAAGGACTTCGTGTAATGGCTCTCCTAGACACAGCGCGACCTCACCCCCAATACCGGGAGAGACGAACCCCCGAAGATCCGCTCACTGCCTCCATGTGGCTCGGGACTGTACCCAACTAAAACCTGTTTGCACGACTCCTTTGAGCCGTGGTAGGGTAGTAATCAAAGCACAGTGGGAACTCACACGAGACAAATGACGATCCCCAGGTCGATGAACTAACCTGTACACATGTCACCTGGGAACTGCTATCTGACGTCAGGTATAAGACCAACTAGCATGTTCCCGGCGAGTCCTGTCCGGTGTACTCATAACCCAATGAGCACCTGTATACATCTTAGGTGAACCAACTGACACCAGTGGCCTGTGAGACCGGCCACCGCCCCTCGTCGGGGTCTCGACTGTATACACTAGTCTACTCTGGAGAATCGATGCCCTGTCTCGAAACTCCCACGACTAGGGACCTTTTAAGGATGTGCTTGTAGACTCCAGCTCTCACTTATATGATCGCCCTCATACTGCTGTCAGTCAAGCAAGAATCCTAGGGGCTCTATCAACGTGCAATAGCGACCTGTCAGGTCACCTAAAGCAGTACACGATGATAAAGGTAAACCAGATAGCAAACTATCATCTCGAGTAAGACTGTCGTACCGGGATAGGTCCTCCCTCAATCATTGCAATCACGTGCCTGTGATCCAATAATTGACTCTGAGGGCACTATCTCCAACATATAATACTAGGATCCGGCTTAAACCAAAGGTATTATCCGTCCGATCATGATCCGTGCACAAGTGCACGTATATGATAGAACTCTGCCATAAAATCATATGGCCTCTACAACGTTTAGCCCGAATCAGGAAAACCCTCTGTGTGGGACTCTAAAGACTCATCAATATGCTGGCAGTAGGTTTAACCACAAGCACGTCGGTGGCACTAGCTGTACGTAACGGCTACCCAGGTATTGAGCGAAAGGGAGGCCGACGAGCAAACTCATCCTGAAATCCTAGTGAGCCTGACAGTGACAATATCCGTACAGTCTGGTCCATTCGTCTATGAGTATTTCATATCGATTCTAGGGGGTGGATAAAGTCAGACCCCTAATAACGCGACATTTAGTGTCGGTATGAAGCCCATCACCACCTGAGAAACTACTGATCCGAATCAGTAATTCTCGACTACCTTGGCTAAGGATTTCTGGTGATGGCCACCCATGCACACCGCGACATCAACCCCCAATACCGGGAGAGACGAATCCCCTGACGATCCGCTCACTACCTTCATGTAGCTCGAGACTGTACCCAACTAAAACCTGTCTGCACGACTCCTTTAAACCGTGGTAGGGTAGTAATCAAAGCACAGTGGGAACTCACACGAGAAAAATGACGATCTTAGGTCGATAGATTAACCTGTACAGATGTCACCAGGGAACTGCTATCTGACAATAGGTATAATACCAACTAGTATGTTTCCGGCGAGTCCGTCCGGTGTACTCATAACCCAATGAGCACCTGTATACATCTCAGGTGAACAAACTAACACCAATGACTTGTGAGACCGGCCACTGCCCCTCGTCGGGGTCTCGATCAGTATACACTAGTCCACTCTGGAGTATCGATGCCCAGTCTCGAAACTCCCATGACTAGGGACATTTTAAGGATGTGCTTATAGACCACCCAACTCTCACGTATATGATCGCCATCATACTGCTGGTAGTCAAGCAAGAATCCTATGGGCTCTATCAACATGTAATAGTGATCTGTAATGTCACCTGAAGTATGTGCACGATGATAAAGACAAACCAGATAGCATACTATCATCTCAAGTAAAACTGTTCTACCGGTATAGATCCTCCCTCAATCATTGCAATCACGTGCATGCGATCCAATAATTGACTTGAGGGCACTATAGCCAAAAATCTCCCACTTGCACTTAAGGCTAATTATTGCGGTGTCGCATACTCACAGCCCGTGTGATACCGAACACCCAACTTCTCTACTAATCGGTTTCACAAAGCTCGTTTGTAAAACTATTACGTTCAAGAAATAGCCTCAGTGAGTGGATCCTCTCTAATGTTTCTTTCTATGTCTCTTTTTATCTCATGTTCGTGGAGAAAGCCATCTCCTGAAATAAGCACTACCTGTCTTAGAATATGCCTGGATATCTGATGGGACCCAGTTCACAAATGAACTCCAAATCCAGTAAACATCTTAGACTGCATCGTCCACTGAATTTGATCGGTATCCTGCGTCATGCCTCCCTCAGTATTCGCTTGGACCACCTGTCCAAACTACTTCCCCTCGTCAAGAGAGAAAACGATAACTCTGATAGTCACTCTGTCTTCCAGGTCACCTTGAAAGCCTGGAATGATAACCGTCTCCTGAAAGAGGCTGCCGTTACCAAATCTCTAGAACATCCACTTATGTTCATAAACTGCTTCCTAACGTTTCTCCAGGATTGGATTAATATATAAACTTATTGTAGCTAGTGCAAAAACAACATCTGGTGTGGTACTTGACATCTTATGATTGACTCAATTGCCTAAGCAAGTGATATGCTAATCATGCACATCCCTCTCCCCTTTAGTCTGTAAGACACCTTTAGAGAGGATGACTCCATCACCTGCAGGTACACCACCATGCCAGGAGTCGTCCATTCTAAAACACCTCTAGAACACTGTCTAAGTACCCATATTGGGTCACTTCTCAAATCTAGATCTAAAACCATAGATCTAGTAACCAGAATTCCTGATATTATATCTATATCCTATATGGAGAAACCACTGTGTGACAACCACAGTATAACCGACCGTAGTATAGGAATATCACTTCCTACTCTGTATATGTCATCCATATACCAGGACATCACACCCTACTACTTTCTTAATGTTAGTTGTATGTATGCCCTAGAGGCCAGTATTGTACAGATGATGTATATTATATTGGATGCTTGGACATATATAGAGATGACTTTCTTGCTCGATATGATAGTATGCTATCTGGTTTCTCTTTATCTTAACATGTACACTAGTCTCTTTAAACTGTCTTATAGTTACATGTTGGTAAAGCCCTTAAGATGTGTACTTGACTGCCTGGACTATGATGCAGATCATACTAGTGGGGACATGGTAGTCCATAAGTACATCCTTCAAGGTCCCTAGTCGTAGGTGTATCGAGACGGGGCATCGATATACCAGTGTAGACAAGCGTATACGCTTCTCGACCTATGAGATGGGCGATGGATGATCCCATATCCATTGGTGTTTGACATCAGAGATGGTATACGGGTGCTCAGTGGAGACTGGGTACACTGGACGGACTCGCCGAGAACTCCCAGATGGTATTATACCTCACGTCAGATGGCAGTTCTCAGGTGACACTTGTACAGGTTAGTCTGTAGACCCGAGATCGTCATGGAGTCTTGTGTGATTCCCACTGTGCTTTGATCTCCACCTTACCACGTCCATGAGGGCGTGCAAAATGGTGGTCTTTGGGTACAGTCCCGAGTCACATGGAGGCAATGAGCGATAGGAGGGGTTTCGTCTCTCCCGGTATTGGGGGTTGATGTTGCGCTGTGCTCGATTGGCCGTAACAGGGAAGTCCCTGGCCAGGGCTGATCAGAGATTTGCTGATAAGTGTTACCAGTAGTTTCTCGACCCGTTATGAGCCTCACATCGGCACGACTTATCGGTTATTGGGGTCTGACGTTTACCACCCCTAGACTTGATATGCGACATATCAGACGAACAGACCGGACTGTACGGTAAGTGTTACTGGTTGGATTCACAGGAGTGTGAGCGGGCTAGCTCGTCGATCTTCTGATCGCTCAATACCCGGATGGCCGTTACGTTTAGCAGACCGCTTGCGGCTTGTGGGTGCTTGATATGATCATCATCTGCTACCGGCGTATTGACGAGTCTTTAGAGTCCTACACAGAGGTTTCCTGGCTCAAGCGAAACGAAATAGGAGCGCATATGAGATATGTGCGGGAGCGAGAATAATGCGTGTATGTGATACCGTATTTCATTCTCGCGATGAATGTATCGATTGGTTATATGCGATATAACCTAGATATCGAATCAAGGATTGATTCGATAAACCGATACATAGGATACTAGTCGGTTATATACGATATGACCGGATCGTTAAATCAAGTGTTGATTTAATGATTTAATGTATAATTATATATTTGATATATTACTTTGCATTAACTAGTATTGGTTCATTTTAAAAGGATTTTCTCACTTGATGCACATTGTATATGTGATATATTTTTTGTGCACTTGTTTGTATCATGTTTGATGATACTTGCTCACTTGGGTTTGTGTAAAGATTAAACCATGGTTATATGAATGGTTGGAGTTTTGATTATTTACTTAGTTATTTATTTATTTATTCATTTTGGGTATTATTAAGAATGGTGGCTTATTTTGTTTCTATGTTGAAGCTTCTTGAAGCTTTGACAAAGTCCACCATTCTTATCTCATCCTTAACCCTAACCATTCCAACTAACCTTAATTTAATCTCTACACTTGACCATGGTTAGTATATGATAAGTATTCATATTAGTTTCATTTTTAAACATGAAACTTATCATATTCTTTCTTCTTCTTCATCTTCTTCTTCAAGAAAAACCTTGCCTTCATCAATGGCAACTTGAGCAAAAGTGTGAGAAATCCAATTCTAAAGTGAACCCACCTCCTATTTCTTCACCCTCTACCTCTTGCCAAGTAGTACAGGGTGTTTTCTTCACAAGTTTCACAACTTGGTGAAGTCGGAGCTTGAACTTGTGATGCCTCGACGTAGATCATCTTCGGCACGAAGCCGACGACCTAGTCTGCCCATTTCTCCGATCAAGCCGACGATTGAGTCCGGGATTCGAGATGGACAGCGAGAGGACGCCTACATGGAGCCAAGGAAGTGGATATCCGGATCTACAAAGGTTGTAGCTTCTCTCCTTTAGTTAAGATGTTAACTAGTTTCGTTTTTCGCCTAAATTTCTAGTCGACGATCCGTATTAGGGTTTCTCGGCACCCATAAAATTTGAAATTGGCATGGTTGATGCCTTGTGAGACCTCTATAGTGTGCCTAGGAAACCTACAGTGGTATCAGAGCCTAGCTAGAGCCTTAGGCGAAGTCCAGACGGAGTTTGAAGTCCGATCGAACCGAAACCCTAATATCAAAGTTGCTCTCTGTATTTTTTTTAAAAACTGGGTTTTTTCCAAATTAAAAATATGCAGAAAATTCAGCAGGACTTTCTAAGAATTACTGTGAAACACGATCACCCAATTCCTCCAAAGTGCGGCGGAACCGCGGCAGAAGCCTGGCTTCTGCGGCGGTTCCGCGGCCGTATGATGACGTAACCCACCCAATTTTGCACAGTAACTTCTTTTATTCAGTGCTGGGTTCTTTGGGAATTTTTAATATTTATTCAAGAGTTGAGTATTCTGGGTTGTATTGGGGACTCGGTATTTCGATCGGATTATCGAACTTTGTCTAAGTGCTTTCCGGATAACTTTAGAATATGTTAAAAATTTCGACCGGATATGAATACCCAACTTTTCCCCTGCCGAAAAAATTTCCAAGTGTTGGATTTTTCTATGGTTTAAGGACGTTCTGAGTAGTGCAAGTAACGCGATGGTCCCTGTAGAAGACAACAAACCTTAACTCGATTATGTGACCGTCTTGAACTGCCCTTTGAACCTTAGGATTTGGGGCAGCACGGCGTGCCACATGTGAGGCGTTGGCTTGACCCTTCTACGGCTGGACCGTTGGTACTGAGGCATGAAGTGAACGTCTTTAAACTTATTTCATGTGTTGAACGGTTTCGGGAAAACTTGGGTGTTCGAATGTTCGATCGGAAAGTTTAATATTTTCTATTTATCCGGAATGGGATACAATAATTGGAATTCACAAACAGTTATGAGATAACTGAATGAATGTTATAAATCTAGCGGTTTAGTCTCACTTGATATTGAAAAGAGTTTTCGATAATGGGACTAAAATGCGGGGTTTATAACTGTTAGGCATGTGATGTCTAAGTATTTCATTTGATTAGGCATGTGATGTCTAAAGAGGTTGCGGATTCCAACTGTTGTAGTTTTACACTTTCTTTTCTGTGACCGTAAGTGTAATATGTGATATCGCCGGTTTCGTTGCTATATGTCAACGACAATTGGGATGCGCGTATTTACTTATGTTGATGACATGTGATGTTATGTGTTGCTGGATATGTTATATTGGATTGTCGTGTTTGAATAGCCGGGGGTTTTTGTGTGAGATGAGTGTGTTTCATTTTCATTCATGTAAAAACTTGTATTTAATATTCTTTTATTGGGGCACTTCCAGGTTGCGGAAGTTGTCACCCTTTGTATATTATTTACTTTTCTGCACTAGGATAGACCCAAGGAGGGAAGCACAAGTAACCGGGTTCTAGGGTCCAGTGGAAGACCATCTCGAGGAGTCGAGTCCGGGTCTCCTAACCCTAGAATTGGTAGGGTTGCTTGCCGCTCTCGTAGGGGTCTAAGGGTGTGGGATTGGCTATTCATCACGACCGTGGAATCCGTGTTTTATACTGGCTCGTATTGAAAACACGGACGTCCTAGTATATCCAATGTTTCATATGTTTCTTCTGCTGCGATATCTGTGATGAGATCATGGGATGTTCTGTGATAGATACTTTATATAGTATATATGATATATTATATAGACGTTACTTATGTTTTGCACCCGCACTAGCCCTGCCCTGCTCTGTCGTTAGTTACCTAACCTAACGGTGCACGAGGGGACATCGAGGCGAATGCGGATGGCATAAGTGTACGTCGTATTTATCTTTGATGTTTAGGTATTTAAATGATGGGACTTCATTAATGTGATTAATGAAATAAAAGAAACCAAATGATGTTGTAGAATCAAATTTTAAATAAAACAGGTAGCTACAGTTCTTGCTTTGCATAGCGGTATATATGATATACCCTGCACCTTATTCGATGAGGAAAAGACCGAGATCCCTTCACCGGGAGTGACTCCTTTAGCAATAACTGGCAGATGCTACATACTCGGTCTGTTTTTGATTGCTTCTATAGTTTCTGCTTTGCACAGTGATATATATGATATATCCCGCACCTCATTCGACGAGGAAAAGGCCGACGATCCCTTCACCGGGAGTGACCCCTTTAGCAAAACTAGAAAAGCCTCAAAATCACTCCATTTCAAAACTTCATTTGATCCTACAACGATATCAAGTTCATTACGCAATAGGTTTTCTGAAAACCTGCGTAGCCCTCCGTCATTTCAAATAAGTACTATTTAGTATTCGTGCTACGGTAGTTTGGCATTCGTCAAGGCGTAGTGTACGGTAGCTAACTAGTATTTATCTGCTTATGCATATGATGCAGATTGGATTAGGGTATTCGTACGGCGTTGTTTGGCATTCGTCAAGGGTCGTGCGGGTGGGTTTAATTCAATCAAGAAATGTACGGGTTGAACTTGACTAGCGGACTATGGGTTGTTTGGCATTCGTCAAGGTCATAGAACACTAGGGGTAAAATATTATTGGGAATTTCAAGTGTTGAAATTTGCAATGAGATTGCATACCTTCTATGAGATAGTTGGATCCCGATACCCACTGCGAGTAAGAGTTACTCCTGGGAGAGTTTTACACATTGCAATTAGCTAATCAAGTAGGTGTCTAGAAAGGTGTCAACGGGGTTACGCCTCTGGGAAAACGAGGTTTACATTAATTAGGTTCGTGCGAAAGCACGGGGGACCTCCCTCAAAGTACCGACACTGGCCTGGCTGAAAGATTGGCGAACTTGTAGTGTGTAATTAATCCCGGCTAGTCTTTCCTTTTAGGGTTTGAAGGAAGATTTGATAAAAACCAGTAGGAGCCATCCTGATTAGATAAGAAATAACCAATCTGATCTTGCAAGAGCATACGCTAAAGTGTTTTCTTCTCTCTCTCTCTCCAGGTAGCGACCATGTCATGCCCTAATAAAGATAATAATATGGATGTATTGACCGAACCCGCATATTATACTGTGCAGGGGAACGTTGAACCCGTTCTATCTTATAAGTGTTATAAGAATGAACAGGAAATAGGAGAATATCTAGATTCTCAAGCCGCCCAAAAGAACATGCATGTTGATGCATCTTCTTCGGGTGTGTTAGTTATTGAGAACTGTTTTTCAGTTCACCCTACGTCCTGGGTATTAGATACCGGATCAGGATCCCACATATGTAAGCAGTTACATGGGCTACGGAAAGGTAGAGAACTGGGTAAAGGTGATCATTCCGTTCAAGTAGGGAACGGTGCAAATGTTGCAGCCAAAGCAGTTGGCGAATATCACCTAGTATTACCAAGTGGTGATACAATGATTCTGAATGAGTGCTATTATATACCGAACATGATGTGCAACATTATATCAGTTTATTTATTGAATAAAGAAGGATATAATTTTGTAGTACAGGATAATGTTATGAACATATTCCTAGATCAAAAGTTGATTGCATCAGGCTCGTTACATAATGGCATATTCATTCTAAATCAAAATACAGTCCTCAATATACAAAACACACACAAGAGGAAAAGTTCAGAAATGAACGAATCCTACTTGTGGCATTGTAGACTTGGTCATATCAATGCGACACGACTGGCTAAGTTACATAAGGATGGTTATTTGAATCCGTTCGAATTATCATCTTATGATACTTGCCATTCATGTCTCAAAGGAAAAATGACCAAAGCTCCGTTTAGTGGACACGGAGAAAGAGTTACTGAACTCTTAGGACTGGTACATAGTGATGTATGCGGTCCCATGTCTACCCATGCCAGGAACGGTTCTTCCTACTTCATTACATTCACTGACGATCTCTCTAGATACGGGCATGCGTTCCTATTGAAACACAAGTCTGAAGCTTTTGAGAAATTCAGAGAATATAAGTAAGAAGTAGAGAACCAAACGGGCAAAAGTATAAAGATCCTTCGATCTGATCGAGGAGGAGAATACTTGAGCAATGAGTTCCAAGATTATCTAAAAGAGAATGGGATTCTCTCTCAGCTTACTCCACCTTATACACCACAGCACAACGGTGTATCGGAACGAAGGAATCGCACCCTATTAGATATGGTGCGTTCAATGATGAGTACAGCTGAGTTACCTATTTCCTTCTGGGGGTATGCGCTTGAGACAGCCATACACCTATTGAATATGGTTCCTACCAAATCAGTGCCTACCACTCCATATGAGATATGGAAAGGGGAGAGACCATCTCTTAAGTATGTTAAGATATGGGGTTGTCCAGCCTATGTCAAAAGACAAAATCCAGACAAACTCGAGGCAAGATCAGTCTTATCTAAGTTTGTAGGATATCCCAAAAATTCGCAAGGGTATATCTTCTACCACCCCGAGGAACAAAAGGTGTTTGTTTCTCGACATGCCACTTTCTTAGAAAAAGGTTTTCTTATGAAACAGATTAGTGGCATTGAGGTAGAACTGGAAGAGGTTCCAGCAACACAAACTATAACTGAAGATTTAGTAGAACCAGAGGATTCAGTAGTACCCGACGAACCCCAGCCTCTCCGTCGATCTAGCAGGGTTTCTCATCCACCTGAGAGATACTACGGTTTTCTCATTGACGGTGGAAGCGAGGATTGCATCATGGAGGATGATGACCCAACTAGCTTCGAGCAGGCCATCACGAGTAGGGACTCAGTGAAATGGCTGGATGCTATGCGGTCCGAGATGGAATCCATGTACACCAACAAAGTATGGACTTTGGAAGTTGCTTCTGAAGGGGTAAAACCCATCGGGAGCAAGTGGATCTTCAAGAAAAAACTTGGTGTAGATGGGAAAGTGGAGACTTTCAAAGCTAGACTTGTTGCAAAGGGTTTTCGTCAAAGACCAGGTGTGGACTATGACGAAACCTTTTCTCCAGTGGCTATGCTTAAATCCATCCGGATCATGCTTGCCATCGCTGCATATCATGATTACGAAATCTGGCAAATGGATGTTAAGACCGCCTTTCTAAATGGTGATTTAGAAGAGTGCGTGTACATGACTCAGCCAGAGGGCTTCGTAGACAGTGGGAGCAGCGGGAAGGTGTGCAAGCTGCTCAAATCCATTTATGGATTAAAGCAAGCATTACGGAGTTGGAACATCTGCTTTGACGACGTTATCAAAGAGTTTGATTTCGTCAAAAACCCAGATGAACCTTGTATCTACAAGAAGGTAGCAGAGAGTAAGGTTGTCTTCCTCGTATTGTACGTGGACGACATACTCTTGATAGGAAATGATATTCCTATGCTGCAATCGGTCAAGCTCTTCTTATCACAAAGATTCTCAATGAAAGATCTTGGTGATGCCTCCTGCATATTGGGAATTAGGATCTATAGAGATAGATCCAAACGGATATTGGGATTGTCCCAATCCAGGTACATTGACACCATACTAAAAAGGTTTAGTATAGAAGAATCCAAGCGTGGGAAGTTGCCCACGATCTCTGGAGTCACTCTCTCCAAAGAGATGTCACCCAAGACTGATTTGGAGAGAGCTCGCATGCAAGGGATACCCTATGCTTCGGCTGTAGGCTCTATCATGTATGCGATGCTATGTACCAGACCCGATGTAGCATACTCACTAAGTGTAGTGAGCAGGTATCAAGCTGATCCTGGAGAGAGTCACTGGACAGCTGTGAAGAGCATTCTCAAGTACTTACGAAGGACTAAAGAGATGCTCTTGGTGTATGGTAACGGAGAACTCCAAGTGGAGTCCTTTACCGATTCGAGCTTCCAGAGTGATAAGGACGACTCTAAGTCGCAGTCAGGATTTGTCTTTACCCTTTACGGAGGGGCGGTTAGCTGGAAGAGTTCTAAGCAGGAAACCGTGGCAGACTCGACGATGGAGGCTGAATACATCGCTGCCAACGATGCTGCCAAAGAGGCTGTCTGGATCAAGAAGTTCATTACTGAACTTGGAGCGGTTCCATCCATTGAGCATCCAATACCTTTGTATTGCGATAACAATGGAGCGGTGGCTTTGGCCAAGGAACCCAGGTCCCATCAGCGATCCAGGCATATTCTGAGGCGGTATCACCTGATCCGGGAGATAGTTGATCGCCGGGAGATCGAGGTCAGGAGGGTTGACACGAAGAACAACACGGCGGATCCACTCACGAAGGCCATTCCCCAGATACAGTTTGAGAGACTCTTCGGGATGCTCGGTATGCGATACTACAGCAGCTGGCCCTAGTGCAAGTAGGAGATTGTTAGTTGTATGTATGCCCTAGAGGCCAGTATTGTACAGATGATGTATATTATATTGGATGCTTGGACATATATAGAGATGACTTTCTTGCTCGATATGATAGTATGCTATCTGGTTTCTCTTTATCTTAACATGTACACTAGTCTCTTTAAACTGTCTTATAGTTACATGTTGGTAAAGCCCTTAAGATGTGTACTTGACTGCCTGGACTATGATGCAGATCATACTAGTGGGGACATGGTAGTCCATAAGTACATCCTTCAAGGTCCCTAGTCGTAGGTGTATCGAGATGGGGCAAACTGTCTTATAGTTACATGTTGGTAAAGTCCTTAAGATGTGTACTTGACTGCCTGGACTATGATGCAGATCATACTAGTGGGGACATGGTAGTCCATAAGTACATCCTTCAAGGTCCCTAGTCGTAGGTGTATCGAGACGGGGCATCGATATACCAGTGTAGACTAGCGTATACGCTTCTCGACCCATGAGATGGGCGATGGATGATCCCATATCCATTGGTGTTTGACATCAGAGATGGTATACGGGTGCTCAGTGGAGACTGGGTACACTGGACGGACTCGCCGAGAACTCCCAGATGGTATTATACCTCACGTCAGATGGCAGTTCTCAGGTGACACTTGTACAGGTTAGTCTGTAGACCCGAGATCGTCATGGAGTCTTGTGTGATTCCCACTGTGCTTTGATCTCCACCTTACCACGTCCATGAGGGCGTGCAAAACGGTGGTCTTTGGGTACAGTCCCGAGTCACATGGAGGCAATGAGCGATAGGAGGGGTTTCGTCTCTCCCGGTATTGGGGGTTGATGTTGCGCTGTGCTCGATTGGCCGTAACAGGGAAGTCCCTGGCCAGGGCTGATCAGAGATTTGCTGATAAGTGTTACCAGTAGTTTCTCGACCCGTTATGAGCCTCACATCGGCACGACTTATCGGTTATTGGGGTCTGACGTTTACCACCCCTAGACTTGATATGCGACATATCAGACGAACAGACCGGACTGTACGGTAAGTGTTACTGGTTGGATTCACAGGAGTGTGAGCGGGCTAGCTCGTCGATCTTCTGATCGCTCAATACCCGGATGGCCGTTACGTTTAGCAGACCGCTTGCGGCTTGTGGGTGCTTGATATGATCATCATCTGCTACCGGCGTATTGACGAGTCTTTAGAGTCCTACACAGAGGTTTCCTGGCTCAAGCGAAACGAAATAGGAGCGCATATGAGATATGTGCGGGAGCGAGAATAATGCGTGTATGTGATACCGTATTTCATTCTCGCGATGAATGTATCGATTGGTTATATGCGATATAACCTAGATATCGAATCAAGGATTGATTCGATAAGCCGATACATAGGATACTAGTCGGTTATATGCGATATGCCCGGATCGTTAAATCAAGTGTTGATTTAATGATTTAATGTATAATTATATATTTGATATATTACTTTGCATTAACTAGTATTGGTTCATTTTAAAAGGATTTTCTCACTTGATGCACATTGTATATGTGATATATTTTTTGTGCACTTGTTTGTATCATGTTTGATGATACTTGCTCACTTGGGTTTGTGTAAAGATTAAACCATGGTTATATGAATGGTTGGGGTTTTGATTATTTACTTAGTTATTTATTTATTTATTCATTTTGGATATTATTAAGAATGGTGGCTTATTTTGTTTCTATGTTGAAGCTTCTTGAAGCTTTGACAAAGTCCACCATTCTTATCTCATCCTTAACCCTAACCATTCCAACTAACCTTAGTTTAATCTCTACACTTGACCATGGTTAGTATATGATAAGTATTCATATTAGTTTCATTTTTAAACATGAAACTTATCATATTCTTTCTTCTTCTTCATCTTCTTCTTCAAGGAAAACCTTGCCTTCATCAATGGCAACTTGAGCAAAAGTGTGAGAAATCCAATTCTAAAGTGAACCCACCTCCTATTTCTTCACCCTCTACCTCTTGCCAAGTAGTATAGGGTGTTTTCTTCACAAGTTTCACAACTTGGTGAAGTCGGAGCTTGAACTTGTGATGCCTCGACGTAGATCATCTTCGGCACGAAGCCGACGACCTAGTCCGCCCATTTCTCCGATCAAGCCGACGATTGAGTCCGGGATTCGAGATGGACAGCGAGAGGACGCCTACGTGGAGCCAAGGAAGTGGATATCCGGATCTACAAAGGTTGTAGCTTCTCTCCTTTAGTTAAGATGTTAACTAGTTTCGTTTTTCGCCTAAATTTCTAGTCGACGATCCGTATTAGGGTTTCTCGGCACCCATAAAATTTGAAATTGGCATGGTTGATGCCTTGTGAGACCTCTATAGTGTGCCTAGGAACCCTACACTTAACAGATCCATTCCATGTTCTGATGAAATCATAACCTACGACTATCACATCGAAAATAGATGATCTATCTCCGCTATATTTGCTTCAGTCTATAAACAGACATAAGCTACTTGTCCATTACTCTTCTGCTACTCCCACTGACTACAACAACCCTCTGGCAGAGTCATATACACGTGCGCTTCTAAAGTTAGTTTAGAACGACGCTATATTCATCCTCCTACCGGGTCTCATAGTTTAGAATGGAAATAATGGCATGTCTGGGTAAACAAGAACCTCACCGTCACCGTCTTTGAGGATACTGAAGTACCTCTCGGGTGCCTGAGGTTACCCACCATATCTGCGGAGTGACTAATGGAATGTCAAACCCGATTGAATTTTTAGGTTGTATTAAATTTTCAGTAATCGTTTGTGGTTCTGGAATCACTTCCAGTTCTACCATACTCCCACTACTGTTTTTTTTGAAAAAATCCATTTTACTAAAACTGTGGCGAGTCAAGAACAATATCACTATTGATCTTCCAGATGGTAGAAATGAAGGGTTACACTAGCGCCCGGGCCAACTTCCGAGGCCAAATGCGGAACAAAAATTTATAGCGATACGAAAACTTGGCGCTAGAATAAACCTAAACCGGATCTTTACCATAAACCTATTTAGCTATTAGGGTTTTATCTACTATGATAGAAAGTATACCAAGAGGCTTAAGTCCTTCGGGTCATCACTCCACTCCTTTGGTATGCTCTTTGTAGTGTCCATGATCAAGCTTGAACTTCGGCCTCCTCGCATCCATGATGATCCACCCGAGAGCTCCAACCTTGAGCTAAACCTCTAACTTGAGGCAACTAGAATACTTAGCTTGCTAATCTAAGTAGACTATTGAGAGTAGAGTGCGATTTGGAGTAGCTTATCCTCACTAAACCCTTGATTCTCAACTCATGAGACATTAGGGTTTTGAGAGGAAGAAGAAGAGAGCAGGCTTAGGAGAGAGAATGTATTTGTGATAATAATATTAAAAAATGGAATGGCTAATATATATATGACCATTTGTCATGGCATGAAAATATCTCACCAAAATATCTAGGTCAAAAATATCTTCACAAAATATCTATGGTCAACAAGTCAACCCAAGTCAAATGGTCAACCAAGTAGCCATGCCAAATACAATTATCATTTATCAAAAATAACAAAGTCTTTTCTTTTTCTCATATTTGTTTTGACTAAGTCAATGGTCAAAACCCTAATGAGATGTCTCCTACTTTACCCCTTCTCATCTGTATTTACATACCTGCATCCGTGTTTCGAGAAACACGAATACAATGATCGAACCCTGTCCACTAGTATTGTCTGCTCAAACACCACACGTGCACAAGTGCACGTATGTGATCGAACCCTGTCGTAAACCCATACGACCTTTACTCGTTTCGCCCGAAGCTGGGAAACCCTCTTTGTGGGACTCTAAAGACTTGACAGTACTCTGGCATTAGGTTTAACCACAAGCACGTCAGCGGCACTAGCTGTACGTAACGTCTACTGAGCTACCTGTCGAAAAGGAAGGCCGACGAGCAAACACGTCCGAACTCCTACTAAGCCTATCCATGACAATATCCGTACAGTCCTGTCTCTCCGTCAAAGAGTATCGCATACCGGGTCTAGGGGGTGGTGAACGTCAAACCCTAATAACCTGATAAGTCGTGCCAATGTGGCTCAAGACCAATCCGGGAAACTACTGATCAACCTATCAGTAAATCCCAACTGCCTTGACCAAGGTCTTATGGTCCTAACAAATCGATCACTGCGCGATATCAACTCCCAATACCGGGAGAGACGAATCCCTAACAATCGCTCACTGCCTCCATGTTGCACGGGACTGTACCCAACCAAAACCTGTTTGCACGACTCAGTAGAGCCGTGCTAGGGTAGTGATCAAAGCTCAGTGGGAACTCACACGAGACAAATGCCGATCTCGGGTCCAAAAACTAACTTGTACACATATCACTTGAGAACTTCCATCTGACGATGGGTATAGTACCATCTGGAAGTTCTCGGCGAGTTCGTCCAGTGTACTCACACCCAGTGAGCACCTGTATATGATCTTAGGTGCATCAGATCAATGGCTGCGGGACCAACCATCCCCCGACGGGGCTAGAAACGTATACACTAGTCTACTCTGGAGTATCAATGCCCAGTCTCGATACTCATGCGACTAGGGACCATTTAAGGATATGCTTATGGACTACCCAGATCCCACAAGTATGATCGTCATCACAACACAGGTAGTCAAGCAAGATTCTAGGGGCTTTATCAACATGTAACCACAATATGTAATAACGAGTATGGCTGTCACGACCCAAAATAGCACATGACTGGCCCTTGAATCATATGAAGTCTATACGACCCCATCTAATTCAAGTAAGCCGAAAGCCCAGAAATCTAAAACCATTTTAAATAATAATTGAAGGAAAACTAGTTTTAAAGAATTGAAGCAAACATATTTTAAAAACAAGGTTTTTAAATAAGTAAGCCGAATATGCATTTTTTAAATCCTCAAGTCTTTTCTGAAAATTTCGGAAGAGTTTCCTTTGTAAATACTGGCTCTAAACGGGGTACAATAAGAAATATATATGCATAATGATAAAAGGCATCCCCAAGCGGGAGCTAGCTCTTCGTCAATCGACGGTCACAACCACGCAAGTAATATAATATACAACGCCGAAGGACGGGGATCAAAACTCAAAAGGAAACTCAAAATCCTCAAGAAAACCATAATACTACAACGCGCGACTCTAAGGTCGAAATAATACACAACTGGTTTTCTAAGTCTGAAAAAAATATACATTTTTGGTTGATGGAATTTACTAGATGCAACTGAAAATACATGAGTACAATGGGGGTCACGATGCGAGTGAACCCACCTACCAAAGCAATCACCAAGAAAGGAAGCAGTGTGCCAGAAAAGCCGCAATGAAACCTGTTCGGCAAAACCCTGCAAGAACTGTGGCATAACGGAGGTGAGTTGCCAACTCATGAATAGAAAACATCACAGAGCAGAAATCGTATGTATGACTCAATCCTAGGTCAATACGATCAGTAATAATATATCCTCAATATGAATAAGTCTGAAGCATGATAAAGTGGCAAGGGTAAACATCTATATAAAGTGTAGTACCAAGTGCTCGTGCCGGTGCCTCAGGTAGCAACATGAATCAATGTCAACAATATCATGAAGTCTAAAAGTATGTGGATATCATCCAACTATGTAATCAATGTCTGTATGTATGTGGATCTCATCCACGTGTCACCCAATGACACAAAACATCATGCAGGTAAAAATCATAAAGCATATGCATGGAAGTATGAGGATGTAAATCAATGTGTGTCCCTCGCGGCACATCAAAATCGTGGAACCTGAGTATCCAGCATCGACACTCGAAAACATCATGAAACCCATGCCTAGCATCGGCACGTAAATCCTCATATATCGGGCTCCGTCAGTCCGGATCGGCCCACGGGCTCCGTCAGTCTTGATCGGCCCATACCATTTCTCGACTTCGGTCGGTATCCTCCGGATATCCGCCAAGCCCAAATACTATCACCGGTAGGTAGTGTTCCCTCTGCCAGGCTCACCGTCTACTGCACAGCAAATCCGTTCTCGCCCCATGGTACCATATCGGGTCCACCATGTACCGGCAATCGGCCTCATCCGCCTCCTCGAATCGGGTTTCACTTGTCACACTCAGAACCGAGAAAACACATGGTGGACGCACTGAAATATCATATCAAAAGAAACCGGGTTTTTAAAACAGTACTTACTTTCTTTTGAAATAGCCACGGTTCTCAAATCCAGAAATCCCATGAAAACAGCATATCTCAATGCGTATAATCATAAAAGCATGATGTAGGCTACATATAACGGAATGTATATGTCATATAACATGGAACAATACTATGCACGTATCAAGGGAAAACCGCTCTTTTAAATGAATCCAATTTTGAAATATATCCTGCGGTTCCAATTTACTCCAAGTCAAAAGCAATATCATATAAGGGTGCATGCAACTATAGCAGACAATTCATGCAAGGTATCATATCAAAATGAAGCAATTCTACAGTGTAGTGACATGGCAATTATCGATGATGAAGTGTGTGAGCCGGTAAGTAAGTGTACGTGGAACATATGCATCATCGATAATAGTGCTGGTGTCCTGACAGCATGGTTTTAATATAATAATAAACACATTTAAACCTGCAATGCGATGCGAACAGCAAGAATATGCGGAAAAAGAATGATAAACACAACAGTGAAGAATCTACATCAATATATATATATATATATATATATCATATAGTTTTGCCATTTGAAATAACACGAATCGCAGGGTTTAGAAAAATAAGGGCTACGGTGTTTTTAGGAAAAGATGCGTCTTTTGAAAATATCCGTAGAATCCCTTGACCTGTCCTTTAAAATACTCACGATTCGTTAGTTTTGAAATAGGTATGACTCGGGACTAGTCTAACATCTACTAAGTAAACTACAGATCTAACTAACAAGCTAATTGAAAGGGTACGGAAACCACCTAAATCTGAGTCGATATATATGTGTGTATATATATATATATACACACACACACACATACATACATACATACATATAATAGTCGGTAATCCCGATTCAATAGTATCGCATACGATACATATACAATATGACGTCCTCGAGTCAAGAGTGCGGATCTATCATTAATATAAAGCTCGTACGGTAAATCCGTCGTACGTCATCCTGAATCTGGGTACGGGTCAATATCACATTCGTCTCATCATTTATCTAGTATCCTTATCATCATATCTCATGAACTGGGTACTGACCTAAGTCTAGTATAAACTGATACCATCTATATAGATATATATACGTGTAAGTGCACGGCGGCGCCCCGGCCGTCAATCCGACGCCGGAATGCGGAAACGGTGATAAACTTAAATTTTGCGGACTTTGCAAACCGGCACCACCGCGCACTAAACTCCGGATCGTAACCATTAACAAATCTACGCTACTAATAAGAAAGGGAAAGATGTATACCGACGATCCAAGTCCTCCGGTCTTCATCTCCACTCCGATCTCCTCGCGGGATCTCCGTCCATCTCCTCCTCGTCGGAAAGGGCACCACGAAGCCGGGTACTTTTACGGGCTCCCACCTCAATACCGAGGCAACTCGCGCATGAAGCCGGCAACTCGACATGCTCAAGATATGCTGTAGGAAGTGTAGTGTAGAGTGGATGTCTCACTTTGGGGTTTGTTGTTGCCTTGATGGAGGATTGGGGATAGGAAAAATGGTGCTTTCATTTTTCCAAAACAAGAAGAAGAAGGAGATGAAGAATTCCTCACATAATCAAGATGAACTCTCTCATTCTTTTTCTTTCTCTCAAGTGTTCTTCTTCCTCTCATGAAAAACTTATCATATCAAGTGAGAAGAATAATGTGAAGGAATGAATATATCCAACATGAAGGGAGGTGAGTGTAGGAGCATAAGAATGGTGACCACATCCTAGACAAGAAAACATCAACCATGCTTATTCTCCTATTCACTCCATAACCTTTCAAATCTCTCAATTCAAAAGCATGGAGCAAAAGAAATGAAAGCTATCATAATCAATACTTTTGCAAGAAACCCCCTCCACTAAAGTAATTTGCAAAACTGCAAATTACCCCCTCCATCGGAAAAGTCCGGCCGGGAAAGAACAAAGGAAAACCGGCCGGAACGGAATGCAAACTGGCAACTCCAGAAAACTGGTCCCGTAATAAATTACAGGAAAACCCCGATACTGTGCATACACACCCGCATCTGTATTCCGTCCGGATACAAATGCAAAGAGACAAAATCTACAATGTACTAAACTAGGACCGGCTTAAACCAAAACCGGCTAGTAATATCCGTTCGATCCTGATCCGTGCAATACCGCACGTATCTGATCGAACCCTGCCATATACCTATACGGCTACTAGTACAAACCATTCGATACTGATCCGTGCAATACCGCACGTATCTGATCGGACCCTACCATATCTCCATACGGCCTCTACAGCGTTTCGCCCGAAACTTGAGTAACTGAAAGTGTGGTGGACTCTAAAGACTCGTCAATACTATGGCTGTGGATTTAACCACTAGCACGTCAGAGGTATAAGCCAATACGTGACGGGCCACCAGCTATTGACCAAAAGGGACGTCGATGAGCGAACTCATCCTGACACCCTACTGAGCCTGTCAGTGACAATATCCGTGCAGTCCGGTCCGTTCGTCTATGAGTATCGCATGGCGGGCCTAGGGGGTTGGTAAAAGTCAGACCCCCAAAAGCGGTACAAGTCGTGTCGGAGTGTAGCCCAGAACACCCTGAGATACTACTGGAATACCTACCAGTAAAAATCCTTGCCTTGGCCAAGGACTTTGTGTAATGGCTCTCCTAGACACAGCACGACCTCACCCCCAATACCGGGAGAGACGAACCCCTGAAGATACGCTCACTGCCTCCATGTGGCTCGGGACTGTACCCAACTAAAACCTGTTTGCACGACTCCTTTGAGCCGTGGTAGGGTAGTAATCAAAGTACAGTGGGAACTCACACGAGACAAATGACGACCCCCAGGTCGATGAACTAACCTGCACACATGTCACCAGGGAACTGCCATCTGACGTCTGGTATATGACCAACTAGCATGTTCCCGGCGAGTCCTGTCCGGTGTACTCATAACCCAATGAGCACCTGTATACATCTTAGGTGATCCAACTGACACCAGTGGCTTGTGAGACCGGCCACCGCCCCTCGTCGGGGTCTCGACTGTATACACTAGTCTACTAATGGAGTATCGATGCCCGGTCTCGAAACTCCCACGACTAGGGACCTTTTAAGGATAAGCTTATAGACCCCCAGCTCCCACTTATATGATCGCCCTCATACTGCTGGTGGTCAAGCAAGAATCCTAGGGGCTTTATCAACGTGTAATAGCGACGTGTCAGGTCACCTAAAACAGTACACGATGATAAAGGTAAACCAGATAGCATACTATCATCTCGAGTAAGACTGTCCTACCGGGATAGGTCCTCCCTCAATCATTACAATCACGTACCTGTGACCTAATAATTGACTCTGAGGGCACTATCTCCAACAATCTCCCACTTGCACTCAAAGCTAATTATTGCGATGTCGCATACTCACAGCCCGTGTGATACCGAACACCCAACTCCTCTACTAGTCAGTCTCACAAAGCTCGTTTGCGAAACTATTGCGTTCGAGGAATAGCCTCAGTGAGTGGATCCGCTTTGTTGTTTCTTTCTATGTCTCTCTATATCTCAAGTTCGCGGAGAAAACCATCTCCCGAAATGAGCAATACCTGTCTCAGAATATGTCTGGATGTCTGATGGGACCTAGCTCATAAATGAACTCCAAATCCAAACTTCTTAGACTGTATCGTCAACTGAACTTAATCAGTATCCTGCGCGCCATGCCTCCCTCAGTATTGCCTTGGACCACCTGTCCAAAATACTGCCCCTCATCAGAAGGAAAACTATAACTCTGACAACCTCCTTGTCGTCCATGTCACCTTGGAAGCCTGGAATGATAACTGTCTCCTGAATGAGGCTGTCGTTATCATATCGCTAGAACATCCACTTATGTTCTAAAACTGCTTCCGATTGTTTCTCCAGGATTGGATTAATGTCAACTTATTGCATCTAGTGCAAGAACAACATCTGGTGTGGTACTTGACATCTCATGATTGACTCAATTGCCTTAGCAAGTGATCTGCCAATCATGCCCGTCCCTCTCCCCTTTAGTCTATAAGACACCTTTAGAGAGGGTGACTCCATTATCTGCAGGTACACTACCGTGCCAGGAGTCGTCCATCCTAAATACTCTTAGAATGCTGTCAAGTACCCTTATTGGGAAACCACCCAAATCTAGATCTAAAACCATAGATCCAGTAACTAGTATGTCTGATATAAAATCCATTTCCTATGTGGAGAAACAACTGTGTGACGACCAAAGTATAACCGATCGTAGTATAGGAGTTTCTTTTCCTGCTTTGTGTATGTCATCCAAATACCATGACATCACATCCTACTACCTTCTCAACAGATCCATCTCCTATTCTGATGAAGTCAAACCTATGACTGTCACGTCAGAAATAGATGATCTATCTCCGCTACATCTGCTTTAGTCTATAAATAGACATAAGCTACCTGTCCACCAATGCTTCCGCTGCTCCCACTGACTACGACAACCCTCTGGCAGAGCCATATACACGTACACTTCTAAAACTAGTTTTAGAACGACGCTATACTCATCCTCCCGCCGGGTCTCGTAACCTGAAACAACAGCAATGGCAATTGTGGGTAAACAAGAACTTCCCTGTCACCGTCCTTGAGGCTACCTTAGTGCCTCTCGGGTGCCTGAAGTTACCCACCTAATCTGCGGAGTGGCCAATGGAATGTCAATCCAGATTGAATCTTTAGGTTCCTTATCAAATCTTCAGTAATCGTTTGTGGTTCTGGAATCACTTCCAGTTCTACCATACTCCCACTTCTGTTTTCTGAAAAAATTCATTTTTAATAAAACTGTGGCGAGTCTAGAACAATATCGCTATTGTTCATCCAGATGGTAGAAAGTCAACCCTCGTCATAGCCTGGGTCAACCCACAAACAGCCATTACAGAAACGTGCCTTGAGTTGTCCAGTGTCTGGTTTTAATCATGAACCGGACAACTCCCCGTACCTTAACATCGTTAAGATATGAACTGTTCTATATCCAATATAGAAACAGAGGCACTGATATAATTGAACCAGATTCAAATCATGCAGCTGTCCCCAGCGCATGTCAACTAAATGGAAGGAGGCCGATCAGCGTTACTCAACTTAAGAAGGCTTCCAATTATGAGTAACCTGAAAGAGAAGCAAGATCTCTTTATCATTACTATCAACTGAATACCATACACAAGTATCTACATCTTCGATCTCTTTGAAGAATCCCGATACTTGCTATACCTGGTTCTCTACTCTATTCAAATACATATAACTTCTCCAAATTCGGACCCTGTGTTTCCACGAAACACTTGTCTAAAAAATAGAGGAGTCAAAATTAAACTGAATATAGTACGAGGACCATCCCCTCTGTCCTGATGGACCCTGGACAACATACAATACTCTGTAAAAGTCCCTTGAGTCTGATAACTCATTCACTGTGTGCCGTAGGTTGAAAACTGTACTTATGGTTAAGAAGAATTACACCGCTGTTTAATGCTCCTTACCTAACCATCCACTGATATAGGTAAATGTCGTAGACATAATTTCAGAAAGGTATATCTCACTCTATGAAAATAGACGTACAGATATATCAATTTGAAATTGGTGCATAACAGCGGATATTCAAAACCAAATATTTGCCGACCGGCAAACAGCCCAGGTGATTTCCTCAAATATCACCGATTACAACGAATCCCGATATAATGAGGATAATCACCCAATTCCCAATAACTTACTCCCACTCATCATCTGTAAAACCATACAGATGTGAGAATCGTACCTGGTAAATACATACCCTGGAGTAAGTATCTAATCGGGAAATCAGTTTTCCTTTAACATTACACAGTGAAACTGAAACATTGAAATGTTCCAATGGGGTATTCTGGTATTCCTAGTAATGCCTCTTCCAGATTCACGACTGTAACCGTATAGTTCTTTGCCACCTCTCCAAATCCCTTCATATGTTTTTAGTTTTTACCTTCTGCACACCCTTTTAGGCCAAATGGTTTTCTTCCTTCCCTACCGTTCGGCACCAGCCTATGGTTTGGAAGAAGACTATCCAATAAGCATAATGGGTGTACTGTCCCAATCCTAGGAACACTCGCAATGCGAGAGAAGGTGAAGATAAAAGACACCCGAATAAACCTTATTCCTATTTCTCCTGGACCAGAATCCATCCCCGAACTGGAACAAGTTCCTTTCGAGTTCGTATATAACCATACGATGGAGTATCCAAATAAACTGTGGATCTTCGTAGTGATACGGAGTGTCCTGGAGAAATACAAAGGTGATTTAGGATTGGCGAAGAAATATTTGGTTTGGTCGTGAATATCTGTCGCAATTTACTTTGCCCTCTTACTAATCCCTTGCTTCGTCTTAATCCTAATACCTTCTGCACACCGTTTAGGTTAATTGGTTTTCTTCATTCCCTACCGGTCGGCACCAGCCTATGGTTTGGAAGAAGACTATCCAATTTGCGTAATAGGTGTACTACTCCTTAACCAAGGAGTACTCGCAACCTGAGAGAAGGTGAAAAGAAAAGACAACTGAATAATCCTATCCGTTTTCTCCAGAACCGGAAACCATCCTCGAATTCATTCGAGTTCGTATCTAACCATACGATGGTTTTGTCCAATGGAAGTGGACGTTCGTAGTAATACGGGGTGTCCTGGAGAAAAGGGTAAAAGTAGGAGTGGCAATGAGGTCTGCAACTCTGACAATCCAAAAGCCAGTGTTTAAGAAGGTTCGGTCAACTTGGTCACTGAGTCAAAGTCTTAGGGTCGGGTCAATGGTCGCTGCCAGAGAGAGAGAGAAGAAACACTCAGCGTGCACTCTATCCTAGATCAGAATGGTTACCAATTTATCTAATCTGGAAACCTCCCACTGTACCTCAAATTCTCCTCCAAACCTGAAAGAAGAATTAGTCGGGGTCACCCGAGGAGTAAACCAACTCATCAGTGGGAATCGGGATCCAACTCTCATCGCATGACAACGTGACGGAATCCGCTCACGCTATCACACTCCAGAAGGTATGCGCATATCTGGCAAGTTTCAGTTCTTTTGAAACTCCCGATGTGATTTCTGCCCCATGCTCTTATGACCTTGACTTTGGCCAACATATCATAAGTCACATGTCAAGTTCTACCCGTCATTCTCCAGGTTAATTTGAATCCACCCGTACATACCCTTGACTTTGGCCAAAATGGCAGCACGACTGTCCCAAACCAACGCATCTATCTATGCTGCATATGAATACCCCAATAGCTACCAATCACTGTGCCTTGACTTTGGCCAACATACACAGCTTGAATACTATTGACCACCCATATGAAACGACGGAGGGCTACGAATGGTTTCTGGCAAAAACCTTTAACGTAAAGAACTTGATATCGTCGAAGGAACGGATAGCTTTTTAAAATATAGTGACGACAACTTCCGCTAAAGAGGTCACTCCCGGTGAAGGGATCTCGGCTCTTTCCCCGTAGAATGGGGTGCAGGATATTCCAAATGAATACCACGGTGCAAAGCAAAAGTAATCGGCTATAGTGAAGTTAATGCCCTGACGCAAACTTATTGTCCAAGGGGTCACTCCCGGTGAAGGGATCTCGGCCCTTGCCTCGTCGACTGAGGAGCAGGATATTCTAAATGAATACCGCGATGCAAAACAAAAGTGAACGTCCTTGCAATAACAGCTTTTTGAAAAATGTTCCAACAACATCAGATTAGGTTTGTTTAACTTGCATTGATCCGAATCAATGCAGTCCCATCAATTGATCACACCACAAAGAACGAAAATATACTGATGTACGTATATGCCATCCGCATTCGCCACTGGGTCCCGTCATTACCCGTTAGGTTAGCTTACTAACGACAGAGCGGGGACTGGACTAGCGCGGATGCAAAACATATACTACATCTACTAATATATATACCAATATATTATATTCGCTCAAGGCGTGAAAGAAATGCAACATCACAGAGAATGAACAGCATCACAGAAACAGTACAGATATCTGGGATCCCCGGGTTTCACAGAGCCACTACTGAAACCCGACGTTCCCCTGGTCGTGTGGATAGCCTGTGCAATGAAATCCTATACCCCCTACGAGTGCGGCGAATAGCCAGTCAATCCTGGAGTGAAGCCCCCTCCGTCCCAATGCCATGAGATGCGGGCTTGTTGCCTTCTAGAACCCGGCTATCCGTGCACCCCTCCGCGGGGCAATCCTAGTACAGAAAGTAAAATATACATATACCGGGTACATCGACCGCAACCAGGTCGTGCCCCAAAAGAATAATACAAACAGGCAGTGACGGCAGTCCACATGTCGGACGCTCGCCCCGCAATATCAAATGTACATAATACAACTACACTGTACTAGCATTGCATCCAGGCTATCCCCCACGACCGATCCGCAACATCACAGCATAAACATAGAACATCAACGTGAAAATCACGTTCGCAAATCCGTCTATCCGGGCTATAGCAGTTAGACCGGATTTACCGATCGAGTGACATTCACGGTCGCAGATATAATGTAAATACTGTGAAAAATGTGTTTAAAATTTTCCGATTGATCAAACATTAACAAGTGGGCCCCCAAACAAAACTGTAGCAACCACAGAAAACCTGGGCCCAATTTTAATATTCCAGAAACCACATTTATCACACAGGAACATACTACAAAAATTTGGGAGCATGAACAGTTACAAGCGCCGCGGAAGCGCGGCCCAAGCAGGGGTTTGGCCGCCCTTCCGCGGCGGAACAGTGAGATCATGGTACCAATTTTTTACAGAATGCTTATATTTCCCTGCACATCATTCTGCGACAACCTGAAAAATTTTTGGACTTAAAAAAAATTCGACAGAAACTGATGTGCTTGAAATACGTGTTTTCGGGATTTTGTTCGATCGGAAACGTTAAACACATTAAAAAAAGCTAGACGAAGTTAATGGCGAGGCTCTGATACCACTGTAAGTGCACGGCGGCGCCCCGGCCGTCAATCCGACGCCGGAATGCGGAAACGGTGATAAACTTAAATTTTGCGGACTTTGCAAACCGGCACCACCGCGCACTAAACTCCGGATCGTAACCATTAACAAATCTACGCTACTAATAAGAAAAGGGAAAGATGTATACCGACGATCCAAGTCCTCCGGTCTTCATCTCCACTCCGATCTCCTCGCGGGATCTCCGTCCATCTCCTCCTCGTCGGAAAGGGCACCACGAAGCCGGGTACTTTTACGGGCTCCCACCTCAATACCGAGGCAACTCGCGCATGAAGCCGGCAACTCGACATGCTCAAGATATGCTGTAGGAAGTGTAGTGTAGAGTGGATGTCTCACTTTGGGGTTTGTTGTTGCCTTGATGGAGGATTGGGGATAGGAAAAATGGTGCTTTCATTTTTCCAAAACAAGAAGAAGAAGGAGATGAAGAATTCCTCACATAATCAAGATGAACTCTCTCATTCTTTTTCTTTCTCTCAAGTGTTCTTCTTCCTCTCATGAAAAACTTATCATATCAAGTGAGAAGAATAATGTGAAGGAATGAATATATCCAACATGAAGGGAGGTGAGTGTAGGAGCATAAGAATGGTGACCACATCCTAGACAAGAAAACATCAACCATGCTTATTCTCCTATTCACTCCATAACCTTTCAAATCTCTCAATTCAAAAGCATGGAGCAAAAGAAATGAAAGCTATCATAATCAATACTTTTGCAAGAAACCCCCTCCACTAAAGTAATTTGCAAAACTGCAAATTACCCCCTCCATCGGAAAAGTCCGGCCGGGAAAGAACAAAGGAAAACCGGCCGGAACGGAATGCAAACTGGCAACTCCAGAAAACTGGTCCCGTAATAAATTACAGGAAAACCCCGATACTGTGCATACACACCCGCATCTGTATTCCGTCCGGATACAAATGCAAAGAGACAAAATCTACAATGTACTAAACTAGGACCGGCTTAAACCAAAACCGGCTAGTAATATCCGTTCGATCCTGATCCGTGCAATACCGCACGTATCTGATCGAACCCTGCCATATACCTATACGGCTACTAGTACAAACCGTCCGATCCTGATCCGTGCAATACCGCACGTATCTGATCGGACCCTGCCATATCTCCATACGGCCTCTACAGCGTTTCGCCCGAAACTTGAGTAACTGAAAGTGTGGTGGACTCTAAAGACTCGTCAATACTATGGCTGTGGATTTAACCACTAGCACGTCAGAGGTATAAGCCAATACGTGACGGGCCACCAGCTATTGACCAAAAGGGACGTCGATGAGCGAACTCATCCTGACACCCTACTGAGCCTGTCAGTGACAATATCCGTGCAGTCCGGTCCGTTCGTCTATGAGTATCGCATGGCGGGCCTAGGGGGTTGGTAAAAGTCAGACCCCCAAAAGCGGTACAAGTCGTGTCGGAGTGTAGCCCAGAACACCCTGAGATACTACTGGAATACCTACCAGTAAATCTCCTTGCATTGGCCAAGGACTTTGTGTAATGGCTCTCCTAGACACAGCACGACCTCACCCCCAATACCGGGAGAGACGAACCCCTGAAGATACGCTCACTGCCTCCATGTGGCTCGGGACTGTACCCAACTAAAACCTGTTTGCACGACTCCTTTGAGCCGTGGTAGGGTAGTAATCAAAGTACAGTGGGAACTCACACGAGACAAATGATGACCCCCAGGTCGATGAACTAACCTGCACACATGTCACCAGGGAACTGCCATCTGACGTCTGGTATATGACCAACTAGCATGTTCCCGGCGAGTCCTGTCCGGTGTACTCATAACCCAATGAGCACCTGTATACATCTTAGGTGATCCAACTGACACCAGTGGCTTGTGAGACCGGCCACCGCCCCTCGTCGGGGTCTCGACTGTATACACTAGTCTACTAATGGAGTATCGATGCCCGGTCTCGAAACTCCCACGACTAGGGACCTTTTAAGGATAAGCTTATAGACCCCCAGCTCCCACTTATATGATCGCCCTCATACTGCTGGTGGTCAAGCAAGAATCCTAGGGGCTCTATCAACGTGTAATAGCGACGTGTCAGGTCACCTAAAACAGTACACGATGATAAAGGTAAACCAGATAGCATACTATCATCTCGAGTAAGACTGTCCTACCGGGATAGGTCCTCCCTCAATCATTACAATCACGTACCTGTGACCTAATAATTGACTCTGAGGGCACTATCTCCAACAATACGTGTGTAAAACACACGCCCAAAGGCCCGCTAAAATCTCATGTCGTATCTCATCATACGAACCACATCATATCACCGATCTCATGGCACCAAGCCCAATCTCATCGACTCATCTCCAAATATCATCCACTATCCTCATCATCTATATAGGGTTTCTAGGCACTCTCAAGAGGTCTCATAAGGCATCAACCATGCCAATTTCAAAAATTACGGGTGCCGAGAAACCCTAATACGGATCGTTGGCTAGAAGTCTAGGCGAAAAATGCAACTAGTAAACTAATTAACTAAGTGAACGGAAATACAACCTTTGTAGATCCGGTCCTCCACCTCCATAGCTCCGCAATGAAGTCCTCTCCGCTGTCCAAATCGAACCATGACTCTAGCATCGGCTTCAACGGAGAAAAAGCGGGCTAGGTCATCGACGACGATGCCGAAGATGATCTACGTCGAGGCATCACTAGATCAAGCTCCACCTTCACCAAGCCATGAAAACTTGTGAAGGAAACACCCTATACTACTTGGCAAGAGGTAGAGGATGAAGAAATAGGAAGTGGGTTCACTTTAGAATTGGATTTCTCACTCATTTTCATCAATCACCATTGATGGAATCAAGGTTCTTCATCTTGAAGAAGAAGATGATAATATTATGATAAGTATTATGTAAAATGAATAATAAAATCAATACTTATCATATGCTAACCTTAGTTAGGTGTAGAGAATAGACTAGGGTTAAGTGGAATGGTTAGGGTTAAGCATGAGACAAAATGGTCACTAAGTCAAAGCTTCATGAAGCTTCATAATACAAACAAAGTTAGCAACCATTTTTCTCTTTATGCTTTTCATTTTCCATAAAGAATAAATCAATAAATAAATGAATAAGAAAATGAAAGGAAAACCCTAACCATTACACAACCATGGTTTAATCTTTACACATGCTCAAGTTAGCATGTATCATCAAACATGATACAAACTTGTGTACAAAAGTATATCACATATACAATGTGCACAATCCAAGTGAGAAAATCCTTTTAAAGTGAACCGATACTAGTTAATGCAAAGTAATATATCAAATATATAATTATGCATTAAATCATTAAATCAACACTTGATTCAATGATCCGGTCATATCGTATATATAACCGACTAATATCAACAGTAACAACTTATCGAATCAACACTTGATCCGATAACCCGGCTATATCGCATATAACCGATCAATGTCACCTTTCGTGAGAATCGAGTACAGTATCACATACTGGTATCATTCTCGATCCCGCACATATCTCATATGCGCTCCTATTTCGTTTCGCTTGAGCCAGGAAACCTCTGTGTAGGACTCTAAAGACTCGTCAATACGCCGGCAGCAGATGATGATCATATCAAACACCCACAAGCCGCAAGCGGTCTGCTAAACGTAACGGCCACCCGGGTATTGAGCGATCAGAAAATCGACGAGCAAGCCCGCTCACACTCCAGTGAATCCAACCAGTAACACTACCGTACAGTCCGGTCTGATCGTCTGATATGTCGCATATCTCGCCTAGGGGTGGTAAACGTCAGACCCCAATAGCTCGATAAGTCGTGTCGATATGAGGTCTATAACAGTTCGAGAAACTACTGGTAACACTTACCAGTAAATCTCAGCAACCCTGGCCAGGGATTTCCGGTTATAGCCAATCGAACACAGCGCAACATCAACTCCCTATACCGGGAGAGACGAATCCCCTCCTATCGCTCATTGCCTCCATGTGATTCGGGAATGTACCCAAAAACCACCGTTTTGCACGCCCTCTTGGACGTGGTAAGGTGGAAATCAAAGCACAGTGGGAACCACACAAGACTCTATGACGATCTCGGGTCAACAGACTACTCTGTACCAGTGTCACCAGAGAACTGCCATCTGACGTAAGGTATAATACCATCTGGGAGTTCTCGGCGAGTCCGTCCAGTGTACCCAGTCTCTACTGAGCACCCGTATATCTCCTCTGATGTCAAACACCAATGGATATGGGATCATCCATCGCCCATCTGTATGGGTCGAGAAGGTACACGCTAGTCTACTCTGGTATATCGATGCCCCGTCTCGATATACCCACGACTAGGGACTTTGAAGGATGTACTTATGGACTACCATGTCCCCACTAGTATGATCCGCATCATAGTCTAGGTAGTCAAGTACACATCCTAAGGGCTTTACCAACATGTAACAGAGAGACAAGCAGTATACACGTTAAGGTAAAGAGTAACCAGATAGCATACTATCATGTCGAGCAAGAAAGTCCTCCCTATATATGTCCAAGCATCCACTACAATATACATCCAATGTACAGTAATGGCCTCTAGGGCATACATATAACTAACAATCTCCCACTTGCACTAGGGCCATCTGATAGCAGTGGTTATAGTATCTCATACTCAATCATCCCATAAAAATCTCTCTCTGGGAACAGGCCTTTATGAGTGGATCCGCTGTGTTGTCCTCTGAGTCTACTCTCCTAACCTCGATCTCCTTGGAGATCAACCATCTCCATGATCAGGTGACACCGCCTTAGAATATGTCTGGATCACTGATGGGACCGGTGTTCCTTGGCATAAGCCACAACTCCATTGTCTCACAATGGTTGGAACGTAGTTCATCTCATGAACAAATATACACCCAAACATCCTCTTTGGTAGCATCTTAAGTAGCGATGTATCCAGCCTTTATCGTCTAGTATGTTACGGTATCTAGCTTGGAACTCTTCCAACATACCGTCCCTTTACTGAGGGTAAAGACAATGCTTGTGACTGACATTCAGTCGTCATTATCACCGTGGAACCCTTCCAGTGATTCTCCCCAGGATCGGTTGATACCATCTCACTACAACTAGTGAGAATCCTAACATCCATTTAGATCTATCTCATAGATCCAAAACCCAGGATTTAGGAGGTATTGATCCTATATGGAGAATCCTTGTGATAAGCGGAGATTGATCGAGCGTAGCATAGGAAACTCCTTCCCTATCAAGAGTATGTCATCCACGTACTCTACGAGGATCGTCACCATACTCCCTACTACCTTTTGTATATACAAGGTTCATCTATCATTTTGATGATGTCAAACTCTTTGACTAACACATCAAAACAGATGTTCCAACTCCGCGATGCCTGCTTTATCCTATAAAGCATCTTGTACACGTTTCCGCTGCTCCCACTGTCTACGAAGCCCTCTGGCTGTGTATTTATAGACGCTCTCTTCCAAAACATCATTTAGAAAAGCGGTCATGACACCCAACCACCAGATATCGTAGTCATGGTATGTAGCCGTGGTAAGTAGGATCTGGATAGACTTAAGCATAGAGACTTGAAAAGGTTTCATCATTATCCACGCCTGGTTGATGACGAAAACCTTTAACAAGTCGAGCTTTGAAAGTCTCAACTTTTTCATCTACACCAAGTAATCTTCTCAAGATTTACTTGCTCCTGATGGGGATTTAACCCTTCAGATATAGCAGTTAAAGTCCATACTTTGCTGGTGTATAAGGATTCCATCTCAGATCGCTAAGCATCCAGCCATTCTTACAGAGTCCCACTCCTGATGGCCAGCTCGAAACTAGTTGGGTCATCATCTTATGATGCAATCCTCGCTCCCACTGTCATAGAGAAACCAAAGTATCTCTCAGGTGGGTGAGGAACCCTACTAGATCGGCGGAGAGGCTGAGGTTCGTTGGTAACTATTGAATCCTTTGGTTCTGTCAAATCTTCAGCTGCAGTTTTGTATAGCTGGAACCTTTCCAGCTCTACATTATAGACCTTGCCTCGAGTTTGTCCGGATTTTGCTTTTAGACATAGGCTGGACAACCCCAAATCTTAACTAACTTAAGAGATGGGCTCTTCCCTTATCATATCAAATATGAAGTGGTAGGCAACTGATTTGATTTGAACCTTATTCAATAGGTATGCAGCTTCTCAAGTGCATAACTCCCAAAAAGGAAATAGGTAACTCAGTAGTACTCATCATAGAGCACACCTTATCATATAGGGTGTGATTGCTCCACCCCGATATACCATCGTGCTATGGTGTATACGGAGGAGTAATGCTGAGAGAGAATCTCATTCTCCTTTTAGAATAGTCCAGGAATTGCGTGCTCAAGTATTCTCCTACATGATCTCATCATAGGACATAATACTTATACCCGTATTTTGGTTTTCTACTTCTAATTTATATTCTGTGAATATCTCAAAAGGTTCGGACTTGTGTTTCAACAGGAACATATGTCTGAATCTTGAGAGATTATCAACGAATATAATGAAGTATTAAGAACCAGTCCTGGCATGTGTAGACAGGGGACCTTTATACATCAACATGTATCATCCTAAGAGTTCACTAACTCTTTCTCTGTTTCCAATAAATAGAGCTGGTGTCATTATATCATTGTGACATGACTGGCAAGTTTCACAAGATGTAAATTCAAACTGATTTAAATATGCATCTAAATGTAACTTCAGCCAGTCGGATCGCATTGATATGACCTAGTCTACAATGCCTCAAGAAGAAATTCGTTCATTTCTGAACTCTTCCTCTTGTGTGTGTTCCGTACACTAAGAACTGTAGTTTGATTTAGAACATCAATGCTTTTAGATAACGTGCCTGAACCGATCAACTTTTGATATAGGAAATATTCAAAACATAATCCAACAATACAAAATTTTATCATTTCTTTACTAATAAAGAGATAGATATGATTTTGTATATCAGGTTCGGTATCTAATAACATTCGTTCAGAATCAATGTATTTGGAATACAGGGTGACAGTGACCAACAGACTTGGCTGCAACACTTGCCCCGTTTTCTGCCTCATGAAACTTATCACCCGTTCTCAGTTCTCTACCTATCTGTAGCCCATGTAACATATTACATATGCGGGATCCTGATCCGGTATCATATACCCAGGACGTAAAGGACACTGATAAACAGTTCTATATAATGAACACACCCGAAGATGATGCATCAGCATGCACTCTCTTCGTTTGGGCGGCACGGGAATTCTGGTAATCCCCAATTTCCTGCTCTGTCTTATAAAAATTATAAGTTGGAGCGGGACCAACGTTCCCCAGCTCAGTATAACAAGCGGGTTCGGTCAAATATCCGTATTATTATCTTGATTAAGGCGTGATATGGTCGCTACCTGGAGAGAGAGAGAAGAAGACACTCAGCGTGCGCTCTTGCAAGAATAGATTGGTTATTATTTTATCTAATCAGGATGGCTCCCACTGCTTTTCATCAAATCTTCCTTCAAACCCTAAAAGGAAAGACTAGCCGGGATTAATTACACATTACAAGTTTGCCAATCTTTCAGCCAGTCCAGTGTCGGTACTTTGAGGGAGGTGCCCCGTGCTTTCGCACGGACCTAATTAATGTAAACCTCATTTTCCCAGAGGCGTAACCTCGTTGACACCTTTCTAGACACCTACTTAATCTGCTAATTGTAATGTGTAAAACTCTCCCAGGAGTAACTCTTACTCGCAGCGGGTATCGGGATCCAACTATCTCATAGAAGGTATGCAATCTCATTGCAAATTTCAACACTTGAAATTCCCGATAATATTTTGCCCCTAACGTGCTATGACCTTGACGAAAGCCAACAAACCATAGCCCGCTAGTCAAGTTCAACCCGTACATTTCTTGATTGAATTAAACCCACCCGCACGACCCTTGACGAAAGCCAACAAAGCCGCACGACTACCCTAATCCAATCGCATCGTATGCAGCAGATAAGCAGCATATAACTACCGCACACTGCACCTTGACGAAAGCCAATAAATGCAGCACGAATACTATATACAGCTTATCTGAAATGACGGAGGGCTACGACAGGTTTTTCGGAAAACCTATTGCGTAATGAACTTGATATCGTTGTAGAATCAAATGATTTTTAAAATGGAGTGTTTTTGAGGCTTTTCTAGTTTTGCTAAAGGAGTCACTCCCGGTGAAGGGATCGTCGGTCCTTTCCTCGTCGAATGAGGTGCGGGATATATCATATATATCACTGTGCAAAGCAAAAACTCTTAAAAGCAATCAAAAGACAAACCGAGTGTGTAGCATCTGCCAGTTATTGCTAAAGGAGTCACTCCCGGTGAAGGGATCTCGGTCCTTTCCTCATCGAATAAGGTGCAGGATATATCATATATACCGCTGTGCAAAGTAAGAACTGTAGCTACCTGTTTTATTTTGAAATTCGATTCTACAACATCTTTAGGTTTCTTTTACTTTCATTAATCACATTAATGAAGTCCCATCATTTAAAGCACCTAAACATCACAGATAAATACGACGTACACTTATGCCATTCGCATTCGCCTCGATGTCCCCTCGTGCACCGTTAGGTTAGGTAACTAACGGCAGAGCGGGGCAGGGCTAGCGCGGGTGTAAAACATAAGTAACGCCTATATAATATATCATATATACTATATAAAGTATCTATCATAGAACATCACATGATCACATCACAGATATCGCAGCAGAAGAATCATATGAAATATTGGATATACTAGGACGTCCGTGTTTTCAATACGAGCCAGTATAAAACACGGATTCCACGGTCGCGATGAATAGCCAAACCCACACCCCTAGACCCCTACGAGAGCGGCAAGCAACCCTACCAATTCTAGACTTAGGAGACCCGGACTCGACTCCTCGAGTTGGTCTCCCACTGGACTCCAGAACCCGGTTACTTATGCTCCCCTCCTTGGGTCTATCCTAGTGCGGAAAAGAAAATAATATACAAACGGTGACATCTTCCGCAACCTGGAAGTGCCCCAATAAAAGAATATTACATACAAGTTTTTACATGAATGAAAATGAAAAACACTCATCTCACATAAAAACCCCCGGCTATTTAAACACGACGATCCAATATAACATATCCAGCAACACATAACAACACATGTCATCAACGTAAGTAAATATACGCATCCCAATTGTCGTTGACATATAGCAACGAAACCGGCGATATCACATATTACACTTACGGTCACAGAAAAGAAAGTGTAAAACTACAACAGTTGGAATCCGCAACCTGCATAGACATCGCATGCCTAATCAAATGAATTCCTTAGACATCGCATGCCTAACAATTATAAACCCCGCATTTTAGTCTCAAAATCGAAAACTCTTTTCAATATCAAGTCGGGCAATTCAACAAGATTCCCGACATCCTGATCGAATACTCGTCGCAAACTTTAGTAGGCGGCCGCACCCCCGATACCATCGACGAAGTGCACTAAGGCGGAACACCGCTGCCGCGAGCACCCGAACGGATGCTTTCGGCGACGGGGTTCTCCTACAGTCACTTGGTCGGGGCTATGGAGCGAGGCTGTCTATTAAGTTTACCCGGCGAGTATCCGCGTACGCTACGTGATTGCGACGGACTTTTGATCACATCAAAATTCCGTGGCAACCGATCAAGTGAGACTAAACCGCTAGATTTATAACATTCATTCAGTTATCTCATAACTGCTTGTGAATTCCAATTATTGTATCACATTCCGGATAAATAGAAAACGTTAAACTTTCCGATCGAACAATCGAACACCCAAGTTTTCTCGATATTGCTCAACACATGAAATAAGTCTAACGACATTCAGTTCGTGCCTCAGTACCAACGGTCCAGCCGTAGAAGGGTCAAGCCAATGCCTCACATGTGGCACGCCGTACTGCCCCAAACCCTAAGGTTCAAAGGGTAGTTCAAGACGGTCACATAATCGAGTTAAGGTTTGTTGTCTTCTAGAGGGACCATCGTGTTACTTGCACTACTTAGAACGTGATTAAACTACAGAAATATCCAACACTTGGAAATTTCCCGACAAGGGAAAAATTGGGTATTTATATCCGGTCGAACTTTTTAACATATTCAAAAAATTATCCGGAAAGACACATAGACAAAGTTTGACAATCCGATCGAATGTACGAACTCCCAATACAACCCAAAATACTCAACTCTTGATTTCAGATTAAAAATTCCCAGGAACACCAGCACTGCAAAATAGGAATTACTGTGCAAAATTTAATGGGAGAAGAGACAAAAGGGCCGCGGAACCGCCGCATTAGCATGCTAATGCCGCGGTTCCGCCGCACTTTTATGGAATTAGGTCATCGAACTTCACAGTAATTCTTATAATTTCCTTTTGGTTTTTCTGCATATTTTTAATTCTGAAAAATCCCCGAATTTCAAAAATGTCCAGAGAGCAAATTCCAATTAGGGTTTCGGTTCGATCGGACTTCAAACTCCGTCTACGCATCGCCTAAGGCTCTAGCTAGGCTCTGATACCACTGTAGGGTTCCTAGGCACTCTCAAGAGGTCTCACAAGGCATCAACCATGCCAATTTCAAAAATTACGGGTGCCGAGAAACCCTAATACGGATCGTTGGCTAGAAGTCTAGGCGAAAAATGCAACTAGTAAACTAATTAACTAAGTGAACGGAAATACAACCTTTGTAGATCCGGTCCTCCACCTCCATAGCTCCGCAATGAAGTCCTCTCCGCTGTCCAAATCGAACCATGACTCTAGCATCGGCATCAACGGAGAAAAAGCGGGCTAGGTCATCGACGACGATGCCGAAGATGATCTACGTCGAGGCATCACTAGATCAAGCTCCACCTTCACCAAGCCATGAAAACTTGTGAAGGAAACACCCTATACTACTTGGCAAGAGGTAGAAGATGAAGAAATAGGAAGTGGGTTCACTTTAGAATTGGATTTCTCACTCATTTTCATCAATCACCATTGATGGAATCAAGGTTCTTCATCTTGAAGAAGAAGATGATAATATTATGATAAGTATTATGTAAAATGAATAATAAAATCAATACTTACCATATGCTAACCTTAGTTAGGTGTACAGAATAGACTAGGGTTAAGTGGAATGGTTAGGGTTAAACATGAGACAAAATGGTCACTAAGTCAAAGCTTCATGAAGCTTCATAATACAAACAAAGTTAGCAACCATTTTTCTCTTTATGCTTTTCATTTTCCATAAAGAATAAATCAATAAATAAATGAATAAGAAAATGAAAGGAAAACCCTAACCATTACACAACCATGGTTTAATCTTTACACATGCTCAAGTTAGCATGTATCATCAAACATGATACAAACTTGTGTACAAAAGTATATCACATATACAATGTGCACAATCCAAGTGAGAAAATCCTTTTAAAGTGAACCGATACTAGTTAATGCAAAGTAATATATCAAATATATAATTATGCATTAAATCATTAAATCAACACTTGATTCAATGATCCGGTCATATCGTATATATAACCGACTAATATCAACAGTAACAACTTATCGAATCAACACTTGATCCGATAACCCGGCTATATCGCATATAACCGATCAATGTCACCTTTCGCGAGAATCGAATACAGTATCACATACTGGTATCATTCTCGATCCCGCACATATCTCATATGCGCTCCTATTTCGTTTCGCTTGAGCCAGGAAACCTCTGTGTAGGACTCTAAAGACTCGTCAATACGCCGGCAGCAGATGATGATCATATCAAACACCCACAAGCCGCAAGCGGTCTGCTAAACGTAACGGCCACCCGGGTATTGAGCGATCAGAAAATCGACGAGCAAGCCCGCTCACACTCCAGTGAATCCAACCAGTAACACTACCGTACAGTCCGGTCTGATCGTCTGATATGTCGCATATCTCGCCTAGGGGTGGTAAACGTCAGACCCCAATAGCTCGATAAGTCGTGTCGATATGAGGTCTATAACAGTTCGAGAAACTACTGGTAACACTTACCAGTAAATCTCAGCAACCCTGGCCAGGGATTTCCGGTTATAGCCAATCGAACACAGCGCAACATCAACTCCCTATACCGGGAGAGACGAATCCCCTCCTATCGCTCATTGCCTCCATGTGATTCGGGAATGTACCCAAAAACCACCGTTTTGCACGCCCTCTTGGACGTGGTAAGGTGGAAATCAAAGCACAGTGGGAACCACACAAGACTCTATGACGATCTCGGGTCAACAGACTACTCTGTACCAGTGTCACCAGAGAACTGCCATCTGACGTAAGGTATAATACCATCTGGGAGTTCTCGGCGAGTCCGTCCAGTGTACCCAGTCTCTACTGAGCACCCGTATATCTCCTCTGATGTCAAACACCAATGGATATGGGATCATCCATCGCCCATCTGTATGGGTCGAGAAGGTACACGCTAGTCTACTCTGGTATATCGATGCCCCGTCTCGATATACCCACGACTAGGGACTTTGAAGGATGTACTTATGGACTACCATGTCCCCACTAGTATGATCCGCATCATAGTCTAGGTAGTCAAGTACACATCCTAAGGGCTTTACCAACATGTAACAGAGAGACAAGCAGTATACACGTTAAGGTAAAGAGTAACCAGATAGCATACTATCATGTCGAGCAAGAAAGTCCTCCCTATATATGTCCAAGTATCCACTACAATATACATCCAATGTACAGTAATGGCCTCTAGGGCATACATATAACTAACAATCTAAGGGTAGGTATACGAGTATATATATACACACAGTCCCATACCTATGTGTGTGTGTGTGTATATATATATATCCATATACGTGTAGGGTTCCTAGGCACACAATAGAGGTCTCACAAGGCATCAACCATGCCAATTTCTAATTTTATGGGTGCCGAGAAACCCTAATACGGATCATTGACTGGAAATCTAGGCGAAAAACGAATCTAGTTAACAATTTAACTAAAGATCAGAAGCTACAACCTTTGTAGATCCGGATATCCACTTCCTTAGCTCCATGTAGGAGTCCTCTCGCTGTCCATCTCGAATCCCGAACTCAAACGTCGGCTTCATCGGAGAATTGGGCGGACTAGGTCGTCGGCTTCATGCCGAAGATGATCTACGTCGAGGCATCACAAGTTCAAGCTCCGACTTCACAAATTTGTGAAACTTGTGAAGAAAACACCCAAAACAACTTGGCAAGAGGTAGAGGGTGAAGAAATAGGAGGTGGGTTCACTTTAGAATTGGATTTCTCACTTTAGAACTCAAGTTGCCATTGATGGCATCAAGGTTTCTTTCTTGAAGAAGAAGATCAAGAAGAAGAAAGAATATCATAAGTACTGTTAAAAGAATAATAAAAATCAATACTTATCATCTTCTAACCTTGGTTAAGTGTAGAGAATAGACCATGGTCAAATGAGAATGGTTAGGGTTAAGCATGAAGACAAAAGGGTCACATTAGTCAAAGCTTCATGAAGCTTCATCAAGCTTCATGAAAGAAACAAACCATTTTGTTTTCTTTTATTTATTTATCAAGAAAGAATAGATAAATAAATAAGTAAATAAATCAAAACCCTAACTATTATCATAACCATGGTTTAATTCTTTTCACAAACCCAAGTAAATATGTATCATCAAACATGATACAATCAAGTGCACACAAAAGCATATCATATATACAATGTGCACTTCAAGTGAGAAAATCCTTTTAAAATGAACCAAAACTAGTTAATGCAAATTAATATATCAAATATACAATTATACATTAAATCATTAAATCAACACTTGATTCAATGATCCGGTCATGTCGCACATAACCGACTAGTATACAATGTATCGATTTATCGAATCAATGATTCGATAACTAGGTTATATCGCATATAACCAATCGAAACATTCAATGCGAGAATGAAATACGGTATCACATACACGCATTATTCTCGCTCCTGCACATATCTCATATGCACTCCTATTTCGTTTCGCTTGAGCCAGGAAACCTCTGTGTAGGACTCTAAAGACTCGTCAATACGCCGGTAGCAGATGATGATCATATCAAGCACCCACAAGCCGCAAGCGGTCTGCTAAATGTAACGGCCATCCGGGTATTGAGCGATCAGAAGATCTACGAGCTAGCCCGCTCACACTCCTGTGAATCCAACCAGTAACACTTACCGTACAGTCCGGTCTGTTCGTCTGATATGTCGCATATCAAGTCTAGGGGTGGTATACGTCAGACCCCAATAACCGATAAGTCGTGCCGATGTGAGGCTCATAATGGGTCGAGAAACTACTGGTAACACTTACCAGCAAATCTCTGATCAGCCCTGGCCAGGGACTTCCCTGTTACGGCCAATCGAGCACAGCGCAACATCAACTCCCAATACCGGGAGAGACGAAACCCCTCCTATCGCTCATTGCCTCCATGTGACTGTTTAGACCATAATATTGCATTTTTCATTCCCCTTTTCTTACCCCTTTTATAAATAAGCAGGTACTCTTGACGCACGTTTGTTGCATATTACAGGATACAGGTTTCTGGAGCAAATACAGTGAAAAAGACACAAAACAACAGAAAAAGGGACTTTTGACCAACAAGCAGACGGATCTTACTCAAGCCGAGACGAAGAACAGTGCAAGGTCCGAAATGTCAAAGTAAACGGTTAAAAATCCCAATACAAGTGTTCACTGAAACATCTGGAGAAGAACCAGAAGCCCAACAGAGAAACTACATATGGAAACAGAAGCCCAAACAGCCAAGGAAAAAGCCCAGAAAATAACAAAGCCCAAGTCTACAGTTTGGCCGCGGATCCGCGGCCAAACCCAGCCTGGCGCCGCAGATCCGCGGCCATCAAGCGCCCGTGTCGGTGGAAAATCTCTGGGTTGTTGCGTCGGTGCAGATGTTAGGATTTAACGTGGGCAAATCTGTAATTTTGCATGTGCGAGAGTCTGTAGCCCTAGGTTTCCTATTTTCCTATAAATTGTAATCTTAGATCTAAAAATTGTATGCCTCTTTTCAATAAATAAAATTCAGAAATTCTGGAAGTGACATTCAGATCTGTTCTTTATCGCTTGGAGGGAGCCATCACCATTAGTAAGTGTTTTTCTTTTATTCTTTTAATGTTATTTCATCCCCTAATGAGCGAGTAGTCTCCTCGCTTGTTAGGGTTAGCCTTAGGGAAAGGGTTGAGAGATGAGATCTCTCACCCCTTTCAATGCCATATTAAACTAACCCATTAAGAACTCCATGCATGTGCACACAACCGCTCCCTGCGGCACCCTACCCCTCGAGGTAATGGTGAACCGCAGTATAAAGGGCCGGTTGCGCGCGTTTTCCATGGGGGTTAGGGTAATTAACGATAAAGGAAGGATACGAATCTAGAGGAAGAAAACATCTTCCCAAAAGAGTCGTATCCACTTTATCGATAATTACTATAACACCTAATGGATCTAAAATACGGCATTGAAAGCGGTGAGGAAACATCAATCTCCAAAACTTCCTCTAAGCCTAACCCTAGCAAGAATTTAAATTAGATTAATTAAGTTTTAGATCTAGATTTTTATAAAACCAAAACGACAAATAGAATCAACTCGTTAAGACACACTAAAGGAATTTACCCGTCTCTGTGGATCGACCCGCACTCACCGGCTAGCTGCGAAGCGACGCCGTTTCTTGATTGCGGTAATTATATTTTTTATCGTAAAATCTCTTCAATCAAATGGCGCCGTTGCCGGGGACGGCGTAATCTTTCTTTTGGTGAATTTTCGGGTTGATATAAAATTTAAAAATTATAAAAATCTGAAAATATATAAAAAAATAAAAAATAATCAAATTTGATCTGTTTGAAGGGCGTATCTTTTGGATCTTGCAGGAACAGCGAAGAATCACGGATCTGGAATTTTACAGAAGGCAAATCAAAATTTGGTGCAGAATAACAGAGGCGAAATTGGACAGAGAAGCAGTACAATTTTTTTCAGAACCTGAAACCCTAATACAGTCGCTCTTCCGCCGCATAGGTGTGCCTCCCGCCGTGGTTCCACGCTTGAAGTGCCACGTCAGCGCACCAAATTTTTCTGGTTTGATTTTTCTCTCTCTCCTCTGGAATCTCCCATATATCTCTCTGTAAAAAAGTTTTCTGCAGGATTTCTTTGCGTAAAAATCTTTCTCCCCCTTCTAAATAACAAATTTCTGCAGGTTTCTTTGCGCCGCGCTAAAAAATTCTGATTGCAAGTGAAATTTTATTTGTTTTGCATAATTTAACCGGATTCTAAGGGGCTATTTGACCAAACTCAGATTGGGTGGGGATTTCATCACCCTTCCCAGGACCCCAGAAAACACCTAAAGCATTTTGCATCAACCACCTTTAATAAAAAAAGATTAGACTCAGACCTAAGGACAGCGAGCTCAATAGGAAAAGGACTAGGGTAGGCATCAGCCGTTTATCCTAACCGACATTGCGGTGTCTAGGCTAGTGGTTTTTAATTAGGCCCACTGTAGTGGTGGTTCCTTCCCACTTACCTGGCCGTATTTGTCCGTGAAGAGGCGGTTTGAGGTCTATTTCTAGCCTTAGTTAGGAGCTGTCTAGTAGACCTAGGCGACCCTAGATCTAGGCCTGATTGTGCATGTGTGGTTGATTCAGTTGTGTCACGAGTCCGTTTTCAAAAACCTCCTTGCAAAACTCACAAATAAAAAAAAATAAAGAAAAATCTTTTCAAAAACTTGCAACTTGCCGCTAAGAAAACTTGCACCTCACTTCCACCATCTCTCCTTCATTGACGTTATCTTACCCCCACATTCTGTTTTTCTCTTTTTTCTGACTGCGCTACCCTTTAGTGTATGTCATCTTGGACTAGGGATACTAACGCCCGATTAGTCCGTGTTTCGTTGGTACCGACCAACGAACCCTTCGACGAACCCTTCGTCGACATTCCGTCCACTTCCTTACCTCCATCTTCAAATTCTTCTTTCGAAGGTATGTCGGGACACGACCCTAACTATACCTTACCGACGGGAATGATTCCACCTCCGCCAGGTGCGAATAACCCGAATCTTCCGCCTGTTGTAGCGCCCGCACGAGTTGCGCTCCAAGATCTCTTCTACCCCGTTCGCACTTCTTTACCCACATGTCTTTCACCCCCACCGGCAAATAGGGATAATTTTGAAATAAAACCACACTTCATCAATATGCTGCCTAAGTTTCATGGTTTGGAATCCGAAGATGCATATATTTTCATTAATAAATTCCAAAACGTTTGCGCCATGATGAAGACAACCCAATTAAGTGATGGCGCGATAAGGCTAAGGGTCATTCCTTTTACCTTATGTGACCTAGCCGAGAAGGGGCTATACATCACCGCATCACACTCCATTAGAAATTGGGACGAGTTTGTAAGAGCTTTTCTAAAAAGTTCTACCCTCATCATAAAACTGCTAGAATCCGAAACGAGATTATACAATTTTCACAGCTTCCGTCCGAACCATTCTGGAAGTGCTTCGAGAGATTTAAAGACCTACTTGTTCAATGCCCTCATCATGGGATAGAAAATTGGCAACTTTGCCAAACATTATACGAGGGATTGAACGCAGCAACGAAGCAGTTGCTAGAAACAATATGTCAAGGTCATTTTCTCTCCAAGTCTAGCGACGAAGCTTGGCAGTTTCTTGAGGACCTAAGTGAGCAAACAATTCAGTGGGAGAGTACTAAGACCACATCATCTTCTTCAGCTGGTCAATCTAGGGCAGGCATACATCAAATAGATATGTCGATAGCTATGAAGGCCGAGATGGCCTCACTTATGAAAAAGCTAGAAGCCATTGAGACAAAAATCTCATCGTCTTCTCCTGCCTCTACTCTACCCGCACGAACTGTTTGTGCTTGTTGTTCGAACCCATCGCACTTAACCGAAGAGTGTCCTTATAATGCACCTATTCAAGGACAGGATCAAGTCAATGCTGCATTTCAGCAACGACAAAGAAATGATCCTTACTCTTCGACATACAATCAGGGGTGGAGGAGTCACCCGAATTTCGCTTGGAACCAAAATCAACAAGTCCAAGGGAACAATAATTTTCAAAGACCTCCTCCACAACAACAACAAGCACCCTTACAAACTCAAAACCAGCAACCTTTCCAACAACAACCTTATACAAATCAAACGAACAATTTGGTTCAACCTAATGATGATAAGGTTAGCTCGCTCGAGAAAAGTCTTGAAGCATTTCTCAAGCAAACTACAGAATCCGCAGCAAGATTTGAAAGTTATGTGCAATCTTTAATGAATAACAATGCCTCACACGATCAAAGTATCAAATCTATTGAGGCACAAATTGCACAATTAACTGCTGCGTTGAGCGAGAGAGAAAAGGGAAAGCTTCCATCTCAACCATTGCCCAATCCTGGTCACCCACAAAATGCATATCACAATCACAATGTAAATGCGGTGACCACGTTGAGATCCGGAAGAGAGTTGCAAAATAATGTGGAAACTAGTGATGACATCCCCGCCGGTGGTTCTTCTTCCCCTTCTTCATTTTCTTCACTTCCTTCTTCACCTTTTTCTTTAGAGCCTATTCTCCACCCTTCACATGGCTCTACTTCTTCTAACTCTAACGGACCCATTTCTCACAACACGAACACATCTACACCGGGATCCGTTCCTACTCCACATTCTACTCCACAGACTTTTGACTCAACAAATTTTCAGAATGCACCATTTCCAAACAGGTTGAGTCCTAATAAACCAAATACACAAGTGGAGAAGATTGTGGAGATATTTAAGCAGGTTAGCATAAATATACCCCTCTTGGATGCTATCCAACAAGTCCCTTCATACGCGAAAATCTTAAAGGGATTATGCACTTCAAAGAGAAAAGCATCTCAAGTACCCAAGAAAGTGCTAGTGGCTAGTGCAGTGAGCAATGCTATTAACCACCATCAAACCTTACCCCAAAAACGAAAGGACCCCGGCTGTCCTACAATTTCAATTACAATTGGGGATAAGAAAATTAATCAAGCACTTTTAGATCTTGGGGCTAGTGTTAACCTGATTCCCTACTCCGTGTACGAACAATTAGGGGTTGGAGAGTTGAAACCCACTCGTTGCACTCTCCAAATGGCTGATCGATCAATCACCTATCCAAGGGGTCAACTAGAGGATGTGTTGATCAAAGTTGGGGAGTTCATATTCCCCGTTGATTTTATCGTTATGGATACACAACCTGTTGCTAACCCAATAAACCAAATTCCGGTGATTCTTGGTCGACCATTTTTGGCCACTTCCAATGCCGTAATAAATTGTCGCAATGGCTCCATGACCCTATCCTTCGGAAAGAGGTTTAATGAGTTCAATATTTATAAGATGGGAAGTCTGCCCCCCGTACCTAAAAGTAGTACACGAGAAGTTTGCTCTATTCACGAAATCACGCAGGAGGACTGCGAGCTTGAAAGATTTCTATTTGATGAAAACAGTTTTGACGCCACTAGTGCGTCCCTCCTTGAGCCTACCACCGTTGACACAACCGATGTTGATTATGAATGTTTCACTTTTTTGGATGATGACGACTCACAGCCCGAATATGAGTCGTTTGAATTTTTGGATGAGTCAGTCGAACCATCCGAATCGGTTGTTTGCAGTGATTTCGAACCTGTGTTAGAGTCCTTTGAGTTCGAGGTAGATTCCGCAATGATTCTTTCGCCTCCGAAACTCGAACTAATGTCCTTGCCGTCTCACCTTAGATATGCTTACATAGGTGAGAATGAGACCTTTCCCATTATCATATCGGCCTCTCTAGCCCTCGAGCAAGAGAATGCCCTCTTAACGGTCTTACAAGATAGGCGGCAAGTTTTCGGTAGGACTATGGCGGACATCGAGGAGATAAGTTCCCTCATAAGTGAATATCATACACAATTGATGGATGATGCCATGTCAATAGAGGACCCACAGGAATATCTTGGGGGTATTGTGGTGAGCCAACTTCCTCCCTTAGAAGTTGAAATACCCCCATTTCTTTTAATAAGGTACGAGAATGCCAACACTCCACTGATTGCTGATCACTTACATTCTCGTATCGATGCATCACCATCACCTGTATATTTACCTCCACACCTCCCATACCACTACTTCTATCTTCCCCAATTCTTTGCGGACCACCACAACTTATTTTTCCACCACCCTATATTCTTTACTGATAAATTTTTCAACTGGTTGGTGTTGACTTTTGGCCGATGCAAGGTTTGGCAGTATTGTCTAACATAGTTTAATTGAAGTTTGGGGGAGGGTCTTTTTTGTATATATTTTTGTTTTTCTTAACAATAAAATAAAAAAAAACTATAAATAAATAAACAGGGGAGTATCGGTATTTTGACCCTCTTGGTTTAGCATGACAGTGAGGACACTGTCAAGTTCAAGTTTGGGGGTATGCTCGGTACGTCTTCTTCCTTCGCATTCATTTGTACATATTTTTGCATTTACATACTTATTTGAAAACCCATAAAAATTTGAAAAAATTTCAAAAATTATAAAAATAAATGTATTCAATTTTGGCTAATTGACTTTAGTTTGACAAATAGGTCAACTAGCTAGGAACAACTAGATCTTAGACTTAGTAAGTTGAAAACCCTAAAAATAACCTTCCTTAAAGTTTAACAGTAGAAAGTATATGCCTTGTAGTTTATTTAGAAATAGGCAAATTTTGGGTTCACTTCTTGGGTTAAGTCAAAATGAAGGACAAGTATTGATGCTCTTATTAGAGTATAAGTTTGAAAAATAGTTCCTACCTTAAGTCTAGATTCTGAAAATGTATACCCTACAATTTGCACTATCACGCACCTTGAAACTTGGAATAGTAGAAGAGACCTTGAAATACTCTTGTCTAAAGTCCTTAGTACAATGAAAATAAAAGAAAAAAAAATGTGAATAAAGAATTAAAAAAAATGGACACTGGTTTTTGTGATTACTTAAGGCTGCAAAAATAGAAAAATATTTAGCGAGGGTGCTTCATCACCTAGTGCCTTAGACCAACTGGTTTGGGAGTCACTGCTAAAGCCTTGGGTGTTGCAAGGACTAGGAAGTACGCTTTAAAGTGCAAATGCATTTTGTAATCGGTCGTTGGTACCTCAAGAAGGATGTGTAAGCGAATTTCATTTAAATTCACCAATTAATAAGTACTTTGGACAATAGACTAGGGCATGATTGCTTGAATTGAATTTCCAAGTGTAGGGGTGATCTATACACACACGTAGGGGTATGTGATTGGAATTTAGATAAGAGAGAGGAATGAAAGATAAAACTTGTATTTTTAATAGAGTTGATAGAAATTCCTGAGTGGAGATGTAACCCTAGAAGGAAAACTTAGGAGATGCTGAAAGCTAAGTAGGTCTACATAACATATATAATCTTAAGTTAAATAATGAGGAAGCGTGAAGAATATGGGTGGATAATTTACAAGTATAAGATAATAGAATTCCTTGTTAGAAAACCTAATTGGAGAACAAAAGTCAATGTGCTGAATTGATAGGATTTTGTGGGTGTAATCCGCTGAAAACCCTCAGGAGACAACACTCCTCCTACTAGGGACACCTAGAGGTTTAACGGCTTGTTGCACGTGCTCAGTGCAATCGCGTTTCCCTGCGAAAGTGTGGTTAGGATTTTAGTGAATAAATAATAAGTTTGCTCGAGGACGAGCAAAAGGTAAGTTTGGGGGTATTTGTTTAGACCATAATATTGCATTTTTCATTCCCCTTTTCTTACCCCTTTTATAAATAAGCAGGTACACTTGACGCACGTTTGTTGCATATTACAGGATACAGGTTTCTGGAGCAAATACAGTGAAAAAGACACAAAACAACAGAAAAAGGGACTTTTGACCAACAAGCAGACGGATCTTACTCAAGCCGAGACGAAGAACAGTGCAAGGTCCGAAATGTCAAAGTAAACGGTTAAAAATCCCAATACAAGTGTTCACTGAAACATCTGGAGAAGAACCAGAAGCCCAACAGAGAAACTACATATGAAAACAGAAGCCCAAACAGCCAAGGAAAAAGCCCAGAAAATAACAAAGCCCAAGTCTACAGTTTGGCCGCGGATCCGCGGCCAAACCCAGCCTGGCGCCGCAGATCCGCGGCCATCAAGCGCCCGTGTCGGTGGAAAATCTCTGGGTTGTTGCGTCGGTGCAGATGTTAGGATTTAACGTGGGCAAATCTGTAATTTTGCATGTGCGAGAGTCTGTAGCCCTAGGTTTCCTATTTTCCTATAAATTGTAATCTTAGATCTAAAAATTGTATGCCTCTTTTCAATAAATAAAATTCAGAAATTCTGGAAGTGACATTCAGATCTGTTCTTTATCGCTTGGAGGGAGCCATCACCATTAGTAAGTGTTTTTCTTTTATTCTTTTAATGTTATTTCATCCCCTAATGAGCGAGTAGTCTCCTCGCTTGTTAGGGTTAGCCTTAGGGAAAGGGTTGAGAGATGAGATCTCTCACCCCTTTCAATGCCATATTAAACTAACCCATTAAGAACTCCATGCATGCGCGCACAACCGCTCCCTGCGGCACCCTACCCCTCGAGGTAACGGTGAACCGCAGTATAAAGGGCCGGTTGCGCGCGTTTTCCATGGGGGTTAGGGTAATTAACGATAAAGGAAGGATACGAATCTAGAGGAAGAAAACATCTTCCCAAAAGAGTCGTATCCACTTTATCGATAATTACTATAACACCTAATGGATCTAAAATACGGCATTGAAAGCGGTGAGGAAACATCAATCTCCAAAACTTCCTCTAAGCCTAACCCTAGCAAGAATTTAAATTAGATTAATTAAGTTTTAGATCTATATTTTTATAAAACCAAAACGACAAATAGAATCAACTCGTTAAGACACACTAAAGGAATTTACCCGTCTCTGTGGATCGACCCGCACTCACCGGCTAGCTGCGAAGCGACGCCGTTTCTTGATTGCGGTAATTATATTTTTGATCGTAAAATCTCTTCAATCAGTGACTCGGGACTATACCCAAAGACCACCGTTTTGCATGCCCTCATGGACGTGGTAAGGTGGAGATCAAAGCACAGTGGGAATCACACAAGTCTCTATGACGATCTCGGGTCTACAGACTAACATGTACAAGTGTCACCTGAGAACTGCCATCTGACGTGAGGTATAATACCATCTGGGAGTTCTCGGCAAGTCCGTCCAGTGTACCCAGTCTCCACTGAGCACTCGTATACCATCTCTGATGTCAAACACCAATGGATATGGGATCATCCATCGCCCATCTCATAGGTCGAGAAGCGTATACGCTAGTCTACACTGGTATATCGATGCCCTGTCTCGATACACCCACGACTAGGGACCTTGAAGGATGTACTTATAGACTACCATGTCCCCACTAGTATGATCTGCATCATAGTCCAGGTAGTCAAGTACACATCCTAAGGGCTTTATCAACATGTAACTATAAGACAGTTTAAAGAGACAAGTGTACATGATAAGATAAAGAGTAACCAGATAGCATACTATCATATCGAGCAAGAAAGTCATCTCTATATATGTCCAAGCATCCAATATAATATACATCATCTGTACAATACTGGCCTCTAGGGCATACATACAACTAACAATCTCCCACTTGCACTAGGGCCAGCTGCTGTAGTATCACATACCGAGCATCCCGAAGAGTCTCTCAAACTGTATCTGGGGAATGGCCTTCGTGAGTGGATCCGCCGTGTTGTTCTTCGTGTCAACCCTCCTGACCTCGATCTCCCGGCGATCAACTATCTCCAGGATCAGGTGATACCGCCTTAGAATATGCCTGGATCGCTGATGGGACCTAGGTTCCTTGGCTAAAGCCACCGCTCCATTGTTATCCCAATACAAAGGTATTGGATGTTCAATGGATGGAACCACTCCAAGTTCAGTAATGAACTTCTTGATCCAGACAGCCTCTTTGGCAGCATCGTTGGCAGCGATGTATTCAGCCTCCATCGTCGAGTCTGCCACGGTTTCCTGCTTGGAACTCTTCCAGCTAACCGCCCCTCCGTAAAGGGTAAAGACAAAGCCCGACTGCGACTTAGAGTCGTCCTTATCACTCTGGAAGCTCGAATCGGTAAAGGACTCCACTTGGAGTTCTCCGTTACCATACACCAAGAGCATCTCTTTAGTCCTTCGCAAGTACTTGAGAATACTCTTCACAGCTGTCCAGTGATTCTCTCCAGGATCAGCTTGATACCTGCTCACTATACTTAGTGAGTATGCAACATCGGGTCTGGTACATAGCATCGCATACATGATAGAGCCTACCGCTGAAGCATAGGGTATCCCTTGCATGCGAGCTCTCTCCAAATCAGTCTTGGGAGACATCTCTTTAGAGAGAGTGACTCCAGAGATCGTGGGCAAGTTCCCACGCTTGGAATCTTCCATACTAAACCTTTTTAGTATGGTGTCAATGTACCTAGATTGGGACAATCCCAATATCCGTTTGGATCTATCTCTATAGATCCTAATTCCCAATATGCAGGAGGCATCACCAAGATCTTTCATTGAGAATCTTTGTGATAAGAAGAGCTTGACCACTTGCAGCATAGGAATATCATTTCCTATCAAGAGTATGTCGTCCACGTACAATACGAGGAAGACAACCTTACTCTCTGCCACCTTCTTGTAGATACAAGGTTCATCTGGATTTTTGACGAAATCAAACTCTTTGATAACGACGTCAAAGCAGATGTTCCAACTCTGCGATGCTTGCTTTAATCCATAAATGGATTTCAGCAGCTTGCACACCTTCCCGCTGCTCCCACTGTCTACGAAGCCCTCTGGCTGAGTCATGTACACACACTCTTCTAAATCACCATTTAGAAAGGCGGTCTTAACATCCATTTGCCAGATTTCGTAGTCATGAAAGGCAACAATGGCAAGCATGATTCGGATGGATTTAAGCATAGCCACTGGAGAAAAGGTTTCGTCATAGTCCACACCTGGTCTTTGACGAAAACCTTTTGCAACAAGTCTAGCTTTGAAAGTCTCCACTTTCCCATCTACACCAAGTTTTTTCTTGAAGATCCACTTGCTCCCAATGGGTTTTACCCCTTCAGGAGCAACTTCCAAAGTCCATACTTTGTTGGTGTACATAGATTCCATCTCGGACCGCATAGCATCCAGCCATTTCACTGAGTCCCTACTCGTGATGGCCTGCTCGAAGCTAGTTGGGTCATCATCATCCATGATGCAATCCTCACTGCCACCATCAATGAGAAAACCATAGTATCTCTCAGGTGGTCGAGAAACCCTACTAGATCGGCGGAGAGGCTGGGGTACGTCGGGCACTACTGAATCCTCTGGTTCTACTAAATCATTAGTTGCAGTTTGTGGTGCTGGAACCTCTTCCAGCTCTACCTCTTTGCCATGAATTTCTTTTGCAAGAAATTCCCTTTCCAAAAAGGTGGCATGTTGAGCAACAAACACTCTTTGTTCCTCAGCTTGGTAGAAAAAATATCCTTGAGAATTCTTAGGATATCCTACAAACTTGCAAAGGACTGATCGTGCCTCGAGTTTGTCCGGATTTTGCTTTTTGACATAGGCCGGACAACCCCATATCTTAATTCGTTTAAAATATGGTCTCTTCCCACTCCATATCTCATATGGTGTGGTAGGTACAGATTTAGACCGAACCAGATTCAATAGGTATATGGCTGTCTCAAGCGCATATCCGCAAAAGGAAATAGGTAACTCAGCATTGCTCATCATTGAACGCACCATATCTAATAGGGTGCGATTCCTTCGTTCCGATACACCGTTGTGCTGTGGTTTATAAGGAGGAGTAAGCTGAGAGAGAATCCCATTCTCTTTTAGATAATCCAGGAATTCACTGCTTAAGTATTCACCTCCTCGACCAGATCGAAGAATCTTAATACTTTTGCCCGTTTGGTTCTCTACCTCGTGCTTATATTCTTTGAATTTCTCAAAAGCTTGAGACTTGTGTTTCAACAGGAACACATGCCCGTATCTAGAGAGATCGTCAGTGAATGTAATGAAGTAGGAAGAACCATTTCTGGCGTGTGTAGACATAGGACCGCATACATCACTATGCACCAGTCCCAAGAGTTCTGTAACTCTTTCTCCGTGTCCCGTAAACGGAGTTTTGGTCATTTTTCCTTTAAGACATGAATGGCAAGTGTCATAAGATGATAATTCGAATGAATTCAAATATCCATTCTTATGCAACTTAGCTAGTCGTGTCTCATTGATATGTCCAAGTCTACAGTGCCACAAGAAGGATTCGTTCATTTCTGAGCTTTTCCTCTTGTGTGTGTTTTGTATATTGAAGACTGTATTTTGATTGAGAATGAATATGCCATTATGTAGCGAGCCTGATGCAATCAATTTTTGATCTAGGAATATGTTCATAACATTATCCTTTACTACAAAATTATATCCTTCTTTACTTAATAAAGAAACTGATATAATGTTGCACATCATGTTCGGTATATAATAGCACTCATTCAGGACTAGTATATCACCATTTGGTAATACCAGGTGATATGTGCCAACTGCTTTGGCTACAACATTTGCCCCATTCCCTACTTGAACGGAATGATCACCTTTTCCCAGTTCTCTACCTTTTCGTAGCCCATGTAACTGCTTACATATATGGGATCCTGATCCGGTATCTAATACCCAGGACGTAGGGTGAACTGAGAAACAGTTCTCAATAACAAACACACCCGAAGAAGGTGCATCATCATGCACGTTCTCCGTTTGGGCGGCGTGAGAATCTAGATATTCTCCTGTTTCCTGTTCAGTCTTATAACATTTATAAGATAGAATGGGTCCAATGTTCCCCTGCACAGTATAACATGCGGGTTCGGTCAATACATCCATATTATTATCTTGATTAAGGCATGAAATGGTCGCTACCTGGAGAGAGAGAGAAGAAAACACTTTAGCGTATGCTCTTGCAAGATCAGATTGGTTATTATCTTATCTAATCAGGATGGCTCCTACTAGTTTTTATCAAATCTTCCTTCAAACCCTAAAAGGAAAGACTAGCCGGGATTAATTACACCCTACAACTCCGTCGATCTTTCAGCCAGGCCAGTGTCGGTACTTTGAGGGAGGTCCCCCGTGCTTTCGCACGAACCTAATTAATGTAAACCTTGTTTTCCCAGAGGCGTAACCCCGTTGACACCTTTCTAGACACCTACTTGATCGGCTAATTGTAGTGTGCAAAACTCTCCCAGGAGTAACTCTTACTCGCAGTGGGTATCGGGATCCAACTATCTCATATAAGGTATGCAATCTCATTGCAAATTTCAACACTTGAAATTCCCGATAATGCTTTTGCCCCTAGCGATCTATGACCTTGACTAAGTCAACAAACCATAAATCGCAAGTCAAGTTCAACCCGTACATTTCCCGATTGAATTAAACCCACCCGTACGACCCTTGACTGAGTCAACAAGGCCGTGCGAATGCTCTAATCCAATCACATCTCATGTTGTTGCAGATAAACATAATTTAGCTACCATACACTATGCCTTGACTAAGTCAACAAACATAGCACGAATACTAAATAATATCTATCTGAAATGACGGAGGGCTACGCGGGTTCTTTCAGAAAAAACCATGAGCGTAATGAACTTGATATTGTTGTAGAATCAAATAAAGTTTTGAAATGGAGTGATTTTGAGGCTTTTCTAGTTTTGCTAAAGGGGTCACTCCCGGTGAAGGGATCGTCGGCCCTTTCCTCGTCGAATGAGGTGCGGGATATATCATATATATCACTGTGCAAAGCAGAAACTATAGAAGCAATCAAAAGTCAAACCGAGTGTGCAGCATCTGCCAGTTATTGCTAAAGGAGTCACTCCCGGTGAAGGGATCTCGGTCCTTTCCTTATCGAATAAGGTGCAGGATATATCACATATACCGCTGTGCAAAGCAAGAACTGTAGCTAGCTGTTTTATTTAAAAATTCGATTCTACAACATCTTAGGTTTCTTTTCTTTCATTAATCACATTAATGAAGTCCCATCATTTAAATACCTAAACATCACAGATAAATACGACGTACACTTATGCCATCCGCATTCGCCTCGATGTCCCCTCGTGCACCGTTAGGTTAGGTAACTAACGACAGAGCAGGGCAGGGCTAGTGCGGGTGCAAAACATAAGTAACGTCTATATAATATATCATATATACTATATACTGTATCTATCACAGAACATCACATGATCACATCACAGATATCGCAGCAGAAGAAACATATGAAACATTGGATATACTAGGACGTCCGTGTTTTCAATACGAGCCAGTATAAAACACGGATTCCACGGTCGTGATGAATAGCCAATCCCACACCCCTAGACCCCTACGAGAGCGGCAAGCAACCCTACCAATTCTAGGGTTAGGAGACCCGCACTCGACTCCTCGAGATGGTCTCCCACTGAACCCTAGAACCCGGTTACTTGTGCTCCCCTCCTTGGGTCTATCCTAATGCGGAAAAGTAAATAATATACAAAAGGTGACAACTTCCGCAACCTGGAAGTGCCCCAAATAAAAGAATATTACATACAAGTTTTTACATGAATGAAAATGAAAAACACTCATCTTACATAAAAACCCCCGGCTATTCAAACAAGACGATCTAATATAACATATCCAGCAACACATAACATCACATGTCATCAACGTAAGTAAGTATGCATACCCCAATTGTCGTTGACGTATAGCAACGAAACCGGCGATATGAACATACTACACTTACGGTCACAGAAAAGAAAGTGTAAAACTACAACAGTTGGAATCCGCAACCTCTTTAGACATCACATGCCTAATCAAATGAAATACTTAGACATCACATGCCTAACAGTTATAAACCCCGCATTTTAGTCTCATTATCGAAAACTCTTTTCAATATCAAGTGAAACTAAACCGCTAGATTTATAACATTCATTCAGTTATCTCATAACTGTTTGTGAATTCCAATTATTGTATCACATTCCAGATAAACAGAAAATGTTAAACTTTCCGATCAAACAGTCGAATACCCAAGTTTTCCCGATACAGCTCAACACATGAAATAAGTCTAACAACATTCAGTTCGTGCCTCAGTACCAACGGTCCAGCCGTAGAAGGGTCAAGCCAACGCCTCACATGTGGCACGCCGTACTGCCCCAAACCCGAAGGTTCAAAGGGCAGTTCAAGACGGTCACATAATCAAGTTAAGGTTTGTTGTCTTCTAGAGGGTCCATCGCGTTACTTGCACTACTTAGAACGTCGTTAAACTACGGAAAAATCCAACACTTGGAAATTTCCCGACAGGGGAAAAATTGGGTATTTATATCTGGTCGAACTTTTTAACATATTCTAAAATTTATCCGGAAAGCCACATAGACAAAATCTGATACTCCGATCGAAACACCGAATCCCCAAAACAATCCCAGAAAATTCAACACTTGAATAAATATTAAAAATTCCCATAAAACTCAGCACCAGAAAAGAGGAATTACTGTGCAAAAATTATTGCGCATTGTGAACAGTAGGTGGCGGAACCGCGGCAGAAGGCATGCTTCTGCCGCGTTTCCACGGCGGTTTAGACGCATCATGAGCTCGTTTTGCACCATAATTCTTATATCTTCATGCTGATATTTTAAAGAATTTTTAATATGGAAAAATCCCATTTTTTAGAAAAAGTCCAGAGAGCAATATTTGAGTTGGGGTTTCGGGTCGATCGGACTTCAAACTCCGTCTAGACTTCGCCTAAGGCTCTAGTTAGGCTCTGATACCACTGTAGGGTTCCTAGGCACACAATAGAGGTCTCACAAGGCATCAACCATGCTAATTTCTAATTTTATGGGTGCCGAGAAACCCTAATACGGATCATTGACTGGAAATCTAGGCGAAAAACGAATCTAGTTAACAATTTAACTAAAGATCAGAAGCTACAACCTTTGTAGATCCAGATATCCACTTCCTTAGCTCCACGTAGGTGTCCTCTCGCTGTCCATCTCGAATCCCGAACTCAAACGTCGGCTTCATCGGAGAATTGGGCGGACTAGGTCGTCGGCTTCGTGCCGAAGAAGATCTACGTCGAGGCATCACAAGTTCAAGCTCCGACTTCACAAATTTGTGAAACTTGTGAAGAAAACACCCAAAACAACTTGGCAAGAGGTAGAGGGTGAAGAAATAGGAGGTGGGTTCACTTTAGAATTGGATTTCTCACTTTAGAACTCAAGTTGCCATTGATGGCATCAAGGTTTCTTTCTTGAAGAAGAAGATCAAGAAGAAGAAAGAATATCATAAGTGTTGTTAAAAGAATAATAAAAATCAATACTTATCATCTTCTAACCTTGGTTAAGTGTAGAGAATAGACCATGGTCAAATGAGAATGGTTAGGGTTAAGCATGAAGACAAAAGGGTCACATTAATCAAAGCTTCATGAAGCTTCATCAAGCTTCATGAAAGAAACAAACTGTCACGACCCGAAAGTACGGAACGTGACCGGCACTTAGATTACGAAGCGTCTAGAGGCGCCACGTAACCTAAGTAAGCCGAAGCCCAGAAATCTAAACCATAAAAGAAGAAGAAGAAGAAAAAGAAAACAAGTCTAAAAACATCAGCAAATTTTACCAAAAATTTCGGCAGAGTCTCCTTTGCAAAAACTGGCCCCCAAACGGGTACAACAAGTATAATATACATAAACAATAAAAAGCATCCCCAAACGGGAGCTAGCTCAACGCCAATAGGCGGAAACAACCACAACAAGCACAATAATATACAACGCCAAGGGGCGAGGCTCAAAACTCAAAAAGAAAACAAAGCCACCAGATCAGAATAATACATGCGCGACTCTAAGGTCGAAATAAAAGACCGGTCCAATAAACTTATCAATTAATACAAGTATGGTTGATGGAGCTTACTAGATACAAATGAATGAATAAAATACAATGGTGGTTCAGATACAAGTGAACCAACCTACCGTGCAAATCACCCTGAAATAAAAGATGTGCCAGCAAACTGCCCGGGAAACCTGTACATCGAACCTGTAATAAAATTTGGCACAACGGGGGTGAGTTGCCAACTCGTGAGTAGAAGACATCTACAAAAAGAAATCGAATGCACGACGCTATCCTAGGTCATAATAATACACTACTAAATCTCAATCCTCTAGTAATAGCAAGGTAATACTACGTGTAAGTGCAGATACTCCGTGCTCGTGTCAGTGCCTCATATAGTACTATGTTATATGAATGGATATGCATGCACCATGAATGTAAAATAAGCAATCCTGAAATCCAGGTATATCTGTATAAGAAATCTTTGGCTGTTATCATAGTAAAATGTGTATAAGAATCTGAAATCTCAACAATGAAATCCATGAAAATCCGTGTCAAGCATCGACACAAACATGTAAATCTCAAGTCTCATAGTCTCAATACCTCGGGCTCCGTCAGTCCGGATCGGCCCATAATCAAATCTCACGACAACGGTCGGTATCCTCCGGATATCCGCCGCGCCAGACATCACCGGTAGGTAGCCTTCCCCTGCCAGGCTCATCGTCTACAACTCGATCTTCTTGCCCCGGGGTACCATACCGGGCCCACTATGTACCCGAGACGGTTCATCCACTCCTCGAATCGGGTCTCGAAATCCAACAGAAAACATAAAATCTCATGGTGTACGACACATACATCACGAGAAAACCGCAACTTTGTTTAAAAAGAGAGGAGGAGAGAGAGAGAAGTTTTTATATATTTTTGCGGTTTTCCCCAAAAATCCAGAAATCTCACAGAAATCCAAATCTCAAAATCATGAGTAAATATATGATAAGTGTCGGCATATGCCCATAATACTGCGTGATAACATGAAAATATGAATGCATGAATGTCTAAGTAATAAATATCATGTCTATGTTAACATCAGCGGGTAATCACAATATTATATCGGTTTAGTTGTTAAGTGATTCTATCAATAAAAGATAATCTGATCTAAAGTGTACGTGACATAGCAATTACCGATGATGATGTGTGTGAGCCGGCAAATAAGTGTGCGTGGAATATGCGTATCATCGGTAATGGTGCTGGTGTCCTAACAGGTAAGGTTTATACTGATTATAACAACATATGTAAGAACATGCACCATGATGATTACAGTATGAATGTAAACACAGATGTGCATTATCCACTCCTCTGCGAAATACGAGTACAACTACCACTATGTGAGTCGAACCTAAACTAGTGTCCATCTAACATCCTAAGGAACTAAACCTAAGAAACTAGTCAGTAAGAAACTAGAGGCTACCTAAGGTCTGAATCAATATCTCTAATAGTCGGCGATCCCGCCTCAATAGCGTCACGTACGTAGTACGGCTTCCTCGAATCAAGAGTGCGGATCAATCATCATATCTAAGCCTCGTACGGTAAAATCCATCGTACGGCATCCCAATATCGGGGTACGGGTCAAGTATCTCCTAAGTGCCTCATCATTCGTATAATGTCATCATCAAAACATCTCATGATCAAGGTGCTAAACTGTAATCCCATACATCAAACATATATCATTGCCATCGTAAAATGCTTAATTAGTTTATCCTCAGAAATGTCATGTCATATGTATCAAATTGTGATTAAGTCATACTGATATCATATCGTCATCAAGTTACATCTATATGATATCGACATCAGGTCACACATATATGATGTCGTAATCAAGTCATACATATCCCAAATCGTGATCAATCACAAGTTACAATCCGAGTACTATTTTAGAGTTCTATGTATCACAATATCATCACTACCCATTATAATTTATATATACCTGTTCATTATCTCATTCTCTAATGATCCGCTAACACTTAATACGACTGTATAGCCAAGGATTCACGGCATCAAGCCCGGTTACACTGTTTCATCATATCTCAGATGTCATATCACATCAATGAATCCCATGTACGTGTTGTATATATATATATATATATATACACCTATACCTAGTTCTATATATATACACACTTATACGTACACACCATGTCGAGTTTCAGTGTGTGCGTGTGTGTTTCTATCTGAAACCTACGAACCTCCTCCAAGGTATTCATCCTCTGGTATGCTTTTCCTAAATCAGTCTAGTCCACCCTAGGGTCATTGCTAGGGTCCTACTCATTAAGAATCTAGGGTCACATCTGGTTTTCTAATGTCAATAAGTACTATTCCTATTCTATGTTGCGGGGGTGCTAAACGCCATCCACCCGACTTCCCCCCGTAGATATACATCTACTCACCTGGTCCATGTCTGCCCAAGACGGTGTTTCCATCCTCCTCTTCATCGCCCGCAGTCCACTTGAAGGGTACCTAAACGCAAACATATAAATAGTATCGTAAACCGAATCACATACAAAAGTCAAACGAGACAAGGAACAAGCATAGGTTAAAACCTATGTCCCGTCCACGCAAAAGAACCAAATACCGCTCGATATCGGCGTACAAACTCCGATGGATCGAGATAACATCATCAAACAACTTGTAGTTTTAAAACACATTACTTATACTATAAAACATGATTAAATCCATCGAAACCCGAAAATCTATCAAACCGTCCAATTTCGCAAAACCCGAAAATGTCAGTTTACCGTTTTTCATCAAAACTTATCATTTAAATGAAACCAATGGTCATAAAACTCATTAAATAGCATTACTAGACTATACAAACCATTACTATATTTTTATTACACAATTTTGTATTGATTTGAAATTTCTAGTTTGCATCCTTTAACAATTTTCAACATTTTAAAGCAAAATACCACAATTCCACCACAAAACATGATTTCGCATGAATTAATGTCTTAAACTACAATTCATGATGATAGTGATATAATAAAACCATAATTATATTTTTAATCTCATTTATATAGAAATTTCTAAAATCTAGTTTACAAAATTAGCAATTTTTTATCACAATTATCAATTATCCATAGAAACTAGCAATCAAACTAGGTTTTTCTTTCCACCAACAAGTTAATACTCTTATTAAGACCAAAATCTAGTATTACCAATATTAATTGAGATTTATTTCACCAATAATTAGGTTTTATAGAAACCTAGTTAGCAAAATTTCCTAATTTAAACCATTTTCAATGAAAAATTTACAATTCAACAATCATGCAAGATTTTCCAAATCCAAAAGTGTTAAACTAACTATTATAACCCTAAATAATTAAAAAAAATCATAACTTGAATTTAGAAACCCTAACTTGAATTTTTAAAATTGAACATAGAACTAATTCATTAAATCTAATTAAGCTTAAATGAACATCTAAAACAATAAATCAAAAGAAAGAAATTATACCTCCCAAAATATGAAATCCAAACTAGAAATGAGCCTCCAAAATGCATGCTTTCCATCTCCAAAATCCATGTAAAAATGAGTAAGGAATAAAGGGTATGAAATAAATAGGATTTTGTGGAATTTTAATGGAATTTTTGATGTATTTTTGATCATTTTTGAATAAAAAAGAGGTGGAAAATGGGGGGGGGGGGGGGCAGCCATGGTGGGGTTGTGGCCGGCCTAAGTGAGGAGAGTGAGAAAAAGAAGAGAGTGTGAAAAGTGTGTGGAAGTTTCAAGAAGAGAAACATCATTAAAAGTCATTTCATGTATTTATTTATTTATTTCTTTACTATAGCAACTCAAGAAAGCTCTAGAAATTAGGAAAAATTTGCAAATAAATTTTGCATGATACAAACTAATTTCTAATATTCCATGGTTCATTTTTATAAATTAAAACCATTTAAATTTGTAATTTACACTAATTTAGTGTAAAAATAAAGCTTATGTTAATATTTAAAATAATTAATTTAGGAAAAATATTTTATTAAACTAAAAATTTATAAGTGGCTAAATAAACACCATTTAATATTAATTTCATAATTAAAATAGATATTTTTAAAATTATAATGAAAAACAATCACGGTTTGGTTTTACGAAAAATACATTTTACTTTACCGAAAATCCTAAAATTCACTTAAACACTTTTATTCATTTAATTATTTATTTAATCATTTTTAAAACGTTACACAAACCATTTTGTTTTCTTTTATTTATTTATCAAGAAAGAATAGATAAATAAATAAGTAAATAAATCAAAACCCTAACTATTATAATAACCATGGTTTAATTCTTTTCACAAACCCAAGTAAATATGTATCATCAAACATGATACAATCAAGTGCACACAAAAGCATATCATATATACAATGTGCACTTCAAGTGAGAAAATCCTTTTAAAATGAACCAATACTAGTTAATGCAAATTAATATATCAAATATACAATTATACATTAAATCATTAAATCAACACTTGATTCAATGATCCGGTCATGTCGCACATAACCGACTAGTATACAATGGATCGATTTATCGAATCAATGATTCGATAACTAGGTTATATCGCATATAACCAATCGAAACATTCATCGCGAGAATGAAATACGGTATCACATACACGCATTATTCTCGCTCCTGCACATATCTCATATGCACTCCTATTTCGTTTCGCTTGAGCCAGGAAACCTCTGTGTAGGACTCTAAAGACTCGTCAATACGCCGGTAGCAGATGATAATCATATCAAGCACCCACAAGCCGCAAGCGGTCTGCTAAACATAACGGCCATCCGGGTATTGAGCGATCAGAAGATCGACGAGCTAGCCCGCTCACACTCCTGTGAATCCAACCAGTAACACTTACCGTACAGTCCGGTCTGTTCGTCTGATATGTCGCATATCAAGTCTAGGGGTGGTATACGTCAGACCCCAATAACCGATAAGTCGTGCCGACGTGAGGCTCATAACGGGTCGAGAAACTACTGGTAACACTTACCAGCAAATCTCTGATCAGCCCTGGCCAGGGACTTCCCAGTTACGGCCAATCGAGCACAGCGCAACATCAACTCCCAATACCGGGAGAGACGAAACCCCTCCTATCGCTCATTGCCTGAAAGGTTCCTAGGCACCCTATAGTGGTCTCACAAGGCATCGAACATGCCAATTTAAAATTTTTAGTGCCGAGAAACCCTAGACTACGGATCTTTAACTAGATGTTTAGGCGAAAAAGATAACAAGTTAACACTTAACTACTAGGATACGGAAATTACAACCTTTGTAGATCCGGATATCCACCTCCACGGCTCCGCAACGTCATGTCCTCACTGTCCATCATGAATCCTCGACTCGATCATCGGCTTCATCGGAAAAGCAAGCGGAATAGCTCGTCGGCTTTGTGTCAAAGACGATCTACGTCGAGGTTGCACAAACTCAAGCTCCGACTTCACAAACTTGTGAAACTTGTGAAGTAAACACCCAAAATAACTTGGCAAGAGGTAGAGGGTGAAGAAATAGGAGGTGGGTTCACTTTAGATTTGGATTTAACTCACTAGATCTCAACTTGCCATTGGAGTAGCAAGCTTGAAGAAGAAGAAGAAGATGAGCTCAAGAAAAGATTATGATAAGTGTTATAATAAAAATAAAAAATAAATCAAATACTTATCATAACTTGAACTTGGGTTAAGTGTAGAGAATTAACCATGGTCACTTTGATGGGTTAGGGTTAAGCATGAAGACAATGATGGTTAGCAAAGTCAAAGCTTCATGAAGCTTCAATATAAAACAAACTTAGCCACCATTCTTATCATAACTTATTTCAAATAAATAAATAAATAAATAAATGAAAATGCAAAACCCTAATTATCATATTAACCATGGATTAATTTTATACACTTAACTAAATGAACAAGTATCATCAAACATGATACAAAAAAGTGCACGAAAGTATATCACATATACAATGTGCAATCCAAGTGAGAAAAATCCGTTTAAAGTGAACCAATACTAGTTAATGCAAAGTAATATATCAAATATATAATTATACATTAAATCATTAAATCAACACTTGATTCAATGATCCGGTTATATCGCATACAACCGACTAGTATGAAATGTATCGATTTATCGAATCAATGATTCGATAACTAGGTCATATCGAATATAACCAATCGAAACATATATCGCGAGAATGAAGTGCGGTATCACATACACGCATTATTCTCGGTCCTGCACATATCTCATATGCGCTCCTATTTCGTTTCGCTTGAGCCAGGAAACCTCTGTGTAGGACTCAAAAGACTCGTCAATACGCCGGTAGCAGATGATGATCGTATCAAGCACCCACAAGCCGCAAGCGGTCTGCTAAACGTAACGGCCACCCGGGTATTCAGCGATCAGAAGATCGACGAGCTAGCCCGCTCACACTCCCGCGAATCCGACCAGTAACACTTACCATACAGTCAAGTCTCTTCGTCTGATACGTCGCATATCAAGTCTAGGGGTGGTATACGTCAGACCCCAATAACCCGATAAGTCGTGCTGATGTGAGGCTCGTAACGGGTCGAGAAACTACTGGTAACACTTACCAGCAAATCTCTGATCAGCCCTGGCCAGGGACTTACCTGTTACGGCCAATCGAGCACAGCGCAACATCAACTCCCAATACCGGGAGAGACGAAACCCCTCCTATCGCTCATTGCCTCCATGTGACTCGGGACTGTACCCAAAGACCACCGTTTTGCACGCCCTCATGGACGTGGTAAGGTGGAGATCAAAGCACAGTGGGAATCACACAAGACTCTATGACGATCTCGGGTCTACAGACTAACCTGTACAAGTGTCACCTGAGAACTGCCATCTGACGTGAGGTATAATACCATCTGGGAGTTCTCGGCGAGTCCGTCCAGTGTACCTAATTTCCACTGAGCACCCGTATACCATCTCTGATGTCAAACACCAATGGATATGGGATCATCCATCGCCCATCACATGGGTCGAGAAGCGTATACGCTAGTCTACTCTGGTATATCGATGCCCCGTCTCGAGATACCCACGACTAGGGACCTTGAAGGATGTACTTATGGACTACCATGTCCCCACTAGTATGATCTGCATCATAGTCCAGGTAGTCAAGTACAAATCCTAAGGGCTTTACCAACATGTAACTATAAGACAGTATAAAGAGACTAGTGTACATGTTAAGATAAATGGCAACCAGATAGCATACTATCATGTCAAGCAAGAAAGTCATCTCTATATATGTCCAAGCATCCAATATAATATACATAATCTGTACAATACTGGCCTCTAGGGCATACATACAACTAACAATCTCCCACTTGCACTAGGGCCAGCTGCTGTAGTATCTCATACCGAGCATCCCGAAGAGTCTCTCAAACTGTATCTGGGGAATGGCCTTCGTGAGTGGATCCGCCGTGTTGTTCTTCGTGTCAACTCTCCTGACCTCGATCTCCCGGCGATCAACTATCTCCCGGATCAGGTGATACCGCCTCAGAATATGCCTGGATCGCTGATGGGACCTGGGTTCCTTGGCCAAAGCCACCGCTCCATTGTTATCACAATACAAAGGTATTGGATGCTCAATGGATGGAACCACTCCAAGTTCAGTAATGAACTTCTTGACCCAGACAGCTTCTTTAGCAGCATCGTTGGCAGCGATGTATTCAGCCTCCATCGTCGAGTCTGCCACGGTTTCCTGCTTGGAACTCTTCCAGCTAACCGCCCCTCCGTAAAGGGTAAAGACAAAACCCGACCGCGACTTAGAGTCGTCCTTATCACTCTGGAAGCTGGAATCGGTAAAGGACTCCACCTGGAGTTCTCCGTTACCATACACCAAGAACATATCTCTAGTCCTTCGTAAGTACTTGAGAATGCTCTTCACAGCTGTCCAGTGACTCTCTCCAGGATCAGCTTGATACCTGCTCACTACACTTAGTGAGTATGCTACATCGGGTCTGGTACATAGCATCGCATACATAATAGAGCCTACTGCCGAAGCATAGGGTATCCCTTGCATGCGAGCTCTCTCCAAATCAGTCTTGGGAGACATCTCTTTGGAGAGAGTGACTCCAGAGATCGTGGGCATGTTCCCACGCTTGGACTCTTCCATACTAAACCTCTTTAGTATGGTGTTAATGTACCTGGATTGGGACAATCCCAAAATCCGTTTGGATCTATCTCTATAGATCCTGATTCCCAATATGCAGGAGGCATCACCAAGATCTTTCATTGAGAATCTTTGTGATAAGAAGAGCTTGACCGATTGCAGCATAGGAATATCATTTCCTATCAAGAGTATGTCGTCCACGTACAATACGAGGAAGACAACCTTACTCTCTGCCACCTTCTTGTAAATACAAGGTTCATCTGGATTTTTGACGAAATCAAACTCTTTGATAACGACGTCAAAGCAGATGTTCCAACTCCGCGATGCTTGCTTTAATCCATAAATGGATTTAAGCAGCTTGCACACCTTCCCGCTGCTCCCACTGTCTACGAAGCCCTCTGGTTGAGTCATGTACACGCACTCTTCTAAATCACCATTTAGAAAGGCGGTCTTAACATCCATTTGCCAGATTTCGTAGTCATGAAAGGCAGCAATGGCAAGCATGATTCGGATGGATTTAAGCATAGCCACTGGAGAAAAGGTCTCGTCATAGTCCACACCTGGTCTTTGACGAAAACCCTTTGCTACAAGTCTAGCTTTGAAAGTCTCCACTTTCCCATCTACACCATGTTTCTTCTTGAAGATCCACTTGCTCCCAATGGGTTTTACCCCTTCAGGAGCAACTTCCAAAGTCCATACTTTGTTGGTGTACATGGAATCCATCTCGGACCGCATAGCATCCAGCCATTTCACTGAGTCCCCACTCGTGATGGCCTGCTCGAAGCTAGTTGGGTCATCATCCTCCATGATGCAATCCTCGCAACCACCATCAATGAGAAAACCATAGTATCTCTCAGGTGGACGAGAAACCCTACTAGATCGGCGGAGAGGCTGGGGTTGGTCGGGTACTACCGAATCTTCTGGTTCCACTAAATCTTCAGTTATAGTTTGTGTTTCTGGAACTTCTTCCAGTTCTACCTCAGAGCCACTAATCTCTTTTGCAAGAAATTCCTTTTCTAAAAAGGTGGTATGTTGAGCAACAAACACCTTTTGTTGTTCACTGTGGTAGAATAGATATCCATACGAATTGCTTGGATATCCTATAAACTTACATAAAACTGATCGTGCCTCGAGTTTGTCCGGGTTTTGCTTTTTAACATAAGCCGGACAACCCTATATCTTAACTCTTTTAAGAGATGGTCTCTTTCCATTCCATATCTCATATGGAGTGGTAGGCACAGATTTAGTTGGAACTCGATTCAATAGGTATGTTGCTGTTTCCAGCGCATATCCCCAGAAGGAAATAGGTAACTCAGCTGTGCTCATCATAGAGCGCACCATATCTAATAGGGTGCGGTTCCTCCGCTCCGATACACCGTTGTGCTGTGGTGTATATGGAGGAGTTAGCTGAGAGAGAATCCCATTCTCTTTTAGGAAGTCCAGGAATTCATTGCTCAAGTATTCCCCTCCTCGATCAGATCGTAGGATTTTAATACTTTTTCCGGTTTGGTTCTCGACTTCTTGTTTATATTCCCTAAATTTCTCAAAAGCTTCTGATTTGTGTTTCATCAGGAACACATACCCGAACCTAGAGAGATCGTCAGTGAATGTAATGAAGTATGAAGAACCATCCCTGGCATGTGTAGACATGGGACCGCATACATCACTATGTATCAGTCCTAAGAGTTCGGTAACTCTTTCTCCGTGTCCCGTAAACGGAGTCTTGGTCATCTTGCCCTTGAGACATGACTGGCAAGTGTCATAGGATGAAAATTCAAACGGATTTAAATATCCATCCTTATGCAACTTAGCCAGTCGTGTCGCATTGATGTGACCCAGTCTACAATGCCACAAGAAGGATTCGTTGAGTTCAGAACTCTTCCTCTTGTGTGTGTTTGTTATGCTCAGGACTGTTGATTGGTTTAGAACATAAATGCCATTGCACAACGTGCCTGATCCAACCAACTTTTGGTTATGGAAAATGTTCATAACATTGTCCTGTAATACAAAATTATATCCTTCTTTACTCAATAAAGAGACCGATATAATGTTGCATATCAGGTTCGGCATGTAATAGCATTCGTTCAGAACCAATGTATTACCAGTTGGTAATACAAGGTGATATTCCCCGACAGTCTTAGCTGCAACAATTGCACCATTTCCGACTCTAATGTCTTTATCACCTTCTCCAAGTTCTCTACCTTTCTTAAGCCCATGTAACTGATTACATATATGGGATCCTGACCCGGTATCCAATACCCAGGACGTAGAGCAAATGGAGAAACAGTTCTCAGTAACGAACACACCTGAAGAAAATGCATCATCATGTACTTTCTTCATTCGGGTGGTATGGGAATCCTGGTATTCCCCTATATCCTGTTCAGTCCTATAACTCTTATAGGAAAGAATGGAACTAACGTTCCCCAGCACAGTATAACATGCGGGTTCGGTCAATACATCCATATTATTATCTTCATTAGGGCATGAAATGGTCGCTACCTGGAGAGAGAGAGAAGAAAACACTTTAGCGTATGCTCGTGCAAGATCAGATTGGTTATTATCTTATCTAATCAGGATGGCTCCCACTGCTTTTTATCAAATCTTCCTCCAAACCTTAAAAGGAAAGACTAGCCGGGATTAATTACACACTACAAGTTCGCCAATCTTTCAGCCAGGCCAGTGTCGGTACTTTGAGGGAGGTCCCCCGTGCTTTCGCACGAACCTAATTACTGTAAACCTCGTTTTCCCAGAGGCGTAACCTCGTTAACACCTTTCTTGACACCTACTTGATCGGCTAATTGCAATGTGTAAAACTCTCCCAGGAGTAACTCTTACTCGCAGCGGGTATCGGGATCCAACTATCTCATAGAAGGTATGCAATCTCATTGCAAATTTCAACACTTGAAATTCCCGATAATATTTTGCCCCTAGCAACTTATGACCTTGGCTAAGGTCAACAAATCATAAGCGCTAGTCAAGTTCAACCCGTCATTTCCTGATTGAATTAAACCCACCCGTACGACCCTTGGCTAAGGTCAACAAAGTCGCACGACTACCCTAACTCAATCACATCTCATGTTTTAGCAGATAAATACTAATTAGCTACCGTACACTACGCCTTGGCTAAGGTCAACAAACGCAGCACGAATACTAACTAGTCTTTATCTGAAATGACGGAGGGCTACGCAGGTTTTCATAAAACCATAAGCGTAATGAACTTGATATCGTTGTAGAATCAAATGAAGTTTTGAAATGGAGTGATTTTGAGGCTTTTCTAGTTTTGCTAAATGAGTCACTCCCGGTGAAGGGATCTCGGTCCTTTCCTCGTCGAATGAGGTGCGGGATATATCATATATATCGCTGTGCAAAGCAAAAACGCAAAAGCAGTCAAAAAGCAAACCGAGTGTGTAGCATCTGCCAGTTATTGCTAAAGGAGTCACTCCCGGTGAAGGGATCTCGGTCCTTTCCTCATCGAATGAGGTGCGGGATATATCATATATATCGCTGTGCAAAGCAAGAACTGTAGCTACCTGTTTTATTTTAAAATTCGATTCTACAACATCTTAGGTTTCTTATCTTTCATTAATCACATTAATGAAGTCCCATCATTTAATACCTAAACATCACAGATAGATATGACGTACACTTATGCCATCCGCATTCGCCTCGATGTCCCCTCGTGCACCGTTAGGTTAGGTAACTAACGACAGAGCAGGGCAGGGCTAGCGCGGGTGTAAAACATAAGTAACGTCTATATAATATATCATATATACTATATACTATATCCATCACAGAATCACATCACAGATATCGCAGCAGAATAAACATATGAAATATTGGATATACTAGGACGTCCGTGTTTTCAATACGAGCCAGTATAAAACACGGATTCCACGGTCGTGATGAATAGCCAACGCCACACCCCTAGACCCCTACGAGAGCGGCAAGCAACCCTGCCAATTCTAGGGTTAGGAGACCCGGACTCGACACCTCGAGTTGGTCTCCCACTGGACCCCAGAACCCGGTTACTTGTGCTCCCCTCCTTGGGTCTATCCTAGTGCAGAAAAGTAAATAATATACAAAGGGTGACAACTCCTGCATCCTGGAAGTGCCCCGAATAAAAGAATATTACATACAAGTTTTTACATGAATGAAAATGAAAAACACTCATCTCACATAAAAACCCCCGGCTATTCGAATACGACGATCCAATATAACATATCCAGCAACACATAACATCACATGTCATCAACGTAAGTAAGTATGCATACCCCAATTGTCGTTGACGTATAGCAACGAAACCGGCGATATGAACATACTACACTTACGGTCACAGAAAAGAAAGTGTAAAACTACAACAATTGGAATCCGCAACTACTTTAGACATCACATGCCTAACAGTTACAAACCCCGCATTTTAGTCTCATTATCGAAAACTCTTTTCAATATCATATGGGACTAAATTGCTAGATTTATAACATTCATTTAGTTATCACATAACTACTTGTGAATTCCAATTATTGTATCCCATTCCAGATAAACAGAAAATGTTAAACTTTTCGATCGAACAATCGAACACCCAAGTTTTCCCGACACCGATCAACACATGAAATAGGTTCAAAGACATTCACTTCATGCCTCAGTACCAACGGTCCAGCCGTAGAAGGGTCAAGCCAACGCCTCACATGTGGCACGCCGTACTGCCCCAAACCCGAAGGTTCAAAGGGCAGTTCAAGACGGTCACATAATCGAGTTAAGGTTTGTGTCTTCTAGAGGGACCATCGCGTTACTTGCACTACTTCGAACGTCTTTTAACCACAGAAAAGTCCAACACTTGGAATTATTCGGCAGGGGAAAACCTGGGTATTTATATCCGGTCGAACTCTTTAACATATTCTACAGTTATCTGGAAAAACACAAAAGACGAAATTTGATAATCCGATCGAAATACTGATTCCCAATAGTACCCCAAAATACTCTTCTGTAAAGTCACAATAAAAATATCCCAGAAAACATAGCATTATATTACAAGAGTTACTGTGCAGAAATAATTATGAAAGGGAACAGTACGGCCGCGGAAGCGCCGCACATGCCTAGCATGTGCCGCCCTTCCGCGGTGGAAAAGTTGAATTACCCCCTCGTATTTCACAGTAATTCTAATAACACCCTGCTTGATTTTCTACATATTTTTAATTGACAAAAATCCGAATTTTTAGAAAAAGTCCAGAGAGCATTTTTAGGTTTTGGATTTCGGTTCGATCGGGTTTCAAACGTCGTCGGGACTTCGCCTAAGGCTCTAGCTAGGCTCTGATACCAGTGAAAGGTTCCTAGGCACCCTATAGTGGTCTCACAAGGCATCGAACATGCCAATTTAAAATTTTTAGTGCCGAGAAACCCTAGACTACGGATCTTTAACTAGATGTTTAGGCGAAAAAGATAACAAGTTAACACTTAACTACTAGGATACGGAAATTACAACCTTTGTAGATCCGGATATCCACCTCCACGGCTCCGCAACGTCATGTCCTCGCTGTCCATCATGAATCCTCGACTCGATCATCGGCTTCATCGGAAAAGCAAGCGGAATAGCTCGTCGGCTTTGTGTCAAAGACGATCTACGTCGAGGTTGCACAAACTCAAGCTCCGACTTCACAAACTTGTGAAACTTGTGAAGTAAACACCCAAAACAACTTGGCAAGAGGTAGAGGGTGAAGAAATAGGAGGTGGGTTCACTTTAGATTTGGATTTAACTCACTAGATCTCAACTTGCCATTGGAGTAGCAAGCTTGAAGAAGAAGAAGAAGATGAGCTCAAGAAAAGATTATGATAAGTGTTATAATAAAAATAAAAAATAAATCAAATACTTATCATAACTTGAACTTGGGTTAAGTGTAGAGAATTAACCATGGTCACTTTGATGGGTTAGGGTTAAGCATGAAGACAAGGATGGTTAGCAAAGTCAAAGCTTCATGAAGCTTCAATATAAAACAAACTTAGCCACCATTCTTATCATAACTTATTTCAAATAAATAAATAAATAAATAAATAAATAAATGAAAATGCAAAACCCTAATTATCATATTAACCATGGATTAATTTTATACACTTAACTAAATGAACAAGTATCATCAAACATGATACAAAAAAGTGCACGAAAGTATATCACATATACAATGTGCAATCCAAGTGAGAAAAATCCGTTTAAAGTGAACCAATACTAGTTAATGCAAAGTAATATATCAAATATATAATTATATATTAAATCATTAAATCAACACTTGATTCAATGATCCGGTTATATCGCATACAACCGACTAGTATGAAATGTATCGATTTATCGAATCAATGATTCGATAACTAGGTCATATCGAATATAACCAATCGAAACATATATCGCGAGAATGAAGTGCGGTATCACATACACGCATTATTCTCGGTCCTGCACATATCTCATATGCGCTCCTATTTCGTTTCGCTTGAGCCAGGAAACCTCTGTGTAGGACTCAAAAGACTCGTCAATACGCCGGTAGCAGATGATGATCATATCAAGCACCCACAAGCCGCAAGCGGTCTGCTAAACGTAACGGCCACCCGGGTATTGAGCGATCAGAAGATCGACGAGCTAGCCCGCTCACACTCCCACGAATCCGACCAGTAACACTTACCATACAGTTAAGTCTCTTCGTCTGATACGTCGCATATCAAGTCTAGGGGTGGTATACGTCAGACCCCAATAACCCGATAAGTCGTGCTGATGTGAGGCTCGTAACGGGTCGAGAAACTACTGGTAACACTTACCAGCAAATCTCTGATCAGCCCTGGCCAGGGACTTACATGTTACGGCCAATCGAGCACAGCGCAACATCAACTCCCAATACCGGGAGAGACGAAACCCCTCCTATCGCTCATTGCCTCCATGTGACTCGGGACTGTACCCAAAGACCACCGTTTTGCACGCCCTCATGGACGTGGTAAGGTGGAGATCAAAGCACAGTGGGAATCACACAAGACTCTATGACGATCTCGGGTCTACAGACTAACCTGTACAAGTGTCACCTGAGAACTGCCATCTGACGTGAGGTATAATACCATCTGGGAGTTCTCGGCGAGTCCGTCCAGTGTACCCAGTTTCCACTGAGCACCCGTATACCATCTCTGATGTCAAACACCAATGGATATGGGATCATCCATCGCCCATCACATGGGTCGAGAAGCGTATACGCTAGTCTACTCTGGTATATCGATGCCCCGTCTCGAGATACCCACGACTAGGGACCTTGAAGGATGTACTTATGGACTACCATGTCCCCACTAGTATGATCTGCATCATAGTCCAGGTAGTCAAGTACAAATCCTAAGGGCTTTACCAACATGTAACTATAAGACAGTATAAAGAGACTAGTGTACATGTTAAGATAAATGGCAACCAGATAGCATACTATCATGTCAAGCAAGAAAGTCATCTCTATATATGTCCAAGCATCCAATATAATATACATAATCTGTACAATACTGGCCTCTAGGGCATACATACAACTAACATTGCCTCCATGTGACTCGGGACTGTACCCAAAGACCACCGTTTTGCACGCCCTCATGGACGTGGTAAGGTGGAGATCAAAGCACAGTGGGAATCACACAAGACTCTATGACGATCTCGGGTCTACAGACTAACCTGTACAAGTGTCACCTGAGAACTGCCATCTGACGTGAGGTATAATACCATCTGGGAGTTCTCGGCAAGTCCGTCCAGTGTACCCAGTCTCCACTGAGCACTCGTATACCATCTCTGATGTCAAACACCAATGGATATGGGATCATCCATCGCCCATCTCATGGGTCGAGAAGCGTATACGCTAGTCTACACTGGTATATCGATGCCCTGTCTCGGTACACCCACGACTAGGGACCTTGAAGGATGTACTTATAGACTACCATGTCCCCACTAGTATGATCTGCATCATAGTCCAGGTAGTCAAGTACACATCCTAAGGGCTTTATCAACATGTAACTATAAGACAGTTTAAAGAGACAAGTGTACATGTTAAGATAAAGAGTAACCAGATAGCATACTATCATATCGAGCAAGAAAGTCATCTCTATATATGTCCAAGCATCCAATATAATATACATCATCTGTACAATACTGGCCTCTAGGGCATACATACAACTAACAATACGTACAAGTATAACAGTAAGCAAGTGTGTGTGTGTGAGTGTAAACCTATTCTAGGGTTCGCAACTAAGAAGCTATACTAGTTCACTTATAATAACCTTAAACTAACCATGAACACATAATCATATATATATAGCATACATATAGCATACTATAAATCGAACTGCGGGGGTGCTATACGCCATCCACCCGACTTCCCCCGTAGATATAATCTACTCACCTTGCGTCTTGCTTGCCGATGTTGATGTCGCCAACATCTTCTTCATCGTCTCAAATCGTCGTGGGGTACCTACATGTCACACGTACGCATCGCATTAAAACCAAATCGAAATCAAAATGACACGTGGAACTCACATAGGTCAAAACCTATGGTCTACTTCCGCAATTCAACCCGATATCACTCGATATGGACGTACAAACTTCACGTGATCGAGATAAAGCACTAATACAAAAATCCAGAATTTAAAATACGGAAAACCATTGCTCGAATCTAAGCAGCAACTAGAGAAAGTGGTCCCAGATTTTGACTCAGGCCAAAACAAGGCAAGCAAACAACACTGGGGTGGTATATAGGGTATATGTGACCTACTGAAGCAACCTGGACCCTACCCCTCACCAAGTGGCCGGGCCCATTCCCTAGAATTCCGATCTCGCCGGCCATGGGGACTCCATTGTGGTTCGTCTTGCTACTGTGGGTTCCTATGGTCTCAAATGGGTCTCTGGAGTTGTTTATTTTTCCAGTAAAAATCCCAGTTCATTCCAGATTTTCCTGCACACTCAAAGTTCACAAACCGACATCAAAAGTTTCTGCTTTTCCATATTTTGGGTTTCAGTTTTAATCTAGTGTAATTTCTGGGTTTGTAACATCTTTGGGGGGTTTAAGGTCACTCAAAACACTCAAGTTCACCACAAAATCTCAACTTAACCCTAACCCTCTCTAGAAATGTCCAAAGTGCACAAAACTACACGAAATTGAAACTAAACTTGAATAGAGGCTTAAGCAAATGAAACACTACACTATTTGTGAAAGGATATACCTCATTTATCTCCCATGAATCCTCTACAACGCCAAAATCAAATTTTTCTGGGTCCGTAGTGTAGCTTGTGAGCTTGTGCATAAGTTTTGTGAAATGGGTATTGAGTTTTGAGATGTTTTTAATGGAGTTTGAGAGGATGAAGAGGGGGAGGGAGTGAGGGCAGTAGCACCTTGAAATGAGGGAGAGAAAATAATGAAGAATGATGAAGGAGGAAACAATGTCATGGTCAATGAAGACCCCTCACACTCTCTCTCATGCCTATACCCCATTTCTTTAATCAATTTCCTTTTTCTTTTCTTTTCTTCTCTCCTCAATAGTAAGCACAAAAGAAAAGAATGAAAAAAAGATGATAAAGCCATGTAAGAAAATGTAACACAAGTGTGAAATGATATGGTGCATGTTTTGTACAAAACACGCTTAAAGCCCGATTAGCGATTTTTAATCGCGATTAGCACTAAAATAGTGTCAGATAAATCATAAACTCTCATAATTTGCTTAAATCACATAAAGTACCCTCTTTTTAGTAATTTCCATAATTTTCCAAAGTTTTCCCCAATTTATCGCTATTTAATTATACCGCCTTATTAAAATATTCAATATAATATTATTTAATTATAAAAATTCCCAAAAATAATATTTTATTTTTTTTGAAATGTTACAATCTCCCCCCTTAAAGAAATTTGGTCCCTGAATTTAAATTTAAAGCTCTCAAATACTAAAACATTTCAGTAAAAAGTCCAAGTCGTCGGGCCTCCGAAATCATCAATACATAAAACGCATCATAGCGCAATGCATGCGCATGAACAAAGAGAAGATAACTCAAAATCAAAACTCCGTCAAGCATCCCGCAATCATCGGAGTCATGGTGAAGACACCAATGTCAAATCCAATACGAAACCCAACATGCTATACATCAAAACTATACATCTAAACACCAAATTTATACATGTAGATATCTGAAGGAAATGCATGCTAAACCTTTTTAAGTCACTGTGTGATGCGCATAACACTGCACATTGGCGGACGTCTCGAGTAAGAAAATAACTCTCTCTATATATATATATCCTTTGTTTAAATGCACGTACCGCCGTTTTGAAAACAATTTAGAAGGGTTTCCTTGTTTTAAATGTTCGTGTCATATCAGACACGTAATTAAATACTGAGACTATAGCTTCCCTTTTGGAAATACCTTCGATAACTATCAAAGCATGCAAAATATATCCAGGTACTGTCCTCTGACTAGTCCTGCTCAGTACGAAAACAAATAGCAAATATCATAAAAACGTACTGCTCCATAAGAAATCAATCCCAAAATGTGCATATGAATGCTATGTGCGTCTGGTGCGCACGGAAATCAAAATCCATATATATGCTATACATGTGCACAAAATAACATCTAAGTGCAACGGGTGTGCATGAAACATCTGCCAAGGGCAATGGGCGTGCCTGACAGCAACATCAGGTGTATCTGATATGCACGAAGAATCCCGATTTAGTGTATCGGGTGTGCACCAAAATCGCATCATAAAACATGCGCTCAACACGCGCAAAAATCCAAATCAGATGCACCCATCATGCATGAATAAAATCTAAATCATGTGCATCCAACATGCACGAAATCATGAAATCCAATATCGAGCGCCGAACATGCGCAAAATCTAATCCAAGTGCGCCAAATATGTGCAAGAATCCAAATCAAATGCACAGAGTGCACGAAATCAATATCAATATATCGAATGACATAAGTCAAATCACAAATACGTATCAATGCACTGCAAGTATATGTGAACTATACCGAGTGCAAAAACCAAACCGTGTGCGTATCATATGCACAAAATATGAATACCCAGTAGGTCCAATAATGGTGCACAAAAACAAATATCATGAAACTCGGTCATCAACACTCAATCATGCGAATAGATCGCCCAAAATACCGAAATCCAAGGTGACAGATGCGTGATAATCGAATCACCAAATCACAAATCATATATACCGTCGTCGATAATTCCTCCTTCAAGGTCGAGAAAGTGTCGGTGCACTCAATGCTAGCAGAGCAAGATATCTACTTGCCTCCTGTTCGTAGTCTGGCGCCTTGTGCTTTTAGGCTTTTGTCTCTCACTGTGCATTGCTAGATATATAGCTCCTCGGCTCAACGGCCCAACATGGAATGACGACGGAACAGTCCCACTCTGGCACATCCTCTACATATCTCTGGCTAGCTATCTCATTGACGATGCCGAACTCTGGCCTGCTGGGTGTGCGTAATATGACCGCTCCTGGGTCGAAGTCTTCTTATATAGTATTCCAGAAAGGTCCTGTCGATGTCTCTCTCAAATCTTGTTTCTGCCGAACTGCCCAGAAGTTCTCACCCTTTTACTATATCACTTTCTGGTTCCGGAACGGCTGCATACTCATCGCGACTCCTTCTGGAAGATATATCCATATACAACGCCTCTGTATGCGTATCACATCTCTGATGTCAGCAGAGTGGAACGTCATCTCATCAAGATCCCGTACGAACCTCTTACTCCCCTTTTCTCTGCTGTCGACTGCTTCGGACTCGTCTCATCGCGGCTGCATGGACTGTACTCCAACGGCTATACTCGTATATGGAGTCTCTCAAGTAATACATCCTACCACATAGCATCCGAATGAAGTCGAACCATTCGATCGATTCGTCAAAACCTCATAATCCCCCAAGAGCTCAACATCTTGGATACAGTTTAATAGTATCGAGTACATACCACAGCATCGGTGGACCAGCCGTAGAAGGGCATACCCAAGCCTCACTAATTGCACCGCGGAACTGCCACAAACCCTAAGGTTCAAAGGCTTTCACACGGTCATTATGTCGAGTTAGGGTTTCATTCTTCTAGAGGGTCTATAGAATTGCTTGCACGTCTTTCCGAATACTTTAAACTTGGAATTGGGTTCCTGACATTCGATCGTCTCCATCGACTCTCGATGTACCTGTGTGAAGTTGTCTCTAGCTGGAATCAATCTATCTGATGACCTCGCATCGGGGTAAGCGAACGAACCGCATGTCCTAGTCATTCATCCTTGGTGACTAGTGATCTTCTATCATATCTCAAGTATAAACTCGTGCCGCAACAGCTCCAAACATCCGGGGCGATATCTCGTCATTCGCAGCAACAATTGGCTCATTCGTATGCACGCTGAACAGAGCCTCAATCATCAATAATAATCGGTGCATCGACGATCATCACAATCTGGATGGCCTCTATCAGTGGCCCAATCCTCTTTAGCTGATCTACACGTCCGAGTAATCTTGTAAAAGCGATCCATCAAAAGCTAATGGCACGAAAACACAATAACATGACGCCTCTCTATGCAAATCGTATCTCCCTGGAATCACGCCCTGGTCAGTCCTCATCTATGACGAGCTCATGCTGACCGCAACACTAGACATAGCTCTCTCTGCCCGTGCAATCGTGGCAGCAAAATCATAACCGATATCGATGAGGATAGATCATAGGAATGAATATAATACTGTGCGAGGAAATGTACATCTTAAGGCTCCTTAGGCGGAGTAGAGTATCGTAAGTATGCCGCGGAACATACACACGGTATGTCACTCTACTGAAGTCACCTACTCCATCAACCAAGGTCAACTTATGCGATGAAAGTTCGGGTCTAATACCCCCTCGACTAAGTCTAAGTTCCGTAAGGTCAAGCCTAAGTTCCGAATATATACAAACGCTCTAGGCTCCGTATAGTCAAACATACACTCAAACCAAGGTTAACCTAGCGACCTTCTATCATCTCTTAGTACAACCTGTACTGCAATAGTTCCAACATCTGGGGCGATATCTCGTCATTCGCAGCAATGACTGGCTCACTCGTCTGCACACTGAACAGTGCCTCAATCATCAGAGTAAGCAATACCTCAACGGTCATCAAAATCTGGCTGGCCTCTGTCAGTGGCTCAATCTTCTGGTACTGATCGGCACGTCCGAGTAACCTCATACAGCAATCCCCCCAACGCTCGTGGCGCGAAAACACAATGAAAAGACACACCTCCGCAATCGTGTGTCGCCGGAATTACGCCCTGGTCAGTCCTCGTTCGTGACGAGCTCGTGCTGACCGCAACTCTAGCCGTAGCTTCCCTGCCCGTAATCGTGGCAGCAAAACCATAACTAGTACTGATGAGGCTAGATCGGAATGAATATAATACTGAGCAAGGAAATGTACATCCTAAGGCTTCTTAAGTGGAGTAGCGTATCGTAAGTATGCTACGGAACATACCCACGGTACGTCACTCTACTTTAGTCACCTATTCCATCAACCAAGGGTCATCCTACGCTCCGAAGGTAAAACCTAACGCTCTGATACCAACTTTGTCACGTCCCGAAAGTACGGAACATGACCGGCACTTAAACTACGAAACGTCTCGAGGCGTACGTAATCCAAGTAAGCCGAAAACCCAGAAATGAAAACCAAGAAAAGTAGTAGAGTGAAGGAAAACCAATTTAAATAAGTAGTTTTAAAAGCATAAGCCGAATTATGCGGGTTTCTAAAAACATCAAAAATTTCCTGAAAATTTCGGCAGAGTCTCCTTTGTAAATACTGGCCCCCAAACGGGATACAACATGAATAGTATACGAAATCAATAAAAATGCATCCCCAAACGGGAGCTAGCTCTTCGTCAATCGACGGTCACAACCACACAAGCAATATAATATACAACGCCAACGGCGAGGATCAAAAACTCAAAAGGAAACTCAAAACCATAAGAAATCCGCAGACATATAACGCGCGACTCTAAGGTCGAAAGAATAACATCACTGGTCTCTATCTCAAAAATAAATACATGTTTGGTTGATGGAACTTCTAGATACAACAGAATAATAATATACCAGATAAATAATGGGGGTACGATACAAGTAAACCCACCTACTAGCAAATCACCCGAAGGAAACTATGCCCGCAAGCCGTAAAGAAACCTGTACGGCAAACCTGCAAGAAACTGGGGCACAACGGGGGTGAGTTACCAACTCGTGAATAGAAAAACGTCTACGCACAGAAATCGCATAAATAACGCAACCTTGGTCAATGATCATAATATATCCTCAAATATATGAATAACATGCAGCCTATAACAATGGCTAGGGTAATATCTAACCCGAGTGTGATCTCATGTGCCCGTGTCAGTGCCTCAGGTAGCCATATATCATATGAATAAGGTATGAATGCATGAAAATAAAATACATGTAAATGAAGAAACTGTTTTCATAAATTAGTGAGATTTCCTTTGTATTTTTAAAATGAGGTATCATAAATGAAATCAGCATCAACAGTGTCTAGCATCGACACAAAACATAAATCTCAATGTCTCAAAGCCTCAGGCTCCGGCTATCCGGACTGGCCTGTATCATCAAATCTCAGTACCTCAATATCTCGAAATCTCAATGTCTCAATCTCAATATCTAGGGCGCCGTCAGTCCAGACCGGCCCCTACCATCCATCACAAGACCACGACGGTATCCTCCGGATATCCGACGCGTCGGGTAAAATCACCGGTAGGTAGTCTCCCCTCTGCCAGGCTCATCGTCATCACCACGAGCTTCTTGCCCCGGGGTACCTTACCGGGTCCACCATGTACCCGAAACGGTTCATCCAACTCCTCGAATCGGGTCTCGAAATCCATCAGCAAACTCATGGTGGACGACTCATACATCATGGGAAAAACCGCACTTTTCATTTAAAAAGAGAAAGAAGAAGTTTGTATATGTTTTGCGGTTTTTCCCAAATCCAGAAAATCTCATGGAATCCGAATCCAAAACCTCAATAGCATGTAAAAAGTGAATATATGCATGAGAATCCATGAATGCGGCATAACAATGAATAACAGTATGCATGAAGTAGCAGGTAATAACTAAAATGTCTAAACTAACATATAAGGCAAGTACACTAATATCATGTCTAAACTATTAGCTAACAGGCTATGTCAAGCAATAATATTTTCTAAGGTGTACGTGACATGGCAATTACCGATGAAGATGTGTGTGAGCCGACAAGTAAGTGTACGTGGTACATACGCATCATCGGTAATGGTGCTGGTGTCCTAACAGCATGATATCAATAATGGAGTATGAAACATAATATAAGCATGCGATGCGAAGAGAACCACAATAATGAGCGGGAGCTGAATACTAGACGCAACTGTAACTAATCTGCTTTAATCTAATATAAGTCCAACAAAAGGTGCCTTTTGAAATAACACGAATCATGGGGTTTTGAAAATAGGGGCTACGGTGTTTTTATGAAAAGATACGTCTTTTGAAATATCCGTAGGATCCTTTGGGCTGTCTTTTAAAATACCCACGATTCGTTAGTTTTTGAAATAGGTAAGAATCGAATCTAATCTAACAACTAAACTAAACTAAAGGGCTAAGCTAACAAGCTGGACTACAGGTGAGGAAACCGCCTAACATCTGAGTCGATCCATATACATACCTGTATATATATCGTCGGTGATCCCGCCTCAATAATATCATATCCGATACCATATCTATAATCAGACATCCCAAGTCAAGAGTGCGGATCAATCATCAAAATATAGCTCGTACGTAAATCCGTCGTACGGCATCCCCAAATCTGGGTACGGGTCAATATCATATTCCTTACACTATTCCTCTGGTATCCTCTTTATCCAAGATCATAGTCTAGGGTACTGACCTATGTCTAGTACAATACTAATATCCTCAGTATACTCATGATCTGACTACTGATCGACAATCTCGTACAAACCGATATCGTCAGCACATATCATCATCAAGGGGTATGCATCGCCCGATACGGCCTAATATCAATATCCTAGCATATCATGCCTCATATCACGATCACATGTCGACCATTTTATTTATAACACTATTCACCCGTATCGCCGCCCCAAGATCCGCTATAACACCAGGACGTACCTTAAGTACGAATCCTGCCATATCACTGATATCACAACCACAAAACAAATCTCATCGACTCAGCCCAATCCCAAGTATCATCCTCAAATCCGTATGTGAACACTTAGTCCCATACCCATGTGAACACATAACTATAAGGAATCCCATGAGCACATAGAAATAGGAATGTATGTGTGTATGTGTAGTGCAACACTACCCTAGGGTTCGCAACACTAAAGTAATCCAACACACCAATATCCATCCTAACATCGTTATTAATCCCAAATAACATATAATAATTGTTGGTGTGTATACGCATCCGTATACACCACCACGGACTGCGGGGGTGCTATACGCCATCCACCCGACTTCTCCCCGTAGATATAAATCTACTCACCTGGTCCTCGCTAGCCGGTGCCGACGTCGCCACGCGCTTGCTTGTCGTCTCGAAGTCCACATGGGTTACCTACATATCATAACGCACCGTATCGCATTAGAATCCGACTCATGACCAAAACGACTCACGAATCCCACATAGGTCAAAACCTATGGTTGCTTTCGCAAATCAACCCAAAAACCCTCGAGTCGGCATACAAACGCCGATTGATCGAGAAAAACACCAAACATACCAATCATGGTTTCAAAACTCACTAACTGCATAAGAAATAGGGTTTAATTCGTCAAAACCATAAAATTAAACCAATCGTTTTGTTTTCCAAAAACCTAGTTAGCACAAATTCTCATTTCGGTTAAAAACTTGATGTTCTAACCAATCTACCAATTTTAATGATTCAAATGGCCAAAATGCTCATTAAATAACATAATTAGGTCATATAAATCACTTTCATAAATTAAACTCATCAATCTATATAAATTTCAAATTCCTAGTTTGCAAAAATACCGAATTTAACTCTTTTTAAAGTAAAATTCACAATTTTACAATTAAGCTTGGTTTTGCATTATCTAAACTATTAAACTATAACTTACAATGTTAATAATGTGATAAAAACCCTAACCATATTTTTAATCTCACATATAAATGTATTTCATAAAACCCTAGTTTGCACAAAAAGCTTAATTTGGACATTTTACAAGTAACGAATTGTAATTAGCAACTAGATTAGTTTTCAACAAGTCTTAAGATGCTAATCCACATCACATAACCATGCACAATTGATCACAACCCAATTCCAAAACAAAACCCTAACTTGAATTCCTTAATCATGCAATTGAACCCATTTAAAACCCAATTAACACTTAATTAAGTTAAACACAAGTAATTAACAACAAATTAAGTAAAATGGTTAGAATTTACCCAAACAATTTGAAGATCCCACAAGCACACTTAGCCTCACAAATTGAAATCTTGTTCCCTAGATCCATACTAGAATAGCCAATAAGAAATGGGTAGGGATTAGATTTTGATTTTTGTGGGTTTTTTGATGAATTTGTGAGGTTTTTAGCATAAGAATTGAAGAAGCAAAAATGGGGGCTGTTGCAAGAGGGAGGCTCGGCCAAATTAGGGAGGGGGAGGAGAGAGAGTGAGGTGGGGAAAGTGATTGGTTAAGTCAAAGACCCATATCACAAGTCAACCCATTCTCATTTCTTTATTGTTTTCATTTTCTTTTCTTTTCTTTAGCCTTAGAAGTGGGGACAAATTTTGGGGATGGGGAAGCTAGGCTCGGCCAGCACATAAGGAGGGGGGTGAGAGGGTGTGGGTGAGTGTGGGTGAAGAAAGAAAATGATAAATATTATACCCCAATTTCTATTTACACTAATTTCACTAATTAAGCCTTTTTCTTCGAACTTTTCTAAACCGTTTTGGCAAACGATTTCATTTCAAAAACCACATGATAAAATTTTATTTAATGTTTTATGATGCACAAAATTTGTTTCAACTCATTCCAATTTGTAATTTTCCCTAATTAAATGTATTAGTGACGGCTTAAAATAATATTTTTTTCAGAAAATTTGAAATTTCACCAGTGGCTCAATAAACACCAAATACTAGCAATTACATAGCTAGAATATGTATATTTAATTTTATAATAAAGATATTTCCATTTTGACTTTTTACAGAAAACCCCCTTATTTTACCGTTTTTTCGAAATTTCACCGAAACGATTTTCAAAACGTTACAATCTTCCCCCCTTAAAGAAATTCGGTCCCCGAATTTAAATTCAAACTCCCCCCAACTACAAAAACATCTAAGCAAAACCATCAAGTCATCGGGGCTCCGAAATCATAAATATATCAAACAAATCGTAGCGCAGCGCATGCGCATGAAAAATGAGCATATAACTCCAAAATCAAAACTCCGTCAAGCATCCCGCAATCATCGGAGTCATGGCAAAGACACAAATGTCAAGATCCAAAACGAAAATTAATATGATATACATCATTAAAGCATCTAGAAGCAATGCATGACAAACCTTTTTCAAATCGCTGTGCGATGCTCGCAGCACTGCACAGTGGCGGACGTCTATTGCAAGAAAATAACTACATATATATATATCCTTTGTTTAATATGTACGTTCCGCCGTTTTGGGAAACAATTTAGAAGGGTTTTCCTTGTTTTAAACGTTTCGCGTCATATCAGACACGTAGGTAAATACTGAGACTATAGCTCGCTTTTTAGAATTCCCTTCAATAGCTATCAATACATGCAAAATACATTCAGGTACTGTCCTCTGACTAGTCCTGCTTAGTACGAAAACACATCGCAATTATCATAAAAAAACGTACTGCTCTATAAGAAATCAATCCCAAAATACGCGTATGAATACTACGTGCATCTGGTGCGCACGACAATCAAAATCCATATACGTGCCATACAAGTGCACAGAAACAAGATCTAAGTGGATCGGGTGTGCACAAAGCATCTGTCGTAGGCAACGTGTGTGCCTGACAGCAAAATCAGGTGCATCTGACATGCACGAAAAATCTCGATTTAGTGCATCTGGTGTGCACCAAAATCGCACCTCAAAACTTGCGCCCAACATGTGCGAAAATCCAAATCAGATGCATCCATCGTGCACGAAATCATGAAATCCAATATCAAGCGCCGAATATGCGCAAAATCAAATTAGGTGCACAAGGTGCACAAAACAAATATCGAGTATCGCAATCGAAATCGAAGTCCAGTGCATCTAAGTACACAAAAGGCGTATCACTGCACTGCAAGCATATGTGAATCATACCGAGTGCAAAAACCAAATCATATGCGTATATACGCACAAATCAACTCAACTGTATGAAATCCACATAATCACAACATGAGAAACCAAGGCACGAAAACTATCTCAAGTGCAACAACTGTGCAAAAATCGTAAATACTCAGTAGGTGCAACCATGGTCCATGAAAAAAAATAGCATGAAACTCAATCATCAAAATCAATCATGCGAATAGATCGCCCAAAATACGCAAAATCAAGTATGGCGGAATAGTCCCGCTCAAGCACATCCTCCAAGAATCTCTGGCCAACTGCCGTGGTCACTCATAGCATGTCTCGTCGACGATCCTGAACTCTGGCCTGCCGGTGTACATAACATGACTACTCCTGGGTCCAGGTCTTCTCGTAATTTATTCCAGAAAGGTCCCGTCGAGATCTCTCCCAAATCTCGCCTCTGCCGAACTGTCCGAAAGTCATCGTCCCTTACTAGATCTGTGCTCGTTCCGGAACGGCTGCATACTCATCGCGACTCCTTCTGGAAGGTATATCCAAGTACAATGCCTCGGCATGCGTATCGCATCTCTGATGTCGGCGGAGTGGAACGTCGTCTCATCAAGATCTCGTACGAACCTCTTACTCCACTTTTCTAATGTCGACTGCTTCGGACTCATCTCGTCGTGGCTGCATGGACTGAGCTCTTACGGCTATCCTCGTATCTGGAGTCTCCCAAGAAATGCATCTCACCACCTGGCATCCGAATGAAGTCGATCCATCCGATCAATTTGTCAAAACCTCTTAATCCCCCAAGAGCTCAAAATCTTGGGTACAGTTTAACAGTATCGAGTACGTACCACAGCATCGATGGTCCAGCCGTAGAAGGGCAAACCCAAGCCTCACTAATGGCGCCGCGGAACTGCCGTAAACCCTAAGGTTCAAAGGCTTTCACACGGTCATTAAGTCGAGTTAGGGTTTCATTCTTCTAGAGGGTCCATAGAATTGCCTGCATGTCATTCCGAATACTTTAAACTTGGAATAATAGGTTGCTGACATTCGATCGTCTCTGTCGCGTGAAGTCGTCTCTAACTGGAATTAATCTATCTGATGACCTCGCATCGGGGTAGGCAAACAAACCACATGTCCTAGTCATTCATCCTCGGGTGACTAGCGACCTTCTATCATCTCTTAGTACAACCTGTACTGCAATAGTTCCAACATCTGGGGCGATATCTCGTCATTCGCAGCAATGACTGGCTCACTCGTCTGCACACTGAACAGTGCCTCAATCATCAGAGTAAGCAATACCTCAACGGTCATCAAAATCTGGCTGGCCTCTGTCAGTGGCTCAATCTTCTGGTACTGATCGGCACGTCCGAGTAACCTCATACAGCAATCCCCCCAACGCTCGTGGCGTGGAAACACAATGAAAAGACACACCTCCGCAATCGTGTGTCGCCGGAATTACGCCCTGGTCAGTCCTCGTTCGTGACGAGCTCGTGCTGACCGCAACTCTAGCCGTAGCTCTCCCTGCCCGTAATCGTGGCAGCAAAACCATAACTGATACTGATGAGGCTAGATCGGAATGAATATAATACTGAGCAAGGAAATGTACATCCTAAGGCTTCTTAAGTGGAGTAGCGTATCGTAAGTATGCCGCGGAACATACCCACGGTACGTCACTCTACTTTAGTCACCTATTCCATCAACCAAGGGTCATCCTACGCTCCGAAGGTAAAACCTAACGCTCTGATACCAACTTTGTCACGTCCCGAAAGTACGGAACATGACCGGCACTTAAACTACGAAACGTCTCAAGGCGTACGTAATCTAAGTAAGCCGAAAACCCAGAAATTAAAACCAAGAAAAGTAGTAGAGTGAAGGAAAACCAATTTAAATAAGTAGTTTTAAAAGCATAAGCCGAATTATGCGGGTTTCTAAAAACATCAAAAATTTCCTGAAAATTTCGGCAGAGTCTCCTTTGTAAATACTGGCCCCCAAACGGGATACAACATGAATAGTATACGAAATCAATAAAAATGCATCCCTAAGCGGGAGCTAGCTCTTCGTCAATCGACGGTCACAACCACACAAGCAATATAATATACAACGCCAACGGCGAGGATCAAAAACTCAAAAGGAAACTCAAACCATAAGAAATCCGCAGACATATAACGCGTGACTCTAAGGTTGAAAGAATAACATCACTGGTCTCTATCTCAAAAATAAATACATGTTTGGTTGATGGAACTTCTAGATACAACAGAATAATAATATACCAGATAAATAATGGGGGTACGATACAAGTAAACCCACCTACTAGCAAATCACCCGAAGGAAACTATGCCCGCAAGCCGTAAAGAAACCTGTACGGCAAACCTGCAAGAAACTGGGGCACAACGGGGGTGAGTTGCCAACTCGTGAATAGAAAAACATCTACGCACAGAAATTGCATAAATAACGCAACCTTGGTCAATAATCATAATATATCCTCAAATATATGAATAACATGCAGCCTATAACAATGGCTAGGGTAATATCTAACCCGAGTGTGATCTCATGTGCCCGTGTCAGTGCCTCAGGTAGCCATATATCATATGAATAAGGTATGAATGCATGAAAACAAAATACATGTAAATGAAGAAACTGTTTTCATAAATTAGTGAGATTTCCTTTGTATTTTTAAAATGAGGTATCATAAATGAAATCAGCATCAACAGTGTCTAGCATCGACACAAAACATAAATCTCAATGTCTCAAAGCCTCAGGCTCCGGCTATCCGGACTGGCCTGTATCATCAAATCTCAGTACCTCAATATCTCGAAATCTCAATGTCTCAATCTCAATATCTAGGGCGCCGTCAGTCCAGACCGGCCCCTACCATCCATCACAAGACCACGACGGTATCCTCCGGATATCCGACGCGTCGGGTAAAATCACCGGTAGGTAGTCTCCCCTTTGCCAGGCTCATCGTCATCACCACGAGCTTCTTGCCCCGGGGTACCTTACCGGGTCCACCATGTACCCGAAACGGTTCATCCAACTCCTCGAATCGGGTCTCGAAATCCATCAGCAAACTCATGGTGGACGACTCATACATCATGGGAAAAACCGCACTTTTCATTTAAAAAGAGAAAGAAGAAGTTTGTATATGTTTTGCGGTTTTCTCCAAATCCAGAAAATCTCATGGAATCCGAATCCAAAACCTCAATAGCACGTAAAAAGTGAATATATGCATGAGAATCCATGAATGCGGCATAACAATGAATAACAGTATGCATGAAGTAGCAGGTAATAACTAAAATGTCTAAACTAACATATAAGGCAAGTACACTAATATCATGTCTAAACTATTAGCTAACAGGCTATGTCAAGCAATAATATTTTCTAAGGTGTACGTGACATGGCAATTACCGATGAAGATGTGTGTGAGCCGGCAAGTAAGTGTACGTGGTACATACGCATCATCGGTAATGGTGCTGGTGTCCTAACAGCATGATATCAATAATGGAGTATGAAACATAATATAAGCATGCGATGCGAAGCGAACCACAATAATGAGCGGGAGCTGAATACTAGACGCAACTGTAACTAATCTGCTTTAATCTAATATAAGTCCTACAAAAGGTGCCTTTTGAAATAACACGAATCATGGGGTTTTGAAAATAGGGGCTACGGTGTTTTTATGAAAAGATACGTCTTTTGAAATATCCGTAGGATCCTTTGGGCTGTCTTTTAAAATACCCACGATTCGTTAGTTTTTGAAATAGGTAAGAATCGAATCTAATCTAACAACTAAACTAAACTAAAGGGCTTAGCTAACAAGCTGGACTACAAGTGAGGAAACCGCCTAACATCTGAGTCGATCCATATACATACCTGTATATATATCGTCGGTGATCCCGCCTCAATAATATCATATCCGATACCATATCTATAATCAGACATCCCAAGTCAAGAGTGCGGATCAATCATCAAAATATAGCTCGTACGTAAATCCGTCGTACGGCATCCCCAAATCTGGGTACGGGTCAATATCATATTCCTTACACTATTCCTCTGGTATCCTCTTTATCCAAGATCATAGTCTAGGGTACTGACCTATGTCTAGTACAATACTAATATCCTCAGTATACTCATGATCTGACTACTGATCGACAATCTCGTACAAACCGATATCGTCAGCACATATCATCATCAAGGGGTATACATCGCCCGATACGGCCTAATATCAATATCCTAGCATATCATGCCTCATATCACGATCACATGTCGACCATTTTATTTATAACACTATTCACCCGTATCGCCGCCCCAAGATCCGCTATAACACCAGGACGTACCTTAAGTACGAATCCTGCCATATCACTGATATCACAACCACAAAACAAATCTCATCGACTCAGCCCAATCCCAAGTATCATCCTCAAATCCGTATGTGAACACATAGTCCCATACCCATGTGAACACATAACTATAAGGAATCCCATGAGCACATAGAAATAGGAATGTATGTGTGTATGTGTAGTGCAACACTACCCTCGGGTTCGCAACACTAAAGTAATCCAACACACCAATATCCATCCTAACATCGTTATTAATCCCAAATAACATATAATAATTGTCGGTGTGTATACGCATCCGTATACACCACCACGGACTGCGGGGGTGCTATACGCCATCCACCCGACTTCTCCCCATAGATATAAATCTACTCACCTGGTCCTCGCTAGCCGGTGCCGACGTCGCCACGCGCTTGCTTGTCGTCTCGAAGTCCACATGGGTTACCTACATATCATAACGCACCGTATCGCATTAGAATCCGACTCATGACCAAAACGACTCACGAATCCCACATAGGTCAAAACCTATGGTTGCTTTCGCAAATCAACCCAAAAACCCTCGACGTCGGCATACAAACGCCGATTGATCGAGAAAAACACCAAACATACCAATCATGGTTTCAAAACACACTAACTGCATAAGAAATAGGGTTTAATTCGTCAAAACCATAAAATTAAACCAATCGTTTTGTTTTCCAAAAATCTAGTTAGCACAAATTCTCATTTCGGTTAAAAACTTGATGTTCTAACCAATCTACCAATTTTAATGATTCAAATGGCCAAAATGCTCATTAAATAACATAATTAGGTCTTATAAATCACTTTCATAAATTAAACTCATCAATCTATATAAATTTGAAATTCCTAGTTTGCAAAAATACTGAATTTAACTCTTTTTAAAGTAAAATTCATAATTTTACAATTAAGCTTGGTTTTGCATTATCTAAACTATTAAACTATAACTTACAATGTTAATAATGTGATAAAAACCCTAACCATATTTTTAATCTCACATATAAATGTATTTCATAAAACCCTAGTTTGCACAACAAGCTTAATTTGGACATTTTACAAGTAACGAATTGTAATTAGCAACTAGATTAGTTTTCAGCAAGTCTTAAGATGCTAATCCACATCACATAACCATGCACAATTGATCACAACCCAATTCCAAAACAAAACCCTAACTTGAATTCCTTAATCATGCAATTGAACCCATTTAAAACCCAATTAACACTTAATTAAGTTAAACACAAGTAATTAACAACAAATTAAGTAAAATGGTTAGAATTTACCCAAACAATTTGAAGATCCCACAAGCACACTTAGCCTCACAAATTGAAATCTTGTTCCCTAGATCCATACTAGAATAGCCAATAAGAAATGGGTAGGGATTAGATTTTGATTTTTGTGGGTTTTTTGATGAATTTGTGAGGTTTTTAGCACAAGAATTGAAGAAGCAAAAATGGGGGCTGTTGCAAGAGGGAGGCTCGGCCAAATTAGGGAGGGGGAGGAGAGAGAGTGAGGTGGGGAAAGTGATTGGTTAAGTCAAAGACCCATATCACAAGTCAACCCATTCTCATTTCTTTATTGTTTTCATTTTCTTTTCTTTTCTTTAGCCTTAGAAGTGGGGACAAATTTTAAGGATGGGGAAGCTAGGCTCGGCCAGCACTTAGGGAGGGGGGTGAGAGGGTGTGGGTGAGTGTGGGTGAAGAAAGAAAATGATAAATATTATACCCCAATTTCTATTTACACTAATTTCACTAATTAAGCCTTTTTCTTCGAAATTTTCTAAACCGTTTTGGCAAACGATTTCATTTCAAAAACCACATGATAAAATTTTATTTAATGTTTTATGATGCACAAAATTTGTTTCAACTCATTCCAATTTGTAATTTTCCCTAATTAAATGTATTAGTGACGGCTTAAAATAATATTAAAATAATATTTTTTTCAGAAAATTTGAAATTTCACCAGTGGCTCAATAAACACCAAATACTAGCAATTACATAGCTAGAATATGTATATTTAATTTTATAATAAAGATATTTCCATTTTGACTTTTTACAGAAAACCCCCTTATTTTACCGTTTTTTCGAAATTTCACCGAAACGATTTTCAAAACGTTACAGCGGCACATCAGAATCGTAGAACCTGAGTATCCAGCATCGACACTCGAAAACATCATGAAACCCGTGCCCAGCATCGGCACGTAAATCCTTATATATCCGTCAGTCCGGATCGGCCCACGGGCTCCGTCAGTCCGGATTGACCCATATCATCTTTCGACTCCGGTCGGTATCCTCCGGATATCCGTCGAGGCCAAATACTATCACCGGTAGGTAGTGGTCCCTCTGCCAGGCTTACCGTCTACTGGACAGCAAATCCGTTCTTGCCCCGGGGTACCATACCGGGTCCACCATGTACCCGCAATCAGCCTCATCTGCCTCCTTAAATCGGGTTTCACATGTCACACTCAGAACCGAGAAAACACATGGTGGACGCACTAAAATATCATATCAAGAGAAACCGGGTTTTTAAAACAGTGCTTACTTTCTTTTGAAATAGCCACGGTTCTCAAATCCAGAAATCCTATGAAAACAACATATCTCAATGCGTATAATCATAAAGAATGATGTAGGCTACATATAACGGAATGTAAGCATATCCGTATGTCATATAACATGGAACAATACTATGCACGTATCAAGGGAAAACCGCTCTTTTAAATGAATCCAATTTTGAAATATATCCTGCGGTTCCCAATTTACTCCAAGTCAAAAGCAATATTATATAAGGGTGCATGCAGCTATAGCAGACAATTCATGCAAGGTATCATATCAAAATGCAGCAATTCTACAGTGTAGTGATATGGCAATTATCGATGATGAAGTGTGTGAGCCGGCAAGTAAGTGTATGTGGAACATACGCATCATCGATAATGGTGCTGGTGTCCTGACATCATGGTTTTAATATAATAATAAACACATTTAAACATGCAATGCGATGCGAACAACAAGAATATGCGGAAAAAGAATGATAAACACAACAATGAAGAATCTACATCAATATATATATCATATAGTTTTTCCATTTGAAATAACACGAATCGTGGGGTTTAGAAAAATAAGGGCTACGGTGTTTTTAGGAAAAGATGCGTCTTTTGAAAATATCTGTAGAATCCCTTGACCTGTCCTTTAAAATACTCACGATTCGTTAGTTTTGAAATAGGTATGACTCAGGACTAGTCCAACATCTACTAAGTAAACTACAGATCTAACTAACAAGCTAATCGAAAGGGTACGGAAACCACCTAAATCTGAGTCGATACACACACACACACACACACACACATACATATAATAGTCGGTGATCCCGCCTCAATAGTATCACATACGATACATATACAATATGACGGCCTCGAGTCACGAATGCAGATCTATCATCAATATAATATACCCCTCACCAAGTGGCCGAGCCCATCCCCTAGAATTCCGATCTCGCCGGCAATGGGGACTCCATTATGGTTCGTCTTGCTACAGTGGGTTCCTATGTTCTCAAATGGGTCTCTGGAGTAGTTTATTTTTCCAGTAAAAATCCCAGTTCATTCCAGATTTGCCTGCACACTCAAAGTTCACAAACCGACATCAAAAGTTTCTGCTTTTCCGTATTTTGGGTTTCAGTTTTAATCTAGTGTAAGTTCTAGGTTTGTAACATCATGGGGGGTATAAGGTCACTCAAAACACTCAAGCTCACCACAAAATCTCAACTTAACCCTAACCCTCTCTAGAAATGTCCAAAGTGCACAAAACTACACGAAATTGAAACTAAACTTGAATAGAGGCTTAAGCAAATGAAACACTACACTATTTGTGAAAGGATATACCTCATTTATCTCCCATGAATCCTCTACAACGCCAAAATCAAATTTTTCTGGGTCCGTAGTGTAGCTTGTGAGCTTGTGCATAAGTTTTGTGAAATGGGTATTGAGTTTTGAGATGTTTTTAATGGAGTTTGAAAGGATGAAGAGGGGGAGGGAGTGAGGGCAGCAGCACCTTAAGATGAGGGAGAGAAAATAATGAAGAATGATGAAGAAGGAAACAATGTCATGGTCAATGAAGACCCCTCACACTCTCTCTCATGCCCATACCCCATTTCTTTAATCAACTTTCTTTTTCTTTTCTTTTCTTTTCTTTTCTTTTCTTCTCTCCTCAATAGTAAACACAAAAGAAAAGAATGAAAAAAAGATGATAAAGCCATGTAAGAAAATGTAACACAAGTGTGAAATGATATGGTGCGTGTTTTGCACAAAACACGCTTAAAGCCCGATTAGCGATTTTTAATCGCGATTAGCACTAAAATAGTGTCAAATAAATCATAAACTCTCATAATTTTCTTAAATCACATAAAGTACCCTATTTTTAGTAATTTCCATAATTTTCCAAAGTTTTCCCTAATTATCGCTATTTAATTATACCGCCGTATTAAAATATTCAATATAATATTATTTAATTATAAAAATTCCCAAAAATAATATATTTTTTTTGAAATGTTACAATGGCATATGCCATGTTAAGATAAAGACAAACCATAATAGTATACTACCGTATCGAGTCTTCATCAATATGTGCAAGCTAGATATAACAACAATAGAAATAAATACACATATCCTGACAAAGTTAAGTCAAATAATATACTATAAAACTAAGCAAGATTGTCCTGTACATACATATCCCTAACATCCATATGTATACATATACAATACTGGCCTCTATGGCATATATATCCAACAATCTCCCACTTGCACTAAAGGCCAGTAATTGGCGTACCGAATACCCAACGTCTGCACTAAGGCCAACTGTTGGCGTACCGCATACCCAACATCTCAAAAAGTCGCTCAAACTGTGCTTGAGGGAGGGCCTTTGTAAATGGATCTGCCGTGTTCTCTTTTGTATCCACTCTCCGGACCTCGATCTCCTGGCGATCTACGATCTTCCTGATCAGGTGATACCGCCTTAAGATGTGCCTGGATTTCTGATGGGACCGTTGTTCTTTTGCTAAAGCTATAGCCCCATTGTTATCATAATACATAGGTATTGGATCAACAATGGATGGAACTACCTGAAGTTCAGCTATGAACTTCTTTATCCAGACCGTTTCTTTTGCGGCATCGCTTGCAGCAATGTATTCAGCCTCCATCGTCGAGTCTGCGACGGTGTCTTTCTTGAAACTCCTCCAACACACCGCCCGTCCGTTGAGGGTAAACACAAAACCCGAGATAGACTTGCTATCATCCTTGTCACTCTGGAAGCTTGAATCGGTAAGGGACTCGACCCTGAGGTCTCCATTACCGTAAACCAGGAACATCTCCTTAGTCCTTCTCAGGTACTTGAGAATGTTCTTTACTGCTGTCCAGTGGTTCTCACCTGGGTCTGACTGATACCGGCTCACCACGCCTAGCGCGTAAGCTACATCTGGTCTTGTATATAGCATCGCATACATTATAGATCCTACCGCCGAAGTGTATGGTATAGTGCTCATGCGAACCCTCTCCTCATCAGTCTTAGGAGAAATCTCCCTGGAGAGGGTGATTCCGTGCAATGTGGGTATGTTACCGCGCTTGGAATCTTCCATACTAAATCTCTTTAGTACAGTCTCTATGTACCTGGACTGTGAAAGTCCCAATAATCTCTTAGATCTATCTCTGTAGATCTTGATCCCCAGAATGTACGAGGCATCACCCAGGTCCTTCATGGAGAACCTTTGTGATAAGAATAGCTTGACCGATTGTAACATAGGAATGTCATTTCCTATCAAAAGAATGTCGTCCACATACAAGACTAGGAACACGACAGTTCATCCTATAATCTTCTTATAAATACAAGGCTCATCCTCGTTCTTGATGAAGTCAAATTCCTTGACTGTTTCATCAAAACAGATGTTCCAGCTCCGCGATGCCTACTTTAATCCATAAATTGATTTACGCAACTTGCACACCTTCCCGCTGCTCCCACTGTCTACGAAACCTTCCGGCTGATCCATATAAACGCACTCTTCTAAACTTCCGTTTAGAAAAGCCGTTTTTACATCCATCTGCTAGATCTCATAGTGATGGAAGGCAGCAATGGCAAGTAGGATCCGAATGGATTTGAGCATAGCCACTAGAGAAAAGGTTTTGTCATAGTCCACACTTGGTCTTTGACGAAAACCTTTTGCAACGAGTCTAGCCTTATAGGTTTCAACCTGCCCATCTACACCAAGTTTCCTTTTGTAGATCCATTTGCATCCAACGGGTTTTACTCCAGGTGGAGCAATATCCAAGGTCCACACTTTATTGGTGTACATGGACTCCATTTCGGATCGCATGGCATCCAGCCACTTATCAGAGTCCCTACTGATAATGGGCTGCCTAAAACTAGTGGGGTCATCTTCTTCCAAGATGCAATTCTCTCGATCCCTGTCTATGAGAAAACCGTAGTATCTCTCGGGCAGATGAGAAACCCTACCAGATCTGCGGAGTGGCTGAGGCTCGTCCGGGGTTATTGAATCTTGAGATTCCACCAAATCTTCAGTTACAGTTTGTCCCTCTGGAATTTCTTTCAGTTCTACTGTGCTCCCACTAATTTCTTTTGCAAGAAATTGCCACTCTAAAAAGATGGCGTGCTGAGCAAAAAACACCTTCTGTTCCTCGGTGGGGTAGAACAGATATCCATAACCATTCTTAGGATATCCCATAAACTTACACAAAACTGACCGTGCCTCTAGTTTATCCGGATTATGCTTTTTAATATAAGCCGGTCAACACCATATCTTAAATCTTTTAAGATACGGCCTTTTTCCATTCCATATCTCGAATGGTGTCTTAGGCACAGATTTGGATGGAACATCATTCAAAAGATATGCCGCTGTCAAAAGTGCATGTCCCCAAAATGAAAGAGGCAACTTGGCATTACTCATCATGGAGCGAACCATGTCCAATAGGGTACGGTTACTCCGTTCTGATACACCGTTGTGCTGTGGTGTATACGGAGGAGTAAGCTGAGAGAGAATTCCATTCTCTTTTAGGTATTTTAGGAATTCCGTGCTTAAGTACTCCCCTCCTCTATCAGATCGGAAGATCTTGATACTTTTTCCAGTCTGGTTCTCTACTTCGTTTCAGAATTCTTTGAATTTCTCAAAAGTTTCAGATTTGTGTTTCATAAGATACACATATCCGAACCTAGAGAGATCGTCAGTGAATGTGATGAAGTATGAGAACCCACCCCTTGCATGTATAGACATTAGACCACATACATCACTGTGTATGAGTCCCAAGAGCTCTGCTACTCTTTCTCCGTGTCCGGTGAACGGAGATTTGGTCATCTTTCCTTTGAGACAAGATTGACAGGTTTCATAAGATGAAAATTCTAACGTATCCAAAAGTCCATCTTTATGCAACCTACTCATTCTTTTCTCTCCGATATGACCAAGTCTACAATTCCACAAGTAGAATTCGTTCACATCTGAACTCTTCCTCTTGCGTGTGTTTTGTATACCGAGAATTGTGTTTTGATTAAGAACATAAATACCATTACATAGTGTACCTTCCGCAACCAATACCTTATCAAGCTAGATGTTCATAATATTTCTATCAAGAACAAACTTATATCCATCTTTATCAAGTAATGAAACTAATATTATGTTGCAAACTATAGAAGGTACATAGTAGCAATTGTTCAAAATCATAGTATTGCCATTTGACAACACTAGATGATATTCACCGACGGCTGCAGCATTAACTTGTGCTCCGTTCCCTACTCTGAGGGACATATCACCAGGTCCAACTATCCTACTGTAACATTTCAAAAAAAAGAAAATATTATTTTTGGGAATTTTTATAATTTAATAATAAAATATTGAATATTTTAATAAGGCGGTATAATTAAATACCGATAAATTTGGGAAAAATTTGGAAAATTATAGAAATTATTTAAAAGAGGGTGTTTTATGTAAATTATGCAAATTTTAAGTTTTTAAGATTCACTATACGCTAATTTAGTGCTAATCGCGATTAAAAATCGCTAATCGCGCTTTAAGCGAATTTTGTGCAAACATGCACCATATCTTTTTATTAACACTTGTTGCATTTTTCTACATGTTTTTGGATGCATGGCTTTTGTTTTGGGGTTACTATTGAGGAAAGAAGGAATTAGAAAAGAAAAGGAAAAGATTAAAATATGAGGTATGGGTTAGAGAGAGAAAGAGTGGGTGAGGGTCAATCCTTGTCATGATGCCATTCCCTCATCATTCCCTTCACTCATTCCTCCCCTTCTCTTCATCTTGCTGTTGCTGCTGCTTCCCCTTTCCTTTTCCTCCATCTTCATGTAGGGTTACTAGACACTCTCACTAGGGTCTATAAGGTATCAACCATGCCCGATTTAAAATTTAGACATGCCGAACAATCCTAACCAAGATCTTTAAACTAGAGATTAGACGAAACAAAGCATGCTAACAACTTTACATCTATGAGATAAGGATTACAACCTTTGTAATCCGTTCCTTCACTTCTAAAGCTCCGTGTTGTGGTCTCTTCGCTGCGATCATTAAGTTTCCGAACTCTAGAGAGGCTCCACGAAGAGAAAGATGCGAGCTTGCTTCTGATCTTCGATAACAAAGATGATCTACCTTGAAGTTTCTTTAACACAAGCTCTCACTCACATATGAAGTGAACACCCTAATCTAAATGGCTAGGATAGATTAGGATGATGAAGTGGGATTTTAGCTCTCATTTGTTTTCTTAATCTCACTCATAATCATCACAAGAGCAAAAGCTAGAAAGCTTTTCTCCAAGGAAGAAGAAGAAGAATATGAATCAATAATCCTTTTGTGATGAATAATGAAATGTTAATATGATTACAAATGTAACCATGGTCAAGGATGACAAGGCTAACCCATGTAAAGATTTAACCTAGGGTGAAGGGTTTGGATTGGGTTAGAAATATCTAGCAAAATATCAAGCATAATATCTTTTGGTAGAAACAAAGTAAAACCTTCTAGAAGCATCAAGAAAGAACTAACCCAAATCAAACCCTAACCTTGTTTAATCTCCACTAAACATGTTGCATTAGTAATCATATCATGTTACAATATTATATATCACATATACAATATTTATTGTAACAAAAAAAAATAATACAGTTAACATGTATCACATATATATCAATGTATTACTGTCACGTCCCGAAAGTACGGAACATGACCGGCACTTAGACTACGAACGTCTCGAGGCGTACGTACCCTAAGTAAGCCGAACCCAGAAATCCAAACCAAGAAAAGTAGTAGAGAGTAGGAAGAACCATATCAAATCAACCTGTATGCAAAATAATATACAACGCCTAAAGGCGAGGATCACAACAGAAAAGGAAACTCCAATCAGCATGAAATCCACAGAAATATAACACGCGACTCTAAGGTCGAAAGAATAAACATCACAGGTCTCTATCTTAAATAAATACATGTTTGGTTGATGGAACTTCTAGATACAACTGAAATATAATATACAATGGATAATGATGGGTACGATACAATAAACCCACCTACTAGCAAGTCACCCGAAAGGAACAGTGCCCGCAAAGACGTAATGAAACCTGTACGGCGAACCTGCAAGAAACTGGGGCACAACGGGGGTGAGTTGCCAACTCGTGAATAGAAAAACATCTACGAACAGAAAATCGCATGTATGACGCAATTCTAGGTCATACGATCATAATATATAATCCTCAAATATAAATAACCAGTAGCCTATACAATGGCTAGGGTAAATATCTAACCCAAAAGTAATCCCATATGCCCGTGCCAGTGCCTTAGGTAGCAATGAATCATATGAATGATGTATGAATGCATGAAACAGAATGCATGTACTGAAGAAAACTGCTTTCATAAATTTGTGAGATTTCTGTATTTTTAAAATGAGGTATCATAAATGAAATCAGCATAAACAGTGCCTAGCATCGGCACAAAACATAAATCCCAATATCTCGATATCTCTGTATCACAATCTCTGTACCTCAATATCTCAAATCTCAATGTCTCAATCATAATATCCAGGGCGCCGTCAGTCCAGATCGGCCCCTACCATCCATCTTATGACCACGACGGTATCCTCCGGATATCCGACGCGTCGGGTAAAATCACCGGTCGGTCATGCTCCCCTGCACAGGCTCAACGCCATCTCCTGCGATCTTCTTGTCCCGGGGTACCGCACCGGGCCCACCATGTACCCGAAACGGTTCATCCGCCTCCTCGAATCGGGTCTCGAAATCCATCAGCAAACTTATGGTGGACGACTCATACAACATGGGAAAACCGCATTTTTATTTAAAAAGAGTGAAAGCAGTTTATATATGTTTTGCGGTTTTCCTCCAAATCCAGAAAATCTCATGGAAACCCGAATTCAAATCATCAATAGCATGTAAAATCATGAATATAAGCATGAGAATCCATGAATGTGGCATATAATGAACAACAGTTTGCATGATGTGACAAGTAATAATTACAATGTCAAACTGGCATATAAGGCAAGTACACTAATATCATGTCACTACTAGCTAACAAGCTAAATTGGGCAATAATATTCTCTAAGTGTACGTGACATGGCAATTACCGATGAAGATGTGTGTGCGCCGGCAAATAAGTGTACGTGGTACATACGCATCATCGGTAATGGTGCTGGTGTCCTAACAGCATGATATCAATAATGGAATATGAATCACAATAAGTATGCGATGCAGAGCAACAACAATAATATACGGGAGCTGAATACTAAGCACAATGATAGCTAAACTGCATCTAATGTCATAAGAGTCATACAGCTATGCCAACTATAAGGCTGAGCTAATAAGCTAACTGCAGGTAAGGGAAACCGCTTAGCCTCTGAGTCGATATATATATGTATATCTATACAGTCGGTGATCCCGCCTCAATCATTTCACATCCGATATAATATTTATGATCAGACATCCCAAGTCTAGAGTGCGGATCAAACATCAGAATATAGCTCGTACGTAATCCGTCGTACGGCATCCCCAAATCTGGGTACGGGTCAATATCACAATCATTATATTACTCGTCTAGTATTCTCTTCATCAAATATCATAATCCGGGTACTGACCTACGTCTAGTACAATGCTAATATCATCACTATAATCATGATCTGACTACTGATCGATAGTTTCGTATAAATCGATATCATCATCACATATCATCACAAGGAGTAAACATCGCCGAATGCGGCCTATCATAATTATCTTGTCATATCATATCATATCTCGTAACATAATCACATGTCGATCATTTTATATTTATATCACTATGCACATGGCATCGTCATCCAAGACCCGCTATCATATCAGGACGTATCTCAAATAAGAATCCTGCCAATCACCGATATCATAATCTCAGATCAAATATCATCGACTCCTCTCAATCCCAAGTATCATCCTCAAGTCCGTATGTGAACACATAGTCCCATACCCATGTGAACACATAACTATATAGAATCCCATAACCACATATGAAATAAGGATGTATGCAAGTATGTATGTGTGTATATGTATGTGTAATGCACCCACTACCCTAGGGTTTCGTGACACTAATTCATCCAACACACTAACGTCCATCCTAAACATCACCATTAATCCCAAATATCATATAATAATTGTCGGTGTGTATACGCATCCGTATACATCACCACGAACTGCGGGGGTGCTATACGCCATCCACCCGACTTCTCCCCGTAGATATAAATCTACTCACCTTGCTTATTTGTGCCGGTGCCGATGTCGCCATTTGCATCTCCAACGCCTCGACGCCACGTGGGGGTTCCTACAACGATATCACACGCTAAAACACATGAAAATCACATCGGAAACCAAAATGGTGCACGCTATGCCCATAGGTAAAAACCTATGGCCTCGCGTGCAAACACAGCCAATAACCCTCTGCCGTTGGCGTCCGAACGCCACCCGACAGAAACGAATCATCGAATACCAGAAATTCATGCTAAACAAGTCGTAAATCATGCGCCAACTCATGAAAATCAACCCAGATTCTACCCTGGTTGGAACCAGACAAAACTAGACATACCCAGGGTCAAGTTTACAGGTAAAAGGGCTGTGCACCAAAAACGAAGGGGTTTCCCCCTGCTCTGGCCGCAAATTGCGGCCAGGGGGAATTTATCTGCGGCCGGGGACTTGAGGTGGGGGCTAGGGTTTTGGGTGTTAGTTCCTATCTTCCTGCATACCTCACTGCCAAGTCAATATTATTTTAGGGTACCTCGGGTTGTAGCAGTTTCCAGAAAGGTCACAAAATCGACAAAGTTGCTAATTTACACCGATTCTAAACTTTCAGGTGATATACTGGAATCTGGGTTAGATCTAGGGTAAACTGGTCTCAACAACACCTAACTAGGCTATACTAACCATTACAACCAACACTTGGCCAAATCTCACTCAAATTCACTAAAACTAGCACTAGATCACAATATAACACTAAATTTCAGCTATAACCAGAACTTGGCAAAATAGGAGTTGGGTTGCAAGATTATACCTCAAGAAAATCCTAAAATGTAGGAGAAAAGAGGATGAAGGAAGGAGGGGTGTTGTGCTGCTTCTGGACTACTGGTGTTACTACTGATGTAGCTTCTGCAGCTGTGCTGAAGCTGATGCTGGATATGTTGCTTGCAATTTCCTTTTGTTTTTCTTTTGCTGTTATAGCTGCTGCTGGGGCTGTGGTTTTGTTGTGTTGTGTTGATGTAGTTGTGTTGGTGTTGGGGTGTGATGAAGTATGAGGTTGTAGTATGATGATGGTGTGGAGTTGCTTTGAAATGAAGTTGTTGCTGCTGTGGCTGTTTTCACAGCAGTTGCTGATGCTGCTGATGCAAAAATTGGGGCTGATGGGTGTTAATATTGGCTGATGTAGCTGCTGTTCTGGTGGCTGAAAATGTGCTGATGTAAGTGTGTAGGTGTTGGGCTATGGTGTTAGGGGCTGGTGTGTGTGCTGATGTTATGATATTGGGGCTGATGTGTTGATATTGGGGGTTGTTGTTAGGATGGGTTTGGGCTGCTGATGCAGCTGCTGCTGGTGTTTGAAGTGGTGTGATGTGTGAGAGTGAGAGGGAGAGATGTGAGGGAAAGCAAGAGATTTGAAATGAGATGGAACATGACCCATCCTAGAGCCACCTCTCTCTCTCTCTCTCTCTTCTTAATGTTAGCACACACAAGCCATCAATTCCTCTCTCTACACAAGGTCAACCCTAACCCTAATCACCCTTAACCAAAACCAAAACCCTAACTAACCCAATTAACCTAATTAACTTAACCAAAAAGTTAACCCATCATGGTTGGCTAAACATGGTTCACCCACCATGCTCATCTAAACATGGTAACCCTAGACTTAACCCAAGTTAACATGCATAAGTGTGTGCAGTCCAGATAAAATTCCGACAAAATTGTTAGTGTATATGCCCTAAAGGCCATTACTGTATCATACTAGTTTGTATATTACTTGATGGAAGCTTGGGATATTCACAGTTGTATATACAATCTTGCTCGAAACGGTAGTATGCTACTTGGTTTGTCTCTGCTTTAATATGTGCAAGTGTTTCTTTTAACATATCGCTGATATACATATTAGTAGAGCCCTTAGGATCTTTACTTGATTATCAGCGTTGTGATGGCGCTCACACTCGTGGGGGCTGGGTAATCCATAAGCACATCCTTATACAGGTCCCTAGTCGTTAGACTATCGAGACAGGGCATCGATACTCCGGAATAGACTAGCATATGCGCTTTTCATCCCAGAGTGGGAGACGGTCTGTCCCACAGCCGTCAGTACGTCGTACTTGAGATAGCATGCGAGTGCTCGTTAGGTTACGAGTACACTGGACAGGACTCGTCGGGGACTGTTGGTTGGTATTATACCTATCGTCAGTTATCAGTTCCCAGGTGACATGAGTACAGCTTAGTCCGCTGACTTGACACTGTCACTTCGCCTCGAGTGTGTTCCCACTGCACTTTGATTACTACCCTACCACGGCTCAAAGGAGTCATGCAAACAGGTAGTTTTTGGGTGCAGTCCCAAAGCACTTGGAGGCAGTGACGGTTAGACAGGATTCGTCTCTCCCGGTATTGGGGGTTGACATCGTGCTGTGTCCAGGAGAGCCATTACATGAGTAGTCCCTGGCCAGGGCAAGCGAGATATACTGGTAGGTTTCCAGAGTTATCTCAGGGTGTTCTGGGCTACACTCCGACACGACTTGTACCGCTATTAGGGGACTGACGTTCACCGCCCCCTTAGGCCTGCCATGCGATGTATCAGACGAACAGACCGGACTGTACGGAGACTGTCACATACAGGCTCAGTAGGAGTTCAGATGGGGTTCACCTCGTCGGTCTTCTTATCGACATCTACCTGGGGACCGTTACGTACAGCTAGTGCCGCTTGCGGTCTGTGGTTAAACCCACTGCCAGCATAGTGTCGAGTCTTTAGAGTCCCACACAGAGAGCTATTCGCCTTTAGGCAAAATGAGTAGAGGTCGCATGGTTTTGCGACTGGGTTCGTTCACATCCGCGCACTTGTGCACGTTTGCTGTCCGGACAGCTTATACTAGCGGGCTTTGGTTTAAGCCAGATCCTAGTATATGATTTGGGATTGGTTTTATCTCATTGCGTTCGTGTTCCTCGGATCACGAATACGGGTGCGTATGCACAGTTGCTTGAGACAGAGGGAGAGGACTTTGATTAGGGTTAATGACCATTGTCATTTTATTAACCCTGATACTTATGTGTGTATTATGGTTAATTGATATTAGTTTAAATAATTATGCATGGTTATGGTTGTTGACCATTTGACCTCCTTGACTTGTTGACCTTGGTTGACACTTTGACCATCATCATTTCATTTGGAAGATGCTCTTTGATCCTTGCAAATTGCATTAAAAATGAAATGATAATGGTCATGTCTTGATTAACCATGACAATTATCTAGCTAATTATCTAATTACAATAATTCACACATATATGAGAGAATGCTTCATATTTTCTCTCATTCTATTTTTTCCTTTCTCTCTCTTGTTCTTCCTCTCCCTCAAGCTCTCCCCTCTCATGTGTTGAGAAACACTTGAGCTTGAGAAAAACCTCTTCTTGATAATCTCTACTCTCATCTAGGGTTCTAGAATTAGCACTTCTTGTACCCTAGTTACTTCTAGCTTGGAGTTGAAGCCAAAGGTTGAGGCTTTCGGGTGGATCTTTCTTCGACGTGAGAAGACGATAAAGGTGACCTCTTTCCACTACTCCAGGGAGCAAGGAGAGAAGGACATAAAGCCCTAGGTATAACCTTTCTAACACTTAGCTAGTTTCTAGCTAGCTTTAGCTTGTTTTTGTTTAGCAAAGATCCTTCTTTGTCTAGCAAAGATCCTTCTTTGTCTAGTCCATGTTGCCTAAGTTGATAAAAATTTGATTTTTATTCCTTTTTCCGCCTCCCCGCAAGTACCGGGATGGGCAACGTGGAATTACAGTGGTATCAGAGCCTAACTAAACATAAACTAGCTAGGTAGTAAAGTGTATGGAAGTTCGAATCGGAAAAATCGAAAAACCGAGTTTTCAAAAACCCAACTTTCTGTTAAATTTTTTCCTGCTCAAAATAAAATTTATCATACTCCAAAAATCGTCTCAGGGTTTTATGAAGAAAGCCACCAAACCCGGTCCAGTGAATCGACCAAAGCGCCGCGGTTCCGCGGCAATAGCAAGATATTGCCGCGCAACCGCGGCCGAGTTGGCTCTGTTAGTTATATGTATGCCCTAGAGGCCATTACTGTACATTGGATGTATATTGTAGTGGATGCTGGGACATATATAGGTAGGACTTTCTTGCTCGACATCATAGTACGCTATCTGGTTGCTCTTTATCTTAACATGTATACTTCCCGTCTCTCTGATTACATGTTGATAAAGCCCTTAGGATGTGTACTCGACTTCCAGGACTATGATGCAGATCATACTAGTGGGGCCTGGGTAGCCCATGAGTACATCCTTCAATGTTCCTAGTCGTGGGAATATCGAGACGGGGCATCGATATTCCAGAGTAGACTAGCGTATATCTTCTCGACCCATGTGATAGGCGATGGATGATCCCATATCCATTGGTGCTTGACATTGGAGATGGTATGCGGGTGCTCAGTGGAGACTGGGTACACTGAACGGACCCGCCGAGAACTCCCAGATGGTATTATACCTCACGTCAGATGGCAGTTCTCTGGTGACACTGGTACAGCTTAGTCTGTTGACCCGAGATCGTCATAGAGTCTTGTGTGTCTCCCACTGTGCTTTGATTTCCACCCTACCACGGCTCTACTGAGTCGTGCAAACAGGTGGTTTTTGGGTACAGTCCCGATTCACATGGAGGCAATGAGCGATAGGAGGGGATTCGTCTCTCCCGATATTGGGGGTTGATGTTGCGCTATGCTCGACTGGCCATAACAGAAAATCCCTCGCCAGGGTTGCAGTGACCTACTGGTTAGTGTTATCAGTAGTTTCACACATGTCATGGACTTCACGTCGGCATGACTTATTGAGCTACTGGGGTCTGACGTTTACCACCCCTAGGCGAGATATGCGGCATATCAGACGAACAGACCGGACTGTGTGGTAAGTGTTACTGGTTGGACTCACAGGAGTGTGAGCGGTCTTGCTCGTCGATCTTCTGATCGCTCAATACCCGGGTGGCCGTTACGTTTAGCAGACCGCTTGCGGCTTGTGGGTGTTTGATATGATCATCACCTGCTGCCGGCGTATTGACGAGTCTTTAGAGTCCTACACAGAGGTTTCCTGGCTCAAGCGAAACAAAATAGGAGCGCATATGAGATATGTGCGGGACCGAGAATAATGCGTGTATGTGATACCGTATTTCATTCTCGCGATGAATGTGTTGAATGGTTGTATGCGATATAACCTAGTTATCGAATCAAGGATTGATTCGATAAGCCGATACATTGAATACTAGCCGGTTATATGCGACAGGACCGGATCATTGAATCAAGTGTTGATTTAATAATTTAATGTATAATTATATATTTGATATATTACTTTGCATTAACTAGTATTTGTTCACTTTAAAAGGATTTTCTCACTTGAAGTGCACATTGTGTATATGATATATTTTTGTGCACAAGATTGTATCATGTTTGATGATACTTGCTCATTTGGGTTTGTGTAAAGATTAAACCATGTTTAGTGAATGGTTAGGGTTTCTTTTCTCTTATTTATTTATCCATTTATTATTGTTTTGGAAAAGATAAAGAGAAAAAGAAATGGTGGCTTAGTTTGTTTTTTGTTGAAGCTTCTTGAAGCTTTGAACAAGTCCACCATTCTTGTCTCTTCTCTAACCCTAACCACTCATCTAACCTTAGTTAAATCTCTACACTAAACCATGGTTGAAGTCATGATAAGTATTCTTTTTATTTTCCTTTTTAAATAACTTATCATATATCTTCTTCTTCTTCTTCATCTTCAACAAAATGAAGAAGCTTGTCTTCACTAATGGCAAGTTGAGCATATGAGTGAGAAATCCAATTCTAAAGTGAACCCACCTCCTATTTCTTCATCCTCTACCTCTTGCCAAGTAGTATAGGGTGTTTCCTTCACAAGTTTTCATGGCTTTGTGAAGGTGGAGCTTGATCTAGTGATGCCTCGACGTAGATCATCTTCGGTATCGAAGCCGACGACCAAGCCCGCCCATTTCTTCGATGAAGCCGATGCTTGAGTCCGGAATCCGATTTGGACAGCGAGGGGACTTCATCACGGAGCCTAGGAGGTGGAGGACCGGATCTACAAAGGTTGTAGCCCCTTCCCTTTAGCTATATTTCCGTTCACTTGCTTGCATCGCCTAGTTTATCTAGTTAACGATCCGTATTAGGGTTTGTAGGCACCTGTAAAATTTGAATTAGCCATGTTTGATACCTTGTGAGACTTCATTAGTGTGCCTAGGAACCCTACAGTAGTATCAGAGCCTAGCTAGAGCCTTAGGCGACGCGTAGACGGAGTTAGAAATCCGATCGAACCGAAACCGTAACCCTAATACTGCTCTCTGTACAATTTTGAAAATCGTGGTTTTTTCCAGATTAAAAATATGCAGAAAAATCAGCAGGAAGATCTAAGAGTTACAGTGAAATTCGAGCTCCTGAATCCATCAAAGAGCCGCGGTTCCGCCGCATAAGCATGGCTTATGCGGCGGTTCCGCGGCCATAATGTCTCCTTGTTTAATGAATTGTGCACAGTAATTCCTAGTATGCAGTGCTGGTTTTCCTGGGAATTTTTAATTATTTTTCAAGAGTTGATTTTTCTGGGTTGTATTGGGGACTCGGTGTATCGATCGGATTGTCTAATTTTGTCAGTGTGTTTTTCCGGGTAATTTTTAGAATATGTTAAAAAGTTCGACCGGATATAAATACCCACTTTTTCCCCTGCAGGGAAATTTCCAATTGTTGGATTTTTCCGTAGTTTAACGACGTTCTAAGTAGTGCAAGTAACGCGATGGTCCCTCTAGAAGACAATAAACCTTAACTCGATTATGTGACCGTCTTGAACTGCCCTTTGAACCTTCGGGTTTGGGGCAGTACGGCGTGTCACATTTGAGGCGTTGGCTTGACCCTTCTACGGCTGGACCGTTGGTACTGAGGCACGAACTGAATGCTGTTAGACTTATTTCATGTGTTGAGCTGTATCGGGAAAACTTGGGTGTTCGATTGTTCGATCGGAAAGTTTAACATTTTCTATCTTATCCGGAATGTGATACAACAATTGGAATTCACAAGAAGTTATGAGATAACTGAATGAATGTTATAAACATAGCAGTTTAGTCTCAAATGATCGGTTGCCACGGAATTTTGATGTGATCAAAAGTCCGTCGCAATAACGTAGCGTACGCGGATACTCGCCGGGTAAACTTAATAGACAGCCTCACTCCATAGCCCCGACCAAGTGACTGTAGGAGAACCCCGTCGTCGAAAGCATCCGTTCGGGTGCTCGCGGTAGCGGTGTTCCGCCTTGGTGCACTTCGTCGACGGTATCGGAGGTGCGACCGTCTACTAAAGTTTGCGACGAGCATTCGATCAAAATGTCGGGAATCTTGTTGAATTGCCCGACTTGATATTGAAAAGTGTTTTCGATAATGAGACTAAAATGCGGGGTTTATAATTGTTAGGCATGCGATGTCTAAAGAATTCATTTGGTCAGGCATGCGATGTCTGAGGTGGTTGTGGATTCCAACTGTTGTAGTTTTACACTTTCTTTTCTGTGACCGTAAGTGTAATATGTGATATCACCGGTTTCGTTGCTATATGTCAACGACAATTGGGATGCGCATATTTACTTACGTTGATGACATGTGATGTTATGTGTTGCTGGATATGTTATATTGGATCGTCGTGCTTGAATAGCCGGGGGTTTTTATGTGAGATGAGTGTTTTTCATTTTCATTCATGTAAGAACTTGTATGTAATATTCTTTTATTGGGGCACTTCCAGGTTGCGGAAGTTGTCACCGTTGATGTATATTATTTACTTTTCCGCATTAGGATAGACCCAAGGAGGGGAGCACAAGTAACCGGGTTCTGGGGTCCAGTGGGAGACCAACTCGAGGAGTCGAGTCCGGGTCTCCTAACCCTAGAATTGGTAGGGTTGCTTGCCGCTCTCGTAGGGGTCTAGGGGTGTAGGATTGGCTATTCATCACGACCGTGGAATCCGTGTTTTATACTGGCTCGTATTGAAAACACGGACGTCCTAGTATATCCAATATTTCATATGATATTTTCTGCTGCGTTATCTGTGATGTGATCATGTGATGTTCTGTGACAGATATTATATATAGTATATATGATATATTATATAGACGTTGCTTATGTTTTACACCCGCGCTAGCCCTGCCTCGCTCTGGCGTTAGTTACCTAACCTAACGGTGCAGACGGGACATCGAGGCGAATGTGGATGGCATAAGCGTACGTTATATTTATCTGTGATGTTTAGGTGGACTTAAATGATGGGATATTCATTAATGAGATTAATGAAAGAAAATAAATCTAATTGATGTTGTGGAATCGAATTTCAAAATAAAAACAGGTAGCTACAGTTCTTGCTTTACATCGCGGTGTTCATTATAGAACATCATGCACCTTATTCAATGAGGAAAGGACCGAGATCCCTTCACCGGGAGTGACTCCTTTAGCAATAACTGGCAGATGCTACAACCCTCGGTTTGTCTTTGATCGCTTCTATAGTTTCCGCTTTGCACAGTGATATATATGATATATCCCGCACCTCATTCGACGAGGAAAGGGCCGACGATCCCTTCACCGGGAGTGACCCCTTTAGCAAAACTAGAAAAGCATCAAAAACATTCTATTTAAAAACCATTTGATTCCGCAACGAGATCAAGTTCAAAGCGTTAAAGGTTTTCATAAAAACCATTCGCAACCCTCCGTCATTTTAGGAAGTAGAGTACTTAGTATTCGTGCTACGTTTGTCGACCATAGCCGAGGCGTAGTGTGTTGTAGCTAAGTGATGTCTTCCTACACAGCATATGATGCGATTAGTTAGGACAGTCATGTGGCTTTGTTGACCTTAGCCAAGGGTCATGTGGGTGGGTCTAATTAATCACGAAATGACGGGTAGAACTTGACTAGTACCTATGATTTGTTGACCTTAGCCAAGGTCATAGGTGCTAGGGGTAAAAACCATTATCGGGAGTTTCAAGTGTTGAAACTTGCAATGAGATTGCATACCTTCTATATGATAGTTGGATCCCGATACCCACTGCGAGTAATTGTTACTCCTGGGAGAGTTTTGCACTTTGCAATTAGCCGATCAGGTAGGTGTCTAGAAAGGTGTCAACGGGGTTACGCCTCTGGGAAAACGAGGTTTACTGTAATTAGGTCCGTGCGAAAGCACGGGGAATCTCCCTCAAAGTACCGACACTGGCCTGGCTGAAAGATTGGCGAACTTGTAGAGTGTAATTAATCCTGGCTAGTCTTTCCTTTTAAGGTTTGAAGGAAGATTTGATAAAAACAGTGGGAGCCATCCTGATTAGATAAAATATATAACCAATCTAATCTTGCAAGAGCGCACGCAGAGTGTTTTCTTCTCTCTCTCTCCTAGTAGCGACCATATCACGCCTTAATCAAGATAATAAAATGGATGTATTGACCGAACCCGCTTGTTATACTGAGCTGGGGAACGTTAGTCCCGCTCCAACTTACAATAGTTATAAGACAGAGCAGGAAATAGGGGAATACCAGAATTCCTATGCCGCCCAAACGAAGAAAGTGCATATGATGCATCTCCTTCGGGTGTGTTCATTACAAAGAACTGTTTCTCAGTATCCTCTGCATCCTGGGTATTATATAATACCAGATCAGGATCCCAGATATGTAATCTGTTACATAGGGCTACAAAAAGGTAGAAAACTGAGAACGGGTGATAAGTTTCATGAGACAGAAAACGGGGCAAGTGTTGCAGCCTAGTCTGTTGGTCACTATCACCCTGTATTACTAATACATTGATTCTGAACAAATGCTATTAGATACCGAACCTGATATACAAAATCATATCAGTCTCTTTATAAGTAAAGAAATGATAAAATTTTGTATTGTTGGATAATGTTTTGAACATTTCCTATATCAAAAGTTGATCGGTTCAGGCACGTTATCTAAAAGCATTGTTGTTCTAAATCAAACTACAGTTCCTAGTATACAGAACACACACAAGAGGAAGAGTTCAGAAATGAACGAATCCTTCTTGAGGCATTGTAGACTAGGTCATATCAATGCGACCCGACTGGCTGAAGTTACATTTAGATGTATATTTAATCAGTTTGAATTTACATCTTATGAAAACTTGCCGGTCATGTCACAAAGATTAGATGACCATAGCTCTGTTTATTGGAAACAAGGAAAGAGTTAGTAAACTCTTAGGATTGATACATGATGATGTATGTAAGGTCTCCTGTCTACACATGCCAGGACTGGTTCTTTATACTTCACTATATTCTCTGATAATCTCTCAAGATTCAGTCACATGTTCCTGTTGAAACATAGGTCCGAACCTTTTGAGATGTTCACAGAATATAAGCTAGAAGTAGAGAACCAACAACCGGGTATAAGTATTATGTCCTATGATAAGATCAGGGAGGAGAATACTTGTGCATGGCATTCCTGGACTATTCTAAAAGAAAATGAGATTCTCTCTCCGTATTACTCCTCTAAATACACCACAGCACAACGGTGTATCAGGGCGGAGCAATCGCACAATATTAGATATGGTGTGCTCTATGATGAGTATTACTGAGTTACCTATTTCCTTTTGGGGTTATGCGCATGAGAAGCTGCGTACCTAATTAGGTTCGAATCAGATCACTGCCTACCATTCCATATGAGATATGGTATGGGAAGAGCCTATCTCTTAAGTAAGTTAAGATTTGGGATTGTCCGGCCTATGTCAAAAGCAAAATCCGGACAAGATCGAGGCAAGATCAGTTCTGTAGAACTGGAAAGGTTCCAGCTATACAAAACTGCAGCTGTTGATTTGACAGAACCAAAGGATTCAATAGTTCCCGACGAACCTCAGTCTCTCCGCCGATCTAGCTGGATTCCTCACCTGCTTGAGAGATACTTCGGTTTCTCGATGACAGTGGGAGCAAGGATCGCATCATGAGATGATGACCCAACTAGTTTCGAGCAGGCCATCAAGAGTAGGGACTCTGTAAGAATAGCTGGATGCTTAGCGATCTGAGATGGAATCCATATACACCAACAAAGTATGGACTTTGGTTGCTGTATCTGAAGGGTTAAATCCCCATCAGGAGCAAGTATATCTTGAGAAGATTACTTGGTGTAGATAGAAAAGTTGAGACTTTCAAAGCTAGACTTGTTAAAGGTTTTAGTCATCAACCAGGTGTGGATAATGATGAAACCTTTTCTAGGGACTATGCTTAAGTCCATCTAGATCCTACTTGCCATTGCTACATACCATGACTACGATATCTGGTGGTTGGGTGACATGACTACTTTTCTAAATATTGATTTAGAAGAGAACGTCTATAAGAACACAGCCAGAGGGCTTCGTAAACAATGGGAGCAGCGGAAACGTGCGCAAGTTTCTTTAGATAATGAAGCAGGCATCGCGGAGTTGGAACGTCTGTTTTGATGTGATAGTCAAAGTGTTTGACTTCATCAAAATGGTAGATGAACCTTGTATATACAAAAGGGGCAGTAGGGAGTATGGTGGTGATCTTCGTATTGTACGTAAACAACATACTCTAGATAGGAAAAGAGTTTCCTATACTACGATCGGTCAATCTCCTATTATCACATGGATTCTCCAAATAGGACAAAGGTGATACCACCTCAATCCTGAGGAGAATCACTGGAAAAGTTCCAGAGTGATAAGGATGACTGAATGTCAGTCGCAGGCATTGTCTTTACCCTCAGTAAAGGGACGGTATGTTGGAAGAGTTCCAAGCTAGATACCGTGGCAAACTAGACGATAAAGGCTGGTAACATCACTATTAAGGATACTACCAAAGAGGAAGTTTGGGTGTATATTGGTTCATAAGATGAATTAGGTTCCTACCATTGTATGACAATGGAACTGTGGCTTTAGCATAGGAACCCTGGTCCCATCAGTGACCCAGACATATTCTGAGGCAGTATCACCTGATCATGGAGATAGATGATCTCCGGGGTGATCGAGGTTAGGAGAGTAGACTAAGAGGACAACACGGCGGATCCACTCACGAAGGCTTTTTCCCAGAGAGAGACTTATATGGGATGGTTGAGTATGTGATACTGCAACCACTGCTACAGATGGCCCTAGTGCAAGTGGGAGATTGTTAGTTATATGTATGCCCTAGAGGCCATTACTGTACATTGGATGTATATTGTAGTGGATGCTGGGACATATATAGGTAGGATTTTCTTGCTCGACATGATAGTACGCTATCTGGTTGCTCTTTATCTTAACATGTATACTTCCTGTCTCTCTGATTACATGTTGATAAAGCCCTTAAGATGTGTACTCGACTTCCAGGACTATGATGCAGATCATATTAGTGGGGCCTGGGTAGCACATGAGTACATCCTTCAATGTTCCTAGTCGTGGGAATATCGAGACGGGGCATCGATATTCCAGAGTAGACTAGCGTATATCTTCTCGACCCATGTGATAGGTGATGGATGATCCCATATCCATTGGTGTTTGACATCGGAGATGGTATGCGGGTGCTCAGTGGAGACTGGGTACACTGAACGGACTCGCCGAGAACTCCCAGATGGTATTATACCTCACGTCAGATGGCAGTTCTCTGGTGACACTGGTACAGCTTAGTCTGTTGACCCGAGATCGTCATAGAGTCTTGTGTGTCTCCCACTGTGCTTTGATTTCCACCCTACCACGGCTCTATTGAGGCGTGCAAACAGGTGGTTTTTGGGTACAGCCCCGATTCACATGGAGGCAATGAGCGATAGGAGGGGATTCGTCTCTCCCGGTATTGGGGGTTGATGTTGCGCTATGCTCGACTGGCCATAACAGGAAATCCCTGGCCAGGGTTGTAGTGACCTACTGGTAAGTGTTATCAGTAGTTTCACACATGTCATGGACTTCACGTCGGCATGACTTATCGAGCTACTGGGGTCTGACGTTTACCACCCCTAGGCGAGATATGCGGCATATCAGACGAACAGACCGGACTGTGCGGTAAGTGTTACTGGTTGGATTCACAGGAGTGTGAGCGGGCTTGCTCGTCGATCTTCTGATCGCTCAATACCCGGGTGGCCGTTACGTTTAGCAGACCGCTTGCGGCTTGTGGGTGTTTGATATGATCATCACCTGCTGCCGGCGTATTGACGAGTCTTTAGAGTCCTACACAGAGGTTTCCTGGCTCAATCGAAACGAAATAGGAGCGCATATGAGATATGTGCGGGACCGAGAATAATGTGTGTATGTGATACCGTATTCATTCTCGCGATGAATGTGTCGAATGGTTGTATGCGATATAACCTAGTTATCGAATCAAGGATTGATTCGATAAGCCGATACATTGGATACTAGCCGGTTATATGCGACATGACCGGATCATTGAATCAAGTGTTGATTTAATGATTTAATGTATAATTATATATTTGATATATTACTTTGCATTAACTAGTATTTGTTCACTTTAAAAGGATTTTCTCACTTAAAGTGCACATGTGTATATGATATATTTTTGTGCACAAGATTGTATCATGTTTGATGATACTTGCTCATTTGGGTTTGTGTAAAGATTAAACCATGTTTAGTGAATGGTTAGGGTTTCTTTTCTCTTATTTATTTATCCATTTATTATTGTTTGGAAAGATAAAGAGAAAAAGAAATGTTGGCTTAGTTTGTTTTTTATTGAAGCTTCTTGAAGCTTTGAACAAGTCCACCATTCTTGTCTCTTCTCTAACCCTAACCACTCATCTAACCTTAGTTAAATCTCTACACTAAACCATGGTTGAAGTCATGATAAGTATTCTTTTTATTTTCCTTTTTAAATAACTTATCATATATCTTCTTCTTCTTCTTCATCTTCAACAAAATGAAGAAGCTTGTCTTCACTAATGGCAAGTTGAGCATATGAGTGAGAAATCCAATTCTAAAGTGAACCCACCTCCTATTTCTTCATCCTCTACCTCTTGCCAAGTAGTATAGGGTGTTTCCTTCATAAGTTTTCATAGCTTTGTGAAGGTGGAGCTTGATCTAGTGATGCCTCGACATAGATCATCTTCGGCATCGAAGCCGACGACCAAGCCCGCCCATTTCTTCGATGAAGCCGATGCTTGAGTCCGGAATCCGATTTGGACAGCGAGGGGACTTCATCACGGAGCCTAGGAGGTGGAGGACCGGATCTACAAAGGTTGTAGCTCCTTCCCTTTAGCTATATTTCCGTTCACTTGCTTGCATCGCCTAGTTTATCTAGTTAACGATCCGTATTAGGGTTTGTAGGCACCCGTAAAATTTGAATTAGCCATGTTTGATGCCTTGTGAGACTTCATTAGTGTGCCTAGGAACCTACAGGCTCGGCTCTGGGTCAAGGTTTGGTGCAGTGTTTTTCTGGCTTGGTTTTGGGATTTTTAAGATGGTTTATATGTGCCCAGATTTTCCAGAATAGAAATTTGTTTTTGGGGGCCTATAAATCCGTATTTTTTATCGAACTTCACTACACTTTGACTATAAGGGTTATATCTGTGATGTTTATATGTATTGAACGTCGGCTAATTGCTGCTATATGTCGATTAGTCGGGGTTATACATATCTGTGATCTGTGTTAGATGATGGTATGTGTATATGAATGTGTTGGATTGTCGCGGGTGAATTAGCCGGGGTGGATATGAGATGAGTGTTTCTTTTTCTTTCATTCATTGTAATATGTAAATTGATGTAATAATATTATTTGTATGGCCGCGCAACCGGGTCGGGGTTGTAGCCGTCATTGTATAATTCTTTTTACTATTTTTGCTCCTAGGATAGACCCATGGAGGGGGGTGCACAAACTATCAGGTATCTCGAAGTACCGAGTGGCCTACTCATGGTGTTGAGGGAGGTTGCTTCGTTTCGGGTACTTGGCGGGTAGTTTGCCGCACCCGTAGGGGTCTTGGGTGGGGTATTTGGCTATTCACCGCGACCGTGTAATCCGCTTTTCGTTACCGGCTCGAACGAATTGCGGATTCCTAGTATATCCAATGTATTCATCTGTGATCTGTAATGTCTATCATTGCTATTATTTATATATGATAACTATTTAGGCGTTGCTTATGTTTTACAGCCGCGCTAGCCCAGCCCCGCTCTGTCGTTAGTTAAGTAACCTAACGGGTGATGACGGGGCCCCGTGGCGAATGCGAATGGCATAAGCGTATGTCATATTTTGGTTGTTTTCTGCAATGGTAGGATTAAATGATGGGACGCATTAAAAGAACTAATGCAAGAAAATAAACTAAGTAAAAGTCGATTGGAACACTTTGAAAACCACTCGGTTCTTTTCAAAACTAAACTTTTAAACGCGGAGCTTGAACCACTCCTTTTAAAAGCTATCTCGTTCTATCGATTATATCAAGTTCACTACGTTCACGGTTTCGCCAAAACCATTCGTAGCCCTCCGTCATTCCACATGAATGGTCAAAAAGTATTCAAGCTATGTATTTTGGCCAAAGTCAAGGCATAGTGATTGGTAGCTATTGGGTATTCATGTGCATCATAGATAGATGCGTTGGTTTGGGACAGTCGTGCTGCCATTTTGGCCAAAGTCAAGGGTAGGTACGGGTGGGTCCAAATTAACCAGGAGAATGACGGGTAGAACTTGACATGTGACTTATGATATTTTGGCCAAAGTCAAGGTCATAAGAGCATGGGGCAAAAATCCACATCAGGAGTTTCATAAGTACAGAAACTTGCTAGCGCTGCATACCATTTGGAGTGTGATAATTCTGGTAGGATTCCTTCGGTTTTATCACACGATGATATTTGGATCCCGATCTTACTGTGAGTATATGCTACTCCTCGGGAAAACTCTCACTTAACGATCAATGCTATAAACTTAGTAGGTGTCTAGAAAGGTGTTAGCGGGGCTACGCCCACAGGGAAAAGAGGTTACTTAATTAAGGAACTTCGCGAAAGCGTTGGAAAACCTCCCTCGAAGTACCGACACTGGCCTGGCTGAACGGTTAAGCAAGTATTGTACGGTGAGATTGATCCTGACTAATCCTTTCTTTACGGTTTAAGAAGGGATTCGAGAGACAGTGGGAGCCATCCTGTTTAGACAAACTAAAAACCACTTTAAACTTGCAAGAGCATCATGCTAAAGTGTTTCTTTTCTCTCTCCTAATTGCAGCGACCATTCAACATGACCGGACTTAAGTTATTACTAGATAAAAACATATTGACAGGGCCAAACTACAAAGATTGGCTCAGGAATGTCAAGATGGCAATCACTTACGACAAGCTGGGGTATCTCCTTACCACCAAAGCTCCCCCTGTCCCAGGTCCTAAAACCAGTGTCGCGGATAGGGAAATCCGTAAGACATGGGAAATAGATTGCGCGAAGGCCAAATGCCTCGTACTTGCCTCGATGGACAACGAACATCAGAGGAGGCACGAGAATATGGACCTAGAGTCCATATTTCTTCATACAAAAGAACTGTATGGAGAGCAGTCTCGTATCGCCAGATACGAAGTGTCGAAGAAGTTGTTTTCGGCAAGGTTGGCCGTCGGATCATCAGTAGCGGAACACGTGCTTAAGATGATTGGCTACATAGAGGAGCTCGCAGAACTTGGGACCACGTTGGAGAATGAGCTCTATACGGACTTGATTCTCCAGTCCCTTCCTTCCACTTACGCCCAGTTCATCCTGAACTTCAACTTACAGGAAAAAGAAGTTGAACTTTCAGAGCTCCTCAACATGCTGAGGAGTGCAGAGGGCACCCTACAGAAAAGTAGGGAGACATCCACTTTGTTTGTAGGAGGATCTTCCTCTTTTAGGTCCAGGGCGAAAGCCAAGGGCAAGAAGAAGAAAGCCCCCGCCAAACCAAGAGGCGGTGTCAGTAAAGTGGATACGAAGGGAAAAGGAAAAGCAACAATGGTAGCGGGAAAGCTGGTGGGGAAGGAAGAATGCTTCTATTGTCACAAAAGTGGTCACTGGAAATAGGATTGCAAGGCTTGGAAGGCCAGAACACAGGATTTGAAGCGAGTTGCAGCTTCAGCTTCAGGTGTGTATGTTATTGAAAACTGTCTATCAGTAAACTTTACATCCTGGGTATTGGATACCAGATCAGGATCTCATATCTGTAATTCTTTGTAGGCGTTGAGAAAGCATAGAGTTTTGAAGGCAGGTGACATGACCCTCAAAGTTGCAAACGGTGCTAGCATGGATGCTGAGGCCATGGGGGACTATCACCTGGGATTGTCAGATGGACACTTTTTGGTTTTGCGTAGTTGTTATTATGTACCAAATGCAACCTGTAATATCATTTCTGTATCTTTATTATCTAAAGAAGGTTATGAATTTGCATTTGTAAGTAATGTAGTGAACATTCACCTTAATCAAGTTTTGATTGGGTCAGGTACATTGAACAACGGTATATACGTGTTAAACCAACCACAAATTTTCAATGTCCAGAATACACACAAAAGAAAGTCTCCAGAAATCAATAAAACTTTCTTATGGCATTGTAGACTGGGTCACATCAATGAGAGAAGGTTGACTAAGTTACATACAGAAGGATATTTGGATCCGTTCGAATATCAATCGTATGCAACTTGTCAATCCTGTCTCAAGGGAAAGATGACAAAGACTCCGTTCACTGGACACGGAGTAAGAGCGAGCGAGCTCTTGGGACTCGTACACAGCGACGTGTGCGGTCCAATGTCTACACATGCACGAAGCGGTTATTCTTACTTCATTACTTTTACGGATGACTTTTCAAGGTACGGTTATGTCTTCTTAATGAAACATAAATCCGAGGCTTTTGAAAAATTCCAGGAATATAAGAATGAAGTAGAAAAACAAACAGGCAAAAGTATCAAGGCACTGAGATCTGATCGAGGTGGTGAATACTTGAGTGCCGAGTTCCTGGGTTACTTAAAAGAGAATGGAATTCTCTCTCAGCTTACTCCTCTATACACTCCGCAACATAATGGTGTATCGGAGAGACGGAACCGAACCCTATTGGATATGGTACGGTCCATGATGAGTAATGCTGAGTTACCGCGATCGTTCTGGGGATATGCGCTAGAATCAGCTGCATACCTTTTGAACCGAGTTCCAACTAAGACTGTGCCTACTACACCATATCAGATGTGGTGTAGGAAGAGACCCTATCTTAATCACATTAAGACATGGGGATGTCCAGCTTTTGTAAAAAAGCAACATGCGGACAAGCTCGAGGCACGCTCAGTACAGTGCAAGTTTGTGGGATATCCAAAGAACTCCAAGGGATATTTCTTCTATTGCGAAGAGGAACAAAAGGTGTTTGTTTCTCGCCATGCCCACTTTCTAGAACCCCAGTTCATAGAAAAAGAATTAAGTGGGAGCGCAATAGAACTGGAAGAAATTCCAGAACCACAAGATATTAGTGAAAGCTTAGTAGAACCAAAGGGTTCGAAAGATCAGGACATTCCCACGCCACTCCGCAGGAGTAGTAGGCAGTCTCATCCGCCCGAGAGATACTACGGTTTTCTCATTGACGGGGATAGAGAAGATTGCATCATAGATTTTGATGAGCCTACTAGCTTCCAGCAAGCTATTCAGAGCGTAGACTCGGTAAAATGGCTGGTTGCAATGCGGACCGAAATGGATTCCATGTACACCAACAAAGTATGGACGTTCGACATTGCTCCAGATGGGGTAAAACCCGCAGGATGCAAGTGGATCTTCAAAAGGAAGATTGGTGTAGATAGACAGGTTGAGACCTATAAAGCTAGACTGGTAGCAAAGGGTTTTCGTCAGCGACCTGGTTTGGACTATGACGAAACCTTTTCTCCAGTAGCTATGCTGAAATCCATTCGGATCCTTCTTGCCATTGCTGCCTTCCACGATTATGAGATTTGGCAGATGGACGTAAAGACAGCTTTTCTAAATGGACATTTAGAGGAGTGTGTCTATATGGACCAGCCAGAGGGTTTCATTCAGAGTGGGAGCAGCCGAAAGGTGTGCAGGTTGCTTAAGTCCATTTATGGACTAAAGCAGGCATCGCGGAGTTGGAACATCTGTTTTGATGAGACGGTCAAGGAATTTGACTTTATCAAAAATCCAGATGAACCATGCATCTATTGTAGATTTGTAGCGAGAACTGTAGTATTCCTCGTTTTATACGTGGATGACATTCTCTTAATAGGAAATGACATTTCTATGCTACAATCTGTCAAGGGGTTCTTGTCACACAGGTTCTCCATGAAAGACCTGGGTGATGCCTCATACATTCTGGGTATCCGGATTTACCGTGACAGATCCAAGAGGATATTAGGACTTTCGCAGTCCAGGTACATCGACACCATACTGAAGAGATTCAGTATGGAAGATTCCAAGCGCGGTAATCTACCGGCTTGTCACGGGATCACCCTCTCCAAAGAGATGTCTCCCAAGACTGATTTGGAGAGGGATCGCATGTCTATTATACCCTACGCTTCTGCGGTAGGCTCTATAATGTATGCGATGTTGTGTACCAGACTGGATGTGGCTTATGCACTGAGTGTGGTAAGCAGGTATCAGTCAAACCCTGGGGAGAAACATTGGATAGCAGTAAAGAACATTCTCAAGTACCTGAGAATGACTAAGGAGATGTTCTTGGTGTATGGCCGAAAAGACCTCCAGATTGAGGCCTTTGCTGACTCCAGGTTCCAGAGTGACAAGGATGATTCCAAGTCCATGTCTGGTTTTGTCTTTACCCTCAATAGAGGGGCGGTGTGTTGGAAGAGCTCCAAACAGGAAACCGTTGCTGACTCGACTATGGAAGCGGAATACATCGCTGCATCTGATGCCGCAAAAGAAGCTGTCTGGATGAGGAAGTTCTTAAGAGGTCTTCAGGTGGTTCCATCCATTGTTGACCTAATACCTCTGTATTGCGACAACAACGGGGCTATAGCTTTAGCGAAGGAACCCAGGTCCCATCAGAAATCCAGACACATCTTGAGGCGGTATCACCTGATGAGGGAGATCGTGGATCGCCAGGAGATCGAGGTTCGGAGGGTTGCTTCAGAAGATAACATAGCAGATCCATTCACCAAGGCCTTACCCCAGACTCAGTTCGAGCGGCTGATCGAGATGATAGGTCTTCGATACGCCAGTACATGGCCTTAGTGCAAGTGGGAGATTGTTAGTGTATATGCCCTAGAGACCATTACTGTATCATACTAGTTTGTATATTACTTGATGGAAGCTTGGGATATTCACAGTTGTATATACAATCTTGCTCGAAACGGTAGTATGCTACTTGGTTTGTCTCTGCTTTAATATGTTCATGTGTTTCTTTTAGCATATCGCTGATATACATATTAGTAGAGCCCTTAGGATCTTTGCTTGATTACCAGCGTTGTGATGGCGCTCACACTCGTGGGGGCTGGGTAATCCATAAGCACATCCTTATACAGGTCCCTAGTCGTTGGACTATCGAGACAGGGTATCGATACTCCGGAGTAGACTAGCGTATGCGCTTCTCATCCCAGTGTGGGAGACGGTCTGTCCCACAGCCGTCAGTACGTCGTACTTGAGATAGTATGCTGGTGCTCGTTAGGTTACGAGTACACTGGACAGGACTCGTCGGGGACTGTTGGTTGGTATTATACCTATCGTCAGTTATCAGTTCCCAGGTGACATGAGTACAGCTTAGTCCGCTGACTTGACACTGTCACTTCGCCTCGAGTGTGTTCCCACTGCACTTTGATTACTACCCTACCACGGCTCAAAGGAGTCATGCAAACAGGTAGTTTTTGGGTGCAGTCCCGAAGCACTTGGAGGCAGTGACGGTTAGACAGGATTCATCTCTCCCGGTATTGGGGGTTGACATCGCGCTGTGTCCAGGAGAGCCATTACACGAGTAGTCCCTGGCCAGGGAAAGCGAGATATACTGGTAGGTTTCCAGTGTTATCTAAGGGTGTTCTGGGCTACACTCCGACACGACTTGTACCGCTATTAGGGGACTGACATTCACCGCCCCCCTAGGCCTGCCATGCGATGTATCAGACGAACAGACCGGACTGTACGGAGACTGTCACATACAGGCTCAGTAGGAGTTCAGATGGGGTTCACCTCGTCAGTCTTCTTATCGACATCTACCTGGGGACCGTTACGTACAGCTAGTGCCGCTTGCGGTCTGTGGTTAAACCCACTGCCAGCATAGTGTCGAGTCTTTAGAGTCCCACACAGAGAGCTATTCGCCTTTAGGCAAAATGAGTAGAGGTCGCATGGTTTTGCGACTGGGTTCGTTCACATCCGCGCACTTGTGCACGTTTGCTGTCCGGACAGCTTATACTAGCGGGCTTTGGTTCAAGCCAGATCCTAGTATATGATTTGGGATTGGTTTTATCTCATTGCGTTCGTGTTCCTCGGATCACGAATACGGGTGCGTATGCACAGTTGCTTGAGACAGAGGGAGAGGACTTTGATTAGGGTTAATGACCATTGTCATTTTATTAACCCTGATACTTATGTGTGTATTATGGTTAATTGATATTAGTTTAAATAATTATGTATTGTTATGATTGTTGACCATTTGACCTCTTTGACTTGTTGACCTTGGTTGACACTTTGACCATCATCATTTCATTTGGAAGATGCTCTTTGATCCTTGCAAATTGCATTAAAAATGAAATGATAATGGTCATGTCTTGATTAACCATGACAATTATCTAGCTAATTATCTAATTACAATAATTCACACATATATGAGAGAATGCTTCATATTTTCTCTCATTCTATTTTTTCCTTTCTCTCTCTTGTTCTTCCTCTCCCTCAAGCTCTCCCCTCTCATGTGTTGAGAAACACTTGAGCTTGAGAAACACCTCTTCTTGATAATCTCTACTCTCATCTAGGGTTCTAGAATTAGCACTTCTTGCACCCTAGTTACTTCTAGTTTGGAGTTGAAGCCAAAGGTTGAGGCTTTCGGGTGGATCTTTTTTCGACGTGAGAAGACGACAAAGGTGACCTCTTTCCACTACTCCAAGGAGCAAGGAGAGAAGGACATAAAGCCCTAGGTATAACCTTTCTAACACTTAGCTAGTTTCTAGTTAGCTTTAGCTTGTTTTTGTTTAGCAAAGATCCTTCTTTGTCTAGTCCATGTTGTCTAAGTTGATAAAAATTTGATTTTTATTCCGTTTTCCGCCTCCCCGCAAGTACCGGGGTGGGCAACGTGGACTTACAAAAATATCCATAAAACCAGATAAAATATTTAAAAGCAATTTTGGTAAACCTTTTACCAAAACTCCATTTTAGAATTTTCCAGAATTTTCTCCAGAATTTTCACCATTTATCGGTATTTAATTATACCGACTATTAAAATATTCATTAAAAATTAATATTAAATTATGAAAATTCCCAAAAATAATATCTTATTTTTTGAAATCTTACAGTCTTCCCCCCTTAAAGAAATTCGGTCCCCGAATTTAAATTTAAACCCCAAAATTCTAAAACATTTCAATAAAATGTCCAAGTCAACAGGGCTCCGAAACCATTAATATATAAAACGCATCGTAGCGCAATACATGCGCATGAGTAACGAGCAGATAACTCGAATTCAAAACTCCGTCAAGCATCTCGCAATCATCGGAGTCAAGGTGAAAACACGAATGCCAAATCCAAGGCAAAACCGATATGCTATAAATCCGAACTACACATGTAAATATATGAAGGAAATGCATGCCAAAATTCTTTAAAGTCGATGTACAATGCGCATAACACTGCACGGTGGCGGACGTCTCAATAAGAAAATAGCTATATACATATATATCTTTTGTTTAATATGTACGTTCCGCCGTTTTGAAAACAATTTAGAAGGGTTTCCTCGTTTTAAACGTTCCGTGTCATATCAGACACGTATGTAAATAATGAGACTATAGCTCGCTTTTGGAAATCCTTTTGAAATCTATCAATGCATGCAAAATATATCCAGGCACTGTCCTCTGACTAGTCCTGCTCAGTACGAAAACACATAGCAAATATCATAAAAACGTACTGCTCCATAGAAATCAATCCCCAAAAATGCATATGAAAACCCTGTGCGTCCGGTGCGCACGGAAATCAAAATCCATACATGTGCCATACATGTGCACAGAAACAATATCTAAGTGCAACGGGTGTGCACACAGCATCGGTCATAGGCAACGTGTGTGCCTGACAGCAAAATCAGGTGCATCTGATATGCACGAAAAATCCCGAATTAGTGCATCTGGTGTGCACCAAATCGCATCTCATAGCAGGCGCCCAACATGCGCTAAAAATCCAATTCCGGTGCATCCATCATGCACGAAATCATGAAATCCAATATCAAGCGCCGAATCGCGCAAAATCCAATCAGGTGCATAAAGTGCACAAAACAAATATCGAACATCACCATCGAAATCGAAATCCAGTGCAACTAAGTGCACAAAATGCTAATCGCTGCACTGCAAGAATATATGAACTATACCGAGTGCAAAACCCAAATCGTGTGCGTATATACGCACGAAATCAACTCCACTGTCCAAAACCCATAAAATCATAAACATGTGAAACCACGGCACGAAAACGATATCAAGTGCAACAACTGGGCGAAAATCGTAAATACTCAGTAAGTGCAATCATTGTCCATGAAAACAAATATCATGAAACTCAATTATCAAAACCAAATCATGCGAATAAATAACCTAAAATACCGAAATCAAGTATGGCGGATTAGTTCCGCTCAAGCACATCCTCCAAGAATCTCTGGCCAACTGTCGTGATCACTCATAACATGTCTCGTCAACGATCCTGAACTCTGGCCTGCTGGTGTGCGTAACATGACCACTCCTGGGTCCAAGTATTCTCTGTGGATTACCAATCTCACGATCCATCGGCTCTCCGGCCCTGTCAGATGTGCTAACGGGGACGATTCCGTCCTGGCACTTCTCTGGTCATCTCTCGGTCAATCCTCACGACTACTCGTAAGGCAGTATGTCACTGGCGTCGGTCTCTGGCTCTCTGAATGCACGTGACACATCTGATCCTGGGTGCAAATATCATTGCAGCAGTATCCTGGAAGGAATCCTGCTCAAGGTCTCTTCCAAGTCTCGTCTCTGCTTAACTGTCCGGAAGTCATCGTCCTTTATTAGATCTGTTTCTTGTTCCGGAGCGGCTGCATACTCACCGCGACTCCTTCTGGAAGGTATACCCAATTACAATGCCTCGGCATGCGCATCGCATCTCTGATGTCGGCGGAGTGGAACGTCATCTCCTCTAGATCTAGTACGAACCTCTTACTCCACTTTTCTCTAATGTCAACTGCTTCGGACTCGTCTCGTCGTGGCTGCATGGACTGAGCTCCAACGGCTATCCTCGTATCTGGAGTCTCCCAAGAAATGCATCTCACCATCTAGCATCCGAATTAAGTCGAGCCATCCGATCGATTCGTCGAAACCTCATAATCCCCCAAGAGCTCAACATCTTGGGTATAGTATAATAGTATCGAGTACATACCACAGCATCGGTGGTCCAGCCGTAGAAGGGCAAACCCAAGCCTCACTAATGGCGCCGCAGAACTGCCGCAAACCCTAAGGTTCAAAGGCTTTCATACGGTCATTAAGTCGAGTTAGGGTTTTATTCTTCTAGAGAGACCATAGAATTGCATGTATGTTTTTCCGAATACTTTAAATTTGGAATAATAGGTTTCTGACATTCGATCATCTCTGTCGACTCTCAACGTCTCCGCGTGAAGTCGTCTCTTGCTGGAATCAATATATCTGATGACCTCGCATCGGGGTAGCAAACGATCCACATGTCTTAGTCATTTATCCTCGGTGACTATCGACCTTTCATCATCTCTTAGTACAATCTCGTACTGCAATAGCTCCAACATCTGGGGCGATATCTCGTCGTTCGCAGCAACAACTGGCTCGCTCGTCCGCATGCTGAACCGTGCCTCAATCATCATGAATAAGCCATACATCAACGATCATCAACATATGGCTGGCCTCTATCAGTGGCTCGATCCTCTGGTGCTGATCTGCACGTCCGAGTAATCTTATACAGCGATCCATCCACGTTCGTGGCGCGAAAACACAGTAAAAAGACACATCTCTACAATCGTGTGTCGCCAGAATCATGCCCTGGTCAGTCCTCGTTCGTAACGAGCTCGTGCTGACCGCAACTCTAGCCGTAGCTCTCCCTGCCCGTAATCATGGTAGCAAAACCATAACTGGTACCGATGAGGCTAGATCAGGAAGGGATATATTACTGAACAAGAAAATATAGAACCTAAGGCTTCTTAAGTAGAGTGGCGTATCGTAAATATGCCGCGGAACATACCCACGGTACATCACTTTACTTTAGTCACCTATTCCATCAACCAAGATCATCCTACACTCCGAAAGTAAAACCTAACGCTCTGATACCAACTTTGTCACGTCCCGAAAGTACGGAATATGACCGGCACTTAGACTACGTACGTCTCGAGGTGTACGTACCCTAAGTAAGCCGAACCCAGAAATCCAAACCAAGAAAAGTAGTAGAGAGTAGGAAGAACCATATCAAATCAACCTGTATGCAACATAATATACAACGCCTAAAGGCGAGGATCACAACAGAAAAGGAAACTCCAATAAGCATGAAATCCACAGAAATATAACACGCGACTCTAAGGTCGAAAGAATAAACATCACAGGTCACTATCTCAAATAAGTACATGTTTGGTTGATGGAACTGTTGGTGTATATGCCCTAGAGGCCATTACTGTATCATACTAGCTTGTATATTACTTGATGGAAGCTTGGGATATTCACAGTTGTACAGACAATCTTGCTCAAAATGGTAGTATGCTACTTGGTTTGTCTCTACTTCAATATGTGCATGTGTTTCTTTTAGCATATCGCTTATATACATTTTAGTAGAGCCCTTAGGATCTTTGCTTGATTACCAGCGTTGTGATGGCGCTCACACTCGTGGGGGCTGGGTAATCCATAAGCTTATCCTTAAACAGGTCCCTAGTCGTAGGACTATCGAGACAGGGCATCGATACTCCGGAGTAGACTAGCGTATGCGCTTCTCATCCCAACGGGGGAGACGGTCTGTCCCACAGCCGTCAGTACGTCGTACTTGAGATAGTATGCGGGTGCTCGTTAGGTTACGAGTACACTGGACAGGGCTCGTCGGGAACTGTTGGTTGGTATTATACCTATCGTCAGTTATCAGTTCCCAGGTGACATGAGTACAGCTTAGTCTGCCGACTTGACACTGTCATTTCGCCTCGAGTGTGTTCCCACTGTACTTAAATTACTACCCTACCACGGCTCAAAGGAGTCGTGTAAACAGGTAGTAGTTGGGTACAGTCCCGAAGCACTTGGAGGCAATGACGGATAGACAGGATTCGTCTCTCCCGGTATTGGGGGTTGACATCGCACTGTGTCTAGGAGAGCCATTACACGAGTAGTCCCTGGCCAGGGCAAGCGAGATATACTGGTAGGTTTCCAGTGTTATCTCAGGGTGTTTTGGGCTACACTCCGACACGACTTCTACCGCTATTAGGGGACTGACGTTCACCGCCCCCGTAGGCCCGCCATGCGATGTATCAGACAAACAGACCGGACTGTACGGAGATTGTCACATACAGGCTCAGTAGGAGTTCGGATGGGTTTACCTCATCAGCCTTCTTATCGACATCTACCTGGGGACCGTTACATACAGCTAGTGCCTCTTGCGGTCTGTGGTTAAACCCACTGCTAGCGTAGTGTCGAGTCTTTAGAGTCCCACACAGAGAGTTTCCCTGCATTGAGCGAAACGTGTAGAGGCCGTATGGTTTTACGGCAGGGCTACGATCACTTACGTGCACCTTTGTGCGTATGCTGTTCGGGCAGGAAATACTAGTGGGCTTTGGTTTAAGCCAGATGCTAGTATTGCACAGATGGATTTGATTTGTCTTCTGTGCATTCGCATTCTACGGAATGCGGATGCGAGTGTGTATGCACAGTTTTGAGGAGCGATGAAGGAGGAGGTGCCCCATTAGGGTTTTGGCAGTTGGTTCGGCCAAAACCATAATGTGGCACGCTCATTAGGGTTTTGACAGTTCGTTTGGTCAAAACCGTTATGAGCCGGAGACATTGTTTACTAATCCTATTAGTGATAATTAGATGATGGCTAATTGCATTGACCATTTGACCACCATGACCTCTCTTGACTTTGTTGACCGGTTGACCGGGGTTGACCATTGACCTTCATGAGAGATCTACACTCTTCTTTTGATTTCATTTTTCTTTTGATTTTGAAAATGGTCATTTCAATGTAGCCATCAACTTTATCTTGATGGGATTAGTAATGATAATGTTTTTGCATTATTGAACCATGGCTCATTTTCTTTAGCTCATAATTCATTCTCATTTCTCTCTCTTGCTCTTTCTCATGAGAAGAAAAGAAAATGAGCTCTCATGGTTGCTAAGTTCTCCCCCTTCTTCCTCCTCTTGATTCTATCTTTTGATCTCATGTGTTAAGAGAAAAAGATCCCACAAAGACAAATACATCCATACATCTCCTCTACACTTCCTAGGGCTTCTTGATTAGCAATCTCTTTGCCCTAGTTGCCTCGGCTCAAGGTGGAGCTCGGTGTACATCTCTCGGGTGGATCGTCTTCGACTCAAAGAGGCCGCGGAGGTGACCAAGATCCGGATAGATCCTCGGAGCGTGGATGGACGAGCCGGACAGCGGAGAGATGACCCGAAGGACCGGTTTCGTGAGGTATAATTTCTACGGCATAGTAGTTAAAGCCTCTTGTAGTTTGCTAGTTTCTAGTTTAGCAAAGATCCGTGCTTTAAGTCCATGTTGCCTTGCGCCAAATCATCGTTTTTCGTCGTTTCCGCCTCCCCGTAAGAACCAGGATAAGCAACGTGGACTTACAGTGGTATCAGAGCCTGGCTAAACATAAACTAGTAAGTTAGCAAAGTGTTTAGAACATCGATCGGAAAAAAGTCGCAAAACACATCCGCAAAACCTCTAGTTTTTGTCGATTTTCATACTGCTCAAAAAGTGATTTAAAATATATGAAAAATCGTCTCAGGGTTTTGTGAAAACACTGCAGAAAAACGATCCAGTGAATCGATCAAACGACAGCGGTTCCGCGGCAATGACATGCTCATTGCCGCGGTTCCGCCGCCGTTTTGACTCGACACTGGATCGGGTTTTATGCAGTGTTTTAGTTTGGATGTTTTGGGATTTTTAATGCATGTTTTTTCCACCCAGATTTTCCAGAGAGCAAATTGACTTTTGGGGTGGTTAAAAATCCGTATTTTGATCGATATTCCGTAGACTTTGGCTAATGGATATTATCTGTGATGTGATATATGTATTGAACGTCTACTAATCGCTATAAGTCGATTAGTGGGGGTTATACATATCTGTGATCTGTAATGTTGATGGTTTGTGGATATGAACTCGGTGGATTGTCGCGGATGAATAGCCGGGAATGGGTGTGAGATGAGAGTTTCTTTTTCTTTCATTCATTGTAAAATTTGTAAATTGATGTAATATTATTTGTATGGCCGCACAACCGGGTCGGGGTTGTAGCCGTCATTGTATAATTCTTTTTACTGTTTTTGCTCCTAGGATAGACCCATGAAGGGGGGGTGCACAAACTACTGGGTATCCCGAAGTGCCGAGTGGCCTGCTCACGGTGTTGAGGGAGGTTGCTTCACTTCGGGTACTTGGCGGGTAGTTTGCCGCACCCATAGGGGTCTTAGGTGGGGTATTGGCTATTCATCGCGACCATGTAATCCGCTTTTCGTTACAGGCTCGTATGGAATGCGGATTCCTAGTATATCCAATGTGTTCATCTGTGATCTGTAATGTCTATCATTGCTGTATATCTATATATGATAACTATTTAGGCGTTGCTTATGTTTTTCAGCCGCGCTAGCCCAGCCCCTGCTTTGTCGTTAGTTAAGTAAGCTAACGGGTGATGACGGGGCCCCGTGGCAAATGCGAATGGCATAAGCGTACGTCATATTTTGGTTGTTTTCTACAATGGTAGGATTAAATGATGGGACGCATTAAAAGAACTAATGCAAGAAAATAAACCAAGTAAAAGTCGTTGGAACACTTTCAAAACCACTCGGTTCTTTTCAAAAACCAGCTTTTTAAACACGGAGCTTGAACCACTCCTTTTAAAAGCTATCTCGTTCCATCGATTATATCAAGTTCACCACGTTCACGGTTTCGCCAAAACCATTCGAAGCCCTCCGTCATTTCGGTTAAATATTCAGTAGTATTCAAGCTATGTATTTTGACCTTCGCCAAGGCATAGTGATTGGTAGCTGCTGAATATTTATCTGTAGCATAGATAGATGTGTTGGTTTGGGACAGTCGTACTACTATTTTGGCCTTCGTCAAGGGTATGTACAGGTGGGTTCAAATTAACCTGGATAATGACGGGTAGAACTTGACATGTGACTTATGATATGTTGGCCTTCGTCAAGGTCATAAGAGCATGGGGCAAAAATCCACATCGGGAGTTTCAAAAGTACTGAAACTTGCTAGCGCTGCATACCATTTGGAGTGTGATGATTCTGGTAGGATTCCTTCAGTTTTGTCACCCGATGATATTTGGATCCCGATCCTACTGTGAGTATATGCTACTCCTCGGGAACTTTCTCACTTAACGATCAATGCTATAAACTAAGTAGGTGTCTAGAAAGGTGTTAGCGGGGCTACGCCCACAGGGAAAAGAGGTTACTTAATTAAGGAACTTCGCGAAAGCGTTGGAAAACCTCCCTCGAAGTACCGACACTGGCCTGGCTGAACGGTTAAGCAAGTATTGTACGGTGAGATTGATCCTGACTAATTCTTCCTTTATGGTTTGAGGAGGGATTCGAGAGACAGTGGGAGCCATCCTGTTTAGATAAATTAAAAACCAATCTAAACTTGCAAGAGCATCATGCTGAGTGTTTTCTTCTCTCTCTCTTAATTGCAGCGACCCAGTGACCGCACCTAGGTTATATCTAGATAATAAATTGACTGAATCTGACTGTTATGACTGGCAAAGGTCTGTCCAGATGTCCATTGCCCATGACAAGCTGGGACACCTCTTGACTGATCCAACCCCTACCGTCTCAGGTCCAGTTTCCCCTGTCACGGACATTGATATCCGTAGGACATCGGAAGAAGACTGTGGGAAAGCCAAGTGCCTCGTGATTGCCTCAGTTGATGGTTTATACCAGAGGCAGCACGAGATGATGGACTCAGTTTCTATCTTCCTCCATAACAAGGATTTATATGGAGAGCAATCTCGTATCGTAAGATATGAGACCTCGAACGAATTGCTTCCAGCGAGGTTGGCTATCGGGTCATCTGTAAGGGGCAACGTCCTTACAGAGACCGGCTGTTTTGAGCTCACGGACCTGAAGACCACGTTGAAGAACGGGTCAGATACTGACTTAGTTCAACAGTCTCTAACTACTACCCTGAAGGAAACCAGGGAAGTAGAAAGAAAGGGAAAGGCAGAAGTTTCGGGAATGGATGTAGTAAAAGAGGAATATTCCTATTGTTACGGGAATGAACATGGGCAGAAGGATTGCAGGGCTTGCAAAGCCAGTAGCCAGAATTCGAAGCATGTTGTGGCTTCGGCTTCGGGTATGTTTGTAATAGCGAGCTGTATGTCAGTTAACCCTACTTCCTGGGTATTGGATACCGGATTAGGATCTCATATCTGTAATTCGTTACAGGCTCTGAGAAACCGTAGGGTTATCAGGAAAGGTGATATGAATCTCAGGGTTGCTAACGGAATGAGCATGTATGCTGTATCCGTAGGGGAATATCATCTAGGACTGACAACTGGGCAGATATTGATTCTGCGTGACTGTTTTTATGTACCAGGTGCGACATGTAACATCATATCTGTATCCTTACTTTCCAAGGAAGGATATGATTTTACTTTTGTAAGCGATGTAGTAAATATCCACCTAAATCAAGTACTGATTGGGTCAGGTACATTGAAAAATGGTATATACGTTTTGAATCAAGCTCAGGTCTTCAGTGTCCAGAACACACTTAAAAGAAAGTCTCCGGAATTAAATCAGGCTTTCTTATGGCATTGTAGACTGGGTCACATTAATGAGACACGGTTGACAAAGTTTCATAAAGAAGGATACTTGGATCCGTTCGAGTATCAGTCTTATGCCACTTGTGAATCTTGTCTCATGGGAAAGATGACAAAGACTCCGTTCACTGGACACGGAGAAAGAGCAAGTGAGCTCTTGGGACTCATACACAGTGATGTGTGTGGTCCAATGTCTACACATGCGCGAAGTGGTTATTCATACTTCATTACTTTCACAGATGATTTCTCTAGGTATGGGCATGTCTTCTTGATGAAGCACAAATCCGAGGCCTTTGAGAAATTTCGGGAATACAAGAATGAAATTGAAAAACAAACAGGCAAAAGTATCAAGACACTGAGATCTGATCGAGGTGGTGAATACTTGAGTGCCGAGTTTCTGGGCTACTTAAAAGAGAATGGAATTCTCTCTTAGCTTACTCCTCCATACACACCACAACACAACGGTGTATCGGAAAGGCGGAATCGAACCTTATTGGATATGGTTCGTTCCATGATGAGTAAGGCTGAGTTACCGCGATCTTTCTGGGGTTATGCACTAGAATCAGCTGCATATCTTTTGAACAAGGTTCCCTCCAAGACTGTGCCTACCACACCATATCAGATATGGTGTTGGAAGAAACCCTGTCTTAAGTATCTAAAGATATGGGGATGTCCAGCTTTTGTAAAAAAGCAGCATGCGGACAAGCTCGAGGCACGCTCAGTACTGTGTAAGTTTGTGAGATACCCAAAGAACTCCAGGGGTATTTTTTCTATTACGCAGAGAAACAAAAGGTTTTTGTTTCCCGTCATGCCCACTTTCTGGAACATCAGTTTTTAGAAAAAGAAGCAAGTGGGAGCGTAGTAGAACTGGAAGAAATTCCAGAACCACAAACTATTACTGAAAGCTTGGAAGAACCAGAAGTTTCAAGAGAACCGGACATCCCAGCGCCACTCCGCAGGAGTAGTAGGCAGTCTCATCCGCCCGAGAGATACTACGGTTTTCTCATAGACGGGGATAGAGAGGATTGCACCATGGATTATGGTGAGCCTACTAGCTTCCAGCAAACCATTCTGAGCGGCGACTCGGTAAAATGGCTGGATGCAATGCGGGCCGAGATGGAGTCCATGTACAACAATAAAGTTTGGACTTTGGACTTTGCTCTAGAAGGGGTAAAACCCGTAGGCTGCAAATGGATCTTCAGAAAGAAGATTGGTGTAGATGGGCAGGTTGAGACCTATAAAGCTAGACTTGTTGCAAAGGGTTTTCATCAAAGACCTGGTTTGGACTATGACGAGACCTTTTCTCCAGTGGCTGTGCTGAAATCCATTCGGATCCTTCTTGCCATTGCTTCCTTTGATGATTATGAAATCTGGCAGATGGACGTAAAGACGGCTTTCCTAAATGGAAATTTGGAAGAGTGCGTCTATATGGATTAGCCAGAAGGATTCATTCAGAGTGGGAGCAGCGGTAAAGTGTGCAAGTTACTAAAGTCCATCTATGGACTTAAGCAGGCATCGCGGAGTTGGAACATCTGCTTTGATGATACTGTCAAAGAATTCGACTTTATCAAAAACCCAGATGAACCATGTATTTACAGTAAGATTGTAGGGAGAACTGAGGTATTCCTCGTCTTGTACGTGGATGACATTCTCCTAATAGGAAATGATATTCCTATGCTACAGTCAGTCAAAGGATTCTTGTCGCAAAGGTTCTCCATGAAGGACCTGGGCGATGCCAACTACATTCTAGGGATCCAGATCTATCGTGATAGATCTAAAAGGATGTTGGGACTTTCACAGTCAAGGTACATCGACACCATACTGAAAAGATTCAGTATGGAAGATTCCAAGCGCGGTAATCTACCGGCTTGTCACGGGATCACCCTCTCCAAAGAGATGTCTCCCAAGACTGATTTGGAAAGGGATCACATGTCTATTATACCCTACGCTTCTGCGGTAGGCTCTATAATGTATGCGATGTTATGTACCAGACCAGATGTAGCATACGCATTGAGCGTTGTAAGCCGGTATCAGTCAAACCCAGGGGAGAAACACTGGATAGCGGTAAAGAACATTCTCAAGTACCTGAAAAGGACTAAGGAGATGTTCTTGGTGTATGGCGGAAAAGACCTCCAGCTCGAGGCCTTTGCTGACTCCAGCTTCCAGAGTGACAAGGATGACTCCAAGTCCATGTCCGGTTTGCTGGAAGAGTTCCAAGCAGGAGACCGTTGCTGACTCAACTATGGAAGCGGAGTACATAGCTGCTTGCGATGCCGCAAAGGAAGCTGTCTGGATGAAGAAGTTCCTCACGGAGCTTCAGGTGGTTCCTACCATTGTTGATCCAATACCGCTGTATTGCGACAACAACGGAGCTATAGCTTTAGCGATGGAACCCAGGTCCCATCAGAAGTCCAGGCACATTTTGAGGCTGTACCACCTGATCAGGGAGATCGTAGATCGCCGAGAGATCGAGGTGAAGAGAGTAAATACGGAGAATAACACTGCAGATCCACTCACGTAGGCCCTACCCCAGACTCAGTTCGAGCGGCTGATCGAGATGATATGTCTTCGATACACCAGTACATGGACTTAGTGCAAGTGGGAGATTATTAGTGCATATGCCCTAGAGGCCATTACTGTATCATGCTAGCTTGTATATTACTTGATGGAAGCTTGGGATATTCACAGTTGTACAGACAATCTTGCTCAAAATGGTAGTATGCTACTTGGTTTGTCTCTACTTCAATATGTGCATGTGTTTCTTTTAGCATATCGCTTATATACATATTAGTAGAGCCCTTAGGATCTTTGCTTGATTACCAGCGTTGTGATGGCGCTCACACTCGTGGGGGCTGGGTAATCCATAAGCACATCCTTCAACAGGTCCCTAGTCGTTGGACTATCGAGACAGGGTATCGATACTCCGGAGTAGACTAGCGTATGCGCTTCTCATCCCAGCGGGGGAGACGGTCTGTCCCACAGCCGTCAGTACGTCGTACTTGAGATAGTATGCGGGTGCTCGTTAGGTTATGAGTACACTGGACAGGACTCGTCGGGAACTGTTGGTTGGTATTATACCTATCGTCAGTTATCAGTTCCCAGGTGACATGAGTACAGCTTAGTCCGCCGACTTGACACTGTCACTTCGCCTCGAGTGTGTTCCCACTGTACTTAGATTACTACCCTACCACGGCTCAAAGGAGTCGTGCAAACAGGTAGTAGTTGGGTACAGTCCCGAAACACATGGAGGCAGTGACGGTTAGACAGGATTCATCTCTCCCAGTATTGGGGGTTGACATCGCGCTGTGTCTAGGAGAGCCATTACACGAGTAGTCCATGGCCAGGGAAAGGGAGATATACTGGTAGGTTTCCAGTGTTATCTCATGGTGTTTTGGGCTACACTCCGACACGACTTGTACCGCTATTAGGTGACTGACGTTCACCGCCCTCCTAGGCCCGCCATGCGATGTATCAGACGAACAGACCGGACTGTACGGAGATTGTCACAAACAGTCTCAGTAGGAGTTTGGATGGGTTTACCTCATCGGCCTTCTTATCGACATCTACCTGGGCACCGTTACGTACAGCTAGTGCCGCTTGCGGTCTGTGGTTAAACCCACTGCCAGCGTAGTGTCGAGTATTTAGAGTCCCACACAGAGAGTTTCCCTGCATTAAGCGAAACGTGTAGAGGCCGTATGGTTTTACGGCAGGGCTACGATCACTTACGTGCACCTTTGTGCGTATGCTGTTCGGGCAGGAAATACTAGTGGGCTTTGGTTTAAGCCAGATGCTAGTATTGCACAGATGGATTTGATTTGTCTTCTGTGCATTCGCATTCTACGGAATGCGGATGCGGGTGTGTATGCACAGTTTTGAGGAGCGATGAAGGAGGAGGTGCCCCATTAGGGTTTTGGCAGTTGGTTCGGCCAAAACCATAATGTGGCACGCTCATTAGGGTTTTGACAGTTCGTTTGGTCAAAACCGTTATGAGCCGGAGACATTGTTTACTAATCCTATTAGTGATAATTAGATGATGGCTAATTGCATTGACCATTTGACCACCATGACCTCTCTTGACTTTGTTGACCGGTTGACCGGGGTTGACCATTGACCTTCATGAGAGATCTACACTCTTCTTTTGATTTCATTTTTCTTTTGATTTTGAAAATGGTCATTTCAATGTAGCCATCAACTTTATCTTGATGGGATTAGTAATGATAATGTTTTTGCATTATTGAACCATGGCTCATTTTCTTTAGCTCATAATTCATTCTCATTTCTCTCTCTTGCTCTTTCTCATGAGAAGAAAAGAAAATGAGCTCTCATGGTTGCTAAGTTCTCCCCCTTCTTCCTCCTCTTGATTCTATCTTTTGATCTCATGTGTTGAGAGAAAAATATCCCACAAAGACAAATACATCCATACATCTCCTCTACACTTCCTAGGGCTTCTTGATTAGCAATCTCTTTGCCCTAGTTGCCTCGGCTCGAGGTGGAGCTCGGTGTACATCTCTCGGGTGGATCGTCTTCGACTCAAGGAGGCCGCGGAGGTGACCAAGATCCGGATAGATCCTCGGAGCGTGGATGGACGAGCCGGACAGCGGAGAGATGACCCGAAGGACCGGTTTCGTGAGGTATATTTTCTATGGCATAGTAGTTAAAGCCTCTTGTAGTTTGCTAGTTTCTAGTTTAGCAAAGATCCATGCTTTAAGTCCATGTTGCCTTGCGCCAAATCATTGTTTTTCGTCGTTTCCGCCTCCCCGTAAGAACCGGGATGAGCAACGTGGACTTACAGGAACTTCTAGATACAACTGAAACATAATATACAATGTATAATGATGGGTACGATAGAATAAACCCACCTACAAGCAAGTCACCCGAAAGGAACAGTGCCCGCAAAGCCGTAATGAAACCTGTACGGCGAACCTGCAAGAAACTGGGGCACAACGGGGGTGAGTTGCCAACTCGTGAATAGAAAAACATCTACGAACAGAAAATCGCTTGTATGACGCAATCCTAGGTCATACGATCATAATATATAATCCTCAAATATAAATAACCAGCAACCTATACAATGGCTAGGGTAAATATCTAACCCAAAAGTAATCCTATATGCCCTTGTCAGTGCCTTAGGTAGCAATGAATCATATGAATGATGTATGAATGCATGAAACAGAATGCATGTACTGAAGAAAACTGCTTTCATAAATTTATGAGATTTCTGTATTTTTAAAATGAGGTATCATAAATGAAATCAGCATAAACAGTGCCTAGCATCGGCACAAAACATAAATCCCAATATCTCGATATTTCTGTATCACAATCTCTGTATCTCAATATCTCAAATCTCAATGTCTCAATCATAATATCCAGGGCGCCGTCAGTCCAGATCGGCCCCTACCATCCATCTCATGACCACGACGGTATCCTCCAGATATCCGACGTGTTGGGTAAAATCACCGGTCGGTCGTGCTCCCCTGCACAGGCTCAACGCCATCTCCTGCGATCTTCTTGCCCCGGGGTACCGCACCGGGCCCACCATGTACCCGAAACGGTTCATCCGCCTCCTCGAATCGGATCTCGAAATCCATCAGCAAACTCATGGTGGACGACTCATACATCATGGGAAAACCGCATTTTTATTTAAAAAGAGTAAAAGCAGTTTATATATGTTTTGCGGTTTTGCTCCAAATCCCGAAAATCTCATGGAAACCCGAATCCAAATCATCAATAGCATGTAAAATCATGAATATAAGCATGAGAATCCATGAATGCGGCATATAATGAACAACAGTATGCATGATGTGACAAGTAATAATTACAATGTCAAGCTGGCATATAAGGCAAGTACACTAATATCATGTCCCTACTAGCTAACAAGCTAAATCGGGCAATAATATTCTCTAAGTGTACGTGACATGGCAATTACCGATGAAGATGTGTGTGCGCCGGCAAATAAGTGTACGTGGTACATACGCATCATCGGTAATGGTGCTGGTGTCCTAACAGCATGATATCAATAATGGAATATGAATCACAATAAGTATGCGATGCAGAGCAACAACAATAATATACGCGAGCTGAATACTAAGCACAATGATAGCTAAACTGCATCTAATGTCATAAGAGTCATACAGCTATGCCAACTATAAGGCTGAGCTAATAAGCTAACTGCAGGTAAGGGAAACCGCCTAACCTCTGAGTCGATATATATATGTATATCTATACAGTCGGTGATCCCGCCTCAATCATATCACATCCGATATAATATCTATGATCAGACATCCCAAGTCTAGAGTGCGGATCAAACATCAGAATATAGCTCGTACGTAATCCGTCGTACGGCATCCCCAAATCTGGGTACGGGTCAATATCACAATCATTATATTACTCGTCTAGTATTCTCTTCATCAAATATCATAATCCGGGTACTAACCTACGTCTAGTACAATGCTAATATCATCACTATAATCATGATCTGACTACTGATCGACAGTTTCGTATAAATCGATATCATCATCACATATCATCACAAGGAGTAAACATCGCCGAATGCGGCCTATCATAATTATCTTGTCATATCATATCATATCATATCTCGTAACATAATCACATGTCGATCATTTTATATTTATATCACTATGCACATGGCATCGTCATCCAAGACCCGCTATCATATCAGGACGTATCTCAAATACGAATCCTGCCAATCACCGATATCATAATCTCAGATCAAATATCATCGACTCCTCTCAATCCCAAGTATCATCTTCAAGTCCGTATGTGAACACATAGTCCCATACCTATGTGAACACATAACTATATAGAATCCCATAACCACATATGAAATAAGGATGTATGCAAGTATGTATGTGTGTATATGTATGTGTAATGCACCCACTACCCTAGGGTTTCGTGACACTAAATCATTCAACACACTAACGTCCATCCTAAACATCACCATTAATCCAAAATATCATATAATAATTGTCGGTGTGTATACGCATCCGTATACATCACCACGAACTGCGGGGGTGCTATACGCCATCCACCCGACTTCTCCCCGTAGATATAAATCTACTTACCTTGCTTATGTGTGCCGGTGCCGATGTCGCCATTTGTATCTCCAACGCCTCGACGCCACGTGGGGTACCTACAAGGATATCACACGCTAAAACACATGAAAATCACATCGGAAACCAAAATGGTGCACTCTACGCCCATAGGTAAAAACCTGTGGCCTCGCGTGCAAACACAGCCAATAACCCTCTGCCGTTGGCGTCCGAACGCCACCCGACAGAAACGAATCATCGAATACCAGAAATTCATGCTAAACAAGTCGTAAATCATGCGCCAACTCATGAAAATCAACCTAGATTCTACCCTGGTTGGAACCAGACAAAATTAGACATACCCAGGGTCAAGTTTACAGGTAAAAGGGCTGTGCACCAAAAATGAGGGGGTTTCCCCCTGCTCTGGCCGCAAATTGCGGCCAGGGGGAATTTATCTACGGCCGGGGACTTGAGGTGGGGGCTAGGGTTTTGGGTGTTAGTTCCTATCTTCCTGCATACCTCACTGCCAAGTCAATATTATTTTAGGGTATCTCGGGTTGTGGCAGTTTCCAGAAAGGTCACAAAATCGACAAAGTTGCTAATTTACACCGATTCTAAACTTTCAGGTGATATACTGGAATCTGGGTTAGATCTAGGGTAAAATGGTCTCAACAGCACCTAACTAGGCTATACTAACTATTACAACCAACACTTGGCCAAATCTCACTCAAATTCACTAAAACTAGCACTAGATCACAATATAACACTAAATTTCAGCTATAACCAGAACTTGGCAAAATAGGAGTTGGGTTGCAAGATTATACCTCAAGAAAATCCTAGAATGTAGGAGAAAAGAGGATGAAGGAAGGAGGGGTGTTGTGCTGCTGCTGGACTACTGGTGTTACTACTGATGTAGCTTCTGCAGCTGTGCTGAAGCTGATGCTGGATCTGCTGCTTGCAATTTCCTTTTGTTTTTCTTTTGCTGTTGCAGCAGCTGCTGGGGCTGTGGTTTTGTTGTGTTGTGTTGATGTAGTTGTGTTGGTGTTGGTGTGTGATGAAGTGTGAGGTTGTAGTATGATGATGGTGTGGAGTTGCTTTGAAATGAAGTTGCTGCTGCTGAGGCTGTTTTCACAGCAGTTGCTGATGCTGCTGATGCAAAAATTGGGGCTGATGGGTGTTAATATTGGCTGATGTAGCTGTTGTTCTGGTGGTTGAAAATGTGCTGATGTGAGTGTGTAGGTGTTCGGCTATGGTGTTAGGGGCTGGTGTGTGTGCTGATGTTATGATATTGAGGCTGATGTGTTGATATTGGGGGCTGTTGTTAGGATCGGTTTGGGCTGCTGATGCAGCTACTGCTGGTGTTTGAAGTGGTGTGATGTGTGAGAGTGAGAAGGAGAGATGTGAGGGAAAGTAAGAGATTTGAAATGAGATGGAACATGACCCATCCTAGAGCCACCTCTCTCTCACTCTTCTTAATGTTAGCACACACAAGCCATCAATTCCTCTCTCTACCCAAGGTCATCCCTAACCCTAATCACCCTTAACCAAAACCAAAACCCTAACTAACCCAATTAACCAAATTAACTTAACCAAAAGGTTAACCCATCATGGTTGGCTAAACATGGTTCACCCACCATGCTCATCTAAACATGGTAACCCTAGACTTAACCCAAGTTAACATGCACAAGTGTGTGCAGTCCAGATAAAATTCCGACAAAATATCCATAAAACCAGATAAAATATTTAAAAGCCATTTTGGTAAACCTTTTACCAAAACTCCATTTTAGAATTTTCCATAATTTTCTCCAGAATTTTCACTATTTATCGGTATTTAATTATACCGACTATTAAAATATTCATTAAAAATTAATATTAAATTATGAAAATTCCCAAAAATAATATCTTATTTTTTGAAATGTTACAATTACCCGAGTGAGAAAAAGAACCTTTTAGTGAGCTTATATTAGTTAATGCAATTTAATATATCAAATATATAATTATACATTAAATTATCGAATCAACACTTGATCCGATAATCCGGCTATTTCACAAATAATCGACTAATATAATCTTTATCAGTTCATCGAATCAACACTTGATCCGATGACCCGGCTATATCACATATACCTGACCGATATCTCATATCGTGAGAATCTAATACGGTATCGCATACACGTATTATTCTTGGTCCCGCACATATCATATATGTGCTCCTACTCCGTTTTGCCTGAGCCAGGAAACCTCTGTGTAGGACTCTAAAGAATCGTCAATACGCCGGCAGTAGGGGATGATCATATCAAGCACCCACAAGCTGCAAGCGGTCAACTAAACGTAACAGCCACCCAGGTATTGAGCACTCAGAAGATCAACAAGCAAGCCTGTACATTCTCCTGTGAATCCAGTCAGTAACACTCCCGTACAGTCCGGTCTCTTCGTCTGATATGTTGCATATCTCGCCTAGGGGTGGTAAACGTCAGACCCCAGTAGCTTGATAAGTCGTGTCAATACGAGGTCTATAACAGTTCGAGAAACTACTGATAAAACTTACCAGTAAATCTCAGCAACCCTGGCCAGGGATTTCGAGTTATAGCCAATCGAACACAACGCAACATCAACTCTTTATACCGGGAGAGACGAATCCCCTCCTATCGCTCATTGCCTCCATATGATTCGGGACTATACCCAAAAGCCACCTTTTTGCATTCCCTCTTGGACGTGGTATGATGGAAATCAAAGCACAGTGGGAATCACACAAGACTCTATGACGATCTCGGGTCTACAGACTAACCTGTACCAGTGTCACTAGAGAACTGCTATCTGACGTGAGGTATAATACCATCTGGGAGTTCTCGACGAGTCCGTCTAGTGTACCCAGTCTCTACTGAGCACCCGTACACCATCCTTGATGTCAAACACCGATGGATATGGGATCATCCATCGCCCATCATATGGGTCAAGATGCGTATACGCTAGTCTACTCTGGTGTATCGATGCCCTGTCTCGATACACCCTCGACTAGGAACATTTGAAGGATGTACTTGGCGACTAGTCTGTCCCCACTAGTATGATCCGCATCATAGTCCTGGTAGTCAAGTACTCATCCTAAGGGCTTTATCAACATATAACAAAGAGACAATCAGAGTACATGTTAAGATAAAGAGTAACCAGATAGCGTACTATCATGTCGAGCAAGAAAGTCCTCCCTATATATGTCCTAGCATCCACTACAATATACATCGTATGTACAGTAATGGCCTTTAGGGCATACATATAACTAACAATCTCCCACATGCACTAGGGCCATCTGTTGTGGTATCACATACCCAACAATTTGCTGAGGTTGAAGTATCTCATACTCAACCATCCCATAAAAGTCTCTACTGGGAAAAAGGCCTTTGTGAGTGGATCCGCGCTGTTGTCCTCTGTGTCTACTTTCCTAACCTCGATCTCCCTAGAGATCAACCATCTCCTTGATCAGGTGATACTGCCTATGAATTATATCTGGATTTCTGATGGGACGGGGGGTTCCTTGGCAAAAACCACAACTCCATTGTCACACAATGGTAGGAACGAAGTTCATCTCATGAACTTATATATATCCAGACTGCCTCTTTGGTAGCATCCTTGGTAACAATGTATCTTGCCTTAATCGTCTAGTAAGTCATGGTATCTAGCTTGGAACTCTTCCAACATACCGTCCCTCCACTGAGGGTAAAGACAATGCCTGCGACTGACATTCAGTCGTCCTTATCACTCTGGAACCTTTCCAGTGATTCTCCCCAGGATCGATTGATACCATCTCACTACAACTAGTGAGAATCCTAACATCCAATTAGATCTATCTCATAGATATAAAACCTAGGATTTATGAGGTATCACTTTGATCCTATATGGAGAATCCTTGTGATAAGCGGAGATTGACCGAGCGTAGCATAGGAAACTCCTTTCCTATCAAGAGTATGTCATCCACGTACTCTACGAGGATCACCACCATACTCTCTACTACCTTTTTGTATATACAAGGTTCATCTACCATTTTGATAAAGTCAAACTCTTTGACTACCACATCAAAACAGACGTTCCAACTCCGCGATGCCTACTTTATCACATAAAATATCTTGCACATGTTTCCGCTGCTCCCACTATCTACGAAGCCCTCTAGCTGTGTACTTATAGACGCTCTCTTCCAAATCAACATTTAGAAAAGTAGTCATGACACTCAACCGCCAGATATCGTAGTCATGGTATGTAGCCGTGGCAAGTAGGATCTGGATGGACTTAAGCATAGCTTTGAAAGTCTCAACAATTCCATATACACCAAGTAATATTCTCAAGATATACTTGCTCCTGATGGAGATTTAACCCTTCAGATAAAGTAACCAAAGTCCATACTTTGTTGATGTATTAGGATTCCATCTCAGATCGCTAAGCATCCAGCCATTCTTACAGAGTCCCACTCCTGATGGCCAGCTCGAAAATAGTTGGGTCATCATCTCATGATGCAATCCTCGCTCCCACTGTCATAGAGAAACCGAAGTATCTCTCAGGTGGGTGAGGAACCCTACTAGATCGGCGGAGAGGCTGAGGTTCGTTGGAAACTATTGAATCCTCCGGTTCTACCAAATCATCAGTTGCGGTTTGTATAGCTGGAACTTTTTCCAGTTCTACCGCATGACCACTAATTTCTTCACAAGAAATTCCCTTTCACAAAGGTGGCATGCTGAGAAACAAAACATCTTTTGTTCCTCGGTTAGGTAGAAGATATTCTCTTGCTAATGCTTGGGATATCCAACAAACTTCCACAGAACTGACCTTGCCTCGAGCTTGTCTGGATTATGCTTTTAGACATAGGCCGGACAACCCCAAATCTTAACTTTCTTAAGAGATGGGCTCTTACTATACCATATCACATACGGAGTGGTAGGCATCTGATTTGATTGGAACCCTATTCAATAGGTATGTAACTTCTCAAGTGCACTACCCCAAAAGAAAATAGGCAACTCAGTAGTACTCATCATAGAGCACACCATATCACATAGGGTGCGATTGCTCCGCCCCGATACACCGACGTGCTGAGGTGTATTCGGAGGAGTAATGCTGAGAGAGAATCTCATTCTCCTTTTAGAATTGTCACGACCCAAAGTTCGTCCCGTGACTGGCACCTAACCACGTAACGTCTACAGGCGTAACGCGACTAAGTAAGCCGAAACCCAGAAATCAAAACCATTAAATTTAGAGTGTTAAAACCTTTTTATAAAAACAGTTATAAATGTTTAGAAAACTTTAATTAATTTAGTAGAAATCCTTTTTAAGTTCTAGTGTTGTTTAATAATTTTGGCAACATTTCCTTTATAAAAAAATTGTCCCGAGAAGCAGGTAAAAGACAAGATGTAAGTAAAATGACATGTGAAATAAATAGAACATCACAATGATAGTGTACGACTGAGTAAAAAGGAAATGAAGATAGCAAGAAATATAAGACTGCATAAATAAAGTCGGCTCACCACGAGCTCGACACCAGAGTACAAAATAACATATGTCGTCCTCACAACTGTCTCTAAGTCAATACATGAAGGTAGATGGAGAGTACTAGATACATCAATATACAACTGAAAATAAACGGATACCGTACAAAACCCACCTACTAGCAAAGGGCTAACACGCCTCAGCAATGGTATCTGTGTCAAAAGATGCGGTAAACAGCCAGCCGCGACTACTCCAAAGGGCAGCCTGCATGCATTGTGGCACAACGGGGGTGATTTGCCAACTCGTGAGTAGTAGATAACGTATAAAGGTAATCGCGAGTATGCACGTGCTGCGATACTCTAACCTATGCCAACAGGTAACATCTATATGATGAACTGGATACTCAATATCATGCAACAAGTGCGATCTAATAACATCTCTAATAATGAGCAAGATATGTAATAATCAGGCATGGCAATATAATCTAACAACCCTATATATGATGAGCAGGGTACGCAATGATATGCAAGCATGTGTACTCGATCAGGTATGCTAGCTACAGGATGAGATGTCAAGTACTGAATGCTGAGTATGGAAAGAAATAATGTCTACACGGAATATCAACGTGGAAAAATAACCAGTGTCTATCTGTCACGACCCGCAGGGTACGGAACGTGACTGGCACTTAGGTTACGAAACGTCTCAAGACGTCCGTAAAATAAGTAAGCCAAAACCCAGAAACCAAAACCAAATAAGCAAAAGAGTGAAGAAAACCCAATCAATTGAAAGCGAGTTTATCAATAAGTCATGTAAAACCCTTTTTAAAAACAGTACCAATTTTTCCGAAAATTTCGGCAGAGTCTCCTTTGTAAATACTGGCCCCCAAAATGGGTACAACAAGAATATATATGAATCCAACAAAATAGGGCATCCCCAAGCGGGAGCTAGCTCTTCGCCATAAGGCGGTCACAAATCCCACGCAAAATAAAGCAACAACATGCGAAATAATCATAATGAAGCATAAGAAAAGCAGCATGTCGACTCAAGTGAGTTCGAACCCAAAATACAGCATAAAAGTCCACAAACCTCACAGTCTCATCTCTAGGTCAATATACAATAATACTGGTAGATACGGTAGATGGAGTGCACTAGATACAAAGAATGTACAAGGTGGTACAAAAATAATGATATAACCCACCTAAGAGCAAAACCTCGAGTCCAGGCAAAGGAGGCAAAAGAACAAGTGCGCCCGCCGCTACTGAACTGACGGAGCGGACCTGCAAAAGGCTGTGGCACAACGGGGGTGAGTTGCCAACTCGTGAGTAATAAATAACATCTACAAAGGCTATCGTATGCATGCACACAAGCATCCTAGCATCTAAAATACAGGTATGACTGGATGCACTAGCAGGTGTGTATACAACATCAGTGTACTAGCAGGTGTATGTATGCAACATGAATATCTGAGGTCTCGATAGGTATATATATAAGAAACATTTTATCTCTTTTTGTTTTTGAAACTCTTTTAAAATGCCAGCATAATACTCATTGAATCGACAACAATCTGTGTCCAGCAACGACACCTAAAAACTGTCTCAAATCTTATAAATCCATGTCATAGTGTCTCTGGCCTCAGCCATCCGGCTGACCCATCTCAATATCAATATCACATCCTCTCGCGGCCCCGGTCGGTATCCTCTGGATATCCGCCGTGCCCAATGAAGTCACCGGTAGGTAATCCGTCCCCTGCCAGGCTCATCGTCAGCACCACGAGCTTCTTGCCCCGGGGTACCCTACCGGGCCCACCATGTACCCGAGACGGTTCATCCAACTCCTCGAAACGGGTCTCGAAAACCACAGCAAACCCATGGTGGACGACACTTACATCACTAGAAAACCGCAATTTACATATTTTAAAAAATATAATAAGTTTAGAAATTTTGCGGCTTTTCCCCGAAATCCAGAAATATCATAAAATCTCAAGAAATCCTCATAAGTGCATATGTCAATGATAATGAATGCATATGGTATCAATAATCAAGTTGCGATGTGTGATTAATAGATTAGGCATGAACAAATAATATGATGAAGTACATGCACATGAATAGCAATCCTACGATTTCATTTTTAGGAATTAAAGGCAATAGCACAAGTTTAAGTATCAATTAGTAAAAGGTTTCAATTTAAAGGTTATCTAGTGTGGTGGCATGACAATTACCAGGGTGTGTGTGTAAACATGAATAGTGCTCGTGCTGCATATAAAAACCCTGGCAATGGTGCAGGTGTCCTATAACATGGTTTCGTATATGTATGTCAATATAGGGCATGAATGTAGCAAATAATCATACAAGTATTACACCCCTAATTACTAACATTACTAAGAATCTTTTAGGTTACTAAAACTATCGGGCGGCTTGCGCCATCCAAGGATAGTCCCCCGTAGATGTTACATCTACTCACCGGAATCCCTAGCTAGCTGTGTCCAATCACCGCTTTCCCCTTTTGTGCCGCGTCTGACGTCTCCGCGACCGAACCTGGAATTTACATCAATACCAAACATAAGGTTACATATCAAGAATGACGCAAAACCCAAACGAAAATACTAATGTTCACTAGCTAGGTACAACGTGTACAAGGTGCACGGAACACACGCGAAAATCGCAAAAACTGCAAAAATCGCCGATTTGGTCGCCCGGCAAAACTAAAACCCGACTACTCAAAAATCCGCACACACGCATCCTAAATGTCATAGGATACGCTAATATGTCATCAAGACATCGCAATTAATTCATCACAACATTTTAGTAAAAACTAGTAAGCTAGAAAAGCAATTTGGTGCAAACATCGACAATAGCGACAAAGTTATCACGGTCCAACACAACCATCCAATCCACACAACTAGTTAGCCACCAAAAACACAATTTTAACTTATTTACCATGCTACAAAACCCACATTCCATACACAACCTCTTCTTGATTTTGGTAATTTGCAAACTTAATGAAAATTCCACACAAGTTTAACATAGATTAGCTTAATATGAAGCCACTTAAGCAAAGTAACCATATAGATTGGTTAAGTAACAACTAGATTAATCAAAAATTTAATTAACTAAAACATGGCTTCAAGAAACCCTAGTTTAATTTTCAACCATAACCTTAAAAAAAACTTGGTTAGAACTAACACTAAATTAACCCTGCAACAATTTAACTTAAGAAACTTAATCAAAAGAATTTAATTAGCAAGAAATTATACCTCAACTAGAGATCTAGCAAGAATAATTTGCTTCAATTGATGGCCTCAAAGCATCATGATCCAAGCTATAAAACCCAAGGTGAAAGGAATAAGGAATGGGAATTAAGTTGTGAGGTTAAATTTTTGATTTTTGGAGCAATATTTTGATGAAATTTGAGAGAGAAAGAGAAGAGGAAATGGGGGGGATTTCCTGCAGATTTTCGGCCAGGAAAGAGGTGAGGGATAGGGGTGGGTGTTGTGGGAAAATTCCTAAGTCAACCCTCTCAAGTCAATACACCATACTTCCAAATACTATATTTTAATCAACTCTCAAAACAATCCATTTCCTCAGATGAATAAGGTCAAAGTGAGGCCAGAAATTTTCTGGACCAGATCATGGTGGGGATGGCCTAGGGCTGAGGGAAGAGAGAGAGGGGTTTTACAAAAGAAATTTTATGCAAAAAGACCCCCTACAAGTCAAAAATTGCAAGTTTAAGCTTAAATTCAAAAAAATTCGTTTCCTATAATAAAAATTAGTTAAAAATCAAAATAAAATACTAAAAATTTATGTTACAACTAGATTTTAATTAACATAATTTTAAGGATTAAAATTAGCCCGGAAAAATTTGTATTTATCGCTAATTTAATGTATTTTCTTACCGGCTTAAAATAATATTGAAAAATAGGGAAAATAGGGAAAATTTTTTAAACGACCAGAATTTCATAAGTAACTCATTAGCTACTAAAAACAAGCAATTACCTATCCATTTTAGGTATAATTAGCCCTAAACTGCAAAATAACAAGAAAAGACGGTTTTCGGAAAAATACCGAATTTTCACCGATTTTCAGGAAAATATCAAAACGACTTTTCAAGGCGTTACAATCTTCCCCCTTAAAGAAATTCGGTCCCCGAATTTAAAAAAAAAAAACTACGCGTAATTTCAAAGAGATGGGGATATTTCTTCCTCATCTCGCCCTCGGTCTCCCAGGTAACCTCCTCGCTGCTCGGGCTACGCCAAAGGATCTTGACGGTTGGTATAATATTCGATCTCAACTTCTTCACCTGCCGATCCAGGATGGCCACCGGCTGCTCTGCAAAAGAAAGGTCGCGCTCTAGCTGGACTGTCGGGTGCTGAATCGCATGCGAAGGGTCGTGAAGGTATTTGCGGAGCATCGAAACATGGAAGACGGGGTGAACATCGGGAAAGCTGGGTGGAAGAGCCAAACGATATGCAACAGTGCCAACCCGCTCGAGGATCTCGAAGGGGCCTACGAATCTAGGGCTAAGCTTCCCCTTTCGCCCAAAACGCATCACGCCCTTCATCGGAGAGACTCTTAGAAAAACATGGTCGCCAACTGCGAACTCTAATCTGCGACGGCGCCTGTCTGCATAGGATTTCTGTCTGCTCTGAGCTGCCCTCATCCGGTCTCGAATCAACTGTATCTTCGCTGTCGTCTCCTCAACAAGCTGCGGCCCCAAAATACTGCTCTCGCTGAGCTCTGTCCAACAGACGGGCGATCTGCATCTCCTCCCATACAATGCCTTGAAAGGTGCCATCTGAATAGTATCCTGGAAGCTGTTGTTGTAGGAGAACTCTACTAGAGGTAAATGACGATCCCAGCTACCGCCAAAGTCTAAAACGCACGCTCTGAGCATGTCCTCGAGAGTCTGAATGGTCCGCTCTGACTGTCCGTCGGTCTGCGGATGAAATGCTGTGCTGAAGCTCAAACGAGTGCCCAAAGCCTCCTGGAGTCTCTGCCATAGTCGGCTGGTAAACTGAGTGCCTCGATCTGACACGATACAAGTCGGTACACCATGTAGTCGCACGATCTCGTCAATATAGAGCTGAGCATACTGAGCGAAGCTGAAAGTGGTCTTCACTGGTAGGAAGTGAGCCGCTTTCGTCAATCTATCCACGATCACCCAGATGGAGTCGTACCCTCGACTGGTCCTGGGTAGACCCACAACGAAGTCCATCGAAATCTGCTCCCATTTCCACTCTGGAATGGGTAACGGCTGTAGCTCTCCTGCGGGCCTCTGGTGCTCGGCCTTGACTTGCTGACAAGTCAGGCATCTCGAAACGAACTCCGCAATGTCCCTCTTCATCCCGTCCCACCAGTAGGTCTCTCTCATATCATGGTACATCTTGGTGGAACCGGGGTGGACACTATACACTGATCGGTGTGCCTCCTCAAGAATGTCGCGCCGCAATCCATCAGCATCTGGTACGCACAGTCTAGATCCATAGCGTAAAATCCCCTGATCGTCAATCACGAACTCGGAAAATCTGCCCTGTCCCATCTGTGCCATGATCTCTGAGCAACGGTGGTCACTGCGCTGTGCCTCATATATACGGTCAAGCAACTGTGGGCGTGCACGAACATGCGCGAGCTGTCCCCCTGTCTGAGTGAACTCAAACTCAACTCGGCTGTCGCATAACATCTGCCAATCTGCTGACGACTGCCTCTGCACTGCGCGCAAAAAGGATAGACTACCCCCGGGTCTCCTACTCAACGCATCTGCCACCACATTCGCCTTGCCTGGGTGATATAAGATCTCGCAGTCGTAGTCTTTCACCAACTCCATCCAACGACGCTGTCTGAGGTTCAGGTCTCGCTGCTGAAATATGTACTTTAAGCTCTTGTGATCAGTGAATATGTGACACGACTCGCCGTATAGGTAATGTCGCCAAATCTTCAGTGCAAAGACCACTGCAGCCATCTCCAAATCATGAGTGGGGTAGTTCTGTTCATGCTTCTTCAACTGCCGAGAAGCATAAGCGATCACCCGGCCATGCTGCATCAATACGCATCCTAATCCCACTCGTGAAGCATCACAGTAGACCACAAATCCGCCTGATCCCGAAGGCAAAGATAATACCGGCGCCGTAGTCAAACAAGTCCGTAGCTGCTGAAAACTGCGCTCGCACTCCTCTGTCCAAACGAAAGGAACTCCCTTCCGGGTCAAACCGGTCAAAGGTGCAGCTATACGGGAGAAGTCCTGAACAAAACGCCTGTAGTAGCCTGCCAGGCCTAGAAAACTACAGATCTCAGTAACCGATGTAGGTCGGGGCCACTGCTGAACAGCCTCAATCTTCTTCGGGTCCACACAAATGCCGTCTCTCGTAACCACGTGACCCAAGAATCCGACGCTGTCCAGCCAGAATGCACACTTGGAGAACTTTGCGAACAGCTGATGCTCCCTCAGAGTCTGTAACGTAATCCGCAAGTGCTGCTCGTGCTCCTCTCTGCTCCGGGAGTACACCAAGATATCGTCGATAAACACGATGATGAACAAGTCAAGATACGGCCTGAATGTACGGTTCATCAAATCCATGAATGCTGCTGGGGCGTTGGTGAGTCCGAACGACATCACCAAAAACTCATAGTGGCCGTAGCGCGTGCGGAAAGCTGTCTTCGGTATATCCTCTTGTCGAACTCGCAGCTGATGGTATCCTGATCGCAAGTCGATCCTTGAAAAATACCCCACACCCTGAAGCTGGTCGAACAAATCATCAATGCGTGGCAACGGATATCTGTTCCGAACGGTAACTTTGTTCAGCTGGCGGTAGTCGATACATAAGCGCAAACTTCCATCCTTCTTCTTGACAAACAGGACCGGAGCACCCTACGGAGAAACACTCGGTCGAATAAGCCCCTTATCTAACAAATCCTGCAACTGATCCTTCATCTCTCGAAGCTCTGCCGGGGCCATCCGATAAGGCGGTATAGAAATAGGCCCCGAGCCGGGAATCAAATCAATGCAGAACTCAACGTCGCGCTCAGGTGGTAGCCCAGGTAGCTCATCAGGGAAAACATCAGGAAACTCACAAACAACCGAGACCCGGTCCAACGGGACCTCTGCAGCTCGAGTATCACAAATATACGCTAAGAATCCCTGACATCCCTTCCGCAAGAGCTGACCAGCGCGAAGAGACGAAATCAAGCTGGGAAGGGTGACGCTGCGGTCTCCCTGAATAACAAGGACTGGCTCTCCCGGAAAGCTAAATATGACTGCCTTCTCACGGCAGTCCACCGAAGCATAACAAGTGGCTAGCCAATCCATGCCCAGAAGCACATCAAAGTCCAATATATCGAGGAGAATCAAATCAACCGATGAATCCCTCTCCCCGATACGAACGGAACACAAACGAAAAACAAAACGAGCGACTAACGACTCGCCTACCGGAGTACTAACAACAAGCGGATGATCTAACGACGACGACTCACGGCCCAACATCGGTGCAAAGTGTGTAGAGACGTACGAATGTGTGGAACCTGGGTCAAATAACACCCGTGCGTCGAAAGAGCAAACTGGCAAGGTACCTGTCACAACGGCATTGGATGCCTGCGCATCCTGCGGTGTCAAAGCAAATACTCGGGCCTGTCCTCCACCGATAGCGGGCTGACCTCGACCTCGGCCTCTGCCTCCTCGTCCTCTCTGAACAGGACCGCCGCGTCCACAGCCTCTGGGTGCACCTAACTGGCGTGGAGCATCGCCGGTGGTAGGAAGTAGGGCTCTCTGAGGAGGGGGTGGTGATGGTGGTAGGGTCACATGCGGAACTGTCGCTGCTCCCTGTCGTCTCGCCGGACAGTCTCTGACAAGATGGTGCAGACTCCCGCACCCAAAACACCCTGGCGACGGCTGCTTCCCCTGGGGATAAGAACCATATAACTGTCCTCGTCCAAATCCTCTGCCAGGCCTATCTCTCGAAAAGAATCTGGCGCGCTGCCTCTGAGACGGTACATCGGTGCGAATCCTCTTCGGCCCAGAAACGGCCGAAGTCTGTGATATGCGTGCCTCCATCCGCAATGCCGTATCCATAGCAGCTGAATAAGTGTCGTAGTGCTGGGCGCCAATGGCAAGATATAGCTGGGCATCAAGTCCCTGTACGAACCTCTTCACCATCTTCTCCTCGGTATACACCAAATACTGAGCATATCGGGATAACTGTGTAAACTGGATGTCATACTCAGACACCGTCATCTCAGGTGTCTTGACTAAGGCCTCAAAGCTGCGAGCTCTGGCGTCACGAACGCTCTCTGGGAGGAAACGAGCTAGAAAGACCGCTGTAAACTCGGCCCACGTCATAGGCGGTAGACCTGCAGCTCGACCTCTCAAGACTGACTCCCACCATGTCTGCGCGAGACCCTCTAGTCGGAAACTCGCAAGCTCTACCCATCGATCATCCGAACATCTCAGCGAATGGCAGATCCTGGCTAAACTGTCAAGGAACGTCTGTGGGTCCTCCGCTGCCTCGGTGCCGGTGAATACTGGAGGTCTCAGCCTCATGAAATCCTGTAGCGAAACCGGAATGGCCACGGTGGTAGTAGTAGGAGCAGGTATCATGGTCGTCTGTGATGTAGTAGGTACGTCATCCGGCCTCGGTGTACGACTGGCTGCAACTAGGGATCCTACCATCTGACGTAGCTCCTGCATGCCTCCCATCATCTGTCGCAACTCCTCCATACCAGTCTCGAGCCTATCCATACGGCCTGGGGAAGGTGGATCGGTCTGTCCCTGCGGCATAGGCATACCACACTGCTCAGTCCTAGTCTCGGACGAGCCAGCTCAAATCTCGTCTCGGGCGGCAGCCCTCTGTGCCCTCGTAGCCTTCGGCGGCATAGTGGCTGTCACAGGAAAACGGATAGTAAGAACAGTGCAATAGGATCATAGGATGCACGGAATTGAAGAAGGAATTTTCAAGCAAGTATATCCTAAAGTCACTTAGGCGGAGTACCGTATCGCAAGTATGCCGCGGACATACACACGCTACGTTACCCTACTTAAGTCACTTACTCCATCTACCAAGGGTCATCCTACACTCAAAAAGGTAAAACCTATCGCTCTGATACCAACTTTGTCACGACCCGCAGGGTACGGAACGTGACTGGCACTTAGGTTACGAAACGTCTCAAGACGTCCGTAAAATAAGTAAGCAAAAACCCAGAAACCAAAACCAAATAAGCAAAAGAGTGAAGAAAACACAATCAATTGAAAGCGAGTTTATCAATAAGTCATGTAAAACCCTTTTTAAAAACAGTACCAATTTTTCCGAAAATTTCGGTAGAGTCTCCTTTGTAAATACTGGCCCCCAAAATGGGTACAACAAGAATATATATGAATCCAACAAAATAGGGCATCCCCAAGCGGGAGCTAGCTCTTCGCCATAAGGCGGTCACAAATCCCACGCAAAATAAAGCAACAACATGCGAAATAATCATAATGAAGCATAAGAAAAGCAGCATGTCGACTCAAGTGAGTTCGAACCCAAAATACAGCATAAAAGTCCACAAACCTCACAGTCTCATCTCTAGGTCAATATACAATAATACTGGTAGATACAGTAGATGGAGTGCACTAGATACAAAGAATGTACAAGGTGGTACAAAAATAATGATATAACCCACCTAAGAGCAAAACCTCGAGTCCAGGCAAAGGAAGCAAAAGAACAAGTGCGCCCGCCGCTACTGAACTGACGGAGCAGACCTGCAAAAGGCTCTGGCACAACTGGGGTGAGTTGCCAACTCGTGAGTAATAAATAACATCTGTAAAGGCTATCGTATGCATGCACACAAGCATCCTAGCATCTAAAACACATGTATGACTGGATGCACTAGCAGGTGTGTATACAACATCAGTGTACTAGCAGGTGTATGTATGCAACATGAATATCTGAGGTCTCGATAGGTATATATATAAGAAACATTTTATCTCTTTTTGTTTTTGAAACTCTTTTAAAATGCCAGCATAATACTCATTGAATCGACAACAATCTGTGTCCAGCAACGACACCTAAAAACTGTCTCAAATCTCATAAATCCATGTCATAGTGTCTCTGGCCTCAGCCATCCGGCTGACCCATCTCAATATCAATATCACATCCTCTCGCGGCCTCGGTCGGTATCCTCTGGATATCCGCCGTGCCCAATGAAGTCACCGGTAGGTAATCCGTCCCCTGCCAGGCTCATCGTCAGCACCACGAGCTTCTTGTCCCGGGGTACCCTACCGAGCCCACCATGTACCCGAGACGGTTCATCCAACTCCTCGAAACGGGTCTCGAAAACCACAGCAAACCATGGTGGACGACACTTACATCATTAGAAAACCGCAATTTACATATTTTAAAAAATATAATAAGTTTAGAAATTTTGCGGCTTTTCCCCGAAATCCAGAAATATCATAAAATCTCAAGAAATCCTCATAAGTGCATATGTCAATGATAATGAATGCATATGGTATCAATAATCAAGTTGCGATGTGTGATTAATAGATTAGGCATGAACAAATAATATGATGAAGTACATGCACATGAATAGCAATCCTACGATTTCATTTTTAGGAATTAAAGGCAATAGCACAAGTTTAAGTATCAATTAGTAAAAGGTTTCAATTTAAAGGTTATCTAGTGTGGTGGCATGGCAATTACCAGGGTGTGTGTGTAAACATGAATAGTGCTCGTGCTGCATATAAAAACCCTGGCAATGGTGCAGGTGTCCTATAACATGGTTTCGTATATGTATGTCAATATAGGGCATGAATGTAGCAAATAATCATACAAGTATTACACCCCTAATTACTAACATTACTAAGAATCTTTTAGGTTACTAAAACTATCGGGCGGCTTGCGCCATACAACGATAGTCCCCCGTAGATGTTACATCTACTCACCGGAATCCCTAGCTAGCTGTGTCCAATCACCGCTTTCCCCTTTCGTGCCGCGTCTGACGTCTCCGCGACCGAACCTGGAATTTACATCAATACCAAACATAAGGTTACATATCAAGAATGACGCAAAACCCAAACGAAAATACTAATGTTCACTAGCTAGGTACAACGTGCACAAGGTGCGCGGAACACACGCGAAAATCGCAAAAACTGCAAAAATCGCCGATTTGGTCGCCCGGCAAAACTAAAACCCGACTACTCAAAAATCCGCACACACGCATCCTAAATGTCATAGGATACGCTAATATGTCATCAAGACATCGCAATTAATTCATCACAACATTTTAGTAAAAACTAGTAAGCTAGAAAAGCAATTTGGTGCAAACATCGACAATAGCGACAAAGTTATCACGGTCCAACACAACCATCCAATCCACACAACTAGTTAGCCACCAAAAACACAATTTTAACTTATTTACCATGCTACAAAACCCACATTCCATACACAACCTCTTCTTGATTTTGGTAATTTGCAAACTTAATGAAAATTCCACACAAGTTTAACATAGATTAGCTTAATATGAAGCCACTTAAGCAAAGTAACCATATAGATTGGTTAAGTAACAACTAGATTAATCAAAAATTTAATTAACTAAAACATGGCTTCAAGAAACCCTAGTTTAATTTTCAACCATAACCTTAAAAAAAACTAGGTTAGAACTAACACTAAATTAATCCTACAACAATTTAACTTAAGAAACTTAATCAAAAGAATTTAATTAGCAAGAAATTATACCTCAACTAGAGATCTAGCAAGAATAATTTGCTTCAATTGATGGCCTCAAAGCATCATGATCCAAGCTATAAAACCCGAGGTGAAAGGAATAAGGAATGGGAATTAAGTTGTGAGGTTAAATTTTTGATTTTTGGAGCAATATTTTGATGAAATTTGAGAGAGAAAGAGAAGAGGAAATGGGGGGGATTTCCTGCAGATTTTCGGCCAGGAAAGAGGTGAGGGATGGGGGTGGGTGTTGTGGGAAAATTCCTAAGTCAACCCTCTCAAGTCAATACACCATACTTCCAAATACTATATTTTAATCAACTCTCAAAACAATCCATTTCCTCACATGAATAAGGTCAAAGTGAGGCCAGAAATTTTCTGGACCAGATCATGGTGGGGCTGGCCTAGGGCTGAGGGAAGAGAGAGAGGGGTTTTACAAAAGAAATTTTATGCAAAAAGACCCCCTACAAGTCAAAAATTGCAAGTTTAAGCTTAAATTCAAAAAATTTCGTTTCCTATAATAAAAATTAGTTAAAAATCAAAATAAAATACTAAAAATTTATGTTACAACTAGATTTTAATTAACATAATTTTAAGGATTAAAATTAGCCCGGAAAAATTTGTATTTATCGCTAATTTAATGTATTTTCTTACCGGCTTAAAATAATATTAAAAATTTGAAAAATAGGGAAAAAATTTTAAACGACCAGAATTTCATAAGTAACTCATTAGCTACTAAAAACAAGCAATTACCTATCCATTTTAGGTATAATTAGCCCTAAACTGCAAAATAACAAGAAAAGACGGTTTTCGGAAAAATACCGAATTTTCACCGATTTTCAGGAAAACATCAAAACGACTTTTCAAGGCGTTACACTATCAATACACCCAAATCCCAGTACAACTCAGGCGCCGTCATCCATATCGGCCCTCAAATCCTGTAATCTCCTAAAATCGTGAGTGCCCAACATCGGCACCCAAATATCAAGAAAACTCGTATCCAGCATCAACACGCAAAACCTCATATCTCGGGCATCCGTCAGTCCGGGTCAGCCCACGGGCTCTGTCTGCGGTATCGGCCCTCGGCCCCGGCAGTACGAGTCGTCCCGTATCCATCTCTCGACTCTGGTCAGTATCCTCCGGATAACCACCAGGTTTAACCAATCACCGGTAGGTAGTAGTCCCTCTGCCAGGCTCACCGTCTACTGCACAGCGATCCGTTCTTGCCCCGGGGTACCATACCGGGTCCACCATGTACCCGCAATCGGTCTCGTCCAGCTCCTCAACTCGAGTTCACATGTATCGCTCTAGCACCGAGAAAACACATGGTGGACGCACTGAAATATCATATCAGTGCGTGTTTTCTTAAAATAGTACTCCGGTTCCCAAATCCAGAAATCACATAAATCAATCTAATGCGTAAATCCATGTCATGCGTCGTATGACACTAAGAGTAAAAGAAAGGGAAAACCGCCCTTTTTAAAAGATCCAGTTTGGAAAATATCATATGTGGTCCCTTAGTTTTTAAATCAAGTCAGTATCATCCATGCATGTAACATATGAATATGAGTATATGTATGGATGTGCGAAAGGATAAGTATGCTAAGTGAATGTAGCAATGTACATGTGTACTAATGTGGACATATGATGTATATGTGTCCAAGTATGAATAGATGATATATGTGGCACAAGCATGAATATGTCATATATTTGTGCCAAGTATGAATATATGTGACGTATAGGGCACAAGTATGAACATATCAAGATATATATATATATATATATATATATATATATATGCACTATGACGAAATATAAGGGTACATGTGCACAGGTAGTGATATATCAATGAAGGTATGCACAACCGTACGTATATAGTGTACATGGTATGAATATAACATATGCTGATGTGTGGCAAATCATGGCAACGTCAGTAAAACGGAAACAATATAATATATAATTTCTAGCAATCCTATGCTGTGAGTGTCATGGCAATCACTAACGGTGTGAGTGTAGCATATAAATCATGCTCGTGCAACTTGTACCGTTAGTGACAGTGCAGTGTTCTATACTACCAGTTCTATATATAACAAAAGGTATGCTACTCTAGTATGTCTACATGAACACATAAAACTAAATATCCTATTACGCCCTGACGCTTAACGCCATACGGACGATTTTCTCGTAGATGTTAAATCTACTCACCTGGTCGCGTGCTAAGTATAGCCGGCCGCCTGCTTCCCTTTCCTGGCGGCGTCTGACGTACCCGCCTGCGAACCGGGAATTTACAGAGAATCCAAATATAATTAAAAATCTCGCAAAACGCGATATCAAAACAAAGCGAGAAACTCGCGTCGCGAATTAACGCGCGTGTGTGCGATACGCTGAAACGTGCGTGTATGTGCCTAACGCTTAACCCGACACGCCGCGATACGCTGAATCACAGAACCCACTCTCGTATCGCGCGTATCGCGCAAACTAAAAACACCAGAATACGATATACTGCCCAGATTTTACCCAGGTCAAAATATTACAAAACTATATATACCAGAGACCTACAAAATATAGCAGACACCTGTAGCAAAAACCCTAGGACCTATCTCCCTAGTCTGGCCGCAATTTGCTTCCAGAATGAATTTTCTGGCGGCCTGGGTTTGGGTTGGTGGGGTCGGGCTCTGGTGGTGTGGTCAGGACATCTCTAGTAGGCTACAATCCACTCAAATTCATTCTGAACTCACTGGGTCTAAAGCAGATTTTAAAAGCTAAGTTTTGCCCAAAAACGTCAAGTTTTGCACCAATTTGAAAACTCAGGGTATTTTTTTGTAATCTGGGGTTTTCCTAGGTTAACTTGGCCCTAACAATACCTAATTAGGATAGTCTAACTAACACTAACTTTGCTTAACACAAATTCACACAAATCACCGAAAACGTATAATTATTGCTAAAAGGATACGCGTGCGTGAAACTAAACGCGCGTGCACACGACACGTCGCGACGCGCGCGAACTCACCATAACCAACTTCGACGCGCTGTGTCGCGCAGCGCGCCACGGAACCACGCGGATCACGTGCGTGTCGTACAAGTTCTAAAAACATCGATAACTCGTTTATAGCTCCAGATTTTGCCTCTGGGCCAAACTTAAAAGGTTACAGATACCAAAACCCTAAGCTACCCAGAAGAACCCCACAGCCAAAAACCCAACGCCCCAACCCCAGATCTGGCCGCAATTTGCGGCCAGATGGAATAAACCGGCGGCCTCAACTTGGAGGTGGGTCCCCGTGCTCTGTGTGTGTGTGTCTGCTAATCTCACCATTCTATAGTTTCACCAATTTTATTTTGGGAGGTTCGGGTTAACAGCAGATCTAACAGAGGCTATAAAGTCGCTAAAATCGCTAATTTACGCCAAGTCGGACAAATCGGGTATTCCGATGAAATCTGGGATAAGTCTTGGGTAATCTGGTCCTAACAGTATCTAATAAGGCTACTCTAACCATCACAACCTTCACTTGGCTATATCTCACCCAAAATTGCTAAAACTAGCACTAAACTACATATTATGAACACTAACTACACTATCGACAATAACTTAGCAATAAGGAGTTGAGTTGAGGGGTTATACCTCTAGAGATCCTAGATGAAGGGGAAGAGAAGAAGGGGGAGGAAGTTGTGCTGCTGGATTGCTGCTGCTAAAGCTCTAAGTGCTCAATGTTTTGGCTGAATTGCTGATCTGCTCACTGCTGATGTTGTACCAAGCTGTTGCTGTTGCTATGTTTTGTTGTTTTATTTTGTGTTGCTTGTGTTGCAGTAGCAGCAGCAGTGGTTGTATTTGTGGCGTTGGGGTGGTGAAGTGTTGTGTTGGTGTAGTGTGGCTGGGCTTGTGTTGGTGTAGCTGCTGTTGCTGATATTAAACTGCTGTAGTATTTGAAGTTAGGCTGCTGCTGTTGTTTGCAATGATGTGGTTGTTGCTTGTTAGCAGAAGTTGGCTGATGATGTTATGTGTGTGAGTGTGAAAGGGAGAGATGTGAGAGATATGAGTGTTTGAGGGAGAAAAAGTTGTGAAGTGAAATATAATGTGACCTTACCTTAAGCCACCCCTCTCTCTCTCATTAAATGGTTACATGACAACCATCAAATCCCTTCTCATCTTAAACAAGTCAACCCTAATCCCTAATCACCCTTAATTAAAACTAATTAGCTCATAATCAACCCAATTATCTTAACCAAAGGCCTAACCCATCATGGTTGGCTAAACATGGTTAACCCACCATGCACACCTAAACTTGGTAACCCTAGGCTTAACCCTAGTTATCATGCACAAGTGTGTGCGGTCGTGATAAAATTCTACTAAAATAGCCATAAAACCAGATAAATTATTAGAAACCCGTTTTGGTAAAATTTTTATTAAAAATCACATATTAAGATATAATTAGTAACTAAACACATTCTCAGGTGTTACAAGAATAGTCTAGGAATTCCGTGCTCAAGTATTCTCCTCCTTGATCACATCAAAGGACATAATACTTTTACCCATTTTTGGTTCTCTACTTCTAACTTATATTATGTGATTAATCTAAAAAGTTTCGGACTTGTGTTTGAACAGGAACATATGTCTGAATCTTTAGAGATCATCAGTGAATGTAATGAAGTACAAAGAACCGGTCTTGGCATGTGTAGACAAGGGACCTTCATACATCAGCATGTATCAATCCCAAGAGTTCACTAACTCTTTCTCTGTTTCCAATAAACAGAGCTGTGGTCATCTTACCTTTGTGACATGACTGGCAAGTATTACAAGATGTAAATCCAAACTAATTTAAATATGCATCTTTATGTAACTTCAGCTAGTCGGGTCACATTGATATGACCTAGTCTATAATACCTCAAGAAGGATCCATTCATTTCTGAACTCTTCCTCCTGTGTGTGTTCTGTATACCAAGAACTGTAATTTGATTTAGAACGTCTATGCTTTTAGATAACGTGCCTGAACCGATCAACTCTTGATGTAGGAAATGTTCAAAATATTATCCAACTATACAAAATTATATCCTTCTTTATTAATAAAGAGACTGATATGATGTTGTATATCAGGTTCGGTATCTAATAACATTCGTTCAGAATCAATGTATTCTGATAATACAGGGTGATCACTGCCAACAGATTTGGCTGCAATACATGCATCATTTCCAACTCATGAAACTTATCACCCGTTCTCAGTTCTCTACCTATCTGTAGCCTATGTAACAAATTACATTTGCGGGATCCTGATCCGGTATCTCATACCCAGGACGTAAAGGATACAGAGAAACAGTTCTCGGTAATGAACACACCCGAAGAAGATGCATTAGCATGCACTTTCTTCGTTTGGGTGGCACGGGAAATCTGGTATTCCCCAATTTCCTGCTCTGTCTTATAACAATTATAAGTTGGAGCGGGACCAACGTTCCCTAGCGCAGTATAACAAGCGGGTTCGGTCAATACATCCGTATTATTATCTTGATTAAGGCGTGACATAGTCGCAACCAGGAGAGAGAGAGAAGAAAACACTCAGCGTATACTCTTGCAAGATTAGATTGGTTATTAATATATCTAATCAGGATGGCTCACACTGTTTTAGTCAAATCTTCCTTCAAACCCTAAAAGGAAAGAATAGCCAGGATTAATTACACCCTATAAGTTCTCCAATCTTTCAGCCAGGCCAGTGCCAGTAGTTTGAGGGAGGTTCCCCGTGCTATCGCACGGATCTAATTAAAATAAACCTCATTTTCCTAAGGGCATAACCCCGTTAACACCTTTCTAGACACCTACTTGATCGGCTAATTGTAATGTGTAAAACTTTTCCAAGAGTAACTCTTACTCGCAGCGGGTATCGGGATCCAACTATCTCATAGAAGGTATACAATCTCATTGCAAATTTCAATACTTGAAATTCCCAATAATATTTTACCCCTAGTGTCTTATGACCTCGACGGAGGCCAAACTACCCATATTCCGCTAGTCAAGTTCAACCCGTCATTTCCTGATTGAATTAAACCCACCCGCACGACCCTTGACGAAGGCCAAACTACGCCGTACGAATACCCTAATCCAATCGCATCGTATGCTAATAGATAAGCACTAGTTAGCTACCGTACACTACGCCTTGACAGAGGCCAAACTACCGCAGCACGAATACTAAGTAGCACTTATCTGAAATGACGGAGGGCTACGACAGGTTTTTAAGAAAACCCTTTGCTTAATGAACTTGATATCGTTGTAGAATCAAGTGATTTTGAATGGAATGTTTTTGAGGCCTTTTCTAGTTTTGCTAAAGAGGTCACTCCCGGTGAAGGGATCTCGGCTTTTTCCTCATCGAATAAGGTGCAGGATATTTCAAAAATATCACTATGCAAAGCAAAAACTATATAAGCAATCAAAAGACAAACCGAGTTTGTAGCATCTTCTAGTATCGCTAAAGAGGTCACTCCCGGTGAAGGGATCTCGGCTCTTTCCTTATCGAATAAGGTGCTGGATGTTCTACAAGGAACACCGCTATGCAAAGCAAGAACTAGAGCTACCAGTTTTTAAACAAGTTTCTACAACATCTTTAGGTTTCTTTTATTTCGTTAATCTCATTAATGAAGTCCCATTTTATTATGCTTCACAAGGATCACATTTGAAACGAAATCTGCAATATAACATATATCTCATATATAAAATATAAACATTCGTCTCCGGCAGTAATATGATCTCATCACAGAACATTGCAGCAGAAGAAACATATATGAAATATTGGATATATTTGGAGGTCCGTGTTTTAATATGAGCCTGTATAAAACACGGATTCCACGATCGTGATGAATAGCCAAACCCACATCCCTAGACCCCTACGAGAGCGGCAAGCAACACTGCCAATTCTAGGGTTAGGAGATCCGGTCTCGACTCCTCGAGATGGTCTCCCACTGGACCCTAGAACCCGGTTACTTGTGCTCCCCGCCTTGGGTCTACCTAATGCGGAAAAGTAAATAATATACAATGGTGACATCATCCTCAGCCCGGAAGTGCCCCAATAAAAGAATATTACATACAAATGAATTTTACATGAATGAAAAAAAACTCTCATCTCACATAAAACCCCCGGCTATTCAGAACACGATGATCCAATATAACACATCACAGCAACACATAATATCTCATATCATCAACGTAAGTAAATATGCGTACCCCAATTGTCGTTGATGTATAGCAACGAAACCGTCGATACACCACATATTACACTTACGGTCGCAGAAAAGAAAGTGTAAAACTACAACAGTTGGAATTCGCAACCTCCTTAGACATCGCATGCCTAACCAAATGAATTCCTTAGACATCACATGCCTAACAATTATAAACCCCGCATTTTAGTCTCATTATCGAAAACACTTTTCAATATCTAGTCGGGCAATTCAACAAGATTCCCGACATCCTGATCGAATGCTCGAACTTTAGTAGACGGCCGCACCCCCGATGCCGTCGACGAAGTGCACTAAGGCGGAACACCGCTGCCGCGAGCACCCGAACGGATGCTTTTGACGATGGGGTTCTCCTACAGTCACTTGGTCGGGGCTATGGGGCATGGCTGTCTATTAAGTTTACCCGGCGAGTATCCGCGTGCACTACGTGATTGCGACGGACTTTTGATCACATCAAAATCCCGTGGCAACCGATCATCTGAGACTAAACTGCTATGTTTATAACATTCAAATTAGTTATCTCATAACTACTTGTGGATTCCAAATATTGTATCACATTCCAGATAAATAGACAATGTTAAACTTTCCGATCGAATGATCAAACACCCAAGTTTTCCCAAATGGCTCAACACTTGAGCAGAGTTTAAAAGCATCCATCACATGCCACAGTACCAATGGTCCAACCATAGAAGGGTCAAACCAACACCTCACATGTGGCAACGCCGTACTGCCCCAAACCCTAAGGTTTAGAGGCGGTTCAAGACGGTCACATAATCGAGTTAAGGTTTGTGTTCTTCTAGAGGGTCCACCGCGTTACTTGCACGACTTAGAACATTTTTTAATAAAGGAAAAATCCAACACTTGGAAATTTTCCGGCAGGGGGAAAAGTGAGTTATTGATATCCGTTCGAACTTTTTAACACGTTCTAAAATTACCCGGAAAAAGTTAAACGAAGTTAAACATTCCGATCGAATCAAAGAGTTCCTAATACAACCCAAAAAACTCAACACTAGTATAATTAAAAATTCTCAAAAGCATCAGGAAGTGCCTACGGATGTTACTGTGCCAAAAGAAAACCATAATGTTACTGTTTGGCCGCGGAACCGCTGCGCAAGCCATGGTACGGCCGCGGTTCCGCGGCGCTTTAATGGTATTGGTGGCTCGTTTTACACAGTAATTCTTGTATTTCCCTGCTGATTTTTTTGAGTATTTTTAAAGCAGAAAAAATCAACTTTTGAAAAAATTTCCAGAAACTAGGGTTTTACGGGTATTCGGAGTTCGATCGGACTTTAAACTTCGTCTAGACTTCGCCTAAAGCTCTAGCTTGGCTCTGATACCACTGTAGGGTTACTAGGCACTCTCACAAGGGTCTATAAGGCATCAACCATACCCGATTTAAAATTTAGACGTGCCGAACAACCCTAACCAAGATCTTTAAACTAGAGATTAGGCGAAACAAAGCATGTTAACAACTTTACATCTAAGAGATAGGGATTACAACCTTTGTAGTCCGTTACTTCACTTCTAAAGTTCCGTGTTGTGGTCCCTTCGCTGCAATCATCAAGTTCCCGAACTCTAGAGAGGCTCTACGAAGAGAAAGATGCAAGCTTGCTTCCGATCTTCGATAACAAAGATGATCTACCTTGAAGTTTCTTTAACACAAGCTCTAACTCACATATGAAGTGAACACCCTAAGCTAAATGGCTAGGATAGATTAGGATGATGAATTAGGATTTTAGCTCTCATTTGTTTTCTTAATCTCACTCATAATCATCACAAGAGCAAAAGCTAGAAAGCTTTTCTCCAAGGAAGAAGAAGAAGAATATGAATCAATAATCCTTTTGTGATGAATAATGAAATGTTAATATGATTACAAATGTAACCATGGTCAAGGATGATAAGGCTAACCCATGTAGAGATTTAACCTAGGGTGAATGGTTTAGGTTGAGTTAGAAATATCTAGCAAAATATCAAGTATAATATCTTTTGCTAGAAACAAAGTAAAACCTTCTAGAAGTATCAAGAAAGAACTAACCCAAATCAAACCCTAACCTTATTTAATCTTCACTAAACATGTTGCATTAGTAATCATATCATGTTACAATATTATATATCACATATACAATATTTATTGTAACAAAATAAAATAATACAGTTAACATATATCGCATATATATCAATGTATTACCCGAGTGAGAAAAAGAATCTTTTAGTGGGCTTATATTAATTAATGCAATTTAATTTATCAAATATATAATTTTACATTAAATTATCGAATCAACACTTGATCCGATAATCCGGCTATTTCACAAATAACCGACTAATATAATCTGTATCAGTTCATCGAATCAACACTTGATCCGATGACCCGGCTATATCACATATACCCGGCCGATATCTCATATCGTGAGAATCTAATACGGTATCACATACACGTATTATTCTCGGTCCCGCACATATCATATATGTGCTCCTACTCCGTTTTTCCTGAGCCAGGAAACCTCTGTCTAGGACTCTAAAGAATCGTCAATATGCCGGCAGTAGGTGATGATCATATCAAACACCCACAAGCTGCAAGCGGTCAGCTAAACGTAACAGCCACCTAGGTATTGAGCAATCAGAAGATCAACAAGCAAGCCTGTACTTTCTCCTGTGAATCTAATCAGTAACACTCCCGTACAGTCCGGTCTCTTTGTCTGATATGTTGTATATCTCGCCTGGGGGTGGTAAACGTCAGACCTCAGTAAGTTGATAAGTCGTGTCGATACGAGGTCTATAACAGTTCGAGAAACTACTGATAACACTTACCAATAAATCTCAGCAACCCTGGACAGGGATTTCCAGTTATAGCCAATCGAACACAGCGCAATATCAACTCCCTATACCGGGAGAGATGAATCCCCTCCTATCGCTCATTGCCTCCAAGTGATTCGGGACTGTACCCAAAAGCCACCTTTTTAAACGCCCTCTTGGACGTGGTATGATGGAAATCAATGCACAGTGGGAATCACATAAGACTCTATGACGATTTCGGGTCAACAGACTAACCTGTACCAGTGTCACCAGAGAACTGCCATCTGACGTGAGGTATAATACCATCTGGGAGTTCTCGGTGAGTCCGTCCAGTGTACCCAGTCTCTACTGAGCACCCGTACACCATCCTTGATGTCAAACACCGATGGATATGGGATCATCCATCGCCCATCATATGGGTCAAGATGCGTATACGCTAGTCTACTCTGGTGTATCGATGCCCTGTCTCGATACACCCTCGACTAGGAACATTTGAAGGATGTACTTGGCGACTACTCTGTCCCAACTAGTATGATCCGTATCATAGTCCTAGTAGTCAAGTACTCATCCTAAGGACTTTATCAACATGTAACAAAGAGACAATCAGAGTATATGTTAAGATAAAGAGTAACCGGATAGCGTACTATCATATCGAGCAAGAAAGTCCTCCCTATATTTGTCCTAGAATCCACTACGTTATACATCATATGTACAGTAATGGCCTCTACGGCATACATATAACTAACACTTCAACCCCCAAAACTCCATGAAAAATACCTCAAAACCCAAATCCCATTTCATTAAAAAGATGCATGAGCTCACTAGCTACCCCATGGACCAAGAAAAATCAAATTTTGGACACTTGGGGCAACTGAAGAAAATTCTTGAGTTGCCAAATGAGGTATTTTCTGAACTTTTAGCTTAGTATTTCCATTACTTTTCCCCCCATGTTAGATTAGAACCGATATTGTGTGGTTTGGGTTAACTTTGAAAATTCTAGTTAGGGTTTATGGAAATTGAGAGTTGTGATGTGAAATTGAGCTCAGTAGAGACCACACCAACCCCCAAGTGCTAGAATTCAGGCCTAAACCAGAGACTAGAACCCCGGAATACGGATTTAGAAAAGCCGATATCGAAAAATTATGGATTCTGTGAGGGTTAAATGAAATCTGCTATCACTCGGAGACTTTGAAAATTATTTTGCAAACACAGAGAGACATGCAGGCACCTAGGAAGCTACCACCAAAACCCTAGCCCCTATCTCCCAATTCTGGCAGCAGATTTAATCCATACGGCCATAAATTGCAGCCTGGGTCCCACCATTTTGATCGGTGTTGGTTCTGTAGCTTTATCTCATGTAAAATAGACCCTTGGCATATGCAAAATTGACCAATTTGACCTAGGATGAAATCTGGGACCTTTTTCCTGAGTTGTTGTTTTGATTCGGGTTTCGTTTTGCGTATTTTAAATTCTGGATTTGCGTATTTTTGTTTTACCTCGATCACTTGACGTTCGTACGACGATATCGAAGGTTGTTTGATGGTTTTCAAAGCGTAGTCCATAGGTTCTAACCTATAGGCCTTAGTGTGTCGTTTTGATTTTCCAATGTGATTTTAATGTGCATTGCGATTGTGTTATCTTTGTAGGTACCTTCACGAGGGCTTCATATGGCGAAGAAGATGAAGGCGACATCGACACCGACATGCAGGATGCAGGTGAATAGATTATATATATGGGGGAAGTCGAGTGGATGGCGTATAGAACCCCCGCAGTTCGATATTTAGTATACTAGATATATACTATATTTATATATATGATAGCGTTTTGTGTGACATGGATATTCTAGATGTGATTAGGTGTACTATGGATTGATTAGTGTTTAGAAGTAAACTAGTATAGTTTCCTAGTTGCGAACCCTAGAATAGGTTTACACCTCCACACACACACATGCTTGATTGTTATACTATTACCTGGATGATGAGGATAGTGTATGATATTTAGAGATGAGTCGATGAGATTGGGCATAGTGTCATGAGATCGGTGATATAATGTGATTCGTATTTGGGATACGACATAAGATTTTAGCGGGCCTTTGGACGTGTGTTTCACACACGCATTTATATTTATTTAGATGGTATCGGTTTGTACTAGACTTAGATCAGTACCCCAGATCATGAGATATGATGATAAAGATACCAGATAATTGATGAGATGAATGTGATATTGATCCGTACCCAGCTTTTGGGATGCCGTACGATGATTTACCGTACGAGCTTTATATTGATGATAGATCTGCACTCATGACTCGAGGATGTCATATGATATTGTATCGTACGCGGTACCTTTGAGGCGGGATCACCGACTATTATATATAAATATATATATATATATCGACTCAGATTTAGGTGGTTTCCATACCCCTCCCGATTGACTTGTTAGTTAAATCTGTGGTTTGCTTAGTAGATGTTAGGCTAGGCCGATGTCATGCCTATTTCAAAAACTAACGAATCGGGAGTATTTTAAAGACAGGCAAAGGGATTCTACGGTTATTTTCAAAAGACGCATCTTTTCTTAAAAACACCGTAGCCCTTAATTTCCTAAAAACCCGGATTCGTCTTCTTTCAAACGGCAAAACAGTATGACATAGATACATTGATGTAGATACTGCACTGTGGTGTTTATTACTCATTTGCCGCATATTCTTGCTTTTCGCATCGCATTGCATGTTTAAATCTGTTCATTGTTATATTAAAACCATGCTGTTAGGACACCAGCATCATTATCGATGATGTATATATTCCACGTACACCTGCTTGCCGGCTCACATACTGCATCATCGATAATTGCTATGTCACTACATTGTAGGACTGTTGCATTCAGGGTATGACCCCTTGCATGGCATACTTGTGTACTTACATATTGTACACTCATACTTGTGCACATACCTATTGTACACTCATACTTGTGCACTTAAATATTGTACACTCATACTTGTGCACTTACATATTATACACTCATACTTGTGCACTTACATACTGTACACTCATACTTGTGCACCTACATACTGTACACTCACACTTGTGTACACACATATTGTACACTCATACTTGTGCACATACTTATTGTACACTCATACTTGTGCACTTACATTGTACACTCATACTTGTGCACATACCTATTGTACACTCATACTTGTGCATCTACATATTGTACACTCATACTTGTGCACATACCTATTGTACACTCATACTCGTGTACATATATATTATGCACTCCTACTTGTGCACATACCTATGGTACACACATATTTGCACATACATAGATGATTTTGGCTTGATTAGAAACTTGGGAACCGCAAGATACTTTTAAAACTGATTCATTTCAAAGAGCGGTCTTCCCTCGCTATGTGCATATTACTGTTTTATATCACATGATATACTGATATGCTAACATTTCTTTTATATGTCGCATACATCATGCTTTATGATTATACGCATTGAGATATGTTGTTTCCATGATATTTCTGGATTTGGGAACCGTGGGTATTTCAAAAGAGGATGTATTTTTTAAAAACTCGGTTACCCTTGATATGATATTTCAGTGCGTCCACCATGTGTTTTCTCGATTCTGAGAGCGACATGTGAAACCCGATTCGAGGAGAGGTAGGCACCGTCTGTGGGTACATGGTGGACCCGGTGAGGTACCCCGGGGCAAGAAGACTCGTATATGTTAGACGGTGAGCCTGGTAGGGGAGTACTATCTACCAGTGATTGTGTTTGAGCTCGACGGATATCTGGAGGATACCGACCGGAGTTGAGAGATGAGACAGGCCGATCCAGACCGACGGAGCCCGTGGGTCGATCCGGACCGACGGAGCCCTATGTATATGAGGATTTACGTGACGATGCTAGGCACAGGTTTCATGATGTTTTCGAGTGTCGATGCTTGACACTCAGATTCCATGATTTGATATGTCGCGAGCGACACATGTTGATTCACATCCTCATACTTCCATGCATATGCTTTATGATATTTACATGCATGATGCTTATTGTCATTGGGTGACACGTGGATGATTTCCACATACATATAGTTGACATTGATGATATTGATCAATAGTTGGGTGATATCCATATACATATAGTTGACATTGATGACATTGATCACATAGTTAGATGATATCCACATATTCATAGACTTCATGATATTGTCGACATTGATCATACCTCATATTTATGATATGTTGTTACCTGAGGCACTGACACGAGCACATGGGATTACACTTACGTATAGATGTTTACCCTTTCCACCTTATCATGCTTCAGACTTATTCATTTGAGGTTTATATATATATATATATCTGATCGTATTGACCTAAGATTGTGTCATACATACGATTTCTGCTCTGTGATGTTTTCTATTCACGAGTTGGCAACTCACTCCCGTTGTGCCACAGTTCTTGCAGGTTTTGCCGTACAGGTTTCATTGCGGCTTCTCTGGCACACTGCTTCCTTCTGGGTGATTGCTTTGGTAGGTGGGTTCACTCGCATCGTGACCACCCTTGTATTTATTTTATTCAGTTGTATCTAGTAATTCCATCAACCAAACATGTATATTGTTTCAGACTTAGAAAACCAGTTTTGTATTATTTCGACCTTAGAGTCGCGTGTTGTAGTATTATGGGTTTCATGCTGATTTTGAGTTTTCCCCTTTGGCTTGTATATTATACTGCTTGCATGGTTGTGACCGTCGATTGACGAAGAGCTAGCTCCCGCTTGGGGATGCCTTTTATCATTGTATATATATTATTCATGTTGTACCCCGTTTGGGGCCAGTATTTACAAAGGAAACTCTGCCGAAATTTTCAGAAAAGACTATAGATTTAAAAATGCATATTCGGTTTACTTATTTAAAAACCTTGTTTTTAAAACATGTTTGCTTCACTTCTTAAAACTATTTTCCTTCATTTATTATTTAAAATGGTTTTAGATTTCTGGGCTTTTGGCTTACTTGAATTAGATGGGGTCCTATAGACTTCATATGATTCAAGGGCCAGTCACGGGCTATTTCGGGTCATGACACCTAATTTTTCTCAGTCGCTGCAATAAATTACAGATATGAGATCCTGATCCGGTATCTACTACCCAGGAGGTAGGACTGACCGAAAAGCAGTTCTCAACTACAAGAACACCGGAAGGAGATGCAATAGTATGCTTCTTCTTCGATGGGGTCATCAAGGAATTCAAACAATCCTCTTTCCCTTGCTCACACTCATGACTGTTGTCATAAGTTAGAGCCGAGAAGATGTTCCCCAGCCCCGAATAAGAATTCGGATCGGTCAAGCGATACATTTTATTATCTTGATTAGGGCGTGAAATGGTTGCTACCTGGAGAGAAAGAAAAGAAACACTCAGCGTGTACTCTTGTACGATTAGATTGGTTATTAATTTATCTAACCAGGACGGCTCCCACTGTTTCCTCAAATTCTTCTTCAAACCCTAAAAGAAGAACTAGTCATAATTTAATCGCACGTCACAATACTTTCTTAACCTTTCAGCCAGGCCGGTGTTGGTACTTCGAGGGAGGTTTTCCAACGCTTTCACGAAGTTCCTTAATTATATAATCTCTTTTCCCTGGAGGCGTAGCCCCGCTAACACCGTTCTAGACACCTACTTGGTTTATATCATTGATTGTTTAAGTGACATAATCTCCCAAGAGTAATCCTACTCATCAGTAGGATCGGGATCCAACTATTATTGTGTGATGCACTAGATGGAATCCACTCTAGTCACCATACTCCAGAAGGTATGATGAATCTGCAAGTTTCCTGTATGTTTGAAACTCCCGATGTGGTTTTTTCCCCTAGCGGTTTATGACCCTGACTAGGTCAACATATCATAAGCCGCTAGTCAAGTTAACCCATCATTATCCAAGATTAACTTAGACCCATCCGTATATACCCTTGACTAGGTCAAAGTGGTATACGGCTGTCCTTAATAATCGCAATACCTGCAACAAACAAGCATTACTCAGCTACCGAACACTACGTCTTGACTAGGTCAAAATACGCAGCACGAATACTAAGCAGCACTCGTGAGAAATGACGGAGGGCTACGGCTGGGTTTTTGGCGAAAAACCCGTTAACGTAATGAACTTGATATCGTTGAAGGAACCTGAGTGGTTTTACAAATATATAATGACAAAAACTTTTGCTAAAGAGGTCACTCCCTGTGAAGTGATCTCGGCTCTTTCCTCGTCGTATGAAGTACAGGATATTCCAAACTGAATACCACGATTCAAAGCAAAAATAATCGACTATAGTGAAGTTATTACATTGACGCAAACTTTTACTCAAGGGGTCACTCCTGATGAAGGGATCTCGGCCCTTGCCTCGTCGAATGAGGTGATGGATATTCATAACCGAATACCACTGTGCAAAGCAAAAGAGAATGTTTGTAATGTCAGTTTTTAAAACTTGGTTCCAACAACATCTTTTAGGTTTATTATCTTGCATTACTCAAAATTAATGTGGTCCCATCATTTTAATCCAATCATACCAGAAAAGAACGAAAATACAATGTACGTATATGCCATCCGCATTCGCCACTAGGCCCCGTCATCACCCGTTAGGTTACTTAACTAACGACAGAGCGAGGGCTGGACTAGTGCGGGTGCAAAATATATACATCTACTAGTATATATATAAGTATATATAACATTCATCCCAGGCATGATAATAAGCAACATCACAGAATCACAGTCAACAATACAGAATGGTGGATAATCTTGGAGCCCCGGGTTTCATTTGAGCCGCAAATAAAACCCGACGTTCCCGGTCGTGTGGATAGCCTGTGCAATGAAAACCTGGGCCCCTACGAGCGCGGCAAGTTACCCGCCAATCCTGGAAGTGAGGCGGCCCCTTTCAACAAAGTGAATGGGCCACCCACCACTTCACGGAATCCGATAACTTAGGCGCCCCTCCATGAGTCATCCTATAACCCCAACGAGTGTAGCGAATAACCCGCCAATTCTAGAATGAAGCCCCCTCCGTCTCAAAGCCATGAGATGCGAGCTTGTTGCTTTCTAGAACCTGGCTATTCGTGCACCCCACCGCGGGGCAATCCTAGTACAAAAAAAGAAAATAATATGTACAAATGGTGACATCGACCTCAACCCGGTCGTGCCCCAAAATAATATACAACCCGGCAAAGACGGCAGTCCACTTGTCGGACGCTCGCCCCGCAATATCAAATATTAAAATGAATATAAATTGTACTACTAACATTGCACCAGTTGCTATCCACCAGGACTATCTAACCACAATATCTGCACAATCACAGAAACATCAACGTGAATGTCACGTTCGCAAATCCATCTAAAGAACACATAGCAGATAGACGGGTTTACCGATCAAATGACATTCACGGTCGCAGATGCTAATCTAAGTACTGATAACAAAATATGTATTTTAAAATTTCGATCGACTAAACTTTTCCAAGTGGGCCCCAAGTTCTAATCCAGTACTGAAACAAATCTGGGCCAAAAATAAACATCCCCAAAACCATAATTCTAACAACTAGAGCAACTGTAGAAATTTGGAGCAGTGAAGCCAAATTTTGGCCGCGGAACCGCCGCAAACATGCTTGTTGCGCGGCGCTTCCGCGGTGGAATTATGGCTTCATGCTCTCAAATTTCTTGAGCTACTCTAGAAAACCCTGCATGAATTTCTGATACACTGAAAATGATTTTTAGACCACTTTAAAAATTCAACAAAAACTGTAAAATCGGAATTGCGGTTTTGAAAATTTCGGCCGATCGTTATTCTAAACACGTTAAAACAATCTAGTATAGGTTTTATGGGGTGGGTCTGATACCATGAAGGGTTACACTAGCGCCTCGACCAACTTCCGAGGCCAAATGCGGAACAAAAATTTATAGCGATACGAAAACTTGGCGCTAGAATAAACCTAAACCGGATCTTTACCATAAACCTAGTTAGCTATTAGGGTTCTATCTACTATGATAGAAAGTATACCAAGAGGCTCAAGTCCTTCGGGTCTTCACTCCACTCCTTTGGTGTGCTCTTTGTAGTGTCCATGATCAAGCTTGAACTTCGGCCTCCTCGCGTCAATGATGATCCACCCGAGAGCTCCAACCTTGAGCTAAACCTCTAACTTGAGGCAACTAGAATACTTTGCTTGCTAATCTAAGTAGACTAAAGAGAGTAGAGTGTGATTTGGAGTAGCTTAGCCTCACTAAACCCTTGATTCTCAACTCATAAGACATTAGGGTTTTGAGAGGAAGAAGAAGAGAGCAAGCTTAGGAGAGAGAATGTATTTGTGATAATAATATTAAAAAATGGAATGGCTAATATATATATGACCATTTGTCATGGCATGAAAATATCTCACCAAAATATCTAGGTCAAAAATATCTTCACAAAATATCTATGGTCAATAAGTCAACCCAAGTCAAATGGTCAACCAAGTAGCCATGCCAAATACAATTATCATTTATCAAAAATAACAAAGTCTTGTCTTTTTCTCATATTTGTTTTGACTAAGTCAATGGTCAAAACCCTAATGAGATGTCTCCTTCTTTACCCCCTCTCATCCGTATATACATACCCGCATCCGTGTTTCGATAAACACGAATACAATGAGATGAAGCTAATCCAACAATCAAATACTAGGATCCGGCTTAAACCAAAGCCCCCTAGTATTTTCCGCTTGAACACCACACGCGCACAAGTGAACGTATGTGATCGAACCCTGTCGTAAAACCATACGACCTCTACTCATTTCGCCCGAAGCTGAGAAACTTCTGGGTGGGACTCTAAAGGCTCGATAGTACTCTGGCAGTGGGTTTAACCATAAGCACGTTAGCAGCACTAGCTGTACGTAACGGCTACCAAGGTACCTGTCGAAAAAGAAGGCCGACGAGCAAACTTGTCCGAACTCCTACTGAGCCTATCTGTGACAATATCTGTACAATCCGGTCTTTTCGTCAAAGAGTATCACATACCGGGTCTAGGGGGTGGTGAACGTCAGACCCTAATAACCTGATAAGTCGCGCCGATGTAGCTCAGGACCAATCCGGGAAACTACTGATCAACCTATCAGTAAATCCCAACTGCCTTGGCCAAGGTCTTATAGTCCTGACCAATCGATCACTACGCGATATCAACTCCCAATACCGGGAGAGACGAATCCCCAACAATTGCTCACTGCCTCCATGTGGCTCGGGACTGTATCCAACCAAAACCTGTTTGCACGACTCAGTAGAGCCGTGGTAGGGTAGTGATCAAAGCTCAGTAGGAACTCACACGAGACAAATGCCGATCTCGGGTCCAAAGACTAACCTGTACACATGTCACTTGAGAACTTCCATCTAACGATGGGTATAGTACCATCTGGAAGTTCTCGGCGAATCCGTCCAGTGTACTCATACCCAGTGAGCACCTGTATACGATCTTAGGTGCATCAGACTAATGGCTGCGGGACCAACCATCCCTCGACGGGGTTAGAAACGTATACACTAGTCTACTCTGGAGTATCAATGCCCAGTCTTGATACTCACGCGACTAAGGACCATTTAAGGATGTGCTTATGGACTACCCTGCTCCTACAAATATGATCGCCATCACAACGCAGGTAGTCAAGTAAGATCCTAGGGGCTTTATCAACATGTAACCGCAATATGTAATAACGAGTATGACATATGCCATGTTAAGATAAAGACGAACCATAATAGTATACTACCGTAGCGAGTCTTCATCAGTATGTGCGAGCTAGATATAACAACAATAGAAATAAATACACATATCCTGACAATGACAAGTCAAATAATATACTATAAAACTGAGCAAGATTGTCCTGTACATACATATCCCTAACATCCATATAAATACATATACAATACTAGCCTCTAGGGCATATATATCCAACAAGAAAGTTAACCCTCGTCATAGCCCGGGATAACCAGCAAACTGCCATTATAGAAACGTGCCTTGAGTTATCCAGAGTCTGGTTTTAAGCATAAGCCGGACAACTCCATATACCTTAACATCGTTAAGATATGAACCATTCTATATACAATATAGAAACAGAGGCACTAATTTAATTGGAACCAGATTCAAATCATATAGTTGTCTCCAGTGCATGTCAACTAAATAGAAGGAGGCCGATCATCATTACTCAACTAGGAGTGCATACAAATATGAGTAACCTGAAAGAGAAGCAAGTTCTCAAAACCATTACTATTAACTGAATACCAAACACAAGTATCTACATCTTCGATCATCTCGAAGAATCCTAATACTTGCAACACATGGTTCTCTACTTTATTCTTGTACTTATAACTTCTCAAAACTTGGATCTTGTATTTCTGCGAAATACTTGTCTAAAACTGGAGAAGTCACAAGTAAACAGAATATAGTACGAGCACCAACCCCTTGTCCTAATGGACACTGGACAATATACAATATTTTGTATAAGTCCCCTGAGTTGAATAACTCAAACCCTGTGTGTCGTAAGTTTAAAACTGTACTATGGTTAAGAAGAATTACACCGTTGTTTAATACTCCTTACCCAATCATCAACTGATATAGGTAAATGTCATGGACATAATTTCAAAAGGTTATATCTCACTTTATAAAATAAACGTACAGATATATCAGTTTGAAATTGGTGCATAACAACGGATATTTAAAACCAAATATTTGTCATCAGGAGAAACCCCTGGTGATTTCCTCAAATATCACCAATTACAATGAATTCCAATATAATCACCTAATTCCCAATAACTCACTCCCACCCATCATCTGTAAAACCATACAGATGTGAGAATCAAACCTGGTAAATACCTACCCTGGAGTGAGGATCTAATTGGGAAATCAGTTTTCAATTAACAACCCATAGTGAAACTGAAACATGAAAATGTTTCGATGGGGTAGCCGGGTATTCCTAGTAACGCCTGTTCCATTATCCAGATTCATGATTGTAACCGTATATTTACATGCCATCTCTCCAATCCCTTTATTTGTCTTTACATATTACCTTCTGTACACCGTACTAAGGCTAAATGATTTTCTTCTTTCCTTACCTTTTAGCACTAGCCTATGCTTTGGAAGAAGACTATCTAATAAACGTAATATGTGTACTCTCCTAATCCTAGGAGCACTCACAATCTGAGAGAAGGTAAAGATAAAAGACAACCGAATAATTCTTATTCTATTTCTCCTGATCCAGAATCCATCCTTGAACCGGAATAAGTTCCTTCGAGTTTGTATGTAACTATATGATGGATTATCCAATAAATGTGGATCTTCGTAGTGATACGGGGTGTTCTGGAGAAATATAAAGGTGAAGTAGGAGTGGCTATGATATACGCGGTTTGGTCATGAATGATAGCAGTTGCAATTTACTTTGCCCTCTTTCTAATCCCTTTATTTGTCTTTACTTATTACCTTCTGTACACCACACTTAAGCTAATTGGTTTTCTTCCTTCTCCACCTTTCGGCACCTGCTTATGGTTTGGAAGAAAACTATCTAATAAGCGTAATAGGTGTACTCTCTCCATATCCTAGGAGCCCTTACAACCTGAGAGAAGGTAAAAGGAAAAGACAACTGAATAGTCCTATTCAATTTCTCCCGAACCGGAAACCATCCTCGAATCTGAAACAAGTTTCTTCGGGTTTGTATGTAACTATACGATGGTCATATCCTATAAATGTGGATCTTCGTAGTGATACGGAATGTTCCAGAGAAATTCAAAGGGTAAAAGTAGGAGTGGTGATGAAGTATGCAACTTTGACAATCCAAAAGCCAGTGTGTTTTATGAAAGTTCGGTTAACATGGTTTATGAGTTCTAGTCTAGGGTCGGGACATGGTCGCTGCCAAAGAGAGAGAGAAAAGAAACACTCAGCGGGCACTCTAACCTAGATTAGAATGGTTAATCACTTTATCTAATCAGGATGTCTCTCACCGTATTCTCAAATTCTCCTCCAAACCCAAAGCAAGAATTAGTCGGGATCATCTAAAATCACCCGAGGAGTAAACCAACTCTTCAGCGAAAATCGGGATCCAACTATCATCGCATGATAACCTGATGGAATCCACTCAAGTTATCACACTCTAGAAGGTACGCGCATGTCTAGCAAGTTTCCCGTATGTTTGAAACTCCCGATGTGATTTTTACCCTATGCTCTTATGACCTTGACTACGGCCAACAAATCATAAGTCATATGTCAAGTTCTACCCGTCATTGTCCAGTTTAATTTGAACCCACCCGTACTCATCCTTGACTAAGGCCAATAAGGTTGTATGACTGTCCCAAACCAACGCATCTATCTATGCAACAGAAAAGTAACAAAGAGCTACCATACACTATGCTTTGACTAAGGCCAACAAACATAGCATGAATACTAGGTGCTACTCATCTGAAATGACGGAGGGCTACGACCGATTTTTGGCGAAAAACCTTTAATGTAATGAACTTGATATCGTTGAAGGAACCGGATAGCTTTTTACAAATATATAGTGGCGAAAACCTTTGCTAAAGAGGTCATTCCCGGTGAAGGGATCTCGGCTCTTTCCTCATGGAATGAGGTGCAGGATATTCCAACTGAATATCACGACGCAAAGCAAAAAAGTAATCGACTATAGTGAAATTATTACCCTGATGCAAACTTCTGTCCAAGAGGTCACTCCTGGTGAAGGGATCTCGGCTCTTGCCTCGTCGAATGAGGTGTTGGATAATCATAACCGAATACCGCTGTGCAAAACAAAAGAAAACGTCTTTGTAATAACAGCTTTTGAAAATTGTTCCAACAACATCGAATAGGTCTATTTTTCTTGCATTGATCAGAATCAATGCAGTCCCATCAATTAATCACACCAAAAAAGAACGAAAATATGATATACGTATATGCTATCAGCATTCGCCACTTGGCCCCGTCATCACCCGTTAGGTTACTTAACTAATGACAGAGCGAGGGCTGGACTAGCACGGTGTAAAACATATACAACATCTACTAGAATATATTTAACAATATATAATAATCGCTCCAGACATGATATATACAACATCACAGATAAGCGATAAGCATCACAGAACAATACAAATAATTTAGGAGCCCCGGATTTCCTTTCAGCCGCGAGTGAAACCCGACGTTCCCCTGGTCGTGTGGATAGCCTGTGCAATGAAAACCTAGACCCCTACGAGCGCGGCAAGTTACCCTCCAAATCCAAAAGTGAGGCAGCCCTTTTCATCAAAGTGAATGGGCCACCCGGCACTTCACGGAATCCAGTAACTCGAGCACCCCTCCTTGGGTCAACCTGTACCCCCTACGAGTGCGACGAATAGCCCGCCAATTCTAGAGTGAGGCCCCCTCCGTCTCAACACCATGAGATGCAGGCCTGTTTCCCTCTAGAACCCGGCTATCCGTGCACTCCATCGTGGGGTAATCCTAGTACAGAAAAAAAAAATGTACAACGGTGACATCGACCTCAACCCAGTCGTGCCCCAAATAAATAACATACAACAAGGCAGTGACGGCAGTCCACATGTCGGACGCTCGCCCTGCGATATCAAATGTATAAATAAAACTAAACTGTACTATCATTGCACCCAAGCTATCCACCACGACGATTCCATAGCAACCACAGCACAACACCGAACATCAACGTGAATGTCACGTTCGCAAACCCATCTAAAAGAACTATAGCAATTAGACAAGTTGTACCACTCTAATGATATTCACGGTCGTAGATAGTAATGCATGTACTGTAAAACTTTAAACAGTGTTAGAAATATCGAGTTCGAAACATCCCAAATAGCCCCAAACAACTAGATAAAACCATATCCAAACTGGGCTAAGCAAGCAATACCACTGAACTAATATTCCAGAGACTAGACCGCATCACAAAAATCAAGTCCTAACCCCTTCACAAAACCGTCCAGGCCGGAATTTTCATTCATGTGGCCGTGTCAAGTAAGGTGGAAGTGGCTTGTATTTGGGGTGCAGTCTAGTTGTCATACAGGTAGTCTTCTGTAGTAGCTTAAATATTTTTAGAAGACTAAACAAAATTCGACAGAGAATGGAATACAAGTCGGTATTGTTTCGGAGTTGTTTCGGTTTCGATACTTTAACATCGTCTAAACAAACTAGTATGAGGTTAATGGCTTGGCTCTGATACCATGTTGCGTTACGCCAGCGCTCCGGCCATCAATCCGTGGGCAAATGCGGAACAAAAACTTTTAGAACCCGGTGCTAACGGAACCCGATCTTCGGATCATACCATTAACCCTACACTAGCTGTATGAAAGGAGTTTAGATAGGTTATACCAAACGATCTGTATCCTTCGGTCTTCAACCTCTGTCCCAACCTCCTCACAGCTTCCTTGATCATGTTTGATCTCCGGTCTCCCCTCATCGAAGAAGATCCACGTCGAGCGTTAGTAATGTTGGCTATAGTGCCCTCAAGGCAATTATCATAGTCGCAGGTAGGTGATTATGATGATTGAGGGAGGACCTATACCGGTAGAATAGTCTTACTCGAGATAATAGTATGCTATCTGATTTGTCTTTATCATCATGTACATGTAAGTGCACGGCGGCGCCCCGGTCGTCAAACCGACGGCCAAACGCGGAAACGGTGATAAACTTTAATTTTGCGGACTTAGCAAACCGGCACCACCGCGCACTAAACCCCGGATCGTGCCATTAAACTATATCTAGCTAACTACAAGATGAGAAGAGATGTATACCATACGATCCGAGTCCTCCGGTCTTCATCTCCACTCCGATCTCCTCGCGGGATCTCCGTCCATCTCCTCCTCGTCGGAAAGGGCACCACGAAGCCGGGTACTTTTACGGGCTCCCACCTCAATACCGAGGCAACTCGCGCATGAAGCCGGCAAATCGACATGCTCAAGATATGCTGTAGGAAGTGTAGTGTAGAATCATAGTCTCTTTTGGGGTTTGGTTGCCATTTGTGGATGATGGAGGAAACAAGACAAGAAAAATGGTGCTTGCATTTTTCTTAACATGAAATGAGATCAATCAAATGAAACACTCTCAAGGATGAAGATGAAACTCTCTTCTTCTCTTTTCTTTCTCTCTTTCTTTTTCTCAACCATGAACAAAAACCTCTCATCAAGTGAGAAAATGAAAATGGTGGAGCAAAAACAATATGATAACAAGAGGAAGGTGAGTGTAGGATGCAAAAAGTGGTGACCACAACCTAAAACATAATCATCACTAAATCAACATCAAACCTCTTTTCATTTCTAATCTCATAAAGCAAAGAAAAGAAAGAAAAAGGATCTCATCATGAAAAGCCATCATGATGCCACCAATATGCAAGATACCCCCTCCACAAATGTTATTTGCACAATTGCAAATAACACCCTCCATCTGAAAAGTCCGGCCGGGAAAGAACAAAGGAAAACCGGCCGGAACGGAATGCAAACTGGCAACTCCAGAAAACTGGTCCCGTAATAAATTACAGGAAAACCCCCATACTGTGCATACACACCCGCATCTGTATTCCGTCCGGATACAAATGCAATGAGACAAAATCTACACTGTACTATACTAGGATCCGGCTTAAACCAAAGCCGGCTAGTAATATCCGTCCGATCCTGATCCGTGCAATACCGCACGTATCTGATCGAACGCTGCCATATAACTATACGGCCACTAGTACAAAACCGTCCGATCCTGATCCGTGCAATACCGCACGCATCTGATCGGACCCTGCCATATCTCCATACGGCCTCTACAGCGTTTCGCCCGAAAGCTTGAGTAACTGAAAGTGTGGTGGACTCTAAAGACTCGTCAATACAATGGCTGTGGATTTAACCACTAGCACGTCAGAGGTATAAGCCAATACGTGACGGGCCACCAGCTATTGACTAAAAGGGATGTCGATGAGCGAACTCATCCTGACACCCTACTGAGCCTGTCAGTGACAATATCCGTGCAGTCCGGTCCGTTCGTCTATGAGTATCGCATGGCGGGCCTAGGGGGTTGGTAAAAGTCAGACCCCCAAAAGCGGTACAAGTCGTGTCGGAGTGTAGCCCAGAACACCCTGAGATACTACTGGAATACCTACCAGTAAATCTCCTTGCCTTGGCCAAGGACTTTGTGTAATGGCTCTCCTAGACACAGCACGACCTCACCCCCAATACCGGGAGAGACGAACCCCTGAAGATACGCTCACTGCCTCCATGTGGCTCGGGACTGTACCCAACTAAAACCTGTTTGCACGACTCCTTTGAGCCGTGGTAGGGTAGTAATCAAAGTACAGTGGGAACTCACACGAGACAAATGACGACCCCCAGGTCGATGAACTAACCTGCACACATGTCACCAGGGAACTGCCATCTGACGTCTGGTATATGACCAACTAGCATGTTCCCGGCGAGTCCTGTCCGGTGTACTCATAACCCAATGAGCACCTGTATACATCTTAGGTGATCCAACTGACACCAGTGGCTTGTGAGACCGGCCACCGCCCCTCGTCGGGGTCTCGACTGTATACACTAGTCTACTAATGGAGTATCGATTCCCGGTCTCGAAACTCCCACGACTAGGGACCTTTTAAGGATATGCTTGTAGACCCCCAGCTCCCACTTATATGATCGCCCTCATACTGCTGGTGGTCAAGCAAGAATCCTAGGGGCTCTATCAACGTGTAATAGCGACGTGTCATGTCACCTAAAACAGTACACGATGATAAAGGTAAACCAGATAGCATACTATCATCTCGAGTAAGACTGTCCTACCGGGATAGGTCCTCCCTCAATCATTACAATCACGTACCTGTGACCTAATAATTGACTCTGAGGGCACTATCTCCAACAATCTCCCACTTGCACTCAAGGCTAATTATTGCGATGTCGCATACTCACAGCCCGTGTGATACCGAACATCCAACTCCTCTACTAGTCAGTCTCACAAAGCTCGTTTGCGGAACTATTGCGTTCGAGGAATAGCCTCAGTGAGCGGATCCGCTTTGTTGTTTCTTTCTATGTCTCTCTATATCTCAAGTTCGCGGAGAAAGCCATCTCCCGAAATGAGCAATACATGTCTTAGAACGTGTCTGGATGTCTGATGGGACCTAGCTCATAAATGAACTCCAAATCCAAACTTCTTAGACTGTATCGTCAACTGAACTTAATCAGTATCCTGCGCCATGCCACCCTCAGTATTGCCTTGGACCACCTGTCCAAAATACTGCCCCTCGTCAGAAGGAAAAATATAACTCTGACAACCTCCTTGTCGTCTATGTCACCTTGGAAGCCTGGAATGATAACTGTCTCCCACATGAGGCTGTCGTTATCATATCCCTAGAACATCTACTTATGTTCTAAAACTGCTTCCTACCGTTTCTCCAGGATTGGATTAATGTCAACTTATTGCATCTAGTGCAAGAACAACATCTGGTGTGGTACTTGACATCTCATGATTGACTCAATTGCCTAAGCAAGTGATCTGCCAATCATGCACGTCCCTCTCCCCTTTAGTCTGTAAGACACCTTTGGAGATGGTGACTCCATTACCTGCAGGTACACTACCATGCCAGGAGTCGTCCATCCTAAATACTCTTAGAATGCTGTCAAGTACCCTGATTGGGAAACCACCCAAATCTTGATCTAAAACCATAGATCCAGTAACCAGTATGTCAGATATAAAATCCATTTCCTTTGTGGAGAAACCACTGTGTGACGACCAAAGTATAACCGATCGTAGTGTAGGAGTTTCCTTTCCTACTCTGTGTATGTCATCCAAATACCAGGATATCACACCCTACTACCTTCTCAACAGATCCATCCCCTATTCTGATGAAGTCAAACCCTTGACTGTCACGTCAGAAATAGATGATCTATCTCCGCTACATCTGCTTTAGTCTATAAATAGACATAAGCTACCTGTCCACCAATGCTTCCGCTGCTCCCACTGACTACGACAACCCTCTGGCAGAGTCATATACACGTGCACTTCTAAAACTAGTTTAGAACGACGCTATACTCATCCTCCCGCCGGGTCTCGCAGCCTGGAACAACAGCAATGGCAATTGTGGGTAAACAAGAACTTCCCTGTCACCGTCCTTGAGGCTACCGGAGTACCTCTCAGGTGCCTGAAGTTACCCACCTTATCTGCGGAGTGGCCAATGGAATGTCAATCCAGATTGAATCTTTAGGTTCCTTATCAAATCTTCAGTAATCGTTTGTGGTTCTGGAATCACTTCCAGTTCTACCATACTCCCACTACTGTTTTCTGAAAAATCCATTTTTAATAAAACTGTGGCGAGTCTAGAACAATATTGCTATTGTTCATCCAGATGGTAGAAAATCAACCCGCGTCATAGCCTGGGTCAACCCACAAACAGCCATTACAGAAACGTGCCTTGAGTTGTCCAGTGTCTGGTTTTAAGCATAAGCCAGACAACTCCCCGTACCTTAACAATGTTAAGATATGAACTGTACTATATCCAATATAGAAACAGAGGCACTGATTTAATTTAACCAGATTCAAATCATGCAGCTATCCCCAGTGCATGTCAACTAAATGGAAGGAGGCCGATCAGCGTTACTCAACTTAGGAATACTTCCAATTATGAGTAACCTGAAAGAGAAGCAAGATCTCTTAATCATTACTATCAACTGAATACCATACACAAGTATCTACATCTTCGATCTCTTTGAAGAATCCCGATACTTGCTATACCTGGTTCTCTACTCTATTCAAATACCAATAACTTCTCCAAATTCGGACCCTGTGTTTCCACGAAACACCTGTCTAAAAACTAGAGAAGTCATAAGTAAACCGAATATAGTACGAGGACCAACCCCTCTGTCCTGATGGACCCTGGACAACATACAATACTCTGTATAAGTCCCTTGAGTCTAATAACTCATTCACTGTGTGTCGTAGGTTGAAAACTGTACTTATGGTTAAGAAGAATTACACCGCTGTTTAATGCTCCTTACCTAACCATCCACTGATATAGGTAAATGTCGTAGACATAATTTCAGAAAGGTATATCTCACTCTATGAAAATAGACGTACAGATATATCAATTTGAAATTGGTGCATAACAGCGGATATTCAAAACCAAATATTTGCCGACCGGCAAACAGCCCAGGTGATCTCCTCAAATATCACCGATTACAACGAATCCCGATATAATGAGGATGATCACCCAATTCCCAATAACCTACTCCCACTCATCATCTATAAAACCATACAGATGTGAGAATCAAACCTGGTAAATACATACCCTGGAGCAAGTATCTAATCGGGAAATCAGTTTTCCATTAACAGTACACAGTGGAACTGAAACATTGAAATATTTCGATGGGGTATCCTGGTATTCCTAGTAATGCCTCTTCCATCATCCAGATTCACAACTATAACCGTATAATTCTTTGCCACCTCTCCATATCCCTTCATATGTCTTTAGTCTTTACCTTCTGCACACCCCTTTAGGCCAATTGGTTTTCTTCCTTCCCTACCGTTCGGCACTAGCCTATGGTTTGGAAGAAGACTATCCAAAAAGCATAAAGGGTGTACTGTCCTAATCCTAGGAGCACTCGCAACGCGAGAGAAGGTGAAGATAAAAGACATCTGAATGTACTTTATTCCTATTTCTCCTGAACCAGGATCCATCCCCGAACTGGAACAAGTTCCTTTCGAGTTCGTATATAACCATACGATGGATTATCCAATAAAATGGGATCTTCGTAGTGATACGGAGTGTCCTGGAGAAATACAAAGGTGATTTAGGATTGGCGAAGAAATACTTGGTTCGGTCGTGAATAGCAGTCGCAATTTACTTTGCCCTCTTACTAATCCCTTGCTTTGTCTGAACTTAATACCTTCTGTACACCGTTTAGGCTAATTGGCTTTCTTCATTCCCTACCGGTCGGCACCAGCCTATGGTTTGGAAGAAGACTATCCAATTTGCGCAATAGGTGTACTACTCCTAAACCAAGGAGTACTCGCAACCTGAGAGAGGGTGAAAAGAAAAGACAACTGAATAATCCTATCCGTTTTCTCCAGAACCAGAAACCATCCTCGAATTCCTTCGAGTTCGTATCTAACCATACGATGGTTTTGTCCAATGGAAGTGGACGTTCGTAGTAATACGGGGTGTCCTGGAGAAAAGGGTAAAAGTAGGAGTGGCAATGAGGTTCGCAACTCAGACAATCCAAAAGCCAGTGTTAAGTAGGTTCGGTCAACTTGGTCACTGAGTCATGGTCTAGGGTCGGGTCAATGGTCGCTGCCAAAGAGAGAGAGAGAAAAGAAACACTCAGCGTGCACTCTAACCTAGATTAGAATGGTTACCAATTTATCTAATCTGGAAACCTCCCACTGTACCTCAAATTCTCCTCCAAACCTGAAAGAAGAATTAGTCGGGGTCACCCGAGGAGTAAACCAACTCATCAGTGGGAATCGGGATCCAACTCTCATCGCATGACAACGTGACGGAATCCGCTCACGGTATCACACTCCAGAAGGTATGCGCATATCTGGCAAGTTTTAGTACTTTTGAAACTCCCGATGTGATTTCTGCCCCATGCTCTTATGACCTTGACGAAGGTCAACAAATCATAAGTCACATGTCAAGTTCTACCCGTCATTATCCAGGGTTAATCTGAATCCACCCGTACAAGCCCTTGACGAAGGTCAACAAGGCTATACGACTGTCCCAAACCAACGCATCTATCTATGCAGCAGAAAGGTAACAAGCAGCTACCATACACTATGCCTTGACGAAGGTCAACAAACATAGCATGAATACTACGTGCTACCCGTCTGAAACGACGGAGGGCTACGAATGGTTTCTGGCGAAAACCTTTAACGTAATGAACTTGATATCGTTGAAGGAACGGATAGCTTTTTGAAAATATAGTGATGAAAACCGTTGCTAAAGAGGTCACTCCCGGTGAAGGGATCTCGGCTCTTTCCCCGTAGAATGGGGTGCAGGATATTCCAAATGAATACCACGGTGCAAAGCAAAAGTAATCGGCTATAGTGAAGTCATTGCCCTGACGCAAACTTTTTGTCCAAGGGGTCACTCCCGGTGAAGGGATCTCGGCCCTTGCCTCGTCGACTGAGGAGCAGGATATTCCAATGAATACCATGATGCAAAACCAAAGTAAACGTCCTTGCAATAACAGCTTTTTGAAAAAGTGTTCCAACAACATCAGATTAGGTTTGTTTTTAACTTGCATTGATCCGAATCAATGCAGTCCCATCAATTGATCACACCAAAAAGAACGAAAATATACTGACGTACGTATATGCCATCCGCATTCGCCACTGGGTCCCGTCATCACTCGTTAGGTTAGCTTACTAACGACAGAGCGGGGACTGGACTAGCGCGGATGAAAAACATATACAACATCTACTAATATATATACCAATATATTATATTTCGCTCAAGGCGTGAAAGAAATGCAACATCACAGAAATGTACAGCATCACAGAAACAATACAGATATCTGGGATCCCCGGGTTTCACAGAGCCACTACTGAAACCCGACGTTCCCCTGGTCTTGTGGATAGCCTGCGCAATGAAATCCTAGACCCCTACGGGCGCGGCAAGTCACCCGCCAAAACCTGAAGCGAGGCAGCCCCCTTCAGCTCCGTGAATGGACCACCCAGCACTCCACGGAATCCGGCAACTTGGGCACCCCTCCTGGGTCAACCTGTACCCCCTACGAGTGCGGCGAATAGCCCGCCAATCCTAGAGTGAAGCCCCCTCCGTCCCAATGCCATGAGATGCGGGCTTGTTGCCCTCCAGAACCCGGCTATCCGTGCACCCCACCGCGGGGTAATCCTAGTACAGAAAGTAAAATATACATACAACGGGTACATCGACCGCAACCAGGTCGTGCCCCAAAATAATAATACAATCAGGCAGTGACGGCAGTCCACATGTCGGACGCTCGCCCCGCAATATCAAATGTACATAATACAACCACAACTGTACTAGTATTGCATCCAGGTTATCCCCACGACCGATCCGCAACAACACAGCAAATACATAGAACATCAACGTGAAAGTCACGTTCGCAAATCCGTCTAACCGGGCTATAGCAGTTAGACCGGATTTACCGATCGAGTGACATTCACGGTCGCAGATATAATGTAAATACTGTGAAAAATGTGTTTAAAATTTTCCGATTGATCAAACCTTAACAAGTGGGCCCCAAAGAAAACTGTAGCACTCACAGAAACAATTGGCCCAACTTTAATATTCCAAAGCCCATATTTTAAGCCCAGAAGGCCTCTGTAAAAAAATGGTGAAGTGATATGAATAGTGCGCGGCGGAAGGGCCGCACAAATGGGGTTTTCGCGGCGGTTCCGCGCTCCAACTGTGGAGTTACTTCGTCAAATTTTTACAGAACTCTTAGATTTTCCAGTACATCAATATTTTACAACCTGAAAAATTTTTCGAGACCAAAAATTTTCAACAGAAACTGATGCGAACTAAAATGCAGTTTTGGAACTTTTTGATCTATCGGAAATGCAAACACATTACACAAAGCTAGACTAAGTTAATGGCGAGGCTCTGATACCACTGTAAGTACACGGCGGCGCCCCGGCCGTCAATCCGACGGCCAAACGCGGAAACGGTGATAAACTTTAATTTTGCGGACTTAGCAAACCGGCACCACCGCGCACTAAAAACGGATCGGGCCATTAAACTAAATCTAGCAAACAACAAAGAGAAGGGGAAGAGATATACACCATACGATCCGAGTCCTCCGGTCTTCATCTCCACTCCGATCTCCTCGCGGGATCTCCGTCCATCTCCTCCTCGTCGGAAAGGGCACCACGAAGCCGGGTACTTTTACGGGCTCCCACCTCAATACCGAGGCAACTCGCGCATGAAGCCGGCAAATCGACATGCTCAAGATATGCTGTAGGAAGTGTAGTGTAGAATCATAGTCTCTTTTGGGGTTTGGTTGCCATTTGTGGATGATGGAGGAAACAAGACAAGAAAAATGGTGCTTGCATTTTTCTTAACATGAAATGAGATCAATCAAATGAAACACTCTCAAGGATGAAGATGAAACTCTCTTCTTCTCTTTTCTTTCTCTCTTTCTTTTTCTCAACCATGAACAAAAACCTCTCATCAAGTGAGAAAATGAAAATGGTGGAGCAAAAACAATATGATAACAAGAGGGAGGTGAGTGTAGGATGCAAAAAGTGGTGACCACAACCTAAAACATAATCATCACTAAATCAACATCAAACCTCTTTTCATTTCTAATCTCATAAAGCAAAGAAAAGAAAGAAAAAGGATCTCATCATGAAAAGCCATCATGATGCCACCAATATGCAAGATACCCCCTCCACAAATGTTATTTGCACAATTGCAAATAACACCCTCCATCTGAAAAGTCCGGCCGGGAAAGAACAAAGGAAAACCGGCCGGAACGGAATGCAAACTGGCAACTCCAGAAAACTGGTCCCGTAATAAATTACAGGAAAACCCCCATACTGTGCATACACACCCGCATCTGTATTCCGTCCGGATACAAATGCAATGAGACAAAATCTACACTGTACTATACTAGGATCCGGCTTAAACCAAAGCCGGCTAGTAATATCCGTCCGATCCTGATCCGTGCAATACCGCACGTATCTGATCGAACGCTGCCATATAACTATACGGCCACTAGTACAAAACCGTCCGATCCTGATCCGTGCAATACCGCACGCATCTGATCGGACCCTGCCATATCTCCATACGGCCTCTACAGCGTTTCGCCCGAAAGCTTGAGTAACTGAAAGTGTGGTGGACTCTAAAGACTCGTCAATACAATGGCTGTGGATTTAACCACTAGCACGTCAGAGGTATAAGCCAATACGTGACGGGCCACCAGCTATTGACTAAAAGGGACGTCGATGAGCGAACTCATCCTGACACCCTACTGAGCCTGTCAGTGACAATATCCGTGCAGTCCGGTCCGTTCGTCTATGAGTATCGCATGGCGGGCCTAGGGGGTTGGTAAAAGTCAGACCCCCAAAAGCGGTACAAGTCGTGTCGGAGTGTAGCCCAGAACACCCTGAGATACTACTGGAATACCTACCAGTAAATCTCCTTGCCTTGGCCAAGGACTTTGTGTAATGGCTCTCCTAGACACAGCACGACCTCACCCCCAATACCGGGAGAGACGAACCCCTGAAGATACGCTCACTGCCTCCATGTGGCTCGGGACTGTACCCAACTAAAACCTGTTTGCACGACTCCTTTGAGCCGTGGTAGGGTAGTAATCAAAGTACAGTGGGAACTCACACGAGACAAATGACGACCCCCAGGTCGATGAACTAACCTGCACACATGTCACCAGGGAACTGCCATCTGACGTCTGGTATATGACCAACTAGCATGTTCCCGGCGAGTCCTGTCCGGTGTACTCATAACCTAATGAGCACCTGTATACATCTTAGGTGATCCAACTGACACCAGTGGCTTGTGAGACCGGCCACCGCCCCTCGTCGGGGTCTCGACTGTATACACTAGTCTACTAATGGAGTATCGATGCCCGGTCTCGAAACTCCCACGACTAGGGACCTTTTAAGGATATGCTTGTAGACCCCCAGCTCCCATTTATATGATCGCCCTCATACTGCTGGTGGTCAAGCAAGAATCCTAGGGGCTCTATCAACGTGTAATAGCGACGTGTCATGTCACCTAAAACAGTACACGATGATAAAGGTAAACCAGATAGCATACTATCATCTCGAGTAAGACTGTCCTACCGGGATAGGTCCTCCCTCAATCATTACAATCACGTACCTGTGACCTAATAATTGACTCTGAGGGCACTATCTCCAACAGTACATACTTTATGTGGTATTACAGATCACTATTACATGTTGATAGAGCCCATAGGATTCTTCCTTGACTACCAACATTATGATGGCGATCATATACGTGGGAGCAGGGTGGTCTATGATCAAATCCTTAAATGTCCCTAGTCGTAGGAGTATTGAGGCTGGGCATACTCCAGTGTAGACTAGTGTATACTGATCGAGACCTGGACGAGGGGCGATGGCCAGGTCTCACAAGCCATTGGTGTTAGTTTGTTCACTTAAGATAGTATACAGGTGCTCATCGCTTTATGAGTACACTGGACGGACTCGCCAGGAACATGCTGGTTGGTATTATACCTATTGTCAGATAGCAGTTTCTAGGTGACATGTGTACAGGTTAGTCTGTCGACCCGAGATTGTCATTTGTCTCGTGTGAGTTCCCACTGTGCTTTAATTACTACCCTACCACGGCTCAAAGGAGTCATGCAAACAAGTTTTAGTTGGGTACAGTCCCGAGCCATATGGAGGTAGTGAGCGGATCGTCGGGGATTCGTCTCTTCCGATATTGGGGGTTGATGTGTCGCAGTGCATAGATGGCCATCACCAGAAATTCTTGGCCAAGATAGTCGAGAATTACTGATCTAGGATCAGTAGTTTCTCAGGTGGTGATGGGCTTCATACCGACACGAATTATCGTGTTGTTAGGGGTATGACTTTATCTACCCCCAAGACTCGATATGCGATACTCTTAGATGAACAGACCGGACTGTACGGATATTGTCACTGTCAGGCTCAGTAAGGGTTCAGGATGAGTTTGCTCATCGGCCTCCCTTTTGCTCAATACCTGGATAGCCGTTACGTACAGCTAGTGCCACTGACGTGCTTGTGGTTAAACCTACTGCCAGCGTATTGACGGGTCTTTAGAGTCCCGCACAGAGGGTTTCCCTGGTTCAGGAGAAACGTTGTAGAGGCCGTATGGTTTTATGGCAGGATTCGATCATATACGTGCACTTGTTCACGGATCATGATCGGACGGATAATACTAGTGGGCTTTGGATTAAGCCGGATCCTAGTATTATATTGTTGGATTATTTTCTTCTTATTGTATTCGTGTTTTTCGGAATATGGATACGGGTATGTATATACGGATGAGGGGCGTTCTTGTAATTTCATTACAAGATACTTCTAGAAGATGCCACCTCATTTTAGTTTTAATCATTTTTGATAAATTATTTAATGAGGTGGAGGATGAGGTGGACTTGGGCATTAAATGAGGCATGGATTTGTAGATGACTCATGGGGTGAGTCTTGTAGTGACTCATGAGTCACTATTTGGGCATGCTTGATTTAGTTTGTGTTGTGAGCATTTTCTTCACTTGATGAGATTTTTTCTTGAGTTGCTAGCATGCTTGCTATTCTTCACTTCATGCTTCATCTCTTCATGCTCACAACACTTAGCCATTTTTCCTTTCTTGAGTTGCTTCACTCATCCTCAATGGCTTCATCTTCTTCCTCCACCCATCAAGTCTCATGTGTTGAGAAACATTGGGTGTTTTGAGACAAAGTAATCCTACACACTCTCTACTTCATCTTGGTTATCTAGGCTAGCAAACTAGATACTCGAGTTGCCTCGGTTTTTGAGGTGGGAGCCAGTATTACACACTCTCAAGGTGGATCGTCTTCGATGGGGGATACCGGAGATCAAACTCGATCAAGGAGCCGCTAGGAGCTTGGGGATGATGGTTGAAGACCAAAGGACATGGATCAACTCGGTATAACCATCCAACTCTTAGTTTAGTATTGCTAGTTTAGGGTTTAGGGTAAATTCGGGCATCGGGTAATGGTAGCGCCAGTTTAGAAAATTTTTGTTCCGTATTTGGTCACGGATAGATGGCCGGGGCGCTACCATAACCCAACATAGTATCAGAGCCAGCCCTTAAACCCTTAGCTAGCTTGTTTAGACGATGTTAAAGTATCGAAACCGAAACAACTCCGAAATAATACCACGAACATTCTAGTTTCTGTCGATTTTTATTTGGTCTTCAAAAATTATTTTAGCAACTGCAGAAGACTACTTGGATTACCAATAGAGAACACACCAAATACGAGCCAATTCCACCAAAATAAAACCGGCGACCTAATATCCGAGCTGGACGGCCTGGGGAAGAGGTTTGGGCTTCGTATTTTGTGTGGGGTCTGGTCTTTGGAATGTTGGTTCAGTGGTATTGCTAGTTTAGCCTAGTTTTGATGTAGAGTTATTTGTTGTGAAGGGGGCTATTCGGGGTGTTTCGAAGTCGATGTTTTAACACAGTTTAAATGTTTACACAGTACTTACATTACTATCTGCGACCGTGAATGTCATTCGAGCGGTACAACTCGTCTAATTTCTATGTCTTTTAGACGGGTTTGGGAACGTGACATTCACGTAGATGTTCTGTGTTGTGCTGTGATGTTGGCTGGATCGTCGTGATGGATAGCTATGGTGCAATGGTAGTACAGTTTAGTTTCATCTGTATATTTGATATTGCGGGACGAGCGTCCGACATGTGGACTGCCGTCACTGCCAGTTTGTACATTATTTGTTTGGGGCACGACCGGGTTGAGGTCGATGTCACCGTCGTACATATTATTTTCTTTTCTGTACTAGGATTACCCCACGGTGGACTGCACGAATAGCCGGATTCTAGAGGACAACGGGTTCGCATCTCATGGAGTTGAAACGGGAGGGACCTTACTCCAGAATTGACGGGCTATTCGCCGCACTCATAGGGGGTATAGGTTGACCCAGGAGGAGTGCTCAAATTACCGGATTCCGTGAAGTGTCGGGTGGCCCATTCCCTTTGCTGAAGGGGGCTGCCTCACTTTTGGTTTTGGCGGGTAACTTGTCGCACTCGTAGGGCTCTAGGTTTTAATTGCACTGGCTATCCACATGACAGGGGAACGTTGGGTCTCACTTGCAGCTCAAGTGAAACTCGGGGCTCTAGATTATCCACCATTCTGTGTTGCTTCTGTGATGCTTCTGTGATGTTGCTTTATATCATGCTTAGGAAGATTGTTGTATATATATTTATATATATACTAATAGATGTTGTATATGTTTTGCACCCGCGCTAGTCCAGTCCCCGCTCTGTCATTAGTTAAGTAACCTAACGGGTGATGACGAGACCCAGTGGCGAATGCGGATGGCATATACATACATCATATATTGGCGAATGCGGATGGCATATACATACATCATATATTTTCGTTCTTTTCTGCTGTGATTCTTTGATGGGACCGCGTTGACTCTGATCAATGCAAGGATAAAACAAACCTATATATGATGTTGTTGGAACCAAGTTTTAAAAAAAACTGACATTACAGACGTTCTCTTTTACTTTGCATAGTGGTATTCGATTGGGAATATCCAGCACCTCATTCGACGAGGCAAGGGCCGAGATCCCTTCATCGGGAGTGACCCCTTGGGCAGAAGTTTGCATCAGCGTAATAACTTCACTATAGTCGATTATTTTTTTCTTGCATCGTGGTATTCAGTTTGGAATATCCTGCACCTCATTCAACGAGGAAATAGCCGAGATCCATTCACCGGGAGTGACCTCTTTAGCAAAAGTTTTCGCCACTATACTTTTGTAAAACCACTTGGATTCCTTCAACGATTTCAAGTTCATTACGTTAAAGGTTTTTTGCCAAAAACCTTTAACGTAGCCCTCCGTCATTTCTTACAGGTATTACTTAGTACTCATGCTGTGTATGTTGACCCCTGTCAAGACACAGTGCTTGGTAGCTGGGTAATGCTTGTTTGTTGCATAGATATGTGATTATTTAGGACAGTCGCACGGTCATGTTGACCTCTGTCAAGGGCTCGTGCGAGTGGGTCTAACTTAATCCAGGACAATGACGGGTTGAACTTGACTTGCGACTTATGATATGTTGACCCCTGTCAAGGTCATAAGCCGCTTGGGGTAAAAATCACATCGGGAGTTTCAAACATACAGGAAACTTGCCAGGTATGAGCATAACTTCTGAAGTGTGGTGACTTGAGTGGCTTCCATTAAGTTATCATGCGATGATAGTTGGATCCCGATTCTCACTGATGAGTAGGATTACTCCTCGGGTGATTTTAGATGATCCCGGCTAATTCTCCTTTTTGGGTTTGGAGGAGAATTCGAGGAAACAGTGGGAGCCATCCTGATTAGATAAAGTGATTAACCATTCTGATCTAGGTTAGAGTACATGCAGAGTGTTTCTTTTCTCTCTCTCTCTCTTTGGCAGCGACCATGGCCCGTCCTTTGACTAAAACTCATGAACCAAGTTAACCGAACCTTCTTAAAACATTTTGGCTTTTGGAATGTCACGGTATCGCATATATCATTGCCACTTCTATATCACCTTTGCATTTCTCCAGAACATCCCGTATCACTACGAACATCCACTTCTATTGAATAAATCCATCGTATAGTTACATACGAACTCAAAGGAACTTATTCCAGATTCGAGGATGGATTCTGGTTCTGGAGAGATTGAATAGGATTATTCGGTTATCTTTTCTCTTTACCTTTTCTCAGGTTATGAAGGCTCCTAGGATTAGGAGAGGGTATACCTATTGAGCTTATTGGATAGTCTTCCTCCAGACCGTAGGTAGGTGCCGAAAGGTGGAGAAGGAAGAAAACTAGTTAGCCTAAAGGCGGTGTACAAAAGATAATAAGTAAAGACAAATAAAGGGATTAGAATAACGGCAAAGAAAATTGTAACTGGTATTATTCACGACAAAACTGCGTATACCACTGCCACTCCTACATCCACTTTGGATTTCTCCAGAACAGTTCATATCACTACGAACGCCCATAATGCTTGGACATGCCAACGTATAGTTACATACGAACTCGAAGGAATTCGTTCCAGATTCGAGGACGGTTTCCGGTTCAGGAGAAATAGAATATGATTATTCAGTTGCTTTTTTACTTTACCTTCTCTCAGGTTGCGAGGGCTCCTGGTATAAGGAGTGTATACCTATTATGCTTATTAGATAGTCTTCTTCCAAACCTTAGGCTAGTGCCGAAGGGCAGGGAAGTAAGAAAACCAATTAACCTAAAGAAGGTGTACAGAAGGTAATAAGTAAAGACAGAATAAAGGGATTGAAGTGAAGGAAGGTAAGTATATGGTTACTGTCATGGATCATTATAGTGGAAGAGGCGTTACTAGGAATACCAGATTGTTAGTGTATATGCCCTAGAGGCCATTACTGTATCATACTAGTTTGTATATTACTTGATGGAAGCTTGGGATATTCACATTTGTATAGACAATCTTGCTCGAAATGGTAGTATGCTACTTTGTTTGTCTCTGCTTTAATGTGTGCATGTGTTTCTTTTAGCATATCGCCTATACACATTAGTGGAGCCCTTAGGATCTTTGCTTGATTACCAGCGTTGTGATGGCAGTCACACTAGTGGGGGCTGGGTAATCTACAAGCACATCCTTATATAGGTCCCTAGTCGTAGGATTATCGAGACGGGGCATCGATACTCCAGAGTAAACTAGCGTATGCGCTTCTTATCCCAGCAGGGGAGACGGTCTGTCCCACAGCCGTCAGTACATCGTACTTGAGATAGTATGCGGGTGCTCGTTAGGTTACGAGTACACTGGACAGGACTCGTCGGGAACTGTTGGTTGGTACTATACCTATCGTCAGTTATCAGTTCCCAGATTACATGAGTACAGCTTAGTCCGTTGACTTGACACTGTCACTTCGCCTTGAGTACGTTCCCACTGTACTTTGATTACTACCTTACCACGGCTCAAAGGAGTCGTGCAAACAGGTAGTAGTTGGGTGCAGTCCCGAAGCACTTGGAGGCAGTGACGGTTAGATAGGATTCGTCTCTCCCGGTATTGGGAGTTGATATCGCGCTGTGTCTAGGACAGCCATTACACATAGTCATCCCTGGCCAGGGCAAGCGAGATACACTGGTAGGTTTCCAGTGTTATCTCAGGGTGTTCTGGGCTACACTCCGACACGACTTGTACCGCTATTAGGGGACTGACGTTTACCAACCCCCTAGGCCCGCCATGCGATATTCTCAGACGAACAGACCGGACTGTACGCAGATTGTCACATACAGGCTCAGTAGGAGTTCAGATGGGTTCACCTCATCAGTCTTCTTATCGGCATTTACCTGAGGACCGTTACGTACAGCTAGTGCCGCTTGCGGTCTGTGGTTAAACCCACTGCCAGCGTAGTGTCGAGTCTGTAGAGTCCCAGACAGAGGGTTATTCGCCTTTGGGCAAAACAGAGTAGAGGTCGCATGGTTTTGCGACATGGTTCGTTCACATCCGCGCACTTATGCACGTTTGGTGTCCGGACAGTCATTACTAGCGGGCTTTGGTTTAAGCCAGATCCTAGTATATGTTTTGGGGTTAGTTTTATCTCATTGTATTCGTGATCCTCGGAACACGAATACGGGTGTGTATGCACAGTTGACTGAGGCAGAGGCAGATGATTCTCATTAGGGTTTTGGTACGGGTGTGTATGCATGGTTGACGGTTGTCTTTTACCAAACCCTAATGAATATGTGAAATATCAATTAATAATATTAATTAAAGGAAATTGAGTTATGGTTAGGGTTGTTGACTTGTTGACCAAGGTTGACTTGTTGACCAATGTTGAAACTTTGACCATCATCATTTCAAGAAAAAATGCTCTTTGATCTTTGCAAAACTCATTTAATGTGAAATGATAATGGTCTTTTCAACCTACCATCACCTTTTTCTTTTTGGATTAATATTGTTAATTGATTAATTCACATATATTTGCATATGGTTGCAAAACTCATGATCATTCTCTCATTCTCACTCTCTCTCATCCTTTGCTCTCCCTCTTCCTCTAGCTCAAGGCTAAACCCCTCATGTGTTAAGAACCATTTGCCTTGGAGATAAAACACCAAAACTCATCTCTACTCATCCTAAGGTTGAAGGTCTAGCAAGCCTAATACTTTAGTTGCCTCAAGTTCGAGGAAGGAGCTCAAGGTAGAGGCCCTCGGGTGGATCCATCTTCGGCAAGAGAAGGCGACGAGGAGAACCATCCAAGCCACTCCAAGGACAAGAAAAGAAGGAGTTCAAGACTAGGTATAACCCCTAACTGAGTAGATAAACCTCATAGTAGTTGCTAGTGTGTTGTTTAGCAAAGATCCGGGTTTTATAGTCCATGTTACCCTACACCCTAAAATTGTTTTTCACCATTTCCGCAACTCCGAAAGAACCGGGACAGGTAACGTGGACTTACAGTGGTATTAGAGCCTAGCTAAACATACCCTAGCATGTTAGCAAAGTATCTAGAATTTTGATCGGACAAAAAACTGCAAAACACGTCAAAAATATCAACTTTCTGCCGATTTTTATTTCTGCTCAAAAAATAATAAATCATGTACTAAAAATTGGATCAGGGTTTTTAAAGAACAGACAAGAAAAACGATCCAGTGAGTCGACCAACTCACCGCGGATCCGCGGCTGAGTTGACTCGGCCGTGGGTTGTTTCTCCTGCAGTGTTCTTATGTTGGTGTTTTGTGATTTTTAGGATGGTTTGTTTCTGCCCAGAATTTCCAGAAAACAAAATTTGTTTTTGGGTGGTTACAAATCCGTGTTTTGATCGATTTTTTGTAGACTTTAGCTAATAGGTTATATCTGTGATGTTTTATATGTATTGAACGTCTGCTAATCGCTATACGTCGATTAGTGGGGGTTATACATATCTGTGTTCTGTAATGTTGATGGTTTGTGTATATGAATTCGTTGGATTATCGCAGATGAATAGCCAAGGGGTTGTGAGATGAGGGTTTTTCTTTATCTTTCAATTTATGTAATATGTAATTTGATATAATATTATTTGTATGGCTGCACATCCGGGATGAGGTTGTAGCCACCATTGTATAATTTCTTTTTACTGTTATTGCTCCTAGGATAGACCCAAGGAGGGGGTGCACAAACTACCGGGTATCTCGAAGTGCCGAGTGGCCTACTCACATTGTTGAGGGAGGTTGCTTCGCTTCAGGTACTTGGCGGATAGTTTGCCGCACCCGTAGGGGTCTAGGGTGGGGTATTGGCTATTCATCGCAACCGTGTAATCCGCTTTTCGTTACAGGCTCGTACGAAACGCGGATTCCTAGTATATCCAATGTGTTCATCTGTGATCTGGAATGGCTATCATTGCATCTGACGAATGTATATATCTTTATATGATATCTATTTAGGCATTGCTTATGTTTTGCATCCGCGCCAGTCCTGCCCCCGCTCTGTCGTTAGTTAAGTAACTTAACGGGTGATGACGGGAACCCGTGGCGAATGCAGATGGCATAAGCGTACGTCATATTTTCGTTGTTTTCTGCAATGGTAGGATTAAATGATGGGACACATTAAAATTAATGCAAGAAAATAAACCAAGTAAAGTCGTTGGAACACTTTTAAAACCACTCGGTTCTTTTCAAAAACCAACTTTTAAATGCGGAGCTTGAACCACTCCTTTTAAAAGCTATCTCGTCCCATCGATTATATCAAGTTCACTACGTTCACGGTTTCGCCAAAACCTTTCGTAGCCCTCCGTCATTTCATATGGATAGTCAATAGTATTCAAGCTGTGTTTGTTGGCCAAAGTCAAGGCACAGTGTTTGGTAGCTATTGGGTATTCATATGCAGTATAGATAGATGCGTTGGTTTGGGACAGTCGTACTGCCTTGTTGGCCAAAGTCAAGGGTAGGTATGGGTGGGTTCAAATTAACCTAGAGAATGACGGGTAGAACTTGACATGTGACTTATGATTTGTTGGCCAAAGTCAAGGTCATAAGAGCATGGGGCAAAAATCCACATCGGGAGTTTCTAAAGAAACTGAAACTTGCTAGCGCTGCATACCATTTGGAGTGTGATGATTCTGGTAGGATTCCTTCAGTTTTGTCACGCGATGATATTTGGATCCCGATCCTACTGTGAGTATATGCTACTCCTCGGGAAATTTCTCACTTAACGATCAATGCTATAAACCTAGTAGGTGTCTAGAAAGGTGTTAGCGGGGCTACGTCCCAAGGGAAAAGAGGTTCTTAAATTAAGGAACTTCGCGAAAGCGTTGGAAAACCTCCCTCGAAGTACCGAAACTGGCCTGGCTGAACGGTTAAGCAAGTATTGTACGGTGAGATTGATCCCGACTAATTCTTCCTTTATGGTTTGAGGAGGGATTCGAGAGACAGTGGGAGCCATCCTGTTTAGACAAACTAAAAACCACTCAAAACTTGCTAGAGCATCATGCTAAAGTGTTTCTTCTCTCTCTCCTAATTGCAGTGACCAATCGACATGACCGGACATAAGTTACTGTCACGGCCCGAAAGTACGGAACGTGACAGGCACTTAGATTACGAAGCGTCTAAAGGCACAACGTAATCTAAGTAAGCCGAAGCCCAGAAATCTAAACCATAAAAGAAGAAGAAGTAAAGGAAATCATGAAGAAAACAAGTTTAAAAGCAACATCCAATTTCTCAAAAATTTCGGCAGAGTCTCCTTTGTAAAAACTGGCCCCAAACGGGTACAAACAAGAATGAATACATATAACCAATAAAAAGCATCCCCAACGGGAGCTAACTCAACGCCAATAGGCGGAAACAACCACAACAAGCACAATAATATACAACGCCAAAGGACGAGGCTCAAAGCTCAAAAGAAAACAAATCCACCAAACCAGAATAATACATGCGCGACTCTAAGGTCGAAATAAATAAAGGGTCCAGTAAACTATCAAGTAATACAAGTTTGGTTGATGGAGCTTACTAGATACAAATGAAATAATAAAAATACAACGGCGGTCCAGATACAAATGAACCAACCTACCGTGCAAATCACCCGGAATGAAACGATGTGCCAGCAAACTGCCAAGGAACCCTGTACATCAATCTGTAATAAAATTTGGCATAACGGGGGTGAGTTCCCAACTCGTGAGTAGAAGATATCTGCGAAAAGAAATCGAATGCACGACGCTGTCCTAGGTCATAATAATATACTAATATAATACTAATCATCTAGTAATGGCAGGGTAATAAACTACGTGTAGTGCAAAAGCTCCATGCCCGTGTCAGTGCCTCAAATAGTAATATATCATGTGAATGAGTATGCATGCACCATGAATGTAAAACAATCAATCCTGAAATCTGGATATATCTGTATAAGAAATCCTTAGCTTTTATCATGGTAAAATATGTATAGAAATATGAAATATCAATGATGAAATCCATGGAAATCCGTGTCAAGCATCGACACAAAACATGTAAATCTTAAGTCTCAATACCTCATCATCTCAATGTCTCATAGTCTCAATATCTCAGGCTCTGTCAGTCCGGATCGGCCCATATCATCAAATCTCACGACAACGGTCGGTATCCTCCGGATATCCGCCGCGCCAGACATCAACGGTAGGTAGTCCTCCCCTGCCTGGCTCATCGTCTACAACCCGATCTTCTTACACCGGGGTACCATACCGGGCCCACCATGTACCCGAGACGGCTCATCCACTCCTCGAATCGGGTCTCGAAATCCAACAGAAAACATAAAATCTCATGGTGGACGACACATACATCACGAGAAAACCGCATCTTATGTTTTAAAAAGAGAGGAGGAGAGAGAGAGAAGTTTTTATATATTCTTGCGGTTTTCCGCAAAAATCCAGAAATCTCATAGAAATCCAAAATCCTAAAATCACGAGTAAGTATGTGATAAGTGTCGGCATATGCCCATAATACTGCATGATAACATGAAAATGCGAATGCATGAAATGTCTAAGTAATACATACCATGTCTATACTAACACCAGAGAGTAATCACAATATTATATCGATCTAGCTGTTAGCTGAATGTATCAATAAAAGATAATGTGATCTAAAGTGTACGTGACATAGCAATTACCGATGATGATGTGTGTGAGCCGGCAAATAAGTGTGCGTGGAATATGCGCATCATCGGTAATGGTGCTGGTGTCCAAACAGGCAGAGTTTTATACTGATTACAGAAATATAAGTACGAACATGCAACATTATGATTACGGTATGAATGTAAAGACAGATGTGTAATAACCACTCATCTGAGATATACATGTAAAACTACAACAATACAACTTGAACTTACACTAGTGTCCATCTAACCCCCTAAGAAACTAAACCTAAGAAACTAGTTGATAAGAAATAGGAGTACACCTAAAGTCTGAATTCATATCTCTAATAGTCGGCGATCCAGTCTCAATAGCGTCACGTACGTAGTACGGCTTCCTCGAATAAAGAGTGCGGATCAATCATCATATCTACGCCTCGTACGGTAAAATCCATCGTACGGCATCCCAATATCGGGGTACAGGTCAAGCATCCCCTACGTGTCTCATCATTCGTATAATATCATTATCAACACATGTCATGATCAAGGTGCTAAACTGTAATCACATACATCAATCATATATCATTGCCAGCATAAATATACATCGTTAATTTATCCTCAGAAATATCATGTCATATATATCATATCTTGATCAAGTCACATATGTCAAGTCGTGATTAAGTCACATATATGTATATATCATATCGCAATCAAGTTACACATATCTCATATCGTAATCAAGTCACACTTATATGATATCGTAATCAAGTCACACATAAATCATATCAGACTTTCAGGCATAGGTTACGGTCCGGGTTCTATTTTAGAGTCCCATGTACTTCAATATCATCACCACCCTTTATTATTTATGTTTACCTATTCATTATCTCATTTCCCAATGATCCGCTAGCATCATAACACGACCGTATAACCAAGAATCACGGCATCAAGCCCAGTTATATTGTTTCATCCCCGTATATCACATCACATCCTTGTATCACATATACGTATTGTGTATATATATATACCTACACCTAGTCCTATATATATATACACATACACGTATACACCACGTCGAGTTACTGTGTGTGCGTGTGTGTGTGTGTCTACCTGAAACCTACGACTCTCCTCCAAGATATTCATCCTCTGGTAAGGTCCTTCTAAATCAATCTAGTCCAACCTTGGGTCATTACTAGGGTCCTACTCATCAAGAATCTAGGGTCACGTCTGTCTTCCTAATAACAATAAGTACTATCTCTATTCTACGTTTGTGGGGGTGCTAAACGCCATCCACCCGACTTCCCCCCATAGATATACATCTACTCACCTGGTCCTTGTCTGTCGAAAACGATGTCGCCATCCTCTTCTTCATCTCCCGCAGTCCACGTGAGGGATACCTATACGCAAACACATATAATATCGTAAACTGGATTACGAACAATATCAAAACGACGCACGAAACGCGCATAGGTTAAAACTTATGTCCGGCTCATGCAAAAGAACCAAATATCGCTCGATATCGGCGTACAAACGCCGATTGATCGAGATAAACATCAACAAACAACTCATAGTTTTAAAACTCATCACTTATAATACAAAACATGATTTAATTCATCGAAACCCTAAAAATCGATCAAATCGTCCGATTTCGAAAAACCCAAAAACGCCAATTTACCGTTTTACTTCAAAACTCGATGTTTAAAAGAAACTAATGGTCATAATATTCATTAAATAACCTAACTAGATTATAGAAACCATTACCATATTTTTAACACCCTAATTTACATTAGTTTGAAAATTCTAGTTTGTAAACTTGCCCGATTTCGGTATTTTTAAGCAAAACTACACAATTTCACTTCCAAACTTGTTCTAGCATAACTTAAACCGTTAAACCACTCCTTGAAACCGTAAGGATGTTCTAAAAGCCTAACTTTATTTTTTTATTCCTCATTTTAAACTAATCTTCAAAACCTAGTTTAATAACATAGCAATATGGTGAAAATTTTCAAATGAAAGCTAGAAATTTGCAACTAGTTTATGTTTAACCCTCACTTAACAAGTTAATCTACACACTAACACGACAATCTAATAATAAAAACCCAAATTCTAATTTTATCTAACTTATTTACATGTTTTGCAAAAATCTAGTTTACAAAAATAACCTAATCAAACAATTAAATGCAATAACTAGCAAATTTGCTACTAGACTACGTTTAACATTCTCTAATATGTTAAGCTACAAATTTAGATCACAACCCAAGAATCAAAACCCTAATAATAATTTGATAACCATTTTCTAGAAATTCAAATCTTGAATCAAAACCATAATTAAGCATTTTAATTGATCGGGTTGCAAAATTAACACAAAATAACATGGGTTTAGAATTTATACCATAAAAATTTGAGATCACCCTTGCTTCATAACCTCCAAAATGGATCTCTTGCCTTCGAAATCCAAGCTAAATAGGAGCAAAGGAAATTTGATAGGGTTTAGTGATGAATTTGTGCTAAAATATGATGATTTTAGATGGATTTTGGAGGGTTTTTTTAAAGAAAATTGAAGTGGAAATTGTGTAGAAGGGGGGAGGAGCTAGTTTCGGCCAAAATAAAGGAAGGAAAGTGAGGAAGTGAGGGTGTGGAGAGATGTGGAAAGTTCTACCATTATTTCTTTCTTTATGTCTTTTCAAGTTTAATTCATTTTCTTTTTATTTTTCCATAAAACCAAATTTCTAGAAGCCACTTGAAGCATCAAGAGAGAGGGGGGGCTGCCAAGGCCGGCCAAATGTGTGAGGAATTAGAAAGAGAGTGTGGGTTTTGTTCGAGAAAAGGATAAAAGTTGTATCGCACTCCATTTGCACTAATTTCACCGAAAAAAGTCTTTTTCTTCGATATTTTCTAACACCGGTTAACAACCCCATTTCAATTCACAAACCACATGATAAATTTTTTTTTAATGAATTATGATGCACAAAATTTGTTTCAACTCATTCCGGTTTGTAATTTTCCCTAATTAAATGTATTAGTGAGACTTAAAATAATATTAAAATAATTAATTTCGGAAAATTTTTCAGAAATTTTGAAATCTCACCAGTGGCTCAATAAACACCAAATACTAGCAATTACATAGCTAGAATATTTATATTTAATTTTAAAGTAAAGATATTTGTATTTTGACTTTTTACAGAAAACCCCCTTATTTTTACCGATTTTCCGAAATTGCACCAAAACGATTTTCAAAACGTTATAATCTTCCCCCCTTAAAGAAATTCGGTCCCCGAATTTAAATTATAACTCTCCCCCCCCCACAATTTCTAAAACATTCAGTCAAAACACTCAAATCGTCGGGGCTCCGAAATCATCAATACATAACTAAAATCAACTCCGTCAAGCATAACACAATCATCGGAGTTATGGCGAAAATAAAATATCAAAACCCAATACGAAAACCAACATAATATACATCAAATCTATAACTTTATATATAGTGCACATAGTAGTAAAATCATCTAAATATCTAAAAAAAACATGCAAAAACCCCTCTTGAAAATCGCCGTGCGATGCACGTGTCACGGCATAAGTAGCAGACGTTTATTTAAAAAAATAGCTATATATATATATATGTATATCTTTTATTTAACATACACGTCCCGCCTGGTTACTAAATCAAATAGTAATAATTATAAAAACATACTGCTCAAACTGAAATCAATCCCAATCACATCAATAAAATATCATGTGCGTCCGGTGCGCACTAAAATCGAAACCAAATACAGATACCACGAATACACACAAAAACAAAACTAAGTGCAATAGGTGTGCACCAAAACAACTGTCAAGTGCAACAGGTGTGCACCAAAACATCTGTCAAGTGCAACGGGCGTGCACGACACAATATCAGGTGCATCTAATATGCACAAAACCCCGATTTAGTGCATCTGGTGTGAACAAAATCGCATCAAGTGCGCCAAGTGTGCGTAAGAATCTCAATCAGGTGCACATGGTGCACGAAAACATACACCGAATATCAAAATCGAAATCAGAGTACGAAAGTGCATGAAAACTAGGTCAAAGCATATGTCAAAATCATGTGTAACCCATATGCACGAAATCAAATCAAAATCTCAAAATGTATTAAAACCAAATCGAGTGCACTGGTTATGTACAAAACAATATCAATACTACTGATATATGAAACACAAATAGAATGTAATGAATGTACACATAAGAAATACCACTCGTAGAACAAATTCCTCAAAATACCAAAATCCAATCAACGAAAATATGGAATTCAAATCACCAAATCACAATCGTTAACACTATCGTCAATGTGCACCTTTTTCCCCCTTTCCTCTGGTGTCGACTGTTTCGAACTCGTCTCTTCATAGGTGTGCTAACTGCGCTACCAACGGCAATACTCATATCTAGAGTCTCCCACGTAGTCGATCTCTTCACCTGATATCCGGACTACATTAAACTTTTCGATCGATCCATCAAAATCCCATAATTCGCCGAGAGCTCAACACTCTAGTACAGTTTAAAAGTATCCGGTACATACCCCAACATCGATGGTCCAGCCGTAGAAGGGCAAACCCAAGCCTCACTAATGGCACCGCGGAACTGCCGTAAACCCTAAGGTTCAAAGGCGTTCTCGTGGTCATTATGTCGAGTTAGGGTTTCATTCTTCTAGAGAGTCCATAGAAATACTTGCATGTTCTTCCGAATACCTTAAACTTGGGAAAATGGGTTTTCTGATAATCGTTCGAATCCTTTAATTTCGTCTGGACGTCATGTGAATACCCTTCGTCCGCACGCTAAACAATGCTTCAATCCTGAAGAATAACCAATACGCTAATGGTTATCGCATTCGAGCCGCAGCTCCCTCTGCCCGTGCGCCCGTGGTAACAGAAACCACCCTCCAATATCGACGAAGATAGATCAAAGGAACGAATGAAATGCGATGCAAAAAAATGTACATCCTAAGGCTACTTAAGAAGAGTAGCGTATCGTAAGTATGCCGCGGATCATACCCACGGTACGTCACTCAACCTAAGTCGCCTACTCCATCAACCAAGGGTCACCTAGACTTATACAAGGTTAAACCTAGCGCTCTGATACCAACTTTGTCACGGCCCGAAAGTACGGAACGTGGCCGGCACTTAGATTACGAAACGTCTAGAGGCACAACGAAATCTAAGTAAGCCGAAGCCCAGAAATCTAAACCATAAAAGAAGAAGAAGTAAAGGAAATCATGAAGAAAACAAGTTTAAAAGCAACATCCAATTTCTCAAAAATTTCGGCAGAGTCTCCTTTGTAAAAACTGGGCCCAAACGGGTACAAACAAGAATGAATACATATAACCAATAAAAAGCATCCCCAACGGGAGCTAGCTCAACGCCAATAGGCGGAAACAACCACAACAAGCACAATAATATACAACGCCAAAGGGCGAGGCTCAAAGCTCAAAAGAAAACAAATCCACCAAACCAGAATAATACATGCGCGACTCTAAGGTCGAAATAAATAAATGGTCCAGTAAACTATCAAGTAATACAAGTTTGGTTGATTGAGCTTACTAGATACAAATAAAATAATAAAAATATAACGGTGGTCCAGATACAAATGAACCAACCTACCGTGCAAATCACCCGGAATGAAACGATGTGCCAGCAAACTGCCAAGGAACCATGTACATCAACCAGTAATAAAATTTGGCACAACGGGGGTGAGTTGCCAACTTGTGAGTAGAAGATATCTGCGAAAAGAAATTGAATGCACGATGCTGTCCTAGGTCATAATAATATACTAATATAATACTAATCATCTAGTAATGGCAGGGTAATAAACTACGTGTAGTGCAAAAGCTCCGTGCCCGTGTCAGTGCCTCAAATAGTAATATGTCATGTGAATGAGTATGCATGCACCATGAATGTAAAACAATCAATCCTGAAATCTGGATATATCTTTATAAGAAATCCTTAGCTTTTATCATGGTAAAATGTGTATAGAAATCTGAAATATCAACGATGAAATCCATGGAAATCCATGTCAAGCATCGACACAAAACATGTAAATCTCAAGTCTCAATACCTCATCATCTCAATGTCTAATAGTCTCAATATCTCGGGCTCCGTCAGTCCGGATCGGCCCATATCATCAAATCTCACGACAACGATTGGTATCCTCCGGATATCCGCCGCACCAGACATCACCGGTAGGTAGTCTTCCCCTGGCAGGCTCATCGTCTACAACTCGATCTTCTTGCCCCGGGGTACCATACCGGGCCCACCATGTACCCGAGACGGTTCATCCACTCCTCGAATCGGGTCTCGAAATCCAACAGAAAACATGAAATCTCATGGTGGACGACACATACATCACGAGAAAACCGCATCTTATGTTTTAAAAAGAAAGGAGGAGAGAGAGAGAAGTTTTTATATATTCTTGCGGTTTTCCCCAAAAATCCAGAAATCTCATAGAAATCCAAAATCCCAAAATCATGAGTAAGTATGTGATAAGTGTCGGCATATGCCCATAATACTGCATGATAAGATGAAAATGCGAATGCATGAAATGTCTAAGTAATACATACCATGTCTATACTAACACCAGAGAGTAATCACAATATTATATCGATCTAGCTGTTAGCTGAATGTATCAATAAAAGATAATATGATCTAAAGTGTACGTGACATAGCAATTACCGATGATGATGTTTGTGAGCCGGCAAATAAGTGTGCGTGGAATATGCGCATCATCGGTAATGGTGCTGGTGTCCTAACAGGCAGAGTTTTATACTGATTACAGAAATATATGTATGAACATGCAATATTATGATTACGGTATGAATGTAAAGACAGATGTGTAATAACCACTCATCTGTGATAGACAAGTAAAACTACAACTATACGACTCAAACTTACACTACTGTCCGTCTAACCCCCCAAGGAACTAAACCTAAGAAACTAGTTGATAAGAAATAGGAGTACACCTAAAGTCTGAATCCATATCTCTAATAGTCGGCGATCTAGTCTCAATAGCGTCACGTACGTAGTACGGCTTCCTCGAATAAAGAGTGCGGATCAATCATCATATCTACGCCTCGTACGGTAAAATCCATCGTACGGCATCCCAATATCGGGGTACGGGTCAAGTATCCCCTACGTGTCTCATCATTCGTATAATATCGTTATCAACACATGTCATGATCAAGGTGCTAAACTGTAATCGCATACATCAATCATATATCATTGCCAGCATAAATATACATCGTTAATTTATCCTCAGAAATGTCATGTCACATATATCATATCTTGATCAAGTCACATATGTCAAGTCGTGATTAAGTCACATATATGTATATATCATATCGCAATCAAGTTACACATATCTCATATCGTAATCAAGTCACACTTATATGATATCGTAATCAAGTCACACATATATCATATCAGACTTTCAGGCATAGGTTACGGTCTGGGTTCTATTTTAGAGTCCCATGTACTTCAATATCATCACCACCCTTTATTATTTATGTATACCTATTCATTATCTCATTTCCCAATGATCCGCTAGCATCATAACACGACCGTATAACCAAGAATCACGGCATCAAGCCCAGATATATTGTTTCATCCCCGTATATCATATCACATCCTTGTATCACATATACGTATTGTGTATATATATATACCTACACCTAGACCTATATATATATACACATACACGTATACACCACGTCGAGTTTCAGTGTGTGTGCGTGTGTGTATCTACCTGAAACCTACGACTCTCCTCCAAGATATTCATCCTCAGGTAAGGTCCTTCTAAATCAATCTAGTCCAACCTAGGGTCATTACTAGGGTCCTACTCATCAAGAATTTAGGGTCACGTCTGTCTTCCTAATGACAATAAGTATTATCCCTATTCTACGTTTGCGGGGGTGCTAAACGCCTTCCACCCGACTTCCCCCCGTAGATATACATATATTCACCCGGTCCTTGTCTGCCGAAAACGATGTCGCCATCCTCTTATTCATCGCCCGCAGTCCACATGAGGGATACCTATACGCAAACACATATAATATCGTAAACTGGATTACGAACAATATCAAAACGACGCACGAAACGCGCATAGGTTAAAACTTATGTCCGGCTCATACAAAAGAACCAAATATCGCTCGATATCGGCGTACAAATGCCGATTGATCGAGATAAACATCAACAAACAACTCATAGTTTTAAAACTCATCACTTATAATACAAAACATGATTTAATTCATCGAAACCCTAAAAATCGATCAAATCGTCCGATTTCGAAAAACCCGAAAACGCCAATATACCGTTTTACTTCAAAACTCGATGTTTAAAAGAAACTAATGGTCATAATATTCATTAAATAACCTAACTAGATTATAGAAACCATTACCATATTTTTAACACCCTAATTTACATTAGTTTGAAAATTCTAGTTTGTAAACTTGCCCGATTTCGGTATTTTTAAGAAAAACTACACAATTTCAGTTCCAAACTTTTTCTAGCATAACTTAAACCGTTAAACCACTCCTTGAAACCGTAAGGATGTTCTAAAAGCCTAACTTTATTTTTTTATTCCTCATTTTAAACTAATCTTCAAAACCTAGTTTAATAACATAACAATATTGTGAAAATTTTCAAATGAAAGCTAGAAATTTGCAACTAGTTTATGTTTAACCCTCACTTAACAAGTTAATCTACACACTAACACGACAATCTAATAATAAAAACCCAAATTCTAATTTTATCTAACTTATTTACATGTTTTGCAAAAATCTAGTTTACAAAAATAACCTAATTAATCAATTAAATGCAATAACTAGCAAATTTGCTACTAGACTAAGTTTAACATTCTCTAATATGTTAAGCTACAAATTTAGATCACAACCCAAGAATCAAAACCCTAATAATAATTTGATAACCATTTTCTAGAAATTCAAATCTTGAATCAAAACCATAATTAAGCATTTTAATTGATCGGGTTGCAAAATTAACATAAATTAACATGGGTTTAGAATTTATACCATAAAAATTTGAGATCACCCTTGCTTCATAACCTCCAAGATGGATCTCTTTCCTTCAAAATCCAAGCTAAATAGGAGCAAAGGAAATTGGATAGGGTTTAGTGATGAATTTGTGCTAAAATATGATAATTTTTGATGGATTTTGGAGGTTTTTTTTTAAAGAAAATTGAAGTGGAAATTGTGTAGAAGGGGGGAGGACCTGGTTTCGGCCAGAATAGAGGGAGGAAGTGAGGGAGTGAGGGTGTGGATAGATGTGGAAAGTTCTACCATTATTTCTTTCTTTATGTCTTTTCAAGTTTAATTCATTTTCTTTTTATTTTTCCATAAAACCAAATTTCTAGAAGCCACTTGAAGCATTAAGAGAGAGGGGGGGGGCTGCCAAGGCCGGCCAAATGTGTGAGGAATTAAAAAGAGAGTGTGGGTTTTGTTTGAGGAAAAGATAAAAGTTGTATCACATTCCATTTGCACTAATTTAACCGAAAAAAGCCTTTTTCTTCGATATTTTCTAACACCGGTTAACAACCCCATTTCAATTCAAAAACCACATGATAAAATTTTGTTTAATGAATTATGATGCACAAAATTTGTTTCAACTCATTCCGGTTTGTAATTTTCCCTAATTAAATGTTTTAGTGACGATCTAAAATAATATTAAAATAATTAATTTCGGAAAAATTTTCAGAAATTTTGAAATCTCACCAGTGGCTCAATAAACACCAAATACTAGCAATTACATAGCTAGAATATTTATATTTAATTTTAAAGTAAAGATATTCGTATTTTGACTTTTTACAGAAAACCCTCTTATTTTTAACGATTTTCCGAAATTGCACCAAAACGATTTTCAAAACGTTACAGTTACTATTAGATAAAAACATACTGACGGGCCAAACTACAAAGATTGGCTCAGGAATGTCAAAATGGCAATCACTTATTACAAGTTTGGGTATCTCCTTACCACCAAATCTCCCCCTGTCCTAGGTCCCACCTCCAGTGTCGCGGATATAGAAATCCGTAAGACATGGGAGATCGACTGCGCGAAGGCCAAGTGCCTCGTGCTTGCCTCTATGGACAATGAACATCTGAGGAGGCACGAGAATATGGACCTTGAATCCATATTTCTCCATACTAAGGATCTGTATGGGGAGCAATCCCGTATCGCTAGATACGAAGTCTCGAAAAAGTTGTTTTCGGCGAGATTGGCCGTCGGATCATCGGTTACGGAACACGTGCTTAAGATGATTGGCTTCATTGAAGAGCTCGCGGACCTTGGGACCACGTTAGAGAACGAGCTCTATACGGACTTGATTCTCCAGTCCCTTCCTTCCACTTACGCTCAGTTTATCCTGAACTTCAACTTTCAAGGAAAAGAAGTTGAACTTCCAGAGCTCCTCAAAATATTGAGGAGTGCAGAGGGCACCCTACAGAAAGGTAGGGAAACATCCACTTTGTTTGTAGGAGGATCTTCCTCTTCTAAGTCCAAGGCGAAAGCCAAGGGAAAGAAGAAGAAAGCCCCCACCAAACCAAGGGGCGGTGTTAGTAAAGTGGATACGAAGGGAAAGACAAAGGCAACAAAGGTAGTGGGAAAGCTTGTGGGAAAGGAAGAATGCTTTTACTGTCACAAGAGTGGACTCTGGAAAAAGGATTGCAGGGCTTGGAAGGCCAGAAACCAGGATCCGAAGCAAGTTGCGGCTTCGGCTTCAGGTGTGTATGTTATTGAAAACTGTCTATCAATAAACTCTACATCCTTGGTATTGGATACCGGATCAGGATCTCATATCTGTAATTCTTTGCAGGCACTGAGAAGGCGTAGGGTTTTGAAGGCAGGTGATATGACCCTCAGAGTTGCAAACGGAGCTGGCATGGATGCTGAGTCCATGGGGGACTATCACCTGGGATTGTCAGATGGGCATGTTTTGGTTTTGCATGATTGTTATTTTGTACCCAATGCAACTTGTAATATCATATCTGTATCTTTATTATCTAAAGAAGGTTATGAATTTGCATTTGTAAGCAATGTTGTAAACATTCACCTTAATCAAGTTTTGATTGGGTCAGGTACATTAAGCAATGGTATATACGTATTAAACCAACCACAGATTTTCAATGTCCAGAATACACACAAAAGAAAGTCTCCAGAAATCAATCATGCTTTCTTATGGCATTGTAGACTGGGTCACATCAATAAGAGAAGGTTGACGAAGTTACATATAGAAGGATATTTGGATCCGTTCGAATATCAATCATATGCAATTTGTCAATCCTGTCTCAAGGGAAAGATGACAAAGACTCCATTCACTAGACACGGAGTAAGAGCGAGCGAGCTCTTGGGGCTTGTACACAGTGACGTGTGCGGTCCAATGTCTACACATGCGCGAAGCGGTTATTCTTACTTCATTACTTTTACGGATGACTTTTCAAGGTACGGATATGTCTTCTTAATGAAACATAAATCTGAAGCCTTTGAAAAGTTCCAGGAATACAAGAATGAAATAGGAAAACAAACAGGCAAAAGTATCAAGACACTAAGATCTGATGAGGTGGTGAATACTTAAGTGCCGAGTTCCTGGATTACTTAAAAGAGAATGGAATTCTCTCTCAGCTTACTCCTCCATACACTCCGCAACATAACGGTGTATCGGAGAGATGGAACTGAACCCTATTGGATATGGTACGTTCCATGATGAGTATCGCTGAGTTGCCACGATCATTCTGGGGATATGCACTAGAATCAGCTGCATACCTTTTGAACCGAGTTCCAATTAAGACTGTGCCTACTACACCATATCAGATGTGGTGTGGGAAGAAACCCTATCTTAAGCACATTAAGACATGGGGATGTCCAGCTTTTGTCAAAAAGCAGCATGCGGACAAGCTCGAGGCACGCTCAGTAAAGTGAAAGTTTGTGGGATATCCAAAGAACTCCAAGGGATATTTCTTCTATTGCGAAGAAGAACAAAAGGTTTTTGTTTCTCGTCATGCCCACTTCTTGGAAACTGAATTTTTGGAAAATCAGATAAGTGGGAGCGCAATAGAGCTGGAAGAAATTCCAGAACCACGAGCTATTACTGAAAGCTTAGTAGAACCAGAGGGTTCGAAAGAACAGGACATTCCTACGCCGCTCTGCAGGAGTAGTAGGCAGTCTCATACACCCGAGAGATACTACGGTTTTCTCATAGACGGGGATAGAGAGGATTGCATCATTGATAGCGATGAGCCGACTAGCTTCCAGCAGGCCATTCAGAGCGTTGACTCGGTAAAATGGCTGGATGCAATGCGGACCGAAATGGAGTCCATGTACACCAATAAAGTATGGACTTGGACGTTGCTCCAGATGGGGTAAAACCCGTAGGATGCAAGTGGATCTTCAAGAGGAAGATTGATGTAGATGGACAGGTTGAGACCTATAAGGCTAGACTTGTTGCAAAGGATTTTCGTCAAAGACCTGGTTTGGACTATGACGAAACCTTTTCTCCAGTGGCTATGCTGAAATCCATTCGGATCCTTCTTGCCATTGCTGCCTTCCATGATTATGAGATTTGGCAGATGGACGTAAAGACCGCTTTTCTAAATGCAAATTTAGAGGAGTGTGTCTATATGGACCAGCCAGAGGGTTTCATTCAGAGTGGGAGCAGTGGAAAGGTGTGCAAGTTGCTTAAGTCCCTTTATAGACTAAAGCAGGCATCGCGGAGTTGGAACATCTGTTTTGATGAGACGGTCAAAGATTTTGGCTTTATCAAAAATCCAGATGAACCATGCATATATAGTAGATTTGTAGCACGAACTGTCGTATTCCTTGTTTTATACGTGGATGACATTCTCTTGATAGGAAATGACATTCCTGTGCTACAATCTGTCAAAGGGTTCTTGTCACACAGGTTCTCCATGAAAGACCTGGGTGATGCCTCTTACATTCTGGGAATCCGGATCCATCGTGATAGATCCAAGAGGATATTAGGACTTTCACAGTCCAGGTACATCGACACCATACTGAAAAAATCCAGTATGGAAGATTCCAAGCACGGTAATCTACCGGCTTGTCACGGGATCACCCTCTCCAAAGAGATGTCTCCCAAGACTGATTTGGAAAGGGATCGCATGTCTATTATACCCTACGCTTCTGCGGTAGGCTCTATAATGTATGCGATGTTGTGTACCAGACCAAATGTAGCTTATGCACTGAGTGTGTTAAGCCGGTATCGGTCAAACCCTGGGGAGAAGCACTGGATAGCGGTAAAGAACATTCTCAAGTACCTGAGAAGGACTAAGGAGATGTTCTTGGTGTATGGCGGAAAAGACCTCTAGATCGAGGCCTTTGCTGACTCCAGCTTCTAGAGTGACAAGGATGATTCCAAGTCCATGTCGGGTTTTGTCTTTACCCTCAATGGAGGGGTGGTGTGTTGGAAGAGTTCCAAACAGGAAACCGTTGCTGACTCGACGATGGAAGCGGAATATATCGCTGCATCTGATGCCGCAAAAGAAGCCGTCTGGATGAGGAAGTTCTTAAAAGAACTTCAGGTGGTTCCGTCCATTGTTGATCCAATACCTCTGTATTGCGAAAACAATGGGGCTATAGCTTTAGCGAAGGAACCCAGGTCCCATAAGAAATCTAGACACATCTTAAGGCGGTATCACCTGATCAGGGAGATCGTGGATCGCCAGGAGATCGAGGTTCGGAGGGTTGCTTCAGAAGATAACGCTGCAGATCCATTCACGACGGCCTTACCTAAGACTCAGTTCGAGCGGCTGATCGAGATGATAGGTCTTCGATACGCCAGTACATGGCCTTAGTGCAAGTGGGAGATTGTTAATGTATATGCCCTAGAGGCCATTACTGTATCATACTAGTTTGGATATTACTTGATGGAAGCTTGGGATATTCACATTTGTATAGACAATCTTGCTCGAAATGGTAGTATGCTACTTAGTTTGTCTCTGCTTTAATGTGTGCATGTGTTTCTTTTAGCATATCGCCTATACACATTAGTGGAGCCCTTAGGATCTTTGCTTGATTACCAGCGTTGTGATGGCAGTCACACTGGTGGGGGCTGGGTAATCTACAAGCACATCCTTATATAGGTCCCTAGTCGTAGGATTATCGAGATGGGGCATCGATACTCCGGAGTAGACTAGCGTATGCGCTTCTCATCCCAGCAGGGGAGACGGTCTGTCCCACAGCCGTCAGTACGTCGTACTTGAGATAGTATGCGGGTGCTCGTTAGGTTATGAGTATACTGGACATGACTCGTTGGGAACTGTTGGTTGGTACTATACCTATCGTCAGTTATCAGTTCCCAGGTGACATGAGTATAACTTAGTTCGCTGACTTGACACTGTCACTTCGCCTCGAGTGTGTTCCCACTGTACTTTGATTACTACCCAACCACGGCTCAAAGGAGTCCTGCAAACAGGTAGTAGTTGGGTGCAGTCCCGAAGCACTTGGAGGCAGTGACGGTTAGATAGGATTCGTCTCTCCCGGTATTGGGAGTTGATATCGCGCTATGTCTAGGAGAGCCATTACACATAGTCATCCCTGGCCAGGGCAAGCGAGATACACTGGTAGGTTTCCAGTGTTATCTCAGGCTGTTCTGGGCTACACTCCGACACGACTTGTACCGCTATTAGGGGACTGACGTTTACCAACGCCCTAGGCCCGCCATGCGATATTCTCAGACGAACAGACCGGACTGTATGCAGATTGTCACATACAGGCTTAGTAGGAGTTCAGATGGGTTTGCCTCATTAGTCTTCTTATCGGCATCTACCTGGGGACCGTTACGTACAGCTAGTGCCGCTTGCGGTCTGTGGTTAAACCCACTGCCAGCGTAGTGTCGAGTCTTTAGAGTCCTACACAGAGGGTTATTCGCCTTTGGGCAAAACAGAGTAGAGGTCGCATGGTTTTGCGACGGGGTTCGTTCACATCCGCGCACTTATGCACGTTTGGTGTCCGGACAGTCATTACTAGCGGGCTTTGGTTTAATCCAGATCCTAGTATATGTTTTGGGGTTAGTTTTATCTCATTGTATTCTTGATCCTCGGAACACGAATGCCGGTGTGTATGCACAGTTAACTGAGGCAGAGGCAGATGATTCTCATTAGGGTTTTGGTACGGGGTGTATGCACAGTTGACGGTTGTCTTTTACCAAACCCTAATGAATATGTGAAATATCAATTAATAATATTAATTAATGGAAATTGAGTTATGGTTAGGGTTGTTGACTTGTTGACCAAGGTTAACTTGTTGACCAATATTGAAACTTTGACCATCATCATTTCAAGCAAAGATGCTCTTTGATCTTTGCAAAACTCATTTAATGTGAAATGATAATGGTCTTTTCAACCTACCATCACCATTTTCTTTTTGGATTAATATTGTTGATTGATTAATTCACATATATTTGCATATGGTTGCAAAACTCATGATCATTCTCTCATTCTCACTCTCTCTCATCCTTTGCTCTCCCTCTTCCTCTAGCTCAAGGCAAAACCCCTCATGTGTTGAGAACCATTTGCCTTGGAGATAAAACACCAAAACTCATCTCTACTCATCCTAAGGTTGAAGGTCTAGCAAGCCTAATACTTTAGTTGCCTCAAGTTCGAGGAAGGAGCTCAAGGTAGAGGCCCTCGGGTGGATCCATCTTTCGCAAGAGAAGGCGACGAAGAGAACCATCCAACCCACTCCAAGGAGAAGAAGAGAAGGAGCTCAAGATTAGGTATAACCCCTAACCGAGTAGATAAAGCTCATAGTAGTTGCTAGTGTGTAGTTTAGCAAAGATCCGGGTTTTATAGTCCATGTTACCCTACACCCTAAAATTGTTTTTCACCATTTCCGCAACCCCGAAAGAACCGGGACAGGTAACGTGGACTTACACAGTTAACCCCTTTTGAAACATTTTCATGTTTCAGTTTCTCTATGCGATGTTAATTGAAAACTTTTTTCCCGATTGAAATCTAACTCCAGGGTATGTATTTACCAGACCAGTTTCTCACACCTGTATGTTATTACAGATGGTGAGTGGGAGTAAGATATTGGGAATTGGGTGATTAGATCCTCATTATATCAGAATTCTTTGTAATTGGTGATATTTGAGGAAACCATCTGGGTTTTGCCTGACGGCAAACATTTGGTTTTGAATATCCGTTGTTATGCACCAATTTCAAACTGATATATCTGTACGTTTATTTTATAGAGTAAGATATAACCTTTTGAAATTGTGTCCATGACATTTACCTATATCAGTTGGTGGCTAGGTAAGGTGCATTCAACTGCGGTGTAATTCTTCTTAACCATAGTACAGTTTTCAACCTACAACGCACATGATTTGAGTTATTAAACTCAGGGGACTTATACAAAGTATTTTATGTTGTCCGGTGTCCATTAAAACAAAGGGGTTGGTACTCATACTATATTATGTTTACTCATGACTTCTCCAGTTCTAGACAAGTATTTCGTTGAAATGTAAGGTCCAGATATTGAGAAGTTATAGGTATAAGAATAAAGTAAAGAACCATTTGTTAGAAGTATCAGGATTCTTCGAGGTAGTCGAAGATGTAGATACTTGTGTTTGGTATTCAGTTGATAGTAATGGTTTTGAGAACTTGTTTCTCTTTCGGGTTACTCATATATAGATGCACTCCTAGTTGAGTAATGCTGATTGGCCTCATTCCATTTGGTTGATATGCACTGGAGATAGCTGCATGATTTTGAATCTGGTTCCAATTAAATTAGTGCATTTGTTTCTATATGGTATTTAGAATCAATTTGTATCTTAACGATGTTAAGATATAAGGAGTTGTCCGGCTGATGCTTAAAACCAGAATCCGGATAAACTCAATGCACGTTTTAGTAATGGCAGTTTGTGGGTTATCCCGGGTTTTGACGAGGGTAAACTTTCTACCATCAGGAAGATCAATAGTGGGAGTATGGTAGAACTGGAAGTGATTCCAGAACCACAAACGATTACTGAAAATTTAATAGAACCTAAAGATTCAATTGGATTCGACATTCCATTAGCCACTCCGCATATTTGGTGGGTAACCTCAGGCACCCGAGAGGTACTTCGGACTTCTCAGAGACGGTGACAGGGAGGTTCTTGTTTACCCAGACTTGCCATTGCTGCTATTCTAGGTTATGAGACCCGGCAGGAGGATAAGTACAGCGTCGTTCTAAACTATCTTTAGAAGTGCAGGCATATATGACTCTGCCAGAAGGTTGTTGTAATCAGTGGGAGTAGCGGAAGCATAGTGGGCAAGTAGATTATGTATATTTATAGACTAAAGCAGGTATAGCGGAAACAGATTATCTATTTTTGATGTAACATTTCATAGGTTTTGACTTCATCAGAATAGGAGATGGATGTGGTAAGAAGGTAGTAGAGAGTGATGTCCAGGTATTGGGATGACATGCACTTGATAGGAAATGATATTCCTATACTACGATCGGTTATGTACTGTAGTTGTCATAAGGTGTTTCTCCATATAGGATACGGACATAATATCAGGATTCTAGTAACTAGATCTATGGTTTTAGATCTAGATTTGGGAAGTATCCCAATTTGGGTACTTTGACATTATTCTAAAGGTATTTTTGAATAGACGACTCCTGGCGAGGTGGTTGTAGCCGCAGGACATGGAGTCACCTTCTCTAAAGGTTGTCTTACAGACTGAAAGGGAGAGGAATTTGCATGATTGGCATATCACTTGTTTAGGCAATTGAGTCGATCATGAGATGTCAAGTACCACACCAGATATTGTTTTTGGACTAGCTGCAATAAGTATATATATTAATCCAATCCTGGAGAAACGTAGGGAAGCAGTTTTGAACATAAGTGGTTGTTCTAGGGAAATGGTAACGGCAGCCTCCTTCGGGAGACGGTTATCATTTTAGGCTTCTAAGGTGACCCGGATGACAGAGTTTTAGTTTTCCCTCTTCAGAGAAACAGTATGTTGGACAGGTGGTCCAAGCGGATACTGAGGAAGGCACGGCGCAGGTTACTGATTAAATTCAGTGGATAATACAGTCTAAGAAGTTTGCTGGATTTGGAGTTCATTTGTGAACTGGGTCCCATCAGATATCCAGATAAATTCTAAGGCATGTATTGCTCATTTCGGAAGATAGCTTTCTCCGTGAAGTTGAGATATAGAGAGATACAGAAAGAAACATTGGAGCGGATCCACTCACTGAAGCTATTTCTTGAACACAATAGTTTCACAAACGAGCTTTGCGAAATTGATTAGTAGAAAAGTTGGGTGTTCGGTATCACAAGGGCTGTGAGTAAGCGACACCACAATAATTGGCCTTAAGTGCAAGTGGGAAATTGTTGGCTATAGTGTCCTCAAGGCAATTATCATAGTCCCAGGTAGGTGATTATGATGATTGAGGGAGGACCTATACCGGTAGAACTGTCTTACTTGAGATGATAGTATGCTATCTGGTTTATCTTTATCATCATGTACATGCTTTATGTGGTATTATAGATCACTATTATATGTTGATAGAGCCCATAGGATTCTTTCTTGACTACCAGCATTATGATGGCGATCATATACGTGGGAGCAGGGTGGTATATGAGCAAATCCTTAAATGTCCCTAGTCGTAGGAGTATCGAGACTAGGCATTGATACTCCAGTGTAGACTGGTGTATACTGATCGAGACCCCGACGAGGGGCGGTGGCCAGGTCTCACAAGCCATTGGTGTTAGTTTGTTCACCTAAGATAGTATACTGGTGCTCATCGCTTTATGAGTACACTGGACGGACTCGCCGGGAACATGCTGGTTGGTATTATACCTATTGTTAGATAGCAGTTTTAAGGTGACATGTGTACAGGTTAGTCTGTCGACCCGAGATCGTCATTTGTCTCGTGTGAGTTCCCACTGTGCTTTGATTACTACCTTACCACGGCTCAAAGGAGTCGTGCAAACAGGTTTTAGTTGGGTACAGTCCCAAGCCACAAGGAGACAGTGAGCGGAACGTCGGGGATTGATCTCTTCCGGTATTGGGGGTTGATGTCGCGCAATGCACGGATGGCCATCACCAGAAATCCTTGGCCAACGTAGTCGAGAATTACTGATCTAGGATCAATAGTTTCTCAGGTGCTGATGGGCTTCATACCGACACAAATTATCGCGTTGTTTGGGGTCTGACTTTATCCACCCCCTAGTCTCGATATGCGATACTCTTAGACGAACATACCGGACTGTATGGATATTGTCACTGTCAGGCTCAGTAGGGGTTCAGGATGAGTTTGCTCGTCGGATTTCCTTTCTCTCTATACTTGAGTAGCCGTTACGTACAGCTAGTGCCACTGACGTGCTTGTGGTTAAATCCACTGCCAGTGTATTGACAAGTCTTTAGAGTCCCACACAGAGGGTTTCTCCAGTTCAGGCGAAACGTTGTAGAGGCCGTATGGTTTTATGGTAGGGTTCGATCATATAACTGCACTTGTGCACGGATCATGATCAGAAGGATAATACTAGTGGGCTTTGGTTTAAGCCGAATCTTAGTATTATATTGTTGGATTATTTTCGTCTCATTGTATTCATGTTTTTCGGAATACGGATACGGGTATGTATATACGGATGAAGGGTATTCATATAATTTCATTACAAGATACTTTTAGAAGATGCCATCTCATTTTAGTTTTAATCATTTTTGATAAATGATTTAATGAGCTGGAGTATGAGGTGGACTTGGGCATTAAATGAGGCATGGCTTTGTAGATGACTTATGGGGTGAGTCATGTAGTGACTCATGAGTCACTATTTGGGCATGCTTGATTTAGTTTGTGTTGTGAGCATTTTCTTCACTTGATGAGATTTTTTCTTGAGTTGCTAGCATGCTTGCTATTCTTCACTTCATGCTTCATCTCTTTATGCTCACAACACTTAGCCATTTTTCCTTTCTTGAGTTGCTTCACTCATCCTCCAATGGCTTCATCTTCTTCCTCAACCCATCAAGTCTCATGTGTTGAGAAACATTGGGTGTTTTGAGACAAAGTAATCCTACACACTCTTTACTTCATCTTGGCAATTTAGGGTAGCAAACTAGATACCTGAGTTGCCTCGGGTTTTGAGGTGGGAGCCCGTATTACACACTCTCAAGGTGGATCGTCTTCGATGGGGGAGACCGGAGATCAAACTCGATCAAGGAGCCACTAGGAGCTTGGGGATGATGGTTGAAGACCGAAGGATACGGATCAACTCGGTATAACCATCCAACTCTTAGTTTAGTATTGCTAGTTGAGGATTTAGGGTAGATCCGGGTATCGGGTAATGGTAGCGCCAGTTTAGAAAAATTTTGTTCCGCATTTGGTCACGGATAGATGGCTGGGGCGCTGCCGTAACCCAACAAGTAATACGGGCTCCCGCCTCAAAACTGAAGCAACTCGGGTATCTAGTTTGCTAGCCTAGATAGCTAAGATGAAGTTGAGAGTGTGTCTGAATACTTTGTCTCAAAACACCCAAGGATTCTCAACTCATGAGAGGGTTTGGGTGGAGGTTGAATAAGATGCCATTGGGTGAAAGTGTGAAGCAAAGCTTTTTGGCAACTAAAGAAAAATGTGTGCTGCCTTTTTCTTGTGTGTTGTTTTTGCTAAGTGTTTTGTGTTATATATATTGTGAGCAAGTGAGCAACTAAAGAAAAGCCCCACCAAGAAAAAGATCTGCCTTTGCTCCTAATAATATCTTACAAATATCTTGGCCAGAACAAAACCCCCCATGTCACCATGAATCATCACATGACTCAACACCATGAGTCACCAAGTCCATGTGCATGAATCAATGCCAAGCCATGAGTCACACTTCCACTCACATAAATATTTAAAACCCTAAATGTTTATCTCAAAAAGAAATGGCAGCATCTAAAGTAAACTTGTAACGAATTACAAAAATACCCCTCATCTGTATATACATACCCGCATCCGTATTCCGACTGAATACGAATACAACGAGATGAAAATAATCCAATAATATAATACTAGGATCCGGCTTAAACCAAAGCCCACTAGTATTATCCGTCCGATCATGATCCATGCACAAGTGCACGTATATGATCGAACCCTGCCATAAAATCATACGGCCTCTACAATGTTTCGCCCGAATCAGGGAAACCCTCTGTGTGGGATTCTAAAGACTCATCAATACGCTGGTAGTGGGTTTAACCACAAGCTCGTCAGTGGCACTAGCTGTACGTAACAGATACCCAGGAATTGAGCGAAGGGGAGGCCGACGAGCAAACTCATCCTGAAACCCTACTGAGACTGACAGTGACAATATCCGTACAGTCCGGTCCATTCATCTATGAGTATCGCATATCGAGTCTAGGGGGGTAGATAAAATCAGACCCCTAATAATGCGACATTTAGTGTCGGTTGTTAGTTATATGTATGCCCTAGAGGCCATTACTGTACATACGATGTATACTGTAGTGGATGCTTGGACATATATAGGTAGGACTTTCTTGCTCGACATGATAGTATGCTATCTGGTTGCTCTTTAACTTAACATTTACTCTGATTGTCTCTATGTTACATGTTGATAAAGCCCTTAGGATGAGTACTTGACTACCAGGACTATGATGCAGATCATACTAGTGGGGACAGTATAGTCGCTAAGTACATCCTTCAAATGTTCCTAGTCGTAGGCGTATCGAGACAGGGCATCGATATACCAGAGTAGTCTAGCGTATGCGCTTCGTGACCCATATGATCGGCGATGGATGATCCCATATCCATTGGTGTTTGACATCAGAGAAGGTATACGGGTGCTCAGTGGAGACTGGGTACACTGGACGGACTCGCCGAGAACTCCTAGATGGTATTATACCTCACGTCAGATGGCAGTTCTCTGGTGACACTGGTACAGGTTAGTCTGTAGACCCGAGATCGTCATAGAGTCTTGTGTGATTCCCACCGTGCTTTGATTTCCACCTCACCACGTCCAAAGGGGCGTGCAGAACGGTGGCTTTTGGGTACAGTCCCAAATCACATGGAGGCAATGAGCGATAGGAGGAGTTTCGTCTCTCCCGGTATAGGGAGTTGATGTTGCACTGTGTTCGATTGGCTATAACTGGAAATCCCTGGCCAGGGTTGTTGAGATTTACTGGTAAGTGTTATCGGTAGTTTCTCGAACTGTTATGGGCCTCATATCGACACGACTTATCAAGCTACTGGGGTCTGACGTTTACCACCCCTAGGCGAGATATGCGACATATCAGACGAAGAGACCGGACTGTACGAGAGTGTTACTGATTGGATTCGCAGGAGAATGTACAGGCTTGCTTGTTGATCTTCTGATCGCTCAATACCTGGGTGGCTGTTACATTTAGCTGACCGCTTGCAACTTGTGGGTGTTTGATATGATCATCGCCTACTGCCGGCGTATTGACGATTCTTTAGAGTCCTACACAGAGGTTTCCTGGCTCAGGCAAAATGGACTAGAAGAACATATGTGATATGTGCGGGACAAAGAACAATACGTGTATGTGATACCGTATTAGATTCTCGCGATATGTGATATCGGCCGGGTATATGTGATATAGCCGGGTCATCGGATCAAGTGTTGATTCGATGAACTGATACAAATTATATTAGTTGGTTATTTGTGAAATAGCCGGATTATCGGATCAAGTGTTGATTCGATAATTTAATGTATAATTATATATTTGATATATTATATTACATTAACTAATATTAGCTCACTTAAAGATTCTTTTTCTCACTTGGATAATACATTGATATATATGTGATATATGTTAATTGTATTATTTTATTTTGTTGCAATAAATATTGTATATCTGATATATAATATTGTAAAATGTTATGGTTACAAATGCAACATGTTTTGCGGAGTTTAAATGTGGTTAGGTTTTGGATTAGGGTTAAGCTTGCATGAAGCTTTCAAGAAGCTTCTTGAAGCTTTGACTTTGACTATGATATTTTTTGTAGATATTTCTTAACCAAACCCAAACCCTTTATCATAGTTAGTTCTCTACAAGGGTTAAGTCTTCATTCTTAACCCATGGTTGCAATTCTAACCACACATAAGTTTTCATTATTCATCATAAATGAAGTTGTTCTTCTTCTTCCTCTTGAAAAAAGCTTTCTAGCATTTTGACATGTGATGATAATGAGTGAGAAATTGAAAATAAAAGAGAGCTAAATTCATACTTCATCATCCTCATCTATTCTAGCCACTTAGATTAGGGTGTTTGCTTTGCTAATACTTGATTAGTGAAGCAAGAGCTTGAGTTTGAGTTTCTTCAAGATAGATCATCTTAGTTGTTGAAGATCGGAAGCAAGTTTGCATCTTTCTCTTCATGGAGCCTCTCAAGAGTCCAGGTACTTGATGATCGCAGCGAAGGGACCTCAACACGGAGCTTATGAAGTGAAGGAACGGACTACAAAGGTTGTAATCCCTAACTCCTAGATGTTAAAGTGTTTAACATGCTCTTTGTTTTGCCTAATCTCTAGTCTAAGATCCTGCTTGGGTTGTTCGGCACTTGAAAAATTTGATTATGGCATGAGTGATGCCTTGTAGAACCTTGTTCTAGTGCATAGTAACCCTACAGTGGTATCAGAGCCAAGCTAGAGCTTTAGGCATTGTCTAGACGAAGTTTAAAGTCCGATCGAACCCCGAAACATCGTTTTAGACCTTCTCTCTGGAAATTTTTTTAAAAGGTGGTTTTTTCCGTATTAAAAATATTCAGAAAATTAAGCAGTGAATTTTAAGGATTACTGTGAAATACGAACCCCTAATTCCCTCAAGTCGCCGCGGAACCGCGGCAATACCAGGCTTTTCGCGGCGGTTCCGTGGCCGTACTTGGGTATTAGGGACACATATTTCTAGGTGACATCCGTAGGTATTACTACATGCTTCTGGGAATTTTTAATTTTACTCAAGTGTTGAGTTTTCTGGAGATCTTATGGATTCGTTGATTCGATCGGAAAGTTTAACTTCGTTTAGTTTTTCCGGGTAATTTAGTACGTGTTAAAATGTTCGAACGGATATCAATAACTCACTTTTTCCCCTGTCGGAAAACTTTCAAGTGTTGGATTTTTTCACGAGTTTGAAACTTTCGGAAAAATATGCAAGCGTATCTGTGGACCCTCTAGAAGAACGTAACCTTAACTCGATTATGTGACCATAAAAACTGCCACTAAACCCTAGGGTTTGTGGTAGTTTAGCGTTGCCATATGTAAGGCGTTGGTTTGACCCTTCTACGGCTGGTTCATCGGGGCTGTGACATGTTCTGGGATTTTTGAACTCCGCTCAAGTGTTGAGCTATTTAGAAAATCTTGGGTGTTTGTTTATTCGATCGGAAAGTTTAACATTGTCTATTTATCTGGAATGTGATACAATATGTGGACTTCATATAGTTAGGCATGAAATGCGAAATATGTGATATTTCGGATTTAAGATGTCTAAAGTGATTGTGGATTCCAAATGTTGTAGTTTTACACTTTCTTTTCTGTGACCGTAAACGTAGTATGTGGGGTATTGCCGGCTTCGTTGCTATACATCAATGACAATCGGGATACGCATACTTGGTTACGTTGATGACATGTGATGTTATGTGTTGCTGTGATATGTTATATTGGATCGTCGTGTTTTGAATAGCCGGGGGTTTTATGTGAGATGAGAGTTTTTCATTTTCATTCATTTCATTTGTATGTAATATTCTTTTATTGGGGAACTTCCGGGCTGAGGATGATGTCACCATTGTATATTATTTACTTTTCCGCATTAGGATAGACCCAAGACGGGGAGCACAAGTAACCGGGTTCTAGGGTCCAGTGGGAGACCATCTCGAGGAGTCGAGACCGGGTCTCCTAACCCTAGAATTGGAAGCGTTGCTTGCCACTCTCATAGGGGTCTAAGGATGTGGGTTTGGTTATTCATCACGACCGTGGAATCCGTGTTTTATACAGGCTCGCAATAAAATACGAACAACCTAGTATATCCAATATTTCATATATGTTCTTCTGCTGCAATGTTCTGTGATGAGATCATATTACTGCCTGATACGAATATTTATATTATATATATGATATATATATATTGTATATTGTTGATTTCGTTTCAAATGTGATGCTTGTGAAGCATAATATAATGGGACTTCATTAATGAGATTAATGAAATAAAAGAAACCTAAGGATGTTGTAGAAACTTGTTTCGAAAACTGGTAGCTCTAGTTCTTGCCTTGCATAGCGGTATTCCTTGTAGAATATCTAGCACCTTATTCGATAAGGAAAGAGCCGAGATCTCTTCACCGGGAGTGACCTCTTTAGCAAAACAAGCAGATGCTACAAATTCGGTTTGCTTTTTGATTGCTTTTATAGTACTTGCTTTGCACAGCGGTATTCCTTGTAGAATATCCAGCACCTTATTCGATAAGGAAAGAGCCGAGATCCCTTTACCGGGAGTGATCTCTTTAGCAAAAACTAGTAAAAGCCTCAAAACCACTCCTTTTAAAAAATCACTCGATTCTACAATGATACCAAGTTCATTACGCAAAAGGTTTTCTTAAAAACCTGTCGTAACCCTCCGTCATTTTAGGAAGTAGAGTACTTAGTATTCGTGCTGCGTATGTCGACTATAGTTGAGGCGTAGTGTACGGTAGCTAAGTGATGTCTTCCTACACAGCATATAATGCGATTAATTAGGACAGTCATGTGATTATGTCGACCATAGTTGAGGGTCATGTGGGTGGGTCTAATTAATCATGAAATGACGAGTAGAACTTGACTAATGCTTATGATATGTTGAACATAGTTAAGGTCATAAGTATTAGGGGCAAAATATTAACGGGAATTTCAAGTGTTGAAATTTACAATGAGATTGCATACCTCCTATGAGATAGTTGGATCCCGATACCCGCTGCGAGTTAGAGTTACTCCTGGGAGAGTTTTACACATTACAATTAGCCGATCAAGTAGGTGTCTAGAAAGGTGTCAACGGGGTTATGCCCCTGGAAAAATGAGGTTTATTTTAATTAGGTCCATGCGAAAGCACGGGGAACCTTCCTCAAAGTACCGGCACTGGCCTGGCTGAAATATTGGCGAACTTGTAGGGTGTAATTAATCCCGGCTAGTCTTTCCTTTTAGGGTTTGAAGGAAGATTTGACTAAAACAGTGGGAGACGTCCTGATTAGATATATTAATAACCAATCTAATCTTGTAAGAGTATACGCTGAGTGTTTTCTTCTCTCTCTCTCTCCAGGTAGTGACCATATCACGCCTTAATCAAGATAATAATACGAATGTATTGACTGAACCCGCTTGTTATACTGCGCTAGGGAACGTTGGTCCCGCTCCAACTTATAAATGTTATAAGACCGAGCAGGAAATTGGGGATTACCAGAATTCCCGTGCCGTCCAAACGAAGAAAGTGCATGCTGATGCATCTTCTTTGGGTGTGTTTCATTAAAAAGAACTATTTCTCGGTATCCTCTACGTTCTGGGTATTTGATACCGGATCAGGATCCCGGATATGTAATCTGTTACATGAGCTACAGAAAGGTAAAGAACTGAGAACGGGTGATAAGTTTCAAGAGTTGGAAATGATGCAAGTGTTGCAGCCAAGTCTATTGGCAGTTATCACCCTGTATTACCAGAATACATTGATTCTGAACGAATGTTATTAGATACCGAACCTGATATACAACATCATATCATTATCTTTATTAGTAAAGAAGGATATAATTTTGTATTGTTGGATAATGTTTTGAACATTTCCTATATCAAGAGTTGATCGGTTCAGGCACGTTATCTAAAAGTATAGACGTTCTAAATCAAACCACAGTTCTTAACGTACAGATCACACACAAGAGGAAGAGTTCAGAAATGAACGAATCCTTCTTGAGGCATTGTAGACTAGGTCATTTTGATGCGGCCCGACTAGCTAAAGTTACATAAAGTTGCATATTTAAATCAGTTTGAATTTACGTCTTGTGAAACTTGCCGGTCATGTCACAAAGATAAGATGACCATAGCTCCGTTTATTGGAAACAGAGAAAGAGTTATTGAACTCTTGGGATTGATATATGTTGATGAATGAAAGTCCCCTGTCTACACATGCCAGGACTGGTTCTTTATACTGTTGGAGATAGTGCCCTCAGAGTCAATTATTGGATCACAGGCACGTGATTGCAATGATTGAAGAAGGACCTATCCCGGTAGGACAGTCTTACTCGAGATGATAGTATGCTATCTGGTTTATCTTTATCATCGTGTACTGCTTTAGGTGACCAGACAGGTCGCTATTACACGTTGATAGAGCCCCTAGGATTCTTGCTTGACTGTCAGCAGTATGAGGGCGATCATATACGTGGGAGCTGGTGGCTATAAGCACATCCTTAAATGGTTCCTAGTCGTGGGAGTTTCGAGACAGGGCATCGATACTCCAGAGTAGACTAGTGTATACAGTCGAGACCCCGACGAGGGGCGGTGGCCGGTCTCACAAGCCACTGGTGTCAGTTGGTTCACTTAAGATGTATACAGGTGCTCATTGGGTTATGAGTACACCGGACAGGACTCGCCGGGAACATGCTAGTTGGTCTTATACCTGACGTCAGATAGCAGTTCCCTGGTGATATGTGTACAGGTTAGTTCATCGACCTGAGGATCGTCATTTGTCTCGTGTGAGTTCCCACTGTACTTTGATTACTACCCTACCACGCTCAAAGGAGACGTCCAAACAGGTTTTAGTTGGGTACAGTCCCGAGCCACATGGAGGCAGTGAGCGGATCTTCGGGGGTTCGTCTCTCCCGGTATTGGGGGTGAGGTCGTGCTGTGTCTAGGAAAGCCAGAACATGAAAAGTCCTTGGCCAAGGCAGGAGATTTACTGGTAGGTATTCCAGTAGTATCTCAGGGTGTTCTGGGCTGATCTCTGACACGACTTGTACCGCTTTTGGGGGTCTGACTTTTACCAACCCTCTAGGCCCGCCATGCGATGCTCATAGACGAACGGACCGGACTGTACGGATATTGTCACTGACAGGCTCAGTAGGGTATCAAGATGAGTTCGCTCATCGACGTCCCTTTTGGTCAATACCTGGTAGCCCGTTACGTATTGGCTTATACCTCTGACGTGCTAGTGGTTAAATCCACAACCAAGGTGTTGACGAGTCTTTAGAGTCCCCCACATTCAGTTGCTCAAGTTTTCGGGCGAAAAGCTGTAGAGGCCGTATGGAGATATGGCAGGGTTCGATCAGATACGTGCGGTATTGCACGGATCAGGATCGAACGGATTTTACTAGCCGGCTTTGGTTTAAGCCGGATCCTAGTATAGTACAGTGTAGATTTTGTCTCATTGCATTTGTATTCGGTCGGAATACAGATGCGGGTGTGTATGCACAGTAGCGGGGTTTTCCTGTGATTTATTACGGGACCAGTTTTCTGGAGTTGCCAGTTTGCTTTCCGTTCTGCCAATTTCCTTTGTATCGTTCATTGGCTGAAGTTTGGTGGAGGAGGGATTATTTGCATTTGTGCAAATAAGCAATATGGAGGGTGTTCTTTGCATACTTTTATGTCATGATGGTTTCATGATGAAGCCCCATCCTTTGACCTTCCATGGTTCATGATTGCTTGACTTTTTGTAGCAATCATGGTTGTTGATTTGCAGGTGGAGTGTGGATTTGTTAGTGATCATTGCTTGACTTTGGAGTCATCATGCTTTTGGTGATGGTTGAATATGATAACCATTTTCCCTTCACTTGATTATTCTTGTGGCTATCCTTTTTCACTCTCTCCCTCTCTCATTCTCACTCCCCCATTCACCATGGCCGGCCATTATATGGTAGGGGCTGTCCCAATATTTCATGTGGGGATTTTTGGTCTTTTAGCTTCACAAAAATCCCATAGTTCCACCTCCAAAGTATAGTTCATTCCTCCACCAAATGGCAAACTCCATAACCCCAAATGAGACATGGTTCTACACCATTCTGCAGCAAACCTTAGGCACGTCGACTCGCCAGCTTCGTGCCCGAGTTGCCTCGGTATAGAGGTGGGAGCCCGTAAAAGAAGCCGGCGACGTGGTGCCCTTCCGGCGACGAGGTGGAGACCGGAGCTTCCGCGGGAGATCGGGACGACGACGAGAAGACCGGAGGACACGGATTAGTCGGTATATCTCTCTTCCCCATCTTGTAGTTAGCTAGGACTAGTTAATGGTTCGATCCGGGTTTTAGTGCGCGGTGGTGCCGGTTCAAGAAAATTTAAAGTTAACCATCGCTTCCGCATTTGGTCTCGGGATGGAGGCCGGGGCGCCGCGGTGCACTTACAGTGGTATCAGAGCCTCGCCATTACATAGTCTAGCTTTGTCTAATGTGTTTTACATTTCCGATCGAACAATTTTCCAAAATCTGCATTTTTCTTCACATCAGTTTCTGTCGAAATTTTTTGAAGTCCAAATATTTTTCAGGTTGTTTCAGAATGATGTGTAGGACAATCTAAGAGTTCTGGGACAATTTGGTCACGTGAACAGTCTAAACGACCGCGGAACCGCGGCCAAACCCATGCTTGGGCCGCGGTTCGGCCGCGACTTGAACTGTTCAGTGTACCAAAATTTTGCAGAAAGCTCCTGACTTGGAAATAGGGGTTTTGGAATATTATTTTTGGGCCCAGAATTTCTTTATGTGCTACAGTAGTACTTGGGGGCCCACTTGGTAAATTTTGATCGATCGGATATTTTAAACACATTAGTTCACAGTATTTACATTATATCTGCGAACGTGAATGTCACTTGATCGGTAAATCCTGTCTAACTGCTATAGCCCGGTTAGACGGATTTGCGAACGTGACTTTCACGTTGATGTTCTGTGTTATGCTGTGATGTTGCGGATTGGTCGTGGGGGATAGCCTGGATGCAATGGTAGTACAGATTTTTTTGTTGTATTATGTACATTTGATATTGCGGGGCGAGCGTCCGACATGTGGACTGCCGTCACTGCCTGTTTGTATTATTATTTTGGGGCACGACCAGGTTGCGGTCGATGTACCCATTGTATGTATATTTTACTTTCTGTACTAGGATTGCCCCGCAGAGGGGTGCACGGATATTCGGATTCTAGAGGGCAACAATCCCGCATCTCATGGCATTGAGACGGAGGGGGCTTCACTCTAGAATTGGCGGGCTATTCGCCGCACTCGTAGGGGGTACAGGTTGACCCAGGAGGGGTGCCTAAGTTACCGGATTCCGTGAAGTGCTGGGTGGTCCATTCACGTTGCTGAAGGGGGCTGCCTCGCTTCAGGTTTTGGCGGGTAACTTGCCGCGCCCATAGGGGTCTAGGGTTTTCATTGCATAGGCTATCCACACGACCAGGGGAACGTCGGGTTTCAGTAGTGGCTCTGTGAAACCCGGGGATCCCAGATATCTGTATTGTTTCTGTGATGCTGTACATTTCTGTGATGTTGCATTTTATCACGCCTTGAGCGAAATATTATATATTGATATATATATACTAGTAGATGTTGTATATGTTTTGCATCCGCGCTAGTCCAGTCCCCACTCTGTCGTTAGTTAGCTAACCTAACGGGTAATGACGGGACCCAGTGGCGAATGCGGATGGCATATACGTACATAAGTATATTTTTGTTCTTTGTGGTGTGATCAATTGATGGAACTGCGTTGATATGGGTCAATGCAAGTTAAAAACAAACCTATTCTGATGTTGTTGGAACACTTTTCAAAAAGCTGTTATTGCAAGGACGTTCACTTTTGTTTTGCATCGTGGTATTCAGTTGGAATATCCTGCTCCTCAGTCGACGAGGCAAAGGCCGAGATCCCTTCACCGGGAGTGACCCCTTGGACAAAAGGTTTGCGTCAGGGCAATAACTTCACTATAGCCGATTACTTTTGCTTTGCATCGTGGTATTCAGTTGGAATATCCTGCACCTCATTCTATGGGGAAAGAGCCGAGATCCCTTCATCGGGAGTGACCTCTTTAGCAAAGGTTTTCGTTACTATATTTTTATAAAAGCTATCCGTTCCTTCAACGATATCAAGTTCACTACGTTAAAGGTTTTCGCCAGAAACCATTCGTAGCCCTCCGTCGTTTCATATGGATGGTCAATTGTATTCAAGCTGTGTATGTTGGCCAAAGTCAAGGCACAGTGATTGGTAGCTATTGGGGTATTCATATGCAGCATAGATAGATGCGTTGGTTTGGGATAGTCGTACTGCCATTTTGGCCAAAGTTAAGGGTAGGTAAGGGTGGGTTCAAATTAACCTGGAGAATGACGGGTAGAACTTGACATGTGACTTATGATATGTTGGCCAAAGTCAAGGTCATAAGAGCATGGGGCAAAAATCACATCGGGAGTTTCAAAAGAACTGAAACTTGCCAGATATGCGCATACCTTCTGGAGTGTGATACCGTGAGAGGATTCTGTCACGTTGTCATGCGATGATAGTTGGATCCCGATTCCCACTGATGAGTTAGTTTACTCCTCGGGTGATCCCGACTAATTCTTCTTTCAGGTTTGGAGAAGAATTTGACGGTACAGTGGGAGGTTTCCAGATTAGATAAATTGGTAACCATTCTGATCTAGGATAGAGTGCACGCTGAGTGTTTCTTTTCTCTCTCTCTTTGGCAGCGACCATTGACCCGACCCTTAGACTATGACTCAGTGACCAAGTTGACCGAACCTTCTTAAACACTGGCTTTTGGATTGTCAGAGTTGCATACCTCATTGCCACTCCTACTTTTACCCTTTTCTCCAGGACACCCCGTATTACTACGAACGTCCACTTCCATTGGACAAAACCATCGTATGGTTATATACGAACTCGAAAGAATTTATTCGAGAATGGTTTCTGGTTCTGGAGAAAACGGATAGGACTATTCAGTTTTCTTTTCCTTTTACCTTCTCTCAGGTTGCGAGTACTCCTTGGTTTAGGAGATAGTACACCTATTACGCAAATTGGATAGTCTTCTTCCAAACCTTAGGCTGGTGCCAAACGGTGGGGAATGAAGAAAACCAATTAGCATAACGATGGTGTACAGAAGGTATTAAGTTAAGACAAAGCAAGGGATTAGTAAGAGGGCAAAGTAAATTGCGACTGATATTCACGACCAAACCAAGTATTTCATTACCACTCCCACTTCACCTTTGTGTTTCTCCAGGACACTCCGTATCACTACGAAGATCCACAGTTTATTGGATATTCCATCGTATGGTTATATACGAACTCGAAAGGAACTTGTTCCAGTTCGGGGATGGATTCTGGTTCAGGAGAAATAGGAATAAGATTTATTCAGGTTGTCTTTTATCTTCACCTTCTCTCGCATTGCGAGTGCTCTTAGGATTAGGACAGTACACCCATTATGCTTATTGGATGGTCTTCTTCCAAACCATAGGCTGGTGCCGAACGGTAGGGAAGGAAGAAAACCATTTGCCCTAAAGGGGTGTGCAGAAGGTAATGACTAAAGACATATAAAGGGATTTGGAGAGGTGGCAAAGAATTATACGGTTACAGTCGTGAATCTGGAAGAGGCATTACTAGGAATACCGGGATACCCCATCGAAATATTTCAATGTTTCAGTGCCACTGTGTACTGTTAAAAGAAAACTGATTTCCCAATTAGTCCTTACTCAAGGGTATGTATTTACCAGGTATGATTCTCACATCTGTATGGTTTACAGATGATGAGTGGGAGTAAGTTATTGGGAATTGGGTAATCGTCCTCATTATATCGGGATTCGTTGTAATCGGTGATATTTGAGGAAGTCACCTGGACTGTTTGCCGGTCGGCAAATATTTGGTTTTGAATATCCGCTGTCATGCACCAATTTCAAATTGATATATCTGTACGTCTATTTTCATAGAGTGAGATATACCTTTTTGAAATTATGTCTACGACATTTACCTATATCAGTGGATGGTTAGGTAAGGAGCATTAAACAGCGGTGTAATTCTTCTTAACCATAAGTACAGTTTTCAACCTACGACACACAGTGAATGAGTTATCAGACTCAAGGGAGTTATACAGAGTATTGTATGTTTTCCAGGGTCCATCAGGACAGAGGGGTTAGTTCTCGTACTATATTCGGTTTACTTATGACTTCTCTAGTTTTTAGACAGGTGTTTCGTAGAAACACAGGGTCCGAATTTTGAGAAGATATAGGCATATGGATAAAGTAGAGAACCAGATGTTGCAAGTATCGGGATTCTTCAAGGTGATCGAAGATGTAGATACTTGTGTGCGGTATTCAGTTGATAGTAATGACTAAGAGAACTTGCTTCTTTTCCAGGTTACTCATAATTGGAAGCATTCCTATGTTGAGTAACGCTGATCGGCCTCTTTCCATTTAGTTGACATGCACTGGAGACAGCTGCATGATTTGAATCTGGTTCAATTAAATCAGTGCCTCTGGTCCTATATTGGATATAGAACAGTTCGTATCTTAACGATGTTAAGGTATGGGGAGTTTTCCGGCTTATGATTAAAACCAGACACTGGACAACTCAAGGCAAGTTTCTGTAATGGCTGTTTGTGGGTTGACCCAGGCTATGACGAGGGTTGACTTTCTACCATCTGGAAGAACAATAGCGATATTGTTCTAGACTCGCCACAGTTTTAAATAAAATGGTTTTTTCAGAAAACAGTAGTGGGAGTATGGTAGAACTGGAAGTGATTCCAGAACCACAAACGATTACTGAAGATTTGATAGGAACCTAAAGATTCAATCTGGTTTGACATTCCATTGGCCACTCCGCAGATATGGTGGGTAACTTCAAGCACCCGAGAGGTACTCCGGTAGCCTCAAGGACGGTGATAGGGAAGTTCTTGTTTACCCAGACTTACCATTGCTGTTGTTCCAGACTGTGAGACCCGGCAGGAGGATGAGTATAGCGTCATTCTAAACTGGTTTTAGAAGTGTACGTCTATATGACTCTGCCGGAGGGTTGTCGTGGTCAGTGAGAGCAGCAGAAGCATTGGTGGACATGTGGCTTATGTCTATTTATAGACTAAAGCAGATATAGCGGAGATAGATCATCCATTTCTGATGTGACAGTCATAGGTTTGACTTCATCAGAATAGGGGATGAATCTGTTGAGAAGGTAGTAGGGTGTGATGTCATGGTATTCGGATGACATACACAGAGTAGGAAGTGATATTCTTATGCTACAATCGGTTATACTTTGGTCGTCACACAGTGGTTTCTCCACATGGGACTTGGACATTATATCAGACATACTGGTTACTAGATCTATGGTTTTAGATCTAGATTTGGGTGGTTTCCCAATCAGGGTACTTAGACAGCATTCTAAGAGTATTTAGAATGGACGACTCCTGGCACGGTAGTGTACCTGCAGGTGATGGAGTCACCCTCTCTAAAGGTGTCTTACAGACTAAAGGGGAGAGGGATGTGCATGATTGGCAGATCACTTGCTTAGGCAATTGAGTCAATCATGAGATGTCAAGTACCACACCAGATGTTGTTCTTGCACTGGATGCAATAAGTTGATATTGATCCAATCCTGGAGAAACAGTCGGAAGCAGTTTTAGAACATAAGTAGATGTTCTAGGGATATGATAACGACAGCCACATTCGGGAGACAGTTATCATTCCAGGCTTCCAAGGTGACCTGGATGACAAGGAGGTTGTCGGAGTTATAGTTTTTCCTTCTGACGAGGGGCAGTATTTTGGACAGGTGGTCCAAGGAAATACTGAGGGAGACATGACGCAGGATACTGATTAAGTTCAGTTGACGATACAGTCTACGAAGTTTGGATTTGGAGTTCATTTATGAGCTAGGTCCCATCAGACATCCAGACACATTCTAAGACAAGTATTGCTCATTTCGGGAGATGGCTTTCTCCGCGAACTTGAGATCTAGAGAGACATAGAAAGAAACATCAAAGCGGATCCACTCACTGAGGCTATTCCTCGAACGCAATAGTTTCGCAAACGAGCTGTGTGAGACCGACTAGTAGAGGAGTTGGGTGTTCGGTATCACACTGTGAGTATGCGACATCGCAATAATTAGCCTTGAGTGCAAGTGGGAGATTGTTGGAGATAGTGCCCTCAGAGTCAATTATTGGATCACAAGCACGTGATTGCAATGATTAAAGAAGGACCTATCCCGGTAGGACAGTCTTACTCGAGATGATAGTATGCTATCTGGTTTATTTTTATCATCGTGTACTGCTTTAGGTGACCAGACAGGTCGCTATTACATGTTGATAGAGCCCCTAGGATTCTTGCTTGACTGCCAGAAGTATGAGGGCGATCATATACGTGGGAGCTGGTGGTCTATAAGCATATCCTTAAATGGTCCCTAGTCGTGGGAGTTTCGAGACAGGGCATCGATACTCCAGAGTAGACTAGTGTATACAGTCGAGACCCCGACGAGGGGCGGTGGCCGGTCTCACAAGCCACTGGTGTCAGTTGGTTCACCTAAGATGTATACAGGTGCTCATTGGGTTATGAGTACACCGGACAGGACTCGCCGGGAACATGCTAGTTGGTCTTATACCTGACGTCAGATAGCAGTTCCCTGGTGACATATGTACAGGTTAGTTCATCGACCTGAGGATCGTCATTTGTCTCGTGTGAGTTCCCACTGTACTTTGATTACCACCCTACCACGCTCAAAGGAGATGTGCAAATAGGTTTTAGTTGGGTACAGTCCCGAGCCACATGGAGGCAGTGAGCGGATCTTCGGGGGTTCGTCTCTCCCGGTATTGGGGGTGAGGTCGCGCTGTGTCTAGGAAAGCCAGAACATGAAAAGTCCTTGGCCAAGGCAGGAGATTTACTGGTAGGTATTCCAGTAGTATCTCAGGGTGTTCTGGGCTGATCTCTGACACGACTTGTACCGCTTTTGGGGGTCTGACTTTTACCAACCCCCTAGGCCCGCCATGCGATGCTCATAGACGAACGGACCGGACTGTAGGGATATTGTCACTGACATGCTCAGTAGGGTATCAGGATGAGTTCGCTCATCGACGTCCCTTTTGGTCAATACCTGGTAGCCCGTTACGTATTGGCTTATACCTCTGACGTGCTAGTGGTTAAATCCACAACCAAGGTGTTGATGAGTCTTTAGAGTCCCCCATATTCAGTTGCTCAAGTTTTCGGGCGAAAAGCTGTAGAGGCCGTATGGAGATATGGCAGGGTTCGATCAGATACGTGCGGTATTGCACGGATCAGGATCGAACGGATTTACTAGCCGGCTTTGGTTTAAGCCGGATCCTAGTATAGTACAGTGTAGATTTTGTCTCATTGCATTTGTATTCGGTCGGAATACAGATGCGGGTGTGTACGCACAGTAGCGGGGTTTTCCTGTGATTTATTACGGGACCAGTTTTCTGGAGTTGCCAGTTTGCTTTCCGTTTCGGCCAATTTCCTTTGTATCGTTCATTGGCCGAAGTTTGGTGGAGGAGGGCTTATTTGCATTTGTGCAAATAAGAAATATGGAGGGTGTTCTTTGCATACTTTTGTGTCATGATGGTTTCATGATGAAGCCCCATCCTTTGACCTTCCATGGTCCATGATTGCTTGACTTTTTGTAGCAATCATGGTTGTTGATTTGTAGGTGGAGTGTGGATTTGTTAGTGATCATTGCTTGACTTTGGAGTCATCATGCTTTTGGTGATGGTTGAATATGATAACCATTTTCCCTTCACTTGATTATTCTTGTGGCTATCCTTTTTCACTCTCTCCCTCTCTCATTCTCACTCCCCCATTCACCATGGCCGGCCATTATATGGTAGGGGCTGTCCCAATATTTCATGTGGGGATTTTTGGTCTTTTAGCTTCACAAAAATCCCATAGTTCCACCTCCAAAGTATAGTTTATTCCTCCACCAAATGGCAAACTCCATAACCCCAAATGAGACATGGTTCTACACCATTCTGCAGCAAACCTTGGGCACGTCGACTCGCCAGCTTCGTGCCCGAGTTGCCTCGGTATAGAGGTGGGAGCCCGTAAAAGAAGCCGGCGACATGGTGCCCTTCCGGCGACGAGGTGGAGACCGGAGCTTCCGCGGGAGATCGGGACGACGACGAGAAGACCGGAGGACACGGATCAGTCGGTATATCTCTCTTCCCCATCTTGCAGTTAGCTAGGACTAGTTAATGGTTCGATCCGGGTTTTAGCGCGCGGTGGTGCCGGTTCAAGAAAATTTAAAGTTAACCATCGCTTCCACATTTGTTCTCGGGATGGAGGCCGGGGCGCCGCAGTGCACATACATATACTTCATTACATTCACTGATTATCTCTCAAGGTTCGGACATATGTTCCTGTTGAAACACAAGTTTAAACCTTTTGAGAAATTCAATGAATATGAGTTAGAAGTAGAGAACCAAAATGGGTATAAGTATTATGTCCATTGATGTAATCATGGAGGAGAATACTTGAGCATGGGATTCCTGGACTATTCTAATGGAGGATGAGATTCTCACTCAGCATTACTCCTCCGTATACACCGTAGCACGTCGGTGTATCGGGGCGGAGCAATCACACCCTATGTGATATGGTGCGCTCTATGATAAGTACTTCTGAGTTACCTATTTCCTTTTGGGGGTTATGTACTTGGGAAGCTGCATACCTATTGAATAGGGTTCCAACCAAATCTGGTGCCTACCACTCCATATGTGATATGGTATGGAAAGAGCCCATCTCTTAAGGATGTTAAGATTTGGGGTTGTCTAAAGCAAAATCCGGACAAACTCGAGGCTAGGTCAGTTCTGTGGAAGTTTGTTGGATATCCTAAGCATTCGCAAGGGAATATCTTCTACCACATCGAGGAACAAAAGATATTTTGTTTCTTAGCATGCCACCTTTGTGAAAGGGAATTTCTTGTGAAGAAATTAGTGGTCATGAGGTAGAACTGGAAAGAGTTCCAGCTATACAAACTGCAGCTGATGATTTGGTAGAACCAAAGGATTCAATAGTTTCCAACGAACCTCAGCCTCTCCGCCGATCTAGTAGGCTTCCTCACCCACCTGAGATATACTTCGGTTTTCTCTATGACAGTGGGAGCGAGGATTGCATCATGAGATGATGAACTAACTAGTTTCGAGCAGGCCATCAAGAGTGGGGACTTTGTAAGAATGGCTGGATGCTAATGCGATCTGAGATGGAATCCTTATACACCAACAAAGCATGGACTTTAGTTGCTTTATCTGAAGGGTTAAATCCCCATCAGGAGCAAGTACATCTTAGGAAGATTGCTTGGTGCACATGGAAAAGTTGAGACTTTCAAAGCTATGCTTAAGCCTATCCAGATCCTACTTGCCACTGCTACATACCATGACTACGATATCTGGCGGTTGGGTGTTATGACTGCTTTTCTAAAATAATGATTTGGAAGAGAGCGTCTATAAGTACACAGCCAAAGGGCTTCGTAGACAGTGGGAGCAGCGGAAATGTGTGCAAGTTGCTTTATGGGATAAAGCAGGCATCGCGGAGTTGGAAGGTCTGTTTTGATGTGGTGGTCAAAGAGTTTGACTTCATCAAAATGGTAGATGAACATTGTATATACAAAAAGGTAGTAGAGAGTATGGTGGTGATCCTCGTATTGTACGTGGATGACATACTCTTGATAAGGAAGGAGTTTCCTATGCTACGCTCGGTCAATCTTCTCTTATCACAAGGATTCTCTATAAGGATCAAAGTGATACCTCCTAAATCCTGGGTTTTGGATCTATGAGATAGATATAATTGGATGTTAGGATTCTCACTAGCTGTAGTGAGATGGTATCAATCGATCCTGGGGAGAATCACTGGAATGGTTCCAGGGTGGTAGGGTCGACTGAATGTCAGTCACAAGCATTGTCTTTACCCTCAGTAGAGGGACGGTATGTTGGAAGAGTTCCAAGCTAGATACCGTGACATACTAGATGATTAAAGGCTAGATACATCGTTACCAAGGATGCTACCAAAGAAATAGTCTGGATGTACACTAGTTCATGAGATGAACTTTGTTACTACCATTGTGTGATAATGGAGTTGTGGCTTAGGCCTAGGAACCCCCGTCCCATCAGAGATCCAGACATATTCTTAGGCAGTATCGCCTGATCATGGAGAAGGTTGATCTTCAGGGAGATCGAAGTTAGGAGAATAGACACAGAGGACAACAGCGCAGATCCACTCACAAAAGCCTATTTCCCAGTAGAGACTTTTATGGGATGGTTGAGTATGAGATACATCAACTACAGCTGTATGTTGGGTATGCGATACCACAGCAGATGGCCCTAGTGCAAGTGGGAGATTGTTAGTTATATGTATGCCCTAGAGGCCATTACTGTACATACGATGTATACTGTAGTAGATGCTTCGACATATATAGGTAGGACTTTCTTGCTCGACATGATAGTATGCTATCTGGTTGCTCTTTATCTTAACATGTACTCTGATTGTCTCTATGTTACATGTTGATAAAGCCCTTAGGATGAGTACTTGACTACCAGGACTATGATGCAGATCATACTAGTGGGGACAGTGTAGTCGCTAAGCACATCCTTCAAATGTTCCTAGCCGTAGGTGTATCGAGACAGGACATCGATATACCAGAGTAGGCTAGCGTATGCGCTTCTTGACCCATATGATGGGCGATGTATGATCCTATATCCATTGGTGTTTGACATCAGAGAAGGTATACGGGTGCTCAGTGGAGACTGGGTACACTGGACGGACTCGCCGAGAACTCCTAGATGGTATTATACCCCACGTCAGATGGCAGTTCTCTGGTGACACTGGTACAGGTTAGTCTGTAGACCCGAGATCGTCATAGAGTCTTGTGTGATTCCCACCGTGCTTTGATTTCCACCTCACCACATCCAATGGGGTGTGTAGAACGGTGGCTTTTGGGTACAGTCGCGAATCACATGGAGGCAATGAGTGATAGGAGGGGTTTCGTCTCTCCCGGTATAGGGAGTTGATGTTGCGCTGTGTTCGATTGGCTATAACTGGAAATCTCTGGCCAGGGTTTCAGAGATTTACTGGTAAGTGTTATCAGTAGTTTCTCGAACTGTTATGGACCTCATATCGACACGACTTATCAAGCTACCGGGGTCTGACGTTTACCACCCCTAGGCGAGATATGCGACATATCAGACGAAGAGACCGGACTGTACGGGAGTGTTACTGATTGGATTCGCAGGAGAATGTACAGGCCTGCTTGTTTATCTTCTGATCGCTCAATACCTGGGTGGCTGTTACGTTTAGCTGACCGTTTGCAGCTTGTGGGTGTTTGATATGATCATCACCTACTGCTGGCGTATTGACGATTCTTTAGAGTCCTACACAGAGGTTTCCTGGCTCAGGCAAATCGGAGTAGGAGCACATATATGATATGTGCGGGACCGAGAACAATACGTGTATGTGATACCGTATTAGATTCTCGCGATATGTGATATCGGCCGGGTATATGTGATATAGCCGGGTCATCGGATCAAGTATTGATTCGATGAACTGATACAGATTATATTAGTCGGTTATTTATGAAATAGCCGGATTATCGGATCAAGTGTTAATTCGATAATTTAATGTATAATTATATATTTGATATATTATATTACATTAACTAATATTAGCTCACTTAAAGATTCTTTTTCTCACTTGGATAATACATTGATATATATGTAATATATGTTAATTGTATTATTTTATTTTGTTACAATAAATATTGTATATTTGATATATAATATTGTAATATGTTATGGTTACAAATGCAACATGTTTTGTGGAGTTTAAATGTGGTTAGGGTTTGGATTAGGGTTAAGCTTGCATGAAGCTTTCAAGAAGCTTCTTGAAGCTTTGACTTTGACTATGATATTTTGTGTAGATATTTCTTAACCCAACCCAAACCCTTTACCATAGTTAGTTCTCTACAAGGGTTAAGTCTTCATTCTTAACCCATGGTTGCAATTCTAACCACACACAAGTTTTCATTATTCATCACAAATGAAGTTGTTCTTCTTCTTCCTCTTGAAAAAAGCTTTCTAGCTTTTTGACATGTGATGATAATGAGTGAGAAATTGAAAATAAAAGAGAGCTAAATTCATACTTCATCATCCTCATCTATTCTATCCACTTAGATTAGGGTGTTTGCTTTGCTAATACTTGATTAGTGAAGCAAGAGCTTGAGTTTGAGTTTCTTCAAGGTAGATCATCTTAGTTGTTGAAGATCGGAAGCAAGTTTGCATCTTTCTCTTCATGGAGCCTCTCAAGAGTCCGGGTACTTGATGATCGCGGTGAAGGGACCTCAACACGGAGCTTATGAAGCGAAGGAACGGACTACAAAGGTTGTAATCCCTAACACTTAGATGTTAAAGTGTTTAACTTGCTCTTTGTTTTGCCTAATCTCTAGTCTAAGATCTTGCTTAGGTTGTTCGACACTTGAAAATTTTGATTTTGGCATGAGTGATGCCTTGTAGAACCATTTTCTAGTGCATAGTAACCCTACATCGGTATGAAGCCTATCACTACCTGAGAAACTACTAATCCGAATGAGTAATTCTTGACTACCTTGGTCAAGGATTTCTAGTGAGGGCCACCCGTGCACACCGCGACATCAACCCCCAATACCAAGAGAGACAAATTCACTAACGTTCCGCTCACGGCCTCATTATGGCTCGGGACTGTACCCAACTAAAACCTGTCTGCATGATTCCTTTGAGCCATGGTAGGGTAGTAATCAAAGCACAGTAGGAACTCACACGAGACAAATGACGATCTCAGGTCGATAGACTAACCTGTACACATGTCACCAGGGAACTGCTATCTGACAATAGGTATAATATCAACTAGCATGTTCCCGGCGAGTCCGTCTGGTGTACTCATAACCCAATGAGCACATGTATACATCTTTGGTGAACAAACTAACACCAATGGCTTGTGAGACCGGCCACTGCCCCTCGTCGGGGTCTCGATCAATATACACTAGTCTACTCTGGAGTATCGATGCCCAGTCTCGAAACTCCTATGACTAGGGACATTTTAAGGATGTGCTTATAGACCACCCAACTCTCACATATATGATCGCCATCATACTGCTGGTAGTCAAGCAAGAATCCTATGGGCTCTATCAACATGTAATAGTGATCTGTAATGTCACCTGAAGCATATACACGATGATAAAGATAAACCAGATAGCATATTATCATCTCGAGTAAGACTGTTCTACCAGTATAGGTCCTCCCTCAATCATTGCAATCACGTGCCTGCGATCCAATAATTGACTTGAGGGCACTATAGCCAACATAAGCATACTAAATAAGAATCTAACTAGAGAATTAGGGTTTTAATGTAAGCAAACAAGTTCTAAACTATGTGAAGAGGGTTTACAACCTTTGTAGACCAAGTTCTCCACTTCTAAAGCTCCAAGTAGTAGTCCCTAGAACTCTTCTTTGACTCCACTTGAAGAAAGGTTAGAGCTTGCTTGATGTCTTCGATGCCGAAGATGATCCACCTTGAAGTCTCTTTCACTCAATCTCACTCTTCATTAATCAAGGTATTAGTGAAGCAAACAAACTAAACTAATGTTGGGTTATCCTAGCACTACATGAAGGGTTTGGAAGCATCACATGTACCAAAGGTAGAGTCTTTAGGGTGCTAAGTTAACAAACATCGGATCGTGCCTAGAAAATTAGGGTTTCTAAAATTTTCACATCAACATATGAAAGAAAAGTTAGGGTTTAGAGAGTACAACCTTTGTAGCTCCCTACGCTAGACTCCTCGGCTACTTGGGGTTTGAAAAGGCTCCGCTTGAACTCCTCGAGGTCACCAATGATCCACCCGGAGTCCGCTTTGTCCAAGCTAGCAACTTCGCAAGATCAAGAATGAAAATCGAAGCTAACACTCTAAACAAGTGGGCTAGACTTGTGTAGAATGGTGTTGTGGTTATCTTTCTCACTTCAAAATCCTATTTTGATGAATATTTTGCTCACTTGAAAATTCAAGAGAGCAAGAGCTCAAGGTTGAAGAAGATGATGGATATTTATCAAGAAGAGAAGAATAATTCACAAGAGAAAAAGAAAAACATAAGTATATATATTTTCCTTTCTCGTCTCAAACCATGGTTAATTGATATGGATATTTATTTCATCTTAGTTAAAAGAGAAGAGGAAGATGAATCAGGGTTAAATGGTAGGTGAAAATGGTTAGGTCAAGAGAAGAGTGTAGAAGATAACCAATCATTCACCTTTTTTCTCTTTTCTTTTGATTTAGCAAAAATAGAAATAAATATCCATAATATAAACCATGGTGTGAGTCTTATATATCCACCATTTTCTATGTATAATCAACCATGATAGTTGATGTATGTATGTATGTGGGCATGCACATCCATATGTGCATGAAACAATAAGAAATGCATACATGCATGCATACATCCAAAGATACAAGAAAAGATTTCTAGTGAGAATGTAATAATTAAATGATAAATCAACACTTGATTTATCAATCCGGCCATATCATATACGACCCTAACCAAAAGAAAGCCGCCCGATCAATATATGGTATCCTATACGCGTATTTTAATCGGGTCCATGTGCATATCGCATATGCGCACTACAACATTTCGCCTGGACTAGGTAACTCCATTGTGGGACTCTAAGACTCGTCAATACGCCGGCAGTAGGTGATGATCATATCAAGCACCCCCAAGCCGCAAGCGGTCAGCTAAACGTAACGGCCACCCGGGTATTGAGCGATCAGAAGAGAACAAGCGAACCTGCTATAACTCCCGTCGAGCCAACCGGCAACACTTTCCGTACAGTCCGGTCTCCTCGTCTGATATGTCGCATATCAAGTCTAGGGGTGGTAAACTTCAGACCCCAATAACCGATAAGTCATGCCGATGTGAGGCTCATAACGGGTCGAGAAACTACTAGTAACACTTACCAGCAAATCTCTTAATCAGCCCTGGCCAGGGACTTTCCTGTTACGGCCAATCGAGCACAGCGCAACATCAACCCCCAATACCGGGAGAGACGAAACCCCTCCTATCGCTCATTGCCTCCATGTGACTCGGGACTGTACCCAAAAACCACCGTTTTGCACGCCCTCATGGACGTGGTAAGGTGGAGATCAAAGCACAGTGGGAATCACACAAGACTCTATGACGATCTCGGGTCTACAGACTAACCTGCACAAGTGTCACCTGAGAACTGCCATCTGGGAGTTCTCGGCGAGTCCGTCCAGTGTACCCAGTCTCCGCTGAGCACCCGTATACCATCTCTGATGTTAAACACCAATGGATATGGGATCATCCATCGCCCATCTCTTGGGTCGAGAAGCGTATACGCTAGTCTACACTGGTATATCGATGCCCCGTCTCGATACACCTATGACTAGGGACCTTGAAAGATGTACTTATGGACTACCATGTCCCCACTAGTATGATCTGCATCATAGTCCAGGTAGTCAAGTACACATCCTAAGGGCTTTACCAACATGTAACTATAAGACAGTTTAAAGAGACTAGTATACATGTTAAGATAAAGAGCAACCAGATAGCATACTATCATATCGAGCAAGAAAGTCATCTCTATATATGTCCAAGCATCCAATATAAAATACATCATCTGTACAATACTGGCCTCTAGGGCATACATACAACTAACAATCTCCCACTTCCACTAGGGCCAGCTACTGTAGTATCGCATACCGAGCATCCCGAAGAGTCTTTCAAACTGTATCTGGGGAATGGCCTTCGTGAGTGGATCCGCTGTGTTGTTCTTCGTGTCAACCCTCCTGACCTCGATCTCCCGACGATCAACTATCTCCCGGATCAGGTGATACCGCCTCAGAATATGCCTGGATCGCTGATAGGACCTGGGTTCCTTGGCCAAAGCCACCGCTCCATTGTTATCGCAATACAAAGGTATTGGATGCTCAATGGATGGAACCACTCCAAGTTCAGTAATGAACTTCTTGATCCAGACAGCCTCTTTGGCAGCATCGTTGGTAGCGATGTATTCAGCCTCCATTGTCGAGTCTGCCACGGTTTCCTGCTTGGAACTCTTCCAGCTAACCGCCCCTCCGTAAAGGGTAAAGACAAATCCCGACTGCGACTTAGAGTCGTCCTTATCACTCTGGAAGCTCGAATCGGTAAAGGACTCCACTTGGAGTTCTCCGTTACCATACACCAAGAGCATCTCTTTAGTGCTTTGTAAGTACTTGAGAATGCTCTTCACAGCTGTTCAGTGACTCTCTCCAGGATCAGCTTGATACCTACTCACTACACTTAGTGAGTATGCTACATCGGGTCTGGTACATAGCATCGCATACATGATAGAGCCTACAGCCGAAGCATAGGGTATCCCTTGCATGCGAGCTCTCTCCAAATCAGTCTTGGGAGATATCTCTTTGGAGAGAGTGACTCCAGAGATCATGGGCAAGTTCCCACGCTTGGATTCTTCCATACTAAACCTCTTTAGTATGGTGTCAATGTGCCTGGATTGGGACAATCCCAATATCCGTTTGGATCTATCTCTATAGATCCTAATTCCCAATATGCAGGAGGCATCACCAAGATCTTTCATTGAGAATCTTTGTGATAAGAAGAGCTTGACCGATTGCAGCATAGGAATATCATTTCCTATCAAGAGTATGTCGTCCACGTACAATACGAGGTAGACAACCTTACTCTCTGCCACCTTTTTGTAGATACAAGGTTCATCTGGGTTTTTGACGAAATCAAACTCTTTGATAACGACGTCAAAGCAGATATTCCAACTCCGCGATGCTTGCTTTAATCCATAAATGGATTTAAGCAGCTTGCACACCTTCCCGCTGCTCCCACTGTCTATAAAGCCCTTTGGTTGAGTCATGTACACGCACTCTTCTAAATCACCGTTTAGAAGGCGGTCTTAACATCCATTTGCCAGATTTCGTAGTCATGATATGCAGCGATGGCAAGCATGATCCAGATGGATTTAAGCATAGCTACTGGAGAAAAGGTTTCGTCATAGTCCACACCTGGTCTTTGACGAAAACCCTTTGCAACAAGTCTAGCTTTGAAAGTCTCCACTTTCCCATCTACACCAAGTTTTTTCTTGAAGATCCACTTGCTCCCAATGGGTTTTACCCCTTCAGGAGCAACTTCCAAAGTCCATACTTTGTTGGTGTACATGGATTCCATCTCGGACCGCATAGCATCCAGCCATTTCACTGAGTCCCTACTCGTGATGGCCTGCTCGAAGCTAGTTTGGTCATCATCGTCCATGATGCAATCCTCACTCCCACCATCCATGAGAAAACCGTAGTATCTCTCAGGTTGGCGAGGAACCCTACTAGATCGGCGTAGTGGCTGGGGTTCATTGGGAACTATGGAATCTTCTGGTTCCACCAGATCTTCTGTTGCATCTTTTGTAGCTGGAACCTCTTCTATTTCTACCTCATGACCACTAATCTCTTTTTCATGAAATTCCTTTTCTAAAAAGGTGGCATGCCGAGAAACAAACACTCTTTGTTCTTCAGGGTGGTAGAAGATATACCCTTGTGAATTCTTGGGATATCCTATAAATTTGCATAGAACAGACCGTGCCTCAATTTTGTCCGGATTTTGTCGTTAGACATAGGCTGGACAACCCCATAATTTAACATAGTTAAGACATGGTCTCTTCCCTTTCCATATCTCATATTGAGTGGTAGGCACAGATTTGGTGGGGACCATTTCAATAGATGTATGGCTGTTTCAAGCGCATACCCCCAGAAGGAAATAGGTAACTCAGCTGTGCTCATCATAGAGCGCACCATATCTAATAGGGTGCGGTTCCTCCGTTCTGATACACCGTTGTGCTGTGGTGTATATGGAGGAGTCAGCTGAGAGAGAATCCCATTCTCTTTTAGGAAGTCCAGGAATTCACTGCTCAAGTATTCACCTCCTCGATCAGATCGAAGGATTTTAATACTTTTTTCGGTTTGGTTCTCGACTTCTTGTTTATATTCTCTAAATTTCTCAAAAGCTTCAGACTTATGTCTTATCAAGAACACATATCCGTATCTTGAGAGATCGTCAGTGAATGTAATGAAGTATGAAGAACCATCCCTGGCATGTGTAGACATGGGACCGCATACATCACTATGTATCAGTCCCAAGAGTTCGGTAACTCTTTCTCCGTGTCCCGTAAACGGAGTTTTGGTCATCTTGCCTTTGAGACATGACTGGAAAGTGTCATAAGATGAAAATTTGAACTGTTTCAAATATCCATCCTTATGCAACTTAGCCAGTCGTGTCGCATTGATGTGACCCAGTCCACAATGCCACAAGAAGGATTCGTTCAGTTCTGAACTCTTCCACTTGTGTGTGTTTGTTATGCTCAGAACTGTTGATTGATTTAGAACATAAATGCCATTGCACAACGTACCTGATCCAACCAACTTTTGGTTACGGAAAATGTTCATAACATTATCCTGTAATACAAAATTATATCCCTCTTTACTCAACAAAGAAACCGATATAATGTTGCATATCAGGTTCGGCATGTAATAGCATTCGTTCAGAACCAATGTATTACCAGTTGGTAATGCAAGGTGATATTCCCCGACAGTCTTAGCTGCAACAATTGCACCATTTCCAACTCTAATGTCTTTATCACCTTCTCCAAGTTCTCTACCTTTCCTGAGCCCATGTAACTGATTACATATATGGGATCCTGACCCGGTATCTAATACCCAGGACGTAGGGCAAATGGAGAAACAGTTCTCTGTAACGAACACACCGGAAGAAAATGCATCAACATGTACTTTCTTCAATCGGGTGGCATGGGAATCCTGGTATTCCCCTATATCCTGTTCAGTCCTATAACTCTTATAAGAAAGAACGGAACCAACGTTCCCCAGCACAGTATAACATGTGGGTTCGGTCAATACATCCATATTATTATCTTGATTAGGGCATGACATGGTCGCTACCTGGAGAGAGAGAGAAGAAAACACTTTAGCGTATGCTCTTGCAAGATCAGATTGGTTATTATCTTATCTAATCAGGATGGCTCCCACTGGTTTTTATCAAATCTTCCTTCAAACCCTAAAAGGAAAGACTAGCCGGGATTAATTACACCTTACAACTTCGCCGATCTTTCAGCCAAGCCAGTGTCGGTACTTTGAGGGAGGTTCCCCGTGCTTTCGCACGGACCTAATTAAAGTAAACCTCGTTTTCCCAGAGGCGTAACCCCGTTGACATCTTTCTAGACACCTACTTGATCGGCTAATTGTCCAGTGTAAAACTCTCCCAGGAGTAACAATTACTCGCAGTGGGTATCGGGATCCAACTATCTCATACAAGGTATGCAATCTCATTGCAAATTTCAACACTTGAAATTCCCGATAATATTTTGCCCCTAACGTGCTATGACCTTGACGAAAGCCAACAAACCATAGCCCGCTAGTCAAGTTCAACCCGTACATTTCTTGACTGAATTAAACCCACCCGCACGACCCATGATGAAAGCCAACAAAGCCGTACGACTACCCTAATCCAGTCGCATCATATGCAGCAGATAAGCAGCATATAGCTACCGCACACTACACCTTGACGAAAGCCAACAAATGTAGAACGAATACTATATACAACTTATCTGAAATGACGGAGGGCTACGACAGGTTTTTCTGAAAACCTATTGCGTAATGAACTTGATATCATTGTAGAATCGAATGAATTTTGAAATGGAGTGTTTTTTAGGCTTTTCTAGTTTTGCTAAAGGGGTCACTCCCGGTGAAGGGATCGTCGGCCCTTTCCTCGTCGAATGAGGTGCGGGATATATCATATATATCGCTATGCAAAGCAGAAACTATAGAAGCAATCAAAAGACAAACCGAGTGTGTAGCATCTGCCAGTTATTGCTAAAGGGGTCACTCCCGGTGAAGGGATCTCGGCCCTTTCCTCATCGAATAAGGTGCAGGGTATATTGATTGTTTGTAAAATTCGAGACTGTGTAAGTAAAGCAACTTAAATGATCCCTGATAACAGTGCCATTTGATTTGTAAAGAATTTCTTGTTTGTGTAAATCGAATAAAGCTAATAAGTTTCTATGTGTCAGTAATATTGAATAAAATTCACAATCAAAGAATTATATTTGACCGCAATCAATTACGGTGTCTGTTGTAGATTGTAAGTGAGTGCGGATCGTCCACAGGGATTGTGCGATTCGTTTCTGTATTTAATTTGTTTGAATTGAAAAGTTAACCGAAAGGAAAAGAAAACATGATTCAAGAATTTATCGATTGATTCAGGTGTCGCTAGTTTAATCAAGATTCAAGAAATGATAAACAATCAAGAATCGGGTTTCGATGATATTTCCAACCAAATGTCAAGAATCTAAATGAGGCTCGTAGGAATCGATCGGATCTATAGACGTGATGTAATCTCAAGATTTCATGTTCTTATCCTTCGAAGGATTGATACTAGATCGATGAGAGTTAGGTCTTTCTCATGAAACTAGGGTTTCATCATTTAACCCTTGTTCTTTCGTCGATATCATTCACATTCAAGCCTCTAGCAATTTCAAGAAACGATCGTAACTCTCCAATTTTGAGCGATATCAATCAAGAAAGCATCGCAACGAATTGGGTTGTCGGTTCTTGAACTTGCTAGGGTTTACAAAACTCGTAGGATTCAAGAATCGATTTAAGATATGTTACATCATCATTCTATTGATCGTCTCGACTCCTCGACGAGCGGAGTATTACTCAAACATCATCACACAGAAAGTATTCAAGAATTGAAAAGATATCATGATGCAAGAATTTAAAGAAAACAAGATTAAAGAATATCACCTTTTATTTATATCAACAATTTGATTACAGTCGCTCAAGAACTACAAGAGGAAGAACTAAATTGTCGAATTGGCGTTGCTCGGCTCCGTGAGTCGCGGATCGGCTTGGACCACTTGCTCTGTTGAAGATCGGCTCGGCTCATAAAAGGTTGCAAGGTTTCTTGCTTGATGGGTACTCGGGATCTTGGCTTTTGATTGGAATTAGGGTTAGGGTTTCACACAAGTCTTCTCACTAGACTTGTGGAAGAAGATGAAGAAAGAGAGTGGATCTAGATTGATACTAAAATCTTTTGGGATTTTTCCATTATGTGAGATTCTTTACAAGTGAGCCTAGGGTCTTATTTATAGATCTCCCAAACCCTAGGTCTAGGTTTGAAATTACAATTCCCTCCAAAAGTTTGTTGAGGCTTCTAGAAGGAGTTTGTTAGGCTTAGCTTAGGGTTTAAGCTAGGGTTTAAGGAGAAGTTTCTAGAATGATAGGCTAGTTTAGTGTTGATCCCAAAGCTTGCTGATCTGGGAGAAGTCTCTGGAGTCTTCTGGAAGTTGACATGTCTTTCTGAAGTCTGGACCTTGAGATAAGAATTATGCAGCAAAATTCGGTGGATGACGTGGCAAGACGGCCGCGGAACCGCGGCGCAAGCAGGCTCCGGCCGCGGTTCCGCGGTTCCGCGTCCATGTTGGCTCCTTGGGACTTGGGCTTTTTGCAGTGGTCTTGGGATGATATTTGGGGCTTTATCTGATGTGTTGATTTGTATTTATCCCTTTGGATTAATACCAGAATTGAAATCATTGAGTTGGCGTAATGTTTGATCGGTATCGTATAAATTGTGGCCTTTCTCCTGGATTTTCCTGCACAGATCTCAAAACAAGTGTTGCGCAATATAGGGATGATGCGATGCCATGAAATGCAGTCAATTTCCTTTATAGTGCCGGTTTTAGAGTCTAACACATGCAATCTGATATTTTGCGACAGTTTTCTTAATATGTGAAATATGAATGCCGAACACTTCTATATTAATGCAAATGATGAGGAAATTGCCGGTTAAAAGATGCAATATTTTCGACTAATCAAATTCCCCCAAACTTAATTTCGATCGTCTCGAGCGAACTGTTTTATTAAAAGGAGAAAATAAAGAAAGAGAAAAACTAACTAGCACACTTTCATAGGCAACACGATTGCACTGAGCACGTGCAACAAGCCTTTAAACCTCCAGGTGTCCCTAGTAGGAGGAGTGTTGTCTCCTGAGGGTTTTCAGCAGATTGCACCCACAAAATCCAATAATAAAAGAAAGATCATGAATATTACATTTAAAGAAAAGAATTGTAAAAGAAAGACTTTGAAAATTAGGGTTTCCAACTAAGCTAGCTTTTCGGTTGTCATGAGCCCTATCTTAATGGTCATGAAAAGATGTCAGAAATCACGTCCTCCCTCAATAAAACATCGTCTCATTCTTCATTCCTATCTTTCTTCCAAACATCGATCATATCACCCTGTGTGTGTGTAAAGACATCCCTACACCCGGAGAATTCAATTCAAGCTATCATACTCTTGCCCTTCAGCCTCAGTACTTTTTAATTTAATGAATATTTAGGATTGCTCACACACTTTCATGCGACCGTTAATACTTCTTGAGGTACTAACCGACCGATTACTCCTGTGCTTGCTTACTTGGTGTATTTTTCTCGTCTTGCACCACCTCAGGCATAGCAGTGACTCCCAGACCAGTTGGCCTTAGGGCACTAGGTGAAGAAGCACCCTCGCTATATATTTTTTTATTGCCCTTGGTGATAACAAAACCAGTGTCCATTTTTCTCACCACTTTATATTTTATTCATTTTTTTTTCTTTTTATTCCTTCATACATCGGCTTTAAGACAAGAGCATTTCAAGGTATCCTCTACTATCCCAGGCTTCAAGACGTGTGTAAGTGCGAATAGCAGGGTAGCAACGTTCAAAATGTTTTGCTTCCAGAATAGAAACTATTTTTCAGACTAATTTTTATCCTCAGATTAGTGACGTCTTTCATCTTACTAACCCTTGGGACAATGGCTCATAACTACTTATTACTAGTTCGTATAAGAAAACTTCTAATTTTCTTAGTTTTCTTAAATTTTTCCAATCTCATGGATGTAATTTTTTTTCACTATCTAAACTTTCATTATCTTATTTATGTACAAAAAAGTGTAAATATTAAAATATTTTTATACTTGAAAATTTTTAAATTTTTATGGGTTTTGAAAAATTTTCAATTTTTATAGATTTTTAAAGAAATGTTTTGTGCTTATGCAGATGATATGCAAATGATGCGAAAATAAGCACAAACCTCCCCCAAACTTGTTTTCAACAGTGTCCTCACTGTTGCCAACAGCTATGCCTACAAAACCTGTAAGTCTGGGAGGAATTATTAGTGGGGGCAAAATATATAAGTGAAGAACTTCCCCCAAACTTACTCTTTTCACTCACCTTCATTCAAAAAGATGATGCAATGATATACTGGATATGAAGGTGAGACGGAGGAATTTTAATCCAAATAAACTGGCTCTTGTAAGAACAAGAGCTCCTCCGTGGGGTCAGTGGAAAAATACGGCTTTAGTCTATGTCCATTTACTTTGAAAAAGGTGCCGTTTTTAACATTTTCTACTTCTACTGCCCCGTGCGGGTATACAGACCGCACAATAAAAGGTCCCTTCCATCGAGATCGGAACTTACCCGCGTGAAGGTGTAATCGTGAATCATAAAGAAGGACTTGCTGACCAGGTGAAAATGTTTTCCTCAAAATGTTTTTAACGTGAAAAACCTTAGTCCTATTCTTTATGATTACAGCGTTATCATAAGCTTCATCGCGGAGTTCTCTTAGCTCATTTATTTGCAGCTTCCGAAAGTTGCAAGCAAGGTTTAGATCAAAATTTATTTCTTTTATATACCATAATGCTTTATGTTCTATCTCGACGGGTAAATGACATGCTTTCCCAAACACTATCCTATATGGAGACATCCCTAGGTCGGTCTTATATGCAGTTCGGAATGCCCAAAGAGCATCCATCAGTTTGGTCAACCAGTCTTTTCTATTCTTAGCAACGGTCTTCTCCAGGATAAATTTGATCTGTTTATTTGAAATTTCAGCGTGCCCGCTCGTTTGGGGATGATAGGGTGTAGAAAGTCGGTGATTGATTGCGTATTTCCGCATCAGAGTCTCGAAAGATCTGTTGCAGAAATGTGTCCCATTATCGCTAATAATAGCGCATAGGTGTCCAAATCGCGAAAAGATATTCTCTTTTAAGAACTTAATGACAACTTTCTTGTCATTAGTGCGACATGGAATGGCTTCTACCCACTTGGAGACATAATCAACCGCCAGCAGTATGTACAGATTCCCAAAGGAGTTGGGAAAAGGACCCATAAAATCAATGCCCCAAACATCGAATATTTCAACAACCAGAATGGGTTGCTGAGGCATCTCATTTCTCTGGGAGATTCTACCCGTGTACTAACACTGTGTACAGGTTTTGCAATACTCAAATGCGTCCTTGAATAAGGTCGGCCAATAAAATCCACATTGCAAAACCTTTTCCGCTGTCTTTTTAGGACCAAAGTGACCCCCACAGGCCTAATCATGACAAAAAGAAAGAACACTCTTGAACTCTTCATTCGGGACACACCGGCGAATGATCTGATCAGGACAATATTTAAACAGATAGGGTTCATCCCAGTAAAAGTGTTTTACTTGGGATAGAAAACGGTATTTGTCCTGTTTTGACCAATCGCTGGGTATCAGTCCCGTGGCATGATAGTTCACAATATCCCTGAACCATGGTTCATTGGATACGCTCAAGAGTTGTTCATCAGGGAACGAATCATTGATTGGCAGGGTCACAGGGGAAGAAATGATGCGTGAAAGATGGTAGGCTACTACGTTTTCACATCCTTTCTTATCTTTGATAACAAGATCGAATTCTTGTAACAGAAGGATCCAACGTATTAGTCGACCTTTTGCATCTTTCTTCGCCAGAAGATGTTTTAAAGCGGAATGGTCAGTATACACAATTATAGGAGAGCCAATTAAGTAAGGCCTGAATTTTTCTAATGCAAATACAACCGCTAAAAGTTCTTTCTCGGTGGTTGTATAGTTAATTTGTGCATCGTTCAGGGTCTTACTTGCATAGTATATCACGTGTGGCATCTTTTCGATGTGCTGTCCTAAGACTGCACCTACTGCAAAGTCGGATGCATCACACATCAGCTCAAAAGGGTAGTCCCAGTTTGGTGATGATAAAACGGGGGCTGAAGTGAGTGAGTGTTTAAGTGAGTCGAAAGCTTTCTCGCAGTCCGAGTCAAAGTGGAAGGTTGTATCCTTGGCCAGGAGAAGAGTTAAAGGTCTAGCAATTTTGCTAAAGTCCTTAATGAATCTCCTATAAAAGCCCGCATGGCCAAGGAAAGATCGAATATCTTTGACGCTTTTGGGATGAGGGAGGTTTTGAATGACATCTATCTTAGCTCTGTCAACCTCAATGCCTTTCTGTGAAATGACATGTCCAAGTACAATTCCTTCTTGGACCATAAAATGGCATTTTTCCCAGTTCAAAGTCAAGTTCTTCTCTTTGCAACGAGTAAGAACAGCGTCAAGATTCGCTAGGCAATCAGAAAAAGAGTCTCCAAAAATCGAGAAATCGTCCATAAAGATCTCCAGAAAATTCTCTACCATATCAGAGAATATCCCCATCATACACCGCTAAAAGGTAGCGGGAGCATTGCATAACCCAAAGGGCATGCGACTGTAAGCAAAGGTACCAAAAGGACAAGTAAAAGTGGTTTTATCTTGATCCTTTTTGGCGATGGGGACCTGATTATAGCCTGAGTATCCGTCCATAAAGCAATAATACTCTCGTCCCGCTAAGCGTTCTAGCATCTGATCAATGAATGGTAGAGGAAAGTGGTCTTTCCTCGTGGCAGCATTGAGTTTTCTATAATCAATACATACACGCCACCCAGTTTGGGTGAGTGTCTGAATCAACTCATTTGCCTCATTGGTTATAACAGTGATGCCGGATTTCTTAGGGACGACATGTATAGGACTCACCCACTGGCTATCGGAGATGGGGTATATAATCCCATTATCTAGGCATTTGATGATCTCTTTCATGACTGCCTCCTTCATGACGGGATTTAACCGTCTCTGTGGTTCTCGGGTTGGTCTGGCATCATCCATAACATGTATATGATGTTCAACTATCAAGGGACTAATCCCTTTGATGTCCGCCATGGTCCAACCAAACGCCTCTTTATTAGATCTCAATACCGATAAAAGTGCATTCTCTTGCTCTGATGCAAGAGAAGCGGAAATGATAACCGGTAAGAACTCATTCTCACCTAAATATGCATATTTAAGATGAGAAGGTAATATTTTGATATCTAATTCAGGCGGAGAAATAATAGAAGGTGGGATCATCGAGTGATTTTTGGAATTACAAAGAAGCTCAGAGCCTGTGAAAGATACAGACTCAGGAGGAGAAAAGTCAGAAGTGCAGGACTCAAGTGTAGGAAAAGTGTCCTCACTAAGATCATGTGTAAGATCAAGCAGAGATGTGGTAATGTCGTCGAGATCTAGAAAGCAAAGATCCTCGGCTCCACAACTATCGGAAGCGATCTCGTGGACAGAGCACACACCTAAAATATGAGCAGAGGGTTCTGATGGCTGACTTCCAACTTTGTAGATGTTTAGTTCAATGGTCATATTTCCAAATGATAAGTTCATTGAACCATTTCTACAGTTTATAACAGCATTGGAAGTGGCAAGGAAAGGACGATCCAGAATCACCGGAATTTGGCCCCGAGGGTTTGCTACAGGATGTGTGTCGAGCACAATGAAGTCTACAGGGAAAACAAATTCCCCGACCTTTATCAACACATCCTCTAATTCACCCCTTGGTTTGGTGATAGATCGGTCTGCCATCTGGAGAGTGCAGTGAGCAGGTTTCAGCTCTCCAATCCCTAGTTGCTCATAGACAGAATAAGGAAGTAGGTTATCACTTGCGCCAAGGTCTAAAAGAGCACGATTTATGTTTTTACCCCCAATAGAAATCGATATTGTAGGACATCCTGGGTCCTTACGTTTCTTTGGTAGCTGGGGAATAAAAGCAGTGCTGATATTATTAGCCATAAAGACCTTCTTCGGCACTTGATTCTTCCTCTTCCTAGTGCACAAGTCCTTAAGAATTTTCGCATAGGCGGGGACTTGTTGAATTGCATTTAGGAGAGGGATATTGATGTTAACCTGTTTGAACATTTCCATAATTTTCTCCATATGAGGACTCGTTCTATTAGCCCTTAACCGGTTCGGGTAAGGAGCTTTCACAATAAGCGCTGGGTCCATCACAGGAGAAGGAAGAGGGGGTAGACGAGATCCCAAAAGAGGTGTGGGGACCGTCTGTGGAGAACTAGAAGAGCTATACTGAGGTGTCGAGCCTAGTGGGAAATGGAGAATAGGCTCGCGAGAAGATGGTGTGGTAGAAGAAGAAGGATCAGAAGGAGAAGTGTGTGTGTGTGGAAAGGTCTCAGCCGGGGTGTTGATTTGATTTTCAGTATCATCAATACCTTCCCCGACCTGATTGTTCAGCACTCTTCCCGATCTCACCGTTGTGATGGCATTTACATTGTAATGCCCAGGATTCTGTAGGGGTTGAGAGGGAAGTTTCCCTTTTTCTCTCGCACTCATTTCGCCTTTAAGTCGTGCGATTTCAGCTTCCATCGTTCTGATACTCTCAGCTTCGGACGCTGAGTTTTTCTTTATCTCACCGACGGAAGATCTAACCTCAGCCGAAACCTCTATGAAATTTGACAAAAGTGATTTCATGGTTTGAGTCAATTGAGAGAATTCGTCAGAACAGGTCATAGGATTAGACTGTGCAGGAGTGTTGACCTGATTTTGGAAATTTTGTGAATGATAGGGGTACTGAGTGAGTTGAAGGGGTTGCTGTTGTGGTGGAGGAAGAGCCCTTTGAAAATTATTCGTGTTTGGAACCGTGTTTTGAGATTGGTTTTGGTTCCAAGTGAAATTCGGGTGATTCCTCCAACCCTGATTGTACGTGGAAGAATATGGGTCGTTTCGAGGTCTTTGAAATGCGGCATTTTAATGCTCGTGACCTTGAAACGCAGAGTTTAATGGACATTCTTCCGTTAAATGAGACGGATCAGAACAGCACCCACAAACAGTTTTGGAGAGCGACACTAGGTTTAGGGAGACTGCAGAAAATTTGTGTTCCATAGCGTCGAGCTTCTTTTGCATCGCTGCCATTTCAGCTCGAACACCTATGGACACATCTATTTGGTGTATGCCACCCTTATTCAATGGTTGGGTTCCACTCTCCCACTGTAGTGATTTTTCAGCGAACTCTTCTAAATACTTCCAAGCTTCCCCATCATCCTTAGTCATAAAAGTACCTTGACACATGTTTTCAAGGCTCTGTTTAGTGTTTGGGTTAATGCCCTCATAAATGATTAGGCACAATTCCCATCTCGGGATGCCGTGATGAGGACACTGAACCAGTAGATCCTTGAAACGTTCAAAGCATTTTCAAAATGGTTCAATAGGGAGCTGGGCAAATTGATTCAGTTCGCTACGGATTCGAGCTGTCTTTTGTATTGGGTAAAATTTCTTAAGGAATGCAGCAACGAATTCTTCCCAATTCGTAATAGAGTGTGTGGTAGTGTTATATAGCCACTTATCGGCTATATCGCACAAAGTAAATGGAAGAAGTCGTAGACGCATAGCATCCACTGAAAGTTGTGACGTACCCATCATTGCACATACATTTTCAAATTTGGTAATGAAAACGTAAGCGTCCTCAGTCTCGAGTCCGTGGAATTTGGGTAAAAGGTTGATATACTGGGGCTTAATCTCAAAGTTATCCCCGTTGGCTGGTGGTGTGGATAAGCAGGTCGAAAGAGGACCTCGAAGTGGATAGCACCTCTCCTGGAGAGAGATGCGGGGTGGATTCTGCGCACCAACGGACGGCGGCAGATTAGGGTTAAAGAAGTTCGATGGATTCGGATCCATCGGTGTGGGTGTGGTAGTGGGTAAAGAAAGGTAAATGGAGAAATATCGACTTCGGAGTCGATAGGAGGTACGCGGACTAAACGGGCACTAGAATCCCGTGTCCAGCCTATCTTGCACTAAAAAGGGTTAGTACAAGTTGCAGCGTTGACTTATAATTAGGGGTAATGAATGAATACGGTGTTTGCTTTGAAAAAGGGACGGAGTTTTGAAAAAATGATGCGACAAAACAAATGCAACAACAAAGAACCCTAGAATCTAGTGGTCACCTAGGTCCGGCTCTAGACCGCTCCTAACTGCCAAAAGACAAGCCGCAGGATAGAATCCTCCACTGCCTCTTTGTTCCCCTGTGGCCGGATAAGTGCCAGGTAAGTGGGAAGGTACTCCACTACGTAAGTAGTGGGCCTAATTAAAAACCACTAGCCTTAGACACACTCGCCTTAGACACCACAAAAAAACGCGGATAAGCAATGAATTACCCACGGCCTTCTTCTGTCCTAATTGAGCGCGACAGTCCTTAGAGTCATCTCTAGATATTTTTTAGTTAATGTGGGTCAATGCGGATGCAATTTTTATGATTTTCGAGGCCTAGGAAGGGTAATGAAATCCCCACCTAATTTGGATTTGGCCGTGCCCCTTAATTTCCGTATTAGAATGCAAACAACCAAGAAACAAAATCACGCACAAATTTAATTTTGCTTTTGCGGCGCTGCGATTATTTGCAAAGAACTGCAGAAAATTGTTAGTTGGAGCTAAAAAGAGGAGAGAGGAGAAGGTAAGAAATCACCTGAAGCAAAAATTTTGCAGAGATCCCTCAAGGCTGCCGCGGTTCCGCCGCAATAGGGGGCTCCCACCGCGCTTCCGCGGTACTATGTACTGATCACTTAGCAAAAATTCAACAGAAGCTTCCTGTTGATAACTCCAGCTCTCTGGAATTTTCCAAAAATTTTCTTCAATTGCCAAACAGCTCCAGATTTCTTTGCAATGAACCACAACAAATCGTTTAGGGTTTGCACAAATTTTGATCTAAAAATAACAATGGAATAAATCTTTCAATTCAAACTATAATATGAAACGAATTAGCGCGTAATCCCCGGCAACGGCGCCATTTGATTGTTTGTAAAATTCGAGACTGTGTAAGTAAAGCAACTCAAATGATCCCTAATAACAGTGCCATTTGATTTGTAAAGAATTTCTTGTTTGTGTAAATCGAATAAAGCTAATAAGTTTCTATGTGTCGGTAATATTGAATAAAATTCACAATCAAAGAATTATATTTGACCGCAATCAATTACGGTGTCTGTTGTAGATTGTAAGTGAGTGCGGATCGTCCACAGGGATTGTGCGATTCGTTTCTGTATTTAATTTGTTTGAATTGAAAAGTTAACCGAAAGGAAAAGAAAACATGATTCAAGAATTTATCGATTGATTCAGGTGTCACTAGTTTAATAAAGAATCAAGAAATGATAAACAATCAAGAATCGGGTTTCGATGATATTTCCAACCAAATGTCAAGAATCTAAATGAGGCTCGTAGGAATCGATCGGATCTATAGACGTGATGTAATCTCAAGATTTCATGCTCTTATCCTTCGAAGGATTGATACTAGATCGATGAGAGTTAGGTCTTTCTCATGAAACTAAGGTTTCATCATTTAACCCTTGTTCTTTCGTCGATATTATTCACATTCTAGTCTCTAGCAATTTCAAGAAACGATCGTAACTCCCCAATTTCGAGCGATATCAATCAAGAAAGCATCGCAACGAATTGGGTTGTCGGTTCTTGAACTTTCTAGGGTTTACAAAACTCGTAGGATTCAAGAATCGATTTAAGATATGTTACATCATCATTCTATTGATCGTCTCGACTCTCGACGAGCGGAGTATTACTCAAACATCATCACACAGAAAGTATTCAAGAATTGAAAAGATATCATGATGCAAGAATTTAAAGAAAACAAGATTAAAGAATATCACCTTTTATTTATATAAACAATTTGATTACAGTCGCTCAAGAACTACAAGAGGAAGAACTAAACTGTCGAATTGGCGTTGCTCGGCTCCGTGAGTCGCGGATCGGCTTGGACCACTTGCTCTGTTGAAGATCGGCTCGGCTCATAAAAGGTTGCAAGGCTTCTTACTTGATGGGTACTCGGGATCTTGGCTTTTGATTGGAATTAGGGTTAGGGTTTCACACAAGTCTTCTCACTAGACTTGTGGAAGAAGATGAAGAAAGAGAGTGGATCTAGATTGATACTAAAATCTTTTGGGATTTTTCCATTATGTGTGATTCTTTATAAGTGAGCCTAGGGTCTTATTTATAGATCTCCCAAACCCTAGGTCTAGGTTTGAAATTACAATTCCCTCCAAAAGTTTGTTGAGGGTTCTAGAAGGAGTTTGTTAGGCTTAGCTTAGGGTTTAAGCTAGGGTTTAAGGAGAAGTTTCTAGAATGATAGGCTAGTTTAGTGTTGATCCCAAAACTTGCTGATCTGGCAGAAGTCTCTGGAGTCTTCTGGAAGTTGACATGTCTTTCTGAAGTCTGGACCTTGAGATAAGAATTGTGCAGCAAAATTCGGTGGATGACATGGCAAGACGGCCGCGGAACCGCGGCGCAGGCAGGCTCCGGCCGCGGTTCCGCGGCCATGTTGGCTCCTTGGGACTTGGGCTCTTTGCAGTGGTCTTAGGATGATATTTGGGGCTTTATCTGATGTGTTGATTTGTATTTGTCCCTTTGGATTGATACCAGAATTGAAATCATTGAGTTGGCGTAATGTTTGATCGGTACCGTATAAATTGTGGCCTTTCTCCTGGATTTTCCTGCACAGATCTCAAAACAAGTGTTGCGCAATATAGGGATGATGCGATGCCATGAAATGCAGTCAATTTCCTTTATAGTGCCGGTTTTAGAGTCTAACATATACAATCTGATATTTTGCGACAGTTTTACTAATATGTGAAATATGAATGCCGAACACTTCTATATTATTGCAAATGATGAGGAAATTGCCGGTTAAAAGATGCAATATTTTCGACTAATCATATATCATATATACCGCTATGCAAAGCAAAACTGTAGCTACCCTTTTTATTTTAAAATTTGATTCTACAACATCTTTTAGGTTTCTTGTCTTTCATTAATCACATTAATGAAGTCCCATCATTTAAGTCACCTAAACATCACAGATAAATACGACGTACACTTATGCCATCCGCATTCGCCTCGATGTCCCCTCGTGCACCGTTAGGTTAGGTAACTAACGACAGAGCAGGGTAGGGCTAGTGCGGGTGTAAAACATAAGTAACGCCTATATAATATATCATATATACTATATACTGTATCCATCAGAACATATCAAATGATCACATCACAGATATCGCAGCAGAAACATAGATATAATATGGGTTATGTTAGGACGTCCGTATTTAGTATTTAGCCAACAATAGAAAATACGGATTCCACAGTCGCGAGGAATAGCCAAACCCACACCCTGGACCCCTACGAGAGTGGCAAGCGACCCTACCAATTCTGGAGTTTAGGAGACCCGGTCTCGACTCCTCGAGATGGCCTCCCACTGTACCCCAGAACCCGGTCACCCGTGCTCTCCTCCTTGGGTCCATCCTAATGCGGAAAAGTAAATAATATACAACACAGGTGGCATCGACCTCAACCCGGAAGTGCCCCAAATAAAAGAATATTACATTACATTTGAATTTACATGAATGAAAATATAAAACTCCCATCTCACATAAAACCCCCCGGCTATTCAATCGCGACAATTCTGCACATCATATCTCAGCAATACATAATATCTCATATCATCAACGTAAGTAAGTATGCATACACCAATTGTCGTCGACGTATAGCAACGACAATCGGCAATACCACTACATACTACACTTACGGTCACAGAAAAGAAAGAGTAAAACTGCAATATCTGGAATCCACATTCTCCTTAGACATCGTAAATGCGAAATATCGCATACCTCGTATTTCATGTCTTATAATATGAATTCCACACATTGCATCACATTCCAGATAATTAGACAGTATTAAAGTTTTCGAACGAACGATCAAATACCCAAGATTCTCTAAAGCTCAACACTTGAGCGGAGTTCAAAAACTTGGAGTGTGACACAGTAGTAGCGGTCCAGCCGTAGAAGGGTCAAGCCAACGCCTCACATGTGGCACGCCGTACTGCCCTAAACCCTAAGGTTCAAAGGGCAGTTCAAGACGGTCACATAATCGAGTTAAGGTTTGTTGTCTTCTAGAGGGACCACCACAAAACTTGCACGAACCTCCGAAGGATTTAAACCCCGTGAAAAGTGAGCAAATGATAGTCGTTCGAACACTTCAATACTTTCTAGTTTACCCGGAAAAGTCACAAAATCAAAATTCCGATCGAACCGTCGAGTCCAAAACCATCTCCAGAATTTTCAGCATTAAATTCAGATTAAAAATACCCAAAAAAATATACAAGCAGAATGAAGCATTACTGTATAAAAATGATGCATTGATTGCTAAATACGGCCGCGGAACCGCGGCCTAAGCAAGCTTAGGCCGCGTTTCCGCGGCAAGATTCACTGTTCATCGCATCTTTTTTATACCGTAATTCTTATATTTTCCTGCTGAATTTTTTACATATTTTTAATTCTGAAAAACAGCAGTTTTAAAAAAATGTCCAGAGAGCACTCAAGAATCCGTATTTTCGGTTCGATCGGAGTTTTAATTTCGTTAAAGTGTCGCCTAATGTTCTAGGTCAGCTCTGATACCAATGTTGGGTTAGCCTAGCACCACATGAAGGGTTTGGAAGCATCACATGTACCAAAGGTAGAGTCTTTAGGGTGCTAAGTAAACAAACATCAGATTGTGCCGAGAAAATTAGGGTTTCTAAAATTTTCACATCAACATATGAAAGAAAAGCTAGGGTTTAGAGAGTACAACTGTAACATCTTCAAAATAATAAAATATGATTTTTGGGAAATTTTATAATTTAATATTATTTTAATGAATATTTTAATATTCTGGTATAATTAAATACAGATAAATGGGGAAAAATTATGGAAAATTCTAAAATAAGGTATTTTAAGGAATTGCCTCGTTTTCTGTGCATGCCCCCATTTCCTCTAGTTTTGACCCTGAGTATGTCTAGTTTTGACTGATTCCATCTAGGGTGAAATCTGGGTTGATTTTCCTATGTTGGTGTATAATTTGGGACTTGTTTTAGCATGGATTTTGGTATTTGGTGATTCATTCCTGTCGGGTGGCGTTTGGACGTCAACGACAAGTGGATTTTGATTGTGTTTACATGCGAGTCGATGGGTTTTTACCTATGCGGGTAGCGTGTGCCATTTTGGTTTCCAATGTGATTTTCATGTGCTTTAGCATTGTGATATACTTGTAGGTACCCCGCGTGATGTTGAGGCAAAGGAGGTGAAGATAGCGACATCGGCTTTGGCACACGAGAAGCAAGGTGAGTAGATTTATATCTACGGGGAGAAGTCGGGTGGATGGCGTATAGCACCCCCGCAGTCCGTGGTGATGTATACGAATACGTATACACACGAATATTTATTATGTGTTGTTTAGGGTTATTGATGGTAATAATGATATTTTGATGATAAGAATATATTGGTTAAGTATAGTGCGAACCCTAGAGTAGTGGTTGCACTCACACATACATTTACACACATACTTGCATTCATTCTTTCATTTATTAGAGTGCATATGATGGTGCGTATATCTACACATGGGTATGGGACTATGTGTTTATATACGGGATTGGAGGATGATACATGGTTTGAGATGATACTTGATGTGAGGCCGTGAGATCGGCGATGTGACATAGTTTGCCTTTGAGGTGCGATATGATAGTTTTAGCGGGCCTTTGGACATGTGCTTTACCCGCATTCATATTTTATAGATGGTGTCGATTTGTACTAGACTTACAGTAGTACCCCAGATTGTGTGATCTGATGATAAGTGATACCTGATATGTGATGAGATAGTGTGATATTGACCCCTACCCAGCTATTGGGATGCCGTACGACGATTTACCGTACGAGCCGATATTGATGATAGATCCGCACTCATGACTCGAGGATATCATACGATATGTTATTGAGGCGAGATCACCGAATATCATATCTATATTTATATATTGACTCAGATTAGGTGGTTTCATACCCCTCCTGTCTAGATTATTTAGTAGACATTAGACTAGACCGAGTCATACCTATTTCAAAACTAACGAATCGGGGATATTTTAAAGATAAGCACAAGGGTTATACGGATATTTTCAAATGATGCATCTTTTCTTAAAACACCGTAGCCCTTACTTTACCAAAAGCCCTGATTCGTCTTATTTCAAAAGGCAAGGTTGCATGACATATCTATTGGGGCAGGTTCTGTACTTTTGCGTTGATCATTCGTTTCCGCATATTCCTGCTATTTGCATTGCATCGCTTGTATTGTTGTGACATTCAGTCATGCTGCTAGGACACCAGCACCATTATCGATGATGTATATGTTCCACGTACACTTGTTGCCGGCTCACACACTCATCATCGATAATTGCCATGTCACTACACTATAGTACTATTGCATTCATGATATGATTCTGGCATGGCATATTGTACACTTATACCTGTACACATATATAGATGATTCTAGCTTGATTGGGGATTTGGGAACCGCAAGATACTCTTTAAAAACAGATTCCTTTTAAAAGAGCGGTCTCCCTCGACATGTGCACATTATTATTCCATGTTGCATGACTTACTGATATGCTTGCATTACTGTTACATGCCGCATACATCATGCTTTGACTGTACGCATTGAGATATGTTGTTTCTATGATATTTCTGGATTTGGGAACCGAGGGTATTTCAAAAGAGAATATGTCATTTCTTTAAAAAACCCGGTTACCCTTGATATGATATTTCAGTGCGTCCACCATGTGTTTTCTCGGTGCTGAGAGCGATATGTGTAACCCGAATCGAGGCGTGGATGAGCCGATTGCGGGTACATGGTGGACCCGGTATGGTTCCCCTCGGCAAGATGATCGATGAGCTTTGCCGATTGAGCCTGGAGGCGGGCGAGTACCTACTGGTGATTGGTTGGACCTGGCGGTTATCCGGAGGATACCGACCAGAGTCGATAGATGTTTTGGGCATACTGCCGGGGCCGAGGGCCGATACCGCAGACAGAGCCCGCGGGCCGATCCGGACTGACGGAGCCCGATATATGAGGATTTACGTGCCGATGCTGGGCACAGTTTTCATGATGTTTTCGGGTGTCGATGCTGGGCACCCTGGTTCCATGATTTTGATGTGTCGCGAGGGACACGGGTGGTTATATCCTCATATTATTTCCCATGCACATGATTCATGATATTTACATGCATGGTGGTTATTGTCAGTGGGTGACGAGTGGACGGGATCCACGAGTGTGCAGATTTGATTACATTGGTTATACCTCATATTCATGACATGCTATTACCTGAGGCACTAGCACGAGCACTTGGCACTACACTCATGTATAGAGATTACATTGCCAGTTTAGCATGCTTCAGCTTTATTCATATTGAGGTTTAATTATTATCTGATCGTATTGACCTAGGATAGGTCATGCATTCGATCTCTGCTTGTAGATATTTTATATTCACGAGTTGGCAACTCACCCCCGTTGTGCCCCAGTTCTTGCAGGTTTTTGCCGTACAGATTCCATAGCGGCATTTCTGGCACACTGCTTCCTATGGGTGACTTGCTTGGTTAGGTGGGTTCTTTGTATCAGAACCGCCATTGTTCATGTATTTTTATTGTATCTAGAATTGTCCATCAACCAAAACTTGTAGTTTGTTTCAGACTTAGAAATCAGTGTTGTATTGTTTCGACCTTAGAGTCGCGCTTGTAGTATTGCGGTTTTCTGGCTGTTTTTGAGTTTCTTTTCAGTTTTGATCCTCGCCCCTTGGCGTTGTATATTATTATTGCTTGCGTGGTTGTGACCGTCGATTGACGAAGAGCTAGCTCCCGCTTGGGGATGCCTTTTACCATGTCATATATATTATTCTTGTTGTACCCCGTTCGGGGCCAGTTTTTACAAAGGAAACTCTGCCGAAATTTTCAGGAAAAATTACACATTTTAAAAAAATTCATATTCGGCTTAGTTATTTAAAAACTTGATTTTCAAACATGTTTTCTTTACCTCTTAAAACTAATTTTCCCTATTTACTCCTTAAATGGTTTTAGATTTCTGGGCTTTTGGCTTACTTGGATCAGATGGAGTCCTATAGACTTCATATCGTTCGAGGGCCAGTCACGTGCTCTTTCGGGTCGTGACAAAGTTGGTATCAGAGCGCTAGGTTGACCTTGGTTCGAGTCTAAGTTTGACTATGTGGAGCCTAGGGCGTTACTTATATACGGAACTTAGGCTTGACCTTACGGAACTTAGACTTGGTCGAGGGGGTATTAGACCCGAACTTTCGTCGTGTAGGATGACCCTTGGTTGATGGAATAGGTGACTAAAGTAGAGTGACGTACCGTGGGTATGTTCCGCGGCATACTTACGACACGCCACTTCGCTTAAGAAACCTTAGGTTGTACATTTCCTTGCATTGTGTCATATTCCTTCCTATGATCTATCTTCATCGATACTGGTTGTGGTTTTGCTGCCGCGATTGCACGGGCAGAGTGAGCTACGGCTCGAGTTGTCAGCATGAGCTCGTCGCGGACGAGGGCTGACCGGGGCGTGATTCCAGAGACATACGGTTGCATTGAGGCTTCGTATTTTGTGTTTCCGCACTTTGAGCGTTTGACAGATCGCTGTTGCGAGATTTCTCGGACGGTACCAGAGGATTGAGCCACTGATAGAGGCCAGCCAGGATGTGATGACTGCTGATATATCGCTTATTCATGATGGTTGAGGCGCTGCTTAGCGTACCGATGAATGAGCCAGTTGCTGCTGCGAGTGATGAGATATCGCCCAGATGATTGGAGCTACTGCAGCATGAGCATATTCTTAGAGATATGGTAGTGAGTCGCTAGTCACCGAGGATGAATGACTAGGACATGTGGTTCGTTCGCTTACCCCGATGCGAGGTCATCAGATAGATTGATTCCAGCTAGAGGCAACTTCACGCAGATTCGTTGAGAGTCGATTGAGACGATCGAAGGTCAGGAACCCATTTTCCAAGTTTAAAGTATACGGAAAGACATGCAGGTGATTCTATGGACCCTCTAGAAGAATGAAACCCTAACTCGACTTAATGACCGTGTGAAAGCCTTTGAACCTTAGGGTTTGCGGCAGTTCCTCGGCGCCATTAGTGAGGCTTGGGTTTGCCCTTCTACGGCTGGACCACCGACGCTGTGGCATGTACTCGATACTATTAAACTGTACCCGAGATGTTGAGCTCTTGGGGGATTGTGAGGTTCTGACGAGTCGATCGGATGATTCGACATCATTCGGATATCATGTGATGGGACACTGCTTGGGAGACTCCAGATACGAGCATAGCCGTCGGAGCGCAGTCTGTGTAGCCATAATGAGATGAGTCCGAATCAGTCGATAGTGGAGCAAGGTGGAGTAAAGAGTTTGCACGAGATTTCGACGAGATGACGTTCCACTCCGCTGACATCACAGATGCGATATGCACGCTGAGGACGTGTTCGGCTAGATATCTTCTACTGAGTGATGAAGATACTGAGTTCGTGATTTCGAGTCCGTGTTAGAGACTTCGGGTGGACCGTAGCCGAGGACATTGCAGTGTGCAGATAAAGACGCGACGTCGAATGGTCGATGATACAGACAAGCGGGACAAGAAGTTCGTGCGAGAGGCAGACGAGCTGTTACTACACCCCGTTAAGATTAAAGGCCGGACATGCATACAGAGGCGCAGAGATGTGACCAGCTTCCGAGGAGATGTTGTACTAAGGACGCAGAGGTCCAGAGAGCGAGAAAAGATTACGCCAGAGTACCAGCCTCCTTACAGTTTGGCTTAGGCAAGATCAGAAGAGACCTTGAGTAGGATTCCTTCCAGTACACTGCTGCAATAAGAGTTGCACCCAGGATCGGATGTGTGATATGCATTCAGAGGACCCGAGGTCGGCGCCAGAGATGTGCTGCTTTACGAGCGGTCGTGAGGATTGACCGAGAGATGACCAGGGAAGTACAAGAACGGAATCGTTCCTGTCAGCACACCTGACCGGGCCGATGAGCCGATGGATTGCGAGTTGGTAATCTACAGGAAAGATCAGGAACCAGAGGCAGAGGACGCCAGCCGCGAGTAAGAGGCAAGTAGATATCTTGCGCCGCTAGCATCGGATGTACCGGTACCTTCTCGACCCTGAAGAAGGATATACCGACGACGGTAATTATGATTTATGATTTTGTGATTTGATTATCACGTATCCGTTGCTTTGGATTTCGGTATTTTGGGCGATCTATTCGCATGATTTAGTCTTGATGACTGAGTTTCATGATATTTGATTTTGTGCACCATGGTTGCACCTACTGGGTATTTATACCTTGTACATAGTTATTACTCTTGAGCTGTTGATTGCGATTTCATGCCTATTTTATGCTGGTGATTTGATTTACGCTTCCAGCAGTGTTTCATGTAATTTTAGTGTTTTGATTTTGCACTCGGTATAGCTTATATGTGCTTGTAGTGCATCGATATGTGTTTTGTGCCCGCAGCTGCACACGTTTATGATTTTCTTCATATCTGGATACACTTGGTGTTGCTGTTTACGTATTTGAGTTATTGCTTGGTATTTGTGCATGGGATGCACCAGTTCTATACTTCGTGCATTTGTCGCACCAGTTTTATGTTTCTTGCGTTTATCGCATCAGATTTATATTTCGTGCCTTTGTTGCACCGGATTTATATTTTGTGCATTACGATTGCACCTGACTTCGATTTGATGCCTTTCGGTATGTCGATTTTGATTGTGATATTGATGTGGATTCTTGCACTCCGTGCTTTTGACTGGACTTACGCATATTCGACGTTGCTATTGGATTTTGTGATTCCGTGCATATTGAGTGCGCAGGGTTTAGATTTTCATTCGTGCACGATGGATGCACCGATTTGGATTTCCGCGCATGTTGGGTGCATGTTTTGAGATACGATTTTGGTGCACACCCGATGCACTAAATCGAGATTTCTTCGTGCATGTCAGATGCACCGGGTTTTTGGCTATCAGGCACACACGTTGCCTATGACAGATGCTTCGTGAACACCCGTTGCACCTAGATGCTGTTATGTGCATCTGTTTAGCACATATATGGATTTTGATTCCCGTGCGCACCAGATGCACAGGGTGGGTTATGTATATTTTTGAGATTTATTCCTTTTGGAACAGTACATTTTTATGATATTGGATATTATTTTCTTACTGAGCAGGACTAGTCAGAGGACAGTACCTGGATATTTTTTTTTTTTTTTGCATGCATCGATAGTTATCGAAGGGATTTCCAAAGAGCGGGCTATAGTCTCAGTATATACCTACGTGTCCGATATGACACGAAACGTTTTAAAAAAAAACAAGGAAACCCTTCTGATTGTTTTCAAAATGGCGGAACGTGCTTATTAAACAAAGGATATATATATACATATATAGTTACTTTCTTATGAAAAACGTCCGCCACTGTGCAGTGTTATGCGCATCGCACAGCGACTTAAAAAGGATTTGGCATGCTTTTACATCAGCTATTCACATGTATAGATTGGATGTCTGCATGTGTAGTTCTGATCCATATCATATCGGTTTTGTATTGGATTTGACATTGTTCCTTACCTTGACTCCGATGATTGCGGGATGCTTGATGGAGCGTTGTTTTTGAGTTATCTGCTCAGTACTCATGCGCATGCATTGCGCTGTGACGTTTTATGTGTTGATTTCGGAGCCCCGACGACTTAGAATTCGTATCGAAATGTTTTAGAATTTGGGGTTTTAAATTTAAATTCGGGGACCGAATTTCTTTAAGGGGGGTAGATTGTAACGTCTTCAAAATAATAAAATATGATTTTTGGGAAATTTTATAATTTAATATTATTTTAATGAATATTTTAATATTCTGGTATAATTAAATACAGATAAATGGGGAAAAATTATGGAAAATTCTAAAATAAGGTATTTTAAGGAATTGCCTCGTTTTCTGTGCATGCCCCCATTTCCTCTAGTTTTGACCCTGAGTATGTCTAGTTTTGACTGATTCCATCTAGGGTGAAATCTGGGTTGATTTTCCTTTGTTGGTGTATAATTTGGGACTTGTTTTAGCATGGATTTTGGTATTTGGTGATTCATTCCTGTCGGGTGGCGTTTGGACGTCAACGACAAGTGGATTTTGATTGTGTTTACATGCGAGTCGATGGGTTTTTACCTATGCGGGTAGCGTGTGCCATTTTGGTTTCCAATGTGATTTTCATGTGCTTTAGCATTGTGATATACTTGTAGGTACCCCGCGTGATGTTGAGGCAAAGGAGGTGAAGATAGCGACATCGGCTTTGGCACACGAGAAGCAAGGTGAGTAGATTTATATCTACGGGGAGAAGTCGGGTGGATGGCGTATAGCACCCCCGCAGTCCGTGGTGATGTATACGAATACGTATACACACGAATATTTATTATGTGTTGTTTAGGGTTATTGATGGTAATAATGATATTTTGATGATAAGAATATATTGGTTAAGTATAGTGCGAACCCTAGAGTAGTGGTTGCACTCACACATACATTTACACACATACTTGCATTCATTCTTTCATTTATTAGAGTGCATATGATGGTGCGTATATCTACACATGGGTATGGGACTATGTGTTTATATACGGGATTGGAGGATGATACATGGTTTGAGATGATACTTGATGTGAGGCCGTGAGATCGGCGATGTGATATAGTTTGCCTTTGAGGTGCGATATGATAGTTTTAGCGGGCCTTTGGACATGTGCTTTACCCGCATTCATATTTTATAGATGGTGTCGATTTGTACTAGACTTACAGTAGTACCCCAGATTGTGTGATATGATGATAAGTGATACCTGATATGTGATGAGATAGTGTGATATTGACCCCTACCCAGCTATTGGGATGCCGTACGACGATTTACCGTACGAGCCGATATTGATGATAGATCCGCACTCATGACTCGAGGATATCATACGATATGTTATTGAGGCGAGATCACCGACTATCATATCTATATTTATATATTGACTCAGATTAGGTGGTTTCATACCCCTCCTGTCTAGATTATTTAGTAGACATTAGACTAGACCGAGTCATACCTATTTCAAAACTAACGAATCGGGGATATTTTAAAGATAAGCAGAAGGGTTATACGGATATTTTCAAATGATGCATCTTTTCTTAAAACACCGTAGCCCTTACTTTACCAAAAGCCCTGATTCGTCTTATTTCAAAAGGCAAGGTTGCATGACATATCTATTGGGGCAGGTTCTGTACTTTTGCGTTGATCATTCGTTTCCGCATATTCCTGCTATTTGCATTGCATCGCTTGTATTGTTGTGACATTCAGTCATGCTGCTAGGACACCAGCACCATTATCGATGATGTATATGTTCCACGTACACTTGTTGCCGGCTCACACACTCATCATCGATAATTGCCATGTCACTACACTATAGTACTATTGCATTCATGATATGATTCTGGCATGGCATATTGTACACTTATACCTGTACACATATATAGATGATTCTAGCTTGATTGGGAATTTGGGAACCGCAAGATACTCTTTAAAAACAGATTCCTTTTAAAAGAGCGGTCTCCCTCGACATGTGCACATTATTATTCCATGTTGCATGACTTACTGATATGCTTGCATTACTGTTACATGCCGCATACATCATGCTTTGACTGTACGCATTGAGATATGTTGTTTCTATGATATTTCTGGATTTGGGAACCGAGGGTATTTCAAAAGAGAATATGTCATTTCTTTAAAAAACCCGGTTACCCTTGATATGATATTTCAGTGCGTCCACCATGTGTTTTCTCGGTGCTGAGAGCGATATGTATAACCCGAATCGAGGCATGGATGAGCCGATTGCGGGTACATGGTGGACCCGGTATGGTTCCCCTCGGCAAGATGATCGATGAGCTTTGCCGATTGAGCCTGGAGGCGGGCGAGTACCTACTGGTGATTGGTTGGACCTGGCGGTTATCCGGAGGATACCGACCAGAGTCGATAGATGTTTTGGGCATACTGCCGGGGTCGAGGGCCGATACCGCAGACAGAGCCCGCGGGCCGATCCGGACTGACGGAGCCCGATATATGAGGATTTACGTGCCGATGCTGGGCACAGTTTTCATGATGTTTTCGGGTGTTGATGCTGGGCACCCTGGTTCCATGATTTTGATGTGTCGCGAGGGACACGGGTGGTTATATCCTCATATTATTTCCCATGCACATGATTCATGATATTTACATGCATGGTGGTTATTGTCAGTGGGTGACGAGTGGACGGGATCCACGAGTGTGCAGATTTGATTACATTGGTTATACCTCATATTCATGACATGCTATTACCTGAGGCACTAGCACGAGCACTTGGCACTACACTCATGTATAGTGATTACATTGCCAGTTTAGCATGCTTCAGCTTTATTCATATTGAGGTTTAATTATTATCTGATCGTATTGACCTAGGATAGGTCATGCATTCGATCTCTGCTTGTAGATATTTTCTATTCACGAGTTGGCAACTCACCCCCGTTGTGCCCCAGTTCTTGCAGTTTTTTGCCGTACAGATTCCATAGCGGCATTTCTGGCACACTGCTTCCTATGGGTGACTTGCTTGGTTAGGTGGGTTCTTTGTATCAGAACCGCCATTGTTCATGTATTTTTATTGTATCTAGAATTGTCCATCAACCAAAACTTGTAGTTTGTTTCAGACTTAGAAATCAGTGTTGTATTGTTTCGACCTTAGAGTCGCGCTTGTAGTATTGCGGTTTTCTGGCTGTTTTTGAGTTTCTTTTCAGTTTTGATCCTCGCCCCTTGGCGTTGTATATTATTATTGCTTGCGTGGTTGTGATCGTCGATTGACGAAGAGCTAGCTCCCGCTTGGGGATGCCTTTTACCATGTCATATATATTATTCTTGTTGTACCCCGTTCGGGGCCAGTTTTTACAAAGGAAACTCTGCCGAAATTTTCAGGAAAAATTACACATTTTAAAAAAATTCATATTCGGCTTAGTTATTTAAAAACTTGATTTTCAAACATGTTTTCTTTACCTCTTAAAACTAATTTTCCCTATTTACTCCTTAAATGGTTTTAGATTTCTGGGCTTTTGGCTTACTTGGATCAGATGGAGTCCTATAGACTTCATATCGTTCGAGGGCCAGTCACGTGCTCTTTCGGGTCGTGACAACAACCTTTGTAGCTCCCTACGCTAGACTCCTCAGCTACTTGGGGTTTGAAAAGGCTCCGCTTGAACTCCTCGAGCTCACCGATGATCCACCCGGAGTCCGCTTTGTCCAAGCTAGCAACTTCGCAAGATCAAGAATGAAATCGAAGCTAACACTCTAAACAAGTGGGCTAGACTTATGTAGAATGGTGTTGTGGTTATCTTTCTCACTTCAAAATCCTATTTTGATGAATATTTTGCTCACTTGAAAATTCAAGAGAGCAAGAGCTCAAGGTTGAAGAAGATGACGGATATTTATCAAGAAGAGAAGAATAATTCACAAGAGAAAAAGAAAAACATAAGTATATATATTTTCCTTTCTCATCTTAAACCATGGTTAATTGATATGGATATTTATTTCATCTTAGTTAAAAGAGAAGAGGAAGATGGATCATGGTTAAATGGTAGGTGAAAATGGTTAGGTCAAGAGAAGAGTGTAGAAGATAACCAATCATTCACCTTTTTCTCTTTTCTTTTTGATTTAGCAAAAATAGAAATAAATATCCATAATATAAACCATGGTGTGAGTCTTATATATCCACCATTTTCTACGTATAATCAACCATGATAGTTGATGTATGTATGTATGTGGGCATGCACATCCATATGTGCATGAAACAATAAGAAATGCATACATGCATGCATACATCCAAAGATTTCTAGTGAAAATGTAATGGTTAAATGATAAATCAACACTTGATTTATCAATCCGTCCATATCATATACGACCCTAACCAAAAGCAAGCCGCCCGATCAATATACGGTATCCTATACGCGTATTTTAACCGGGTCCATGCGCATATCGCATACGCGCACCACAACATTTCGCCTGGACTAGGTAACTCCATTATGGGACTCTAAGACTCGTCAATACGCCGGCAGTGGGTGATGATCATATCAAGCACCCCCAAGCCGCAAGCGGTCAGCTAAACGTAACGGCCACCCGGGTATTGAGCGATCAGAAGAGAACAAGCGAACCTGCTACAACTGCCGTCGAGCAAACCGGCAACACTTCCCGTACAGTCCGGTCTCCTCGTCTGATATGTCGCATATCAAGTCTACGGGTGGTAAACGTCAGACCCCAATAACCGATAAGTCGTGCCGATGTGAGACTCATAACGAGTCGAGAAACTACTGGTAACACTTACCAGCAAATCTCTGAATCAGCCCTGGCCAGGGACTTCCCTGTTACGGCCAATCAAGCACAGCGCAACATCAACCCCCAATACCGGGAGTGACGAAACCCCTCCTATCGCTCATTGCCTCCATGTGACTCGGGACTGTACCCGAAAACCACCGTTTTGCACGCCCTTATGGACGTGGTAAGGTGAAGATCAAAGCACAGTGGGAATCACACAAGACTCTATGACGATCTCGGGTCTACAGACTAACCTGCACAAGTGTCACCTGAGAACTGCCATCTGACGTGAGGTATAATACCATCTGGGAGTTCTCGGCGAGTCCATCCAGTGTACCCAGTCTCCACTGAGCACCCGTATACCATCTCTGATGTCAAACACCAATGGATATGGGATCATCCATCGCCCATCTCATGGGTCGAGAAGCGTATACGCTAGTCTACACTGGTATATCGATGCCCCGTCTCAATAAACCTACAACTAGGGACCTTGAAGGATGTACTTATGGACTACCATGTCCCCACTAGTATGATCTGCATCATAGTCCAGGTAGTCAAGTACACATCCTAAGGGCTTTACCAACATGTAACTATAAGACAGTTTAAAGAGACTAGTATACATGTTAAGATAAAGAGCAACCAGATAGCATACTGTCATATCGAGCAAGAAAGTCATCTCTATATATGTCCAAGCATCCAATATAAAATACATCATCTGTACAATACTGGCCTCTAGGGCATACATACAACTAACAACTAATGTGCTAGATTAGTGTAGGTTGATGAAGTAGGAGATTTGCTCACTAGAAATATTTTCTCTTTTCTTTTTCCAACTCAAGAAAAACCCTAGAGTAAAAAATTAAGATGATGATGACTTAGATGAGAGAATGAATCATATCCCATGAGATAAGAATGAGATAGAGATGATTAAATATCTAAGAAAATGACAAGAATAAGAGATGAGTCATGGCTTCTCAATTCTTCTCCAAGCATCCAATGCCATGACTCATCTTCCACTTCTTTTTCTTTTCTTAAAATATAAATCATTTCAATATTCTTTTTCTCATGTGTGATTCTCATACACCCACGTTCTATGTATCATCAACCATGATACTGTTGGAGATAGTGCCCTCAGAGTCAATTATTGGGTCACAGGCACGTGATTGTAATGATTGAGGGAGGACCTATCCCGATAGGACAATCTTACTGTTAGTGTATATGCCCTAGAGGCCATTACTGTATCATACTAGTTTGTATATTACTTAATGGAAGCTTGGGATATTCACCTTGTATAAACAATCTTGCTCAATATAGTAGTATGCTACTTGGTTTGTTTCTACTTCAATGTGTACTTGTGTTTATTTCAGTATATCACTTATACGCATTAGTGGAGCCCTTAGGATCTTTGCTTGATTACCAGCGTTGTGATGGCAGTCACACTGGTGGGGGCTGGGTAATCTATAGGCACATCCTTATACAGGTCCCTAGTCGTAGGACTATCGAGACAGGGCATCGATACTCCGGAGTAGACTAGCGTATGCGCTTCTCATCCCAGTGTGGGAGATGGTCTGTCCCACAGCCATCAGTACGTCGTACTGGAGATAGTATACGGGTGCTCGTTGGGTTACGAGTACACTGGACAGGACTCGTCGGGAACTGACAGGTTGGTATTATACCTATCGTCAGTTATCAGTTCCCAGGTGACATGAGTACAGCTTAGTCCGCTGACTTGACACTGGAACTTCGCCTCGAGTGTGTTCCCACTGCACTTTGATCACTACCCTACCACGGCTCAAAGGAGTCGTGCAAACAGGTGATGGTTGGGTGCAGTCCCGAAGCACTTGGAGGCAGTGACGGTTAGACAGGATTCGTCTCTCCCGGTATTGGGGGTTGACATCGCGCTGTGTCTAGGAGAGCCATTACACGAGTAGTCCCTGGCCAGGGCAAGCGAGATATACTGGTAGGTTCCAGTGTTATCTCAGGGTGTTTTGGGCTTCACTCCGACACGACTTGTACCGCTATTGGGGGACTGACGTTTTACCGCCCCCTAGGCCCGACATGCGATGTATCAGACGAACAGACCGGACTGTACGGAGAATGTCACATTCAGACTCAGTAGGAGTTCAGATAGGGTTTCACCTCGTCAGCCTTCTTGTCGGCATCTACCTGGGGACCGTTACGCACAGCTAGTGCCGCTTGCGGTCTGTGGTTAAACCCACTGCCAGCGTAGTGTCGAGTCTTTAGAGTCCCACACAGAGGGTATTCGCCTCTGGGCAAAACAGAGTAGAGGTCGCATGGTTTTGCGACAGGGTTCGTTCTCATCCGCGCACTTGTGCACGTTTGGAGTCCGGACGGATTATACTGGCTGGCTCTGGTTTGAGCCAGATACCGGTATATGTTTTGAGGGTTGCTTTTATATCTTGGTATTCTTGTTCCTCGGAACGAGAATGCAGGTGTGTATGCACAGTTGCTTGAGGCGGAGGATGAGGTATTTCATTAGGGTTTCGGAACGGGTGCGTATGCACAGTTGACAGTTATCATTTTCCAAACCCTAATGGATTTATGAATTATCTATTAATAATAGTAATTAAATGAGAATTATGTTATGGTTGATTTTGTTGACTTGTTGACCATGGTTGACTTGTTGACCATGGTTGAATGTTGACCACCATCATGCTTTAAAAAGTCCTCCTTGATTCATGCTTACATTTCATTAAATGAAGCATGGTAGTGGTCATTCCAAATTACCATCAACTATTCTTATTTTGAATTATTATTATTTAGATAATTCTTTTTCTTTTGGCATTATGGTTGCAAGAAAGAAAAAGATAGCTCATTATCTCATTTAGCTTCTCTCTCCTCACTTCTTCATCTTCTTCCTCTAGCAAAAGAGAACCCTTCTCATGTGTTGAGAATCCTTCTCTTTAAAAAGAAAAGCAAACCCTAGTCACTCTCTACTCATTCTAGGTTCAAGGTTTAGCAAGCCGGAAACCCTAGTTCACTCAAAGATCGAGAAAGAGCCCAAAGGTCGAACCTTCGAGGTGGATCCATCTTCGACGGAAGAAGGCGACGAGAAGAGAACCATCAACCTCTACAAGGTATCAAGAAGAAGGAGTTCAAGTTTAGGTATAACCTTCATCCGAGTAGCTAACTCCCTTTAGCGTATTTGCTAGTTTAGTTTAGACACGATCCCGACCTTGTTTAGTCCATGTTGCCTCTTGCGATAAAAATTTGTTTTTTATACCGTTTCCGCCTCCCCGTAAGCACCGGGGGTCGCAATATGGACTTACAGTGGTATCAGAGCCTAACTAAACTTAAACTAGCTTGGTAGTGAAGTGTAACGAAGTTCGGAACCGGAAAAATCCAAAAACCAAACTTTTACAAAAACTGAGTTTCTGTTGAAATTTTTTTGGCTCAAAATAAAAAAATTTATATACCTAAATTCGGCTCAGGGTTTTGTGTGAACACCCAAGAAAAACGTTGCCCTAATTCATTCAAACCGCCGCGCTTCCGCCGCACGAGGTAGGCATGTGCCGCGGAAGCGCCGCCGTTTGTCGTCTTCTCTGCATCGTTTTTCGTGCAGTGTTCTTCTGTATTGGCTTTGGGATTTTTAAAATATATTATATGTACCCAGATTTTCCAGAACTGAAATTCACTTTTGGGGTCCTATAATTCCGTATTTTTTTCCGAACTTCACTGCACTTTGGCTATGTTGGTTATATCTGTGATGTTTGCATGTATTGAACGTCGGCTAATCGCTATAAGTCGATTAGTCGGGGTTATACATGATCTGTGTATGATATTGGATTGTGTATATGAATCTGTTGGACTGTCGCGGGTGAATAGCCGGGGTGGATGTGAGATGAGCTTTTGTTTTTTCTTTCATTCATTTGTAAATGTAAATTGATGTAATAATATTATTTGTTTGGCCGCACAACCGGGTCGGGGTTGTAGCCGTCATTGTATAATTCTTTTTACTGTTTTTGCTCCTAGGATAGACCCATGGAGGGGTGCACAAACTGCCGAGTACTTGGCGGGTAGTTTGCCGCACCCGTAGGGGTCTTGGGTGGGGTATTTGGCTATTCACCGCGACCGTGTAATCCGCTTTTCGTTGCAGGCTCGAAAGGATTGCGGATTGCTAGTATATCCAATGTATTCATCTGTGATTTGTAATGTCTATCATTGCTTTCTATTTAGGCGTTGCTTATGTTTTACAGACGCGCTAGCCCAGCCCCCGCTCTATCGTTAGTTAAGTAACCTAACGAGTGATGACGGGACCCCGTGGCGAATGCGAATGGCATAAGCGTACGTCATATTTTGGTTGTTTTCTGCAATGGTAGGATTAAATGATGGGACGCATTAAAAGAACTAATGCAAGAATATCACGCATTAAAAGAACTAATGCAAGATAATAAACCAAGTTAAAGTCGTTGGAACACTTTCGAAAAACCACTCGGTTCTTTTCAAAACTAACTTTTAAATGCGGAGCTTGAGCCACTCCTTCTAAAAGCTATCTCGTTCCATCGATTATATCAAGTTCACTACGTTCACGGTTTTACCAAAACCATTCGTAGCCCTCCGTCGTTTCACATAAATAGTCAATAGTATTCAAGCTGTGTTTGTTGGCCAAAGTCAAGGCATAGTGATTGGTAGCTATTGGATATTCATGTGCAGCATAGATAGATGCGTTGATTTGGAACAGTCGTACTGCCTTGTTGGCCAAAGTCAAGGGTATGTACGGGTGGATTCAAATTAACCTGGAGAACGACGGGAAGAACTTGACATGTGACTTATGATTTGTTGGCCAAAGTCAAGATCATAAGAGCATGGGGCAAAAATCCACATCGGGAGTTTCATAAGTACTGAAACTTGCTAGATTTGCATACCATTTGGAGTGTGATGATTATGGTAGGATTCCTTCATTTTCGTCACGCGATGATATTTGGATCCCGATCCTACTGTGAGTATATGCTACTCCTCGGGAAATTTCTCACTAAACGATCAATGCTATAAACCTAGTAGGTTCCTAGAAAGGTGTTAGCGGGGCTACGCCCCCAGGGAAAAGAGGTTCTTAAATTAAGGAACTTCGCGAAAGCGTTGGAAAACCTCCCTCGAAGTACCGACACTGGCCTGGCTGAACGGTTAAGCAAGTATTGTACGGTGGGATTGATCCCGGCTAATTCTTCCTTTGTGGTTTGAGGAGGGATTCGAGAGACAGTGGGAGCCATCCTGTTTAGACAAATTAAAAACCATTCTAAACTTGCAAGAGCATCGTGCTAAGTGTTTCTTCTCTCCCCCTGCAGCGACCAAATCGAAATGACTGGACTTAAGTTATTTCTAGATAAAAACATACTGACAGGGCCAAACTACAAAGATTGGCTCAGGAATGTCAAATTGGCAATCGCTTACGACAAGCTGGGGTATCTTCTTACCACCAAAGCTCCCCCCGTCCCAGGTCCCACCTCCAGCGTCGCGGATAAGGAAATCCGTATGACTTGGGAGATTGATTGCGCGAAGGCCAGGTGCCTCGTGCTTGCCTCTATGGACAACGAACATCAGAGGAGGCATGAGAATATGGACCTCAAGTCCATATTTCTCCATACAAAAGAACTGTATGGAGAGCAGTCTCGTATCGCAAGATACGAAGTGTCGAAAAAGTTATTTTCGACTAAGTTGGCCGTCGGATCATCGGTAGCGGACCACGTGCTTAAGATGATTGGCTACACTGAGGAGCTCGCGGAACTTGGGACCACGTTGGATAGTGAACTTTATACAGATTTAATTCTCCAGTCCCTTCCATCCACTTACGCCCAGTTCATACTGAATTTCAACTTGCAAGAAAAGGAAGTTGAACTTTCAGAACTCCTCAACCTGCTGAGGAGCGCAGAGGGCACCCTACAGAAGGGTAGGGAAACACCCGCTTTGTTTGTAGGAGGATCTTCTTCCTCTAGGTCTAAGGCGAAAGCCAAGGGAAAGAGGAAGAAAGCCCCCGCCAAACCAAGAGGCGGTGTTAGTAAAGTGGGTACGAAGGGAAAGGAAAAGGCAACAAAGATTGCGGGGAAGCTTGTTGGAAAGGAAGAATGCTTCTATTGTCATAAGAGTGGACACTGGAAGAAAGATTGCAGGGCTTGGAAAGCCAGGACACAGGAACTGAAGCAGGTTGCGGCTTCAGCTTCAGGTGTGTATGTTATTGAAAACTGTCTTTCTATAAACTCTACTTCCTGGGTATTGGATACCGGATCAGGATCTCATATCTGTAATTCTTTGCAGGCGTTGAGAAACCGTAGGTTTTTGAAGGAAGGTGACATGACCCTCAGAGTTGCGAACGGAGCTAGCATGGATGCTAAAGCCGTGGGGGACTATCACCTGGGAATGTCAGATGGGCATGTTTTGGTTTTGCGTAATTGCTTTTTTGTACCCAACGCAACTTGTAATATCATTTCTGTATCTTTGGTTTCTAAAGAAGGTTATGAATTTGCGTTTGTAAGTAATGTTGTAAACATTCACCTTAATCAAGTTCTGATTGGGTCAGGTACACTGAGCAATGGTATATACGTATTAAACCAACCACAGATTTTCAATGTCCAGAATACACACAAAAGAAAGTCTCCAGATATCAATCAGACTTTCTTATGGCATTGTAGACTAGGTCACATCAATGAGAGAAGGTTGACTAAGTTACATACAGAAGGATATTTGGATCCGTTCGAATATCAATCGTATGCCACTTGTCAATCCTGTCTCAAAGGAAAGATGACAAAGACTCCGTTCACTGGACACGGAGTAAGAGCGAGCGAGCTCTTGGGACTCGTACACAGCGACGTGTGCGGTCCAATGTCTACACATGCGCGAAGCGGTTATTCTTACTTAATTACTTTTACGGATGATTTTTCAAGATATGGTTATGTCTTCTTAATGAAACATAAGTCAGAATCTTTTGAAAAATTCCGGGAATTTAAGAATGAAGTAGAAAAACAAACCGGCAAAAGTATCAAGATTCTAAGATCGGATCGAGGTGGAGAATACTTAAGTGCCGAGTTCCTGAATTACTTAAAAGAGAATGGGATTCTCTCTCAGCTTACTCCTCCATACACTCCGCAACATAACGGTGTATCGGAGAGACGGAACCGGACCCTATTGGATATGGTACGGTCCATGATGAGTAACGCTGAGTTACCGCGATCATTCTGGGGGTATGCACTAGAATCAGCTGCGTACCTATTGAACCGAGTTCCTACTAAAACTGTGCCTACTATACCATATGAGATGTGGTGTGGGAAGAGGCCCCATCTCAGTCACATCAAGACTTGGGGATGTCCAGCTTTTGTTAAAAAGCTGCATGTGGACAAGCTCGAGGCACGCTCAGTACAGTGTAAGTTCGTGGGATATCCAAAGAACTCTAAGGGATATTTCTTCTACTGTGAAGAGGAACAAAAAGTTCTTGTTTCTCGTCATGCCTACTTCTTGGAAACTGAGTTTTTGGAAAACCAGACAAGTGGGAGCGCAGTAGAACTGGAAGAAATTCCAGAACCACAGACTATTACTGAAAGCTTAGTGGAACCAGAGGGTTTAAATGAACAGGACATTCCTACGCCGCTCCGCAGAAGTAGTAGGCAGTCTCATCCGCCCGAGAGATACTACGGTTTTCTCATAGACGGGGATAGAGAGGATTGCATCATAGACTATGATGAGCCTACTAGCTTCCAGCAGGCCGTTCAGAGCGTAGACTCGGTAAAATGGCTGGATGCAATGCGGACCGAAATGGAGTCCATGTACACCAACAAAGTATGGACGTTGGACATTGCTCCAGACGGGGTAAAACCCGTAGGATGCAAGTGGATCTTCAAAAGGAAGATTGGTGTAGATGGACAGGTTGAGACCTATAAAGCTAGACTTGTAGCAAAGGGTTTCCGTCAAAGACCTGGCTTGGACTATGACGAAACCTTTTCTCCAGTGGCTATGCTGAAATCCATTCGGATCCTTCTTGCCATTGCTGCTTTCCACGATTATGAGATTTGGCAGATGGACGTAAAAACCGCTTTTCTAAATGGAAATTTAGAGGAGTGTGTCTATATGGATCAGCCAGAGGGTTTCATTCAGAGTGGGAGCAGCGGAAAGGTGTGCAAGTTGCTTAAGTCCATCTATGGACTAATGCAGGCATCGCGGAGTTGGAACATCTGTTTTGATGAGACGGTCAAGGAATTTGACTTTATCAAAAATCCAGATGAACCATGCATCTATAGTAGATTTGTAGCGAGAACTGTAGTATTCCTTGTTTTATACGTGGATGACATTCTCTTAATAGGAAATGACATTCCTATGCTACAATCTGTCAAGGGTTTCTTGTCACACAGGTTCTCCATGAAAGACCTGGGTGATGCCTCCTACATCCTGGGGATCCGGATCCATCGTGATAGATCCAAGAGGATATTAGAACTTTCACAGTCCAGGTACATCGACACCGTACTGAAAAGATTCAGTATGGAAGATTCCAAGCGCGGTAACCTACCGGCTTGTCACGGGATCACCCTCTCTAAAGAGATGTCCCCCAAGACTGATTTGGAGAGGGATCGCATGTCTATTATACCCTACGCTTCTGCGGTAGGCTCTATAATGTATGCGATGTTGTGTACCAGACCGGATGTAGCTTATGCACTGAGTGTAGTAAGCCGGTATCAGTCAAACCCTGGGGAGAAACATTGGATAGCAGTAAAGAACATTCTCAAGTACCTGAGAAGGACTAAGGAGATGTTCTTGGTGTATGGCGGAAAAGACCTCCAGATTGAGGCCTTTGCTGACTCCAGCTTCCAGAGTGACAAGGATGATTCCAAGTCCATGTCGGGTTTTGTCTTTACCCTCAATGGAGGGGCGGTGTGTTGGAAGAGTTCCAAACAGGAAACCGTTGCAGACTCGACTATGGAAGCGGAATACATCGCTGCATCTGATGCCGCAAAAGAAGCTGTCTGGATAAGGAAGTTCTTAAAAGAACTTCAGGTGGTTCCGTCCATTGTTGACCCAGTACCTCTATATTGCGACAACAACGGGGCTATAGCTTTAGCAAAGGAACCCAGGTCCCATCAGAGATCCAGGCACATCTTGAGGCGGTATCACCTGATCAGGGAGATCGTGGATCGCAAGGAGATCGAGGTTCGGAGGGTTGCTTCAGAAGAGAACACTGCAGATCCATTCACCAAGGCCCTACCCCAGACTCAGTTCGAGCGGCTGATCGAGATGATAGGTCTTCGATACGCCAGTACATGGCCTTAGTGCAAGTGGGAGATTGTTAGTGTATATGCCCTAGAGGCCATTACTGTATCATACTAGTTTGTATATTACTTAATGGAAGCTTGGGATATTCACCTTGTGTAAACAATCTTGCTCAATATAGTAGTTTGCTACTTGGTTTGTTTCTACTTCAATGTGTACTTGTGTTTATTTCAGTATATCACTTATACGCATTAGTGGAGCCCTTAGGATCTTTGCTTGATTACCAGCGTTGTGATGGCAGTCACACTAGTGGGGGCTGGGTAATCTATAGGCATATCCTTATACAGGTCCCTAGTCGTAGGACTATCGAGATAGGGCATCGATACTCCGGAGTAGACTAGCGTATGCGCTTCTCATCCCAGTGTGGGAGATGGTCTGTCCCACAGCCATCAGTACGTCGTACTGGAGATAGTATACGGGTGCTCGTTGGGTTACGAGTACACTGGACAGGACTCGTCGGGAACTGACAGGTTGGTATTATACCTATCGTCAGTTATCAGTTCCCAGGTGACATGAGTACAGCTTAGTCTGCTGACTTGACACTGGAACTTCGCCTCGAGTGTGTTCCCACTTCACTTTGATCACTACCCTACCACGGCTCAAAGGAGTCGTGCAAACAGGTGATGGTTGGGTGCAGTCCCGAAGCACTTGGAGGCAGTGACGGTTAGACAGGATTCGTCTCTCCCGGTATTGGGGGTTGACATCGCGCTGTGTCTAGGAGAGCCATTACACGAGTAGTCCCTGGCCAGGGCAAGCGAGATATACTGGTAGGTTCCAGTGTTATCTCAGGGTGTTTTGGGCTTCACTCCGACACGACTTGTACCTCTATTGGGGGACTGACGTTTTACCGCCCCCTAGGCCCGACATGCGATGTATCAGACGAACAGACCGGACTGTACGGAGAATGTCACATTCAGACTCAGTAGGTGTTCAGATGGGGTTTCACCTCGTCAGCCTTCTTGTCGGCATCTACCTGGGGACCGTTACGCACAGCTAGTGCCGCTTGCGGTCTGTGGTTAAACCCACTGCCAGCGTAGTGTCGAGTCTTTAGAGTCCCACACAGAGGGTATTCGCCTCTGGGCAAAACAGAGTAGAGGTCGCATGGTTTTGCGACAGGGTTCGTTCTCATCCGCGCACTTGTGCATGTTTGGAGTCCGGACGGATTATACTGGCAGGCTCTGGTTTGAGCCAGATACCGGTATATGTTTTGAGGGTTGCTTTTATATCTTGGTATTCTTGTTCCTCGGAACGAGAATGCAGGTGTGTATGCACAGTTGCTTGAGGCGGAGGATGAGGTATTTCATTAGGGTTTCGGAACGGGTGCGTATGCACAGTTGACAGTTATCATTTTCCAAACCCTAATGGATTTATGAATTATCTATTAATAATAGTAATTAAATGAGAATTATGTTATGGTTGATTTTGTTGACTTGTTGACCATGGTTGACTTGTTGACCATGGTTGAATGTTGACCACCATCATGCTTTAAAAAGTCCTCCTTGATTCATGCTTACATTTCATTAAATGAAGCATGGTAGTGGTCATTCCAAATTACCATCAACTATTCTTATTTTGAATTATTATTATTTAGATAATTCTTTTTCTTTTGGCATTATGGTTGCAAGAAAGAAAAAGATAGCTCATTATCTCATTTAGCTTCTCTCTCCTCACTTCTTCATCTTCTTCCTCTAGCAAAAGAGAACCCTTCTCATGTGTTGAGAATCCTTCTCTTTAAAAAGAAAAGCAAACCCTAGTCACTCTCTACTCATTCTAGGTTCAAGGTTTAGCAAGCCGGAAACCCTAGTTCACTCAAAGATCGAGAAAGAGCCCAAAGGTCGAACCTTCGAGGTGGATCCATCTTCGACGGAAGAAGGCGACGAGAAGAGAACCATCAACCTCTACAAGGTCTCAAGAAGAAGGAGTTCAAGTTTAGGTATAACCTTCATCCGAGTAGCTAACTCCCTTTAGCGTATTTGCTAGTTTAGTTTAGACACGATCCCGACCTTGTTTAGTCCATGTTGCCTCTTGCGATAAAAATTTGTTTTTTATACCGTTTCCGCCTCCCCGTAAGCACCGGGGGTCGCAATATGGACTTACACTTACTCGAGATGATAGTATGCTATCTGGTTTATCTTTATCATCGTGTACTGCTTAGGTGACCTGACACGTCGCTATTACACGTTGATAGAGCCCCTAGGATTCTTGCTTGACCACCAGCAGTATGAGGGCGATCATATAAGTGGGAGCTGGGGGTCTATAAGCATATCCTTAAAAGGTCCCTAGTCGTGAGAGTTTCGAGACAGGGCATCGATTCTCCAGAGTAGACTAGTGTATACAGTCGAGACCCCGACGAGGGGCGGTGGCCGGTCTCACAAGCCATTGGTGTCAGTTAGATCACCTAAGATGTATACAGGTGCTCATTGGGTTATGAGTACACCGGACAGGACTCGCCGGGAACATGCTAGTTGGTCATATACCAGACGTCAGATGGCAGTTCCCTGGTGACATATGTACAGGTTAGTTCATCGACCTGGGGATCGTCATTTGTCTCGTGTGAGTTCCCACTGTACTTTGATTACTACCCTACCAAGGCTCAAAGGAGTCATGCAAACAGGTTTTAGTTGGGTATAGTCTCGAGCCACATGGAGGCAGTGAGCGTATCTTCAGGGGTTCGTCTCTCCCGGTATTGGGGGTGAGGTCGCGCTGTGTCTAGGAGAGCCATTACACAAAGCCCTCGGCCGAGGCAGGAGATTTACTGGTAGGTATTCCAGTAGTATCTCAGGGTGTTCTGGGTTACACTCCGACACGACTTGTACCGCTTTTGGGGGTCTGACTTTTACCAACCCCCTAGGCCCGCCATGTGATGCTCATAGACGAACGGACCGGACTGTACGGATATTGTCACTGACAGGCGCAGTAGGGTGTCAGGATGAGTTCGCTCATCGACGTCCCTTTTGGTCAATAGCTGGTAGCCCGTCACGTATTGGCTTATACCTCTAACGTGCTAGTGGTTAAATCCATAACCATGGTGTTGACGAGTCTTTAGAGTCCCCCACATTCAGTTGCTCAAGTTTTCGGGCGAAAAGCTGTAGAGGCCGTATGGAGATATGGTAAGGTCCGATCAGATACGTGCGGTATTGCACGGATCAGGATCGGACAGTTAGTACTATAGGCCGTATGGATATATGGCAAAGTTCGATCAGATACGTGCGGTATTGCACGGATCAGGATCGAACGGATATTACTAGCCGGTTTTGGTTTAAGCCGGATCCTAGTATAGTACAGTGTAGATTTTGTCTCATTGCATTTGTATTTCGGTCGGAATACAAATGCGGGTGTGTATGCACAGTATCGGGGTTTTCCTGTAATTTATTACGGGACCAGTTTTCTGGAGTTGCCAGTTTGCTTTCCGTTTCGGCCAATTTCCTTTGTATCGTTCATTGGCCGAAGATTGGTGGAGGAGGGCTTATTTGCATTGTTGCAAATAAGTATTTGTGGAGGGGGTCTTTGCATATTATTGTATCATGATACTGTTAGTTGTATTATGCCCTAGAGGCCAGTATTGTACAGATTATGTATATTATATTGGATGCTTGAACATATATAGAGATGACTTTCTTGCTCGACATGATAGTATGCTATCTGGTTGCTCTTTATCTTAACATGTACACTAGTCTCTTTATACTGTCTTATAGTTACATGTTGGTAAAGCCCTTAGGATTTGTACTTGACTACCTGGACTATGATGCAGATCATACTAGTGGGGACATGGTAGTCCATAAGTACATCCTTCAAGGTCCCTAGTCGTGGGTGTATCGAGACGGGGCATCGATATACCAGAGTAGACTAGCGTATACGCTTCTCGACCCATGTGATGGGCGATGGATGATCCCATATCCATTGGTGTTTGACATCAGAGATGGTATACGGGTGCTCAGTGGAGACTGGGTACACTGGACGGACTCGCCGAGAACTCCCAGATGGTATTATACCTCACGTCAGATGGCAGTTCTCAGGTGACTCTTGTACAGGTTAGTCTGTAGACCCGAGATCGTCATAGAGTCTTTTGTGATTCCCACTGTGCTTTGATCTCCACCTTACCACGTCCATGAGGGCATGCAAAACGGTGGTCTTTGGGTACAGTCCCGAGTCACATGGAGGCAATGAGCGATAGGAGGGGTTTCGTCTCTCCCGGTATTGGGGGTTGATGTTGCGCTGTGCTCGATTGGCCGTAACAGGGAAGTCCCTGGCCAGGGCTGATCAGAGATTTGCTGGTAAGTGTTACCAGTAGTTTCTCGACCCGTTACGAGCCTCACATCGGCACGACTTATCGGGTTATTGGGGTCTGACGTTTACCACCCCTAGACTTGATATGCGACGTATCTGACGAAGAGACTGGACTGTATGGTAAGTGTTACTGGTCGGATTCGCAGGAGTGTGAGCGGGCTAGCTCGTCGATCTTCTGATCGCTCAATACCCGGGTGGCCGTTACGTTTAGCAGACCGCTTGCGGCTTGTGGGTGCTTGATATGATCATCATCTGCTACCGGCGTATTGACGAGTCTTTAGAGTCCTACACAGAGGTTTCCTGGCTCAAGCGAAACGAAATAGGAGCGCATATGAGATATGTGCAGGACCGAGAATAATGCGTGTATGTGATACCGCATTTCATTCTCGCGATATATGTTTCGATTGGTTATATTCGATATGACCTAGTTATCGAATCATTGATTCGATAAATCGATGCATTGAATACTAGTCGGTTATGTGCGACATGACCGGATCATTGAATCAAGTGTTGATTTAATGATTTAATGTATAATTATATATTTGATATATTACTTTGCATTAACTAGTATTGGTTCACTTTAAACAGATTTTTCTCACTTGATGCACATTGTATATGTGATATGCTTTCGTGCACTTTTTTGTATCATGTTTGATGATACTTGATCATTTAGTTAAGTGTATAGAATTAATCCATGGTTAATTTGATAATTAGGGTTTTGCATATTCATTTATTTATTTATTTGTTTATTTACTTATTTGAAATGAGTTATGATAAGAATGGTGGCTAAGTTTGTTTTATATTGAAGCTTCATGAAGCTTTGACTTTGCTAACCATCCTTATCTTCATGCTTAACCCTAACCCATCCAAGTGACCATGGTTAATTCTCTACACTTAACCCTAGTTCAAGTTATGATAAGTATTTGATTTAGATTTAAATTTATTTTTATCACAAGACTTATCATAATCTTTTCTTGAGCTCATCTTCTTCTTCTTCTTCAAGCTTGCTACAAAAATGGCAACTTGAGATCTAGTGAGATAAATCCAATTCTAAAGTGAACCCACCTCCTATTTCTTCACCCTCTACCTCTTGCCAAGTTGTTTTGGGTGTTTACTTCACAAGTTTCACAAGTTTGTGAAGTCGGAGCTTGAGTTTGTGCAACCTCGACGTAGATCGTCTTTGACACGAAGCCGACGACCTATTCCGCACGTTTCTCTGATGAAGCCGTCACGAGAGTCCAAGCTTCAAGATGGACAGCGAGAAGACTTCGGTGCGGAGCCGTGGAGGTGGATATCCGGATCTACAAAGGTTGTAATTTCCGTATCCTAGTAGTTAAGTGTTAACTAGCTTTCTATTTCGCCTAAACATCTAGTTTAAGATCCGTTGTCTAGGGTTTCTCGGCACTAAAAATTTTAATTTGGCATGTTCGATGCCTTGTGAGACCACTATAGGGTGCCTAGGAACCTTTCACTGGTATCAGAGCCTAGCTAGAGCCTTAGGCGAAGCGTAGACGGAATTTGAAGTCCGAACGACCCAAAACCGAAACCCAAAATATGCTCTCTGTACTTTTTTGAAAACAGTGGATTTTTCCAAATTAAAAATTGCTAAAAAAATTCAGCAGGAAAAAATAAGAATTACGGTGCAAAAAGTTTCTGGTGAACAGTGTTTTTCGCGGCGGATCAGCGGCAGAAGCATGGCTTCTGCGGCTGATCAGCGGCCAATTGGTGACGTCAGCCCACTTAGTTTGCACAGTAACTCCTGATAAATTCTGCTGGGTTTTCTGGGAATTTTTAATATTGATTCAAGAGTTGAATTTTCTGCAATTGTTTTGGGGATTCGGTGTTTCGATCGGGGTATCAAATTCTGTCTATTTGGCTTTCCGGATTAATTTTAGAATATGTTAAAAAGTTCGACCGGATATAAATACCCAATTTTTCCCCTGTCGGGAAATTTCCAAGTGTTGGATTTTTCCGTTGTTTAACAACGTTCTAAGTAGTGCAAGTAACTCGATGGTCCCTCTAGAAGACAACAAACCTTAACTCGATTATGTGACCGTCTTGAACTGCCCTTTGAACCTTTGGGTTTTGGGCAGTACGGCGTGCCACATGTGAGGCGTTGGCTTGACCCTTCTACGGCTGGACCGTTGGTACTGAGGTACGAACTGAATGTTGTTAGACTTATTTCATGTGTTGATCGGTGTCGGGAAAACTTGGGTGTTCGAATGTTCGATCGGAAAGTTTGATATATTCTATTTATCCGGAATTGGATACAATAATTGGAATTCACAAACAGTTATGTGATAACTGAATGATTGTTATAAATCTAGCAGTTTAGTCCCATACGATATTGAAAAGAGTTTTCGATAATGAGACTAAAATGCGGGGTTTGTAACTGTTAGGCATGTGATGTCTAAAGAGGTTGCGGATTCCAATTGTTGTAGTTTTACACTTTCTTTTCTGTGACCGTAAGTGTAGTATGTTCATATCGCCGGTTTCGTTGCTATACGTCAACGACAATTGGGGTATGCATACTTACTTACGTTGATGACATGTGATGTTATGTGTTGCTGGATATGTTATATTGGATCGTCGTATTCGAATAGCCGGGGGTTTTTATGTGAGATGAGTGTTTTTCATTTTCATTCATGTAAAAACTTGTATGTAATATTCTTTTATTTGGGGCACTTCCAGGTAGCGGAAGATGTCACCTTTTGTATATTATTTACTTTTCCGCATTAGGATAGACCCAAGGACGGGAGCACGAGTAACCGGGTTCTGGGGTCCAGTGGGAGACCAACTCGAGGAGTCGAGTCCGGGTCTCCTAACCCTAGAATTGGCAGGGTTGCTTGCCGCTCTCGTAGGGGTCTAGGGGTGTGGGATTGGCTATTCATCACGACCGTGGAATCCGTGTTTTATACTGGCTCGTATTGAAAACACGGACGTCCTAGTATATCCAATATTTCATATGATTATTCTGCTGCGATATCTGTGATGTGATCATGAGATGTTCTGTGATGGATATAGTATATAGTATATATGATATATTATATAGACGTTACTTATGTTTTACACCCGCGCTAGCCCTGCCCTGCTCTGTCGTTAGTTACCTAACCTAACGGTGCACGAGGGGACATCGAGGCGAATGCGGATGGCATAAGTGTACGTCATATCTATCTGTGATGTTTAGGTATTAAATGATGGGACTTCATTAATGTGATTGATGAAAGAAAAGAAACCTAAGATGTTGTAGAATCAGATTTTAAAATAAAACAGGTAGCTACAGTTCTTGCTTTGCACAGCGGTATATATGATATACCCCGCACCTTATTCGATGAGGAAAGGACCGAGATCCCTTCACCGGGAGTGACTCCTTTAGCAATAACTGGCAGATGCTACACATTCGGTTTACTTTTGACTGCTTTTGGGTTTTTGCTTTGCACAGCGATATATATGATATATCCCGCACCTCATTCGACGAGGAAAGGACCGAGATCCCTTCACCGGGAGTGACTCCTTTAGCAAAACTAGAAAAGCCTCAAAATCACTCCATTTCAAAACATCATTTGATTCTACAACGATATCAAGTTCATTACGCTCATGGTTTTTATGAAAAACCTGCGTAGCCCTCCGTCATTTCAGATAAGTATTAGTTAGTATTCGTGCTGCGGTAGTTTGGCCTCCGTCAAGGCGCAGTGTACGGTAGCTAACTAGTGCTTATCTGCTAGCATATGATGCGATTGGATTAGGGTATTCGTACGGCGTTGTTTGGCCTCCGTCAAGGGTCGTGCGGGTGGGTTTAATTCAATCAGGAAATGACGGGTTGAACTTGACTAGCGGACTATGGGTTGTTTGGCCTCCGTCAAGGTCATAGGACGCTAGGGGCAAAATATTATCGGGAATTTCAAGTGTTGAAATTTGCAATGAGATTGCATACCTTCTATGAGATAGTTGGATCCCGATACCCGCTGCGAGTAAGAGTTACTCCTGGGAGAGTTTTACACATTGCAATTAGCCGATCAAGTAGGTGTCTAGAAAGGTGTTAACGAGGTTACGCCTCTGGGAAAATGAGGTTTACATTAATTAGGTTCGTGCGAAAGCACGGGGGACCTCCCTCAAAGTACCGACACTGGCCTGGCTGAAAGATTGGCGAACTTGTAGTGTGTAATTAATCCCGGCTAGTCTTTCCTTTTAAGGTTTGGAGGAAGATTTGATAAAAAGCAGTGGGAGCCATCCTGATTAGATAAGATAATAACCAATCTGATCTTGCACGAGCATACGCTAAAGTGTTTTCTTCTCTCTCTCTCCAGGTAGCGACCATTTCATGCCTTAATAAAGATAATAATATGGATGTATTGACCGAACCCGCATGTTATACTGTGCTGGGGAACGTTGGTTCCGTTCTTTCTTATAAGAGTTATAGGAATGAACAGGATATAGGGGAATACCAGGATTCCCATGCCACCCGAATGAAGAAAGTACATGTTGATGCATTTTCTTCGGGTGTGTTCGTTACTGAGAACTGTTTCTCCATTTGCTCTACGTCCTGGGTATTAGATACCGGGTTAGGATCCCATATATGTAATCAGTTACATGGGCTTAGGAAAGGTAGAGAACTTGGAGAAGGTGATAAAGACATTAGAGTGGAAATGGTGCAATTGTTGCAGCTAAGACTGTCGGGGAATATCACCTTGTATTACCAACTGGTAATACATTGGTTCTGAACGAATGCTATTACATGCCGAACCTGATATGCAACATTATATCGGTTTCTTTATTAAGCAAAGAAGGATATAATTTTGTATTACAGGACAATGTTATGAACATTTTCCGTAACCAAAAGTTGGTTGGATCAGGCACGTTGTGCAATGGCATTTATGTTCTAAATCAATCAACAGTTCTGAGCATAACAAACACACACAAGAGGAAGAGTTCTGAACTCAACGAATCCTTCTTGTGGCATTGTAGACTGGGTCACATCAATACGACACGACTAGCTAAGTTGCATAAGGATGGATATTTAAATCCGTTTGAATTTTCATCCTATGACACTTGCCAGTCATGTCTCAAAGGCAAGATGACCAAGACTCCGTTTACGGGACACGGAGAAAGAGTTACCGAACTCTTGGGACTGATACATAGTGATGTATGCGGTCCCATGTCTACACATGCCAGGGATGGTTCTTCATACTTCATTACATTCACTGACGATCTCTCTAGGTTCGGGTATGTGTTCCTGATGAAACACAAATCAGAAGCTTTTGAGAAATTTAGGGAATATAAACAAGAAGTTGAGAACCAAACCGGAAAAAGTATTAAAATCCTTCGATCTGATCGAGGAGGAGAATACTTAAGCAATGAATTCCTGGGCTTCCTAAAAGAGAATGGGATTCTCTCTCAGCTGACTCCTCCATATACACCACAGCACAACGGTGTATCAGAACGGAGGAACCGCACCCTATTAGATATGGTGCGCTCTATGATGAGTACAGCTGAGTTACCTATTTCCTTCTGGGGATATGCACTGGAGACTGCTGCATACCTACTGAATAGAGTTCCGACCAAATCAGTGCCTACCACTCCATATGAGATATGGAATGGTAAGAGACCATGTCTTAATTTTATTCAGATATGGGGTTGTCCGGCCTATGTTAAAACACAAAATCCGGACAAGCTCGAGGCAAGGTCTGTTCTATGTAAGTTTGTTGGATATCCCAAACATTCGCGAGGGTATATCTTCTACCACTCCGAGGAACAAAAAGTGTTTGTTTCTCGACATGCCACTTTCTTAGAAAAAAGTTTTCTTATGAAACAGATAAGTGGCATTGAGGTAGAACTGGAAGAGGTTCCAGCAATACAGACTACAACAGAAGATTTGGTTGAACCAGAGGATTCCGTAGTTCCCGATGAACCCCAGCCTCTCCGCCGATCTAGTAGGGTTCCTCGCCAACCTGAGAGATACTACGGTTTTCTCATTGATGGTGGCAGTGAGGATTGCATCATGGAGGATGATGACCCAACTAGCTTCGAGCAGGCCATCACTAGTGGGGACTCAGTGAAATGGCTGGATGCTATGCGGTCCGAGATGGATTCCATGTACACCAACAAAGTATGGACTTTGGAAGTTGCTCCTGAAGGGTTAAAACCCATTGGGAGCAAGTGGATCTTCAAGAAGAAACTTGGTGTAGATGGGAAAGTGGAGACTTTCAAAGCTAGAATTGTAGCAAAGGGTTTTCGTCAAAGACCAGGTGTGGACTATGACGAGACCTTTTCTCCAGTGGCTATGCTTAAATCCATCCGAATCATGCTTGCCATTGCTGCCTTTCATGACTACGAAATCTGGCAAATGGATGTTAAGACCGCCTTTCTAAATGGTGATTTAGAAGAGTGCGTGTACATGACTCAGCCAGAGGGCTTCGTAGACAGTGGGAGCAGCGGGAAGGTGTGCAAGCTGCTTAAATCCATTTATGGATTAAAGCAAGCATCGCGGAGTTGGAACATCTGCTTTGACGTCGTTATCAAAGAGTTTGATTTCGTCAAAAATCCAGATGAACCTTGTATCTACAAGAAGGTGGCAGAGAGTAAGGTTGTCTTCCTCGTATTGTACGTGGACGACATACTCTTGATAGGAAATGATATTCCTATGCTGCAATCGGTCAAGCTCTTCTTATCACAAAGATTCTCGATGAAAGATCTTGGTGATGCCTCCTGCATATTGCGAATTAGGATCTATAGAGATAGATCCAAACGGATTTTGGGATTGTCCCAATCCAGGTACATTGACACCATACTAAAGAGGTTTAGTATGGAAGAGTCCAAGCGTGGGAACTTGCCCACGATCTTTGGAGTCACTCTTGTAAGTCTACGTTAGCGCCCCGGCAGTCTACAGACGCCAAATGCGGAATAAAAACTTTTAACTTGGCGCTATCGTATACTTTAACCCGGATCTGCCATTATTGCTAAACTAACAAACTGTAAAGAGTGTAGAAAGGTTATACCGAACGATCCGAGTCCTTCGTTCTTCAACCATCATCCCACGCTCCGTTGCGGCTGCTCCGATCTCGTCGATCTCCGATATCCTTGTCGAGGTGACACCACATCACCGATTCTTTAAACGGGCTCCCGCCTCTGACTTGAGGCAACTCGGTCGTCAAGTTTGCAAGAAGAGACGACCAAGAATGATGTAGAGAATGAGTAGATGACTTTGTCTCACTTCGTCCAAATCCGTGGACGATCGGTTAATGAAGTTGCCGTGGGAATTGGGTGATGGAATGAAATGAACTGTAAAATTCCATGCACCCCAAATACTATCATATCTTTTTACAACCATGAAAAACTATCAAGTGAGTGAGTGTGGAGGAGAGAGAGGGCCGGCCATTCTTATAGAAGAGGGAGGTGACCGTAGGAGAGGGGGGGTGACAATATGATAAATATCACAATGTGAACACAAACAAATATCTTGCATAAAGATCTTAAGCAAAACAAGAATGTAATGAAATCAAAGCATGAGTCACTTAGCCTTGTCACAAATTCTAGAACCTTCTAGAACCTTCTAGAATCACGACTCACTCTCATCCAAGAAAAGATAAATCCGTCTTTAACCGAATGTTAAAAGACGGCTGATAGAAAACTGGAAACTGGCAACTTCCAAAAGTGATCCTGAAACGACTTTCAGGATAGCCCCGAAACTGTATAAATATACCCGCATTTGTATTACGACCGAATACAAATGCAACTGAGACAAAGATATTATACCTACTCAATATAATACTCGGATCCGGCTTAAAACCAAAGCCGACCAGTATCATCTGCCCGAAAACTGACACGTGCGTAAACGCACGTGCATTTTCCGAACGCTGGCATAAAACCATACGGCCTCTACAACGTTTCACCCGAACTTGGGAAACTGCCTGTGGGGGACTCTAATGACTCGTCAGTACCCTGGCAGTGGGTTTAACCACAAACCGTCAGCTGCACTAGCTATGCGTAACGGCTGCCCACGGACTGACCTCAAGGGAGACTGATGAGCAAACTCAAGGGTGGCCGATGAATGAACTCATCCAGAAAACCCTACTGAGCCTAACAGTGACAATGTATATACAGTCCGGTCCGTTCGTCAATGAGTATCGCATATCCGCCTAGGGGGCTAGTAACGTCAGACCCCCAGAAGCAGTATAAGTCGTGTCGGAGTGAAGCCCAATAACACCCTGAGATACTACTGGAGTACCTACCAGTAAATCTCCTGCCACGGCCGTGGGCTATGTGTAATGGCTCTCCTAGACACAGCACGATCTCGCCCCCAATACCGGGAGAGACGAATCCCCTGCCGATCCGCTCACGTGCCTCCATATGGCTCGGGACTGTACCCAAAAGCTACCTGTTTGCACGACTCCTTTGAGCCGTGGTAGGGTAGAAATCAAAGCACAGTGGGAACTCACACGAGACAAATGACGACCTCAGGTCGAAGAACTAACCTGTACACATGTCACCAGGGAACTGCTATCTGACGATAGGTATAGTACTAACTAGCAGATTCCCGGCGAGTCCTGTCCGGTGTACTCATAACCCAATGAGCACCTGTATACATCTTAGGTGATCCAACTGACACCAGTGGCTTGTGAGACCGGCCACCGCCCCTCGTCGGGGTCTCGACTGTACACACTAGTCTACTCCGGAGTATCGATGCCCTGTCTCGAAACTCCCACGACTAGGGACCACAATCAAGGATATGCATATAAACCACCCAACTCTCACGTATATGATCGCCATCATACTGTTGGTGGTAAAGCAAGATCCTAAGGGCTCTATCAAAGTGTAACATGCAATCAGTCACCTGAACATGTACACGACTGATAAAGGCAAACCAGATAGCATACTATCATCTTGAGTAAGACTGTTCTACCGGTATAGGTCCTCCGCAATCATTGCAATCACGTACCTGCGATCCAATAATTGACTATGAGGGCACTATCTCCAACAATCTCCCACTTGCACTCAAGGCTAATATTGCGATGTCGACTACTCACAGCCCGTGTGAAACCGAACATCCAACTCCTCTACTAATCAGTTTCACAAAGCCCGTTTGTAAAACTATTGTGTTCGAGAAATAGCCTCAGTGAGTGGATCCGCCTAGAAGTATCTTTCTATATCTCTCTTAATCTCAAGTTCGCGGAGAAAGCCATCTCCCGAATTGAGTAGTACATGTCTTAGAATATGTCTGGATATCTGATGGGACCTTAGTTCATAAATGAACTCCATATCCAAACTTCTTAGACTGTATGGATCACTGAACCTAATCAGTATCCGGCACCATGCCACCCACAGTATCCTCTGGAACCACCTGTCCATAATACTGTCCCTCGTCAGAGGGAAAACTAAAACTCTGACAATCACTCTGTCATGCATGTCACCTTTGAAGCCTGGAATGATAACCGTCTCCCGAAAGAGGCTGCCGTTATCAAATCCGTAGAACATGTACTAATGTTCTAAAACTGCTTCCTTATGTTTCTCCAGGATTGGATTAATACAAACTTATTGCATCTAGTGCAAAAACAACATTTGGTGCAGTACTTGATATCTCATGATTGACTCAATTGCCTAAGCAAGTGATCTGCCAATCATGCACATCCCTCTCCTCTTTAGTCTATACGACACCTTTAGAGAGGGTGACTCCATCACCTGCAGGTACACTACCATGCTAGGAGTCAACTATTCTAAAAACCATTAGAATATCTGTCAAAGTACCCACATTGGGAAACTACCCAAATCCAGATCTAAAACCATAGATCCAGAAACCAGAATGTCAAATATTATATCCATATCCTGTCTGGAGAAACAACTGTGTGACGACCACAGTACAACCGATCGTAGTATAGGAATTTTACTTCCTACTCTGTGTATGTCATCCAGATACTATGACATCACACCCTACTACCTTCTTAACAGATCCATCCCTTATCCTGATTGAAGTCAAACCCATGACTGTCACATCAAAATCAGATGATCTATCTCCGCTATTACTGCTCTAGTCTATAAATAGACATAAGCTACTTGCCCACCATGCTTCCGTTGCTCCCACTGACTGCGACAATCCTCCTACCGGGTCTCATAATCTGGAACAACAGTAGTGTCAAGTCTGGGTAGATAAGAACCTCCCTGTCACCGTCCTTGAGGCTACCGAAGTACCTCTCGGGTGTCTGAGGTTACCTACCATATCTGCGGAGTGGCTATTGGAATGTCAAACCTGATTGAATATATAGGTCCTATTAAATTTTCCGTAATCGTTCGCGGTTCTGGAATCACTTCCAGTTCTACCATACTCCCACTACTGTTTTCTGAAAAAGATCCATTTTACTAAAACTGTGGCGAGTCAAGAACAATATCACTATTGATCTTCCAAATGGTAGAATATCAACCCTCGTCATAGCCAGGGTCAACCCACAAACAGCCATTACAGAAACGTGCCCTGAGTTATCCAGAGTCTGGTTTTAAGCATAAGCTGGACAACTCCCCATACCTTAATTTCTTTTAAGGTACGATCCATTCTATATCCAATACAGAAACTTTGGCACTTATTTAATTGGAACCATATTCAAATCATGCAGCTGTCTCCAGTGCATATCAACTTAATGGAAAGAGGCTAATCAGCATCACTCAACTTAGGAATCCATCCAATTATGAGTAACCTGAAAGAGAAATACGTTTCTCAAAACCATCACTATCATCTGAATACCAATCACAAGAATCTACATCTTCGATCTCTTTGAAGAATCCCGATACTTGTGATACCTGGTTCTCTACTTTATTCTTATACCCACAACTTCTCAAAACTTAGACCTTGTATTTCTACGAAACACTTGTCTAAAAACTAGAGAAGTTATAAGTAAACAGAACATAGTACGAGGACCTACCCCTTCGTCCTGATGGACACTTGGAAAACATACAATACTCTGTATAAGCCCGCTGAGTTAAACAACTCAAAACCTGTGCGTCGTAGGTAGAAAACTGTACCCTGGCGATTTCCTCAAATATCACCAATTTCAACGAATTCCGATATAATGAGGATGATCACCTAATTCCCAATATCTTACTCCCACTCATCATCTGTAAAACCATACAGATATGAGAATGAAACCTGGTAAATACATACCCTTGGAGTAAGTGTCTAATCGGGAAAACAGTTTTCTTTAACAATGCACTGAAACATGAAAATGTTTCGTAGGGGTATCTTGGTATTCATAGCAATGCCTCTTCCATAATCCAATTCATGACTTCAACCGTATATTTTATTGCCATCTCTCCAAATCCCTTTATTTGTCTTTAGTCGTTACCTTCTGTACACCATCGTTAGGCTAAATGGTTTTCTTCCTTCCCTACCGTTCGGCACCAGCCTATGGTTTGGAAGAAGACTATCCAGTAAGCATAATAGGTGTACCCTCCTAAACCAAGGAGTACTCGCATCTCGAGAGAAGGTGATGATAAAAGACAACTGAATAATACTTTATTCCTTTAAAGGTGAAATAGGAGTGGCGATGAAGTACGCGGTTTTGGTCGTGAATGATATCAGTCGCAATTTACTTTGCCCTCTTTCTAATCCCTTTATTTTGTCTTTACATATTACCTTCTGCACACCCTACTTAGGCTAATTGGTTTTCTTCATTCCCTACCTTTCGGCACCTGCCTATGGTTTGGAATAAGACTATCCAATAAGCGTAATAGGTGTACTCTCCTAAACCAAGGAGCTCTCGCAACCTGAGAGAAGGTGATAATAAAAGACAACTGAATAAACCAATTCTATTTCTCCTGAACCTGGATCCATCCTCGAAGAAGTCCCTTCGAGTTCGTATATAACCATACGATGGATCTATCCAATGGAAGTGGATATCCGTAGTAAAACGGGTGTTCTGAGAAATGCAAAGGGTAAAAGAAGGAGTGGCAATGACTTATGCAACATAGACAATCCAAAAGCCAGTATTTTAAGAAGGTTCGGTCAATCTGGTCACTGAGTCATAGTGTAGGGTCGGTCAAAGGTCGCTGCCAAAGAGAGAGAGAGAAAAGAAACACTCTGCGTGCACTCTAACCTAGATCAGAATGGTTATAACTTTATCTAATCCGGAAACCTCCCACTGCCCTGTCAAATTCTCCTCCAAATCTGAAAGAAGAATCAATCGGGATCACCCGAAGAGTAAACCAACTCATCAGTGGGAATCGGGATCCAACTCTCATCGCATGATAACGTGATGGAATGCATCCACGTTACTCATACTCCAGAAGGTATGCGCATACTTGGCAAGTTTCAGTTTCTTTAGAAACTCCCGATAACGCTTTTGCCCCATGCTCTTATAACCTTGGCTTTGGTCAAAATGTCATAAGTCACATGCCAAGTTCTACCCATCACTATCTTGTCAATTTGAACCCACCCGCACATGCCCCTGACTTTGGCCAATCGGCAGAACGACTGTCCCAAACTAACTCATCTATCTATGCAACAATTGAATACCCAGCAGCTACCAAACACTATGCCTTAACTTTGGCTAAAATGCATAGCTTGAATACTACTGAATACCCAAAAGAAGTGACAGAGGGCTACGGCTGGTTTTTGGCGAAAAACCTTTAGCGTAGTGAACTTGATATCGCTGAAGGAACCTGATAGCTTTTTAAAATATAGTGGCGAAAACCTTTTGCTAAAGAGGTCACTCCCGGTAAAGGGATCTCGGCTCTTTCCTCGTGGAATGAGGTGCAGGATATTCCACTGAATACCTCTATGCAAAGCAACTTGTAATCGACTATAGTGAAGTTATTACCCTGACGCAAACTTCTGTCCAAGGGGTCTTTCCCGGTGAAGGGATATCAGCCCTTGCCTCGTCGAATGAGGTGCAGGATATTCCACTGAATACCGCTATGCATAACAAAAGGAAACGTCTTTGCAATAACACTTTTTAAATTGTTCCAACAACTCAAACAGGTTTGTTTTACTTTGCATTGATCAGAATCAATGCAGTCCCATCAATCAATCACACCAGAAAAGAACGAAAATAAAATGTACGTATATGCCATCCGCATTCGTCACTGGGTCCCGTCATCACCCGTTAGGTTACTTAACTAACGACAGAGCGGGGACTGGACTAGCGCGGGTGTAAAATATATACAACATCTAATAGTATATAAACCAATATACAATAATCGCTCCAGGTGTGATAATATGCAACATTACAGAAAAGTAATAAGCATCACAGAACAATACAGATAATCTGGGATCCCCGGGTTTCACAGAGCCGCTGCTGAAACCCGACGTTCCCCTGTCGTGTGGATAGCCTGTGCAATGAAACCTAGACCCCTACGGGTGCGACAAGTTACCCGCCAAAACCTGAAGCGAGGCAGTCCCCCACAGCATAGTGAATGGAACACCCGGCACTTCACGGAATCCGGTAAATTGAGCACCCCTCCTTGGGTCAACCTGTACCCCCTATGAGTGCGGCGAATAGTCTGCCAATTTTAGAGTGGGGCCCCTCTGCCTCCCAAAGTCATGAGATGCGGACCCGTTGCCCTCCAGAACCCGGCTATCCGTGCACTCCGTCTCGGGGTAAAACCTAGTACAGTAATGAAAAATAGTACAATAGGTACATCGACCGCAACCTGGTCGTGCCCCAAAAGAATATTATACAACAGGCAGTGACGGCAGTCCACATGTTGGGCGCTCGCCCCGCAATATCAAATGTACAAATAAACTCAAACTGTACTACCATTGCACACTGCTATCCACCACGACAAATCCGCAACATCACAGCACAACACAGAACATCAACGCGAATGTCACGTTCGCAAACCCGTCTAAAAGAACTATAGCAATCGGACGCGGTTTACCGATCAAATGACATTCCCGGTCGGAGATATAATGTAAGCACTGTAAACTAACGCGTTTAAATTTCGATCGACCAAATATCAAAAAAATGGGCCCCACGACTTACTGGTGAATAGTAACAAAACCTGGGCGCAATTGATATATACCAAAAATCACAAAATCCAACAAAGAACCCACTGGAAAAATTTGGGAGCACGTGCTTCCCACGTGGCCGCGGATGCACGGCCAAACCATGGGTTTGGCCGCGTTTCCGCAGCAACTTGGAGGAATCACGACCCCAAATTTTGTCGTGGATCTTATAAACGCCTGCACAGATTTTTAAGATATACAGAAATGATTTTCGAGACCATTTAAAATCAACAGAAACTGTCAAGCAAGGATTTTGTCGTTTTTGATTTTCGGTCGGATCGATGTTTTAAACGCGTTAGCACAAGTTAGTATAGCAAAATGGTGAGGCTCTGATACCACTGTAAGTCTACGTTAGCGCCCCGGCAGTCTACAGACGCCAAATGCGGAATAAAAACTTTTAACTTGGCGCTATCGTATACTTTAACCCGGATCTGCCATTATTGCTAAACTAACAAACTGTAAAGAGTGTAGAAAGGTTATACCGAATGATCCGAGTCCTTCGTTCTTCAACCATCATCCCACGCTCCATTGCGGCTGCTCCGATCTCGTCGATCTCCGATATCCTTGTCGAGGTGACACCACATCACCGATTCTTTAAACGGGCTCCCGCCTCTGACTTGAGGCAACTCGGTCGTCAAGTTTGCTAGAAGAGACGACCAAGAATGATGTAGAGAATGAGTAGATGACTTTGTCTCACTTCGTCCAAATCCGTGGACGATCGGTTAATGAAGTTGCCATGGGAATTGGGTGATGGAATGAAATGAACTGTAAAATTCCATGCACCCCAAATACTATCATATCTTTTTACAACCATGAAAAACTATCAAGTGAGTGAGTGTGGAGGAGAGAGAGGGCCGGCCATTCTTATAGAAGAGGGAGGTGACCGTAGGAGAGGGGGGGTTACAATATGATAAATATCACAATGTGAACACAAACAAATATCTTGCATAAAGATCTTAAGCAAAACAAGAATGTAATGAAATCAAAGCATGAGTCACTTAGCCTTGTCACAAATTCTAGAACCTTCTAGAACCTTCTAGAAGCACGACTCACTCTCATCCAAGAAAAGATAAATCCGTCTTTAACCGAATGTTAAAAGACGGCTGATAGAAAACTGGAAACTGGCAACTTCCAAAAGTGATCCTGAAACGACTTTCAGGATAACCCCGAAACTGTATAAATATACCCGCATTTATATTACGACCGAATACAAATACAACTGAGACAAAGATATTATACCTACTCAATATAATACTCGGATCCGGCTTAAACCAAAGCCGACCAGTATCATCTGCCCGAAAACTGACACGTGCGTAAACGCACGTGCATTTTCCGAACGCTGCCATAAAACCATACGGCCTCTACAACGTTTCGCCCGAACTTGGGAAACTGCCTGTGGGGGACTCTAATGACTCGTCAGTACCCTGGCAGTGGGTTTAACCATAAACCGTCAGCTGCACTAGCTATGCGTAACGGCTGCCCACGGACTGACCTCAAGGGAGACTGATGAGCAAACTCAAGGGTGGCCGATGAATGAACTCATCCAGAAAACCCTACTGAGCCTAACAGTGACAATGTATATACAGTCCGGTCCGTTCGTCAATGAGTATCGCATATCCGCCTAGGGGGCTAGTAACGTCAGACCCCCAGAAGCAGTATAAGTCGTGTCGGAGTGAAGCCCAATAACACCCTGAGATACTACTGGAGTACCTACCAGTAAATCTCTTGATACGGCCGTGGGCTATGTGTAATGGCTCTCCTAGACACAGCACGATCTCGCCCCCAATACCGGGAGAGACGAATCCCCTGCCGATCCGCTCACGTGCCTCCATATGGCTCGGGACTGTACCCAAAAGCTACCTGTTTGCACGACTCCTTTGAGCCGTGGTAGGGTAGAAATCAAAGCACAGTGGGAACTCACACGAGACAAATGACGACCTCAGGTCGAAGAACTAACCTGTACACATGTCACCAGGGAACTGCTATCTGACGATAGGTATAGTACTAACTAGCAGATTCCCGGCGAGTCCTGTCCGGTGTACTCATAACCCAATGAGCACCTGTATACATCTTAGGTGATCCAACTGACACCAGTGGCTTGTGAGACCGGCCACCGCCCCTCGTCGGGGTCTCGACTGTACACACTAGTCTACTCCGGAGTATCGATGCCCTGTCTCGAAACTCCCACGACTAGGGACCACAATCAAGGATATGCATATAAACCACCCAACTCTCACGTATATGATCGCCATCATACTGTTGGTGGTAAAGCAAGATCCTAAGGGCTCTATCAAAGTGTAACATGCAATCAGTCACCTGAACATGTACACGACTGATAAAGGCAAACCAGATAGCATACTATCATCTTGAGTAAGACTGTTCTACCGGTATAGGTCCTCCGCAATCATTGCAATCACGTACCTGCGATCCAATAATTGACTATGAGGGCACTATCTCCAACAACTCTCTCCAAAGAGATGTCTCCCAAGACTGATTTGGAGAGAGCTCGCATGCAAGGGATACCCTATGCTTCGGCAGTAGGCTCTATCATGTATGCGATGCTATGTACCAGACCCGATATAGCATACTCACTAAGTGTAGTGAGTAGGTATCAAGCTGATCCTGGAGAGAGTCACTGGACAGCTGTGAAGAGCATTCTCAAGTACTTGCGAAGGACTAGAGATATGTTCTTGGTGTATGGTAACGGAGAACTCCAAGTGGAGTCCTTTACCGATTCCAGCTTCCAGAGTGATAAGGACGACTCAAAGTCGCAGTCGGGCTTTGTCTTTACCCTTTACGGAGGGGCGGTTAGCTGGAAGAGTTCCAAGCAGGAAACCGTGGCAGACTCGACGATGGAGGCTGAATACATCGCTGCCAACGATGCTGCTAAAGAAGCTGTCTGGATCAAGAAGTTCATTTATGAACTTGGAGTGGTTCCATCCATTGAGCATCCAATACCTTTGTATTGCGATAACAATGGAGCGGTGGCTTTGGCCAAGGAACCCAGGTCCCATCAGCGGTCCAGGCATATTCTGAGGCGGTATCACCTGATCCGGGAGATAGTTGATCGCCGGGAGATCGAGGTAAGGAGAGTTGACACGAAGAACAACACGGCGGATCCGCTCACGAAGGCCATTCCCCAGATACAGTTTGAGAGACTCTTCGGGATGCTCGGTATGAGATACTACAGCAGCTGGCCCTAGTGCAAGTGGGAGATTGTTAGTTGTATGTATGCCCTAGAGGCCAGTATTGTACAGATTATGTATATTATATTGGATGCTTGGACATATATAAAGATGACTTTCTTGCTCGACATGATAGTATGCTATCTGGTTGCTCTTTATCTTAACATGTACACTAGTCTCTTTATACTGTCTTATAGTTACATGTTGGTAAAGCCCTTAGGATTTGTACTTGACTACCTGGACTATGATGCAGATCATACTAGTGGGGACATGGTAGTCCATAAGTACATCCTTCAAGGTCCCTAGTCGTGGGTGTATCGAGACGGGGCATCGATATACCAGAGTAGACTAGCGTATACGCTTCTCGACCCATGTGATGGGCGATGGATGATCCCATATCCATTGGTGTTTGACATCAGAGATGGTATACGGGTGCTCAGTGGAGACTGGGTACACTGGACGGACTCGCCGAGAACTCCCAGATGGTATTATACCTCACGTCAGATGGCAGTTCTCAGGTGACTCTTGTACAGGTTAGTCTGTAGACCCGAGATCGTCATAGAGTCTTTTGTGATTCCCACTGTGCTTTGATCTCCACCTTACCACGTCCATGAGGGCGTGCAAAACGGTGGTCTTTGGGTACAGTCCCGAGTCACATGGAGGCAATGAGCGATAGGAGGGGTTTCGTCTCTCCCGGTATTGGGGGTTGATGTTGCGCTGTGCTCGATTGGCCGTAACAGGGAAGTCCCTGGCCAGGGCTGATCAGAGATTTGCTGGTAAGTGTTACCAGTAGTTTCTCGACCCGTTACGAGCCTCACATCGGCACGACTTATCGGGTTATTGGGGTCTGACGTTTACCACCCCTAGACTTGATATGCGACGTATCTGACGAAGAGACTGGACTGTATGGTAAGTGTTACTGGTCGGATTCGCAGGAGTGTGAGCGGGGTAGCTCGTCGATCTTCTGATCGCTCAATACCCGGGTGGCCGTTACGTTTAGCAGACCGCTTGCGGCTTGTGGGTGCTTGATATGATCATCATCTGCTACCGGCGTATTGACGAGTCTTTAGAGTCCTACACAGAGGTTTCCTGGCTCAAGCGAAACGAAATAGGAGCGCATATGAGATATGTGCAGGACCGAGAATAATGCGTGTATGTGATACCGCATTTCATTCTCGCGATATATGTTTCGATTGGTTATATTCGATATGACCTAGTTATCGAATCATTGATTCGATAAATCGATGCATTGAATACTAGTCGGTTATGTGCGACATGACCGGATCATTGAATCAAGTGTTGATTTAATGATTTAATGTATAATTATATATTTGATATATTACTTTGCATTAACTAGTAATGGTTCACTTTAAACGGATTTTTCTCACTTGATGCACATTGTATATATGATATGCTTTCGTGCACTTTTTTGTATCATGTTTGATGATACTTGATCATTTAGTTAAGTGTATAGAATTAATCCATGGTTAATTTGATAATTAGGGTTTTGCATATTCATTTATTTATTTATTTGTTTATTTACTTATTTGAAATGAGTTATGATAAGAATGGTGGCTAAGTTTGTTTTATATTGAAGCTTCATGAAGCTTTGACTTTGCTAACCATCCTTATCTTCATGCTTAACCCTAACCCATCCAAGTGACCATGGTTAATTCTCTACACTTAACCCTAGTTCAAGTTATGATAAGTATTTGATTTAAATTTATTTTTATCACAAGACGTATCATAATCTTTTCTTGAGCTCATCTTCTTCTTCTTCTTCAAGCTTGCTACAAAAATGGCAACTTGAGATTTAGTGAGATAAATCCAATTCTAAAGTGAACCCACCTCCTATTTCTTCACCCTCTACCTCTTGCCAAGTTGTTTTGGGTGTTTACTTCACAAGTTTCACAAGTTTGTGAAGTCGGAGCTTGAGTTTGTGCAACCTCGACGTAGATCGTCTTTGACACGAAGCCGACGACCTATTCCGCACGTTTCTCCGATGAAGCCATCACGAGAGTCCAAGCTTCAAGATGGACAGCGAGAAGACTTCTGTGCGGAGCCGTGGAGGTGGATATCCGGATCTACAAAGGTTGTAATTTCCGTATCCTAGTAGTTAAGTGTTAACTAGCTTTCTATTTCGCCTAAACATCTAGTTTAAGATCCGTTGTCTAGGGTTTCTCGGCACTAAAAATTTTAATTTGGCATGTTCGATACCTTGTGAGACCACTATAGGGTGCCTAGGAACCTTTCAGATACTTGCACCATCATTTGACCTCTTTTGACCATGATGGCTTGACTTATGTTTTCATGATGGTAGTGGTGGAGTGTTGGCCTTTGATTGCCATCATGCTTATTGATGATGAAGTGTGATGATTGTTGTTTGAGTGTTGGACTTTCCTTGTGATCATTTCTTTGCATGATAGCCTTCTCTCTCTCTCCTTTTGGATTATTGGATGGCTCTCTCATTCTTTTGATACACACTCCATTCTCTCCTCTCCCACCATGCCATGGCCGGCCAAGAAAGGCTAGGGGCTGTCCATTTTTATTGGTGTGGGTTTTTACTTCATTTCATGCTCCAAAAAAAATCCCCAAGTCCCTCCACATAGCTCTTGTATCATCCTTCCACCAATAAGGCAATTCCTACAACCCCAAATGAGACATGGTTCTTCACTACACATTCTACAGCAAACCTTGGGCACGTCGACTAGCCAGCTTCGTGCCCGAGTTGCCTCGGCATTGAGGTGGGAGCCCGTAAAAGATGTAGGCGATGTGGTGCACTTCCGGCAACGAGGTGGAGACAGGACATTCCGCGGGAGATCGGGACGACGACGAGAAGACCGGAGGACTCGGATCTGTCGGTATATCTCTATTCCCTTTCTTGTAGTTAGCTAGGACTAGTTAATGGTTCGATCCGGGTGTTTAGTGCGCGGTGGTGCCGGTTTGCTAGTTTGCAAAATTAAAGTTTTTCGCTTCCGCATTTGGCCTCGGGATGGAGGCCGGGGCGCCGCCGTGCACTTACAGATACAATTCATATATATATATATATATAAATAAACTAATATTAGCTCACTAAAGATTTTCTTCTCTATTTATATATTTGTATTAGCTAATATTAGTTAATATATATATATATATATATATATATAAATACATATCAAATTATTAAATCAACACTTGGTTCAATAATCCGGTTATATCATATATAACCGACTAATATTCAATATTGGATATTAAATCAAAACTTGATTTAATAATCTGGTCATATCATATATAACTGGCCAATATCAAATATATGTACATAAATCAAATCATTGAATCAACACTTGATTCAATAATCCGATTATATCTCATATAACCTAACTGGTATCAAATATCGCGAGATTAGAATACGGTAACACATACTCGTATTTAATCAAGCTCTCGCACATATCTCCATATGTGCCCTGCTTCGTTTCGCTCGAGCTAGGAAACCTCTGTGTGTGACTCTAAAGACTTGTGAATACGCCAGCAGCAGGTAATGATCACATCAGTCACCCACAAGCCGTCAGCGGTACTAGCTGGACGTAACGGCTACCCAGGTATTGAACGAATAGAAGATCAACAAGCAAGCTTGTCCAAACTCCCATAAAGCCTATAAGCTGTTACCATACAGCCCAGTCTCTTCGTCTGATATGTCACATATCAAGTATGGTGGGTGGAATCGTCAAACCCCCACTAACTTAATAAGTCATGCCGATGTGTGTCCTATAACCTTTCGAGAAACTACTAATAACACTTACCAGTAAATCTCATCAGCCCTGGCCAGGGACTTGCTGTTATAGCCAATCGAGCATAGCGCAACATCAACTCTTAATACCGGGAGAGACGAAACCCCTCCTATCGCTCACTGCCTTTATGTGACTCAGGACTGTATCCAAAATCCACCTGTTTGCATGACTCTTTTGAGCCGTGGTAGGGAGGAAATCAAAGCACAGTGGAAACCACACAAGACACTATGACGATCTTGGGTCTATAGACTAACCTGTATAAGTGTCACCAGAGAACTGCTATCTGACGATAAGTATGGTACCATCTAGGAGTTCTCGGCGAGTCCTTTTTGGTGTACCCAATCTCTAATGAGCACCTATGTACAATCTTTGATGTCAAACACCAATGGTTGTGGGATCAACCATCGTCCATTACAGGGTCAAGAAACGTACACACTAGTCTACTATGGAATATCGATGCCCTGTCTCAATATTCCCTCGACTAGGAACTGTTAAAGGATGTGCTTGCTGACTACATAAGCCCCACTAGTATGATCTGCATCATAGTCCTGGTAGTTAAGCCTACATCCTTAGGGCTTCATCAACATGTATCAGAGAGACAGAATAATAAAACAAGTGTACATATTAAGATAAAGAGCAACCAGATAGCATACTATCATGTCGAGCAAGAAAGTCCTATATATATATGTCCAAGCATCCATTACAATAATGACCTCTAGGGCATACATATACTTAACAAGGGGCATATCACCCGGTCCAACCATTCTACTTTTTCTCAATCCTTATAATAAATTACATATGTGAGATCCTGATCCGGTATCTAATACCCAGGAGGTAGGGTTGACTGAAAAACGGTTTTCAATAACAAATACACCCGAATGCTTCTCCTTCAATAGGGTTATCTGGAATTCCTTACAGTCCTCTTTCACTTGCCCATACTCATGACAGTTTTCACAAGTTAGAGCCGAACCGACGTTCCCCAGCCCAGTGTAACAAGCTGGTTCGGTCAAGTCAAACATTTTATTATCTTGATTAGGGCGTAAAATGGTTGCTACCTGGAGAGAGAGAAAAGAAACACTCAGCGTGCGCTCTTGCAAGATCAGATTGGTTATTAGTTTATCTAATCAGGATGGCTCCCACTGTTTCCTTGAATTTTCCTTTAAACCTTAAAAGAAAAACTAGTCGGAATCATTCGCACCTCACAAGTTCGCTAATCGTTCAGCCAGGTGAGTGTTGGTACTCCGAGGGAGGTTCCCCGTGCTCTCGCACGGACCTAATTAAAATAAACTTTGTTTCCGTAGAGGCGTAGCCCCGTTAACGCTTTTCTAGACACCTAATAGGTTAGCTAATTGTGAAGTGAAAAATATCTCCCAAGAGTAATCCTACTCATCAGTGTGATTAGGATCCAACTATCTTTGCATGATAACTTAGATGGAAGCCACTCTAGTCACCACACTCTAGAAGGTATACAACACTAGCATGTTTCCTGTATATTTGAAACTCCCGATGTGGTTTTTGTTGGATATAGTGCCCTCTAAGTCAATTATTGGATCGCAGGCACGTGATTGCAATGATTGAGGGAGGACCTATACCGATAAAACAGTCTTACTCGAGATGATAGTATGCTATCTGGTTTGTCTTTATCATCATGATAGAGCCCATAGGATTGTTGTTTGACTACCAGCAGTATGATGGTGATCATATATGTGGGAGCTGGGGTCTATAAGCACATCCTTAAAGTGTCCCTAGTCGTGGGAGTTTCGAGACAGGGCATCGATACTCCAGAGTAGACTAGTGTATACAGTCGAGACCCCGACAAGGGGCGGTGGCCGGTCTCACAAGCCACTGGTGTCAGTTGGATCACCTAAGATGTATACAGGTGCTCATTAGGTTTTGAGTACACCGGACAGGACTCGCCGGGAATATGCTAGTTGGTATTATACATATCGTCAGATAGCAGTTCCCTGGTGACATGTGTACAGGTTAGTTCATTGACCTGAGGTCGTCATTTGTCTCGTGTGAGTTCCCACTGTGCTTAGATTACTACCCTACCACGCTCAAAGGAGTTGTGCAAACAGGTTTTAGTTGGGTACAGTCCCGAGCCACATTGGAGGCAAGTGAGCGGATCTTCGGGGATTCGTCTCTCCCGGTATTGGGGGTGAGATCGCGCTGTGTTTAGGAGAGCCATTACACGAAATCCCTGGCCAGGGTAATCGAGATATACTGGTAGGTATACCAGCAGAATCTCAGAGTGTTCTGGACTGCTCTCTGACACGACTTATGCAGCTATTGGGGGTCTGACGTTTACCGACCCCCTAGGCCTAATATGCGATACTCATAGACGAATGTTCCGGACTGTACGATTATTGTCACTGTCAGGCTCAGTAGGGTTTATAGATGAGTTCGCTCGTCAGCTTCCCTTCCAATCAATACATAGGCAAAACGTTACGTACAGTTAGTACCTCTGACGTGCTAGGGTTATACCCAGTGCCAGTGTACTGATGAGTCATTAGAGTCCCCCACCGACACTTTCCCAAGTTCGGGCGAAACGTTGTAGAGGCCGTATGGGTTTATGGCAAGGTTCGGAAAATGCACGTGCGTTTTCGCACGTGTTATTTTTCGGGCAGATAATACTGGTAGGCTTTGGTTTAAGCCGGATCCCAATATTATACAGTGTAGATATAATATCTTTGTCTCAGTTGCATTTGTATTCGGTCGTAATACAAATGCGGGTATGTTTATACCGATACGGAGTTATCCTGAAATTCGTTTCGGGATGATTTTTGGAAGTTGCCAGTTTCCAGTTTTCTATCAGCCGTCTTTTAACATTCGGTTAAAGACGGATTTATCTTTTCTTCTGTTGAGGTGAGTCAGTGTTCTAGAAGGTTCTAGAAGCGATGACAAGGCTTGTGACTCACTTGGGTCATTAATGGTTCATTAATGATTAATGGTGACTAGGTTTAATGTGATTGGTTCCATTTAATGCTTGATAATGATTCATTCTTTCTTTATTTTGTGATGATAAGTATGAAGGCTTAGAGTCACCATTTTCACTCCTACACTCACCTCCCTTCTCTCCTTTAAGTGGCCGGCCCCTTGTTGGAAATGCATGATTTGATTCATTTTTCATTTGAGTGAGAAAAGATTATGATAACTTGTGTATGGAAATTTCATTTCTAGTTCAATTTCCATTCACCCGATTCCAAATGGCAACTTCATTTAACCGTTCGTCCATAGTCTTGGACGTAACGAGACAAAGTATTCTACTCATTCTCTACTTCATCTTGGCCGTCTCTTTTAGCAAACTTGACGATCGAGTTGCCTCGGTTCAGAGGCGGGAGCCCGTTTAAAGATCCGTCGACGTGGTGCCACCTGGACGACGAAACCGGAGATCAAGAAAGTTCGGATCAGTTGCAACTTAGCGTGGGATGATGGTTGAAGACCGAAGGACTCGGATCATTCGGTATAACAATTCTACCCTCTTTACAATTTGTTAGTTTAGCTTTAATGGACGATCCGGGATAAAGTACGCGATAGCGCCAGTCGTAAAAGTTTTGTTCCGCATATCGGCGTCTGTCAGACGGCCGGGGCGCCGCCGCGTACTTACAGTGGTATCAGAGCCTAACCATTTTGCTATACTAACTTGTGCTAACGCGTTCAAAATATCGATCGAACCGAAAATCAAAAACGGCAAAATCCTAACCCGACAGTTTCTGTTGATTTTAAATGGTCTCAAAAATTATATCTGGATGTCTTAAAAATCAGAGCAGGGTTTTCTAAGAACTACGACGAAATTTGGGGTCGTGATCCCCCCAAGATGCCGCGGAAGCGCGGCCAAACCCATGGTTTAGCCACGCAACCGCGGCCACGTGGGGAGCACGTGCTCCCAAATTTTGTCTGTTGGTTCTCTGTGAGATTTTGGGGTTTTTGGTATATATCGTTTTGGCCCAGGTTTTGTTACTGTTCACCAGTAAGTCGTGGGGCCCACTTTTTGTTATTTAGTCGATCGAAATTTTAAACTTGTTAGTTTTTCAGTACTTTCATTATATCTCCGACCGGGAATGTCATTTGATCGGTAAACCGCGTCTGATTGCTATAGTTCTTTTAGACGGGTTTGCGAACGTGACATTCGCGTTGATGTTCCGTGTTGTGCTGTAATGTTGCGGATTTGTGGTGGTGGATAGCAGGGTGCAATGATAGTGTTGTTCAGATTTATTTGTACATTTGATATTGCGGGGCGAGCGTCCGACTTGTGGACTGCCGTCACTGCCTGTTTGTATAATATTCTTTTGGGGCACGACCAGGTTGCGGTCGATGTACCTATTGTACTATTTTTATTTACTGTACTAGGTTTTACCCCGCGACGGAGTGCACGGATAGCCGGGTTCTGGAGGGCAACGGGTCCGCATCTCATGACTTTGAGAGGCAGAGGGGCCCCACTCTAAAATTGGCAGACTATTCGCCGCACTCGTAGGGGGTACAGGTTGACCCAAGGAGGGGTGCTCAATTTACCGGATTCCGTGAAGTGCCGGGTGTTCCATTCACTATGCTGTGGGGACTGCCTCGCTTCAGGTTTTGGCGGGTAACTTGCCGCACCCGTAGGGGTCTAGGTTTTCATTGCACAGGCTATCCACACGACAGGGGAACGTCGGGTTTCAGCAGCGGCTCTATGAAACCCGGGGATCCCAGATTTTCTGTATTGTTCTGTGATGCTTATTACTTTTCTGTAATGTTGCATATTATCACGCCTGGAGCGATTATTGTATATTATTATATATACTATTAGATGTTGTATATGTTTTACACCCGCGCTAGTCCAGTCCCCGCTCTGTCGTTAGTTAAGTAACCTAACGGGTGATGACGGGACCCAGTGAAGAATGCGGATGGCATATACGTACATTTTATTTTCGTTCTTTTCTGGTGTGATTGATTGATGGGACTGCATTGATTCTTAACAATGCAAAGATAAAACAAACATATATTTGATGTTGTTGGAACAAATTTTAAAATTATTATAAAGACGTTTCCTTTTGTTTTGCATAGCGGTATTCAGTTGGAATATCCTGCACCTCATTCCACGAGGAAAGAACCGAGATCCCTTCACCGGGAGTGACTTCTTTAACAAAAGGTTTTCGCTACTATATATTTTTATAAAGCTATCAGTTTCCTTCAACGAGATCAAGTTCATTATGTTAAAGGTTTTTCGCCAAAAACCAGCCGTAATCCTCCGTCGTTTCTTATGGATGGTCAGTAGTATTCAAGCTATGTTTGTTGGCCTACGTCAAGGCATAGTGTTTGGTAGCTGCTGGGTATTCATTTGTTGCATAGATAGATGCATTAGTTTAAGTCAGACGTACACCTTGTTGGCCTACGTCAAGGGCTTGTACGATGACTTAAGTTGATCAGGACAACTACGGGTAGAACTTGACATGTTGCTTATGACTTGTTGGCCTACGTCATGGTCATAAGAACATGGGATAAAAATTACATCGGGAGTTTCAAACATACAAGAAACTTGCCAGACTTGCGCATACCTTCTGGAGTGTGTTGACTTGAGTGGCTTCCATCAAGTTATCATGCGATGATAGTTGGATCCCGATTCTCACTGATGAGTTGGTTTACTCTTCGGGTGACCCCGACTAATTCTTCTTTCAGGTTTGGAGGAGAATTTGAGAAAACAGTGGGAGGTTTCCTAATTAGATAAAATGATAACCATTCTTATTTAGGCTAGAGTGCACGCAGAGTGTTTCTTCTCTCTCTCTCTCTTTGGCAGCGACCTTTGACCGACCCTAGACTATAACTCAGTGACCAAAGTTGACCGAACTTTTTTTTATACTGACTTTTGGATTGTCTATAGTTGCATAAGTCATTGCAGCTCCTTCTTTTACCCTTTGTATTTCTCAGAACAACCCGTATTACTACGGACATCCACTTCCATTGGATAGATCCATCGTATGGTTATATACGAACTCGAAGGGACTTCTTCGAGGATGGATCCAGGTTCAGGAGAAATAGAATTGGTTTATTCAGTTGTCTTTTATTATCACCTTCTCTCGGGTTGCGAGGGCTCCTTGGTTTAGGAGAGTACACCTATTACGCTTAATGGATATTCTTATTCCAAACCATAGGCAGGTGCCGAAAGGTAGGGAATGAAGAAAACCAATTAGCCTAAATAGGGTGTGCAAAAGGTAATATATAAAGACAAGATAAAGGAATTAGAAAGAGGGCAAAGTAAATTGCGACTATTTACATTCATGACCAAATCACGTATTTCATCGCCACTCCTACTTCACCTTTGATTTCTCCAGAACAACGCGTATCACCACGAACATCCAATTCCATTGGATAAATCCATCGTATGGTTATATACGAACTCGAAGGACATTTTTTCGAGGATGGATTCTGGTTCAGGAGAAATAAGAATATGGTATTATTCAGTTGTTTTTATCATCACCTTCTCTCAAGTTACGAGTACTCCTAGGATAAGGAGGGTACACCTATTATGCTTACTGAATAGTCTTCTTCCAAACCATAGGCTGGTGCCGAACGGTAGGGAAGGAAGAAAACAACTTAGCCTAATAATGGTGTACAGAAGGTAACGACTAAAGACAAATAAAGGGAATTGGAAAGATGGCAGGGAAATATACGATTAAAGTCATGATTTGGATTATGGAAGAGGTATTACGAGAAATACCAGGAAACCCCTACAAAACATATTTATGTTCACTGTGCATTGTTAATAGAAAAAACTGATTTCCCGATTGGATACTTACTCCAGGGTATGTATTTACCAGGAACGATTCTCACATCTGCATGGTTTTACAGATGTTGAGTGGGAGCGAGTTATTGGGAATTAGGTGATCATCCTCATTATATCGGAATTCGTTGTAATTGGTGATATTTGAGGAAATCTCCTGGGAACAGTTTTCAACCTACAACGTACAGGTTATGAGTTATTCAACTCAGCGGACTTATACAGAGTATTGTATGTTGTCCAGTGTCCATCAGGACAAAGGGGCTGGTCCTCGAACTATATTCTGTTTACTTGTAACTTCTCTACTTTTTAGACAAGTGTTTCGTAGAAATACAATGTCTAAGTTTTGAGAACTTATGGGTATAAGAATAAAGTAGAGAACCATGTATCGCAAGTATCGGGATTCTTCAAAGAAATCGAAGATGTAGATACTTGTGAGAGGTATTCAGTTGATAGTAATGGTTTTTGAGAAACTTCTTTCTCTTTCAGGTTACTCATAATTGGATGGATTCCTAAATTGAGTAATGCTGATTGGCCTCTCTCTATTAAGTTATTATGCACTGGAGACAGCTGCATAATTTGAATCCGGTTCCAATTAAATAAGCGCCAAAGTTTCTATATTGGATATAGAACGATTCATATCTTAACGATGTTAAGGTAAGAGGAGTTGTCCAGCTTATGCTTTAAACACAGACACTGGAAAACTCAAGGCACGTTTCTGTAATGACAGTTTGTGGGTTGACCCTAGCTTTGACGAGGGTTGATTTTCTACCATCAGGATGATCAATAGTGATATTGTTCTTGACTCGCCACAGTTTTATTAAAATGGATTTTTTCAGAAAACAAAAGTGGGAGTATGGTAGAACTGGAAGTGATTCCAGAACCGCAAACGATTACGGAAAGTTTTAATAGGACCTATATATTCAATCAGGTTTGACATTCCAATAGCCACTCCGCAGATATGGTGGGTAACCTCAGACACCCGAGAGGTACTCTGGTAGGCTCAAGGACGGTGAGAGGGAGGTTCTTGTTTACCCAGACTTGACACTACTGTTGTTCCAGACTGTGAGACCCGGCAGGAGATTATATAGCGTCGTTCTAAACTAGTTTTAGAAATGTACGTATATATTATTCTGCTAGAGGGTTATCGTAGTCAGTGGGAGCAGCGGAAGCAAGTGGGCAAGTAGCTAGTGTCTATTTATAGACTTGAGCAGATATAGAGGAAATAGATCATCTGAATTTTGATGTGAAAGTCATGACTTTGACTTCAACAGAATAAGGGATGGATCTGTTAAGAAGGTAGTAGGGTGTGATGTCCTGGTATTTGGATGACATACACAGAGTAGGAAGTAAAATTCTTATACTGAACGGTTGTACTTTGGTCGTCACACAGTTGTTTCTCTACAAAGGATATGGATATAATATAAGACATTAGGGTAACTAGATCTATGTTTTTAGATCTAGATTTGGGTATTTTCCCAATTTGGGTACTTTGACAATATTCTAATAGTATTTTAGAATAGATGACTCCAAGCATGGTGGTGTACCTGCAGATGATGGAGTCACCCTCTCTAAAGGTGTCTTACAGACTAAAGTGGAGAGGGACATGCATGATTGGCAGATCACTTGCTTAGGCAATTGAGTCAGTCGTGAGATGTCAAGTACCACACCAGATGTTGTTATTGCACTAGATGCGATAAGATTATATTAATCCAATCCTGGAGAAATATTAGGAAGCAGTTATAGAACATAAGTACATGTTCTACGGATTAGATGACGGCGGCCTCCTTCGGGAGACGGTTATTATTCCAGGCTTCACCGGTGACATGGATGACAGAGCGATTGTCAGAGTTATAGTTTTCCCTCATACGAGGGACAGTATTATGGACAGGTGGTCCAAGGGGATACTGTGGAAGGCATGGTGCTGGGCACTGATTAGTTTCAGTGATTGATACAGTCCAAGAAGTTTGGATTTGGAGTTCATTTATGAACTAGGTCCCATCAGATATCCAAATATATTCTAAGACAGGTATTACTCAATTCGGGAGATGGTTTTCTCCGCGAGGTTGAGATATAGAGAGATACAGAAAGAAACACCAAGGCGGATCCACTCACTGAGGCTATTTCTCGAATACAACAGTTTTACAAACGAGCTTTGTGAAACTGATTAGTAGAGGAGTTGGATGTTCGGTATCACACGAGCTGTGTGTACGGGACATCGCAATAATTAGCCTTAAGTGCAAGTGGGAGATTGTTGGATATAGTGCCCTCTAAGTCAATTATTGGATCGCAGGCACGTGATTGCAATGATTGAGGGAGGACCTATACCGATAAAACAGTCTTACTCGAGATGATAGTATGCTATCTGGTTTGTCTTTATCATCATGATAGAGCCCATAGGATTGTTGTTTGACTACCAGCAGTATGATGGCGATCATATATGTGGGAGCTGGGGTCTATAAGCACATCCTTAAAGTGTCCCTAGTCGTGGGAGTTTCGAGACAGGGCATCGATACTCCAGAGTAGACTAGTGTATACAGTCGAGACCCCGACGAGGGGCGGTGGCCGGTCTCACAAGCCACTGGTGTCAGTTGGATCACCTAAGATGTATACAGGTGCTCATTAGGTTTTGAGTACACCGGACAGGACTCGCCGGGAATATGCTAGTTGGTATTATACATATCGTCAGATAGCAGTTCCCTGGTGACATGTGTACAGGTTAGTTCATTGACCTGAGGTCGTCATTTGTCTCGTGTGAGTTCCCACTGTGCTTAGATTACTACCCTACCACGCTCAAAGGAGTTGTGCAAACAGGTTTTAGTTGGGTACAGTCCCGAGCCACATTGGAGGCAAGTGAGCGGATCTTCGGGGATTCGTCTCTCCCGGTATTGAGGGTGAGATCACGCTGTGTTTAGGAGAGCCATTACACGAAATCCCTGGCCAGGGTAATCGAGATATACTGGTAGGTATACCAGCAGAATCTCAGAGTGTTCTGGACTGCTCTCTGACACGACTTATGCAGCTATTGGGGGTCTGACGTTTACCGACCCCCTAGGCCTAATATGCGATACTCATAGACGAATGTTCCGGACTGTACGATTATTGTCACTGTCAGGCTCAGTAGGGTTTATAGATGAGTTCGCTCGTCAGCTTCCCTTCCAATCAATACATAGGCAAAACGTTACGTACAGTTAGTACCTCTGACGTGCTAGGGTTATACCCAGTGCCAGTGTACTGATGAGTCATTAGAGTCCCCCACCGACACTTTCCCAAGTTCGGGCGAAACGTTGTAGAGGCCGTATGGGTTTATGGCAAGGTTCGGAAAATGCACGTGCGTTTTCGCACGTGTTATTTTTCGGGCAGATAATACTGGTAGGCTTTGGTTTAAGCCGGATCCCAATATTATACAGTGTAGATATAATATCTTTGTCTCAGTTGCATTTGTATTCGGTCGTAATACAAATGCGGGTATGTTTATACCGATACGGAGTTATCCTGAAATTCGTTTCGGGATGATTTTTGGAAGTTGCCAGTTTCCAGTTTTCTATCAGCCGTCTTTTAACATTCGGTTAAAGACGGATTTATCTTTTCTTCTGTTGAGGTGAGTCAGTGTTCTAGAAGGTTCTAGAAGCGATGACAAGGCTTGTGACTCACTTGGGTCATTAATGGTTCATTAATGATTAATGGTGACTAGGTTTAATGTGATTGGTTCCATTTAATGCTTGATAATGATTCATTCTTTCTTTATTTTGTGATGATAAGTATGAAGGCTTAGAGTCACCATTTTCACTCCTACACTCACCTCCCTTCTCTCCTTTAAGTGGCCGGCCCCTTGTTGGAAATGCATGATTTGATTCATTTTTCATTTGAGTGAGAAAAGATTATGATAACTTGTGTATGGAAATTTCATTTCTAGTTCAATTTCCATTCACCCGATTCCAAATGGCAACTTCATTTAACCGTTCGTCCATAGTCTTGGACGTAACGAGACAAAGTATTCTACTCATTCTCTACTTCATCTTGGCCATCTCTTTTAGCAAACTTGACGATCGAGTTGCCTCGGTTCAGAGGCGGGAGCCCGTTTAAAGATCCGTCGACGTGGTGCCACCTGGACGACGAAACCGGAGATCAAGCAAGTTCGGATCAGTTGCAACATAGCGTGGGATGATGGTTGAAGACCGAAGGACTCGGATCATTCGGTATAACAATTCTACCCTCTTTACAATTTGTTAGTTTAGCTTTAATGGACGATCCGGGATAAAGTACGCGATAGCGCCAGTCGTAAAAGTTTTGTTCCGCATATCGGCGTCTGTCAGACGGCCGGGGCGCCGCCGAGTACTTACAGTTTTTACCCCAAGCGTCTTATGATCTTGACGGATGCCAACAAGGCTGTACGACTGTCCTAGATTAATGCATCTCTATGCTGGAAATAAGCATTATTTAGCTACCATACACGATGCCTTGATGGATGCCAAGAAACACAGCACGAATACCAAATGCTACTTATCTGAAATGACCGAGGGCTACAGTTACGATTTTGGCGAAAAACCCTTTAACGTAATGAACTTGATATCGTCGAAGGAACCGTGTAGTTTTGAAAAGGAGTGGTTTAGGCTCCGCTTTTGAAAACTAGTGGTTTTGAAGAAAACCGAGTAATTTATAGTTACATAAACCTTTTCTCAAGAGGTCATTTCCGGTGAAGGGATTTAGGCTCTAGCCTCCTGGAATGAGGTGCTGGATATTCCTAACCGAACACCACTATGCAAAGCGAAAGAGTATGACAATAGTTTTTCGAAATTTGTTCCAACAACATCATTTAGGTTTCTTTTCTTGCATTAATTAAAATTAACGAGGTCCCATCAATTAATTCCTATCACACCAGAAAAGAACGAAAATAAAATGTACGTATATGCCATCCGCATTCGCCATGGGGCCCCGTCTTGCACCGTTAGGTTACTTAACTACCGGCAGAGCGGGGGCAGGACTTGTTGGAGATAGTGCCCTCAGAGTCAATTATTGGATCACAGGCACGTGATTGCAATGATTGAGGGAGGACCTATCCCGGTAGGACAGTCTTACTCGAGATGATAGTATGCTATCTGGTTTATCTTTATCATCGTGTACTGCTTTAGGTGACCTGACATGTCGTTATTACACGTTGATAGAGCCCCTAGGATTCTTGCTTGACGACCAGCAGTATGATGGCGATCATATACGTGGGAGCTGGGGTCTATAAGCACATCCTTAAAAGGTCCCTAGTCGTGGGAGTTTCGAGACTGGGCATCGATACTCCATTAGTAGACTAGTGTATACAGTCGAGACCCCGACGAGGGGCGGTGGCCGGTCTCACAAGCCACTGGTGTCAGTTGGTTCACCTAAGATGTATACAGGTGCTCATTGGGTTATGAGTACACCGGACAGGACTCGCCGGGAACCTGCTAGTTGGGCTTATACCTGACGTCAGATAGCAGTTCCCTGGTGACATGTGTACAGGTTAGTTCATCGACCTGAGGATCGTCATTTGTCTCGTGTGAGTTCCCACTGTGCTTTGATTACTACCCTACCACGGCTCAAAGGAGTCGTGCAAACAGGTTTTAGTTGGGTACAGTCCCGAGCCACATGGAGGCAGTGAGCGGATCTTCAGGGGTTCGTCTCTCCCGGTATTGGGGGTGAGGTCGCGCTGTGTCTAGGAGAGCCATTACGCAAAGCCCTCGGCCGAGGCAGGAGATTTACTGGTAGGTATTCCAGTAGTATCTCAGGGCGTTCTGGGCTACACTCCGACACGACTTGTACCGCTTTTGGGGGTCTGACTTTTACCAACCCCCTAGGCCCGCCATGCGATACTCATAGACGAACGGACCGGACTGTACGGATATTGTCACTGACAGGCTCAGTAGGGTGTCAGGATGAGTTCGCTCATCGACGTCCCTTTTGGTCAATTGCTGGTGGCCCGTCACGTATTGGCTTATACCTCTGACGTGCCAGTGGTTAAATCCACAGCCATAGTATTGACGAGTCTTTAGAGTCCACCACACTTACAGTTACTCAAGCTTTCGGGCGAAACGCTGTAGAGGCCGTATGGAGATATGGCAGGGTCCGATCAGATACGTGCGGTATTGCACGGATCAGGATCGGACAGTTTTGTACTAGTGGCCGTATGGATATATATGGCAGGGTTCGATCAGATACGTGCGGTATTGCACGGATCAGGATCGAACGGATTTTACCAGCCGGCTTTGGTTTAAGCCGGTACTAGTTTAGTACAGTGTAGATTTTGTCTCATTGCATTTGTATCCGGTCGGAATACAGATGCGGGTGTGTATGCACAGTATCGGGGTTTTCCTGTAATTTATTACGGGACCAGTTTTCTGGAGTTGCCAGTTTGCATTCCGTTCCGGCCGGTTTTCCTTTGTTCTTTCCCGGCCGGACTTTTCCGATGGAGGGGGTAATTTGCAGTTTTGCAAATTACTTTTGTGGAGGGGGTTTCTTGCAAAAGTATTGATTATGATAGCTTTCATTTCTTTTGCTCCATGCTTTTGAATTGAGAGATTTGAAAAGTTATGGAGTGAATAGGAGAATAAGCATGGTTGATGTTTTCTTGTCTAGGATGTGGTCACCATTCTTATGCTCCTACACTCACCTCCCTTCATGTTTGATATATTCATTCCTTCACATTATTCTTCTCACTTGATATGATAAGTTTTTCATGAGAGAAAGAAAGAACACTTGAGAGAAAGAAAAGAATGAGAGAGTTCATCTTGGTTATGTGAGGAATTCATCATCTCCTTCTTCTTCTTGTTTTGGAAAAATGAAAGCACCATTTTTCCTAACCCCATTCCTCCATCATGGCAACCACAAACCCCAAATGAGACTAGCATGATCTACTACTACATTCTACAGCATATCTTGAGCATGTCGAGTTGCCGGCTTCATGCTCGAGTTGCCTCGGTATTGAGGCGGGAGACCGTAAAAGACGCAGGCGATGTGGTGCCCTTTCCGGCGAGGAGGCGACGATGTGGAGGCAAGACTTTCCGCGGGAGATCGGGACGATGACGAGAAGACCGAAGGACTCGGATCACTCGGTATACTTCTCACCCTATCTCTTGATTGCTAGCATTAGGTTAATGGTAAACGATCCGGGTTTTCATTGTCCGCGGTAGCGCCGGTTTCCGAGTAAGGAAAATTTTTGATTCCGCATTTTGGCCTCGAGTAAGACGGCCGGGGCGCTGCCGTGGCGCAACATGGTATCAGAGCCACGCCATTAACCTTACCTAGCTTCGTTTAATGTGTTTGCGTTTCCGATCGACCGAAATTTCCAAAAACCGTATTTTTATTGCACATCAGTTTCTGTCGAAATTTTTTGGAGTCTAAAAATTTTTCAGGTGGTCTCAGAATGATGTGCAGGGAGTTCTAAGAACACTGACAAAATTTGGTGACATGATTGCTCCGTACGACCGCGGAAGGGCGGCCAAAACACCCTTTTGGCCGCGCTTCCGCCGCAGAAGTGTGGGGTCGTGTTATTAGTTTTTTGCAGTGGGCTTATGGGCTGAAATTAGGGGTTTTGGAATGTTAAAATTGGGCCCAGGTTTTCTGTGAGTGCTACAGTTTTGATTGGGGGCCCACTTGTTAATTTTTGGTCAATCGGAAAATTTTAAACACATTTTTCACAGTATTTACATTATATCTGCGACCGTGAATGTCACTCGATCGGTAAATCCGGTCTAACTGCTATAGCCCGGTTAGATGGATTTGCGAACGTGACCTTCACGTTGATGTTCTATGTTTATGCTGTGATGTTGCGGATCGGTCGTGGGGGATAGCCTGGATGCAATGCTAGTACAGTGCTGTTGTATTATGTACATTTGATATTGCGGGGCGAGCGTCCGACATGTGGACTGCCGTCACTGCCTGATTGTATTATTCTTTTGGGGCACGACCTGGTTGCGGTCGATGTACCCGGTGTATGTATATTTTACTTTCTGTACTAGGGTTACCCCGCGGAGGGGTGCACGGATAGCCGGGTTCTAGAAGGCAACAAGCCCGCATCTCATGGCATTGGGACGGAGGGGGCTTCAGTCTGGAATTGGCGGGCTGTTCGACGCACTCGTAGGGGGTACAGGTTGACCCAGGAGGGGTGCCCAAGTTACCGGATTCCGTGAAGTGCTGGGTGGTCCATTCACGGTGCTGGAGGGGGCTGCCTCGCTTCAGGTTTTGGCGGGTGACTTGCCGCGCCCGTAGGGGTCTAGGATTTCATTGTACAGGCTATCCACACGACCAGGGGAACGTCGGGTTTCAGCAGCGGCTCTGTGAAACCCGGGGCTTCCAGATATCTGTATTGTTCTATGATGCTGTACATTTCTGTGATGTTGCATTTTATTCACGCCTTGAGCGAAATACTATATATTGGTATATATATTAGTAGATGTTGTATATGTTTTTCATCCGCGCTAGTCCAGTCCCCGCTCTGCCGTTAGTTAGCTAACCTAACGGGTGATGACGGGACCCAGTGGCGAATGCGGATGGCATATACGTACGTCAGTATATTTTCGTTCTTTGTGGTGTGATCTATTGATGGGACTGCATTGATTCGGATCAATGCAAGTTTAAACAAACCTATTCTGATGTTGTTGGAACACTTTTCAAAAAGCTGTTATTGCAAGGACGTTCACTTTTGTTTTGCATCGTGGTATTCATTTGGAATATCCTGCTCCTCAGTCGACGAGGCAAGGGCCGAGATCCCTTCACCGGGAGTGACCCCTTGGACAGAAGTTTGCGTCAGGGCATTAACTTCACTATAGCCGATTACTTTTGCTTTGCATCGTGGTATTCAGTTGGAATATCCTGCACCTCATTCTACGGGGAAAGAGCCGAGATCCCTTCACCGGGAGTGACCTCTTTAGTAAAGGTTTTCGTCACTATATTTTATAAAAAAGTTGTGCAGTTCCTTCAACGATATCAAGTTCATTACGTTAAAGGTTTTTCGCCAAAAACCAGTCGTAGCCCTCCGTCATTTCAGATTAGTATTACTTAGTATTCGTGCTGCGTATGTCGTGCTCAGCCGAGGCGTAGTGTTCGGTAGCTATGTAGTGCTTTTCTGTTGCATGGATATGTGATTGGTTAGGACAGTCGTACGGTCATTTGGCTCAGTCAAGGACTCATGCGGGTGGGTCTAATGCAATCAAGATAATGACGGGTTGAACTTGACTAGGATCCTTTGATATGTTGGCTCAGTCAAGGTCACTTGGGTCCTAGGGGTAAAAACACACATCGGGAGTTTCAAAAGAACTGAAACTTGCCAGGCATGCGCATACCTTCTGGAGTGTGGTGACGTGAGTGGATTCCGTCACGTTATCATGCGATGAGAGTTGAATCCCGATTCCCACTGATGAGTTGGTTTACTCCTCGGGTGATCCCGACTAGTTCTTCTTTCAGGTTTGGAGGAGAATTTGAGGTACAGTGGGAGGTATCCAGATTAGTTAAAGTGATAACCATTCTGATCTAGGATAGAGTGCACGCTGAGTGTTTCTTTTCTCTCTCTCTGGCAGCGACCATTGACCCGACCCTGGACTATGACTCAGTGACCAAGTTGACCGAACCTCCTTAACACTGGCTTTTGGATTGTCAGAGTTGCAGACCTCATTGCCACTCCTACTTTTACCCTTTTCTCCAGGACACCCCGTATTACTACGAACGTCCACTTCCATTGGACAAAACCATCGTATGGTTATATACGAACTCGAAGGACTTCGAGGATGGTTTCTGGTTCTGGAGAAAACGAATAGGATTATTCAGTTGTCTTTTCTTTTCACCTTCTCTCATTACGAGTACTCCTTGGTTTAGGAGATAGTACACCTATTACGCAAATTGGATAGTCTTCTTCCAAACCTTAGGCTGGTGCCGACCGGTAGGGAATGAAGAAAACCGATTAGCCTAAACGGTGTGCAGAAGGTATTAAGATTAAGACAAAGCAAGGGATTAGTAAGAGGGCAGAGTAAATTGCGACTGATATTCACGACCAAACCAAGTTTTTCTTCGGCAATCCTAAATCACCTTTGTATTTCTCCAGGACACTCCGTATCACTACGAAGATCCACAGTTTATTGGATACTCCATCGTATGGTTATATACGAACTCGAAAGGAACTTGTTCCAGTTCGGGGATGGATTCTGGTTCAGGAGAAATAGGAATAAGGTTTATTCGGTTGTCTTTTATCTTCACCTTCTCTCGCATTGCGAGTGCTCCTAGGATTAGGACAGTACACCCCTTTATGCTTTTTGGATAGTCTTCTTCCAAACCATAGGCTGGTGCCGAACGGTAGGGAAGGAAGAAAACCATTTGGCTTAAAGGGGTGTACAGAAGGTAATGACTAAAGACATATAAAGGGATTTGGAGAGGTGGCAAAGAATTATACGGTTATAGTTGTGAATCTGGATAATGGAAGAGGCATTACTAGGAATACCAGGATACCCCGACGAAACATTTCAATGTTTTAGTTTCACTGTATACTGTTAATGGAAAACTGATTTTCCGATTAGACACTTACTCCAGGGTATGTATTTACCAGGTATGATTCTCACATCTGTATGGTTTTACAAGATGATGAGTGGGAATAAGTTATTGGGAATTGGGTGATCATCCTCATTATATCGGGATTCGTTGTAATCGGTGACATTTGAGGAAGTCACCTGGGTTGTTTGCCGGACGGCAATTATTTGGTTTTGAATATCCGCGGTTATGCACCAATTTCAAATTGATATATCTGTACGTCTATTTTCATAGAGTGAGATATACCTTTTGATATTATGTCGATGACATTTACCTATATCAGAGGATGGTTAGGTAAGGAGCATTAAACAGCGGTGTAATTCTTCTTAACCATAAGTACAGTTTTCAACCTACGACACACAGTGAAAGAGTTGTTAGACTCAGCGGACTTATACAGAGTATTGTATGTTGTCAAGTGTCCATTAGGACAGAGGGGTTGGTCCTCGTACTATATTCTGTTTACTTTTAACTTCTCTAGTTCTTAGACATGTGTTTCGTGGAAACACAGGGTCTAAGTTTTGAGGAGTTATGGGTATTTGAATAGAGTAGAGAACCAGGTGTAGCAAGTATCGGGATTCTTCAAAGAGATCGAAGATGTAGATACTTGTGTATGGTATTCAGTTGATAGTAATGATGAAGACAGATTGCTTCTCTTTCAGGTTACTCATAATTGGAAGCATTCCTAAGTTGAGTAACGCTGATCGACCTCCTTCCATTTAGTTGACATGCACTGGAGATAGATGCATGATTTGAATCTGGTTAAATTGAATCAGTGCCTCTGTTTCTATATTGGATATAGAACAGTTCAGATCTTAACGATGTTAAGGTACGGGGAGTTGTCCGGCTTATGCTTAAAACCAGACTCCGGATAACTCAAGGCACGTTTCTGTAATGGCTGTTTGTGGGTTGACCCAGGCTATGATGAGGGTTGACTTTCTACCATCTGGATGAACAATAGCAATATTATTCTAGACTCGCCACAGTTTTTATTAAAAATGGATTTTTCAGAAAAAGTAGTGGGAGTATGGTAGAACTGGAAGTGATTCCAGAACCACAAACGATTACTGAAGATTTGATAAGGAACCTAAAGATTCAATCTGGTTTGACATTCCATTGGCCACTCCGCAGATAAGTTGGGTAACTTCAGGCACCCGAGAGGTACTCCGGTAGCCTCAAGGACTGTGACAGGGAAGTTCTTGTTTACCCACACTTGCCATTGTTGTTGTTCCAGGCTGCGAGACCCGGCAGGAGGATGAGTATAGCGTCGTTCTAAACTAGCTTTAGAAGTGCACGTCTATATGACTCTGGCAGAGGGTTGTCGTAGTCAGTGGGAGCAGCGGAAGCATTGGTGGACTTCAGGCTTATGTCTATTTATAGACTAGAGCAGATATAGCGGAGTTAGATCATCTGTTTCTGATGTGACAGTCATGGGTTTCACGTCATCAGAATAGGGGATGGATCTGTTGAGAAGGTAGTAGGAAGTGATATTCCTACACTACGATCGGTTATACTTTGGTCGTCACACAGTGTTTTCTCCACATGGGACTTGGACATTATATCAGACATACTGGTTACTAGATCTATGGTTTTAGATCTAGATTTGGGTGGTTTCCCAATCTGGGTACCTTGACAGCATTCTATGAGTATTTAGAATGGACGACTCCTGACACGGTAGTGCACCTGCAGTTGATGGAGTCACCCTCTCTAAAGGTGTCTTATAGACTAAAGGGGAGAGGGATACTCATGATTGGCAGATCACTTGCTTAGGCAATTGAGTCAATCATGAGATGTCAAGTACCACACCAGATGTCGTTCTTGCACTAGATGCAATAAGTTGATATTGATCCAATCCTGGAGAAACAGTCGGAAGCAGTTTTAGAACATAAGTGAATGTTCTAGGGATATGATAACGGCTGCCTCCTTTAGGAGACGGTTATCATTCCAGGCTTCCAAGGTGACATGGACGACAAGGAGGTTATCAGAGTTATAGTTCTCCCTCTGATGAAGGACAGTATTTTGGACAGGTGGTCCAAGGCAATACTGAGGGAGGCATGGCGCAGGTTACTGATTAAGTTCAGTTGACGATACAGTCTAAGAAGTTTGGATTTGGAGTTCATTTATGAGCTAGGTCCCATCAGACATCCGGACATTCTAAGACAGGTATTGCTCATTTCGGGAGATGGCTTTCTCCGCGAACTTGAGATATAGAGAGACATAGAAAGAAACATCACAGCGGATCCACTCACTAAGGCTATTCCTCGAATGCAATAGTTTCGCAAACGAGCTTTGTGAGACTGACCAGTAGAGGAGTTGGGTGTTCGGTATCACACGGGCTGTGAGTATGCGACATCGCAATAATTAGCCTTGAGTGCAAGTGGGAGATTGTTGGAGATAGTGCCCTCAGAGTCAATTATTGGATCACAGGCACGTGATTGCAATGATTGAGGGAGGACCTATCCCGGTAGGACAGTCTTACTCGAGATGATAGTATGCTATCTGGTTTATCTTTATCATCGTGTACTGCTTTAGGTGACCTGACATGTCGCTATTACACGTTGATAGAGCCCCTAGGATTCTTGCTTGACGACCAGCAGTATGATGGCGATCATATACGTGGGAGCTGGGGTCTATAAGTGTAAGTCCACGTTGCGACCCCCGGTTCTTACGGGGAGGCGGAAACGGTATAAAATCAAAATTTTTATCGCAAGAGGCAACATGGACTAAACTATGGTCGGGATCGTAGTCTAAACTAAAACTAGCAAACTATGCTAAAGAGAGTTAGCTACTCGGATGAAGATGGTTATACCTAAACTTGAACTCCTTCTCTTCAAGCTCCGATGGTGGTTCGATGGCTCCTTCTCGTTGTCTCCGTACGCCGAAGATAGATCCACTTGAAAGCTCCAACCTTTAGCTCCTTCTTCGTTCTTTGAAGAAACTAGTTCACTTGGTTTGCTAAACCTAGTGAACTAGAATGAGTAGAGATGATTTAGAATGGGATTTTATCTATGGTTCTTGATTCTCAACTCATGAGACAAGAGAACCATAGATCAAGAGAGGGAGCAAGGGGTTGAGGATGAGAGCAAGAGGAGAGCTCAAGAACAAGAGAGAGAATGAGCAAGAAAGAATGAGCAAGTATTTTGTCTCTCACCCTCTCATAATCCAAAGCAATGATAACTCATCATATCAACAAAAGTCTTATGTGATGGTTGAAGTAACCATAACCTTATCATGTCATGCACTCATTTTACTCAAATGAACAAGCAAGAAAAAGTCTTTGGCATGAAATGATAACCATGGTTATCATGATGGTCAACTAGTCAAGCCTAGTCAACCGGTCAACAAGTCAACAAAAGTCAACAAGTCACCAAAGTCAACAAGTCAACAAAAGTCAACAAGTCAACAACCATATCACCATAACACTTAATTAATATAATAGTTAATCACATATCATATTCTCATTAGGGTTGAGCATAAAGTCAAAAAGTCAACGGTCAACTGTCAACAACCCTAATGAGAATCCGCTGCCTCTGCCTCCCTGTCAACTGTGCATACACACCCGCATCCGCGTTCCGAGGAACACGAATGCAAACTGGATAAATCCAATCCCATAAGGTACACTAGGATCTGGCTTAAACCAAAGCCCGCTAGTGTAAACTGTCCGGACACTGTACGTGCACAAGTGCACGGATGTGACCGAACCCTGTCGCAATACCATGCGACCTGTCGCAATACCATGCGACCTCTACTCTTTTGCCTAAAGGCGAAAAGCTTTCTGTGTGGGACTCTAAAGACTCAACACTACGCTGGCAGTGGGTTTAACCACAGACCCAAGCGGCACTAGCTGTGCGTAACGGTCCCCAGGTAATGCCGACAAGAAGACCGACGAGGCGAAACCCATCTGAACTCCTACTGAGCCTGAGCGTGACATTCTCCATACAGTCCGGTCTGTTCGTCTGATACATCGCATGGCGGGCCTAGGGGGCGGTAAACGTCAGTCCCCCAATAGCGGTACAAGTCGTGCCGGAGTGAAGCCCAATACACCCTGAGATAACACTGGAAACCTACCAGTATATCTCGTTTGCCCTGGCCAGGGACTACTCGTGTAATGGCTCTCCTAGACACAGCGCGATGTCAACCCCCAATACCGGGAGAGACGAATCCTGTCTAACCGTCACTGCCTCCAAGTGCTTCGGGACTGCACCCAACCACCACCTGTTTGCACGACTCCTTTGAGCCGTGGTAGGGTAGTGATCAAAGTGCAGTGGGAACACACCCGAGGCGAAGTGACAGTGTCAAGTCAGCGGACTAAGCTGTACTCATGTCACCTGGGAACTGATAACTGACGATAGGTATAATACCAACTAGTCAGTTCCCTACGAGTCCTGTCCAGTGTACCCGTAACCTAACGAGCACCCGCATACTATCTCAAGTACGACGTACTGACGGCTGTGGGACAGACCGTTTCCCACACTGGGATGAGAAGCGCATGCGCTGGTCTACTCCGGAGTATCGATGCCCTGTCTCGATAGTCCTGCGACCAGGGACCTGAATAAGGATGTGCTTATAGATTACCCAGCCCCCACTAGTGTGACTGCCATCACAACGCTGGTAATCAAGCAAAGATCCTAAGGGCTCCACTAATGCGTATAAGTGATATACTGAAATAAACACAAGTACACATTGAAGTAGAAACAAACCAAGTAGCATACTACTATTTTGAGCAAGATTGTATATACAAGGTGAATATCCCAAGCATCCATTAAGTAATATACAAACTAGTATGATACAGTAATGGCCTCTAGGGCATATACACTAACAATCTCCCACTTGCACTAAGGCCATGTACTGGCGTATCGAAGACCTATCATCTCGATCAGCCGCTCGAACTGAGTCTGGGGCAAGGCCTTGGTGAATGGATCTGCAGTGTTATCTTCTGAAGCGACTCTCCGAACCTCGATCTCCTTGCGATCCACGATCTCCCTGATCAGGTGATACCGCCTCAAGATGTGCCTGGATCTCTGATGGGACCTGGGTTCCTTCGCTAATGCTATAGCCCCGTTGTTGTCGCAATACAGAGGTATTGGATCAACAATGGACGGAACCACCTGAAGTTCTTTCAAGAACTTCCTCATCCAGACAGCTTCTTTTGCGGCATCAGATGCAGCGATGTATTCCGCTTCCATCGTCGAGTCTGCAACGGTTTCTTGTTTGGAACTCTTCCAACACACCGCCCCTCCATTGAGGGTAAAGACAAAACCCGACATGGACTTGGAATCATCCTTGTCACTCTGGAAGCTGGAGTCAGCAAAGGCCTCGATCTGGAGGTCTTTTCCGCCATACACCAAGAACATCTCCTTAGTCCTTCTCAGGTACTTGAGAATGTTCTTTACCGCTATCCAGTGTTTCTCCCCTGGGTTAGACTGATACCGGCTTACCACACTCAGTGCATAAGCTACATCCGGTCTGGTACACAACATCGCATACATTATAGAGCCTACCGCAGAAGCGTAGGGTATAATAGACATGCGATCCCTCTCCAAATCAGTCTTGGGAGACATCTCTTTAGAGAGGGTGATCCCGTGACAAGCCGGTAGGTTACCGCGCTTGGAATCTTCCATACTGAACCTCTTCAGTATGGTGTCGATGTACCTGGACTGTGAAAGTCCTAATATCCTCGTGGATCTGTCACGGTAGATCCGGATACCCAGAATGTACGAGGCATCACCCAGGTCTTTCATGGAGAACCTGTGTGACAAGAACCCCTTGACAGATTGTAGCATAGGAATGTCATTTCCTATTAAGAGAATGTCAGCCACGTATAAAACGAGGAATACTACAGTTCTCGCTACAAATCTACTATAGATGCATGGTTCATCTGGATTTTTGATAAAGCCAAATTCTTTGACCGTCTCATCAAAGCAGATGTTCCAACTCCGCGATGCCTGCTTTAGTCCATAGATGGACTTAAGCAACTTGCACACCTTTCCACTGCTCCCACTCTGAATGAAACCCTCTGGCTGGTCCATATAGACACACTCCTCTAAATTTCCATTTAGAAAAGCTGTCTTTACGTCCATTTGCCAGATCTCATAATCGTGGAAGGCAGCAATGGCAAGAAGGATCCGAATGGATTTCAGCATGGCTACTGGAGAAAAGGTTTCGTCGTAGTCCAAGCCAGGTCTTTGACGAAAACCCTTTGCTACCAGCCTAGCTTTATAGGTCTCAACCTGTCCATCTACACCAATCTTCCTTTTGAAGATCCACTTGCATCCTACGGGTTTTACCCCGTCTGGAGCAATGTCCAACGTCCATACCTTGTTGGTGTACATGGACTCCATTTCGGTCCGCATTGCATCCAGCCATTTCACTGAGTCAACGCTCTGAACGGCCTGCTGGAAGCTAGTAGGCTCATCATAATCTATGATGCAATCCTCTCTATCCCCGTCTATGAGAAAACCGTAGTATCTCTCAGGCGGATGAGACTGCCTACTACTTCTGCGGAGCGGCGTAGGAATGTCCTGTTCTTCCGAACCTTCTGGTTCCACTAAACTTTCAGTAACAGTCCGTGGTTCTGGAATTTCTTCCAGTTCTACTGTGCTCCCACTTATCTGGTTTTCCAAAAACTCAGTTTCCAAGAAGTAGGCATGACGAGAAACAAGAACTTTTTGTTCCTCTTCACAGTAGAAGAAATATCCTTTTGAGTTCTTTGGATACCCCACAAACTTGCACTGTACTGAGCGTGCCTCGAGCTTGTCCGCATGCTGCTTTTTGACAAAAGCCGGACATCCCCATGTCTTAATGTGCTTAAGATATGGTCTCTTCCCACACCACATCTCATATGGTGTAGTAGGCACGGTCTTAGTAGGTACTCGGTTCAAAAGGTATGCGGCTGATTCTAGCGCATATCCCCAGAATGATCGCGGTAACTCAGCGTTACTCATCATGGACCGCACCATATCCAATAGGGTGCGGTTCCGTCTCTCCGATACACCGTTATGTTGCGGGGTGTATGGAGGAGTAAGCTGAGAGAGAATTCCGTTCTCTTTTAAATAGTCCAGGAACTCGGCACTTAAGTATTCTCCACCTCGATCCGATCTTAGAATCTTAATACTTTTGCCGGTCTGTTTCTCTACTTCATTCTTATACTCCTGGAATTTTCCAAAGGCCTCGGACTTATGTTTCATCAAGAAGACATAACCGTACCTTGAGAAGTCATCCGTAAAAGTAATGAAGTAAGAATGTCCGCTTCGGGCATGTGTAGACATTGGACCGCACACGTCACTGTGTACGAGTCCCAAGAGCTCGCTCGCTCTTACTCCATGTCCAGTAAACGGAGTCTTTGTCATCTTTCCTTTGAGACAAGATTGACAAGTGGCATACGATTGATATTCGAACGCATTCAAATATCCTTCTGTATGTAACTTAGTCAACCTTCTCTCATTGATGTGACCCAATCTACAATGCCATAAGAAAGTCTGATTTATTTCCGGAGACTTTCTTTTGTGTGTATTCTGGACGTTGAAAATCTGTGGTTGGTTTAACACGTATATACCATTACTCAATGTACCTGACCCAATCAAAACTTGATTAAGGTGAATGTTTACAACATTACTTACAAACGCAAATTCATAACCTTCTTTAGAAACTAAAGATACAGAAATGATATTACAAGTTGCGTTGGGTACAAAAAAGCAATTACGCAAAACCAAAACATGTCCATCTGACATTCCCAGGTGATAGTCCCCCACGGCTTTAGCATCCATGCTAGCTCCGTTCGCAACTTTGAGGGTCATGTCACCTGCCTTCAAAACCCTACGGTTTCTCAACGCCTGCAAAGAATTACAGATATGAGATCCTGATCCGGTATCCAATACCCAGGAAGTAGAGTTTATTGAAAGACAATTTTCAATAACATACACACCTGAAGCTGAAGCTGCAACCTGCTTCAATTCCTGTGTTCTGGCCTTCCAGGCCCTGCAATCATTCTTCCAGTGTCCTTTCTTATGACAATAGAAGCATTCTTCCTTATCCACAAGCTTCCCCGCTATCTTTGTTGCTTTGCCTTTTCCCTTCGTATCCACTTTACCAACACCGCCCCTTGGTTTGGCGGGGGCCTTCTTCTTCTTTCCCTTGGCTTTCGCCTTGGACCTAGAAGAAGATGATCCTCCTTCAAACAAAGTGGATGTTTCCCTACCTTTCTGTAGGGTGCCCTCTGCGCTCCTCAGCATGTTGAGGAGCTCTGATAGTTCAACCTCTTTTTCTTGTAGGTTGAAGTTCAGTATAAACTGGGCGTAAGTGGAAGGAAGGGACTGGAGAACTATATCCGTATATAGCTCACTCTCCAATGTGATCCCTAGGTCAGCGAGCTCCTCAATGAAGCCGATCATCTTTAGCACATGCTCGGCTACTGATGATCCGACGGCCATTCTTGTCGAAAATAACTTTTTCGACGCTTCGTATCTTGCGATACGTGATTGCTCTCCATACAGTTCTTTTGTATGGAGCAATATGGACTCCATGTCCATATTCTCATGCCTCCTCTGATGTTCGTTGTCCATCGAGGCAAGCAGGAGGCACTTGGCCTTCGCGCTATCAATCTCCCAAGTCTTGCGGATTTCCTTATCCGCGACACTGGAAGTTGGACCAGGGACAGGGGGAGCTTTGGTGGTAAGAAGATACCCCAGCTTGTCATAAGTGATTGCTATCGTGACATTCCTGAGCCAATCTTTGTAGTTTGGCCCTGTCAGTTTGTTTTTATCTAGGAGTAACTTAAGTCCAGTCATGTTGATTGGTCGCTGCAATTAGGAGAGAGAAGAAGAAACACTCAGCATGATGCTCTTGCAAGTTTAGAGTGGTTTTTAGTTTGTCTAAACAGGATGGCTCCCACTGTTTCTCGAATCCCTCCTCAAACCATAAAGGAAGAATTAGCCGGGATCAATCCCACCGCACAATACTTGCTTAACCGTTCAGCCAGGCCGGTGTCGGTACTTCGAGGGAGGTTTTCCAACGCTTTCGCGAAGTTCCTTAATTAGAGAACCTCTTTTCCCTGGGGGCGTAGCCCCGCTAACACCTTTCTAGGCACCTACTAGGTTTATAGCATTGATCGTTAAGTGAGAAATTTCCCGAGGAGTAGCATATACTCACAGTAGGATCGGGATCCAAATATCATCGCGTGACGAAACTGAAGGAATCCTACCAGAATCATCACACTCCAAATGGTATGCAAATCTAGCAAGTTTCAGTACTTATGAAACTCCCGATGTGGATTTTTGCCCCATGCTCTTATGACCTTGACTTTGGCCAACAAATCATAAGTCACATGTCAAGTTCTGCCCGTCGTTCTCCAGGTTAATTTGAATCCACCCGCACCTACCCTTGACTTTGGCCAACAAGGCAGTACGACTGTTCCAAACCAACGCATCTATCTATGCTGCACATGAATACCCAATAGCTACCAATCACTGTGCCTTGACTTTGGCCAACAAACACAGCTTGAATACTATTGACTATTCATGTGAAACGACGGAGGGCTACGGATGGTTTTGGCAAAACCGTGAACGTAGTGAACTTGATTTGGTCGATGGAACGAGATAGCTTTTAAAAGGAGTGGCTCAAGCTCCGTATTTAAAAGTTGTTTTGAAAAGAACCGAGTGGTTTTTCGAAAGTGTTCCAACGACTTTAACTTGGTTTATTATCTTGCATTAGTTCTTTTAATGCGTGATATTCTTGCATTAGTTCTTTTAATGCGTCCCATCATTTAATCCTACCATTGCAGAAAACAACCAAAATATGACGTACGCTTATGCCATTCGCATTCGCCACTGGGCCCCGTCATTACCCGTTAGGTTACTTAACTAACGACAGAGCGGGGGCTGGGCTAGCGCGTCTGTAAAACATAAGCAACGCCTAAATAGTAAGCAATGATAGACATTACAGATCACAGATGAATGCATTGGATATACTAGCAATCCGCAATCCTTTCGAGCCTGAAACGAAAAGCGGATAACACGGTCGCGGTGAATAGCCAAATACCCCACCCAAGACCCCTACGGGTGCGGCAAACTACCCGCCAAGTACTCGGTAGTTTGTGCACCCCTCCATGGGTCTATCCTAGGAGCAAAAACAGTAAAAAGAATTATACAATGACGGCTACAACCCCGACCCGGTTGTGCGGCCAAACAAATAATATTATTACATCAATTTACATTTACAATGAATGAAAGAAAAACAAAAGCTCATCTCACATCCACCCCGGCTATTCACCCGCGACAGTCCAACACATTCATATACACATTCCAGCACATTACAGATCATGTATAACCCCGACTAATCGACTTATAGCGATTAGCCGACGTTCAATACATGCAAGCATCACAGATATAACCATCATAGTCAAAGTGCAGTGAAGTTCGGAAAAAATACGGAATTATAGGACCCCAAAAGGAAATTTCTTTTCTGGACAATCTGGGCACATATAATATATTTTAAAAATCCCAAAACCAACACACAAACACACTGCACGAAAAACGATGCAGAGAAGACACCAAGTCGCGGCGGTTCCGCGGCGTCTAAGAAGGATCACGCGGCGGAAGCGCGGCACTTTAGGCGAATCACTGTATCGTTTTTCTTGGGTGTTCACACAAAACCCTGAGCCGAATTTAGGAGTATAAAGTTTTTCATTTTGACCAGAAAAAATTTCAACAGAAACTCAGATTTTGTAAAAGTTTGGTTTTTGGATTTTTCCGGTTCCGAACTTCTTTACACTTCACTACCAAGCTAGTTTAAGTTTAGTTAGGCTCTGATACCACTGTAAGTCCACGTTGCGACCCCCGGTTCTTACGGGGAGGCGGAAACGGTATAAAATCAAAAATTTTATCGCAAGAGGCAACATGGACTAAACTATGGTCGGGATCGTAGTCTAAACTAAAACTAGCAAACTATGCTAAAGAGAGTTAGCTACTCGGATGAAGATGGTTATACCTAAACTTGAACTCCTTCTCTTCAAGCTCCGATGGTGGTTCGATGGCTCCTTCTCGTTGTCTCCGTACGCCGAAGATAGATCCACTTGAAAGCTCCAACCTTTAGCTCCTTCTTCGTTCTTTGAAGAAACTAGTTCACTTGGTTTGCTAAACCTAGTGAACTAGAATGAGTAGAGATGATTTAGAATGGGATTTTATCTATGGTTCTTGATTCTCAACTCATGAGACAAGAGAACCATAGATCAAGAGAGGGAGCAAGAGGTTGAGGATGAGAGCAAGAGGAGAGCTCAAGAACAAGAGAGAGAATGAGCAAGAAAGAATGAGCAAGTATTTTGTCTCTCACCCTCTCATAATCCAAAGCAATGATAACTCATCATATCAACAAAAGTCTTATGTGATGGTTGAAGTAACCATAACCTTATCATGTCATGCACTCATTTTACTCAAATGAACAAGCAAGAAAAAGTCTTTGGCATGAAATGATAACCATGGTTATCATGATGGTCAACTAGTCAAGCCTAGTCAACCGGTCAACAAGTCAACAAAAGTCAACAAGTCACCAAAGTCAACAAGTCAACAAAAGTCAACAAGTCAACAACCATATCACCATAACACTTAATTAATATAATAGTTAATCACATATCATATTCTCATTAGGGTTGAGCATAAAGTCAAAAAGTCAACGGTCAACTGTCAACAACCCTAATGAGAATCCGCTGCCTCTGCCTCCCTGTCAACTGTGCATACACACCCGCATCCGCGTTCCGAGGAACACGAATGCAAACTGGATAAATCCAATCCCATAAGGTACACTAGGATCTGGCTTAAACCAAAGCCCGCTAGTGTAAACTGTCCGGACACTGTACGTGCACAAGTGCACGGATGTGACCGAACCCTGTCGCAATACCATGCGACCTGTCGCAATACCATGCGACCTCTACTCTTTTGCCTAAAGGCGAAAAGCTTTCTGTGTGGGACTCTAAAGACTCAACACTACGCTGGCAGTGGGTTTAACCACAGACCGCAAGCGGCACTAGCTGTGCGTAACGGTCCCCAGGTAATGCCGACAAGAAGACCGACGAGGCGAAACCCATCTGAACTCCTACTGAGCCTGAGCGTGACATTCTCCATACAGTCCGGTCTGTTCGTCTGATACATCGCATGGCGGGCCTAGGGGGCGGTAAACGTCAGTCCCCCAATAGCGGTACAAGTCGTGCCGGAGTGAAGCCCAATACACCCTGAGATAACACTGGAAACCTACCAGTATATCTCGTTTGCCCTGGCCAGGGACTACTCGTGTAATGGCTCTCCTAGACACAGCGCGATGTCAACCCCCAATACCGGGAGAGACGAATCCTGTCTAACCGTCACTGCCTCCAAGTGCTTCGGGACTGCACCCAACCACCACCTGTTTGCACGACTCCTTTGAGCCGTGGTAGGGTAGTGATCAAAGTGCAGTGGGAACACACCCGAGGCGAAGTGACAGTGTCAAGTCAGCGGACTAAGCTGTACTCATGTCACCTGGGAACTGATAACTGACGATAGGTATAATACCAACTAGTCAGTTCCCTACGAGTCCTGTCCAGTGTACCCGTAACCTAACGAGCACCCGCATACTATCTCAAGTACGACGTACTGACGGCTGTGGGACAGACCGTTTCCCACACTGGGATGAGAAGCGCATGCGCTGGTCTACTCCGGAGTATCGATGCCCTGTCTCGATAGTCCTGCGACCAGGGACCTGAATAAGGATGTGCTTATAGATTACCCAGCCCCCACTAGTGTGACTGCCATCACAACGCTGGTAATCAAGCAAAGATCCTAAGGGCTCCACTAATGCGTATAAGTGATATACTGAAATAAACACAAGTACACATTGAAGTAGAAACAAACCAAGTAGCATACTACTATTTTGAGCAAGATTGTATATACAAGGTGAATATCCCAAGCATCCATTAAGTAATATACAAACTAGTATGATACAGTAATGGCCTCTAGGGCATATACACTAACAATAAGCACATCCTTAAAAGGTCCCTAGTCGTGGGAGTTTCGAGACTGGGCATCGATACTCCATTAGTAGACTTGTGTATACAGTCGAGACCCCGACGAGGGGCGGTGGCCGGTCTCACAAGCCACTGGTGTCAGTTGGTTCACCTAAGATGTATACAGGTGCTCATTGGGTTATGAGTACACCGGACAGGACTCGCCGGGAACCTGCTAGTTGGGCTTATACCTGACGTCAGATAGCAGTTCCCCGGTGACATGTGTACAGGTTAGTTCATCGACCTGAGGATCGTCATTTGTCTCGTGTGAGTTCCCACTGTGCTTTGATTACTACCCTACCATGGCTCAAAGGAGTCGTGCAAACAGGTTTTAGTTGGGTACAGTCCCGAGCCACATGGAGGCAGTGAGCGGATCTTCAGGGGTTCGTCTCTCCCGGTATTGGGGGTGAGGTCGCGCTGTGTCTAGGAGAGCCATTACGCAAAGCCCTCGGCCGAGGCAGGAGATTTACTGGTAGGTATTCCAGTAGTATCTCAGGGCGTTCTGGGCTACACTCCGACACGACTTGTACCGCTTTTGGGGGTCTGACTTTTACCAACCCCCTAGGCCCGCCATGCGATACTCATAGACGAACGGACCGGACTGTACGGATATTGTCACTGACAGGCTCAGTAGGGTGTCAGGATGAGTTCGCTCATCGACGTCCCTTTTGGTCAATTGCTGGTGGCCCGTCACGTATTGGCTTATACCTCTGACGTGCCAGTGGTTAAATCCACAGCCATAGTATTGACGAGTCTTTAGAGTCCACCACACTTACAGTTACTCAAGCTTTCGGGCGAAACGCTGTAGAGGCCGTATGGAGATATGGCAGGGTCCGATCAGATACGTGCGGTATTGCACGGATCAGGATCGGACAGTTTTGTACTAGTGGCCGTATGGATATATATGGCAGGGTTCGATCAGATACGTGCGGTATTGCACGGATCAGGATCGAACGGATTTTACTAGCCGGCTTTGGTTTAAGCCGGTACTAGTTTAGTACAGTGTAGATTTTGTCTCATTGCATTTGTATCCGGTCGGAATACAGATGCGGGTGTGTATGCACAGTATCGGGGTTTTCCTGTAATTTATTACGGGACCAGTTTTCTGGAGTTGCCAGTTTGCATTCCGTTCCGGCCGGTTTTCCTTTGTTCTTTCCCGGCCGGACTTTTCCGATGGAGGGGGTAATTTGCAGTTTTGCAAATTACTTTTGTGGAGGGGGTTTCTTGCAAAAGTATTGATTATGATAGCTTTCATTTCTTTTGCTCCATGCTTTTGAATTGAGAGATTTGAAAGGTTATGGAGTGAATAGGAGAATAAGCATGGTTGATGTTTTCTTGTCTAGGATGTGGTCAACATTCTTATGCTCCTACACTCACCTCCCTTCATGTTTGATATATTCATTCCTTCACATTATTCTTCTCACTTGATATGATAAGTTTTTCATGAGAGAAAGAAAGAACACTTGAGAGAAAGAAAAGAATGAGAGAGTTCATCTTGGTTATGTGAGGAATTCATCATCTCCTTCTTCTTCTTGTTTTGGAAAAATGAAAGCACCATTTTTCCTAACCCCATTCCTCCATCATGGCAACCACAAACCCCAAATGAGACTAGCATGATCTACTACTACATTCTACAGCATATCTTGAGCATGTCGAGTTGCCGGCTTCATGCTCGAGTTGCCTCGGTATTGAGGCGGGAGCCCGTAAAAGACGCAGGCGATGTGGTGCCCTTTCCGGCGAGGAGGCGACGATGTGGAGGCAAGACTTTCCGCGGGAGATCGGGACGATGACGAGAAGACCGAAGGACTCGGATCACTCGGTATACTTCTCACCCTATCTCTTGATTGCTAGCATTAGGTTAATGGTAAACGATCCGGGTTTTCATTGTCCGCGGTAGCGCCGGTTTCCGAGTAAGGAAAATTTTTGATTCCGCATTTTGGCCTCGAGTAAGACGGCCGGGGCGCTGCCGTGGCGCAACAGGACTAGCACAGATGCAAAACATATACAACATCTACTAGTATATATAAATATATATATATCCATTCATCTCAGACATGATATAAGCAACATCACAGAACAGCAATAAGAAACATGGAATATTGGATAATCTTGGAGCCCCAGGTTTTATTTGAGCCAAAAATAAGACCCGACGTTCCCGGTCGTATGGATAGCCCATGAATGAGAACCTAGACCCCTACGAGCGTGGCAAGTTACCCGCCGATCCCGAAAGTGAGGCAACCCCAATTAACAAAGTGAATGGGCCACCCAGCACTTCATAGAATCCGGTAACTTGAGCACCCCTCCATGGGTCATCCTATACCCCCTACGAGTGCGGCGAACAACCCTCCAAGTCTAAAGTAAGGCCCCCTCCGTCTCAACGTCATGAGATGCGGGCCCGTTGCCTTCTAGAACCTGGCTATTCAAGCATTCCTCTGCGGGGTAATCCTAGTATAGAAAAGAAAAATATATATACAACGGTGACATCGACCTCAACTCGGTCGTGCCTCAATAAAATAATATACAATCTGGCAAAAACGACAGTCCACATTTTGGATGCTCACCCCGTAATAATGAATATACAAATGAATCTGAACCGTACAACTACCATTGCACTACAGGCTATCCACTAGACAATGTAAGTCCATGCTACCTCTCCCGATACTTTCGGGAATGCGGAATTTGGTAAAAAACGATTTTTACGGAGGTGGTAACATGGACCTAAAACCCGGATCTTGGTTAAACATCTATCTAACAACCTAACTATGAGTTTCTAGCTACTCGGTTAGGGGGTTATACCTTGCTTGTCTTGAACTCCTTCGTCTTCAAGCTCCGATGGTGGTCCGGAATGGCTTCTTCTCGTCGTCTCCGTACGCCGAAGATAGATCCACCTGAAAGCTCCAACCTTTAGCTCCTTCTTCGTTCTTTGAAGAAACTAGTTCACTTGGTTTGCTAAACCTAGTGAACTAGAATGAGTAGAGAAGAATTAGAATGGGATTTTATCTGTGGTTCTTGATTCTCAACTCATGAGACAAGAGAACCATAGATTAAAGAGAGGGAGCAAGAGCAAAAGGGTGAGAGCAAAAGGAGAGCTCAAGAACAAGAGAGAGAATGAGCAAGAAAGAATGAGGCTCTCTTTTGTCTTTCACCCTCTCATAATCCAAAGTCATGATAACTCATCATACTAAAAAAGTCTTATGTGATGGTTTGAAGCAACCATAACCATATCATTTCATGCACTCATTTTACACAAATGAGCAAGCAAGAAAAAGTCTTTGCCATGAAATGATGGCTATGGTTATCATGATGGTCAACTAGTCAAGCTTAGTCAACCGGTCAACAAAGTCAACAAGTCAACAAAAGTCAACAAAGTCAACAAAAGTCAACAACCATGTCACCATAATACTTAATTAATATAATAGTTAATCACATATCATATTCTCATTAGGGTTGATCAAAAGGTCAATAGTCAACGGTCAACTGTCAACAACCCTAATGAGAATCCACTGCCTCTGTCTCCCTGTCAACTGTGCATACACACCCGCATCCGCGTTTCGAGGAACACGAATGCAAACTGGATAAATCCAATCCCATAAGGTACACTAGGATCTGGCTTAAACCAAAGCCCGCTAGTGTAAACTGTCCGGACACTGTACGCGCACAAGTGCACGGATGTGACCGAACCCTGTCGCAAAACCATGCGACCTGTCGCAAAACCATGCGACCTGTCGCAATACCATGCGACCTCTACTCTTTTGCCTAAAGGCGAAAAGCTTTCTGTGTGGGACTCTAAAGACTCGACACTACGCTGGCAGTGGGTTTAACCACAGACCGCAAGCAGCACTAGCTGTGCGTAACGGTCCCCAGGTAATGCCGACAAGAAGACCGACGAGGCGAAACCCATCTGAACTCCTACTGAGCCTGAGTGTGACATTCTCCGTACAGTCCGGTCTGTTCGTCTGATACATCGCATGGCGGGCCTAGGGGGCGGTAAACGTCAGTCCCCCAATAGCGGTACAAGTCGTGCCGGAGCGAAGCCCAAAACACCCTGAGATAACACTGGAAACCTACCAGTATATCTCGTTTGCCCTGGCCAGGAACTACTCGTGTAATGGCTCTCCTAGACACAGCGCGATGTCAACCCCCAATACCGGGAGAGACGAATCCTGTCTAACCGTCACTGCCTCCAAGTGCTTCGGGACTGCACCCAACCACTACCTGTTTGCACGACTCCTTTGAGCCGTGGTAGGGTAGTGATCAAAGTACAGTGGGAACACACTCGAGGCGGAGTGACAGTGTCAAGTCAGCGGACTAAGCTGTACTCATGTCACCTGGGAACTGATAACTGACGATAGGTATAATACCAACTAGTCAGTTCCCGACGAGTCCTGTCCAGTGTACCCGTAACCTAACGAGCACCCGCATACTATCTCAAGTACGACGTACTGACGGCTGTGGGACAGACCGTCTCCCACACTGGGATGAGAAGCGCATGCGCTGGTCTACTCCGGAGTATCGATGCCCTGCCTCGATAGTCCTGCGACCAGGGACCTGCATAAGGATGTGCTTATAGATTACCCAGCCCCACTAGTGTGACGGCCATCACATCGCTGGTAATCAAGCAAAGATCCTAAGGGCTCCACTAATGTGTATAGGCGATATACAAAATATAAACACATGTACACATTGAAGTAGAAACAAACCAAGTAGCATACTACTATTTTGAGTAAGATTGTATATACAAGGTGAATATCCCAAGCATCCATTAAGTAATATACAAACTAGTATGATACAGTAATGGCCTCTAAGGCATATACACTAACAATCTCCCACTTGCACTAAGGCCATGTACTGGCGTATCGAAGACCTATCATCTCGATCAGCCGCTCGAACTGAGTCTGGGGCAGGGCCTTGGTGAATGGATCTGCAGTGTTATCTTCTGAAGCGACTCTCCGAACCACGATCTCCTGGCGATCCACGATCTCCCTGATCAGGTGATACCGCCTCAAGATGTGCCTGGATCTCTGATGGGACCTGGGTTCCTTCGCTAAAGCTATAGCCCCGTTGTTGTCGCAATACAGAGGTATTGGATCAACAATGGACGGAACCACCTGAAGTTCTTTCAAGAACTTCCTCATCCAGACAGCTTCTTTTGCGGCATCAGATGCAGCGATGTATTCCGCTTCCATCGTCGAGTCTGCAACGGTTTCCTGTTTGGAACTCTTCCAACACACCGCCCCTCCATTGAGGGTAAAGAAAAAACCCGACATGGACTTGGAATCATCCTTGTCACTCTGGAAGCTGGAGTCAGCAAAGGCCTCGATCTGGAGGTCTTTTCCGCCATACACCAAGAACATCTCCTTAGTCCTTCTCAGGTACTTGAGAATGTTCTTTACCGCTATCCAGTGTTTCTCCCCAGGGTTTGACTGATACCGGCTTACCACACTCAGTGCATAAGCTACATCCGGTCTGGTACACAACATCGCATACATTATAGAGCCTACCGCAGAAGCGTAGGGTATAATAGACATGCGATCCCTCTCCAAATCAGTCTTGGGAGACATCTCTTTAGAGAGGGTGATCCCGTGACAAGCCGGTAGGTTACCGCGCTTGGAATCTTCCATACTGAATCTCTTCAGTATGGTGTCGATGTACCTGGACTGAGAAAGTCCTAATATCCTCTTGGATCTGTCACGGTAGATCCGGATACCCAGAATGTACGAGGCATCACCCAGGTCTTTCATGGAGAACTTGTGTGACAAGAACCCCTTGACAGATTGTAGCATAGGAATGTCATTTCCTATTAAGAGAATGTTATCCACGTATAAAACGAGGAATACTACAGTTCTCGCTACAAATCTACTATAGATGCATGGTTCATCTGGATTTTTGATAAAGCCAAATTCTTTGACCGTCTCATCAAAGCAGATGTTCCAACTCCGCGATGCCTGCTTTAGTCCATAGATGGACTTAAGCAACTTGCACACCTTTCCGCTGCTCCCACTCTGAATGAAACCCTCTGGCTGGTCCATATAGACACACTCCTCTAAATTTCCATTTAGTAAAGCTGTCTTTACGTCCATTTGCCAGATCTCATAATCGTGGAAGGCAGCAATGGCAAGAAGGATCCGAATGGATTTCAGCATGGCTACTGGAGAAAAGGTTTCGTCGTAGTCCAAGCCAGGTCTTTGACGGAAACCTTTTGCTACCAGCCTAGCTTTATAGGTCTCAACCTGTCCATCTACACCAATCTTCCTTTTGAAGATCCACTTGCATCCTACGGGTTTTACCCCGTCTGGAGCAATGTCCAACGTCCATACCTTGTTGGTGTACATGGACTCCATTTCGGTCCGCATTGCATCCAGCCATTTCACTGAGTCAACGCTCTGAACGGCCTGCTGGAAGCTAGTAGGCTCATCATAATCTATGATGCAATCCTCTCTATCCCCGTCTATGAGAAAACCGTAGTATCTCTCGGGCGGATGAGTCTGCCTACTACTCCTGCGGAGCGGCGTAGGAATGTCCTGTTCTTCCGAACCCTCTGGTTCCACTAAACTTTCAGTAATAGTCCGTGGTTCTGGAATTTCTTCCAGTTCTACTGTGCTCCTACTTATCTGGGTTTCCAAAAACTCAGTTTCCAAGAAGTAGGCATGACGAGAAACAAGAACTTTTTGTTCCTCTTCACAGTAGAAGAAATATCCTTTGGAGTTCTTCGGATACCCCCACAAACTTGCACTGTACCGAGCGTGCCTCGAGCTTGTCCGCATGCTGCTTTTTGACAAAAGCTGGACATCCCCATGTCTTAATGTGCTTAAGATAGGGTCTCTTCCCACACCACATCTCATATGGTGTAGTAGGCACGGTCTTAGTAGGAACTCGGTTCAAAAGGTATGCTGCTGATTCTAGCGCATATCCCCAGAATGATCGCGGTAACTCAGCGTTACTCATCATGGACCGCACCATATCCAATAGGGTGCGGTTTGTTAGTTGTGTATATGCCCTAGAGGCCATTGTTGTACATATGATGTATATTATAATGGATGCTTGGTTATATATAGAGATGACTTTCTTGCTCGTCATGATAGTATGCTATTTGGTTTCACTTTATCTTAACATGTTGACTTGTATTGGTTTACTGTTTTACTCTCACATGTTGATAAAGCCCTTAGGGTTTGTACTCGACTACTGGGACTATGATGAGATCATACTAGTGGGGCCGCGGTAGTCGATGAGTACATCCTATAACTGTTCCTAGTCGAGGGTATATCGAGACAGGGCATCGATACACCAGAGTAGACTAGCGTATACGCATCTTGACCCATATGATGGGCGATGGATGATCCCATATCCATCGGTGTTAGACATCAGAGATGGTGTACGGGTGCTCAGTGGAGACTGGTTACACTGGACGGACTCGCCGAGAACTCCCAGATGGTGTTATACCACACGTCAGATGGCAGTTCTCCGGTGACACAGGTACAGGGTAGTCTGTAGACCCGAGATCGTCATGGAGTCTTGTATGATTCCCACTGTGCTTTGATTTCCACCTTACCACGTCCAAGAGGGCGTGCAAAACGGTGGCTTTTGGGTACAGTCCCGAATCACATGGAGGCAATGAGCGATAGGAGGGGATTCGTCTCTCCCGGTATAGGGAGTTGATGTTGTGCTGTGTTCGATTGGCTATAACTGGAAGTCCCTGGCCAGGGCTGATATGGAGATTTACTGGTAAGTGTTACTAGTAGTTTCTCGACCCGTTATGAGCCATACATCGACACGACTTATCGGTTACTGGGGTCTGACGTATACCACCCCTAGACTTGATATGCGACATATCAGACGAACAGACCGGACTGTACGGGAGTGTTACTGATCGGATTCACAGGAGAACGCACAGGCTAGCTTGTTGATCTTCTGATCGCTCAATACCCGGGTGGCTGTTACGTTTAGCTGACCGCTTGCAGCTTGTGGGTGTTTGATATGATCATCACCTGCTACCGGCGTATTGACGATTCTTTAGAGTCCTACACAGAGGTTTCTTGGCTCAGGCGAAACGGAGTAGTGGCACATATGTGATATGCGCAGGAGCGTGAATAATGCGATATGGGATACCGTATTATATTCTCGCGATAAATGGATATGAACCGGGTCATCGGATCAAGTGTTGATTCGATGAATCGGTACATGATATATTAGTCGGTTATATTCGATATAGCCGGATCGTCGGATCAAGTGTTGATTCGATGATTTAATATATAATAATATATATATGATATATTATTATATTAACTAATATTGGCTTGCTTTATTATTTCATTTTCTCAGTGGATGATACATTGATATATATGCGATATATGTTAATTGTATTATTTTCTTTTGTTGCAAATATATAATATATATGTGATATATATTAATGTGACATGATATGATTAATTGTTAAACATGTTTAAGGATGATTAATTGTGGTTAGGGTTTGATTAGGGTTAGTAGCTTCAAGTTCATTCTAGAAGCTTTATTCTTTTGTCTTGGTTAAGATATTTGTGATGACACATTCTTAACCTAACCAAACCCTAACCCTAGTTGTTTCTCTACTCATTCTCATCCATTCATCCTTGACCATGGTTAAATATTAAATCATATGATTTATAATTCTATTCATCACAAAAGAAAAGGTTAATCATTATTCTTTTTCCATTATCTTCTTCTTCTTCTCTCTCTTGAAGAAGCTCTCTCTAGATTTTCGTAAGTGATGAATTAATATGAGAAAATGATATAAAAAGAGAGCAAAATCACTACTCTCTCATCCTCATCTCATCTAGCCCTTGGGATTAGGGTGTTCTTCTCTTTTGAGTGAGATAGCTTGAGTCGAAGCAACTTCGAGGTAGATCATCGGAGATTTGGATTACGACAAGCTAGAATGGATCGTTCGAGTCGTGGAGCCTCTCATGAGTCCGGGAGATCGTGGATCGCGGCAAAGGGACTTCTACTCGGAGCTTGTGAAGTGAAGGAGCGGACTACAAAGGTTGCAATCCCTCACACTTAGATAAAAAAGTTATCTTAATGCATGTTTAACCCTAATAATCTAGCAAAGATCCCGGCTTTGGGTTGTTCGGCACGTCTAAAATTTTATCCGGGCATGTTTGATGCCTTTAGAACCTTCACAAGAGTGCCTAGGAACCCTACAGTGGTATCAGAGCCTAGCTAGAGCATTAGGCGATGTGTTTACGAAGTTAAAACTCCGATCGAACGCGAAACGACGGAAAAAACCCCCTCTCTGGAAATTTTTTAAAATTTGGGATTTTTCTGAATTAAAAATATGTAAAAAAATCAGCAGGAAAATATAAGAAATACCCTAAAAGCCGACCCCCTAATTCCACTATCCTGCGGCGGAAGAGCGGCGCAAGCATGGCTTGCGCGGCGCTTCCGCGGCGGCACTGTGGAATTGGGACACGTGGCTTCAGGGTTTTAACCGTAGGTGCTTGCTGACCATTCTGGATATTTTTAATCTGTTCCAGGTGTTTAAAATTCTGGGGTTTGTTTTGTAATAGTAGACTCGATCGGAAATTTTTAAATTCGTATTTCTTTCCGGATATTTAGAAACTGTTAAACTATTTGAACGGATATCATTAACCGACTTTTTCCCGGTACGGCAAACTTTCAAGTGTTGAAATTTATTCGGGTTTAAATCGTTCGGAACAATTGTACAAGTTAAGCGGTGGACCCTCTAGAAGACACAAACCTTAACTAGATTATGTGACCGTCTTGAACTGCCTTTTGAACCTTCGGGTTTGGGGCAGTACGGCGTGCCACATGTGAGGCGTTGGCTTGACCCTTCTACGGCTGGATCACCGGTACTGTGACATATTCTGGGATTATTTGAACCCCGCTCAAGTGTTGAGCAGTTTGGGAAATTTTGGGTGTTTGATTATCTGTTCGAAAAGTTTAATACTGTCGATTTATCTGGAATGTGATACAATATGTGGAATTCATAGAGTTAGGCATGAAATGCGGAGTATGTGATATTTCGGATTTTCGATGTCTAAAGTGATTGTGGATTCCAAATATTGTAGTTTTACACTTTCTTTTCTGTGACCGTAAGTGTAATATGTGAGATCGCCGGTTTCGTTGCTATATGATTCAACGACAATTGGGATGCGCATATTTACTTACGTTGATGATATGAGATATTATGTGTTGCTGTGATATACTATATTGGATCGTCGCGTTCTGAATAGCCGGGGGTTTTATGTGAGATGAGGGTTTTTATTTTCATTCATGTAAAATTCATTTGTAATGTAATATTCTTTTTGGGGCACTTCCTGGTTGCGGTTGATGTCACCAGTGTATATTATTTACTTTTCCGTATTAGGTAGACCCAAGGAGGGGAGCACAAGTAACTGTTAGTTGTGTATATGCCCTAGAGGCCATTGTTGTACATATGATGTATATTATAATGGATGCTTGGTTATATATAGAGATGACTTTCTTGCTCGTCATGATAGTATGCTATTTGGTTTCACTTTATCTTAACATGTTGACTTGTATTGGTTTACTGTTTTACTCTCACATGTTGATAAAGCCCTTAGGGTTTGTACTCGACTACTGGGACTATGATGAGATCATACTAGTGGGGCCGCGGTAGTCGATGAGTACATCCTATAACTGTTCCTAGTCGAGGGTATATCGAGACAGGGCATCGATACACCAGAGTAGACTAGCGTATACGCATCTTGACCCATATGATGGGCGATGGATGATCCCATATCCATCGGTGTTAGACATCAGAGATGGTGTACGGGTGCTCAGTGGAGACTGGTTACACTGGACGGACTCGCCGAGAACTCCCAGATGGTGTTATACCACACGTCAGATGGCAGTTCTCCGGTGACACAGGTACAGGGTAGTCTGTAGACCCGAGATCGTCATGGAGTCTTGTGTGATTCCCACTGTGCTTTGATTTCCACCTTACCACGTCCAAGAGGGCGTGCAAAACGGTGGCTTTTGGGTACAGTCCCGAATCACATGGAGGCAATGAGCGATAGGAGGGGATTCGTCTCTCCCGGTATAGGGAGTTGATGTTGTGCTGTGTTCGATTGGCTATAACTGGAAGTCCCTGGCCAGGGCTGATATGGAGATTTACTGGTAAGTGTTACTAGTAGTTTCTCGACCCGTTATGAGCCATACATCGACACGACTTATCGGTTACTGGGGTCTGACGTATACCACCCCTAGACTTGATATGCGACATATCAGACGAACAGACCGGACTGTACGGGAGTGTTACTGATCGGATTCACAGGAGAACGCACAGGCTAGCTTGTTGATCTTCTGATCGCTCAATACCCGGGTGGCTGTTACGTTTAGCTGACCGCTTGCAGCTTGTGGGTGTTTGATATGATCATCACCTGCTACCGGCGTATTGACGATTCTTTAGAGTCCTACACAGAGGTTTCTTGGCTCAGGCGAAACGGAGTAGTGGCACATATGTGATATGCGCAGGAGCGTGAATAATACGATATGGGATACCGTATTATATTCTCGCGATAAATGGATATGAACCGGGTCATCGGATCAAGTGTTGATTCGATGAATCGGTACATGATATATTAGTCGGTTATATTCGATATAGCCGGATCGTCGGATCAAGTGTTGATTCGATGATTTAATATATAATAATATATATATGATATATTATTATATTAACTAATATTGGCTTGCTTTATTATTTCATTTTCTCAGTGGATGATACATTGATATATATGCGATATATGTTAATTGTATTATTTTCTTTTGTTGCAAATATATAATATATATGTGATATATATTATTGTGACATGATATGATTAATTGTTAAACATGTTTAAGGATGATTAATTGTGGTTAGGGTTTGATTAGGGTTAGTAGCTTCAAGTTCATTCTAGAAGCTTTATTCTTTTGTCTTGGTTAAGATATTTGTGATGACACATTCTTAACCTAACCAAACCCTAACCCTAGTTGTTTCTCTACTCATTCTCATCCATTCATCCTTGACCATGGTTAAATATTAAATCATATGATTTATAATTCTATTCATCACAAAAGAAAAGGTTAATCATTATTCTTTTTCCATTATCTTCTTCTTCTTCTCTCTCTTGAAGAAGCTCTCTCTAGATTTTCTTAAGTGATGAATTAATATGAGAAAATGATATTAAAAGAAAGCAAAATCACTACTCTCTCATCCTCATCTCATCTAGCCCTTGGGATTAGGGTGTTCTTCTCTTTTGAGTGAGATAGCTTGAGTCGAAGCAACTTCGAGGTAGATCATCGGAGATTTGGATTACGACAAGCTAGAATGGATCGTTCGAGTCGTGGAGCCTCTCATGAGTCCGGGAGATCATGGATCGCGGCAAAGGGACTTCTACTCGGAGCTTGTGAAGTGAAGGAGCGGACTACAAAGGTTGTAATCCCTCACACTTAGATAAAAAAGTTATCTTAATGCATGTTTAACCCTAATAATCTAGCAAAGATCCCGGCTTTGGGTTGTTCGGCACGTCTAAAATTTTATCCGGGCATGTTTGATGCCTTTAGAACCTTCACAAGAGTGCCTAGGAACCCTACAGTGGTATCAGAGCCTAGCTAGAGCATTAGGCGATGTGTTTACGAAGTTAAAACTCCGATCGAACGCGAAACGACGGAAAAAACCCCCTCTCTGGAAATTTTTTAAAATTTGGGATTTTTCTGAATTAAAAATATGTAAAAAAATCAGCAGGAAAATATAAGAAATACCCTAAAAGCCGACCCCCTAATTCCACTATCCTGCGGCGGAAGAGCGGCGCAAGCATGGCTTGCGCGGCGCTTCCGCGGCGGCACTGTGGAATTGGGACACGTGACTTCAGGGTTTTAACCGTAGGTGCTTGCTGACCATTCTGGATATTTTTAATCTGTTCCAGGTGTTTAAAATTCTGGGGTTTGTTTTGTAATAGTAGACTCGATCGGAAATTTTTAAATTCGTATTTCTTTCCGGATATTTAGAAACTGTTAAACTATTTGAACGGATATCATTAACCGACTTTTTCCCGGTACGGCAAACTTTCAAGTGTTGAAATTTATTCGGGTTTAAATCGTTCGGAACAATTGTACAAGTTAAGCGGTGGACCCTCTAGAAGACACAAACCTTAACTCGATTATGTGACCGTCTTGAACTGCCTTTTGAACCTTCGGGTTTGGGGCAGTACGGCGTGCCACATGTGAGGCGTTGGCTTGACCCTTCTACGGCTGGATCACCGGTACTGTGACATATTCTGGGATTATTTGAACCCCGCTCAAGTGTTGAGCAGTTTGGGAAATTTTGGGTGTTTGATTATCTGTTCGAAAAGTTTAATACTGTCGATTTATCTGGAATGTGATACAATATGTGGAATTCATAGAGTTAGGCATGAAATGCGGAGTATGTGATATTTCGGATTTTCGATGTCTAAAGTGATTGTGGATTCCAAATATTGTAGTTTTACACTTTCTTTTCTGTGACCGTAAGTGTAATATGTGAGATCGCCGGTTTCGTTGCTATATGATTCAACGACAATTGGGATGCGCATATTTACTTACGTTGATGATATGAGATATTATGTGTTGCTGTGATATGCTATATTGGATCGTCGCGTTCTGAATAGCCGGGGGTTTTATGTGAGATGAGGGTTTTTATTTTCATTCATGTAAAATTCATTTGTAATGTAATATTCTTTTTGGGGCACTTCCTGGTTGCGGTTGATGTCACCAGTGTATATTATTTACTTTTCCGCATTAGGTAGACCCAAGGAGGGGAGCACAAGTAACCGGGTTCTAGGGTACAGTGGGAGGCCATCTCGAGGAGTCGAGACCGGGTCTCCTAACCCTAGAATTGGCAGTGTTACTTGCCGCTCTCGTAGGGGTCTTAGGATGTGGGTTTGGCTATTCGTCGCGACCGTGGAATCCGTGTTTTATACAGGCTCGTATTGAAAACACGGACGTCCTAGTATATCCAATATTTCATATATGTTCTTCTGCTGCAATGTTCTGTGATGAGATCATATTACTGCCTGAGACGAATGCTTATACTATATATATATGCTGATATATAAATATTACTGCTTTCGTTTCTTCTGTGATGCTTAGGAAGCATAAGCTGATGGGATTTTTATTAATGAGATTAATAAAAGAAAAGAAACCTAAAGATGTTGTAGAATCAAAACTTTATAAAAGGGGTAGCTACAGTTTTGCTTTGCACAGTGATATATACGATATATCCTGCACCTTATTCGATGAGGAAAGGACCGAGATCCCTTCACCGGGAGTGACTCCTTTAGCAAAACTGGCAGATGCTACAAAACGCGGTTTGTCTTTTGATTGCTTTTAGTGTTTTGCTTTGCACAGCGGTATATATGATATATCCTGCACCTTATTCGATGAGGAAAGGGCCGACGATCCCTTCATCGGGAGTGACCCCTTTAGCGAAACTAAGAAAAGCCTCAAAAACACTCCTTTTCAAAACTTCACTCGATTCTACGACGATATCAAGTTCATTACGCTCAGGGTTTTCTGAAAAACCTGCGTAGCCCTCCGTCATTTCAGATAAAGACTATTTAGTATTCGTGCTGCGTTTGTTGGCCTTTGTCAAGGCGTAGTGTGCGGTAGCTAACTGGTACTTATCTGTTTAAACATATGATGTGATTGGATTAGGGTATTCGTACGACCTTGTTGGCCTTTGTCAAGGGTCGTGCGGGTGGGTTTAATTTCAATCAAGAAATGACGGGTTGAACTTGACTAGCTTCCTATGGTTTGTTGGCCTTTGTCAAGGTCATAGGGGTTAGGGGCAAAAGCATTATCGGGAATTTCAAGTGTTGAAATTTGCAATGAGATTGCATACCTCCTATGAGATAGTTGGATCCCGATACCCACTGCGAGTAAGTGTTACTCCTGGGAGAGTTTTACATAGGACAATTAGTCATTCAAGTAGGTGTCTAGAAAAGTGTTAACGAGGTTACGCCTCTGGGAAAACGAGGTTTACTTTAATTAGGTCCGTGCGAGAGCACGGGGAACCTTCCTCAAAGTACCGACACTGATCTGGCTGAAAGATTGACGAAGTTGTAGGGTGTAATTAATCCCGGCTAATCTTACCTTTTAGGGTTTTAAGGTAGATTTGATAAAAACAGTGGGAGACATCCTGATTAGATAAGATAATAACCAATCTAATCTTGCAAGAGCATACGCTAAAGTGTTTTCTTCTCTCTCTCTCCAGGTAGCGACCATTTCAGGCCATAATCAAGATAATAATATGGATGTATTGACTAAACCTGATTATTGTACTGAGCTAGGGAATGTTGGACCCGTTCTTTCTTATAAGAGTTATAAGACTGAACAGGAAACAGGAGAATATCTGGATTCTCACGCCGCCCAAAAGAACATACATGTTGATGCATCTTCTTCGGGTGTGTTAGTTATTGAGAACTGTTTCTCAGTTCACCCTACGTCCTGGGTATTGGATACCGGATCAGGATCCCACATATGTAAACAGTTACATGGGCTACGCAAAGGTAGAGAACTGGGAAAAGGTGATCATTCCGTTCAAGTAGGGAACGGTGCAAGTATTGTAGCCAAAGCAGTTGGCGAATATCACCTTGTATTACCAAGTCGTAATACACTGATTCTAAATGAATGCTATTATATACCGAACATGATGTGCAACATTATATCAGTTTCTTTATTGAGTAAAGAGGGATATAATTTTGTAGTACAGGATAATGTTATGAACATATTCCTAGATCAAAAGTTGATTGCATCAGGCTCGTTACATAATGGCATATTCATTCTAAATCACAATACAGTTCTGAATATACAAAACACACACAAGAGGAAAAGTTCAGATATGAACGAATCCTACTTGTGGCATTGTAGACTTGGTCATATCAATGCGACACGACTGGCTAAGTTACATAAGGATGGTTATTTGAATCCGTTCGAATTATCATCTTATGATACTTGCCATTCATGTCTCAAAGGAAAAATGACCAAAGCTCCGTTTAGTGGACACGGAGAAAGAGTTACCGAACTCTTAGGACTGGTACATAGTGATGTATGCGGTCCCATGTCTACGCATGCCAGGAACGGTTCTTCCTACTTCATTACATTCACTGACGATCTCTCAAGATTCGGATATGTGTTCCTGATGAAACACAAATCTGAAGCTTTTGAGAAATTCAGAGAATATAAGCACGAAGTAGAGAATCAAACGGGCAAAAGTATTAAGATTCTTCGATCTGATCGAGGAGGTGAATACTTAAGCGGTGAGTTCCTAGATTATCTAAAAGAGAATGGGATTCTCTCTCAGCTTACTCCTCCTTATACACCACAGCACAACGGTGTATCGGAGCGGAGAAATCGCACCCTATTAGATATGGTGCGCTCTATGATGAGTACAGCTGAGTTACCTATTTCCTTCTGGGGGCATGCACTGGAAACAGCAGCATACCTATTGAATCAAGTTCCAACTAAATCTGTACCTACCACACCATATGAGATATGGTGTGGGAAGAGACCATGTCTTAAACGAGTTAAGATATGGGGTTGTCTGGCCTATGTCAAAAGGCATAATCCAGACAAACTCGAGGCACGGTCAGTTTTATGCAAGTTTGTGGGATATCCCAAACATTCACATGGATATCTTTTCTACCATCGCGAGGAACAAAAGGTGTTTGTTTCTCGACATGCCACCTTTTTAGAAAAGGAATTTCTTACAAAAGAAATTAGTGGCGAAGAGGTAGAACTGGAAGAAGTTCCAGCAACACAAACTGCAACTGAAGATTTAGTGGAACCAGAGGATTCAGTAGTACCTGACGAACCCCAGCCTCTCCGCCGATCTAGTAGGGTTTCTCGTCCACCTGAGAGATACTACGGTTTTCTCATTGATGGTGGAAGCGAGGATTGCATCATGGATGATGATGACCCCACTAGTTTCGAGCAGGCCATCACGAGTGGTGACTCTGTGAAATGGCTGGATGCAATGCGATCTGAGATGGAATCCATGTACACCAACAAAGTATGGACTTTGGAAAATGCTCCTGAAGGGGTAAAACCCATTGGGAGCAAGTGGATCTTTAAAAAGAAATTTGGTGTAGATGGAAAAGTTGAGACTTTCAAAGCTAGACTGGTAGCAAAGGGATTTCGTCAACGACCAGGTGTGGATTATGACGAAACCTTTTCTCCAGTGGCTATGCTTAAGTCCATCCGGATCTTACTTGCCATTGCTGCATACCATGACTACGAAATCTGGCAAATGGATGTTAAGACCGCCTTTCTAAACGGTGATTTAGAAGAGAGCGTGTACATGACTCAGCCAGAGGGCTTCGTAGATAGTGGGAGCAGCGGAAAGGTGTGCAAGCTGCTTAAATCCATTTATGGGTTAAAGCAAGCATCGCGGAGTTGGAACATCTGTTTTGATGTTGTAGTCAAAGAGTTTGACTTTATCAAAAATATAGATGAACCTTGTATCTATAAGAAGGTAGCAGAGGGTAAGGTTGTCTTCCTCGTATTGTACGTGGATGACATACTCTTGATAGGAAATGATATTCCTATGCTGCAATCAGTCAAGCTCTTCTTATCACAGAGATTCTCAATGAAAGATCTAGGTGATGCCTCCTGCATATTGGGAATCATGATCTATAGAGATAGATCTAAACGGATATTGGGATTGTCCCAATCCAGGTACATTGACACCATACTAAAGAGGTTTAGTATGGAAGAATCCAAACGTGGGAATCAGCCCACGATCTCTGGACTCACTCTCTCCAAAGAGATGTCTCCCAAGACTGATTTGGAGAGAGCTCGCATGCAAGGGATACCCTATGCTTCGGCAGTAGGCTCTATCATGTATGCGATGCTATGTACCAGACCCGACATAGCATACTCACTAAGTGTAGTGAGTCGGTATCAAGCAGATCCTGGAGAGAGTCATTGGACAGCTGTGAAGAACATTCTCAAGTACTTACGAAGGACTAAGGAGATGTTCTTGGTGTATGGTAACGGAGAACTCCAGGTGGAGTCCTTTACCGATTCCAGCTTCCAAAGTGATAAGGACGACTCTAAGTCGCATTCGGGTTTTGTCTTTACCCTCAATGGAGGGGCGGTATGTTGGAAGAGTTCCAAACAGGATACCGTTGCAGACTCAACGATGGAGGCTGAATACATCGCTGCCAACGATGCTGCCAAAGAGGCTGTCTGGATCAAGAAGTTCATTAGTGAACTTGGTGTGGTTCCATCCATTGAGCATCCAATACCTCTGTATTGCGATAACAATGGAGCTGTGGCTTTAGCCAAGGAACCCAGGTCCCATCAGAAGTCCAGACATATTCTGAGGCGGTATCACCTGATCAGGGAGATAGTTGATCGCCGGGAGATCGAGGTCAGGAGAGTAGATACGAAAGACAACACTGCGGATCCATTCACGAAGGCTATTCCCCAGATACAGTTTGAGAGATTATTCGGGATGCTAGGTATGAGATACTACAGCAGCTGGCCTTAGTGCAAGTGGGAGATTGTTAGTTGTGTATATGCCCTAGAGGCCATTGTTGTACATATGATGTATATTATAATGGATGCTTGGTTATATATAGAGATGACTTTCTTGCTCGTCATGATAGTATGCTATTTGGTTTCACTTTATCTTAACATGTTGACTTGTATTGGTTTACTGTTTTACTCTCACATGTTGATAAAGCCCTTAGGGTTTGTACTCGACTACTGGGACTATGATGAGATCATACTAGTGGGGCCGCGGTAGTCGATGAGTACATCCTATAACTGTTCCTAGTCGAGGGTATATCGAGACAGGGCATCGATACACCAGAGTAGACTAGCGTATACGCATCTTGACCCATATGATGGGCGATGGATGATCCCATATCCATCGGTGTTAGACATCAGAGATGGTGTACGGGTGCTCAGTGGAGACTGGTTACACTGGACGGACTCGCCGAGAACTCCCAGATGGTGTTATACCACACGTCAGATGGCAGTTCTCCGGTGACACAGGTACAGGGTAGTCTGTAGACCCGAGATCGTCATGGAGTCTTGTGTGATTCCCACTGTGCTTTGATTTCCACCTTACCACGTCCAAGAGGGTGTGCAAAACGGTGGCTTTTGGGTACAGTCCCGAATCACATGGAGGCAATGAGCGATAGGAGGGGATTCGTCTCTCCCGGTATAGGGAGTTGATGTTGTGCTGTGTTCGATTGGCTATAACTGGAAGTCCCTGGCCAGGGCTGATATGGAGATTTACTGGTAAGTGTTACTAGTAGTTTCTCGACCCGTTATGAGCCATACATCGACACGACTTATCGGTTACTGGGGTCTGACGTATACCACCCCTAGACTTGATATGCGACATATCAGACGAACAGACCGGACTGTACGGGAGTGTTACTGATCGGATTCACAGGAGAACGCACAGGCTAGCTTGTTGATCTTCTGATCGCTCAATACCCGGGTGGCTGTTACGTTTAGCTGACCGCTTGCAGCTTGTGGGTGTTTGATATGATCATCACCTGCTACCGGCGTATTGACGATTCTTTAGAGTCCTACACAGAGGTTTCTTGGCTCAGGCGAAACGGAGTAGTGGCACATATGTGATATGCGCAGGAGCGTGAATAATGCGATATGGGATACCGTATTATATTCTCGCGATAAATGGATATGAACCGGGTCATCGGATCAAGTGTTGATTCGATGAATCGGTACATGATATATTAGTCGGTTATATTCGATATAGCCGGATCGTCGGATCAAGTGTTGATTCGATGATTTAATATATAATAATATATATATGATATATTATTATATTAACTAATATTGGCTTGCTTTATTATTTCATTTTCTCAGTGGATGATACATTGATATATATGCGATATATGTTAATTGTATTATTTTCTTTTGTTGCAAATATATAATATATATGTGATATATATTAATGTGACATGATATGATTAATTGTTAAACATGTTTAAGGATGATTAATTGTGGTTAGGGTTTGATTAGGGTTAGTAGCTTCAAGTTCATTCTAGAAGCTTTATTCTTTTGTCTTGGTTAAGATATTTGTGATGACACATTCTTAACCTAACCAAACCCTAACCCTAGTTGTTTCTCTACTCATTCTCATCCATTCATCCTTGACCATGGTTAAATATTAAATCATATGATTTATAATTCTATTCATCACAAAAGAAAAGGTTAATCATTATTCTTTTTCCATTATCTTCTTCTTCTTCTCTCTCTTGAAGAAGCTCTCTCTAGATTTTCTTAAGTGATGAATTAATATGAGAAAATGATATAAAAAGAAAGCAAAATCACTACTCTCTCATCCTCATCTCATCTAGCCCTTGGGATTAGGGTGTTCTTCTCTTTTGAGTGAGATAGCTTGAGTCGAAGCAACTTCGAGGTAGATCATCGGAGATTTGGATTACGACAAGCTAGAATGGATCGTTCGAGTTGTGGAGCCTCTCATGAGTCCGGGAGATCGTGGATCGCGGCAAAGGGACTTCTACTCGGAGCTTGTGAAGTGAAGGAGCGGACTACAAAGGTTGTAATCCCTCACACTTAGATAAAAAAGTTATCTTAATGCATGTTTAACCCTAATAATCTAGCAAAGATCCCGGCTTTGGGTTGTTCGGCACGTCTAAAATTTTATCCGGGCATGTTTGATGCCTTTAGAACCTTCACAAGAGTGCCTAGGAACCCTACACGGTTCCGTCTCTCCGATACACCGTTATGTTGCGGGGTGTATGGAGGAGTAAGCTGAGAGAGAATTCCGTTCTCTTTTAAATAGTCCAGGAACTCGGCACTTAAGTATTCTCCACCTCGATCCGATCTTAGAATCTTAATACTTTTGCCGGTCTGTTTCTCTACTTCATTCTTATACTCCTGGAATTTTCCAAAGGCTTCGGACTTATGTTTCATTAAGAAGACATAACCGTACCTTGAGAAGTCATCCGTAAAAGTAATGAAGTAAGAATGTCCGCTTCGGGCATGTGTAGACATTGGACCGCACACGTCACTGTGTACGAGTCCCAAGAGCTCGCTCGCTCTTACTCCATGTCCAGTAAACGGAGTCTTTGTCATCTTTCCTTTGAGACAGGATTGACAAGTGGCATACGACTGATATTCGAACGCATTCAAATACCCTTCTGTATGTAACTTCATCAACCTTCTCTCATTGATGTGACCCAATCTACAATGCCATAAGAAAGTCTGATTTATTTCTGGAGACTTTCTTTTGTGTGTATTCTGGACATTAAAAATCTGTGGTTGGTTTAACACGTATATACCATTACTCAATGTACCTGACCCAATCAAAACTTGATTAAGGTGAATGTTTACAACATTACTTACAAACGCAAATTCATAACCTTCTTTAGAAACTAAAGATACAGAAATGATATTACAAGTTGCGTTGGGTACAAAAAAGCAATTACGCAAAACCAAAACATGTCCATCTGACATTCCCAGGTGATAGTCCCCCACGGCTTTAGCATCCATGCTAGCTCCGTTCGCAACTCTGAGGGTCATGTCACCTGCTTTCAAAACCCTACGGTTTCTCAACGCCTGCAAAGAATTACAGATATGAGATCCTGATCCGGTATCCAATACCCAGGAAGTAGAGTTTATTGAAAGACAGTTTTCAATAACATACACACCTGAAGCTGAAGCTGCAACCTGCTTCAATTCCTGTGTTCTGGCCTTCCAGGCCCTGCAATCATTCTTCCAGTGTCCTTTCTTATGACAATAGAAGCATTCTTCCTTATCCACAAGCTTCCCCGCTATCTTTGTTGCTTTACCTTTTCCCTTCGTATCCACTTTACTAACACCGCCCCTTGGTTTGGCGGGGGCCTTCTTCTTCTTTCCCTTGGCTTTCGCCTTAGACCTAGAAGAAGATGATCCTCCTACAAACAAAGTGGATGTATCCCTACCTTTCTGTAGGGTGCCCTCTGCGCTCCTCAGCATGTTGAGGAGCTCTGAAAGTTCAACCTCTTTTTCTTGTAAGTTGAAGTTCAGTATAAACTGGGCGTAAGTGGAAGGAAGGGACTGGAGAACTATATCCGTATATAGCTCACTCTCCAATGTGATCCCTAGGTCCGCGAGCTCCTCAATGTAGCCGATCATCTTTAGCACGTGCTCGGCTACTGATGATCCGACGGCCATTCTTGTCGAAAATAACTTTTTCGACGCTTCGTGTCTTGCGATACGAGATTGCTCTCCATACAGTTCTTTTGTATGAAGCAATATGGATTCCATGTCCATATTCTCGTGCCTCCTCTGATGTTCGTTGTCCATCGAGGCAAGCAGGAGGCATTTGGCCTTCGCGCTATCAATCTCCCAAGTCTTGCGGATTTCCTTATCCGCGACGCTGGAAGTTGGACCAGGGACAGGGGGAGCTTTGGTGGTAAGAAGATACCCCAGCTTGTCGTAAGTGATTGCTATCTTGACATTCCTGAGCCAATCTTTGTAGTTTGGCCCTGTCAGTTTGTTTTTATCTAGGAGTAACTTAAGTCCAGTCATGTCGATTAGTCGCTGCAATTAGGAGAGAGAAGAAGAAACACTCAGCATGATGCTCTTGCAAGTTTAGAGTGGTTTTTAGTTTGTCTAAACAGGATGGCTCCCACTGTTTCTCGAATCCCTCCTCAAACCATAAAGGAAGAATTAGTCAGGATCAATCCTACCGTACAATACTTGCTTAACCGTTCAGCCAGGCCGGTGTCGGTACTTCGAGGGAGGTTTTCCAACGCTTTCGCGAAGTTCCTTAATTAAAGAACCTCTTTTCCCTGGGGGCGTAGCCCCGCTAACACCTTTCTAGGCACCTACTAGGTTTATAGCATTGATCGTTAAGTGAGAAATTTCCCGAGGAGTAGCATATACTCACAGTAGGATCGGGATCCAAATATCATCGCGTGACGAAACTGAAGGAATCCTACCAGAATCATCACACTCCAAATGGTATGCAAATCTAGCAAGTTTCAGTACTTATGAAACTCCCGATGTGGATTTTTTCCCCATGCTCTTATGACCTTGACTTTGGCCAACAAATCATAAGTCACATGTCAAGTTCTGCCCGTCGTTCTCCAGGTTAATTTGAATCCACCCGCACCTACCCTTGACTTTGGCCAACAAGGCAGTACGACTGTTCCAAACCAACGCATCTATCTATGCTGCACATGAATACCCAATAGCTACCAATCACTGTGCCTTGACTTTGGCCAACAAACACAGCTTGAATACTATTGACTATTCATGTGAAACGACGGAGGGCTACGGATGGTTTTGGCAAAACCGTGAACGTAGTGAACTTGATTTGGTCGATGGAACGAGATAGCTTTTAAAAGGAGTGGCTCAAGCTCCGCATTTAAAAGTTGTTTTGAAAAGAACCGAGTGGTTTTTCGAAAGTGTTCCAACGACTTTAACTTGGTTTATTATCTTGCATTAGTTCTTTTAATGCGTGATATTCTTGCATTAGTTCTTTTAATGCGTCCCATCATTTAATCCTACCATTGCAGAAAACAACCAAAATATGACGTACGCTTATGCCATTCGCATTCGCCACGGGGCCCCGTCATTACCCGTTAGGTTACTTAACTAACGACAGAGCGGGGGCTAGGCTAGCGCGGCTGTAAAACATAAGCAACGCCTAAATAATATCATATATAGATATACTGCAATGATAAACATTTCAGATTACAGATGAATACATTGGATATACTAGGAATCTGTAATTCGCACGAGCCTGTAACGACAAACAGATTACACGGTCGCGGTGAATAGCCAAATATCCCACCCAAGACCCCTACGGGTGCGGCAAACTACCCGCCAAGTACCCGAAGCGTAGTAACCTCCCTCATCTCCATGAGTAGGCCACTCGACACTTCGGCATACCCGGTAGTTTGTGCACCCCCTCCATGGGTCTATCCTAGGAGCAAAAACAGTAAAAAGAAATTATACAATGACGGCTACAACCCCGACCCGGTTGTGCGGCCATACAAATAATTATTACATCAATTTACAAATTTACATGAATTGAAAGAAAAGAAAACTCTCGTCTCACAACCCCCGGCTATTCACCCGCGACAATCCAACATATTCATATACACATTCCAGCAACATTACAGATCACAGATTTGTATAACCCCCACTAATCGACATATAGCGATTAGTAGACGTTCAATACAAATATCACATAACAGAAAAACCCGTTAGCTAAAGTCTTTTAGAAGTTCGATCAAAAATACGGATTTTCGGGACCCCAAAATAAAATTTTCGTTCTGGAAAATCTGGGCAGAAAATATATATTCCAAAAATCCCAAAATACCCCAAAGAGTAAACTGCAAAAAAGAAAACCTTTGACCGAGTCAACTCGGCCGCGTTTCCGCGGCGGGAGCGTGCTCCCGCCGCGGAAACGCGGCGCTTTGATCGAGTCAGGGGCCCAAATTTTTGCAGTTTCTTTAAAAAATCCTGAGTCGATTTTAGGTGTGTTTTAAAAAGGTTTTCCAGCACTTTTAAAATCGACAGAAAGTTGAAAATTCATGGGTTCGTTTTTGGGACTTTTTCTTTGATCGATCTTCTAGTTACTTGCTAACTTGTTAGATAGAGTTTAACTAGGCTCTGATACCACTGTAAGTCCATGCTACCTCTCCCGGTACTTTCGGGAATGCGGAATTTGGTAAAAAACGATTTTTACGGAGGTGGTAACATGGACCTAAAACCCGGATCTTGGTTAAACATCTATCTAACAACCTAACTATGAGTTTCTAGCTACTCGGTTAGGGGGTTATACCTTGCTTGTCTTGAACTCCTTCGTCTTCAAGCTCCGATGGTGGTCCGGAATGGCTTCTTCTCGTCGTCTCCGTACGCCGAAGATAGATCCACCTGAAAGCTCCAACCTTTAGCTCCTTCTTCGTTCTTTGAAGAAACTAGTTCACTTGGTTTGCTAAACCTAGTGAACTAGAATGAGTAGAGAAGAATTAGAATGGGATTTTATCTATGGTTCTTGATTCTGAACTCATGAGACAAGAGAACCATAGATTAAAGAGAGGGAGCAAGAGCAAAAGGGTGAGAGCAAAAGGAGAGCTCAAGAACAAGAGAGAGAATGAGCAAGAAAGAATGAGGCTCTCTTTTGTCTTTCACCCTCTCATAATCCAAAGTCATGATAACTCATCATACTAAAAAAGTCTTATGTGATGGTTTGAAGCAACCATAACCATATCATTTCATGCACTCATTTTACACAAATGAGCAAGCAAGAAAAAGTCTTTGCCATGAAATGATGGCCATGGTTATCATGATGGTCAACTAGTCAAGCCTAGTCAACCGGTCAACAAAGTCAACAAGTCAACAAAAGTCAACAAGTCAACAAAGTCAACAAAAGTCAACAACCATGTCACCATAATACTTAATTAATATAATAGTTAATCACATATCATATTCTCATTAGGGTTGATCAAAAGGTCAATAGTCAACGGTCAACTGTCAACAACCCTAATGAGAATCCACTGCCTCTGTCTCCCTGTCAACTGTGCATACACACCCGCATCCGCGTTTCGAGGAACACGAATGCAAACTGGATAAATCCAATCCCATAAGGTACACTAGGATCTGGCTTAAACCAAAGCCCGCTAGTGTAAACTGTCCGGACACTGTACGCGCACAAGTGCACGGATGTGACCGAACCCTGTCGCAAAACATGCGACCTGTCGCAATACCATGCGACCTCTAATCTTTTGCCTAAAGGCGAAAAGCTTTCTGTGTGGGACTCTAAAGACTCGACACTACGCTGGCAATGGGTTTAACCATATACCGCAAGCGGCACTAGCTGTGCGTAACGGTCCCCAGGTAATGCCGACAAGAAGACCGACGAGGCGAAACCCATCTGAACTCCTACTGAGCCTGAGTGTGACATTCTCCGTACAGTCCGGTCTGTTCGTCTGATACATCGCATGGCGGGCCTAGGGGGCGGTAAACGTCAGTCCCCCAATAGCGGTACAAGTCGTGCCGGAGCGAAGCCCAAAACACCCTGAGATAACACTGGAAACCTACCAGTATATCTCGTTTGCCCTGGCCAGGGACTACTCGTGTAATGGCTCTCCTAGACACAGCGCGATGTTAACCCCCAATACCGGGAGAGATGAATCCTGTCTAACCGTCACTGCCTCCAAGTACTTCGGGACTGCACCCAACCACTACCTGTTTGCACGACTCCTTTGAGCCGTGGTAGGGTAGTGATCAAAGTACAGTGGGAACACACTCGAGGCGGAGTGACAGTGTCAAGTCAGCGGACTAAGCTGTACTCATGTCACCTGGGAACTGATAACTGACGATAGGTATAATACCAACTAGTCAGTTCCCGACGAGTCCTGTCCAGTGTACCCGTAACCTAACGAGCACCCGCATACTATCTCAAGTACGACGTTCTGACGGCTGTGGGACAGACCGTCTCCCATACTGGGATGAGAAGCGCATGCGCTGGTCTACTCCGGAGTATCGATGCCTTGTCTCGATAGTCCTGCGACCAGGGACCTGCATAAGGATGTGCTTATAGATTATCCAGCCCCACTAGTGTGACGGCCATCACATCGCTGGTAATCAAGCAAAGATCCTAAGGGCTCCACTAATGTGTATAGGCGATATACAAAATATAAACACATGTACACATTGAAGTAGAAACAAACCAAGTAGCATACTACTATTTTGAGCAAGATTGTATATACAAGGTGAATATCCCAAGCATCCATTAAGTAATATACAAACTAGTATGATACAGTAATGGCCTCTAGGGCATATACACTAACAGACAATACATCCACAACATCAGCGCAACACAGAACATCAATGTGAATATCATGTTTGTAAACCCATCTAATTGTACATATAGAAATTAGTCGGGTTATACCGCTCAATGATATTCACGGTCGCAGATACTAACATATGCACAGATAAACACGAATTCAAAATTTCGATCGACTAAAACTTTCCGCATTGGCCCCAAGTACAAACCGGTACTCAAACAAATCTGGGCCAAAACCATACATCCCAAAAATCACATTTCCATATTCCAGAGTGCTAGAAGAAATTTGGAGCACAACGGCCACACTTCGACCACGGAACCACGGCTAATATGCATGTAAGGCAGTGGTTCTGCGGCCGTATGTTGGGCTCATGTGCCCAAATTTCTTTAGGGCCTCTTAAAATGCCTGCACGTAATTTTAAGGTAATCTAAATATTTTTTTTGAACTTTCAAATTCGGACAGCTTGCATGATAATGGAAATGCGATTCGGAAAATTTCTTCGATCGAGACTTTAAACTTGTGCAAACTAGCTAGTAAAGGTTTATGGAGTGGCTCTGATACCATGTTGGGTTTCCTAGTGGCCTAGCCGCCTACTACGGTCGTTGCAGAACAAAAAACTTTAACTTTTAAAAATCCGGCGCTAGAAAACCCATCCTTGAATCTAACCATAAACCGAAACTAGCTATCTAAGGAGATCTATCTACTGTGATAGATGTTTATACCTAGAGATCCGTGTCCTTCGGGTCTTCACTCCTCGTCTAGAGCTCCTAAAGATCCTTGATCAACCTTTCTTATTCGCCCTCTTGATCCTAGATGATCCACCTCAGAGTTCTTGATTCAATCTTGGCTTCACAAGTGAAGCAACTTAGTGACCTAGTTTGCTAGACTAGGTTACTAAGGAGATGTAGTGATTTATCTAGTGTATTTCTATCTCTCTCTTTCTCCCTTGATTCTCAACTCATGAGATGGTAGGGAGGAAGATGGAGGAGGAGGAGGAACTCAAGAGAGCTAAGATGAGGAGAGAGAATCTTGTGTTGAGAATGAAAAAATATCATGTGAAGAAAATCATGAAGCATGGTTTTGTAAAAACCATATTTCAATAATAATAATACAACCATACTTGAATAGTTTGCACAAATGAATTTTCAATTCATTTGCCAACACTATTCAAGCATGGTTCACACCATTCTCTCCTTTACACCTCATTTCCTATTTTACGCCTCATTTTTCATTTTGCAAATAAAATGGAAATTACATGATGAGGTGTCCTCCTTCTAGAATGTCTTTCCATATAAATATGAAATATATTCTACCGTATATATATACATGTATTCGTATCACACCCAAGAGATAGAATAATACCACTAAAATAATACTATCATTAAATCAATATCCGATTTAATGAACCGGCTTAATCCTAAGCCTGCCAGTATCAACTGTCCGATCGAAAAATCTGGATAACACTAAAATATACATATCGAAATATGTACACATAAATTATTAAATCAATACTTGATTTAATAATCCGGCTTAATCCTAAACCGGCCAGTATTATCATTCGATCGAAACACTGCACGCATAAATATACGGCCCTACATCATTTCGCTTGAATCAGAGAAACCCTCTGTGTGGGACTCTAAAGACTCGACAGTACACTGGCGGTAGGTTTAACCACAAGCACGTCAGCGGCACTAGCTGTACGTAATGGCTATCCAGATACCTGTCGAAAATAAGGCCAACGAGCAAGCTCATCCTGACCTCTACTGAGCCTATCAGAGACAATCTCCGTACAGTCCGATCTCTTCGTCTAAGAATATCGCATACCAGGTCTAAGGGGGTGGTAAATGTAAGACCCCATACTGACCCGATAAATCATGTTGATTTGGTTCAGGACCAATCCGAGAAACTATTGATCTAACCATCAATAGTTCTCAACTTCCTTGGCTAAGGTCTTATGGTTCTAGCCAACCGGACACAGTGCGATATCGACTCCCAATACCGGGAGAAACGAATCCCTGACAATCACTCACTACCTCCATGTGGCTCGGGATTGTACCCAACCAAAACCTGTTTGCACGACTCAGTAGAGCCGTGATAGAGTAGTGATCAAAGCACAGTGGGAACTCACACGAGACAAATGACGACCTCAGGTCCTAAGACTAACCTGTACTCATGTCACCTGAGAACCGCTATCTGCCGATAGTTATAATACAATCTAGAGGTTCTCGACGAGTCCGTCCAGTGTACTCACCCCCATTGAGTACCTGTATACAATCTCAGGTGATCACACCAATGGTTGTGGGACCAACCATCGCCCCTCATCGGGGTCTAGAAATGTATACAAAAGTCTATTCTAGAGTATCGATGCCCGATTTCGATACTCCTGTGACTTGGGACCTTTAAGGATGTGCTTATGGACTACCCAGCTCCCACAAGTATGATCTCCATCATAACGCTGGTAGTCAAGCAAAATCTTACGGGCTTTATCAATATGTAACCGCCATATGTTATATCGAGTATAACATATGCACATGTTAAGATAAAGTCAAACCATAATAGTATACCACGTATCGAGTCTTTATCAATATATGCAAGCAATACAAATCATCAATAAAAAGAAATACACATATCAAGATAAAGACAACTCAAATAATATACTATATACAACTAAGCAAGATTGTCCTGTACATAAATATCCCTAGCATCCTATACAATACTGTTGGATATAGTGCCCTCAAGGCAATTATTGTAATTGTAGGCATGCGATTACGATAATTGATGGAGGACCTATATAGGTAGAACAATCTTACTCGAAATGATAGTATTGTTGGGTTACCCTAACGCCCAAGCCATCAAACATGGCAGTTTGCAGAACAAAAATTTTCTTACAAGTTTAAAAACGGCGGTAGAATAACCCATAAAACCGAATCTTTCCATAAACCTAACTAACTAAACTAGGAGTGCTATCTACTGTGATAAGAAAGCCTCACCAAATGATCTGTGTCCTTCGGTCTTCTTTCTTCATCATGTGCTCTTAGTGGCCACCTTGAACATGCTTGATCTTCTTTTCCCGCTCCATCGGTTCTCCGAGATCGAGCTTGTTCTCCGGTCCTCCGTTGTCGTAAATGATCCACACGAGGGTCTTGATCTATGGCTCTAGCTCCTAATTAAGTATCAATAGGAGCAACTAGAGAACTTGGGTTGCTAATCCAAGTTGTCTAGGATGTAGTGTGGAGTTCTATGTGTTCTACTATCTCTATCTTGCCTCTTCTCTCGTTTCTCAACACATGAGAGTGTAGAGAAGATGAAGATGATGAAGGTGGAGGAGCTCAAGAGAAGGGGAGGAGAGTTATGCAAATGGTGAGAGCAAGAATGAAAATGAGCAAGCATGTGAGAGAAATTCAATCACAATAGTTTTGTTTATGAATTTCCATGAATAAACAAGTGTAGCCATGCTTCAATAGTTGCCACAAATGAACAAAGAATTCATTTGTCAACTATTAAAGCCATGGCTCTCATCATACCCCCCTCTCCTTCAATTTCCACCTCATTTCCATTTATCAATAAATGGAAAAATCCATGATGAGGTGTCCACCTTCTATATGGTTATCCGTAATAAAATACGGATAATAGTCAACTATATATATATGTAAGTCCATATTGCGACCCCCGGTACTTACGGGGAGGCGGAAACGGTATAAAAAACGAATTTTTATCGCAAGAGGCAACATGGACTAAACTTTGTCGGGATCGTTGTCTAAACTAAAACTAGTTAACAAGCTAAAGAGAGTTAGCTACTATGGAAGATGGTTATACCTAAACTTGAACTCCTTCTTCTTCAAACCTTGTAGAGGTTGATGGTTCTCTTTTCGTCGCCTTCTCCCGTCGAAGATGGATCCACCTCGAAGGTTCGACTTTGGGCTCTTCCTCGATCTTTGAGTGAACTAGGGTTTCCGGCTTGCTAAACCTTCATCCTAGAAAGAGTAGAGAGTGATTAGGGTTTGCTTTTCTATCTAAAGAGAATGATTCTCAACACATGAGAAGGTTTCTCTTTTCAAGAGGAAGAAGAAGATGAAATGAGGAGAGAGAGTGAGAATGATAGAATGAGCAATATTTTCTCTTTCTTGCAACCATATTGCAAAAAGAAAAGAATTATCTAAATGATAATAATTGAAATAAGAATAGTTGATGGTTATTTTAGGAATGACCACTATCATGCTTCTTTAAATGAAGTGTAAGCATGAATCAAGGAGGATCTTCAAAGCATGATGGTGGTCAAAGGTCAACAAGTCAACCAAGGTCAACAAGTCAACAAAAAATCAACCATAACATAATTCTCATTTAATTACTATTATTAATAGATAATATACAAATCCATTAGGGTTTGGAAAATGATAACTGTCAACTGTGCATACGCACCCGATCCGAAACCCTAATGAAAAACCTCATTCTCCGCCTCAAGCAACTGTGCATACACACCTGCATTCTCGTTCCGAGGAACAAGACTACCAAGATATAAAAGCAACCCCCAAAACATATACCAGTATCTGGCTCAAACCAGAGCCTGCCAGTATAATCCGTCCGGACTCCAAAACGTGCACAAGTGCGCGGATGAGAACGAACCCTGTCGCAAAACCATGCGACCTCCACTCCGTTTTGCCCAGAGACGAATACCCTCTGTGTGGGACTCTAAAGACTCGACACTACGCTGGCAGTGGGTTTAACCACAGACCGCAAGCGGCACTAGCTGTGCGTAACGGTCCCCAGGTAGATGCCGACAAGAAGGCTGACGAGGTGAAACCCCATCTGAACTCCTACTGAGTCTGAATGTGACATTCTCCGTACAGTCCGGTCTGTTCGTCTGATACATCGCATGGCGGGCCTAGGGGGCGGTAAAACGTCAGTCCCCCAATAGCGGTACAAGTCGTGTCGGAGTGAAGCCCAAAACACCCTGAGATAACACTGGAAACCTACCAGTATATCTCGCTTGCCCTGGCCAGGGACTACTCGTGCAATGGCTCTCCTAGACACAGCGCGATGTCAACCCCCAATACCGGGAGAGACGAATCCTGTCTAACCGTCACTGCCTCCAAGTGCTTCGGGACTGCACCCAACCACCACCTGTTTGCACGACTCCTTTGAGCCGTGGTAGGGTAGTGATCAAAGTGCAGTGGGAACACACTCGAGGCGAAGTGTCAGTGTCAAGTCAGCGGACTAAGCTGTACTCATGTCACCTGGGAACTGATAACTGACGATAGGTATAATACCAACCTGTCAGTTCCCGACGAGTCCTGTCCAGTGTACTCGTAACCCAACGAGCACCCGTATACTATCTCCAGTACGACGTACTGATGGCTGTGGGACAGACCATCTCCCACACTGGGATGAGAAGCGCATACGCTAGTCTACTCCGGAGTATCGATGCCCTGTCTCGATAGTCCTACGACTAGGGACCTGTAAAAGGATGTGCCTATAGATTACCCAGCCCCCACTAGTGTGACTGCCATCACAACGCTGGTAATCAAGCAAAGATCCTAAGGGCTCCACTAATGTGTATAAGTGATATACTGAAATAAACACAAGTACACATTGAAGTAGAAACAAACCAAGTAGCATACTACTATATTGAGCAAGATTGTTTATACAAGGTGAATATCCCAAGCTTCCATCAAGTAATATACAAACTAGTATGATACAGTAATGGCCTCTAGGGCATATACACTAACAATCTCCCACTTGCACTAAGGCCATGTACTGGCGTATCGAAGACCTATCATCTCGATCAGCCGCTCGAACTGAGTCTGGGGTAGGGCCTTGGTGAATGGATCTGCAGTGTTCTCTTCTGAAGCAACCCTCCGAACCTCGATCTCCTTGCGATCCACGATCTCCCTGATCAGGTGATACCGCCTCAAGATGTGCCTGGATCTCTGATGGGACCTGGGTTCCTTTGCTAAAGCTATAGCCCCGTTGTTGTCGCAATACAGAGGTACTGGGTCAACAATGGACGGAACCACCTGAAGTTCTTTTAAGAACTTCCTTATCCAGACAGCTTCTTTTGCGGCATCAGATGCAGCGATGTATTCCGCTTCCATAGTCGAGTCTGCAACGGTTTCCTGTTTGGAACTCTTCCAACACACCGCCCCTCCGTTGAGGGTAAAGACAAAACCCGACATGGACTTGGAATCATCCTTGTCACTCTGGAAGCTGGAGTCAGCAAAGGCCTCAATCTGGAGGTCTTTTCCGCCATACACCAAGAACATCTCCTTAGTCCTCCTCAGGTACTTGAGAATGTTCTTTACTGCTATCCAATGTTTCTCCCCAGGGTTTGACTGATACCGGCTTACTACACTCAGTGCATAAGCTACATCCGGTCTGGTACACAACATCGCATACATTATAGAGCCTACCGCAGAAGCGTAGGGTATAATAGACATGCGATCCCTCTCCAAATCAGTCTTGGGAGACATCTCTTTAGAGAGGGTGATCCCGTGACAAGCCGGTAAGTTACCGCGCTTGGAATCTTCCATACTGAATCTTTTCAGTACGGTGTCGATGTACCTGGACTGTGAAAGTCCTAATATCCTCTTGGATCTATCACGATGGATCCGGATCCCCAGGATGTAAGAGGCATCACCCAGGTCTTTCATGGAGAACCTGTGTGACAAGAAACCCTTGACAGATTGTAGCATAGGAATGTCATTTCCTATTAAGAGAATGTCATCCACGTATAAAACAAGGAATACCACAGTTCTCGCTACAAATCTACTATAGATGCATGGTTCATCTGGATTTTTGATAAAGTCAAATTCCTTGACCGTCTCATCAAAACAGATGTTCCAACTCCGCGATGCCTGCTTTAGTCCATAGATGGACTTAAGCAACTTGCACACCTTTCCGCTGCTCCCATTCTGGATGAAACCCTCTGGCTGATCCATATAGACACACTCCTCTAAATTTCCATTTAGAAAAGCGGTTTTTACGTCCATCTGCCAAATTTCATAATCGTGGAAGGCAGCAATGGCAAGAAGGATCCGAATGGATTTCAGCATAGCCACTGGAGAAAAGGTTTCGTCGTAGTCCAAGCCAGGTCTTTGACGGAAACCCTTTGCTACAAGTCTAGCTTTATAGGTCTCAACCTGTCCATCTACACCAATCTTCCTTTTGAAGATCCACTTGCATCCTACGGGTTTTACCCCGTCTGGAGCAATGTCCAACGTCCATACTTTGTTGGTGTACATGGACTCCATTTCGGTCCGTATTGCATCCAGCCATTTTACCGAGTCAATGCTCTGAACGGCCTGCTGGAAGCTAGTAGGCTCATCATAGTCTATGATGCAATCCTCTCTATCCCCGTCTATGAGAAAACCGTAGTATCTCTCGGGCGGATGAGACTGCCTACTACTTCTGCGGAGCGGCATATGAATGTCCTGTTCATTTGAACCCTCTGGTTCCATTAAGCTTTCAGTAATAGTCTGTGGTTCTGGAATTTCTTCCAGTTCTATTTCGCTCCCACTTACTTCTTTTTCTAAGAACTGATGTTCCAGAAAATGGGCATTACGAGAAACAAGGACTTTTTGCTCCTCTGCGTAATAGAAAAGATACCCCCTGGAGTTCTTTGGGTATCCCACAAAATTGCACAGTACTGAGCGTGCCTCGAGCTTGTCCGCATGCTGCTTTTTGACATAAGCTGGACATCCCCAAATCTTCAAGTACTGAAGATAGGGTTTCTTCCCACTCCATAACTCATATGGTGTGGTAGGCACAGTCTTAGTAGGAACTCGGTTCAATAGGTATGCAGCTGTTTCTAGCGCATACCCCCAGAATGATCGCGGTAACTCAGCGTTACTCATCATAGACCGTACCATATCCAATAGGGTGCGATTCCGTCTCTCCGATACACTGTTATGTTGCGGGGTGTATGGAGGAGTAAGCTGAGAGAGAATCCCATTCTCTTTTAAATAGTCCAGGAATTCGGCACTTAAGTATTCTCCACCTCGATCCGATCTTAGAATCTTAATACTTTTGCCGGTCTGTTTCTCTACTTCATTCTTATACTCCTGGAATTTTCCAAAGGCCTCGGACTTATGTTTCATTAAGAAGACATAACCGTACCTTGAGAAGTCATCCGTAAAAGTAATGAAGTAAGAATGTCCGCTTCGGGCATGTGTAGACATTGGACCGCACACGTCACTGTGTACGAGTCCCAAGAGCTCGCTCGCTCTTACTCCATGTCCGGTAAACGGAGTCTTTGTCATCTTTCCCTTGAGACAGGATTGACAAGTGGCATACGATTGATATTCGAACGCATTCAAATACCCTTCTGTATGTAACTTCGTCAACCTTCTCTCATTGATGTGACCCAATCTACAATGCCATAAGAAAGTCTGATTAATATCTGGTGACTTTCTTTTGTGTGTATTCTGGACATTGAAAATCTGTGGTTGGTTTAATACGTATATACCATTGCTCAGTGTACCTGACCCAATCAGAACTTGATTAAGGTGAATGTTAACAACATTACTTACAAACGCAAATTCATAACCTTCTTTAGAAACCAAAGATACAGAAATGATATTACAAGTTGCGTTGGGTACAAAAAAGCAATTACGCAAAACCAAAACATGTCCATCTGACATTCCTAGGTGATAGTCCCCCACGGCTTTAGCATCCATGCTAGCTCCGTTCGCAACTCTGAGGGTCATGTCACCTTCCTTCAAAAACCTACGGTTTCTCAACGCCTGCAAAGAATTACAGATATGAGATCCTGATCCGGTATCCAATACCCAGGAAGTAGAGTTTATAGAAAGACAGTTTTCAATAACATACACACCTGAAGCTGAAGCCGCAACCTGCTTCAGTTCCTGTGTCCTGGCTTTCCAAGCCCTGCAATCTTTCTTCCAGTGTCCACTCTTGTGACAATAGAAGCATTCCTCTTTACCAACAAGCTTCCCCGCTATCTTTGTTGCCTTTTCCTTTCCCTTCGCACCCACTTTACTAACACCGCCTCTTGGTTTGGCGGGGGCTTTCTTCTTCTTTCCCTTGGCTTTCGCCTTGGACCTAGAAGAAGAAGATCCTCCTACAAACAAAGTGGATGTATCCCTACCCTTCTGTAGGGTGCCCTCTGCGCTCCTCAGCAGGTTGAGGAGTTCTGAAAGTTCAACTTCCTTTTCTTGCAAGTTGAAATTCAGTATGAACTGGGCGTAAGTGGATGGAAGGGACTGGAGAATTATATCGGTGTAGAGTTCACTATCCAACGTGGTCCCAAGTTCCGCGAGCTCCTCAGTGTAGCCAATCATCTTAAGCACGTGGTCCGCTACCGATGATCCGACGGCCAACTTAGTCGAAAATAACTTCTTCGACACTTCGTATCTTGCGATACGAGACTGCTCTCCATACAGTTCTTTTGTATGAAGAAATATGGATTCCAAATCCATATTCTCGTGCCTCCTCTGATGGTCATTGTCCATCGAGGCAAGTACGAGGCATCTGGCCTTCGCGCTGTCAATCTCCCAAGTCTTACGGATTTCCTTATCCGCGACGCTGGAGGTGGGACCTGGGACGGGGGGAGCTTTGCTGTTAAGAAGATACCCCAGCTTGTCGTAAGAGATTGCCAATTTGACATTCCTGAGCCAATCTTTGTAGTTTGGCCCTGTCAGTATGTTTTTATCTAGAAGTAACTTAAGTCCAGTCATTTCGATTTGGTCGCTGCAGGGGGAGAGAAGAAACACTTAGCACGATGCTCTTGCAAGTTTAGAATGGTTTTTAATTTGTCTAAACAGGATGGCTCCCACTGTCTCTCGAATCCCTCCTCAAACCACAAAGGAAGAATTAGCCGGGATCAATCCCACCGTACAATACTTGCTTAACCGTTCAGCCAGGCCAGTGTCGGTACTTCGAGGGAGGTTTTCCAACGCTTTCGCGAAGTTCCTTAATTTAAGAACCTCTTTTCCCTGGGGGCGTAGCCCCGCTAACACCTTTCTAGGCACCTACTAGGTTTATAGCATTGATCGTTTAGTGAGAAATTTCCCGAGGAGTAGCATATACTCACAGTAGGATCGGGATCCAAATATCATCGCGTGACGAAAATGAAGGAATCCTACCATAATCATCACACTCCAAATGGTATGCAAATCTAGCAAGTTTCAGTACTTATGAAACTCCCGATGTGGATTTTTGCCCCATGCTCTTATGACCTTGGCGTGAGGTCAAAATGTCATAAGTCACATGTCAAGTTCTTCCCATCATTATCCCGGTTGATTTGAATCCACCCGTACCTACCCTTGACGTAGGCCAAAATGGTGGTACGACTGTCTCAAAACAACGCATTCTATCTATGCAACAGATAAATATCCGGCAGCTACCAATCACTATGCCTTGGCGTGAGGTCAAAATACATAGCTTGAATACTACCGTATATCTAACTGAAACGATGGAGGGCTACGAATGGTTTTGGCGAAACCGTGAACGTAGTGAACTTGATATAATCGATGGAACGAGATAGCTTTTAGAAGGAGTGGCTCAAGCTCCGCATTTAAAAGTTAGTTTTTGAAAAGAACCGAGTGGTTTTTCGAAAGTGTTCCATCGACTTAAACTTGGTTTATTATCTTGCATTAGTTCTTTTAATGCGTGATATTCTTGCATTAGTTCTTTTAATGCGTCCCATCATTTAATTCCTACCATTGCAGAAAACAACCAAAATATGACGTACGCTTATGCCATTCGCATTCGCCACGGGGTCCCGTCATCACTCGTTAGGTTACTTAACTAACGACAGAGCGGGGGCTGGGCTAGCGCGGCTGTAAAACATAAGCAACGCCTAAATAGAAAGCAATGATAGACATTACAGATCACAGATGAATACATTGGATATACTAGCAATCCGCATTTCTTTCGAGCCTGAAACGAAAAGCGGATAACACGGTCGCGGTGAATAGCAAATACCCCACCCAAGACCCCTACGGGTGCGGCAAACTACCCGCCAAGTTCCCGGTAGTTTGTGCACCCCACCATGGGTCTATCCTAGGAGCAAAAACAGTAAAAAGAATTATACAATGACGGCTACAACCCCGACCCGGTTGTGCGGCCAAACAAATAATATAATTACATCAATTTACATTTACAATGAATGAAAGAAAAAACAAAAGCTCATCTCACATCCACCCCGGCTATTCACCCGCGACAGTCCAACACATTCATATACACATTCCAGAACATTACAGATCATGTATAACCCCGACTAATCGACTTATAGCGATTAGCCGACGTTCAATACATGCAAACATCACAGATATAACCAACATAGCCAAAGTGCAGTGAAGTTCGGAAAAAAATACGGAATTATAGGACCCCAAAAGTGAATTTCAGTTCTGGAAAATCTGGGTACATATAATATATCTTAAAAATCCCAAAACCAACACAGAAGAACACTGCACGAAAAACGATGCAAAGAAGAAACCAACATGCGGCGGTTCCGCGGCCAGATGAATAGGTGAGGCCGCGGAAGCGCGGCGGTTTGGAGAGAACATGATATCGTTTTTCTTGTGTGTTCTTAGAAAACCCTGAGACGATTTTACAAGTATAAATTTTTTCAATTTGAGCAGAAAAAAATTCAACAGAAAGTTAGGGTTTTGATTTTCCGGTTTTGCGATTTTTCGGTTCCGAACTTCGTTACACCTTACTACCAAGCTAGTTTAAGTTTAGTTAGGCTCTGATACCACTGTAAGTCCATATTGCGACCCCCGGTACTTACGGGGAGGCGGAAACGGTATAAAAAACGAATTTTTATCGCAAGAGGCAACATGGACTAAACTTTGTCGGGATCGTTGTCTAAACTAAAACTAGTTAACAAGCTAAAGAGAGTTAGCTACTATGGAAGATGGTTATACCTAAACTTGAACTCCTTCTTCTTCAAACCTTGTAGAGGTTGATGGTTCTCTTTTCGTCGCCTTCTCCCGTCGAAGATGGATCCACCTCGAAGGTTCGACTTTGGGCTCTTCCTCGATCTTTGAGTGAACTAGGGTTTCCGGCTTGCTAAACCTTCATCCTAGAAAGAGTAGAGAGTGATTAGGGTTTGCTTTTCTATCTAAAGAGAATGATTCTCAACACATGAGAAGGTTTCTCTTTTCAAGAGGAAGAAGAAGATGAAATGAGGAGAGAGAGTGAGAATGATAGAATGAGCAATATTTTCTCTTTCTTGCAACCATATTGCAAAAAGAAAAGAATTATCTAAATGATAATAATTGAAATAAGAATAGTTGATGGTTATTTTAGGAATGACCACTATCATGCTTCTTTAAATGAAGTGTAAGCATGAATCAAGGAGGATCTTCAAAGCATGATGGTGGTCAAAGGTCAACAAGTCAACCAAGGTCAACAAGTCAACAAAAAATCAACCATAACATAATTCTCATTTAATTACTATTATTAATAGATAATATACAAATCCATTAGGGTTTGGAAAATGATAACTGTCAACTGTGCATACGCACCCGATCCGAAACCCTAATGAAAAACCTCATTCTCCGCCTCAAGCAACTGTGCATACACACCTGCATTCTCGTTCCGAGGAACAAGACTACCAAGATATAAAAGCAACCCCCAAAACATATACCAGTATCTGGCTCAAACCAGAGCCTGCCAGTATAATCCGTCCGGACTCCAAAACGTGCACAAGTGCGCGGATGAGAACGAACCCTGTCGCAAAACCATGCGACCTCCACTCCGTTTTGCCCAGAGACGAATACCCTCTGTGTGGGACTCTAAAGACTCGACACTACGCTGGCAGTGGGTTTAACCACAGACCGCAAGCGGCACTAGCTGTGCGTAACGGTCCCCAGGTAGATGCCGACAAGAAGGCTGACGAGGTGAAACCCCATCTGAACTCCTACTGAGTCTGAATGTGACATTCTCCGTACAGTCCGGTCTGTTCGTCTGATACATCGCATGGCGGGCCTAGGGGGCGGTAAAACGTCAGTCCCCCAATAGCGGTACAAGTCGTGTCGGAGTGAAGCCCAAAACACCCTGAGATAACACTGGAAACCTACCAGTATATCTCGCTTGCCCTGGCCAGGGACTACTCGTGCAATGGCTCTCCTAGACACAGCGCGATGTCAACCCCCAATACCGGGAGAGACGAATCCTGTCTAACCGTCACTGCCTCCAAGTGCTTCGGGACTGCACCCAACCACCACCTGTTTGCACGACTCCTTTGAGCCGTGGTAGGGTAGTGATCAAAGTGCAGTGGGAACACACTCGAGGCGAAGTGTCAGTGTCAAGTCAGCGGACTAAGCTGTACTCATGTCACCTGGGAACTGATAACTGACGATAGGTATAATACCAACCTGTCAGTTCCCGACGAGTCCTGTCCAGTGTACTCGTAACCCAACGAGCACCCGTATACTATCTCCAGTACGACGTACTGATGGCTGTGGGACAGACCATCTCCCACACTGGGATGAGAAGCGCATACGCTAGTCTACTCCGGAGTATCGATGCCCTGTCTCGATAGTCCTACGACTAGGGACCTGTAAAAGGATGTGCCTATAGATTACCCAGCCCCCACTAGTGTGACTGCCATCACAACGCTGGTAATCAAGCAAAGATCCTAAGGGCTCCACTAATGTGTATAAGTGATATACTGAAATAAACACAAGTACACATTGAAGTAGAAACAAACCAAGTAGCATACTACTATATTGAGCAAGATTGTTTATACAAGGTGAATATCCCAAGCTTCCATCAAGTAATATACAAACTAGTATGATACAGTAATGGCCTCTAGGGCATATACACTAACAATATATACCTGCATTCGGATAAAAACACGAATGCCCAAAGAGATAGAATAACACGAAAAACATAATACTAGAATATACATATCGAAATACATATATGTAAATTATCAAATCAATACTTGATTTAATAATCCGGCTCAAACCCGAGCCGGCTAGTATTACCAACTGTTCGATCGAAAGTCCGGGTACAAAGTACATCAATCGATCAGAACCCTGCACGTATCCAATATGGCTACTACATCATTTCGCCTGAATCAGGGAAACCCTCTGTGTAGGATTCTAAAGACTCGACAGTACGCCGGCAGTGAGTTACTGGATAAATCCATAACCACGGGCGCGTCAGCGGCACTAGCTGTATGTAACGGCTACCCGAGCACCTGTCGAAAAGGAAGGCCGATGAGCAAACTCATCCGGATCCCTACTGAGCCTATCTGTGACAATCTCTGTACAGTCTGGTCTCTTCGTCTGAGAGTATCGCATACCGGGTCTAGGGGTGGTAAACGTCAGACCCTAATAACCCGATGATTCATGCTGATGCGGCTCAAGACCAATCCGGGAAACTACTGATCAACCTATCAGTAAATCCCAACTGCCTTGGCCAAGGCTTATGGTCCTGACCAATCGAACACAGTGCGATATCGACTCCCTATACCGGGAGAGACGAATCCTCGACAATCGCTCACTGCCTCCATGTGGCTCGGGACTGTACCCAACCAAAACCTGTTTGCATGACTCAGTAGAGCCGTGGTAGGGTAGTGATCAAAGCACATTGGGAACTCACACGAGACAAATGACGATCTCAGGTCTAAAGACTAAACTGTACTCATGTCACCTGAGAACTTCCATCTGACGATAGGTATAGTACTATCTGGAAATTCTCGGTGAGTCCATCCAATGAACTCACCCCCAGTGAGCACCTGTATACGATCTTATGTGCAAAAGACCAATGGTTGCGGGACTATACCATCGCCCCTCGTCGGGGTCTAGAAACGTATACACTAGTCTACTCCGGAATATCGATGCCCAGTTTCGATACTCCCACGATTAGGGACAATTTAAGGATGTGCGTACCGACTACCCAGCTCCTACAAGTATGATCGCCATCACAACGTAGGTAGTCTAGCAACGATCCTGCGGGCTTTATTAACATATATGAATGATACGTAATAACAAGTAAAACATATGCACATGTTTAGATAAAGACAAACCGGATAGCATACTATCATATCGAGCAAGACTGTCCTGTACATATATATGTCAAAGCATCCACATGTATACATATACAATAATGGCCTCTAGGGCATACTTATCCAACAAGTATGCTATCTGGTTTGTCTTTATCATTGATGTGTATATGTTTTACGTGTTATTACGTGTCACTAATATATGATGATGAAGCCCGTAGGATTTTTGCTTGACTTACAGCATTATGATGGCGATCATATACGTGAGAGCTGGGTTGTTTATAAGCACATCCTTAATGGTCCCTAGTCGTGGGAGTATCGAGACTGGGCATCGATATTCCAGAGTAGACAAGTGTATACATTTCGAGACCCTGACGAGGGGTGGTGGCCGGTCCACAAACCATTGGTGTTATGTCACCTAAGATAGTATACAGGTGCTCACTGTGTTAGGAATATGTATGCCCTAGAGGCCATTATTGTATAATATAGTGGATGCTTGGACATATATATAGAAGACTTTCTTGCTCGACATGATAGTATGCTAACTGGTTGTTCTTTATCTTAACATGTACACTAGTATTATTATACTGTTTCTCTCATACATATTGATAAGGCCCTTAGGATGTTAGCATGACTACCAGGACTATGATGCAGATCATACTAGTGGGGCTTGTGTAGTCCGTAAGCACATCCTTTAACAGTTCCTAGTCGATGGAGTATCGAGACAGGGCATCGATATTCCAGAGTAGACTAGTGTGTATGTTTCTTGACCCTGTATGGGGCATGTTAGTAGATGTTGCACACCACCACAACACTTGTGGGGAGGCGGAAGTAGCAAATAATAATTTTTGAGCATGCAACATCGACTTTTACTCCCGAATCTTACACTAAACCATAACTAGTAACCCTATCTAGGAGTTTTAGCTACTATGATAGGGGTTATACCTTCTTGAACTGGTCCTTCGGGTCTTCTTTCCGCTGTGTTTCTGAGCTCCTTGAGTGTTTGATATGATCTCGAACTCCGGTCACTACTAGGTCATAGATGATCCACCCGAGAGTTTTGGATCAAGCTTCAACCTCCACTAAAGAGATAACTAAGAAGTCTAGCTTGCTAAGAAAGAATACTTAGATGATATAGAGAATATCTAGTGGATTATTTGATCTCAAAGTCTATGATTCACAACTCATGTGAAGGGTTAGGCTTGAGGTTAAGGGAGGAGATAACTTGGAGAGAGAATGTGAGAGTGAGAATGAGCTAGGTCTTGTGTATGAAAAAGATATGGCTAAGGTTTTAATAATTGAAGCATGGATTATTTTTCTCAAAAATAATCAACCATGCTTCAATAGTAGATCCAAATGAATATTTTAAACATTATCCATGCTTTCATCCATGCTTTGAAAAAGTCTCTAACTTCCACCTCATTTATTTATTTTCCAAAATAGAAAATCCATATATGAGGTGTCTCCTTCTAGAAGCCCTTTCTTGTACAATTACAAGAATGCCTCTTACCGTATACCGTATAAATATACCCGTATTCGTATTCCGAAAAATACGAATACAATGAGATACCAATAATCCAAAAACCATAATACTGGTATCCGGCTTAAACCAAAGCCTACCAGTATTATCCTTCTGAACATCATTCGTGTAGCTAGTACACGTATATGGTCTAAACCCTACCGTAACACCTTACGGACTCTACATCGTTTTGCCTGAACCAGAAAAACCCTCTGTGTGGGACTCTAAAGACTCGACAGTATGCTGGCAGTGTGTTTAACCACAAGCCCATCAGCGGCACAAGCTGTGCATAACGGCTACCTAGGTACATGTCGAAAAGGTGGCCGACGAGCGAACTCATCCTAACCCCAACGAGCCTATTAGTAACACTTACTGTACAGTCCGGTCTTTTCGTCTGATACGTCGCATATCAAGTTTAGGGGTGGTAAACGTCAGACCCCAGTAACTTGATAAGTCATGCCGATGAGTGGCTCATAACGGTTTGAGAAACTACTGATAACTCTTATCAGTAAATCTCAACAACCCTGACCAGAGATTTGCTATTATAGCCAATCGAGCATAGCGCAACATCAACTCCCTATACCGGGAGAGGCGAAATCCCTCCTATCGCTCACCGCCTCCATGTGATTCGGGACTGTACCCAAAATCCACCTGTTTGCATGACTCTGATGAGCCGTGGTAGGGAGGAAATCAAAGCACAGTAGGAACCACACAAGTCACTATGACGATCTTGGGTCTACAGATTAACCTGTACAAGTGTCACCAGAGAACTGCTATCAGACGATAGGTATAATACCATCTAGGAGTTCTCGTCGAGCCCTGTTCGGTGTACCCAATCTCTAATGAGCACCTGTGTACAATCTTTGATGTCAAACACCAATGGTTATGGGATCAACCATCGCCCCATACAGGGTCAAGAAACGTACACACTAGTCTACTCTGGAATATCGATGCCCTATCTCGATATTACCTCGACTGGAACTATTAAAGCATATGCTTGTGGGCTACCCAAGCCCCACTAGTATGATATACATCATAGTCCTGGTAGTCAAGCAAAGATTCTAAGGGCTTTATCAACATGTATACAAGATATGAAATACTAGGTAAAACACATCACATGTTAAGATAAAGATAAACCAGATAGTATACTATCATATTAAGCAAAGATTGTTTCTGTACATACATATCCCTAGCATCCTATACAATAAAAGCCTCTAGGGCATACATATCCAACAGGGCGATGGTTGATCCCACATCTATTGGTGTTTGACATCAAAGATTGTACACAGGTGCTCATTAGAGATTGGGTACACCGAACAGGGCTCGACGAGAACTCCTAGATGGTATTATACCTATCGTCTGATAGCAGTTCTCTGGTGACACTTGTACAGGTTAATCTGTAGACCCAAGATCGTCATAGTGACTTGTGTGGTTCCTACTGTGCTTTGATTTCCTCCCTACCACGGCTCATCAGAGTCATGCAAACAGGTGGATTTTGGGTACAGTCCCGAATCACATGGAGGCGGTGAGCGATGGAGAGGTTTCGTCTCTCCCGATATTGGGAGTTGATGTTGTGCTATGCTCGATTGGCTATAACAGCAAGTCCCTGGCCAATGCTCGTGAGATTTACTGGTAAGTGTTATCAGTAGTTTCTCGAACAGTTATAGGCCACACATCGGCATGACTTATCAAATACTGGGGTCTGACGATTCCACCCCTAGACTTGATATGCGACATATCAGACGAAGAGACCGGACTGTACGGTAAGTGTTGCTTATAGGCTTTGTTGGAGTTTGGACAAGCTTGATTGTTGATCTTCTATTCGCTCAATACCTGGGTAGCCGTTATGTCCAGCTAGTACCGCTGACGGCTTGTGGGTGACTGATGTGATCATTACCTGCTGCTGGCGTATTGACGAGTCTTTAGAGTCCCACATATAGGTTTCCTAGCTCAAGCGAAATGAAGTAGGGTACATATGGTGGTATGTGCGGGAGCTTGATTAAATACGAGTATGTGATACTGTATTCTAATCTCGCGATATGTGATATCGGTTAGGTTATTTGTGATATAACCGGATTGTTGAATCAAGTGTTGATTCAATGATATGTTATATGTATATATGTTTGATACTGGCCAGTTATATGTGATATAACCGGATTATTGAATCAAGTATTGATTTGATATAGTATATTGAAAGTTGTCGGTTATATGTGATATGACCGGGTTATTGAATCAAGTGTTGATTCGATAATGTGATATACATATAAATAATATTAGTCCGTTATATATGATACGATCGGATTATTGAATCAAGTGTTGATTTAATAATTTGATATATATTTTTATATTTGATATATTAATATATATTAACTAATACTGTGCTCACTAAAGATTTTCTTTTCTTTGAAATATATTTAATATATATGTGATATATATTAATAAATGTATTTAAATATTGTGTCATGGTGGATGATACATAGGACATGGGTGTATGAGACTTACACCAAGACTAAAAATTATTTGGGTGATTATTTTTTAAGAGGAAATTCAAAAATGAGGTGGAAATGAGCATGGCTTAAGATGCTTATGGAAGCATGTAGAAGCCATGACTCATCCCGCTAATTTTTGTTTTACTCTAGATATTTTTTAACCCAACCATTATCTTTAGTCCATGGTTAACTCTCACACTTATCACTTGAGATATTTCCTCACCCTAGTTCATCTTCTTCCTCTCAAGAGAGCTCTCTAGGTTTTCTTGAGGTGAGAAAAATAAAAGAGAAAGTGATTTCTAAAGTGAGCAATATTCCTACCTCATCAACTTACTCTCATCTAGCCCATAAGATTAGATTGTTTGCTTCACTAATTCTTTGATTAGTGCAGAGATAGCTTGAGTTAGAGTAACTTCAAAGTGGATCATCTTCGGTCTCGAAGATGACGAAGCAAGCTCGTTCCTTTCACCAAGTGGAGCCTAAGAAGAGTTCTAGGGACTACTACTTGGAGCTTTAGAAGTGAAGGACCGGTCTACAAAGGTTGTATTCTCTATTCACTTAGTGTAAAACTTGTTTACATGCTTACGAACCCTAATTCTCTAGTTCGATTCTAGGTTAGTGTAGCTTAGACCTCTAGATATTTGTAAAATTGCATACTTGATGCATGTGGAAACCTTGAAGAGATGCTAAGACACACTTTCATGGTATCAGAGCCAAGCTAGAGCATTAGGTTTGGCCTTGACGACGTTAAAGTGTTCGATCAAACTTCAAAACCTAATCTTTTCTATGTTTCTGTCCAATTTTTCAAAAGTTGAAATTTTGGTGATCAAAAATTTGCAGAAAATTGTGCAGCGTTTTCTATAGAGCCCCAAGAAATTCGAGGGCCCAACTCACCCAATTAGTCATGCAACCGCGGCATAAACTTGGGTTTAGCCGCGGTTCCGCGGCATTATTGTTGAGTTAGGAACTCAATTATCTTGTGCTGCTCCATTATGTAATTTGGCACTTTCTGGGAAGTTTTAATGAGACTCAAGTTGTTGAGGTCTCTTTGATTTTTGGGTGTTTGATACATCGATCGAAATGTTTAACATCGTCTAGATATATATGATATGTGATACAATATTTGGAATCCACATTAATTAGTTTTGTGAAAAATAGTTTGTGTTTTGTAAATCTCGCATTTTAGTCTCTTTTGATCAATTGCCACGGAGTTTCGATTCGGATCAAAACTCCGTCGCAATCTCGTATTGTATGCCGATAGTCGCCGGAAAACACTACTAGATAGCCACACCCCATTGCGTCGACCAAGTGACTATAGGAGAACACTGTAGCCAAAAGCATCCACTCGGGTGCTCGCGGCCGCGGTGTTCCGCCCAAGTGTACTTCGTTGACGGCATCGGGGGTGAGGCAATCTACTAAAGTTCCCGATGAGCATTCGATCATTTAATCGGGAATCTTGTTGAATCACCCAACTTGACTATTGAAAAGTGTTTTCAATACGAGACATAAATGCAAGATTTATTTGGTTAGGCATGAAATCCGAGATATGAGATATTCTGGGTTTATGATGTCTAAGGATATGCGGATTCTAATTATTGTAGTTTTCATTTCTTTTCTGCGACCGTAAGTTTAATATGTGGTGTATCCCCGATCTCGTTAGTATACGTCAACGACATTCGTGATACGCATATTTACTTACGTTGATTGCATGTGATGTTATGTGTTGCTGTGATATGTTATATTGGATCGTCGTGATTGAATAGCCGAGAGTTTTTGCGTGAGATGAGAGTTTTTCTATTTTCATTCATATAAAAACTGTATGTAATATTCTTTTATTGGGACACTTCCGGGTTGAGGATGATGTCACCATTGATGTATATTATTTACTTTTCCGCATTAGGATAGACCCAAGACGGGGAGCACAAGTAACCGGGTTCTAGAGTCCAGTGGGAGACCATCTCGAGGAGTCGAGACCGAGTCTTCTAACTCTAGAATTGGCAGGGTCACTTGCCGCTCTCGCAGGGGTCTAAGGATGTGGGTTTGGATATTCATCATGACCGTGGAATCCGTGTTTTTCATTACTGGCTGAATTTAAAACACGGACCTCCTAGTATATCCAATATTTCATATGTTGACTTCTGCTGCCTGAGTTCTGTGATGTGATCATATAACTACGTGAGACGAATGCTATATATATGATATATATAATAAACGTTGCTTATTTTCTGCACCCGCGCTAGTCCAGCCCCCGCTCTGCCGTTAGTTAAGTAACCTAACGGTGCATGACGGCGCCCCGTGGCGAATGCGGATGGCATAAGCGTACATTCTATTTTCGTTTCTTCTGTGATGTTTAGGAAACATAAATGATGGGACTTTATTAATGAGATTAATGAAAGAAAAGAAACCTAAAGATGTTGTAGAATCAAATTTTTCAAAAAGGTAGCTCTAGTTATTACTTTGCATAGCAGTATTCCTTGATGGATATCCAGCACCTCATTCGATGAGGAAAGAGCCGAGATCCTTTCACCGGGAATGACCTCTTTAGAGAAAGCTAGCAAATGCTACAACCCACTCAGTTTATTTTGAAAATTACTCGATTTAAAAAGCGGAGCTTAAACCTCCTTTTCAAATCACTAGATTCTACAACGATATCAAGTTCATTACGTTAAAGGTTTTATTCAAAACCAGTCATAGCCCTCCTTCATTTCAGATAAGTGCTATTTAGTATTCGTGCTGCGTTTGTTGACCATTGTCAAGGCGTAGTGTGCGGTAGCTGATTAGTGCTTATCTATTGCATGTGATGCTATTGGATTAGGGTAGTTGTACGGTTTTGTTGACCATAGCCAAAGGTCGTATGGGTGGGTTTAATTCAATCATGAAATGACAGATTGAACTACGCTAGCGCTTATGATTTGTTGACCATAGCCATGGTCATAAGTCGCTAGGGGTAAAAACAGATATTAAGAATTTCAAGTGTTGAAATTTGCATTGAGATTGCATACCTTCTATCAAATAGTTGGATCCTGATACCCACTGCGAGTAAGAGTTACTCCTGGAAGAGTTTTGCACTTTATAATTAGCTGATCTAGTAGGTGTTTAAGAAAGGTGTTAATGGGGTCATGCTTCTGCGGAAACGAGGTAATTTAATTAGTTCCATGCGAAAGTATGGGGGGACTCCCTCGGAGTACCAATACTTGTCTGACTGACCAATTGGCGAACTTATAGGGTGTAATTAATCCCGGCTAGTCTTACCTTTTAGGGTTTGAAGGAAGATTTGATAAAAATAGTGGGAGCCATCCTGATTAGATAACATAATAACCAATCTAATCTTGCAAGAGCGCACGCTAAAGTGTTTTCTTCTCTCTCTCTCCATGTAGCGACCATGACATGCCTTATTCAAGATAATAATATAGATGTATTGACTGAACCTGCCAATTATACTGGGCCAGGGAACGTTGGTTCCGCTCTATCTTATGATTGTCATAAGTCTGAGCAAGGAATATGGGAATATCAGGATTTCCATGCAACCCGAACGAAGAAAGAGCATGATGATGCATCTTCTTCGGTTGTGTTCGTAATCGAGAATTGTTTCTCAGTATGCTCTACGTCCTGGGTATTGGATACCAGATCAGGATCCCACATATGTAATATGTTGCATGAGTTAAGAAGAAGTAGAGAACTGAGAAAGGGTGATAAAACTTTAGTAATAGAGAATGGTGCAATTGTTGCAACCAAAGCAGTTGGTGAATATCATCTTGTATTACCAAATGGTAATATATTGATTCTGAACAACTGTTATTTCGTACCAAAGATGATGTGTAATATAATATCAATTTTTTTATTAGATAAAGAAGGATATAACTTTGTACTTGAGAAAAATGTTATGAACATTTTCTTAAATAAAGTGTTGATTGGGTTTGGTACGTTGTATAACGGTATATATGTTCTAAATCAAACTACAGTTCTAAACATACAGAATACACACAAGAGGAATAGTTCAGAAATGAACGAATCCTTCTTGTGGCATTGTAGACTTAGTCATATCAATGCGACAAGACTAGCGAAGTTGCATAAAGATGGATAATTGAATCCGTTCGAATTTACATCTTGTGAAACTTGCTAGTCATGTCTCAAAGGAAAGATAACCAAAACTCCGTTTACTGGACACGGAGAAAGAGCTACTGAACTCTTGGGACTGATACATAGTGATGTATGCGGTCCTTTGTCTATATATGCCAGGAATGGTTCCTCGTACTTTATTACATTCACGGATGATCTCTCAAGATTCGGACATGTGTTCTTGTTGAAACACAAATTTGAGGCTTTTGAGAAATTCAAGAAATATAAGTATGAAGTTGAGAACCAGACGGGTAAAAGTATTCAAGTCCTTCGATCTGATCGAGGAGGAGAACACTTGAGCACGGAATTCCGAGACTACTTAAAAGAGAATGGGATTCTCTCTCAGCTTACTCCTCCATATACACTACAGCACAATGGAGTTTCGGAGTGGAGGAATCGCACCCTATTAGATATGGTGCGCTCTATGATGTGTGTTGCTGAGTTACCTATTTCTTTTTGGGGTTTTGCACTTGAGACAGCTACATACCTATTGAATAGGGTTCCGACCAAATCTGTGCCTACCACTCCATATGAGATATGGAATGGGAAGAGACCATCTCTTAAACGAGTGAAGATATGGGATTGTTCGTCCTATGTTAAAAAGAAAAATCCGGACAAGCTCGAGGTAAGATCCGTTTTGTGCAAATTTGTGGTATATCTAAAGGATTTATATGGATATATCTTCTACCATACCGAGGAACAAAAGGTGTTTGTTTCTCAACATGTCACCTTTTTAGAAAATGAATTTCTTGTGAAAGAAATTAGTGGTAATGAGGTAGAACTGAAAGAAATTCCAACAGCATAAACTACAACTGATGATTTGGTAGAACCGGAGGATTCAATAGTCCCCGATGAACCTCAGCCACTCCGCAGATCTAGTAGGGTTCCTCATCCACCTGAGAGATACTACGGTTTTCTCATAGATGGTGGAAGTGAGGACTGCATCATGGAAAATGATGACCCAACTAGTTTCGAGCAGGCCATCACAAGTGGAGACTCTGTGAAATGGCTGGATGCTATGCGATCTGAGATAGAATCCATATACACCAACAAAGTATAGAATTTGGAAGTTGCTCCTGAAGGGGTAAAACCTATCGGGAGAAAATGGATCTTTAAGAAGAAAATTGGTGTAGATGGGAAGGTTGAGACCTTCAAAGCTTGACTTATAGCAAAAGGTTTTCGTCAACGACTAGGTGTCAATTATGATGAGACCTTTTCTCCAGTGGCTATGCTTAAGTCCATCAGGATCCTACTTGCCGTTGCTGCAAACCATGACTATGAAATCTAGCAGATGGACGTCCAGACCGCTTTTCTAAATGGTGATTTAGAAGAGAGAGTGTATATGACACAGCCAGAGGGCTTCGTAGACAGTGGGAGCAGCGGAAAGGTGTGCAAGTTGCTTAAATCAATTTACAGATTAAAGCAGGGATCGCGGAGATGGAACATCTATTTTGATGTGTCAGTCAAAGAGTTTGACTTCATAAAAAACGTAGATGAATCTTGTATATACAAGAAGGTTGTAGAGAGTAAGGTTGTCTTCCTCGTATTATACGTGGATGGCATACTCTTAATTGGAAATGATGTTCCAATGCTACACTCGGTCAAGCTCTTCTTATCACAAAAGTTATCCATGAAAGATCTAGGTGATGCCTCCTACATCCTGGGGATAAAGATCTATAGAGATAGATTTAAACGGATGTTGGGATTTCCCAATCCAGGTACATTGACACCATACTAAAGAGGTTTAATATGGAATATTCTAAGCGTGGTAATTTACCCGCTTGCTCAGGAATCACTCTCTCCAAAATGATGTCTCCCAAGACTGATTTGGAGATGGCTCACATGCAAGGGATACCCTATGCTTCTGCAGTTGGGTCAATCATGTACGCGATGTTATGTACCAGACCGGATGTAGCTTACGCACTTAGTGTGGTAAGTAGGTATCAATCAGATCCTGGGGAGAAGCACTGGACAGTTGTGAAGAATATTCTTAAGTACTTGAGAATGACTAAAGAGATGTTCTTGGTGTATGGTAACGGAGAACTCTAGGTGGAGTCCTTTACCGATTCGAGCTTCCAGAGTGATAAGGAAGACAATAATTCGGTCTTGGGTTTTGTCTTTACCCTCAATGGAGGGGCAGTATGTTGGAAGAGTTCCAAGCTAGATACCGTGGCGGACTCGACGATGGAGTCTGAATACATCCCTGCCAATGATGCTGCCAAAGAGGCTGTCTGGATGAAGAAGTTCATTGCTGAACTTGGTGTGGTTCCATCCATTGAGCATCCAATATCTTTGTATTATGATAACAATGGAGCTGTGGCTTTGGCCAAGGAACCCCGGTCCCATCAGCGATCTAGACATATTCTTAGGCAGTATCACCTGATTCGGGAGATTGTTGATCGCCAGGAGATCGGGTTCAGGAGAGTTGACACGAAGGATAACATAGCGGATCCACTCACGAAGGCCCTCCCCCAGACGCAAATTGAGAGACTTTTTGTGATGTTGGGTATGGGATACTACAACAACTGGCCTTTGTGCATGTGGGAGTTTGTTAGAAATATGTATGCCCTAGAGGCCATTATTGTATGATATAGTGGATGCTTGGACATATATATAGAGGACTTGCTTGCTCGATATGATAGTATGCTATCTGGTTGCTTTTTATCTGAACATGTACACTAGTATTATTATACTGTCTCTCTGATACATGTTGATAAAGCCTTTAGGATGTTAGCTTGACTACCAGGACTATAATGCAGATCATACTAGTGGGGCTTGTAAAGTCCGTAAGCACATCCTTTAACAGTTCCTAGTCGAGGGAGTATCGAGACAGGGAACCGATATTCCAGGGTAGACTAGTGTGTACGTTTCTTGACACTGTATGGGGCGATGGTTGATCCCACATCCATTGGTGTTTGACATCAAAGATTGTACATAGGTGCTCATTAGAGAATGGGTACACTGAACAGGACTCGCTGAGAACTCCTAGTTGGTATTATAGCTATCGTCAGATAGCAGTTCCCTGGTGACACTTGTACAGGTTAGTCTGTAGACCCGAGATCGTCTTAGAGTCTTGTGTGGTTCCCACTATGCTTTGATTTCCTCCCTACCACGGCTCAAAGGAGTTTTGCAAACATGTGGATTTTGGGTACAGTCCTGAGTCACATCGAGGCAATAAGCAATAGGAGGGGTTTCATCTCTCTCGGTATTGGAAGTTGATGTTGCTCAATGCTCGATTGGCTATAACAGCAAGTCCCTGGCCAGGGCTGATGAGATTTACTGGTAACTGTTATCAGTAGTTTCTCAAACGGTTATAGGCCACACATCGACATGACTTATCAAGTTACTAGGTCTGACGATTCCACCCCTAGACTTGATATGCGACATATCAGACGAAAAGACCGGACTGTACGGTAAGTGTTGCTTATAGGCTATGTGGGAGTTCGGAAAAGCTTGCTTGTTGATCTTCTATTCGCTCAATTCCTAGGTAGCCGTTACGTCCAGCTAGTACCACTGACAGCTTGTGGATGACTGATGTGATCATTACCTGCTGCTGGCATATTGACGAGTCTTTAGAGTCCCACACAGAGGTTTCCTAGCCCAAGCGAAACGAAGTAGGGCACATATGGTGATATGTGCGGGAACTTGATTAAATACGAGTATGTGATACCGTATTCTAATCTCGCGATATGTGATATCGGTTAGGTTATATGTGCTATAACCAGATTGTTGAATCAAGTGTTGATTCAATGATATGTTATATGTATATATGTTTGATACTGACCGGTTATATGTGATATAACCGGATTATTGAATCAAGTGTTGATTTGATATAATATATTGAAAGTTGTCGGTTATATGTGATATGACCGGGTTATTGAATCAAGTTTTGATTCGATAATGTGATATACATATAAATGATTTTAGTCGGTTATATATGATATGATAGGATTATTGAATCAAGTGTTGATTTAATAATTTGATATATATTTTGATATTTGATATATTAATATATATTAACTAATATTATGCTCACTAAAGATTTTCTTCTCTTTGAAATACATTTAATATATATGTGATATATATTAATAAATGCATTTAAATATTGTGTCATGGTGGATGATACATAGGACATGGGTGTATGAGACTCATAACAAGACTAAAGATTATTTGGGTGATTATTTATTAAGAGGAAATTCAAAAATGAGGTGGAAATGAGCATGGCTTAAGATGCTTGTGGAACCATGTAGAAGCCATGACTCATCCCGCTAATTTTTGTTTTACTATAGATATTTTTTAACCCAACCATTATCTTTAGTCCATGGTTAACTCTTACACTTATCACTTGAGATATTTCCTTACCCTAGTTCATCTTCTTCCTCTCAAAAGAGCTCTCTAGGTTTTCTTGAGGTGAGAAAAATAAAAGAGAAAGTGGTTTCTAAAGTGAGAAAAATTCCTACCTCATCAACCTACTCTCATCTAGCCCATAAGATTAGGTTGTTGCTTCACTAATTCTTTGATTAGTGAAGAGGTAGCTTGAGTTAGAGTAACTTCAAGATGGATCATCTTCGGCCTCGAAGACGACGAAACAAGCTTGTTCCATTCACCAAGTGGAACCTGAGAAGAGTTCTAGGGACCACTACTTGGAGCTATACTACTTGGAGCTTTAGAAGTTAAGCACCGGTCTACAAAGGTTGTATTCTCTATTCACTTAGTGTAAAACTTGTTTACATGCTTACAAACCCTAATTCTCTAGTTCGATTCTAGGTTAGTGTAGCTTAGACCTCTAGATTTTTTTTAAATTGCATACATGATGAATGTGGAAACCTTGTAGAGATGCTGAGACACACTTTCATGGTATCAGAGCCAAGCTAGAGCATTAGGTTTAGTCTTGACGACGTTAAAGTGTTCGATCGAATTTCAAAACCCATCTTTTCTATGTTTCTGTCCAATTTTTCAAAAGTTGAAATTTTGGTGATTAAAAATATGCAGAAAATTATGCAGGGTTTTCTATGGATCCTTAAGAAATTCGAGGGCCCAACTCGACCAATTGGCCGCACAACCGTGGCATTATTGGTGAGTTAGGAACTCAATTCTCTTATGCTGCTCCATTATATAATTTGGCACTTTCTGGGTGTTTTTAATGAGACTCAAGTTGTTGAGGTCTCTGTGATTTTTGGGTGTTTGATATATCGATCAAAATTTTTAACATCGTCTAGATTTATATGATATGTGATACAATATTTGGAATCTACATTACTTAGTTTTGTGAAAACTAGTTTGTGTTTTGTAAATCTCACGTTTTAGTCTCTTTTGATCGATTGCCACGGAGTTTCGATTCGGATCAAAACTCCATCGCAATCTCGTAATGTATGCGGATAGTCGCTGGGAAACACTATTAGATAGCCACACCCCATTACGTTGACCAAGTGACTATAGGAGAACACTGTAGCCAAAAGCATCCACTCGGGTGCTCGCGGCCGTGGTGTTTTGCTCAAGTGCACTTTGTTGACGGCATCGGTGTTCCGCCCAAGCGATTGTCGGGGATCCGTCTCTCCTGATATTATGAGTCGATGTTGTGCTGTGTTCGGTTTGCTATCATCCTAAATCCATGGCCACGGTAGATGAGATTTACTGATATGTAGTTTCTCAGTTAGTGATGAGCTTGACTCCAACACGACTTATCGGGTTATTAGGGGTCTGATGTTTCTACCCCATAAACTCGTTATGCGATACTCTCAGACGAAGAGACCGGATTGTACGGAGATTGTCATATTCAGGCTCAGTAGAGTTCGGACGGACTTGATTGTCGACCTCCCTTTCGACAGATATCTAGATAGCCGTTACATACAGCTAGTGCCGCTGACGTGCTTGTGGTTTTTGGATATATCCAGTAAATCTCTGCCAGCGTATTGTCGAGTCTTTAGAGTCCCACAAAGAGGGTTTTCCCGGTTCAGACGATATGATGTAGATGACGTATGTTGGTGCATACAAGGTGTCCGATTAAATACATGTACAGGCTACACGGACTTTAATCTGACGGTTGATAATACCAGCGGCTTAGGATTAAGCCGGATTATTAAACCAGGTTTTGATTTAATAATTAATATATATATTTTTAATATGTATATTCTAGTATTAATGTTCGCTATTCATTTTCTTTCTCTTGGCTATTCGTATTTTTGTACGAATACACGTATATGTATTTCTGTACGTATACCGGGTTGTATTCCGTATTTATACGGAATTTGTTCTAGAAGATGGACACTTCATTTCTTGATTTTTATTTTATAGAAAATCAAAAATGAGGTGGATGATGAGGTGTAAAGAAGTATGGTAAAGAGGTATGGGTTGATTATTATATGATATATTTCATTTGGATACACTATTCTTCCATGGTTGTAAATAATCAAGCCATTCTTTTTCTACACTTGTATTGTTTTTCCTACACAAAAAGACTAAGCCATTTTTCCATGGCTTCTTCTTCTTCTTCTTCACCTCCTCCTCTTTCTTCTAGGTAGCTCACTTGATCTTAGAAAAGAGAGAAAAGTATAGTCAAAATATTCTTACATCTCCACGCTCCATTCATAGCGAGCTTGGAGCGTCGGTCGCTTCACTAGTTGAAGCCAGATCTTGGATCGGGTTCCCTCAGGTGGATTTCTTCGGCAAGGGCGGTCACTACTCGAGCTCGATCCGGACAGCATCACGGAGCTTGGAGGGGTCTTCCATGATTGGGTGGACACCCATCGAAGGTAGTATTCCGTATCTTTGCATGCTTGGTTTGCTAGTTTAAGAGTTTGGATCGATTCTAGGTTCAGGGTTCATTCGTGTTTGCTCAAAATTTTTGTTCGCCATTCATGCCTCCGCTGCACCGTGGGCTCTAGGGAACCCTACAGTGGTATCAGAGCCTCCCAAACACCATAAACTAGCTAATTACGACATTAGAAATCGTGTTTTTTCGGGCATCGAAAACTGTCGAAAAAACAGTCCTGAATTTTTGAGTTTTGAGATATTTGTACACCCTGCGGGCTCACGGTTCAAACCGAGAAGCCATGGGGTGGTGCGTGGGCACCCTAGTAAGACCTCGGGGGGACCAAACGGCTGGGCCTACTCCCTAAGACCACCACAAGGTGGTCTTGGCAGTGGGGACCCGAAACTGCTCCCCCATGGGCAGTTTTGGGTTTGCCTCACCCTCTGGCCACCTCGTGGTGGCCTCGGGGGTGGGGTACCACCTCTAGGCCCCTCAACTCGAAGTTAATTTTGTGTTCTAACTCCCCGCGGAGGTTCGGGCGCGTTTCGTTTTGATTCGAACTTCCGAATTGGCTCAAAACTCGGATTTTTTGGATGTTTAGTGCACTTGGTAAATTTGGGATGTGCGCTAATAGTGTTTTGGAATTCTAATGTCGTGACTTCGTTTGCATGCGTGGATGTGTTGTTAACATTGTCTAATTTCTATATGCTCAATTAGACAGGGTTACACACTTGTTTCGGTTACTTATTTCTGTGGATATATATCTAGATTATAGCTTAGTCGGATTGTCGTGTCGGATAGCCCCTCGTGCGTTGCTTGTACAGTTTTGATTTATTATGTTGTCTTCATTTGTTCGGGAGGAGCTCCAACAAGTGGCCGTCATTTTCGTATTATGTATATTCTTTTATTGGGGCTCAACCAGGATGCGGTCGATATCGCCATTGTATATATTTCATTTCTGTACTAGGATTAACCCAGGAGAAGTGCTCGAGTAGCCGGGTTCTAGAGTGCAGCAGGTGTCCATATCATAGAGTTGAGACTGGGTCGCCTCACTTTAGAATTGGTGGGTTGCTCGCCGCACTTGTAGGGGTTTTAGGATTCGACCTATGGAGGGGTGCATAAGTTACCGGATTCTAGAAAGCAGCGGGTGATCGACTCATTTCTTTGAGGGCGTGTTACCTAGTTTCTAGCAGGTGGCTTGCCGCACTCGTAGGGGTCTAGGATCGACTATGTATGGGCTATCCACACGACCGGGGAACGTCGCGTTTCCTGTATGGCTCAGATGAAATGCGGGGCTCCAGGTTTATCCGCTATTCCATATTGTTGTTCGCATGCCTGTGTTGATTCTTATCTTTCTGTGATGACTGCCTGCGATGTTGATATATATATATATTATATATTAGTAGATGTTTCTATATGTTTTGCATCCATGGTAGCCCGGTCCCCGCCCTGCCGTAAGTTAAGTAGCCTTATGGTGAAGACCCGGGACCCCGTGGCGAACGCGGATGGTATATAAAAGCATGCTATTTTGGTTGTTTCTGTTGTGTCTTAGAAACTAGATTTGATGGGATCGCATTATATCTTTAATGCAAGGGATACAAACCTATATGATCTTGTCGGAACCAATTTTAAAACTACTCGGTTTTCTTCAAAACAAATGTCATATTCTTTTGCTTTGCATAGAGGTATTCGGTAAGGAATATCCAGCATCTCATTCTATGAGGGAAGAGCCTTGATCCCTTCATGGGGAATTCGCTCTTAAAAAAGGTTTGTGTTACTAGTTTTAAAAAGTGGAGCTTAAACCACTCCATTTCAAAGCCACTCGAGTTCCTTCAACAATATCAAGTTCATTACGTTAAAGGTTTTTCACCAAAACCAGTCGTAGCCCTCCATCGTTTCAAATGAGTATCAACTAGTATTCATGCAATGTGTTTTGACCTTCGCTAAGGCATAGTGTTTGGTAGCTAGGGGATACTTGTTTGTAGCATAAGTAGATGCATTAATCTAGGACAGACGTACAACTTTTTTGGCCTTCGTCAAGGGCTTGTACGAATGGGTCCAGATTAATCAGGACAATGACGGGTTGAACTTGACTTGCGACTTATGATGTTTTGACCTTCGTCAAGATCATAAACGCTTGGGGCAAAAAGCATATTGGGAGTTTCAAATATAAAGGAAACTTTCCAGGCATGCGCATACCTTCTGGAGTATGGAAATTTTGGTCGGCTTCCGTCAAAATTATCATACGATGATAGTTGGGTCCCGATTCCCACAGATGAGTAGGTACTACTCCTTGGGAGATTTTTTACTTCACAATTAGCTAACCTAATAGGTGTCTAGAAAGTGTTAACTAGGTCACGCCTCTGCGGAAACGGGGTTATTAATTGGGTCCGTATGAAAGCACGAAGGACCACCCTCGGAGTACCAACACTGACCTGGCTGAACGGTTAGTGAACTTGTAAGGTGTATAAGATCCCGACTAGTTCTCCTTTTAGGGTTTGAAGAAGAATTTGAGGAAACAGTGGGAGCCATCCTGATTAGATAAAGTGATAACCAATCTAATCTTGATAGAATGCATGCTGAGTGTTTCTTTTCTCTATCTGGTACAGCGACTCATGACTTACCTAAAACTCATTAATCAAGTTAACCGAACCTTCTTACATACGTTGGTTTTGGATTGTCATGATTCACGACAAAGTCGCAAATATCCCTGCTACTCCTACTTTCCCTTTGCATTCCTGCAGAACACTCTGTACCACTACGATGATCCATATTGCTTAGAAATGGCCATCGTATAGTTACATATGAACTCGAAAAAATTATTTCAGTCGAGCATGGTCACTGGTTCTGGAGAATTTAGATTGTATTATTCAGCTGTCTCTTCTTTTCACCTTCTCTCAGGTTGCGAGAGCTCCTTATATTAGAAGAGTATAACTATTACACTTATTGGATAGTCTTCTTCCAAACCTTAGGCAGGTGCCGAAAGGTAGGGAAAGAAGAAAACCGATTAGCATAAGTGTGGTGTACAGAAGCTAAGATGTAGAAACATATAAAGGGATTGAAGTGAGGGCAAAGGAAATTATGACTACTGTCATGAATCTGAATAAGGAAAGGGCATTACTAGGAATACCCGGCAACCCCTTGAAATATTTATGTTTCAGATTTTCTGCGTACTTGTTACCGAGAACTATTTTCCTAATCAATTCTAACTTCAGGGTATGTATTTACCGGATTTGGCTCTCACATCTGTACGGTATTACAGATGCTGAGAAGGAGTAGAATATTGGGAAATGGGCGATCTGATCCTTAATATCAGAATTCGTTATAATTGGTGATATTGAATTGAAATGTCTGGGTTTGCCTAACGGCAAAATATTTGGTTTTGAATAACCGTTGTTATGCATCAATTTTTAAAATGAAATATCTGTATCTTTATTTTATAAAGTGAGATATAAATTTTGAAAATTGTGTTCCAAACATTTACCTTTATCGGTTGAGGATAAGGTAAGGTGCATTGAATAACGGTGTAAGACATTCTCGACCAAAATAAAGTTTTCAACTTACAACACATGGAATTTGAGTTAGTATACCCATAGGACTTATAGATGAAAATGTATGTTGTCCAGTGTCCTTTAGGACAAGAGGTTGGTACTCATACTTCATTCAGGTTTACCTATGAGTTCTCTGATTTTAGACACGCATTCGTTGTAGTGCAAGGTCCAAAGATTTTTGAGAAGTTTATAGGTATAAGAATAAAGTAGAGAACCATACGTTGGAAGTATCAGGATCCTTCGAAGTGATTGAAGATATAGATACTTATACCAAGTATTCCATTATAGGAATATTGAGAACTTGATTCTCTCTCAGGTTATTCATCCGCAGGTTCGGTCCTTGATGAGTAATACTGTATTAGCCTTTTTCCATTTAGGTGATATGCACTAGAAACAGCTGCATGATATTTGAATCTGGTTCCATCTAAATTAGTGTCTTTGATTCTATATGGACATAGATTGGTTACTGTTGGGGTCAAAATTTGCACCCCGGTTGACCGAGTCAAAGTCAAGGTCAACCCCAAGCCAGGTGGGCCCAAGCCCAGGTCAAGCGGGCCCATGCCCAAGTCGAGCCCACGGCCAGCCTCCTCCATGCCAAAATATAGATCATGTAATAAATAATTTTTATGTAATTTTTTATACTTGAATGTATGCAAAATGGGCATAAAGCCAAATTTTTGTAAAGCCCATGGCTTATGTGTAAAAAGAAATGGCACATGAGCCATGGAATGGCCAAAATGCCATTTTTGTAAAGCCCAAGGGACTATATGTAAAATGTATAGCCTATAAAGGCCAAGGTAATGAAAATATCCCAACAACTTTTTCTCTCTCCAAAAATCCAGATCTGTGATCTTCTTCTTTCTCAAGGTTCTAAAACCATCTTTTTTTTCTTTTGAATTAAATCAAGAGTTTTACTCTTCCTTCTATAAAACAAAATAGTTTTTCACCATAAAACCCACAAAGGGGAACTCAGATCTGCCATCAGATCTCAGAAAGAAGAGATTTTTAAAATCTCATACTTCTTGATCTTCAAGATCCGGCCAACAAAGGAAGAAGAAGGGGACCCATCTCCAGAAACCCTATTTTGGGGTAGAACTAGGGCTCAAGGGGAGAAACCCTTCATCAGCTTCAAAATATCGCCCGAGCGCCCAAAGCACTAGCGCCCGAGCGCCCACGTGCTGACACGTGGCGTGCTAGCGCTCAAAGCGCTGGTGCATTTTCCCATGCATCTTTTGGATGCCCTTTCCTTTTTTTTATTTTATATATATATGTATATATACTCACACACTCCACAACACCGTCCCTCTAAAATATTTTGGGCCGGGGCGCTTCCCTGCACCCCGCAAGGGGGCTGCTAGCCCCCTTGAACCCCAGCCCGCTATCCGGGTAGCGGGACCCCCTAAAAAACTCTGCGGGGCCCCCGATATATCCCAAACCCCTCCAAAACACAATAATACACATTGAGTTCGCATGACCAGTTTAACCCATTAATCGGCCTCGCTCCAAAGGCGAGGGGTAATTAACGGCAGCTTAGTCTGCGGCTGCCGGAGATTCTGATCCCCACAATCAATAAACCCCAGCCTACCCTAGGTAGGGGGAATCTGTAGTACGCCTGACAAGCGCGCGCGTATTCCCATCTCAATGGGGTGACGAAAAACACCCTATAGGTTCTGGCACGCCCGGTGGGACCAATCTCTCCTCCCATATTTCGGGTTAAGCTTTCATGCGAGCTCAATCAATGTACATATCGATTGTCTATACTGAAATCATGTTTCTATTTGCAGGGGTTAATAATTTTCAGTTGCCATCTTCAAACGCAAGTCGGTATTTGAACAACTTTCCTCGGCCCCAGCTGGGGGCAAGGCCATCAACACCGACAAAGTAATAAGGCATCTCGGGTAAGCTCCAGCGATGCCCCTTACAACTGCTCAATCAGGTATCTTCTCTAAGTTCACCGTCAGATGACCTCTAAGTCGTTAAACTGGAAACAGATGACCTCTAAGTCGTTAAACTGGAAACAGATGACCTCTATGTCGTTAAACTGGAAACAGATGACCTCTATGTCGTTAAACTGGGAACATATGACCTCTAGGTGTTAAACTGGGAACAGATGACCTCCAAGTCGTTAAACTGGAAACAGATGACCTCTATGTCGTTAAACTGGAAACAGATGACCTCTACGTCGTTAAACTGGAAAACGATGACCACCACGTCATTAAACTGGGGACATTCGACCACCATGTCATTAAACTAGGAACAATCGACCTCTAAGTCGTTAAACTGGGAATGTAAAAAAAATATATATGTAAATAAACAAAAAATGTGTAAGTAAAAGAAAAATAAAGAAAAGCCGAAATGATAGGGCAAATCGCAATAAAAATCAGCGAGTAAAATAAAGATGAAAATAAAGCCGAAATGATGGGGCAACCGCGAATAAAAGCCGAAATGATAAGGCAATCGCGATCTTCGCGATAAGAAAAGCTGAAATGATAGAGCAATCGCGGTAAAAAAAAACAACGGCGAATGATGAGTCGCTCCTGGTACCATATTCCTGTGCAGCGATCCAGACGCCAACCAAAATCCAATTTCCTAAAATTCTCCCAGCCCTACGGCTAGTCCCCAAATTGACTACCGTATACAATCCACGGGCTCAAATAATTCTCATCATACCCATGCCCCACCGTAATCACCAGTTATGCGGCTGGTTTCCGCCTTTGGAATTATGCTCCATTGAGAAGACCCACTCATGTGTCCTCACGATACATGAGGAGAACAAACCTTTGTGGGATCCTTACGACTCATAAAGGAAAAACACACTTAGGAGTCCTCACGACTCCTAAGGAGAAAATACAGCTGCGGGATCCTTACGACTCGTAGGGAGAAAATGCTTTTATGGGACCCTCACGACCCATAAAATTGAAAAGCCTTAGGCGATAGGGATCTAAACCTGTCTCCTAAGCCATCGCTCCCCAATCCCCAAGTGGCGAATGATGAGTCGCTCCTGGTACCATATTCCAGTGCAGCGATGCAGACGCCAAACAAATTCCAAATCCCAATCCCTATATGGCGAGTGATGAGTCGCTCCTGGTACCATACTCCAGTGCAGCGATGCAGACGCCAACCAAATTCCAAATCCCATACCCCAATGGCGAATGATGAGTCGCTCTTGGTACCATATTCCAGTGCAGCGATGCAGACGCCAACAAAGTCCCGAAATTATTCCGACCCTACGGTCTGGATCATATATCATACAAAACCGTATACAATCCACGGGCGTAAAATGATCCCAATCGCTCCCAAGTTCTACCGGTGAGACCACATTCAAAGTCCCACCAAAAATTAAAAAAAATGGTATGTCCACAAGCAAAATGGGCATGGATGAAAACCCGAAAGGGCGCCGTGAGTAAAAACAGCAGGACAGCCGGTGAGTTTGTGAAAACCCGAAAGGGCGCAAACTCTTAAAAAGAGATGAAATGCACTCACAAAGTCCTCTCGACTTTGTGAGGAGAAAATTCCCGCGTGAGATCCTTACGACTCACAAAGGAGCAACACACTTAGGAGTCCCCATGACTCCTAAGGAGAAAATACGCCTACGGGATCCTTACGACCCGTAGGGAGAAAATGCTTTGTGAGATCCTTACGGCTCACAAAATTGAAAAGTCTTAGGTGATAGGGACCTAAAACCTGTCTCCTAAGCCATCGCTTCCTGATAAACAAGCGCAAATGATGATTCTCTCCTGGTACCATATTCCAGTAGAGCGATACTGACGCCAAACAAAAACCAATTCCCAAATCCTCCCGGGGCAAATGATGAGTTTCTCCTAGCATTATTCCAGTGTAGCAATACAGATGCCAAACCAAAACCAATTCCCAAATCCTCTCATGACAAATGATGATTCGCCTCTGGTACCATATTCCAGTATAGCGATACTGTTGTCAACCCAAATCAAATCAAACCAACAACCTCTGCGGCAGAATCATGCTCTATCCCAGAATTTACCCCGTGTCGAAAGCATGCTTCGCCTCAGGATTCTACCTTCCCTGCCGGAATTATGCCCCGCCTCGGAAACAAATCAAACAACCAACTCTGCATTGGAGTCATGCTCCGTCTCAGAGTGTACCCCGCGTCGAAATCAAGCTTTGCCTCCGTGTATCCTCCTTCCCTGTCGGAATTATGCTTCGGCTCGGAATCAACCAACGACCTCCTCGTCGGAATTATGCTCTGCCTCGGAACCAAATCAAACAACCAGCTCTGTGTCGGAGTCATGCTCCGTCTCAGAGTGTACCCCGCATCGAAATCAAGCTTTGCCTCGGTGTATCTGCCTTCCCTGTCGGTATTATGCTTCGGCTTGGAATCAACCAACGACCTCCTCGTCGGAATTATGCTCCGCCTCGGAATCAAGTCAACCAACAAGCTCCGCGCCGGAATCATGCTCCGTCTCAGAATGTACCCCGTGTTGAAATCATGGTTCGCCTCGGCGTATTTGCCTTCCCCGTCGGAATTATGCTTCACCTGGGAATCAACCTCTGCATCGAAATTATGCTTCGGTCAGAATGTCTGCCGCTCATCGGAATGATGCTCCGATCCCTAGAATCATGCTCCGCTCTTCGGAATGATGCTCCGATCCCTCTGGAATGATGCTCCGCTCTTCGGAATAATGCTCCGATCCTTGGAATTATACTCCGCAAATCGGAATGATGCTCCGATCCTTCGGAATGATGCTCCGACCCTGGAATTACGCTCCGCAAATTGGAATGATGCTCTGACTCTTCGGAATGATGCTCCACTTTTCGGAATAATGCTCCAATCCCTGGAATCATGCTCCGCTCTTTGGAATGATGCTCCGTCCCCTGGAATCATGCTCCGCCCTTCGGAATGATGCTCCGATCCCGGGAATTTTGCTCCGCAAATCGGAATGATGCTCCGATCCTTCGGAATGATGCTCCGATCCTTCGGAATGATGCTCCGACTCTTCGGAATGATGCTCCGCTCTTTGGAATAATGCTCCGATCCCTGGAATCATGCTCCGCTCTTCGAAATGATGCTCCGTCCCTTAGAATCATGCTCCGCCCTTCGGAATGATACTCCGATCTCGGGAATTATGCTCCGCAAATCGAAATGATGCTCTGATCCTTCGGAATGATGCTCCGACCCTGGAATTATGCTCCGCAAATTGGAATGATGCTCCGACTCTTCGGAATGATGCTCCGATCCCTGGAATCATGCTCTGCTCTTCGGAATGATGCTCCGACCCTGGAATTATGCTCCGCAAATCGGAATGATGCTCCGCAAATCGGAATGATGCTCCGATCCTTCGGAATGATGCTCCGACCCTGGAATTATGCTCCGTAAATCGGAATGATGCTCCAATTCTTCGGAATGATACTCCGACTCAAGAATTATGCTCTGCAAATCAGAATGATGCTCCGATCCCCAGGAATCATGCTCCCCGAAGGATGCTCCGCCCCCGGAATGATGTTCCACCTCGAAGTCCAGCTTCAAGATCCATCAATTTCATGCACACAACTCAAATGTGCGGTGTGCATTTATTGATGGGGGGCACTTTGTTGGGGTCAAAATTTGCACCCCGGTTGACCGAGTCAAAGTCAAGGTCAACCCCAAGCCAGGTGGGCCTAAGCCCAGGTCAAGCGGGCCCATGCCTAAGTCGAGCCCGCGGCCAGCCTCCTCCATGCCAAAATATAGATCATGTAATAAATAATTTTTATGTAATTTTTTATGCATGAATGTATGCAAAATGTGCATAAAGCCAAATTTTTGTAAAGCCCATGGCTTATGTGTAAAAAGAAATGGCATAAGAGCCATGGGATGGCCAAAATGCCATTTTTGTAAAGCCCAAGGGGCTATATGTAAAGTGTATAGCCTATAAAGGCCAAGGTAATGAAAATATCCCAACAACTTTTTCTCTCTCCAAAAATCCAGATCTGTGATCTTCTTCTTTCTCAAGGTTCTAAAACCTTCTTTTTTTTCTTTTGAATTAAATCAAGAGTTTTACTCTTCCTTCTATAAAACAAAATAGTTTTTCACCACAAAACCCACAAAGGGGAACTCAGATCTAGCATCAGATCTCAGAAAGAAGAGATTTTTAAAATCTCATACTTCTTGATCTTCAAGATCCGGCCAACAAAGGAAGAAGAAGGGGACCCATCTCCAGAAACCCTATTTTGGGTAAGAACTAGGGATCAAGGGAAGAAGCCCCTTCATCAGCTTCAAAATATCCTAGGAGTTTAACTCCTCACACACACACACACACACACACACACACAAAATAATAAGTGCTTCTTTCTGGGAGTACAACTCCCATTGCAGGGACCAAGTCCCTTTTGACGCTCGAGTCCCCACGTGCTGACACATGGTGCGCTATCACTCAAAGCGCTAGCGCTCTTCCGCTCAGAGCGCTAGCAACCAAAGCACTAGCGCCCGAACGCCCACGTACTGACACGTGGTGCGCTAGCGCTCACTGGCGCTTTTTCCCATGCATCCTTTGGATGCCCTTTCCTTTTTTTATTTTATATATATGTATATATACTCACACACTCCACAACACCGTCCCTCTAAAATATTTTGGGCCGGGATGCTGCCCCGCACCCCGCAAGAGGGCTGCTAGCCCTCTTGACCCCCGGCCTGCTATCCGGGTAGCGGGACCCCCGTAAAAACTCTGCGGGGCCCCCGATATATCCAAAACCCCTCCAAAACACAATACTGCACATTGAGTACGCATGACCAGTTTAACCCGTAAATCGAAGGTTCCCTCGCTCCAAAGGCGAGGGGTAATTAACGGCAGCTTAGTCCGCGGCTGCTGGAGATTCGAATCCCCACAATCAATAAACCCCAGCCTACCCTAGGCAGGGGGAATCTGTAGTACACCTGACAAGCGCGCGCGTATTCCCATCTCAATGGGGTAACGAAAAACACCCTACAGTTTCATATCTTGAGGCTATAAAGATATGGAGTTATCCGATTCCTGCTTAAATGCAGAATCCAAACAAACTCAAGGCATGCTTCGGTAATGGCTGTTTGTGGATTATCCCAAGCATTCGCTAAGATTTTGCTTCTACCATTTTCAAGATCAATAGTTACATTGTTCTTGACTCGCCAGCTTTTTATAAAAGGAATCTTTTTTCAAAAGAAACTAGTAGGAGTATGGTAGAACTGGAAGTGATTCCAGAACCACAAACGGTTGTAAAAAATTCAGTAGAACCTAAGGATTCAATTGGACTTGACAATCTATTAGTCACTCCGCAGATTTTAGTAGGTGAACTCAGCCACCCGAGAGATACTTCGGTTTTCTTAGTGACAGTGACAGGGAGGTCGGCATCATGGTTATGATGGCCTTAGTAGTTATCTGTAGGTTAGAGAAAGTGGTAACTTCTAGGTGACCAGATGCTTTATATCCAAGATGGACTCCATGCACTTCAGCAAATTATGGATTTTGGACTTTGCTGGGTGCTCCTGAAGGGATAAAACCAATTATGAGCAAGAAGATTTTTCGAGATCTGTGTAGGTGGAAAGTGTCAGTTATATGTATGCCCAAGAGGCCATTACTGTACATACGATGTATATTGTAATGGATGCTTGGACATACATAGGGAGGACTTTCTTGCTCGACATGATAGTATGCTATCTAGTTGTACTTTATCTTAACATGTACTCTGATTGTCTCTATGTTACATGTTGATAAAGCCCTTAGGATATGTACTCGACTACTGGGACTATGATGAGATCATACTAGTGGGGCCACGGTAGTCGACGAGTACATCGTCTAACTGTTCCTAGTCGAGGGTGTATCGAGACAGGGCATCGATGCACCAGAGTAGACTAGCGTATACGCATCTTGACCCATATGATGGGCGATGGATGATCCCATATCCATCGGTGTTTGACATCAAGGATGGTGTACAGGTGCTCAATAGAGACTGGGTACACTGGACGGACTCGCTGAGAACTCCCAGATGGTATTATACCTCACGTCAGACGGCAGTTCTCCGGTGACACTGGTACAGAGTAGTCTGTTGACCCGAGATCGTCATAGAGTCTTGTGTGATTCCTACCGTACTTTGATTTCCATCATACCACGTCCAAGAGGGCGTGCAAAAAGGTGTCTTTTGGGTACAGTCCCGAATCACATGGAGGCAATGAGCGATAGGAGGGGATTCGTCTCTCCCGGTATAGGGAGTTGATGTTATGCTGTGTTCGATTAGCTATAACTGGAAATCCCTGGCCAGGGTTGCTGAGATTTACTGGTAAGTGTTATCAGTAGTTTCTTGAACTGTTATAGACCTCATATCGACACGACTTATCAAGCTACTGGGGTCTGACGTTTACCACCCTTAGGCGAGATACGCGACATATCAGACGACGAGACCGGACTGTACGAGAGTGTTACTGATTGGATTCACAGGAGAATGTACAGGCTTGCTTGTTGATCTTCTGAGCGCTCAATACCTGGGTGGCTGTTACGTTTAGCTGACCGTTTGCAGCTTGTGGGTGTTTGATATGATCATCACCTACTACCGGCGTATTGACGATTCTTTAGAGTCCTACACAGAGGTTTCTTGACTTAGGCAAAACGAAGTAGGGGCACGTATGTGATATGTGCGGGACCGAGGATAATGCGATATGAGATACCGTATTCTATTCTTGCGATATTTGATATCAGCCGAGTCATCGGATCAAGTGTTGATTCGATGAATCGGTACGGATCAATATTAGTCGGTTATATGAGATATAGCCGGATTGTCGGATCAAGTGTTGATTCGATAATTTAATGTATAATAATATATATGATATATTAAATTACATTAACTAATATTATCTCACTAAAAGATTCTTTTTCTCACTCGGGTAATACATTGATATATATGCGATATATGTTAATTGTATTATTTTATTTTGTTACAATAAATATTATATATGTGATATATAATATTGTAACATGGTATGATTACTAATGCAACATGTTTAGTAGAGATTAAACAAGATTAGGATTTGATTTGGGTTAATGCTTTCTAGAAGTTTCTAGAAGGTTTCATTTTGTTTTGTGTTAAGATATTTACAAGTGACTCATCTTTAACCTAACCCAAACCTTTCACCCTTGGTTAATTCTCTACAAAGGTTTAGCAACCATGGTTGCATTATTCATCATTATCCTTTGATTATTCATCACAAAAGGATTTAACAATCATTATTCATCTTCTTCTTCCTTCTTCTTTTCTTTCATGGAAAAGCTTTTCTAGATTTTTCTAAGTGATGAATGAGTGTGAGAAAAAGATAACAAATGAGAGAAAAAATCCTACTTCATCATCCTCATCTACCCTTGCCCTTTAGATGAGAGTGTTCACATCATTTAGTGAGTGAGAGCTTGTGTTAATGAAACTTCAAGGTAGATCATCTTTGTTATCGATGATCGGAAGCAAGCTTGCATCTTTCTCTTCGTGGAGCCTCTCGAGTGTCCGTAACACGATGATCGCAGCGAAAGGACCACAACACGGAGCTTAGGAAGTGAAGGACCGGATCTACAAAGGTTGTAATCCCTCACACTTAGTGTTAAAGTGTTTAACATGCTTGTTTTCGCCTAAACTCTCGTTTAAAGATCCGGCTTTGGGTTGTTCGGCACGGCTAAAGTTTAAATCGGGCATGGTTGATGCCTCGTAGACCCTTGTGAGCGTGCCTAGGAACCCTACAAAAAGGTATTAACCAAATAAGGCTAGACTTGTTGTAAATATTTTCATCAAATACCCGTTGTGGATTGTAATGAGTCTTTTACTTCAGTGTCTACGCTGAAGTCTATACGGATATGGCTTGGCACTGCTGCTACTCTAGACTATGATATCTGGCAAGAGGATGACTATAACGTCTTTCCAAATGGGAATTTGGAAGTGCACGTGTATATGACTCTACCAAAGGGTTATCGTAGTCAGTGGGAGCAGCCAAAGGTGTGCAAGTTGCATATTGTTGGAAATGTATGCCCTAGAGGCCATTATTGTATATGTATACATGTGGATACTTGGACATATATATATATATATATATGTGTGTGTGTGTGTATGTATGTATGTATATGTATATATACAGGACAGTCTTGCTCGATATGATAGTATGCTATCTGGTTTGTCTTTATCTTAACATGTGCATATATTTTACTTGCTATTACGTATCATTCATACATGTTGATAAATCCCGTAGGATCATTGCTAGACTACCTGCGTTGTGATGGCGATCATACTTGCGGGAGCTGGGTAGTCGGTATGCACATCCTTAAAAGGTTCCTAGTCGTAGGGGTATCGAGACTGGGTATCGATATTCCGGAGTAGACTAGTGTATACGTTTATAGACCCCGACGAGGGGCGATGGTATGGTCCCGCAACCATTGGTCTTTCGCACCTAAGATCGTATACAGGTGCTCACTGGGTGCGAGTACACCGGACGGACTCGCAGTGAACTTCTAGATGGTACTATACCTATCATCAGATGGAAGTTCTCAGGTGACATGAGTATAGGTTAGTCTTTAGACCTGAGATCGTCATTTGTCTCGTGTGAGTTCCCACTATGCTTTGATCACTACCCTACCACGGCTCTACTGGGTCGTGCAAACAGGTTTTGGTTAGGTACAGTCCCAAGCCATATGGAGGCATTGAGCGATTGCTGGGGATTCATCTCTCCCGGTATAGGGAGTTGATATCGCACTGTGTTCGATTGGTCAGGACCATAAGATCTTGGCCAAGGCAGTTGGGATTTACTGATAGGCTAATCAGTAGTTTCCCGGATTGGTCCTGAGCTAAATCAACACGAATTATCGGGTTATTAGGGTCTGACGTTTACCACCCCGTAGACCCGGTATGTGATACTCTCAGACGAAGAGACCGAACTGTACGGAGATTGTCACGGATAGGCTCAGTAGGGATCCGGATGAGTTTGTTCATCGGCCTTCCTTTTCGACAGGTACCTAAGTATCCATTACATACAGCTAGTGCCGCTGACGTGCTTATGGTTATGGATTTATCTGGTAACTCATTGCCGGCGTACTATCGACTCTTTAGTGTCCCATACAGAAGGTTTCCCTGGTTCAGGCGAAATGATGTAGTAACCGTATTGGATATGTGCAGGGTTCCGATCGATTGATGTACTTAGTACCCGGACTTACGATCGGACAGTTGATAATACTAGCCGGCCCGGGATTGAGCCGGATTATTAAATCAGGTATTGATTTAATAATTTGCATATATGTATTTCAATATGTATATTCTAGTATTATGTTCTTCGTGTTATTCTATCTCTTTGGGCATTCGTGTTTTTATCCGAATGCAGGTATGTATATACTGTAGACTGTAATCCGTATTTTATTACGGATAACATTCTAGAAGGTGGAATCCTCATTAGTCTTTCCATTTATTTGATAAATGGAAATGAGGTGTAAATTGAAGGAGAGGAGGGTATGGTGAGAGCCATGGCTTCAATAGTTGACAAATGAATTACTAATTCATTTGTGGCAACTATTGAAGCATGGTTGACATATTATATTAATGGTTATTGTTTTACAAAACCATTGCCATCTATTTTCTATCACATGCTTGCTTATTTTTCATTTGTGCTCACCATTTTGCTTCACCTCCTTCTCCTTCTCTTGAGTTTCTTCCACCTTCATCATCTACCTCTTCTCTACACTCTCATGTGTTGAGAAACAAGAGAAGACGTAAGATAGAGATAGTAAAACACTTAGAACCTCACACCACATCCTAGATTTCTTGGATTAGCAACCCAAGCTCTCTAATAGCTCCACTTGACATTTAGTATGGAGCTAGAGCCATGGATCACATCCCTCGGGTCGATCATCTACAACAAAGGAGGACCGAGGAGCAAGATCGATCGCGGAGAACCGAATGAGCCAACAAAGAAGATCAAGCATGATCATGGTGGCTACTCGGAGCGAACGATAAGGAAAGAAGACCTAAGGACTTGGATCACTTGGTGAGACTTCTTTTCATAGTAGTTAGCTCCTCCTAGTTATTTAGTTTAGGGTTTACGGAAGATCCGGTTTGTGGTTTTCATTTAGCGCCAGTTTTAAACCCCGATAAAATTTTTGTTCCGTAAATGGCCACGGTAGATGGCCAGGGCGCTAGTGTAACCTAACATAGTATTAGAGCCACCCCATAAAGCCTAAACTAGCAGTTTAAACAACGTTTAAAATAACGAAACCGAAATAACTCCAAAACATGAAACCTAGAATTCATGTTTCTGTCAAATTTTAAATGGCCTCTGAAAATTTTTTAAACAACTGCAGAGTGCTCTTTTTACTAAAACTAGAATACCAGAGAAAAACAAGCTCATGATTCCTAGTTATGGCCGGCGAAAACATCAAAACGGCCGACCTTGCCGGTTTTGTTAAGGTGCAATGTGCTCGTTTTTGTTTGCTACTCTATATCTCTTGGATTTAGGGTTTCTGGATATGTTTGATTGCCCAAATTGTATACTTTCAGTTGTCTTGAGTTTTAGGGAAAAACAGAGTATTTCGAAGTCGCTTTTTTTATCACTGTTTAAAAGTTATTAGTACTTAATTTAGCATCTGCGACTGTGAATGTCATTTGATCGGTATAACCCGTCTATCTGCTATATGTTCTTTTAGACGGGTTTGCAAACGTGACATTCACGTTGATGTTCTGTAATTGTGCTGATATTATGGTTGGATTGTCGTGGTGGATAGCCGGTGGTGCAATGGTTTAGTACAGTTTATATTCATTTGTACATTTGTTATTGCGGGGAGAGCATCCGACATGTGGACAGCCGTTTTTGCAGTGCTGTATATTCTTTTATTGGGGCACGACCGGGTTGAGGTCGATATCACCTTTGTACATATTTTCATTTTCTGCGCTAGTACTATCCAACGGTGGAGTGCACGAATAGCCGGGTTCTAGAGGGCAACGAGCCCGCTGTAAGTACACGGCGGCGCCCCGGCCGTCAATCCGACGGCCAAATGCGGAAGCGGTGATAAACTTTAATTTTTCTTGAACTGGCAAACCGCCGCGCACTAATACCCGGATCGAACAATTAATTAGTCCTAGCTATCTACAAGAAAGGGAAGAGAGATATACCGACAGATCCGAGTCCTCCGATCTTCTCGTCGTCGTCCCGATCTCCTGCGGAATGTCCCGTCTCCTTCTCGTCGCCGGAAGTGCACCACATCGCCTACTTCTTTTACGGGCTCCCACCTCAATGCCGAGGCAACTCGGGCACGAAGCTGGCTAGTCGACGTGTCCAAGATTTGCTGTAGAATATCTAGTGAGCAAGTCTCATTTTGGGGTTTGTGGAATTGCCTTTTGTGGAGGGATTGAACTTGGAGCTTTTTTTGAGAATGATCTTGTGGGTTTTTGCAACATGAAATGAGCTAAAAACCCCACCCAAAAATTTGGGACAGCCCCCACTAAGGGAGTGGCCGGCCATGACTTCAAGAGAGGGAGGAAATGAGAGAGGAGGTCAAGGTAAAGCATGAGAAAGATATGCAATAATCCAAGGGAGAGAAAAAGAAGGCCATCATGCAAAGAATCATCATTCCAATAATTCCAACACTCAACCAACAACCATGATAGCAAATAAAACAACACTCCAACACCACCATCACCACCTCACAAAGTCAAGCAAGAAAGGTCAAGGGATGGGCTCCATCATGAAACCATCATGATACAAATATAAGCAAAGAACACCCTCCACAAACACTTATTTGCAACAATGCAAATAAGCCCTCCTCCACCAATCTTCGGCCAATGAACGATACAAAGAAAATTGGCCGAAACGAAAAGCAAACTGGCAACTCCAGAAAACTGGTCCCGTAATAAATTACAGGAAAACCCCGATACTGTGCATACACACCTGCATTTGTATTCCGACCGAAATACAAATGCAATGAGACAAAATCTACACTGTACTATACTAGGATCCGGCTTAAACCAAAGCCGGCTAGTAATATCCGTCCGATCCTGATCCGTGCAATACCGCACGTATCTGATCGAACCCTGCCATATATCCATACGGCCTGTAGTACAAACTGTCCGATCCTGATCCGTGCAATACCGCACGTATCTGATCGGCCCTTGCCATATCTCCATACGGCCTCTACAACTTTTCGCCCGAAAGCTGAGTAACTGAATGTGGGGGACTCTAAAGACTCGTCAACACCTTGGTTGTGGATTTAACCACTAGCACGTCAGAGGTATAAGCCAATACATAACGGGCTACCAGGTATTGACCAAAAGGGACGTCTGTGAGCGAACTCAGCCTGACACCCTACTGAGCCTGTCAGTGACAATATCCGTACAGTTCGGTCCGTTCGTCTATGAGCATCGCATGGCGGGCCTAGGGGGTTGGTAAAAGTCAGACCCCCAAAAGCGGTACAAGCCGTGTCGGAGTGTAGCCCAGAACACCTGAGATACTACTGGAATACCTACCAGTAAATCTCCTTGCCTCGGCCGAGGGCTTTGTGTAATGGCTCTCCTAGACACAGTACGACCTCACCCCCAATACCGGGAGAGACGAACCCCTGAAGATACGCTCACTGCCTCCATGTGGCTCGGGACTGTACCCAACTAAAACCTGTTTGCACGACTCCTTTGAGCCGTGGTAGGGTAGTAATCAAAGTACAGTGGGAACTCACACGAGACAAATGACGATCCCTAGGTCGATGAACTAACCTGCACACATGTCACCAGGGAACTGCCATCTGACGTCTGGTATATGACCAACTAGCATGTTCCCGGCGAGTCCTGTCCGGTGTACTCATAACCCAATGAGCACCTGTATACATCTTAGGTGATCCAACTGACACCAGTGGCTTGTGAGACCGGCCACCGCCCCTCGTCGGGGTCTCGACTGTATACACTAGTCTACTCTGGAGTATCGATGCCCTGTCTCGAAACTCTCACGACTAGGGACCATTTAAGGATATGCTTATAGACCCCCAGCTCCCACTTATATGATCGCCCTCATACTGCTGGTGGTCAAGCAAGAATCCTAGGGGCTCTACCAACGTGTAATAGCGACTTGTCAGGTCACCTGAAGCAGTACACGATGATAAAGGTAAACCAGATAGCATACTATCATCTCGAGTAAGACTGTCCTACCGGGATAGGTCCTCCATCAATCATTGCAATCACGTACCTGTGACTTAATAATTGACTCTGAGGGCACTATCTCCAACAATCTCCCACTTGCACTCAAGGCTAATTATTGCGATGTCGCATACTCACAGCCCGTGTGATACCGAACACCCAACTCCTCTACTAGTCAGTCTCACAAAGCTCGTTTGCGAAACTATTGCGTTCGAGGAACAGCCTCAGTGAGTGGATCCGCTTTGTTGTTTCTTTCTATGTCTCTCTATATCTTAAGTTCGCGGAGAAAGCCATCTCCCGAAAAGAGCAATACCTGTCTTAGAATGTGTCTAGATGTCTGATGGGACATAGCTCTTAAATGAACTCCAAATCCAAACTTCTTAGACTGTATCGTCAACTGAACTTAATCAGTATCCTGCGCCATGCCACCCTCAGTATTGCCTTGGACCACCTGTCCAAAATATTGCCCCTCATCAGAAGGAAAACCATAACTCTGACAACCTCCTTGTCGTCCAGGTCACCTTGGAAGCCTGGAATGATAACTGTCTCCCGCATGAGGCTATCATTATCATATCCCTAGAACATCCACTTATGTTCTATAACTGCTTCCGACTGCTTCTCCAGGATTGGATTAATGTCAACTTATTGCATCTAGTGCAAGAACAACATCTGGTGTGGTACTTGACATCTCATGATTGACTCAATTGCCTAAGCAAGTGATATGCCAATCATGCACTTCCCACTCCCCTTTAGTCTGTAAGACACCTTTAGAGAGGGTGATTCCATCACCTGCAGGTATACTACCGTGCCAGGAGTCATCCACTCTAAATACCCTTAGAATGCTGTCTAAGTACCCAGATTGGGAGACTACCCAAATCTAGATCTAAAACCATAGATCTAGTAACCAGTATGTCTGATATAAAATCCATTTCCTCTGTGGAGAAACCACTGTGTGACGACCAAAGTGTAACCGATCGTAGTATAGGAGTTTCTTTTCCTACTCTGTGTATGTCATCCGAATACCAGGATATCACACCCTACTACCTTCTCAACAGATCCATCCCCTATTCTGATGAAGTCAAACCCATGACTGTCACGTCAGAAATAGATGATCTTTCTCCGCTATATCTGCTTTAGCCTATAAATAGACATAAGCCACCTGTCCACCAATGCTTCCGCTGCTCCCACTGACTACGATAACCCTCTGGCAGAGTTATATAGACGTACACTTCTAAAACTAGTTTAGAACGACGCTATACTCATCCTCCCGCCGGGTCTTGCAGCCTGGAACAACAGCAATGGTAATTGTGGGTAAACAAGAACTTCCCTGTCACCGTCCTTGAGGCTACCGTAGTACCTCTTGAGTGCCTGAAGTTACCCACCGCATCTGCGGAGTGGCCAATGGAATGTCAAACCAGATTGAATCTTTAAGTTCCTAACAAATCTTCAGTAATCGTTTGTGGTTCTGGAATTACTTCCAGTTCTACCATACTCCCACTACTGTTTTCTGAAAAAATCCATTTCTAATAAAACTGTGGCGAGTCTAGAACAATATCGCTATTGTTCATCCAGATGGTAGAAAGTCAACCCTCGTCATAGCCTGGGTCAACCCACAAACAGCCATTACAGAAACGTGCCTTGAGTTGTCCAGTGTCTGGTTTTAATCATAAACCGGACAACTCCCCGTACCTTAACATCGTTAAGATATGAACTGTTCTATATCTAATATAGAACCAGAGGCACTGATTTAATTGAACCAGATTCAAATCATGCAGCTGTCTCCAGTGCATGTCAACTAAATGGAAGGAGGCCGATCAGCGTTACTCAACATAGGAATGCTTCCAATTATGAGTAACCTGAAAGAGAAGCAATTTCTCTTAATCACTACTATCAACTGAATACCATATACAAGTATCTACATCTTCGATCACTTTGAAGAATCCCGATACTTGCTACACCTGGTTCTCTACACTATTCAAATACCTATAACTTCTCCAAATTCGGACCCTGTGTTTCCACGAAACACCTGTCTAAAATCTAGAGAAGTCGTAAGTAAACCGAATATAGTACGAGGACCAACCCCTCTGTCCTGATGGACCCTGGACAACATACAATACTCTGTATAAGTCCCTTGAGTCTGATAACTCATTCACTGTGTGTCGTAGGTTGAAAACTGTACTTATGGTTAAGAAGAATTACACCGCTGTTTAATGCTCCTTACCTAACCATCCACTGATATAGGTAAATGACGTAGACATAATTTCAAAAAGGTATATCTCACTCTATGAAAATAGACGTACAGATATATCAATTTGAAATTGGTGCATGACAGCGGATATTCAAAACCAAATATTTGCCGACCGGCAAACAGCCCAGGTGATTTCCTCAAATATCACCGATTACAACGATTCCCGATATAATGAGGATGATCACCCAATTCCCAATAACTTACTCCCACTCATCATCTGTAAAACCATACAGATGTGAGAATCATACCTGGTAAATACATACCCTGGAGCAAGTGTCTAATCGGGAAATCAGTTTTCTTTTAACAGTACACAGTGAAACTGAAACATGAAATGTTTCGATGGGGTATCCTGGTATTCCTAGTAATGCCTCTTCCATTATCAGATTCACAACTGTAACCGTATAGTTCTTTGCCACCTCTCCAAATCCCTTCATATGTCTTTAGTCATTACCTTCTGCACACCCCTTTAGGCCAAATGGTTTTCTTCCTTCCCTACCATTCGGCACCAGCCTATGGTTTGGAAGAAGACTATCCAATAAGCATAATGGGTGTACTGTCCTAATCCTAGGAGCACTCGCAATGCGAGAGAAGGTGAGGATAAAAGACAACCGAATAAACCTTATTCCTATTTCTCCTGAACCAGAATCCATCCCCGAACTGGAACAAGTTCCTTTCGAGTTCGTATATAACCATACGATGGAGTATCCAATAAACTGTGGATCTTCGTAGTGATACGGAGTGTCCTGGAGAAATACAAAGGTGATTTAGGATTGGCGAAGAGATACTTGGTTTGGTCGTGAATAGCAGTCGCAATTTTCTTTGCCCTCTTACTAATCCCTTGCTTTGTCTTAACTTAATACCTTCTGTACACCATCGTTAGGCTAATTGGTTTTCTTCATTCCCTACCGGTCGGCACCTGCCTATGGTTTGGAAGAAGACTATCCAATTTGCGTAATAGGTGTACTATCTCCTAAACCAAGGAGTACTCACATCTTGAGAGAAGGTAAAAAGAAAAGACAACTGAATAATCCTATCCGTTTTCTCCAGAACCGGAAACCATCCTCGAATAAATTCCTTCGAGTTCGTATCTAACCATACGATGGTTTTGTCCAATGGAAGTGGACATTCGTAGTAATACGGGGTGTCCTGGAGAAAAGGGTAAAAGTAGGAGTGGCAATGAGGTTTGCAACTCTGACAATCCAAAAGCCGGTGTCAAGAAGGTTCGGTTAATTTGGTCACTGAGTCATAGTCTTAGGGTTGGGTCAATGGTCGCTGCCAAAGAGAAAGAGAAAAGAAACACTCAGCGTGCACTCTAACCTAGATCAGAAAGGTTACCAATTTATCTAATCTGGAAACCTCCCACTGTACCTCAAATTCTCCTCCAAACCTGAAAGAAGAATTAGTCGGGGTCACCCGAGGAGTAAACTAACTCATCAGTAGGAATCGGGATCCAACTATCATCGCATGACAACGTGACGGAATCCGCTCACGGTATCACACTCCAGAAGGTATGCGCATATCTGGCAAGTTTCAGTTCTTTTGAAACTCCCGATGTGATTTCTGCCCCATGCTCTTATGACCTTGACTTTGGCCAACATATCATAAGTCACATGTCAAGTTCTACCCGTCATTCTCCAGGTTAATTTGAATCCACCCGTACCTACCCTTGACTTTGGCCAAAATGGCAGTACGACTGTCCCAAACCAACGCATCTATCTATGCTGCATATGAATACCCAATAGCTACCAATCACTGTGCCTTGACTTTGGCCAACATACACAGCTTGAATACTATTGACCACCCATATGAAACGACGGAGGGCTACGAATGGTTTCTGGCGAAAACCTTTAACGTAAAGAACTTGATATCGTCGAAGGAACGGATAGCTTTTTGAAAATATAGTGACGAAAACCGTTGCTAAAGAGGTCACTCCCGGTGAAGGGATCTCGGCTCTTTCCCCGTAGAATGGGGTGCAGGATATTCCAACTGAATACCACGGTGCAAAGCAAAAGTAATCGGCTATAGTGAAGTTAATGCCCTGACGCAAACTTCTGTCCAAGGGGTCACTCCCAGTGAAGGGATCTCGGCCCTTGCCTCGTCGACTGAGGAGCAGGATATTCCAACTGAATACCACGATGCAAAACAAAAGTGAACGTCCTTGCAATAACAGCTTTTTGAAAAGTGTTCCAACAACATCAGATTAGGTTTGTTTTTAACTTGCATTGATCCGAATCAATACAGTCCCATCAATTGATCACACCAAAAAGAACGAAAATATATACTGATGTACGTATATGCCATCCGCATTCGCCACTGGGTCCCGTCATTACCCGTTAGGTTAGCTAACTAACGACAGAGCGGGGACTGGACTAGCGCGGATGCAAAACATATACTACATCTACTAATATATATACCAATATATTATATTTCGCTCAAGGCGTGATAAAAAGCAACATCACAGAAATGTACAGCATCACAGAACAATACAGATATCTGGGATCCCCGGGTTTCACAGAGCCGCTGAAACCCGACGTTCCCCTGGTCGTGTGGATAGCCTGTGCAATGAAATCCTAGACCCCTACGGGCGCGGCAAGTTACCCGCCAAAACCTGAAGCGAGGCAGCCCCCTTCAGCGACGTGAATGGACCACCCGGCACTTCACGGAATCCGGTAACTTGGGCACCCCTCCTGGGTCAACCTGTACCCCCTACGAGTGCGGCGAATAGCCCGTCAATTCTAGAGTAAAGCCCCCTCCGTCTCAATGCCATGAGATGCGGGCTTGTTGCCCTCTAGAACCCGGCTGTCCGTGCACCCCTCCGCGGGGCAATCCTAGTACAGAAAGTAAAATATACATACAACGGGTACATCGACCGCAACCTGGCCGTGCCCCAAAACAATAATACAATCAGGCAGTGACGGCAGTCCACATGTCGGACGCTCGCCCCGCAATATCAAATGTACATAATACAACAGAACTGTACTAGCATTGCATCCAGGCTATCCTCCACGACCGATCCGCAACATCACAGCAAAAACAGAACATCAACGTGAAAGTCACGTTCGCAAATCCATCTAACCGGGCTATAGCAGTTAGACTGGATTTACCGATCAAGTGACATTCACGGTCGCAGATATAATGTAAATACTGTGAAATAATGTGTTTAAAATATCCGATCGATCAAACTTTAACAAGTGGGCCCCCAAGTACTACTGTAGCACATCAAGAAATTCTGGGCCCAAAATTAATATTCCAAAACCCATATTTTAAGCCCACAAAGACACTGTAGAAATTTGGTGCAGGGATCTCCACAGTGCGCGGCGGAAACGCGGCCCAAAGGGGGTTTTGGCCGCGGTTCCGCGCCTCCACTGTCGATTCACCCTGTCGAATTTCTACAGTAGCCTAGTGGTCTCCAGTACTTCAATTTTATACAACCTGAAAAAAATTTGGAGACCAAAAAATTTCAACAGAAAACTGTCGCTTTGAAAAATGTAGATTTTGGAATTTTGGTCGATCGGAAATGCAAAACACATTAAACCAAGCTAGACTAAGTCAATGGCGAGGCTCTGATACCACTGTAAGTGCACGGCGGCGCCCCGGCCGTCAATCCGACGGCCAAATGCGGAAGCGGTGATCAACTTTAATTTTTCTTGAACTGGAAAACCGCCACGCACTAATACCCGGATCGAACCATTAATTAGTCCTAGCCATCTACAAGAAAGGGAAGAGAGATATACCGACAGATCCGAGTCCTCCGGTCTTCTCGTCGTCGTCCCGATCTCCTGCGGAATGTCCCGTCTCCTTCTCGTCGCCGGAAGTGCACCACATCGCCTACTTCTTTTACGGGCTCCCACCTCAATGCCGAGGCAACTCGGGCACGAAGCTGGCTAGTCGACGTGTCCAAGATTTGCTGTAGAATATCTAGTGAGCAAGTCTCATTTTGGGGTTTGTGGAATTGCCTTTTGTGGAGGGATTGAACTTGGAGCTTTTTTTGAGAATGATCTTGTGGGTTTTTGCAACATGAAATGAGCTAAAAAACCCACCCAAAAATTTGGGACAGCCCCCACTAAGGGAGTGGCCGGCCATGACTTCAAGAGAGGGAGGAAATGAGAGAGGAGGTCATGGTAAAGCATGAGAAAGATATGCAATAATCCAAGGGAGAGAAAGAGAAGGCTATCATGCAAAGAATCATCATTCCAATAATTCCAACACTCAACAAACAACCATGATAGCAAATAAAACAACACTCCAACACCACCATCATCACCTCACAAAGTCAAGCAAGAAAGGTCAAGGGATGGGCTCCATCATGAAACCATCATGATACAAATATAAGCAAAGAACACCCTCCACAAACACTTATTTGCAACAATGCAAATAAGCCCTCCTCCACCAATCTTCGGCCAATGAACGATACAAAGAAAATTGGCCGAAACGAAAAGCAAACTGGCAACTCCAGAAAACTGGTCCTGTAATAAATTACAGGAAAACCCCGATACTGTGCATACACACCTGCATTTGTATTCCGACCGAAATACAAATGCAATGAGACAAAATCTACACTGTACTATACTAGGATCCGGCTTAAACCAAAGCCGGCTAGTAATATCCGTCCGATCCTGATCCGTGCAATACCGCACGTATCTGATCGAACCCTGCCATATATCCATACGGCCTGTAGTATAAACTGTCCGATCCTGATCCGTGCAATACCGCACGTATCTGATCGGCCCTTGCCATATCTCCATACGGCCTCTACAACTTTTCACCCGAAAGCTGAGTAACTGAATGTGGGGGACTCTAAAGACTCGTCAACACCTTGGTTGTGGATTTAACCACTAGCACGTCAGAGGTATAAGCCAATACATAACGGGCTACCAGGTATTGACCAAAAGGGACATCTATGAGCGAACTCAGCCTGACACCCTACTGAGCCTGTCAGTGACAATATTCGTACAGTCCGGTCCGTTCGTCTATGAGCATCGCATGGCGGGCCTAGGGGGTTGGTAAAAGTCAGACCCCCAAAAGCGGTACAAGTCGTGTCGGAGTGTAGCCCAGAACACCTGAGATACTACTGGAATACCTACCAGTAAATCTCCTTGCCTCGGCCGAGGGCTTTGTGTAATGGCTCTCCTAGACACAGCACGACCTCACCCCCAATACCGGGAGAGACGAACCCCTGAAGATACGCTCACTGCCTCCATGTGGCTCGGGACTGTACCCAACTAAAACCTGTTTGCACGACTCCTTTGAGCCGTGGTAGGGTAGTAATCAAAGTACAGTGGGAACTCACACGAGACAAATGACGATCCCCAGGTCGATGAACTAACCTGCACACATGTCACCAGGGAACTGCCATCTGACGTCTGGTATATGACCAACTAGCATGTTCCCGGCGAGTCCTGTCCGGTGTACTCATAACCCAATGAGCACCTGTATACATCTTAGGTGATCCAACTGACACCAGTGGCTTGTGAGACCGGCCACCGCCCCTCGTCGGGGTCTCGACTGTATACACTAGTCTACTCTGGAGTATCGATGCCATGTCTCGAAACTCTCACGACTAGGGACAATTTAAGGATATGCTTATAGACCCCCAGCTCCCACTTATATGATCGCCCTTATACGCTGGTGGTCAAGCAAGAATCCTAGGGGCTCTACCAACGTGTAATAGCGACTTGTCAGGTCACCTGAAGCAGTACACGATGATAAAGGTAAACCAGATAGCATACTATCATCTCGAGTAAGACTGTCCTACCGGGATGGGTCCTCCATCAATCATTGCAATCACGTACCTGTGACCTAATAATTGACTCTGAGGGCACTATCTCCAACACCCGCATCTCATGGCGTTGAGATGGAGGGGGATTCACTCAAGAATTGGTGGGCTATTCGGCGCACTCGTAGGGAGTATAGGTATGACCCACGGAGGGGCGCTCAAGTTACCGGATCCCGTGAAGTGATGGGTGGCCCATTCACTTTGTTGATTGGGGTTGCCTCACTTCTGGAATTGGCTGGTAACTTTCCGCGCTCGTACGGGTCCAAGTTTTCATTACACGGGCTATCCATACGACCGGGAACGTCGGGCTTCATTTGCGGCTCAAATAAAACCCGGGGCTCCAAGATTATCCACCATTCTGTGTTACTTGCTGAGATTCTGTGTTGTTGCTTATATCATGCCTGTGACGAATGTTATATATATAGATACACACACACACACACTAATAGATGTTGTATATGTTTTGCACCCGCGCTAGTCCAGCCCCCGCTCTGCCGTTAGTTAAGTAACCTAACGGGTGATGACGGGGCCCATTGGCAAATGCGGATGACATATACGTACATTGTATTTTCGTTCTTTTGTGGTGTGATAGGTGTTAAATGATGGGACCGCATTAATTTTGATTAATACAAGATAAGAAACCTAAAAGATGTTGTTGGAATAAATTTCGAAAAACTATAGTTATATTCTTTCGCTTTGCATAGTGGTATTCGGTCATGAATATCTAGCACCTCATTCCAGGAGGCAAGAGCCGAGATCCCTTCGCGGGGAGTGACCTCTTGAGCAAAAGTCTATACTGTAGATTACTCGGTTTTTTCAAAACCGAAAGTTTTCAAAAGCGGAGCCTTAATCACTCCTTTTCATAACTGCTCAGGTTCCTTCAACGATATCAAGTTCATTACGTTAAAGGGTTTTTTTCCGCCTAAAACCCAGCCGTAGCCCTTCGTCATTTCAGACTAGTATTGCTTAGTATTTGTGCTACGTATGTCATGCTCAGCCGAGGGGTAGTGTTTGGTAGCTATGTAATACTTTTCTGTATAGCATTAGATGCAATTGGTTAGGATACTCGTGAGATCATTTTGGCTCAGTCAAGGACTCGTACAGATGGGTCTAATGCAATCATGATAAGGATAGGTTGAACTTAGATAGGATCCATTGATATGTTGGCTCAGTCAAGATCACTTGGGTCCTAGGGGCGAAACCCACATCGGGAATTTCAAATATACAGGAAACTTGCTAGTGTTGCATACCTTCTAGAATGTGGTGACTAGAGTGGATTCTATCTAGGTCATCACACAATGATAGTTGGATCCCGATCCCACTGATGAGTAGAATTACTCTTAGGAGACATCTTTTCACTTAACAATCAATGCTATAAACCAAGTAGGTGTCTATAACAGTGTTAGCGGGGCTACGCCTCCAAGGAAAAGAGGTTATGTAATTAAAGAACTTCACGAAAGCGTTGGAAAACCTCCCTCGAAGTACCGACACTAGCCTGGCCAAAAGGTTAAGAAAGTATTGTGACGTGTGATTAATCCTGACTAGTTCTTCTTTAAAAGTTTGAAGAAGAATTCTAGGAAACAGTTGGAGCCATCCTAATTAGATAAACTAATAACCAACCTAATCTTGAAAGAGCGCACGCTGAGTGTTTCTTTTCTCTCTCTCCAGGTAGCAACCAATTCACGCCCTAATCAAGATAATAAAATGTTTCGCTTGACTGATCCGAATTCTTATCTGGGGCTGGGGAACATCGGTTCGGCTCTAACTTATGACAGCAGTCATGAGTATGAGCAAAGGAAAGAGGATTGCATGAATTCCTTGATGACCCCATCAAAGAAGAAACATACTATTGCGTCTCCTTGAGGTGTTCTTGTTATTGAGAACTGCTTTTCGGTCAGTCCTACCTCCTTGGTATTAGATACCCGATCAGGATCTCATATCTGTAATTTATTACAGGGACTGAGGAATAGTAGGATGGTTGGACCTGGTGATATGACTCTCAGAATAGGGAACGGAGCACAAGTTGATGCTGCTGCCGTCGGTGAATATCACCTTGCATTGCCAAGAGGCAATACTATGATTTTGAACAATTGCTACTATATACCTTCCATGGTTTGAAATATCATATCAGTCTCTTTACTTGATAAAGATGTTGGATATGTATGCCCTAGAGGCCATTATTGTATATGTATACATGTGGATGCTGGGGATATATATGTACAGGATATTCTTGTCAGTTATATAGTATATTATTTCAGTTGTCTTTATCAGAATATGTGTATTTATTTTATTGATGCTTTATCCAGCTTGCACATATTGAAAAAGACTTGATACAGTAGTATACTATTATGGTTTGACTTTATCTTAACATGGCATATGTTATACATATTAGTACATATTGTAATTATATGTTAATAAAGCCCGTTGGATCTTGCTTGACTACCTGCGTTGTGATGGCTATCATACTTGTGGGAGCAGGGTAGTCCATAAGCACATCCTTAAATGGTCCCTAGTCACGTGAGTATCAAGACTGGGTATTGATACTCCAGAGTAGACTAGTGTATACGTTTCTAGACCTCGACGATAGGCGATGGTTGGTCCCGCAGCCATTGGTCTGATGCATACTGGGTGTGAGTACACTGGACGGACTCATGGAGAACTTCCAGATGGTACTATACCTATCGTCAGATGGAAGTTCTCAGGTGACATGTGTACAGGTTAGTCTTCAGACCTACGATCGTCATTTGTCTCGTGTAAGTTCCCACTGTGCTTTGATCACTACCCTACCATGGCTCTACTGAGTCGTGCAAACGGGTTTTGGTTGGGTATAGTCCCGAGCCATATAGAGACAGTGAGCGATTGTTGAGGATTCATCTCTCCTGGTATTGGGAGTCGATATCGCACAGTGTTCGATTGGTCAGGACCATAAGACCTTGGCCAAGGTAGCTGAGATTTACTAATAGGTTGATCAGTAGTTTACCAGATTGGTCCTGAGCCTCATCAGCACGAATTTATCGGATTATTAGGGTCTGACGTTTACCACCGCCTAGACCCAGTATGCGATACTCTTAGACGAAGAGACCGGACTGTACGGAGATTGTCATGGATAGGCTCAGTAGGAGTTCAGACGAGTTTGCTAAATTGGCCTTCCTTTTCGACAGGTACCTAGGTAGACGTTATATACAGCTAGTGCCGCTGACGTGCTTGTGGTTAAACCTACTGCCAGCGTACTGTCGAGTCTTTAGAGTCCCACACAGAGGGTTTCTTTGCTTCGGGTGAAACGATGTAGAGGTCGTATGGTTTTACGGCAAGGGCTTCGATCACATACGTGCACTTATGCACGTGTGATATTCGGGTGGATAATACTAGTGGGCTTTGGTTTAAGCCGGATCCTAGTATTATATTCTTAGATTATTTTGTCTCATTGTATTCATATTTTCTCGGAATATGGATACGGGTATATATATACACGTGAGGGGCATTATTGTAATTATGCAAGAGGCTTCTAGAAGAAGACACCTCATTATTTTGATTAACCATTTAGGTTAAATGGTTTAATGAGGTGGAGGGTGAGGTGTTATCATTTATTGAATGAAGCATGGCTAAGTTATGACTCGTGTAGTGACTCATGGTAAACTATTCTAGTATGCTTGATATTTTGTAGTGATATTTTATGGAGATATTTTGTGTTTGAATTATTATCTCATACACTTAGCCATTCTTCATTCTATTCTTTTAAACAACGCTCTCACATTCCTCCAAGCTTTCTTCTTCTTCTACCTTAAACCCTAATAGTCTCATGTATTGAGAAACCTAGGGTTCTTGAGACAAATCAATCCATCATCACTCTCTACATCATCTAGGCTACTTAGATTAGCAAACTAAGTGATCTAGTTAGCTCGGTTTAGAGGTAGGAGCTCAAAGTAGACACTCTCGGGTGGATCATCTTTGACGTGAGGACGCCGTTGATCAAGCTCGATCATGGAGGCAACTTGGAGCATTCTAAAGGAGAGGAGTGAAGACCCGAAGGACTTGAGCCTCTTGGTATAAACACTTTTCATAGTAGATAGCTTCTTTAGTTGCTAGTTAGGTTTATGGAAGATCCGGTTTAGGGTAATTCTAGCTCTAAGTTTACCTTGTTAGAAAATTTTTGTTCCGCAATCGGCCGCGGTTGATGGCCAGGGTATTAGCATAACCTTTCAAAAAATGGATATAAGTTTGTTCTTGATAGAAATAACATGGACATTTACCTCAATCAGGTATTGGTTGCAAAAGGTATACTGTGTAATGATATCTATGTTCTAAATCAAAATGCAGTTTTCAACATACAAAACACACGCAAGAGGAAGAGTTCAGATGTGAATGAATCCTACTTGTGGCATTGTAGATTTGGTCATATTGGAAAGAAAAGACTAAGTAAATTGCATAAAAATGGACATTTGGATACGTTCGAATTTTCATCTTATGAAACTTGTCAGTCTTGTTGTTTCAAGGGAAAGATGACCAAATCTCCATTCACCGGACACGGAGAAAGAGCAGTAGAGCTCTTGGGACTCATACACAGTAATGTATGTGGTCTGATGTCTATACATGCAAAGGGTGGGTTCTCATACGTCATCACATTCACTGATGATCTCTCTAGGTTCGGGTATGTGTATCTTATGAAACACAAATCTAAAGTTTTTGAGAAATTCAAAGAATTCAAAAACGAAGTAGAGAACCGGACTGGAAAAAGTATCAAGATCCTCCGATTTGATAGGGGAGGGGAGTACTTAAGTACGGAATTCCTAGACTTTCTAAAAGAGAATAGAATTATCTCTCAGCTTACTCCTCCTTACACCAGTACAACGGTGTATCGGAGAGGAGGAACCGTACCTTATTGGACATGGTTCGCTCTATGATGAGTAATGCTGAGTTGCCTCTTTCATTTTGGGGACATGCGCTTCAAATAGCGGCATACCTATTGAATGATGTTCCATCCAAATCTGTGCCTAAGACTCCATATGAAATATGGAGTAGGAAAAGACCGTATCTTAAACGTATTAAGATATGGGGTTGTCCGGCCTATGTTAAAGTACAAAATCAGGACAAACTTCAGGCACGTTCAGTTTTATGTAAATTTGTGGGATATCCTAAGGATTCAATAGGATATCTGTTCTACCACACCGAGGAACAGAAAGTGTTTGTATCTCGCCATGCCATCTTTTTAGAGTGGCAATTTCTTGCAAAAGAAACAAGTGGGAGGACGGTAGAACTGGAAGAAATTCAGGAACCACAAACTCAAACTGAAGAATTGGTGGAACCTCAAGATTCAATAATCCCAGACGAATCTCAGCCATTCCGTAGATCTAGAAGGATTTCTCATCCGCCCGAGAGATACTAGGATTTTCTCATAGACGGGGATCGAGAGGATTGCATATTGGAAGAAGATGATCCTACTAGTTTCAGATAAGCCATTATCAATAGGGACTCTGATAAGTGGCTAGATGCTATGAGATCCGAAATGGAGTCCATATACGCCAATAAAGTGTGGACCTTGGATATTGCTCCACCTTGGGTAAAACCCGTTCGATGCAAATGGATCTACGAAAAGACAACGTGTGGACTATGACAAAACCTTTTCTCCAGTGGCTATGCTCAAATCCATTCGGATCCTACTTGCCATTGCTGTCTTCCATGACTATGAGATCTGGCAAATGGATGTAAAAACGACTTTTCTGAACGGAAGTTTAGAAGAGTGCATTTATATGAATCAGCCGGAAGGTTTCGTAGACAGTGGGAGCAGTGGGAAAGTGTGCAACTTGCTTAAATCCATTTATGGATTAAAGCAGGTATCGCGGAGCTGGAACATTTGTTTCGATGAAACAGTCAAGGGATTTGACTTCATCAAAAATGAGGATGAGCCTTGTATATATAAGAAGATTGTAGGACGAACTGTCGTATTCCTAGTCTTGTACGTGGACGACATTCTTTTGATAGAAAATGGTATTCCTATGCTACAATCGGTCAAGCTGTTCTTGTCACAAAGGTTCACCATGAAGGACCTGGGTGATGCCTCATACATTCTGGGGATTAAGATCCACAGAGATAGGTCCAAGAGATTACTGGGACTTTCACAGTCCAGGTACATAGAGACCATACTAAAGAGATTTAGTATGGAAGATTCCAAGCACGGTAATATACCCGCAGTGCACGGAATCACCCTCTCTAAAGAGATGTCTTCCAAGACTGATGAGGAGAGGGTTCGCATGAGCACTATACCCTACGCTTCGGCGGTAGGATCTATAATGTATGCGATGCTATGTACCCGATCAGATGTAGCTTATGCACTTAGCATGGTGAACCGGTTGTAGGGTTGCTAGGCACACGCACAAGGGTCTACGAGGCATCTACCATGCCCGATTTAAAATTTAGCCGTGCCGAACAACCCAAAGCTGGATCTTTAAACTAGAGATTAGGCGAAAACAAGCATGTTAAATACTTTAACACTAAGTGAGAGGGATTACAACCTTTGTAGATCCAGTCCTTCACTTCTAAAGCTCCGTGTTGAGGTCCCTTCGCTGCGATCATCGTGTCCCGGACTCTCGAGAGGCTCCACGAAGAGAAAGATGCAAGCGTGCTTCCGATCTTCGATAACAAAGATGATCTACCTTGAAGTTTCATTAACACAAGCTCTCACTCACTAAATGAAGTGAACACTCTCATCTAAAGGGCAAGGGTAGATGAGGATGATGAAGTAGGATTTTTGCTCTCATTTGTTTTTTTATTCTCACTCATTTTTCATCACAAAATCAAAGCAAGAAAGCTTTTCATGAAGAACTCAAGCAAGAAGAAGAGGAATAATGATTAATCCTTTTGTGATGAATAATGAAAGTTATGACAAGATTAGAAATGCAACCATGGTCAAACAAACCTTTGTAGAGATTTAACTAGGGCTAGGGTTTGGGTTGAGTTAAAGATGAGTCACTTTAAAATATCAACACAAATATCTTTTCCAAAACAAAAAAGAAAGCTTCTAGAAACTTCTAGAAAAGCTTAACCCAAATCAAACCCTAACCATGCTTAATCTCCACTAAACATGTTGCATTAATAACCACATCATGTTACAATATTATATATCACATATATAATATTTATTGTAACAAAATAAAATAATACAATTAACATATATCGCATATATATCAATGTATTACTCGAGTGAGAAAAAGAATCTTTTAGTGAGCTAATATTAGTTAATGTAATTTAATATATCATATATATAATTATACATTAAATCATCGAATCAACACTTGATCCGACAATCCGGCTATATCGCATATAACCGACTAATATATCATTTACCGATTCATCGAATCAACACTTGATCCGATGACCCGGCTGATATCAAATATCGCGAGAATTTAATACGGTATCTCATATCGCATTATCCACGGTCCTGCACATATCACATATGTGCCCCTACTCCGTTTTGCCTGAGTCAAGAAACCTCTGTGTAGGACTCTAAAGAATCGTCAATACGCCGGCAGTAGGTGATGATCATGTCAAACACCCACAAGCTGCAAGCGGTCAGCTAAACGTAACAGCCACCCAGGTATTAAGCGATCAGAAGATCAACAAGCAAGCCTATACATTCTCCTGCGAATCCAATCAGTAACACTCCCGTACAGTCCGGTCTCGTCGTCTGATATGTCGCATATCTCGCCTAGGAGTGGTAAATGTCAGACCCCAGTAGCTTGATAAGTCGTATCGATATGAGGTCTATAACAGTTCAAGAAACTACTGATAACACTTACCAGTAAATCTCAGCAACCCTGGCCAGGGATTTCCAGTTATAGCCAATTGAAAATAGTACAACATCAACTCCCTATACCGGGAGAGACGAATCCCCTCCTATCGCTCATTGCTTCCATGCGATTCGGGACTGTACCCAAAAGCCACCTTTTTGCACACCCTCTTGGACGTAGTATGACGGAAATCAAAGCACAGTGGGAATCACACAAGACTCTATGACGATCTCGGGTCAACAGACTACTCTGTACCAGTGTCACCGGAGAACTGCCATCTGACGTGAGGTATAATACCATCTGGGAGTTCTCGGCGAGTCCGTCCACTGTACCCAGTCTCTACTGAGTACCCGTACACTATCCTTGATGTCAAACACCGATGGATATAGAATCATCCATCGCCCATCATATGGGTCAAGATGCGTATACGCTAGTCTACTCTGGTGCATCGATGCCCTGTCTCGATACACCCTCGACTAGGAACAGTTATAGGATGTACTCGTCGACTACCGTGGCCCCACTAGTATGATCTCATCATAGTCCCAGTAGTCGAGTACATATCCTAAGGGCTTTATCAACATGTAACATAGAGACAATTAGAGTACATGTTAAGATAAAGTACAACCAGATAGCATACTATCATGTCGAGCAAGAAAGTCCTCCCTATATATGTCTAAGCATCCATTACAATATACATCGTATGTACAGTAATGGCCTCTAGGGCATACATATAACTAACAATCTCCCACTTGCACTAGGGCCATCTGTTGTGGTATCGCATACCGAACAATTAGCTGTGGTTGAAGTATCTCATACTCAACCATCCCATAATAGTCTCTACTGGGAAAAAGGCCTTTGTGAGTGGATCCGCGCTGTTGTCCTCTGTTTCTACTCTCCTAACCTCGATCTACCTGGAGATCAACCATCTGCATGATCAGGTGATACTGCATAAGAATTATATCTGGATTTCTGATGGGACGGTAGTTCCTATGCTAAAACCATAACTCCATTGTCACACAATGGTAGGAACGAAGTTCACCTTATGAACTTATATATATCCAGACTGCCTCTTTTGTAGCATCCTTGGTAACGATGTATCTTTCCTTTAATCGTCTAGTAAGTCACGGTATCTAGCTTGGAACTCTTCCAACATACCGTCCCTCCACTGAGGGTAAAGACAATGGCTGTGACTGACATTCAGTCGTCCTTATCACCCTGGAACCTTTCCAGTGATTCTCCCCAGGATCGATTGATACCATCTCACTACATCTAGTGAGTATCCTAACATCCAATTAGATCGATCTCATAGATCCAAAACCCAGGATTTAGGAGGTATCACCTTGATCCTATATGGAGAATCCTTGTGATAAGCGGAGATTGACCGAGCGTAGCATAGGAAACTCCTTTCCTAGCAAGAGTATGTCATCCACCTACTCTACGAGAATCACCACCATACTCTCTACTACCTTTTTGTATATACAAGGTCCATCTACCATTTTGATGAAGTCAAACTCTTTGACTACCACATCAAAATAGATGTTCCAACTCCGCGATGCCTGCTTTATCACATAAAACATCTTGCTCACGTTTCCGCTGCTCCCACTGTCTACGAAGCCCTCTGGCTGTGTACTTATAGACGCTTTTTTCCAAATCATCATTTAGAAAAGCATTCATGACACCCAACCGCCAGATATCGTAGTCATGATATGTAGCCATGGCAAGTAGGATCTGGATGGATTTAAGCATAACTTTGAAAGTCTCAACTTTTCCATATACACCAAGTAATCTTCTCAAGATATACTTGCTCTTAATGGGGATTTAACCCTTCAGATAAAGCAACCAAAGTCCATACTTTGTAGGTGTATAAGGATTCCATCTCAGATCGCTAAGCATCCAGCCATTCTTACAGAGTCTTACTCCTGATGGCCTGCTCAAAACTAGTTGGGTCATCATCTCATGATGCAATCCTCGCTCCCACTGTCATAGAGAAACCGAAGTATTTCTCAGGTGGGTGAGGAACCCTACTAGATCGGCGGAGAGGATAAGGTTCGTTGGAAACTATTGAATCCTTTGGTTCTACCAAATCATCAGCTGCAGTTTGTATAGCTAGAACTCTTTCTAGTTCTACCTCATGACCAATAATTTCTTCACAAGAAATTCCCTTTCACAAAGGTGGCATGCTGAGAAACAAAACATCTTTTGTATCTCGGTTTGGTAGAAGATATTCCCTTACGAATGCTTGGGATATCCAACAAACTTCTACAGGACTGACTCTGCCTCGAGCTTGTCCGGATTATGCTTTTAGACATAGGCTGGACAACCCCAAATCTTAACATGCTTAAGATATGGGCTCTTCCCATTCTATATCATATATGAAGTGGTAGGTAGCTGATTTGATTTGAACCCTATTCAATTGGTATACAACTTCTCAAGTGCATAACTCCCAAAAGGAAATGGGAAACTCAGTAGTACTCATCATAGAGCACACCATATCAGGGTGCTATTGCTCCGCCCCGATATACCATCGTGCTATGGTGTATACGGAGGAGTAATGCTGAGAGAGAATCTCATTGTCCTTTAGAATAGTCCAGGAATCCCATGCTCAAGTATTCTCCTTCCTGATCTCATCAAAGGACATAATACTTATATCCATTTTTGGTTCTCTACTTCTAACTTATATTCATCGAATTTCTCAAAAGTTCCAGACTTGTGTTTCAACAGGAACATATGTCCGAATCTTTGAGAGATAATCAGTGAATGTAATGAAGTACAAAGAACCGGTCTTGGCATGTGTAGACAGGTGACCTTCATACATCAGCATGTATCAATCCCAAGAGTTCATCAACTCTTTCTCTGTTTCCAATAAACAGAGCTATGGTCATCTTATCTTTATGACATGACCGGCAAGTTTCATAAGATGTAAATTCAAACTAATTTAAATATGTATCTTTATGTAACTTCAACTAGTCGAGTCGCATTGATATGACCTAGTCTACAATGCCTCAAGAAGGATTCGTTCATTTCTGAACCCTTCCTCTTATGTGTGTTCTGTATACTAAGAACTGTGGTTTGATTTAGAACGTCTATGCTTTTAGATAACGTGCCTGAACCGATCAACTCTTGATATAGGAAATGTTCAAAACATTATCCAACAATACAAAATTATATCCTTTCTTTACTAATAAAGAGACTGATATGATGTTGTATATCAGGTTCGGTATCTAATAACATTCGTTCAGAATCAATGTATTCTGATAATACAGGGTAATAACTACTAACAGACTTGGCTTCAACGCTTGCACCGTTTCTATCTCATGAAATTTATCACCCGTTCTCAGTTCTCTACCTATCTGTAGCCCATGTAACAAATTACATTTACGGGATCCTGATCTGGTATCAAATACCCAGGACGTAAAGGATACTTGGCGGGTAGTTTGCCGTACCCGTAGGGGTCTAGGGTGGGGTAATGGCTATTCATCACAACTGTGTAATCCGTTTTTTATTGCAGGCTCAAACCAAATGCGGATTGCTAGTAAATCCAATAAAGTTTATCTGTGATCTGGAATACTTATTATTGCGTCTGACGAATGTACAATATCTATATATGATAGCTATTAGACGTCACTTATGTTTTACACCCGCGCTAGCCCAGCCCCCGCTCTGTTGTTAGTTAAGTAACCTAACGGGTGATGATGGGACCCAGTGGCGAATGCAGATGGCATAAGAGGATGTGGTATTTTCGTTGTTTTCTACAATGATAGGATAAATGATAGGACGCATTATTATAATGCAAAGAAAATAAACCAAAATTAAATCGTTGGAACAAATTTAAAAGAAACCACTCGGTTATTTTAAAAGAGCAGAATTTTTAATTGCGGAGCTTTAACCACTCCTTTTAAAAAGCTATCAGTTTTCTTCGATTATATCAAGTTCACTACGTTCACGGTTTTGCCAAAACCAGTCGTAGCGCTCCATCATTTCTTGTGGATGGTCCGTAGTATTCAAGCTATGTATTTTGACCTAATGCCAAGGCATAGTGTTTGGTAGCTGTTGGGTATTCATTTGTTGCATAGATAGATGTGTTAGTTTGGGACAGTTGTATTATCATTTTGGCCTAACGTCAAGGATATGTACAGATGAGTTCAAATTAACAAGGATAATGATGGGTAGAACTTGACATGTGACTTATGACATTTTGACCTAACGCCAAGGTCATAAGAGCATGGGGCAAAAATCCATATCGGGAATTTCTAAAGAAACTGAAATTTGCAAAGAGATGCATACCATTTTGGAGTTTGACGAATGTTGGTAGGATTCCTTCAACATTATCATACGATGATATTTTGGATCCCGATCCTACTGTGAGTATATACTACTTATCAGGAGATTCGTCACTTAACGATCAATGCTATAAACCAAGTAGGTGCCTAGAAAGGTGTCAGCGGGGTTATGCCCCAGAGAAAAGAGGTTATTTAATTAAGGAACTTCGCAAAAGTGTTGGAAAACCTCCCTCGAAGTATCGACACTGGACTTGCTGAACGGTTAAGCAATTATTGTACGGTGAGAATAGTCCTGGCTAATTCTTCTTTTATGGTTTGAGGAAGGATTCGAGAAACAGTGGGAGCCATCCTGTTTAGATAAATAACCACTCTAAACTTGCAAGAGCATCATACTAATAGTGTTTTCTTCTCTCTGTCTCTTAATTGCAGCAACCTTGTGACCACATATAGGTTACATCTAGATAACAAATTGACTGAATCTAACTTATATGACTGGCAAAGGTCTGTCCAGATGTCCATTGCCTGTGACAAACTAGACCACCCTATTACTACTCAAGATCCCGCTGTCCCAGGTCCAATTTCCACCGTCACGGATATGGATATCCGACAGACAAGGGAAAAGGATAAAGCGAAAGCTAAGTGCCTCATGTTAGCTTCAGTTGATGGTGTATACCAGAAGCAGCACGAGAAGATGGACTCAGATTCCATCTTTCTCCATAACAAAGATTTATATGGAGAGCAATCTCATATCGCAAGATATAAAACCTCAAACGAATTAATTCAAGCGAGGTTGGTTTTCGGATCATCTGTAAGGGACAACGTCCTTACAATGACCAGCTATATTGATGAGCTCCAGAACCTGGAGACCACGTTAGGAAACAGGTCAGATACTGACTTAATTCTACAGTCTCTACCTTCTACCCTAAAGGAAACCAGGGAAGCAGAAGGAAAGAGAAGGGCAAAAGTTTCGGGACTTAATCTAGTAAAAGAGGGTAGTTCCTAATTTTATGGGATTGGATATTGGCAAAAAGATTGCAGGGCTTTAGAAGCCAGTAACCAGGATACGAAGCATGTTGTGGCTTCAGCCTCAAGTGTGTTTGTTATTGAGAACTATTTGTCAATTAACTCTACTTCCTGGGTATTAGATACAGGAGCAGGATCTCATATCTGTAATTCATTACATGCTTTGAGAAACCGTAAAGTTATAAAGGTAGGTGATTGGTCTCTCAAAGTTGCAAACGAAATGACAGTGAACGCTGAATCCGTGGGAGAATATCGCCTAGGTTTGACAAGTAGGCATATATTGATTTTACGTAACTGTTTATATATACCTAGTATGACTTGTAATATCATATCAGTGTCCTCACTTTTGAGAGAGGGATATGATTTTACATTCGTAAGCGATGTAGTTAACATCCACCTAAATCAAGTTCTGATTGGGTCAGGTACATTAGATAACGGTATATACGTATTAAGTCAAGCTCAGGTTTTCAATGTCCAGAATACACTTAAAAGAAAGTCTCCGGAAATAAATCAGGCTTTCTTATAGCATTGTAGACTAGGTCACATCAATGAGAGAAGGTTGACTAAGTTACATGGAGAAGAATATTTGAATCCGTTCGAATATCAATCTTATGCTACTTGTGAATCTTGTCTCGTTAGAAAGATGACAAAAACTCCGTTTACTGGACACGGAGTAAGAGCAAGCGAGCTCTTGGGACTCGTACACAGTGATGTGTGCGGTCCAATGTCTACACATGCGCGAGGTGGTTATTCCTACTTCATTATTTTTACGGATGATTTCTCTAGGTATGGATATATCTTCTTAATGAAGTATAAATCCGAGGCTTTTGAGAAATTCCAAGAATACAAGAATGAAGTGGAAAAACAAACCGGCAAAAGTATCAAGACACTGAGATCCGATCGAGGTGGTGAATACTTAAGCGCCGAGTTCCTGGGTTACTTAAAAGAGAATGGAATTCTCTCTCAGCTTACTCCTCCGTACACATCACAACACAACGGTGTATCAGAAAGGAGGAATCGAACCCTATTGGAAATGGTTCATTCCATGATGAGTAAAGCTGAGTTACCGCGATCATTCTGGGGATATGCACAAGACTCAGCTGCATATCTTTTGAACATAGTTGTCACGTCCCGAAAGTACGGAACATGACCGGCACTTAAACTACGAAACGTCTTGAGGCGTACGTAATCTAGGTAAACCGAAAACCCAGAAATCCAAACCAAGAAAAGTAGTAGAGTGAAGGAAAACCAAATTAAATCAAGTAGTTTTAATAGCATAGCCGAATTATGCTTTTTTTTAAAAAAACATCAAATATTTCCTGAAAATTTCGGCAGAGTCTCCTTTGTAATTACTGGCCCCCAAACGGGATACAACATGAATAGTATACGAAATCAATAAAAAGGCATCCCCAAGCGGGTGCTAGCTCTTCGTCAATCGATGGTCACAACCACATAAGCAATATAATATACAACGCCAAAGGCGAGGATCAAAACTCAAAAGGAAACTCAAACAACAAGAATTCCACAGAAATATAACGCGCGACTCTAAGGTCGAAAAAATAACATCTCTGGTCTCTATCTCAATAAATACATGTTTGGTTGATGGAACTTCTAGATACAACTGAATAATAATATACAATGTATAATGATGGGTACGATATAAATAAACCCACCTACTAGAAAGTCACCCGAAAGAAGCAGTGCCAGCAAAGCCGTAAAGAAACCTGTACGGCAAAACCTGCAAGAAACTGTGGCTCAACGGGGGTGAGTTGCCAACTCGTGGGTAGAAAAACATCTACGAACAGAAATCGCATGAACAACGCAATCCTAGGTCAACGATCATAATATATCCTCAAATATATAACCAGCAGCCTATAACAATGGCTAGGGTAAATATCTAACCCAAGTGCAATCCCATGTGCCCGTGTCAGTGCCTCGGGTAGCAATGTATCACATGGATGATGTATGAATGCACGAAACAGAATGCATGTACTGAAGAAACCTACTTTCATAAATTAGTGAGATTTTCTGTATGTTTAAAATGAGGTATCATAATGAAATCAGCATAAACAGTGTCTAGCATCGACACAAAACGTAAATCCCAATATCTCAAAATCTCAGGCTCCGGCTATCCGGACTGGCCTGTATCATCAAATCTCTGTACCTCAATATCTCAGAATCTCTGTATCAATCTCACTATCTCGGGCGCCGTCTGTCCTGACCGGCCCCTACCATCAATCTCAAGACCACGACGGTATCCTCCGGATATCCGATGCGTCGGGTAAAATCACCGGTAGGTAGTGCTCCCCTGCCAGGCTCAACGTCAGCAACACGACCTTCTTGCCCCGGGGTACCTTACCGGGTCCACCATGTACCCGAAATGGTTCATCCAACTCCTCGAATCGGGTCTAGAAATCCATCAGCAAACTCATGGTGGACGACTCATACATCATGGGAAAACCGCACTTTTTCTTTAAAAAAAAGAGAAAGATGTTTATAAGTGTTTTTGCGGTTTTCCCCCAAATCCAGGAAATCTCATGAAAATCCGAATCTAAATCCTCAATAGCATGTAAACAGTGAATATGGACATAAAAATCCATTAATGCGGCATATCAATGAATAATAACATGCATGAAGTAGTAAGTAATAACTACAATGTCTAAACTAGCATATAAGGCAAGTACACTAATATCATGTCTAAACTATTAGCTAACAACCTATGTCAAATGAAATAGTATTTTCTAAAGTGTTCGTGACATGGCAATTACCGATGAAGATGTGTGTGAGCCGGCAAGTAAGTGTACGTGGTACATACGCATCATCGGTAATGGTGATGGTGTCCGAACAGCATGATATCAATAATGAAATATGAATTACAATAAGTATGCGATGCGGAGAAACAGCAATAATATGCGGGAGCTGAATACTAGACACAACGATAACTAAACTGCATTACCCTAATATAAGTCCTATAATAGTGCCTTTGAAATAACATGAATCACGGTGTTTTGAAAATAATGGCAACGGTGTTTTTAAGAAAAGATACGTCTTTTAAAATATCTGTAGAATCCCTTAACCTGTCTTTTAAAATACCCACGATTCGTTAGTTTTGAAATAGGTAGGAGTCTAATCTAGTCTAACAACTACACTAAACAATACGGCTGAACTAACAAGCTGAACTACAGGTAAGGAAACCGCCTAACATCTGAGTCGATACGTATACATACCTGTATATATATTAGTCGGTGATCCCGCCTCAATAATATCATATCCGATACTATATCTATAATCAGACATCCCAAGTCAAGTGTGCGGATCAATCAACAATATATAGCTCGTACGTAAATCCGTCGTACGGTATCCCCAAATCTGGGTACGGGTCAATATCATACTCATCACACTGTTTATCTGGTATCCTCTTTATCAAGATCATCATCTGGGGTACTGACCTACGTCTAGTACACTACTAATATCACTATTCACATGGCATTGTCATCCAAAGATCCGCTATAACATCTGGACGTATCTCAAGTACGAATCCTGCCATATCACCGATCTCACGGCCTCAACTCAAATCTCATCGACTCATCTCAATCCCAAGTATCATCCACAAATCCAGTATGTGAACACCTAGTCCCATACCCAGGTGAACACATAACCACATCTCCCCATATACGCACAGGTAATAACATAGATGTATGCATGTGTGTGCGTGCGTGTGTGGGTGTAACAACTACTCTAGGGTTTCGCAACTAACACTAAACTAATCCGTGAACACCTATAATCCACCTTTATCATCAAGTCTCATATCAACATAATATATATAATCAAAATATATGTGTGTATACGTATTCGTATACATCACCACGAACTACGGGGGTGCTATACGCCATCCACCCGACTTCTCCCCGTAGATATAAATCTACTCACCTGGTCCTTGCCCGCCGGTGCCGATGTCGCCATGCGCTTGTTTGTCGTCTCGAAGTCCACATGGGGTACCTACATATCATAACGCACCGTATTGCATTAAAACCAAATTCGAAATCGAAACGGCATACAAAAATCAAATCGGCACGCGTATCACGCATAGGTCAAAACCTATCGCCTACGCATGCAAGAATAGCCAAACCAACCCTCGATGTCGATGTACAAACGTCAAACCATCGAGAAAAACCCAAACACTCTCATTTGCGCATTCACGAACACTAATTACAATATAAAATAGGTTAAAATTCACAAAAACCCCAAATTCACCTTAAAAGCCATTTTTCCGAAAATCTAGCAAGCAAAAATTACCCGTTTTAGTACAAAACTCGACGTTTAAACAAATCTAGTGGCCATAATACTTATTAAATATCTTAAATAAGTCATAAAAACAATTTCCATAATTTAATCCCAATAAATTTCATTAACCCCAAAATTCTAGTTTACAATATACCCAAATTTTAACAATTTATAGCAAAAATGCACAAACAACAATTTAGCATGGATTTTCATGAACTAAAAGCATTAAACCACTCAATATAATATTTATAATGACATGCAACCTTAATTAGAATTTTATCTCACCAAAATATAATTATTTTAAAAACCTAGTTTACAATTTATATAATTATCACAATTTAAATCAATAAATATGCAAACTAGCAACTTAATTTGATTTAGCATAACCTAATATGTCAAATATATCACACAACCATAATCTCACAACCCAAAACCCCAATTTGAATTCAAACCCCTCTCTTGAATTTCAAATCATGCACTTAGAACTAATTAAAATCCTATTTAAACATATAATTAAGCTAACCTAAGGCAATTAACAACAATTTAAGAGAAAGTTTAGAATTATACCTCATGATCAAGAGATCAAGCATGAATCTAGCACCAAAATCTTGGCCTCCAAAATGAAAACTTTTCACTAAGAATCATACTATAGTAGCCAAGAAATAATGGGTAAGGCTTGGATTTTGAATTAGCTTTGAAATTGTATGGATTTTGAAGCATTTTTGTGGATTTTTGAAGCAAAATGGAGTGGGATTTGGGGCTGCTGCTGCTGCTGTTGGCGGCTCAAATTTCGGCCAGAAATTTGAGGGGAGTGAGGAGAGAGAGAGAGGGGTTGAAAATGATGGGAAAAGACAAAGCCCATACCTCTATGTTATAACATATTCAATTCCCTTTTTATTTCTTGTTTTCTTTTCCCTTCATTGACTTTTCAAGTGGGAAAAGTGAGGGGAGGGCTGCTGATTTCAGCAGAAAAGAGGAAGAGAAATGGGTGTGTGTGAGTGTGTGAGGTGAGAGAAAATGATAAATACTATACCCCAAACAACCATTTACACTAAATTCACTAAAAAAGCCTTTTTTCTTCAATAATTTCTAAACCGTTTTGACAAACGATTTCGTTTCAGAAACAATATTTTACAATTCAGTTTAGTGTGTCAAGAATTATAAAATTTGTATCAACCCATTCCAATATGTAATTTTCCCTAATTAAATATATTAGTGACGACTTAAAATAATATTAAAATAATTTTTTTCAGAAAATTTGAAATTTCACCAGTGGTTCAATAAACACCAAATACTAGCAATTATATAGCTAGAATATGTATATTTAATTTTATAATAAAGATATTTGTATTTTGACTTTTTACAGAAAACCCCCTTATTTTACCGATTTTCCGAAATTTCACCGAAACGATTTTCAAAACGTTGCAATCTTCCCCCCCTAAAGAAATTCGGTCCCCGAATTTAAATTAAAAATCCCTCCAAATACTAAAACATATAAGCAAAACCATCAAGTCATCAGGGCTCCGAAATCATAAATACATAAAACAAATCGTAGCGCAGCGCAGGCGCATGAAAAATGAGCATATAACTCAAAATCAAAACTCCGTCAAGCATCCCTCAATCATCGGAGTCATGGTGAAGACACAATGTCTAAATCCAAAATGAAAATCAATATGATATGCATCATTAAAACATCTGGAAGCAATGCATGCCAAATCTTCTTCAAATCGCTGTGCGATGCTCGCAGCACTGCACAGTGGCGGACGTCTATTGTAAGAAAATAACTACATATATATATATATATATATATATATATATATCCTTTGTTTAATATGTACGTTCCACCGTTTTGGAAACAATTTAGAAGGGTCTCCTTGTTTTAAACATTTCGTGTCATATCAGACACGTAGGTAAATACTGAGACTATAGCTCGCTTTTTGGAAATCCCTTCAATAACTATCAATGCGTGCAAAATATATTCAGGTACTGTCCTCTGACTAGTCCTGCTCAGTAGAAAAACTCATAGCAATCATCATAAAAACGTACTGCTCCATAAGAAATCAATTCCCAAAGTATGCATATAAATTCTATGTGCGTCTGGTACGCACGGAAATCAAAATCCATATATGTGCCATACATGCGCACAGAAACAATATCTAAGTGCATCGGGTGTGCACACAACATCTGTCATAGGCAACGTGTGTGCCTGACAGCAAGAACAGGTGCATTTGACACGCACGAAAAATCTCGATTTAGTGCATCTGGTGTGCACCAAAATCGCTTCTCAAAACATGCGCTCAACATGCGCGAAAATCCAAACCAGGTGCATCCATCATGCACGAGATCATGAAATCCAATATCAAGCGTCGAACATGCGCAAAATCAAATCAGATGCACAAGGTGCACAAAACAAAAATCGAGTATCACAATCGAAATCGAAGTCCAGTGCATCTAAGTGCACAAAATGCTTAACACTGCACTGCAAGCATATATGAACTATACCGAGTGCAAAAACCAAATCGTGTGCGTGCATACGCACAAAATCAACTCAACTGTATGAAACCCATAAAATCATAAACATGCGAAACCAAGGCACGAAAATGATATCAAGTGCAACAACTGTGCAAAAATCGTAAATGCTCAATAGGTGCAACCATGGTACATGAAAACAAATACCATAAAACTCAATCATCAAAATCAGTCATGCGAATAGATCGTCCAAAATACCGAAATCAAATATGGTGGAATTGTCCCGCTCAAGCACATCCTCCAAGAATCTCTGGCCAACTGTCGTGGTCACTCATAGCATGCCTCGTCGACGATCCTGAACTCTGGCCTGCCGGTGTGCATAACATGACCAATCCTGGGTCCAAGTCTTCTCGTAATTTATTCCAGAAAGGTCCTATCGAGATCTCTCCCAAATCTCATCTCTGCTGAACTGTCCGGAAGTCATCGTCCCTTGCTAGATCTGTTCTTGTTCCGGAACGGCTGCAAACTCATCGCGACTCCTTCTGGAAGGTATATCCAAGTACAATGCCTCGGTATGCGTATCGCATCTCTGATGTCGGCGGAGTGGAACGTCGTCTCATCAAGACCTCGTGCGAACCTCTTACTCCACTTTTCTCTGATGTCGACTGCTTCGGACTCGTCTCGTTGTGGCTGCATGGACTGAGCTCCTACGGCTATCCTCGTATCTGGAGTCTCCCAAGAAATGCATCTCACCATCTAGCATCCGAATGAAGTCGAACCATCCGATCGATTCGTCAAAACCTCATAATCCCCTAAGAGCTCAACATCTTGGTACAGTTTAATAGTATCGAGTACGTACCACAGCATCGATGGTCCAACCGTAGAAGGGCAAACCCAAGCCTCACTAATGGTGCCGCAGAACTGCCGCAAACCCTAAGGTTCAAAGGCTTTCACACGGGCATTAAGTCGAGTTAGGGTTTCATTCTTCTAGAGGGTCCATAGAATTGCCTGCATGCCTTTCCGAATACTTTAAACATGGAATAATAGGTTGCTGACATTGGATCGTCTCTATCGACTCTCAACGTCTCCGCGTGAAGTCGTCTCTAGCTGGAATCAATCTATCTGATGACCTCGCATCGGAATAGACGAACGAACCACATGTCCTAGTCATTCATCCTCGGGTGACTAGCGACTTTCTATCATCTCTTAGTACAACCCGTACTGCAATAGCTCCAACATCTGGGACGATATCTCGTCGTTCGCAGCAACAACTGGCTCATTCGTCTGCACGCTGAACAGTGCCTCAATCATCATGAATAAGCAATACGCCAACGGTCATCAAAATCTGGATGGCCTCTTATCATTGGCTCAATCCTCTGGCGCTGATCTGCACGTCCGAGTAATCTCATACAGCGATCCATCCAAACGCTCGTGGCGCAAAAACACAATCATACGACGCCTCTCAATGCAATCGTATGTCGCCGGAATCACGCCCTGGTCAGTCCTCGTTCGTAACGAGCTCGTGCTGACCGCAACTCTAGCCGTAGCTCTCCCTGCCCGTAATCATAGCAGCAAAACCATAACTGATACCGATGAGGCTAAATCAGGAATGAATATAATACTGAACAAAGAAATGTGCATCCTAAGGCTTCTTAAGTGGAATAGCGTATCGTAAGTATGCCGCGGAACATACCCACGGTACGTCACTCTACTTTAGTCACCTATTCCATCAACCAAGAGTCATCCTACGCTCCGAAGGTAAAACCTAACGCTCTGATACCAACTTTGTCACGTCCCGAAAGTACGGAACATGACCAGCACTTAAACTACGAAACGTCTCGAGGCGTACGTAATCTAAGTAAACCGAAAACCCAGGAATCCAAACCAAGAAAAGTAGTAGAGTGAAAGAAAACCAATTTAAATCAATTAGTTTTAATAGCATAGCCGAATTATGCGTTTTTAAAAAAACATCAAATATTTCCTGAAAATTTCGGCAGAGTCTCCTTTGTAATTACTGGCCCCCAAACGGGATACAACATGAATAGTATACGAAATCAATAAAAAGGCATCCCCAAGCGGGAGCTAGCTCTTCGTCAATCGAAGGTCACAACCACATAAGCAATATAATATACAACGCCAAGGGCGAGGATCAAAACTCAAAAGGAAACTCAAACAACAAGAATTCCACCGAAATATAACGCGCGACTCTAAGGTCGAAAAAATAACATCTCTGGTCTCTATCTCAATAAATACATGTTTGGCTGATGGAACTTCGAGATACAACTGAATAATAATATACAATGTATAATGATGGGTACGATACAAATAAACCCACCTACTAGAAAGTGACCCGAAAGAAGCAGTGCTAGCAAAGCCGTAAAGAAACCTGTACGGCAAAACCTGCAAGAAACTGTGGCACAACGGGGGTGAGTTGCTAACTCGTGAGTAGAAAAACATCTACGAACAGAAATCGCATGAACAACGCAATCCTAGGTCAACGATCATAATATATCCTCAAATATATAACCAGCAGCCTATAACAATGCTAGGGTAAATATCTAACCCAAGTGCAATGCCATGTGCCCGTGTCAGTGCCTCAGATAGCAATGTATTACATGGATGATGTATGAATGCACGAAACAGAATGCATGTACTGAAGAAAACTACTTTCATAAATTTGTGAGATTTTTTGTATTTTTAAAATGAGGTATCATAATGAAATCAGCATAAACAGTGTCTAGCATCGATACAAAACATAAATCCCAATGTCTCAAAATCTCAGGCTCCGGCTATCCGGACTGGCCTGTATCATCAAATCTCTGTACCTCAATATCTCAGAATCTCTATATCAATCTCACTATCTAGAGCACCGTCAGTCCAGACCGGCCCCTACCATCAATCTCAAGACCACGACGGTATCCTCCAGATATCCGATGCATCGGGTAAAATCACCGGTAGGTAGTGCTCCCCTGCCAGGCTCAACGTCAGCAACACAACCTTCTTACCCCGGGGTACCTTACCGGGTCCACCATGTACCCGAAACGATTCATCCAACTCCTCAAATCAGGTCTCGAAATCCATCAGCAAACTCATGGTGGACGACTCATACATCATGGGAAAACCGCACTTTTTCTTAAAAAAAAAGAGAAAGAAGTTTATAAGTGTTTTTGCGGTTTTCCCCCAAATCCAGGAAATCTCATGAAAATCCGAATCCAAATCTTCAATAGCATGTAAACAGTGAATATGGACATAAAAATCCATGAATGCGGCATATCAATGAATAATAACATGCATGAAGTAGCAAGTAATAACTACAATGTCTAAACTAGCATATAAGGCAAGTACATGAATATCATGTCTAAACTATTAGCTAACAACCTATGTCAAATGAAAAAGTATTTTCTAAAGTGTTCGTGACATGGCAATTACCGATGAAGATGTGTGTGAGCCGGCAAGTAAGTGTACGTGGTACATACGCATCATCGGTAATGGTGATGGTGTCCTAACAGCATGATATCAATAATGAAATATGAATTACAATAAGTATGTGATGCGGAGCAACATCAATAATATGAGGGAGCTGAATACTAGACACAACGATAACTAAACTGCATTACCGTAATAGAAGTCCTACAATAGTGCCTTTGAAATAACACGAATCGCGGTGTTTTGAAAATAATGGCTACGGTGTTTTTAAGAAAAGATACGTCTTTTGAAATATCCGTAAAATCCCTTGACCTGCCTTTTAAAATACCCACGATTCGTTAGTTTTGAAATTGGTAGGAGTCTAATCTAGTCTAACAACTACACTAAACTATACGGCTGAACTAACAAGCTGAACTACAGGTAAGGAAACCGCCTAACATCTGAGTCGATACGTATACATACCTGTATATATATTAGTCGGTGATCCCGCCTCAATAATATCATATCCGATACCATATCTATAATCAGACATCCCAAGTCAAGAGTGCGGATCAATCATCAATATATAGCTCGTACGTAAATCCGCCGTATGGCATCCCCAAATCTGGGTACGGGTCAATATCATACTCATCACACTGTTCATCTGGTATCCTCTTTATCAAGATCATCATCTGGGGTACTGAGCTACGTCTAGTACACTACTAATATCACTATTCACATGGCATTCTCATCCAAAGATCCGCTATAACATCAGGACGTATCTCAAGTACGAATCCTGCCATATCACCGATCTCACGGCCTCAACTCAAATCTCATCGACTCATCTCAATCCCAAGTATCATCCACAAATCCAGTATGTGAACACCTAGTCCCATACCCAGGTGAACACATAACCACATCTCCCCATATACGCACAGGTAATAACATAGATGTATGCATGTGTGTGCATGCGTGTGTAGGTGTAACAACTACTCTAGGGTTTCGCAACTAACACTAAACTAATCCATGAACACCTAGAATCCACCTTTATGATCAAGTCTCATATCAACATAATATATATAATCAAAATATATGTGTGTATACATCACCACGAACTGCAGGGGTGCTATACGCCATCCACCCGACTTCTCCCCGTAGATATAAATCTACTCACCTGGTCCTTACCCGCCGGTGCCGACGTCGCCATGCGCTTGTTTGTCGTCTCGAAGTGCACATGGGGTACCTACATATCAAAATGCACCGTATCGCATTAAAACCAAATTCGAAATCGAAACGGCATACGAAAATCAAATCGGCACGCGTATCACGCATAGGTCAAAACCTATCGCCTACGCTTGCAAGAATAGCCAAACCAACCCTCGATGTCGATGTACAAACGTCAAACCATCGAGAAAAACCCAAACACTCTCATTTGCGCATTCACGAACACTAATTATAATATAAAATTGGTTAAAATTCCCCAAAACACCAAATTCACCTTAAAAGCCATTTTTCCGAAAATCTAGCAAGCAAAAATTACCCGTTTTAGTACAAAACTCGACGTTTAAACAAATCTAGTGGCCATAATACTTATTAAATATATTAAATAAGTCATAAAAACAATTTCCATAATTTAATCCCAATAAATTTCATTAACCCCAAAATTCTAGTTTACAATATACCCAAATTTTAACAATTTATAGCAAAAATGCACAAACAACAATTTAGCTTGGATTTTCATGAACTAAAAAGCATTAAACCACTCAATATAATATTTATAATGACATGCAACCTTAATTAGAATTTTATCTCACCAAAATATAATTATTTTAAAAACCTAGTTTACAATTTATATAATTATCACAATTTAAATCAATAAATATGCAAACTAGCAACTTAATTTGATTTAGCATAACCTAATATGTCAAATACATCACACAACCATAATCTCACAACCCAAAACCCCAATTTTAATTCGAACTCCTCTCTTGAATTTCAAATCATGCACTTAGAACTAATTAAAAACCTATTTAAACATATAATTAAGCTAACCTAAGGCAATTAACAACAATTTAAGAGAAAGGTTAGAATTATAACTCATGATCAAGAGATCAAACATGAATCTAGCACCAAAATCTTGGCCTCCAAAATGAAAACTTTTCACTAAGAATCATACTATAGTAGCCAAGAAATAATGGGTAAGGCTTGGATTTTGAATTAGCTTTGAAATTGTATGGATTTTGAAGCATTTTTGTGGATTTTTAAAGCAAAATAGAGAGGGATTTGGGGGAGGGGCTGCTGCTGTTGGGGGCTCAAATTTCGGCCAGAAATTTGAGGGGAGTGAGGAGAGAGAGGGAGGGGTTGAAAATGATGGGAAAAAACAAAGCCCATACCTCTATGTTATAACATATTCAATTCCTTTTTTATTTCTTGTTTTCTTTTCCCTTCATTGAATTTTCAAGTGGGGAAAGTGAGGGGAGGGCTGCTGATTTCAGCAGAAAAGAGGAAGAGAAATGGGTGTGTGTGAGTGTGTGGGGTGAGAGAAAATGATAAATACTATACCCCAAACAACCATTTACACTAAATTCACTAAAAAAGCCTTTTTTCTTTAATAATTTCTAAACCGTTTTGGCAAACGATTTCGTTTCAGAAAAAATATTTTACAAGTCAGTTTAGTGTGTCAAATTATAAAATTTGTATCAACCCATTCCAATATGTAATTTTCCCTAATTAAATGTATTAGTGACGGCTTAAAATAATATTAAAATAATTTTTTTTTCAGAAAATTTGAAATTTCACCAGTGGTTCAATAAACACCAAATACTAGCAATTACATAGCTAGAATATGTATATTTAATTTTATAATAAAGATATTTGTATTTTGACTTTTTACAGAAAACCCCCTTATTTTACCGATTTTCCGAAATTTCACCGAAACGATTTTCAAAACGTTACAATAGTTCCTACCAAGACTGTGCCTACCACACCATATCAGATGTGGAGTGGGAAGAAACCCTATCTTCAGTATCTGAAGATTTAGGGATGTCCAGCTTTTGTTAAAAAGCACCATACGGACAAGCTCGAAGCACGATCAATACAGTGTAAGTTTGTGGGATATCCAAAGAACTCCAGGGCGTATCTATTCTATTACGCAGAGGAACAAAAGGTTTTTGTTTCTCGTAATGCCCATTTTCTAGAACATCAGTTTTTAGAAAAAGAAATAAATGGGAGCGAAATAGAACTGGAAGAAATTCCAGAAACACAAGCTATTACTGAAAGTATGGTAGAACCAGAGGTTTCAGAAGAAACGGACATCCCAGTGCCACTCCGCAGAAGTAGTAGGCAGTCTCATCCGCCTGAGAGATACTACGGTTTTCTCATAGATGGGGATAGAGAGTATTGCGTCATTGATGATGATGACCCTACTAGCTTCCAGCAAACCATTTAGAGCGGCGACTCGGTAAAATGGCTGGATGCAATGCGGACCGAAATGGAGTCCATGTACACTAACAAAGTATGGACTTTGGACATTGCTCCAGATGGGGTAAAACCCGTAGGATGCAGATGGATCTTCAGAAAGAAGATTGGTGTAAATGGACAGGTTGAAACCTATAAAGCTAGACTTGTTGCAAAGGGTTTCCGTCAAAGACCTGGTTTGGACTATGACGAAACCTTTTCGCCAGTAGCTATGCTGAAATCCATTCGGGTCCTTCTTGCTATTGCTGCCTTCCACGATTATAAGATCTGGCAGAGGGACGTAAAGACGGCCTTTCTAAATAGAAATTTAGAAGAGAGCGTCTATATGGATCAGCCAGAGGGATTCATTCAGTGTGGGAGCAGCGGTAAAGTATGCAAGCTGCTTAAGTCAATTTATGGACTAAAGCAGGCATCGCGGAGCTGGAACATCTGTTTTGATGATACTGTCAAGAAATTTGACTTTATCAAAAATCCAGATGAACCATGCATATACAGTAAGATTGTAGGGAGAGCTGTAGTATTCCTCGTATTATACGTGGATGACATTCTCCTAATAGGAAATGATATTCCTATGTTACAGTCAGTCAAAAGTTTTTTGTCACAGAAATTTTCCATGAAAGACCTCGGTGATGCCACCTACATTCTGGGGATCCAGATCTATCGTGATAGATCAAGAAGGATGTTGGGACTTTCACAGTCCAGGTATATAGACACCATATTGAAAAGATTCAGTATGGAAGATTCTAAGCGCGGTAACCTAGCGGCTTGTCACGGAATCACCCTCTCCAAAGATATGTCTCCCAAGACTGATTTGGAAAGGGATCGCATGTCGATTATACCCTACGCTTCAGCGGTAGGCTCTATAATGTATGCGATGTTATGTACCAGACCAGATGTAGCATACGCATTGAGCGTAGTAAGCCGGTATCAAGCAAACCCAGAGGAGAATCACTGGATAGCAGTAAAGAACATTCTCAAGTACCTGAGGAGGACTAAAGAGATGTTCTTGGTGTATGGCAGAAAAGACCTCCAGATGGAGGCCTTTTCCGACTCCGGCTTCCAGAGTGACAAAGATGACTCCAAGTCCATGTCGGGTTATGTCTTTACCCTCAATGGAGGGACGGTCTGTTGGAAGAGTTCCAAACAGAAGACCGTTGCTGACTCAACAATGGAAGCGGAGTACATAGCTGCTTGCGATGCCGAAAAAGAATCTGTCTGGATGAAGAAGTTCCTCACAGAACTTCAGGTGGTTCCTTCCAGTGTTGGTCCAATACCTCTGTATTGTGACAACAATGACGCTATAGCTTTAGCGTAGGAACCTAGGTCCCATCAGAAGTCCAGACACATCTTAAGACGGTATCACCTGATCAAGGAGATCGTAGATCGCCGGGAGATCGAGGTGAAAAGAGTAGAGACGGAGAATAACATTGCTGATCCATTCACAAAGGCCATTCCTCAGACGCAGTTCGAGAGGCTATTCGAGATGATAGGTCTACGATATGCTAGCTCATGGCCCTAGTGCAAGTGGGAGATTGTTAGTGTATATGCCCTAGGGGCCATTATTGTATCATACTAGATTGTATATTACTTAATGGAAGCTTGGGATATTCACAGTTGTATATACAGTCTTGCTAAAAATCGTAGTATGCTACTTGGTTTGTGTCTACTTTAATATGTACATATGTTTCTTGTAATGTATCACTTATACATATTAGAAGAGCCCATAGGTTCTTTGCTTAACTACCAGCGTTGTGATGGCAGTCACACTAGTAGGGGCTGGGTAGTCTATAAGAAACATCCTATACAGGTCTCTAGTCGTAGGATTATCGAGACAGGGTATCGATACTCCAGAGTAGACTAGTGTGTACTCTTCTCATCCTAGTTGGGGGATGGTCTGTCCCACAGCCATCAGTGCGTAGTACTGGAGATAATATACAGGTGCTCGTTAGGTTATAGGTACACCGGACAGGACTCGCAGGGGAACTGTTGGTTGGTATTATACCCGTCGTCAGTTAACAGTTCCTAGGTGACATGAGTACAGCATAGTCCGCAGACTTGACACTACTACTTCGCCTCGAGTGTGTCCCACTGTTCTTAGATTGCTACCCTACCACGGCTCAAAGGAGTCATGCAAATAGGTAGCAGTTGGGTGCAGTCCCGAGCACTTGGAGGCAGTAGTGGTTAGACAGGATTCGTCTCTCCCGGTATTGGGAGATGATATCGTGCTGTGTCAGAGAGCCATTACGCAAAGTCCCTGGCCAGGGCAAGCGAGATTTACTGGTAGGTTCCAGTAGTTTCTCAGGGTGTAATGGGCTTCGCTCCGACACGACTTATACCGCTATTAGGGGACTGACGCTTGCCGCCCCTAGGCTCGATATGCGATAGTCTTAGACGAACAGACCGGACTGTACGGAGATTGTCACATCAGGCTCGGTGGGAGTTCGGATGAGTTTCCTCATCGGGCTTCTTATCGACATCTACCTGGGGACCGTTACGTACAGCTAGTGCCGCTTGCGGTCTGTGGTTAAACCCACTGCCAGCGTAGTGTCGAGTCTTTAGAGTCCCACACAGAGAGTTTCCCTGCTCCAGGCGAAACGATATAGAGGTCGTACGGTTTTTACGACAAGGGTTCGGACGCGTACGCGTGTTTACGCACGTACGACTTTTCGGGCAGTTTTTACTAGCCGGCTTTGGTTTAAGCCAGATTCTAGTATCGGGTTTTTGGATTTATACAGTCTAAAGTTTTTCCGTGTTTTCACGGATTGGAAGGGCGTTCTTGTAATTTGTCGGGAAGCTTCTAGAAGCATGGTGACTTGGGGGGTAAGGTGGCATTGCATTAAATGAGATTAGTGACTCATTTGTATGATTCATCCATGTCATTAATGCATCATAAATGCTTAATGACTCATGGAGATGAATCACTCAAATGCATTTATGAAGCATGGTTGATTAATCATTTATTTATTTATTTGATAAATAATAATGCTTCATAAATATTATGATAGATCATTATCTCATTTCATTCTCATCTTCACCTTCTCTCTCCTAAAGCTCACTCTCTCTTCAAACCCTAATCCTAACCTCTCATGAGTTGAGATCAAGGGTTAGCTAGACTAATACATCCATAACCTCACTCTATATCTCCTAGGTAGCTTAGATTAGCACTTTGAGCAACCTAGTTATCTCAAGTTAGAGATCAAGCTTGGCGTAGGAGCTTTTGGGTGGATCGTCTTTGACTCGAGGAGGCCGTTGAGGTGCCGATGTTCCAAGGAGCTTACGAGGAGTGGAGGACAGCGATGAAGACCCGAAGGACATGTAACGTGAGGTATAACTTCGAATCCGAGTAGTTAAACCTCTAGTAGATAGTTAGCAATGGTTTAGATACGATTCATACGCTCAAGTCCGTGTTACGAAGCTTTGATAATCGTTTTTCATATATTCCGCCTCCCCGCAAGTTCGTGGTGTGCGTGACATGGACTTACATGCCCTAGAAGCCATTATTGTATATGTATACTTGTGGATGCTTGGACATATATATGTACAGGACAGTCTTGCTCGATATGATAGTATACTATCTGGTTTGTCGTTATCTTAACATGTGCATATGTTTTACGTGCTATTACGTATCATTCATACATGTTGATAAAGCTCGTTGGATCATTGCTAGACTACCTGCGTTATGATGACGATCATACTTATGGGAGCTGGGTAGTCGGTACGCACATCCTTAAAAGGTCCATAGTCATGGGAGTATCGAGACTAGGCATCGATATTCCGGAGTAGACTAGTGTATACATTTCTAGACCCCGACGAGGGGCAATGGTATAGTCCCGCAACCATTGGTCTATCGCACCTAAGATCGTATACAGGTGCTTACTGGATGTGAGTGCACCGGACGGACTCACCAAGAACTTCTAGATGGTACTATACCTATCGTCAGATGGAAGTTCTACATGAGTATAGGTTAGTCTTTAGACCTGAGATCGTCATTTGTCTCGTGTGAGTTTTCACTGTGCTTTGATCACTACCCTACCACAGTTCTGCTGGGTCATGCAAACAGGATTTGGTTGGGTACAGTCCCGAGCCACATGGAGACAGTGAGTGATTATTGGGGATTCGTCTCTCCCGTTATAGGGAGTCGATATCGCACTGTGTTCGATTGGTCAAGACCATAAAACCTTGGCCAAGGTAGTTAGGATTTACTGATAGGATGATTAGTAGTTTTCCGGATTGGTCTGTGCCAAATCAACACGAATTATCGGGTTATTAGGGTCTGACCTTTACCACCCCTAGTCCCGATATGCGATACTCTTAGACGAAGAGACCGGACTGTACGGAGATTGTCACGGATAGGCTCAGTAGGGATCCGGATGAGTTTGCTCCCCGGCCTTCCTTTTCGACAGGTACCCGGGTAGCCGTTATATACAGCTAGTGCCGCTGACTTGCTTGTGGTTATGGATTTATCTAGTAACTCACTGCAGGCGTACTGTCGAGTCTTTAGAGTCCCACACAGAGGGTTTTTCTGGTTCAGGCGAAATGATGTAGTAGTCGTATTGGATACGTGCAAGGTTCCGATCAATTGATGTACTTAGTACTCGAACTTTCGATCGGACGGTTGATAATACTAGCCGGCTCGGGATTGAGCCGGATTATTAAATCAGGTATTGATTTAATAATTTGCATATATGTATTTCGATAAGTATATTCTAGTATTATGTTCTTCACGTTATTCTCTCTCTTTGGGCATTCGTGTTTTTATCCGAATGCAGGTATGTATATATTGTAAACTGTAATCCGTATTTTATTACGGATAACATTCTAGAAGGTGGACACCTCATTAGTCTTTTCCCATTTATTTGATAAATGGAAATAGGTGTAAATTGAAGGAGAGGGGGGGGTATGGTGAGAGCCATGGCTTCAATAGTTGACAAATAAATTATTAATTCATTTGTGGCAACTATTGAAGTATGGTTGACATATTATATTGATGGATATTGTTTTACGAAACCATTTCCATCTATTTTCTCTCACATGCTTGCTCATTTTTCATTTGTGCTCACCATTTTGCTTCACCTCCTTCTCCTTCTCTTGAGTTTCTTCTACCTTTATCATCTACCTCTTCTCTACACTCTCATGTGTTGAGAAACAAGAGAAGATGTATGATAGAGACAGTATAACATTTAGAACTTCACACTACATCCTAGACTTCTTAGATTAGCAACCCAAGCTCTCTAGTTACCCCACTTGACATTTAGTGTGGAGCTAGAGCCATGGATCACATCCCTCGGGTGGATCATCTACGAAAAAGGAGGACCGAGGAGCAAGATCGATCGTAGAGAACTGAAGGAACCAACAAAGAAGGTCAAGTGCGATCATGGTGGCCACTCGGAGTGAACGATGAAGAAAGAAGACCGAAGGACTTGGATCGTTTGCTGAAACTTCTTTTCATAGTAGTTAGCTCCTCCTAGTTAGTTAGTTTAGGGTTTATGGAAGATCCGGTTTGTGGTTTTCATTTAGCGCCAGTTTTAAACCCCGATAAAATTTTTGTTCCGCAAATGGCCACAGTAGATGGTCGGGGTGCTAGTGTAACCCAACACATATGTTTATTCATAGACTAAAGCATGTATAGCGGAGACAGATCATCTGTTTTTGATATGATAGTCAAGGTGATTGACTTCATCAAAACAATAGATGAACCTAGTAAGAAGGTTGTAGGGAGTACTTGTCACGACCCAAAATATTAGCTCGTGACCAGCACTTAAATCACGCAACTTCTAAAGGCGTAACGTAATTCAAGTAAACTGAAACCCATAAATCTAAACCTTTTTAATGAAAATAAAAGAAGTGAAGTTTTGAAATAAAGGTATAGTGAAATCAAGTTTTCTTACATGCATAGAAAAGGAACATGAATAATGCAAGTAAAATTTACCAGTTTGAAAACATGTTTCGTCTTTTAAAAATTTGGGCAGCACCTCCTTTGTATTTTTTGATCCAAAACCACAATACATGATAATATAAAAGGCATCCCCAAGCGGGAGCTAGCTCTTCGCCAATCGGCAGATCCACAACCACGCAATGCATAAATATAAGTATACGACGCCCAACGGCGAAGTTCACCACGAAAGATAAAGAAATAAGCAAGATATTAAAACCACAAGTAGCGGAAAACCCCTCGCTCTAAGTCTCGCAACCACTAGTCTCACTAAGTCTCGTTACTTATACAAATACTGGTTTGATTGATGGAGTTGACTAGATACAATATGAATAATAAATACAAGAGGGGTACGATCCAATATGTACCACTACCAAAGCAATCACCCGAATGCAACTGTGTGCCATCGATGCTGCTACTGATCCAAGCGGTCAACCTGCAAGAACTGTGGCACAACAGGGGTGAGTTGCCAACTCGTGAGTAGAAAACATCAACAGGTAGAAATCGAATAAAATAATGATTTACCAGGTCAACTATATCAAAAAGGTAATACTATGATATCTAGGGTGACCGTATCTGTATATGTGCCAATAAATGCCTATCAGCATGTGGATGTCATCCAACAATGTAATCAATATAAGTATGCATGTGGATCTCGTCCAACCAGAGAATCAATGCATGTATGCATGCGGATCTCGTCCCCGTGTCAACCAATAACACAACAATATCATGCATGTAAATATCATAAAAGCATATGCATAAAAGTATGAGGATATAAATCAACGTGTGTCCCTTGCGACACATCAAAATCATGGAACCTGAGTGCCCAGCAGCGACACTCGAAACATCATGAAAACCGTGTCCAGCATCGACACGTAAATCCTCATATCTCGGGCTCCGTCAGTCCGGATCGGCCCTCGGGATCCGTCTGCGGGATTGGCCCACGGGCTCCGGCAGACGGGTCGGCCTAATATCCATCTCTCGACCCGGTCGGTATCCTCCGGATAACCGCCAAGCCTAACCAATCACCGGTTGGTAGTAGTCTCTCTGCCAGGCTCATCGTCATCCCCACGATCTTCTCGCCCCGGGTACCATACTGGGTCCACCATGAACCCGCAAATGGATCATCCAACTTCTCGAATCGGGTTTCACATATCACACGTCTCAGAACCGAGAAAACGCATGGTGGACGCACAGAAATTCATATCAAGAGAAACCGGGTTTTTAAAACGATACATACTTTCTTTTAAAATGACCACGGTTCTCAAATCCAGAAATCTCATATAAACAACATATCTCAATGCGTATAAGCGTAAAGCATGATGTATGCGACATATAACAGAAATGTAAGCATATCCGTATATCATGCAACATGGAACAATAATATGCACATATCGAGGAAAAACCGCTCTTTTAAATGAATCCAGTTTTAAAATATGTCCCGCAGTTCCCAATTTATCCAAGGTCATATGCAATATCGTATAAAGGTGCATAAGTAACTATAGCAGGTAAATTATGGAATGAGTCATATCATGATGCAGCAGTCCTACTGTGTAGTGACATGGAAATTATCGATGATGAAGTGTGAGAGCCGGCAATATGTGTACTTGTAACATACGCATCATCGATAATGGTGTAAGTGTGCTAGCATAGGTATCTGCAATACAATGAGAATATCATGAATGCAAGGTAAATCATCAGCTAAAGCTATAAGGTATACGTATTTAAAATGATCGAATCGTTGAATCTATCAATCGGCATCCAGCCTCAAAACATCACGTACGGTATAATCCATCGTACGGCATCCTCTAGTCAAGGGTATGGATCAATCATCAAGTCAAACTCATCGTGTATGGAAAATGATCGTACGGCGGTATTAAACCATTAGGAATCTTATTAACCTTTACGACAATGAGGGTACAGACATAACGTCACGTACGGCCTATCATTCATGATTCACCATATTATACATATCTATATACCTATGTCCCAGGTCACATCCATAACAATCTCATATCAGGGGACCGGCAAAGGTATCAATCCTCTCAATCGACTCGCATCCGTATACCAACATATCATCAAGTCATCATCTCACATCGTATTTTCTTTTCATCACTTTAAGTCAATTTTATATATACATTCTACCTTATTAATTTAGTTCATGTTACTCTAAAACTAGTACTTGTTCTAGTGTAACTACACATCTATACATCGTGATTCACATTCACCTTTCATATCCCAAAGTTTTCATCTTATATCTCAATATACATATTCAATCACTCATAACATATCTAACTATCCTTTTTAACCATAACTCTAGTTCCTAAATCTAGGTTTCCTTAACCATATTCTATGAATCGGTTTCCATCAAAAACATGCGGTGGTGCTATACGCCATCCACTCGACTTCCCCTGTAGATATAGATCTACTCACATTGCTCCTTACTTGCTGAAGTCGATGACGCCATGTTCCATCGTCTCGGAATCCACGCGAAGGTACCTACAATAACACAAAATCGCAATCGCTATTAAAATCGAATCTGGAAAACCAAAACAGCACACGGATCGCCTATAGGTTAGAACCTATAGCCCACGCATGAAAAACCAACCAATTATCCCTAGTCGTTGATGTACAAACATCCAACAACCAAATACAAATCCAAACATCAAAACCAAGCACTAAAATATACAGAAACATAACCAAAAATCACCCCAAAGTGCTCCCAGATTTTGACTCAGGCGAAACGGATGTACAAACAATACTGGGGTAATGTATATAAGGTATATGACCTACAGAAGCAACCTGGGTAGCAGAATCCACCAAGTGGCCGGCCACATTCGCCAAAATTCCTGCCTGCTTGGCCAGATCACCTCTGTTGGTGCTCGTCTGGTCAGGGTGGTCTCATGGTGTCTAAAATAGGTCCCTGGTGTTGTTTGGTTTTCTCAGAAATTCCCCGGGTCATCCCAGATTCCCAGTAGTCCCCAATTTGTACACAAAACCGACATAGAACTAATCTAAGTTTGTATTCTCTGTTCTAAGTCCAGAATTTGATCTCTAGGGTCTTGCACATCCTCACTACAGCTTACACACCCACAAGTCACCTAACCCTCTCTTAAAATTTCCAATTTCACAAACCCACACCTTAAACCCGTTCTACACTAATTAGAACGCTAGGAAAACATAAACTAAAATAAATGGAAGGAATTATACCTCAATTGGGCAACTCAAGAAAAACCCTAGATGCCCAAGATCATCAAAATCCCACTTTGCTTGGTCCAATGCGATGAGGGTGAGGAGGTGATCATTTTTTGTGAAATGGGTATAGGGTTTTAATGGTGTTTTTGAGATGGATCTTGGGGTTGATGGTGGAGGGAAGTGAGGTTGAAGGAGATGAGGAAAAGATGAAGGAAATAATGGGGTGAACAATAGATGGCAGCCCCCTCTCTCTCACTCTCTTATTCTCACCCTCTCTCACTATTATTTACCCTTTTACCCTTTCTCTTTTAAATTTTAAAACTAAATCACATAATACCCATAAAACAATACATATGCAACAACATGTAACCAACCGCAATATGACAAGGTGCACTAGCCATGGAAAACTGTAGAAACACGGATTTCGCTTAATCGCGATTAGCAGTGCACTAATCGGGTTTTTATCCAAACCGCATATAATAAATTTTAAAAATGCCAAATCCAATAAATATATTCTAAGAATGAATAAATCATTTTAATTTTCGATTATTTCACAAATATTGATATTTATTTATACCCTTTTTCAAAAACCCCAATTTTGCAAATCGGGCAGTTTTCGGGAAATACATTATTTTAATATTAAATTCCAAAAATAATATTTATATTTTCTGAAATATTTCAATCTTCCCCCCTTAAATAAATTTGGTCGCCGAATTTAAATTTAAATCCCTAAATACTAAAACATTTCAATACTCGACTCAAATCAATGGGGCTCCGAAATCACAGAAGATATAAAAATAACACAGCGCGTCAAGTGCGCATGAAAACGAGTACACAACTCAAAAATAAAACTCCGTCAAGCGTCACGTAAATCATCGGATTTGCATGCATATCATCGGAGTTACAATGGAAACACAGATCTCGAAATCCAATGCGGAAATCCAATATACACTAGTCAAATACTATAGTATGTATATAGTACGCATCGTTGAAAAATCTCCAAAAACTGAATAAATTACATGCAAAATCTTTTCTGAATCGCCGTGTGATGCGTTACTCACGGCACAGTGATGGACGCTCATTGTAAAGTAATAAATATATGTTTTTTGCTCAAATATACGTTCCGCCGTTTTGAAATATCCCAAAAGGTTTTCCTTTGTAAACGTTCGTGTCGCTCACGGACACGTAGGAATTAGCGAGACTATAGCTCCTTTTTGAAAACCTCTTGGTAACTTGTAATGCATGCAAAGTACTCATGTACTGTTCTCAGATCAGTCTTGTTTGGCTACTACACAATATAGTGCTCATCATGAAAACAAGGTGCTCAAAAGCAAAATCAGCTTCAAAAGGCATATCCAACAATCACGTGCGTCTGGTGCGCACGGAAATCAAATCCAACTATAAGTGCCACAATATGCACAAAAGCAAAAGTAAGTGCAACGGGTGTGCACGAAAGTATCAGTCCAGTGCAACGGGTGTGCACGACAATCACATCAAGTTCGTCTAGAGTGCACGAACATCCCAATCTGGTGCAACTAACCTGCACGAATGAAAATCCCAATCGAGTGCATCCGGTGTGTATAAAATCACATCTCATATCATACGCCCAACAAGCGCGAAAATCTAAATCAAGTGCATCCATCATGCACGAATGAAATCAAAATCAAGTGCATCCCATATGCATGAATAAAAATCTAAACCAAGTGCATCCAACATGCACAAAAATCCAATATCAAGCGCCGAATATGCGCAAAATCAAAGACCAAGCACGTCCGGCCAATGAAAGTATCTAATGCAGTAGCATGCACGAAAACGAATATCAAGTACAAACGTACACGAAAATACAAATCTGGTAAAACGAATGATCAAGGATATAAATCGGGTGCAACCAATGTACGGAGTATATATCTAGTGCAACTAATGCACGAATACCTGTCCGGTGCAACAAATGCATGAATTGTAAATCTAGTGCAACTAATGCATGAAATGCAAATCTGGTGCTTGAACTGCACAAAATACAAATACAGTGCATCCAGTGCACGAAATACAAATACGGTGCATCCAGTACACGAAATACAAATACAGTGCATCCAGTGCACGAAATACAAATACAGTGCATCAATTGCACAGCGTAAAAACCTAGTGCGACAATTGCACAAAATATAAATCGGGTGCAACAAGTGCACGGAAACGCATTAATAACTCAAATGCGTATAAAAGCCATGCTGAGTGTACCCAGGTGTACAAAATCATAAAACGTATGCAATTATGTGCACAGAATCCGTATCACTGCGCCGCAAGCATATATGAGCTATACCGAGTGCAAAAATCAAATCGAGTGCGTACCACATGCACAAAACCAAATCAACTATATGAAATCCACGAATCATAAACATGTGCAGCCAAGGCACAAAATCAATATCAAGTGCAATAACTATGCACAAAATGTAAATACCCAGTAGGTGCAGCCATGGTGCACGAAAACAATACCATGAAACTCAATCATCAAAACTCAAATCCAAGCGATATAAACGTGATACTCGGATCACAAACGCAAATCGCAACAGATGACATTGAGGTACACCTCCTCCAATGTCGAAAAATGTCAGTGCGCCTACATCTGGTAGAGCAAGAACATCCGCCTGCCTCCTGCTCACGGTCTGGCGTCCTCTGTCTCTGGTCTTCATTTTTCTCTTCGGATTACCAATCTCGTAATTCATCGGCTCATCGGCCCGGTCAGGTGTGCTAACGGAAACGATTCCGCTCTAGCACTTCTCTGGTCATCTCTCGGCCAATTATCATGACCACTCGTAAAGCAGCACATTACTAGCGTCGGCCTCTGGTCCTCTGAATACTCGTGACACAACTGATTCTCGGTGCAAATCTCATCTCAGCGGTGTCCTGGAAGGAACCTGCTCAGGGTCTCTTCCGATCTCACCTATGTCGAACTATATGGATGCTGGTACTCTTGCATAATCCTTTCTCCCTTTTCTGGACATCTGCGTTTTCCATACACATTTCCTCGGGAACTGGCCGTATCCCAACGCCTCTGTATGCATATCGGATCTCTAATCTCGACGGGGAGTAGCAATAGCTCGTCAGCATCTCGCATGAACCTCTGGCTCCACTCGTCTGTATCATCGTCCACTTCGACGTCACGTCATGCTATCTGCGTACTGCAATTGTCCTCGGCTACAGTCAATCCGGAGTCTCTCACACGGACTCGAAATTATGAACTCGGTCTCTTCATCACTCTGTAGAAGATATCTGGCCGAACACGTCCTCGGGAACTCGTCCCAACCATTGGAGGAATACTCAACACTCGTCCGCTCTCGATCAACTCGCAACACATTTGGGTGAGGTCCCCTATCCGAAGCTAGTCAGCTTGCTGATCTCTTATCACATGATATTCGGACAACGTCAAACTTTTTGATCGATTCGTCAAAATCCCATAATTCCCCTAAAGCTCAACACCTGAGCACAGTCTAATAATATCCCGCACATGCCATAGTACCTATGAACCAACCGTAGAAGGGCAAACCTAAGCCTCACTGATGGCACCGCTGAACTGCTGCAAACCCTAAGGTTCAGAAGCGGTTCCATGGTCATTATGTCGAGTCAGGGTTTCATTCTTCTAGAGGGTCCACAGAATTTTTTGCATGTTCCTTCGAATACTTTAAACCTGGAAAAATGGGTTTCTGACATTTGTTCGAACTTTTTAACTTCGCCTAGACCACACGTGAATACCCTTCGTCCGCATGCTAAACAATGCCTCAATCCTCCAGGAAAGACGATACATCAACGGTCATATCTGGATCGGTCTACTCTAGATCTGAGTAAGGCTCTCCACACTGGAAATCTTCAACTCGACTGGGCCTGCGTCGATGCGTCAATCTGACAAATCACCTTTGTCTCTCAACTTGGGATGGACTAGCTATCGTCTGTCGTATCTCTGCCTGGTAGCTCCAGCGATCTCAGCTCGTAGGCTCTGGAGGCGACATCCTATCAATCTCAGCAACAGCTGGGTCATCTGTCTGCACGGTAGACGACATCACAATCTCTGAGGTAGGTTGTACATCAACAGTCCTCTCACAACTGGCAGCTCTAACAGTGGCCCGATTATCCGGTGAAAAACCAAACACTCGCCTCAACAAGAGGTCACAACACAACACTACATCGAGACGTTCCCATGTCACCAGAAAACACAATGGTCAGTCCTCGTCCACGACGAGCTCGCCCTGACCGCATCACTAGCAGCAGCTCAATCTGCGCTCAAACCATGGTTACAGGAACCTCAATCGTGTGTTGACGAAAACAGATCAAGGGCATGGAAGGAAACGACAGATCCAGAATGGATATATGATCATAAGAAGAAAAAGCATCAATGAAAGTATGATCGTGGAAACGAACAGAATCGAGGATCTCAAATGGATGTAAAATCATGGGTATGAAGAGAATCACAAATCTCAAAATGTGTGCATCCTAAGGTTTCTTAAGTGGAGTATCGTATTGTTAGTTATATGTATGCCCTAGAGGCCATTACTGTACATACGATGTATATTGTAGTGGATGCTAGGACATATATAAGGAGGACTTTCTTGCTCGACATGATAGTATGCTATTTGGTTGTACTTTATCTTAACATGTACTCTGATTGTCTCTATGTTACATGTTGATAAAGCCCTTAGGATATGTACTCGACTACTGGGACTATGATGAGATCATACTAGTGGGGCCACGGTAGTCGACGAGTACATCCTATAACTGTTCCTAGTCGAGGGTGTATCGAGACAGGGCATCGATACACCAGAGTAGACTAGCGTATACGCATCTTGACCCATATGATGGGCGATGGATGATCCCATATCCATCGGTGTTTGACATCAAGGATGGTGTACGGGTGCTCAGTAGAGACTGGGTACACTGGACGGACTCGCCGAGAACTCCCAGATGGTATTATACCATACGTCAGATAGCAGTTCTCCGGTGACACTGGTACAGAGTAGTCTGTTGACCCGAGATCGTCATAGAGTCTTGTGTGATTCCCACTGTACTTTGATTTCCATCATACCACGTCCAAGAGGGCGTGCAAAAAGGTGGCTTTTAGGTACAGTCCCGAATCACATGGAGGCAATGAGCGATAGGAGGGGATTCGTCTCTCCCGGTATAGGGAGTTAATGTTGTGCTGTGTTCGATTGGCTATAACCGGAAATCCCTGGCCAGGGTTGCTGAGATTTACTGGTAAGTGTTATCAGTAGTTTCTCGAACCGTTATAGACCTCAAATCGACACGACTTATCGAGTTACTGGGGTCTGACGTTTACCACCCCTAGGCGAGATATGCAACATATCAGACGACGAGACCGGACTGTATGGGAGTGTTACTGTTTGGATTCACAGGAGAATGTACAGGCTTGCTTGTTGATCTTCTGAGCGCTCAATACCTGGGTAGCTGTTACGTTTAGCTGACCGCTTGCAGCTTATGGGTGTTTGATATGATCATCACCTACTGCCGGCGTATTGACGATTCTTTAGAGTCCGACACAGAGGTTTCTTGGCTCAGGCAAAACGGAGTAGGAGCACATATGTGATATGTGCGGGACCGAGGATAATACGATATGAGATACCGTATTCTATTCTCGCGATATTTGATATCAACCGGGTCATCGGATCAAGTGTTGATTCGATGAATCGGTACGGATAAATATTAGTCGGTTATATGCGATATAGCCGGATTGTCGGATCAAGTGTTGATTCGATAATTTAATGAATAATAATATATATATATGATATATTAAATTACATTAACTAATATTAGCTCACTAAAAGATTCTTTTTCTCACCGGATTAATACATTGATATATATGCGATATATGTTAATTGTATTATTTTCTTTTGTTACGATAAATATTATATATGTGATATATAATATTGTAACATGATATGATAACTAATGCAACTTGTTTAGTAGAGATTAAACATGGTTAGGGTTTGATTAGGGTTAAGGTTTTCTAGAAGTTTCTAGAAGCTTTCTTTCTTTGTCTTTGTTAAGATATTATGCTAGATATTTCCTTAACCTAACCAAACCTTTAACCTTAGTCAAATCTCTACAATGGTTAAGTGAACCATGGTTGCATAATTGATCATTATCTCCTTTTCCTATTCATCACAAAAGGATTATTATTATGTTCATCTTCTTCTTCCTTCATTCTTTCATGAAAAACCTTGCTTGATTTTTCAAAAGTGATGAATAAATATGAGAAAAAGATAAATAAAGAGAGCAAAAATCCTACTTCATCATCCTCATCTTCCCTTGCCATTTAGATGAGAGTGTTCACATCATTTCATGAGTGTTAGCTTGTGTTAAAGAAACTTCAAGGTAGATCATCTTAGTATCGAAGATCGGAAGCAAAGGTTGCATCTTTCTCTTCGTGGAATCTCTCGAGAGTCCGGATCCCGATGATCGCAGCGAAGGGACCACAACACGGAGCATATGAAGTGAAGGACCGGATCTACAAAGGTTGTAATCCCTCTCACTTAGTGTTAAAGTGTTTAGCATGCTAGTTTTCGCCTAATCTCTAGTTTAAAGTTCCGTATTCGGGTTGTTCGGCACGGCTAAATTTTTAATCGGGCATGGTTGATGCCTCGTAGACCCTTGTGTGCATTCCTAGCAACCCTACAGTAGTATCAGAGCCAAGCTAGAGCTTTAGGTGAAGTCTAGACGAAATTTAAAGTCCGATCGAACCCGGAAAACCCGATAAAACCCACTCTCTGGAAATTTTCTGAAAATTTGGATTTTTGTGAATTAAAAATTGCCAAAAAATTCAGCAGGGAATTTTATGAGTTACTGTGAAGCACGTGTTGATAACTCGACAAACGAGCCGCGGAACCACCGCCCCACCCTGGGTTTCGCGGCGGATCCGCGGCCATTATGGTGAGTTACACCACGTGGCTTGCACAGTAATTCTTGTCTTCAAGTGCTGAGTCTTCTGGAAATTTTTATTTTTTTATTCAACTGTTGAATTATCTGGGTTGTATTGGGGACTTAAAGTTTCGATCGGATATTATAACTTTGTTTAGTTTTTTCCGGATAATTTTAGAAACTGTTAAAAAGTTCGAACGGATATCAATAACTCACTTTTTCCCCTATCGGAAAATTTTTCAAAAGTTGGTTTTTTTCTCGTGTTTAAGAATGTTCTAAGTCGTGCAAGTAACTCGGTGGACCCTCTAGAAGACAACAAACCTTAACTCGATTATGTGACCGTCTTGAACTGCCTTTTGAACCTTAGGGTTTGGGGCAGTACGGCGTGCCACATGTGAGGCGTTGGCTTGACCCTTCTACGGCTGGACCATTAGTACTGTGGCGTGTGATGGATGTTTTTAAACTGATTTCAAGTGTTGAGATATATTGGGGAAATCTTGGGTGTTTGATTATTCGATCGGAAAGTTTAACTTTGTCTATTTATCTGGAATGTGATACAATATTTGGAATCCACAGGTAGTTATGAGATAACTAAAATGAATGTTAGAAATCTAGCGGTTTAGTCTCAGATGATCGGTTGCCACGGAATTTTGATGTGATCAAAAGTCCGTCGTAATCACGTAGCGTACGCGGATACTCGCCGGGTAAACTTAATAGACAGCTACACTTCTTAGCCCCGACCAAATGACTGTAGGAGAACCCCGTCGCCGAAAGCATCCGTTCGGGTGCTCGCGGCAGCGGTGTTCCGCCTTGGTGCACTTCGTCGACGGCATCTGGGGGTGCGGCCGTCTACTAAAGTTTGCGACGAGCATTCGATCAGGACGTCGGGAATCTTGTTGAATTGCCCGACTTGATATTGAAAAGAGTTTTCGATAATGAGACTAAAATGCGGGGTTTATAATTGTTAGGCATGCGATGTCTAAGTAATTCATTTGGTTAAGCATGCGATGTCTAAAGAGGTTGCGGATTCCAACTGTTGTAGTTTTACACTTTCTTTTCTGTGACCGTAAGCGTAGTATGTGGTGTATCGCCGGCTTCGTTGCTATACATCAACGACAATCGGGATACGCATACTTGCTTACGTTGATGATATGAGATATTATGTGTTGCTGTGATATGTTATATTGGATCGTCGCGTTTTGAATAGCCGGGGGTTTTATGTGAGATGAGAGTTTTTTCTTTTTCATTCATGTAAAATTCATTTGTATGTAATATTCTTTTATTAGGGCACTTCCAGGTAGCGGAAGCTGTCACCGTTGTATATTATTTACTTTTCCGCATTAGGTAGACCCAAGGAGGGGAGCACAAGTAACCGGGTTCTGAGGTCCAGTGGGAGACCATCTCGAGGAGTCGAGATCGGGTCTCCTAACCCTAGAATTGGCAGTGTTAGTTGCCACTCTCGTAGGGGTCTAGGGATGTGGGTTTGGCTATTCATCGCGACCGTGGAATCCGTGTTTTATACAGGCTCGTATTGAAAACACGGACGTCCTAGTATATCCAATATTTCATATATGTTCTTCTGCTGCAATGTTCTGTGATGAGATCATATTACTGCCTGTGACGAATGTTTATATTATATATATGAGATATATGTTATATTGCAGATTTCGTGCATAATAAAAATGGGACTTCATTAATGAGATTAATGAAACTAAAAGAAACCTAAGATGTTGTAGAAACTTGTTTAAAAACTGGTAGCTCTAGTTCTTGCTTTGCATAGTGGTGTTCCTTGTAGAACATCCAGCACCTTATTCGATAAGGAAAGGACCGAGATCCCTTCACCGGGAGTGACTCCTTTAGCAATAACTGGCAGATGCTACAAACCCTCGGTTTGTCTTTTGATTGCTTCTATAGTTTCTGCTTTGCACAGTGATATATATGATATATCCCGCACCTTATTCAATGAGGAAAGGGCCGACGATCCCTTCACCGGGAGTGACCCCTTTAGCAAAACTAGAAAAGCCTCAAAAACACTCCATTTAAAATCACTCGATTCTACAACGATATCAAGTTCATTACGCAAAGGGTTTTCATAAAAACCTGTCGTAGCCCTCCGTCATTTTAGGAAGTAGAGTACTTAGTATTCGTGCTGCGTATGTCGACTTTAGTTGAGGCGTAGTGTACGGTAGCTAAGTGATGTCTTCCTACACAGCATATGATGCGATTAGTTAGGACATTCATGTGATTATGTCGACCATAGTTGAGGGTCATGTAGGGTGGGTCTGATTAATCATGAAATGACAGGTAGAACTTGACTAGTGCTTATGATATGTTGACCTTAGTTAAGGTCATAAGTGCTAGGGGTAAAATATTATCGGGAATTTCAAGTGTTGAAATTTGTAATGAGATTGTATACCTTCTATGAGATAGTTGGATCCCGATACCCGCTGCGAGTAAGAGTTACTCCTGGGAGAGTTTTACACATTACAATTAGCCGATCAAGTAGGTGTCTAGAAAGGTGTCAACGGGGTTACGCCCCTGGGAAAACGAGGTTTACATTAATTAGGTTCGTGCGAAAGCACGGGGGACCTCCCTCAAAGTACCGACACTGGCCTGGCCGAAAGATTGGCGAACTTGTAGCGTGTAATTAATCCCGGCTAGTCTTTCCTTTTAGGGTTTGAAGGAAGATTTGACAAAAACAGTGGGAGACATCCTGATTAGATATATTAGATAACCAATCTAATCTTGCAAGAGCATACGCTGAGTGTTTTCTTCTCTCTCTCTCCAGGTAGCGACCATATCACGCCTTAATCAAGATAATAATACGGATATATTGACTGAACCCGCTTGTTATACTGAGCTGGGAAACGTTGGTCCCGCTCCAACTTATAATTGTTATAAGACAGAGCAGGAAATTGGGGATTACCAGAATTCCCGTGCCGCCCAAACGAAGATAGTGCATGTTGATGCATCATCTTCGGATGTGTTCATTACAGAGAACTGTTTCTCAGTATCCTTTACGTCCTGGGTATGAGATACCGGATCAGGATCCCGCATATGTAATCTGTTACATGGGCTACTGATAGGTAGAGAACTGAGAACGGGTGATAAGTTTCATGAGACAGAAAAACGGTGCAAGTGTTGCAGCCAAGTCTGTTGGTCACTATCACCCTATATTACCGGAATACATTGATTCTGAACAAATGTTATTAGATACCGAACCTGATATACAAAATCATATCAGTCTCTTTATTAGTAAAGAAAGGATATAATTTTGTATTGTTGGATAATGTTTTGAACATTTCCTATATCAACAGTTGATTGGTTCAGGCACGTTATCTAAAAGCATTGACGTTCTAAATCAAACTACAGTTCTTTATATACAGAAAACACACAAGTGGAATAGTTCAGAAATGAACGAATCCTTCTTGAGGCATTGTAGACTGGGTCATATCAATGCGACCCGACTGGCTGAAGTTACATTTAGATGCATATTTAAATTAGTTTGAATTTACATCTTGTGAAACTTGCCGGTCATGTCACAAAGATAAGATGACCACAGCTCTGTTTGCTGGAAACAGAGAAAGAGTTAGTGAACTTTTGGGATTGATACATGCTGATGTATGAAAGTCCCCTGTCTACTCATGCCAAGATCAGTTCTTTGTACTTCATTACATTCTCTGATAATCTCTCAAGATTCAGACATATGTTCCTGTTGAAACACAAGTCCGAACCTTTTGAGATATTCACAGAATATAAGTTAGAAGTAGAGAACCAAATACGGGTATAAGTATTATGTCCTTTGATGAGATCAAGGAGGAGAATACTTGAGCACGGAATTTCTGGACTATTCTAAAAGAGAATGAGATTCTCTCTCAGCATTACTCCTCCGTATACACCACAGCACGTCGGTGTATCGGGGTGGAGCCATAGCACCCTATTTGATATGGTGTGCTCTATGATGAGTACTACTGAGTTTCCTATTTCCTTTTGGGAGTTATGCACTTAAGAAACTGCATACCTATTGAATAGGGTTCAAATCAAATTAGTTGCCTACCATTTCATATTTGATATGGGAAGGGAAGAGCCCATATCTTAAGTAAGTTAAGATTTGGGGTTGTCCGGCCTATGTCTAAAAAGCAAAATCCGGACAAGCTCGAGGCAAGGTCTGTTATGTAGAACTGGAAAGGTTCCAGCTATACAAAATGCAGCTGATGATTTGGTAGAACCAAAGGATTCAATAGCTTCCAACGAACCTCAGCCTCTCCGCCGATCTAGTAGGGTTCCTCACCCACCTGAGAGATACTTTAGTTTCTCTATGACAGTGGGAGCGAGGATTGCATCATGAGATGATGACCCAACTAGTTTCGAGCTGGCCATCAGGAGTGGGACTCTGTAAGAATGGTTGGGTGCTTATCGATCTGAGATGGAATCCTTATACACCAACAAAGTATGGACTTTGGTTGCTTTATCTGAAGGGTTAAATCCCCATCAGGAGCAAGTATATCTTGAGAAGATTACTTGGTGTACATGGAAAAGTTGAGACTTTCAAAGCTAGACTTGTTAAAAGTTTGCATCATAAGACCAGGTATGGATTATGTTGAAACCTTTTCTAAGGATCTATGCTTAAATCCATCCAGATCCTACTTGCCACGGCTACATACCATGACTACGATATCTGGTGGTTGGGTGTCATGACTGCTTTTCTAAATGATGTTTTAGAAAAGATAGCATCTATAAGTACACAGCCAGAAGGCTTCGTAGACAGTGGGAGCAGCGGAAACGTGTGCAAGATGTTTTATATGATAAAACAGGCATCGCGGAGTTGGAACATCTGTTTTGATGCGGTAGTCAAAGAGTTTGACTTCATCAAAATGGTAGATGAACCTTGTATATACAAAAAGGTAGTAGGGAGTATGGTGGTGATCCTCGTAGAGTACGTGGATGACATACTCTTGATAGGAAAGGAGTTTCCTGTGCTACGCTCGGTCAATCTCCGCTTATCACAAAGATTCTCCATATAGGATCAAAATGATACCTCCTAAATCCTGAGTTTTGGATCTATGAGATAGATCTAATTGGATGTTAGGATACTCACTAGTTGTAGTGAAATGGTATCAATCCATCTTGGGGAGAATCACTGGAAAGGTTCCAGGGTGATAAGGACGACTGAATGTCAGTCGCAGGCATTGTCTTTACCCTCAGTGGAGGGACGGTATGTTGGAAGAGTTCCAAGCTAGATACCGTGACATACTAGAAGACTAAAGGCAAGATACATCGTTACCAAGGATACTACCAAAGAGGCAGTCTGGACATATATAAGTTCATAAGATGAACTTCGTTCCTACCATTGTTTGACAATGGAGTTGTGGCTTTTGCCAAGGAACTACCGTCCCATCAGAAATCCAGATATAATTCTTAGGCTGCATCACCTGATCATGGAGATGGTTGATCTCCAGTGAGATCGAGGTTAGGAGAGCAGACATAGAGGACGACAGCGCGGATCCACTCACAAAGGCCTTTTTCCCAGAAGAGACTTTTATGGGATGGTTGAGTATGAGATACTTCAACCACAGCTAATTGTTGGGTATGCGATACCATAACAGATGGCCCTAGTGCAAGTGGGAGATTGTTAGTTATATGTATGCCCTAGAGGCCATTACTGTACATACGATGTATATTGTAGTGGATGCTAGGACATATATAAGGAGGACTTTCTTGCTCGACATGATAGTATGCTATTTGGTTGTACTTTATCTTAACATGTACTCTGATTGTCTCTATGTTACATGTTGATAAAGCCCTTAGGATATGTACTCGACTACTGGGACTATGATGAGATCATACTAGTGGGGCCACGGTAGTCGATGAGTACATCCTATAACTGTTCCTAGTCGAGAGTGTATCGAGACAGGGCATCGATACACCAGAGTAGACTAGCGTATACGCATCTTGACCCATATGATGGGCGATGGATGATCCCATATCCATCGGTGTTTGACATCAAGGATGGTGTACGGGTGCTCAGTAGAGACTGGGTACACTGGACGGACTCGCCGAGAACTCCCAGATGGTATTATACCATACGTCAGATAGCAGTTCTCCGGTGACACTGGTACAGAGTAGTCTGTTGACCCGAGATCGTCATAGAGTCTTGTATGATTCCCACCGTGCTTTGATTTCCATCATACCCGTCCAAGAGGGCGTGCAAAAAGGTGGCTTTTAGGTACAGTCCCGAATCACATGGAGGCAATGAGCGATAGGAGGGGATTCGTCTCTCCCGGTATAGGGAGTTGATGTTGTGCTGTGTTCGATTGGCTATAACCGGAAATCCCTGGCCAGGGTTGCTGAGATTTACTGGTAAGTGTTATCAGTAGTTTCTCGAACCATTATAGACCTCAAATCGACACGACTTATCGAGCTACTGGGGTCTGACGTTTACCACCCCTAGGCGAGATATGCAACATATCAGACGACGAGACCGGACTGTATGGGAGTGTTACTGTTTGGATTCACAGGAGAATGTACAGACTTGCTTGTTGATCTTCTGAGCGGTCAATACCTGGGTAGCTGTTACGTTTAGCTGACCGCTTGCAGCTTGTGGGTGTTTGATATGATCATCACCTACTGCAGGCGTATTGACGATTCTTTAGAGTCCTACACAGAGGTTTCTTGGCTCAAGCAAAACGGAGTAGGAGCACATATGTGATATGTGCGGGACCGAGGATAATACGATATGAGATACCGTATTCTATTCTCGCGATATTTGATATCAACCGGGTCATCGGATCAAGTGTTGATTCGATAAATCGGTACGGATAAATATTAGTCGGTTATATGCGATATAGCCGGATTGTCGGATCAAGTGTTGATTCGATAATTTAATGAATAATAATATATATATATGATATATTAAATTACATTAACTAATATTAGCTCACTAAAAGATTCTTTTTCTCACCGGATTAATACATTGATATATATGCGATATATGTTAATTGTATTATTTTCTTTTGTTACGATAAATATTATATATGTGATATATAATATTGTAACATGATATGATAACTAATGCAACTTGTTTAGTAGAGATTAAACATGGTTAGGGTTTGATTAGGGTTAAGGTTTTCTAGAAGTTTCTAGAAGCTTTCTTTCTTTGTCTTTGTTAAGATATTATGCTAGATATTTCCTTAACCTAACCAAACCTTTAACCTTAGTCAAATCTCTACAATGGTTAAGTGAACCATTGTTGCATAATTGATCATTATCTCCTTTTCCTATTCATCACAAAAGGATTATTATTATGTTCATCTTCGTCTTCCTTCATTCTTTCATGAAAAACCTTGCTTGATTTTTCAAAAGTGATGAATAAATATGAGAAAAAGATAAATAAAGAGAGCAAAAATCCTACTTCATCATCCTCATCTTCCCTTGCCATTTAGATGAGAGTGTTCACATCATTTCATGAGTGTTAGCTTGTGTTAAAGAAACTTCAAGGTAGATCATCTTAGTATCGAAGATCGGAAGCAAAGGTTGCATCTTTCTCTTCGTGGAATCTCTCGAGAGTCCGGATCCCGATGATCGCAGCGAAGGGACCACAACACGGAGCATGTGAAGTGAAGGACCGGATCTACAAAGGTTGTAATCCCTCTCACTTAGTGTTAAAGTGTTTAGCATGCTAGTTTTCGCCTAATCTCTAGTTTAAAGTTCCGTATTCGGGTTGTTCGGCACGGCTAAATTTTTAATCGGGCATGGTTGATGCCTCGTAGACCCTTGTGTGCGTGCCTAGCAACCCTACACGTATCGTAAATATGCCGCGGAACATACGTACGGTACGTCACTCTACTCAAGCTACCTACTCCATCAATCAGGGTCAACCTATGAAACGAAAGTTCTGGTCTAATACCCCCCTCGTTCAAGTCTAAGTTCCGTAAGGTCAAGCCTAAGTTCCGAAATATAAGTATGCCCTAGACTCTGTATAGTCAAACATAGACACGAACCAAGGTTAAACCTAGCGCTCTGATACCAACTTTGTCACGATCCGAAATATTAGCTCGTGACTGTTTACCCCAATCAGAGCAAAGCTCTGTTCAAATTCCAAGGAGGGAAATGAAGCAATGCTTCTGATTCCCCCAATCAGAGCGAAGCTCTGTTTGAATTTCAAAAATTCAAAAATTGAAGCAACGCTTCAAATTCTTTGCGCTGCGCGCAACGCGCCACGTGTCAAAAGCCGATACGTCAGCGCAGCGCCCAAGGCAGCGCGCCCAATCAGAGCAAGGCTATATTTAAAACAAAATTAAAAGAAGCAACGCTTCAGATGACCTGCGCTCTACACTGCGCGCCACATGGCAGCGCAGTTGCGCTGCGCTCTGCGCTGCGTGCCACGTGGCAGCGCAGTTGCGTTAGCGCAGTTGCGCTGCGCGCCACGTGGCAGCGCAGTTGCGCTGCGCTCTGCGCTGCGTGACACGTGTCACGCGTCACGCGCTGGGGCGTTTGCGCCAAACAGAATTAAAATTCTAGTAAGATCCTTCTGTTCTTGTTAAAATAAGAAGATTGTCTTCTGTAAAACAGAAACCCTTGGATCAAAGATCCAACGGTGGGGAAAATTCCCCAAATCACTCAGAGAATGATCTCTTTAACAAACTTAACAAATCTATGGGCACTATATAAGGACCCCCAGACCCCAACTCAAAACAAGATCAACATTGAGAACATCAAGAACTTCAGAAACAAAAACAGAGAGAATTTTTGGAGGATTGTGAGAAGAACTCAAGAACAAAAAAGGTAAAAAACCTTTATAAAAAGAAGAAGAATTTCTTCTGAACAGGACATTGATCTAGGAACAAGATCAATGATCTTCAATAAATAAAAATATATATATATATTGCCTTGCACTTTTTTGTGAACCATTGGTTCTGGAATCTTAAAGATTCTTTTCTTGAATCCAAAATTGGATCAAGTTATTGAAGCAGTGCCCTGCACTTGTAAAAATGCACTGTTGCGCTCCTGGGTTGGCGCAAGCCACCAGAGAGCACCACGTGTCAGCACCATAACCACTTGCGCTGTGCGCTTTTAAAATAAAGTATTGCTCTTTAAAATTGGCGCAACTCACCAGAGCGTGCCACGTGTCAGCAGCGCAACGGCGCAGCACACTGGCGCAGCGCACCGCGCTGTTGCGCTTGCGCTCATCGAGTGTGACACGTGTCACCATCACACGAGTATGCGCCTTGCGCTCCTCAATCGGCGCAAAGCGCCTGATAAGCCACGTGGGGCGTTGTCAGAGCATTTAATGCGATGCATTATTAAAGGCAGAGCTCAATAAAAAGGTCTATCAGACCAAAAAGAAAATGTGTTGTGCACTGTCAAAACGGACAGAGCCCAATTAACAGGTCTAATAGGCCTAATAAAAAAAAGAAATGCAATGCATTATAAAAAAGGGGGCAGAGCCCAAATAAAGGTCCAACAGACCAATTTAGATGCTGTGCATCATTCAAAGATGGCAGAGCCCAAATAAAGGCCTAACAGGCCAAATGCAAATAAATTGTTGAAAATTCTCAACTGGACTTAGCCCAATCATGGCCGTAAGTCCTCAAATTAAATTGACTGAGCAAGACTACTCTCCTAAATCAATTTACATCCGGTTCGAGGGTACATCTCCGAACTCCTCTGACTCCTATCGTTGTAATCCTTCAATGACGTCAGAGAGGTGACGGGTCCCGACAACCATACATCAACACGGACTACGGGATCCTTAAAATCGTGGAACGAAACATCCTTAAACTAATATTCGTCCCAAAATGGGAATGTTGGACCGAAATGTCCTTAAACTAATGCTCGTCCCCAAATGGGAATGATGGACCACCATGTCCCTAAACTGGCAATGGACCGCAATGTTCTTAAACTACCCATGGACCACTACGTCCCTAAACTGGAATAATAGAGCCCCCCTAAACGCTCTTTTACCGGATCTAAACGATCCCGTTTAAGTTGATCTTAGCCTCAAACTTGGCTAACGTATCCTTGAACATTCAAATGGACCATAAAACTCCAAATCAATTTTGGTTCAAGGGTACATCTCCGAACTCCTCTGATACCTGTCGTTGTAATCCTTCAACGTCGTCAGAGAGGTGACGGGTCCCGATGGCCATATACATTAAACGGATCACTACGTCCCTAAACTGGAACAATAGAGCCCCTAAATGCTCTTTCCGTTAAGTTGATCTTAGTCTCAGATCAGACTAACGTATCCTTAACGAACGTTTAAGTTGATCTTAGCCTCAATGCGGCTAACGTATCCTTAAACTAAAACACCAAACCCAAATCTAAGTAAATACGGATTTGGACTAATCCACGTCCTACGGGCGACGGCATAACTTAGTCTCCGTATACAATCCACGGGCATCCACAAACAAAACAAACACACACGACACGAAGTGAAATCTCTGGAGAAGGAGAAAGTTGTTACCGCTATGCGGTAGCGTAATTAACTGCAGGAGCTTACGCTTGCAGGGAAGAGCGTCCCCACAATCAAAAACCCCTCAAGCGAGGGGGAATCTGACGAAGTCTGCTACATCGGCCGCATCCGTGTAAACCTCCGATATACGGTGCCATAAATCAACTTAGCATCTTCGGAGAGGTGGACGGATAAAACCAAATAGCATCTGCCCCGAATCTCAGGCAAGACGAACCTACGCGGTCGCATCTCTGTATTCGGAGGGGAACAGATTCTGGCACGCCTGGTGGGAACTTTTCCTCTTTCCACTTCACACTTCGTGTGTCGTCTTCGTGAACGAATCGCGGTTTGTTAATGGTTGCCTTTGGGTTATAAGTTACTAAGATTGGGTCTTTTGCCTGGTGCAAAATTCAAGCATCAATGGCCTCTAACTGCTCGAGCTGCTCGAAGTGCAAGTGCTATCAACGCTCCGCCTCACCTGGAGGCGTAGCCTATGGGCCTCAAGCGGCCTCTATTCTTGCCATGCCAGTAGAACAGGTGACCCAGGCCACCACCGGCCTGTTTTTCGGGACCATGATCCCGCCTGCAAGCTTCACTATGCCAGTGCCCGCAGCAGAAGCGAACAGGAAGTCGGTTTTCAATCGGCTCACTGCTACAACGGCCCCTTTCAACGGGTCGTCCAATATCAAATCAACAGCCTCTGTCTTTGCCAGGCTGGATCAGAACTCTGATGGGCCCGCCAAGAAGCCTATGAACCCTAAAGTGGCTGTCCCAAGGGAGGAAACAACCGCTGCTTCAGAAGTCGTCAAGGCATCTTCTCCTGTCAAAGAGTCAGTCTTTTCTAGGCTGTCTATTCCGGCTCCTGCCCCTGTTCGAGGATCTGTCTTTGACAGATTGAATATCGCCACTCAAAAGAAAACATCAGTCTTTAAAAGGCTGGCACCGACGACACCTCATTCAGACAGGGGGCAAAAAGAAGCTATCTCTATCGCCGAGCCAGTCCCAACGGCTCGTCATGCTCGACGTCGCCAATGGCGACGAGTAAGGAAGGCACGGGGCAACCCCCCTTAGGATAATTCCACCTGCTCCACTGGTGGAAGTTAATGCTGCTGTTCCAACTGGAAACATCTTTGAACCGCTGAGGAGGGTACGTAAGAACTCTCCGACCGCCACACTGAAAAGATCTCCTCCACCTGCGGAGAGGGTTCCAGAAACGAAGCTGGAGCAGCCCCCTCAACGACTGTCCTCCAAAATATACAAGGTCTGGCGGAGGGTTCAAGACTTCGTAATTGACCAAGGTCACTCTCGTCAGCAGAAAAAGGCGAAAGTGCAGGAAGAAAAGGACCGTCCAATCAAACAGCAAAGGACGACAATCGCCAGGGTGCCCGCTGCAACGGCCCCCTTAACTTCAACGACCCACAAGAGAAGAAGGCCAGAGAAAATCCCCCCGCCCGAGGCAAATGCCAAAGGTGGTGAACCTAAACGCCCTAAGTCCGGGGGCATAATAGTCCATACTGTATACATGGCGTCGGGAAAGGAGGACAGTCGTGCATCTACAGGTCATAGACCACTTACACGGCTTACACGGTCAGTGACCAAAGCCCAGGAGCAACAGCAAAAGCTCCAGGAAATGATGAACGCGATGGCCGTACTCACTGGGCCAAAAGAAAGCCCCGAAGCATCCTCAGATGAACGTCAGGAACAAGAAACTGACGCTCAGTTCCTTCACCGGATATTGGAGAAGAAGGACAAAGAGGCTGCGGAACAAGCAGCCAATATAAAGCAAATAGCCCTACTGTTCCAGGACATGGTGGGCATAATGATCCAACAAGATCCTCCTGCTGAAGATCCTCCGATCGTCCTTGAAGACGACAGGGGAGAAACGTCAAATCCTCCACCGGCTCTGTCAACAGCCAAGGAGGAGGCAATCTCCAAGGCTGACCTGGACGAATATATAGCTCAGCAGATCCGGGTTCATCAAGCGACTGAAGCAGCCGGTCAGGTCGTAAAAACGAGGCGACCGTATCCGAGCTGGTACGATCAGATCAAGTACCCGCCAGGCTATACAATACCAAAGTTCCATGTATATAAGGGGACTGGCAATCCTCACCAGCATGTTGCCCAGTTCAGGGCACTTTGCGGCAACACTGGCGGTGATGATAAATTGTTTCTTCGCCAGTTCGTTGGTAGCTTATCGGATATAGCATTCGAGTGGTATTCCGAGCTCCCGAACAACTTTATCAAGACCTTTGCAGAGATGGAGCTGCTGTTTACCCAGCGTTTCGCGAGTGCCAGCGAGCGTACCCCGATAACGGCATTGATTAATGCCAGGGTGAAGCCGGGCGAGACATGTGTCCAATATGCTATACGGTGGCGGAATTTATGGTCAAAATGGGAGCAACGCATTGAAGAAGCACCAGCAATGGGTATGTTTGTGGGAACCCTCGATCCGCAGGCGACCATATCCCAATTTATGATGTTCTTCAAGCCGACTACCTTCCAGGCACAAATCGACAAACTGGCCCAAATGGACCAGATGGGCCATAGACCTCCTCTTCCGAAGCCGGACTCCCGAAATGAGAAGGGGAAGGGGAAAGTGATCGTTGTCGCTAATGCTCAACAACAGCCGAACAACTTGAAACCGGCTGTCCGTCAAAATAATATGCGTCCGCGCACGCCCCTTGAGGAAAGGCTAGGACGTCCTTACTCGTTTCCTCGAGATAAAACGAGGAGACTGTTTGAGCTAGCATTGCGCAACCGACTCATAAGTCTGCCGGATCCAAGACGTCCGTCGCAGCCAAATGATGTCAACGATCCCAATTACTGTCATTATCATCGAGTACTGGGTCATCCGATTGAGGATTGCTACGTCTTCAAAAATTGGATTGAAGACCAGTACCAACAGGGCAAGTTCACATTGTCCGACAGATGGAAGGTGAATCCGCCGCAACCCTACACCTCTAAGAGGATGAATACGCCGGGGGCGACATGCTCTCTCATTGAAGAAGCTCCTTGGGAGGTTGTACTATCAGCCAAGACAAAGAGAATGCTAAACGATCTTCAAACATGCCCAGCGATTAGGTGGAAGAACCCGTTGGAACCTCAGATCATTGAAGGGATGTTGAAGCCGCGTCCAACTCCAAAGACCGATGGTGGTGGCCCAGGCACTCACAACCAGCCGTCAAAATCTTCGAAGAAGAAGAAGAAGAAATCCAAGAAGCCTGTGAAGCCTGGCGACAAGCGCACGGACTTACAAAGACAGATTGACACGCTAGAGGAATATAACCAGAAAGCACGGACTCCCATCACACTCCAAGAGTTCCTCAACCACGTCTTTCAAGAGGAAGATGAGGGGGAGAGTTCGTCCGATGAATCCGAGGAATACGTGGCGAGCTGTCATATGATTTCCCATTCGCTTATCGATGATGAGGAAACTCCGTGCACTGAAAAGCTGGGGGCAGATCCTGAACCAAAAATTATGGGGCCATCGGATGAAGTAATTGACGCATTCCTCAATGAAGCTCTCTTAAAAAGTAAAGCTGATCGAGAACGCGAGGCGGTCATATTTTAAAGGGCCAAGCGCCAGCGCCTTGACGAAAGAGCTGAGACACTACCGCTGAAGCAAAATACACCCACTGCGGATAAAAGCAAATTCAAGACGAGGAAAAGGTTTGCTAAGGCCATATTAATGGGCATGAAGCTACCATCCTCTAAAGGAAGCATTACTGGTGAAGCGGAAATGCACCCTTCCTACTGCTTGTATCATCGGAAGATTTTGCACCCCACTGAAGAGTGCAAAGCTTTCAATAGATGGTGGCGAGGATATGTTGCTCACCGACAACAGTTTAAGCGGGAGAAGCGCAAAACTCGTCGGGAGCGGAAAAATACGACTGAAGGGCTTAACAGAACTACCGGCGACTGTCGCATGGTTAACGCCGGGGGATCGCAAGTTCTCATATTCGGAAGCGACTCTGATGAAGAAATGTCTCTTAGCCCCCTCTTTAAAGAGTCCACCTCGGGAAAAGAAGAAGAGCCGAAGGTCTGCGAAAATATCCGGCTACGTAATCGGACGCTGCCCGAAAAGAATCTCGGACCCTCAAACAAAAAAGATAAAGGGAAAGAAAAGGTCTCTGAGGATATCGTCCTAGATGACCAAGTCATGGAAGAGCTAACTGCCAAGGACCCGCCAAAGAGAAATAAGGTGGATTACAACGTCTTAGCGCATCTGAGAAAGCTACCCTCGCAGCTTAGCATTCTTGACGCCCTTTTACTATCAAAAGAGGCGAGAGATTTGTTAATCAGGGCACTACAGGAGCCGGAGCAATTCCAAGCTTTCCTGGCCGAAGAAAAGATGAAGGATGAATTGGAGGAAGTGCACACGGCCGATGTCACTTTCGGCGATGAAGACCTTCTCCTTGGGACGTGCAAACACAATCACCCCCTTTACGTCTCGGGATACTGCCACGATATAAAGATAGGCAAAATCCTGGTCGACAATGGATCCTCCGTTAATCTCCTCAACGTGCGAGTGTTAAAGGAAATCTGCATGAGCGTCCAGCACCTTGCTCGGGACAAGATCACCATCTCCGGGTTCGACTCCCAGTCATCAAGAACTCTTGGGCCTGTGATACTGACGCTACGCTTCGGGCTACTCATCACAGACATTAAGTTCCACGTCATAAACGCCAAGACATGCTACAATGCTCTGCTCGGCCGACCATGGTTACACGAGTACAACATCATCCCTTCTACGCAACATCAGTGTATGAAGTATTTTAAGGATGGTCTCGAGTATACCGTGATGGGAGAACTGAACCCGTTCTCTGTGAACGAGGTCCGCAAATATGAAGATGCCAAATACTTCTTACCGGATTTCGAAGACATGGAGAGGTGTCATAAGCCGGAGAATAAAGCTAATGCCACCATTCCTGTCTTTGGGGGTGATACTGAAGAAGAGAAAGAGATGATTTATTCGGGTCCACCCCAACACAACAAGCCAGGACAGTTCGCTCCCATGTTGATATTTGGCAGCGATTCGGAAGATGAGGTCCATGTGGTATTCTCTGCTCGACCTTCAATACAAACGTCCGCTGACGAAGAGCAAAGTCTGCAAGTCGCCATGGTGCCGCTTAAACACCATAAAGAACTGGATGCACTTGATATCTACAGTGTAGAGGAGCTGCGGACGTTCAATATCCCTCCCAGGCGAGAAGGCGAAAAGGCAATTCTATTCTACCGCTCTGAGGAAACCAAAGTGGAGAAAGAAATCTGGCACGGTATGGATCCTACGCTTGACAGACTTCAGCCCATTCGTCTCCCCAGATATTATACAGAAGGCTTGAAGAGGCTGCTAAAGCGCCAGGGGATATCCTTCAAACAGACTGCTCGAAAAGCCAAATTCGATAACAGGGTCTGGAATGTTCCCGGGACTCAGCATAAGTTGCCTAATAGGAGAATGGAAACAATCGGGCTTGGATACATTCGGTCCAAGAAACGAGAGCTACTCCACGGTTGCTACGTCATGCATGACTTCGATGAAGAAGCGGATGCTCAAAGGGAAGATGCTAATCCTGAACCAGTAAAAGTTCCTGATGCAAAAGTGCCCAGTCCATCATTCGAAGAACAAATGAACAGGCTTATAAGGGAAGCTGGTCAAAAAGTCCGAGACGACCATAACTGCGAAATGACCATCTACGAGAAATCCAAGACGCAACGCCTCCTCCAACAGGCCGCGAAAGATGAAAGTGCCTCTCCCTGTCAACTTGTTATAAAAAGGCTCGACGCAGAGGCAGAAATAAGTCGAAAGGCGATAAAGGTGCTCAACAACAACAAAGCGGGATTAAGAAGCCACGCAAACGGGAATCGAGCGGTCCTGATCTATCCCTCATGAAGAAAATGGGTCGCACGTACTCTTTTCCTCGGGACAAGACGAAGAAGATACTTGACCTCGCTCTGAAACATCAGATGCTTATACTGCCGGAGTCTAAACACCCCGAACAAGCAGGCGAAGTCTCACACCCAGACTATTACTTTTATCACCGAGTAATAGGGCATCCTCTCGAAGACTTCTTCACCTTCAAGAATTGGGTCGAAGATCAGTATCAGCTTGGCAAGTTCGCTCTGTCTGACAACTGGAGGGTAACGCCGCCACAGAAGCACGAACCCAAAGCCACGAGAACAGAACCAACTCCACATTGGGCTTGGAAGCGAATTCGCACTTGTCACATGATAACAATATCAAAAGAAGAGCCCGAGAACATGGATAACTTGCCTGGTGCTTCGAAAACAACAACGATGAGGTGATCTCAAAATTTCCACCGGCACCGAAAGAGCTGGAAGATGGAATACACACTACTGCAGATAACCTTAAAAAAATTGAGTTGGGGATGGCGAGTGACCCGCGACCGACATTTGTCAGCGAGCTACTATCTGAAAAAAGGGTGGCTGCGTTAAAAGACGTCCTTGAACAGCATAGAGATTGCTTCGCATGGAATTATTCCGAAATGCCGGGACTAGATCCAGAAATTGCTGTGCATAAATTGGCGATATCTCCAGACGTTAGGACGGTCAAACAGGTGCCGAGGAGAATGCGGCTTGAGCTTGAGATGAGTATCAATGCCGAGGTTAAGAAGCTAATCGACTCTGGGTTTATCCAGGAAGTTCAATATCCTGAATGGATCGCCAACATCGTCCCGGTGATGAAGAAGAATGGGACAGTGCGCATATGCGTAGACTTTCGGGATCTCAATAAAGCCTGCCCGAAGAACGATTTCCCAATGCCAGTCACCGAGCTGATGATAGATAACACGTCCACTCACGAGGTTTTCTCCTTCATGGACGGCTCATCCGGATATAATCAGATAAAGATGCATCCCGAAGACCAGAAGCACACCGCTTTCCGGACCCCTTTGGGAATATTCTGCTACAAGGTGATGCCCTTCGGTCTAAAGAACGTCGGTGCCACCTATCAGAGGGCCATGACAAAGATCTTCGATGACCTTATACATGAAATCGTCGAATGTTATATCGACGACCTCGTGGTTAAAAGCAAATCATACGAGGAGCATTTAGAACATCTGAAGACCGTATTTCAACGCCTTCGACAATACAACTTGAAGATGAATCCTCTCAAGTGTGCATTCGGAGTTTCCTCGGGCAAATTCCTAGGATTCATCGTCCGACACCGAGGTATCGAGATAGATCCGTCGAAGATTAAGGAGATCATGGAAATACCTCCGCCGAGAACTCTCAAACAGCTGCGGTCTCTCCAAGGAAAGCTCATGTACATCCGACGATTTATAGCCAATCTTTCAGGCAAGTGCCGTCCTTATAGCCACTTAATGAAGAAGGGAACTCCATTCGTTTGGGATCAAAAATACCAAGGTGCGCTAGACGAAATCAAGCAGTACTTGCAAAATCCGCCAGTGCTGGCTGCTCCGGTCAAGGGAAAGCCCCTCATTCTCTATACGACCGCCCTCGAAAGTTCTTTAGGCGCATTATGGGTGCAAGAGAATGACCAGGGGAAAGAAAGAGCACTCTACTACTTCAGTCGAGTTCTTCTGGGGGAAGAAAGAAACTACTCTTCCATTGAAAAACACTGCCTGGCGTTGATCTTTGCGATAACAAAGCTCAGGCACTATGCGTTGGCGCATGAAGTCCGTCTCATCTCGAAGGTGGACCCTCTTAAATATTTAATGTCTAAGGCCATATTGACGGGTCGACTCGCTAAATGGGCCCCACTCTTGATGGAGTTCTCGATAACCTATCGACCTCTCAAAGCAGTGAATGGCCAGGCCATTGCCGATTTTCTCGCTGAGCATCCGGTACCTGCCAATTCTCCTCTGAATTGCGATCTGCCAGATGAACATGCGTTTGACGCAATCGACGGTGGTGATACCCGGTGGGAACTCTATTTTGATGGAGCATCTTCCATGAAGAAGCGCAAACAAAGTACGCCCATGATCAAATCGGGGGTAGGACTCATCTTCGTGACCCCACAAGGAGGGATAATGTGCTTTGCTTTCTCCTTGACAGAGCCGAGGACGAACAATGAAGCCAAATACGAAGCTTTGATAGCAGGCCTTGAGATCGCCATCGACATGGGAATTGAAAACCTCCTCATATACGGAGACTCCCAATTGATCATCATTCAAGTAAATGGCGACTACCAAACGTGCAAACCAGAGTTGGTGAAGTACGGCGAAAAGGTGCAACAATTGTTGACCCAAATTCCTTCCTACACTTTGGAAAACATACCACGTGCGAAAAACAGGAAAGCAGACGCATTAGCCAAGCTCGCTAAAGAACTGGCTGACGAGAATCTCGATGACGTCAGAATCGTGGTACAAAGCCGTAGGGTGCTTGCCCCAGCAAAAACATCTCCGGAATCATCCGAAGCAAAGGGAGTGATTGAGCAGACGACCCTGCAAATAAAAGATCGGGAAAAGGCCGAGGATTGGAGAGAAGTCTTCATAGACTACTTCAAATACCGTCAAACGCCCGAAGATGCGTCCTCAAGACATCAGCTTATGAAGCGAGCTCTGTCTTTCGCCTTCGTCAACGATACTCTATACAAGAGGTCGTTTAATTCTCTATGGTTGAGATGCCTAGGACCTGACGAAGCGAAAAGAGTCATTCAGGAAGTTCATGACGGACTCTGCGGTTCTCACCAAGCGGGCCCGAAGATGAAGTTGAAGATCAAACGGATGGGCTACTACTGGCCCACGATGATTCAGGACTGCCTCGAATATGCGAAGCAATGCCACTCATGCCAAATTCATGGGGACTTCATCCACCAGCATCCAAATCCACTCCATCCAATGGTGGCTCGCTGGCCATTCGAAATGTGGGGAACTGATATAGTCGGCCCTATCGAACCAGCATCGTCTAGAGGACATAGTTTCATCCTGGCGACGGCTGATTACTTCTCCAAATGGGCAGAAGCAATACCGTTGAGGGAAGTGAAGACGGAAAATATCCTCTATTTCTTCAAGACGCACGTCATATACCGGTTTAGAACTCCGAGACTGATCATCTCCGATAACGGGCCAGCATACAGAAGCCATAAGAGCAGTCGCTTCGTGCAACAGCATAACATAGACTGGAGATATTCCTTAGTTTATAATCCGCGAGCTAACGGTCTAGCTGAGGCCTTCAACACGACCTTGACGAAGATCATGAAGAAGACGGTGTCCCGAAATAAGAAGGACTGGCACGAGAGACTGCAAGAGGCTCTTCGGGCGTATCGAACTACGTTCAAGACGGCCATGAACACAACGCCATACGCGTTGGTATTCGGTACGGAAGCAGTATTCCCCCTCGAGATAGAGTTACCCTCTCTACGAGTGGCAGTCCACTACGAGCTGACGGACGAAGAAAATGCTCATCTTCGGCTTGAGGAGCTTGATGCCCTTGATGAAACCCGGCTCATAGCGCAACAAAATCTGGAGGCCTATAAAGCAAAGATGAAGCGCTCATATGAAAGATTGACCCGGCCAAGGACATTCCGCCAAGGCGAACTCGTGCTAGTGGTCAAAAGGCCTATGATCCCCAATCGCGCCAAGCGGGGAAAATTCGAGCCAAACTATGAAGGCCCGTACATAATAGATAAGGTCTACCAGGGTGGAGCCTATCTGCTCATGGATATGCACGGTGAAAGGCCTTTCAGGCCAATAAACGGTCGCTTCCTGAAGAAATACTACGCTTGATGAGCCATAGCCTAGGTCAATGATAGATGACGATGACTATGTCCGCTCGCTATCTTTCTAAGCTCAAGCTCTGTAAGTAGTAGCCGGCCTTAAACTAACGACGGACCGAAACGTCCTTAAACTAACGACGGACCGAAACGTCCTTAAACTAATGACAGACCGAAACGTCCTTAAACTACTACCGCAACATCCTTAGGCTGACGAGATGAATAAGAAAAGGGAATAAAAAAAAATAATAATAAACGGTATGTCCATAAGCAAAATGGGCACGGATGAAAATCCGAAAGGACTCCGTGAGTAAAAACAGCAGGGCTACCGGCGAGTGTTCGTGAAAACCTGAAAGGGCGCGACCTCGTAAAAAAAAAGAAAGAAGAATAAAAAGAATAAAAAAAACGGTACGTCCATAAGCAAAATGGGCACGGATGAAAACCCGAAAGGGCTCCGTGAGTAAAAACAGCAGGACTACCGGTGAGTGTTTGTGAAAACCCGAAAGGGCACAATCTCGTTAAAGGACACTTACAAGGTCCTCTCGACCTTGTAAGGAGAAATCACCCGCGTGAGATCCTTACGACTCACAAGGGAGCAACACACTTAGGGATCTCCACGATTCCTAAGGAGAAAATACACTTGCGAGATCCTCACGACTCGTAAGGAGAACTCTCTTATGGGACCCTCACGGCTCATAAGATTTGAAAGTCTTAAGTTACAGAGACCTAAACCTGTGCTTAAGCAACCTCCACAACCTTCGATTTTGCCCTACAAGTGGTTCAATACTGACCCTTGTATACAATCCACGGGCGCGAATAAACATTTCCCTAACCAAGTCCCACCCATGATTGGGGATATGTACGCATGATGAACAACCCTTATAAGTCCTCTCGACTTACAAGGAGAAAACCCTCTTGTAGGATCCTTACGACTTACAGAGGAACATACACTTAGGAATCCTCACGATTCCTAAGGAGAAAATACACCTACAAGATCCTCACGACTTGTAGGGAGAAATACCTTTGTGAGACCCTTACGGCTCATGAAGTTAAAAGTCTTAGTCGACAAGACCTTAACCCTGTTCGCTAAGCCACCTTTGTTCGACATCGACAGAGGCAAATGATGATTCGCTCCTGGCAATATCCCAGTTGTAGCGGTGCTGATGCCGAAATCGGTGTCTAATTTCAGGTTTACGGCAAAAAGCCAGTAGGCCACACATGCATACGAAATAGCCAAAATGATTGGGCAACTTGCAATAAAAAGCAGCAAGTAAAAACGTATGCACACAAAATAGCCGAAATGATGGGGCAACCGCAATAAAAAACAGCGAGTAAGAAGAAAATAGAACAGCCGAAATGATTAGGCACCGCGAAAAATAGCCGAAATGATTGGGCAATCGCGACCTTCGTGATATAAAAGCTGAAATGATAGAGCATCGTGGAAATAAAACAATAAAAAAATGAATGATGAAACTTTTGCCCTACAGTTGAGATCATATCGATCCCTGTATACAATCCAAGGGTGCAAACAAAGAGGGAATCATACTTTCCCAATAGGCTCCGCCAGAAAACGAAGCCAAATCTCGACGGTTCACCAACAACCTAGAGACAACCGCGACATTCGTCTTGATGCAACAGACGAAGTGCCGGCAAACGAAACGAAGCTCAAATTCCTAGCTTCAGGGTTTTGACCGCCAAAGATCAGTTCAACCCCGAAGAAACCAGTGTCTTCGGCAAAATCCTTCGACTCAGGGAAACCAGTGTCCCTGATGAGAACTTCCTGATTCGCGTCGGCCCGCAGAGAAACCAGTGTCTTCGCAGGAATACTCCGATTCGTTTCAACTTCGAGGAAACTAGCGTCCTCAGTAAAATCCTTCGACTCAGGGAAATCAGTGTCCTTGATGAGAACATCTTGATTCTCGTCGACCCGCAAAGAAACTAGCGTCTTTGCAGGAATACATCGATTCGTTTCAACCCCAGGGAAACCAGTGTCCCTGGTAAATACCTCAATTCAGGAAAACTAGTGTCCTTGATGAAAGCCTTCTGATTCGTGTCGGCTCGCAGAGAAACCAGTGTCTCCGCGAGAAATTCCCGATTCGTTTCAACCCCGAAGAAATCAGTGTCTTCGGCAAAATCCTTCGACTCAGGGAAACTAGCGTCCTTGATGAGAGCCTCCTGATTCGCGTCGGCTCGCAGAGAAACCAGTGTCCTTGGCTAGAAATTCCCGATTCGTTTCAACCCCGAAGACACCAGTGTCTTCGGCAAACTAGCGTCCTTGATGAGAAAATCCTGATTCGCGTCGACCCGCAGAGAAACTAGCGTCTCCGTGAGAAATTCTCGATTCGTTTCAACCCCAGGGAAACAAGTGTCCTTGGCAAACTCCTCAACTCAGGGAAACTAGCGTCCTTGATTAGAGCCTCCTGATTCGCGTCGGCTCGTAGATAAACCAGTGTCTCCGCGAGAAATTCCCGATTCGTTTCAACCCCGAAGAAACCAGTGGCTTCGGCAAAATCCTTCGACTCAGGGAAACCAGTGTCCTTGACGAGAAAATCCTGATTCGCGTCGACCTGCAGAGAAACTAGCGTCTCCGTGAGAAATTCTCGATTCGTTTCAGCCCCAGGGAATCAAGTGTCCTTGGCAAACTCCTCAACTCAGGGAAACTAGCGTCCTTGATGAGAGCCTCCTGATTCGCGTCGGCCCGCAGAGAAACCAGTGTCTCCGCGAGAAATTCCCGATTCGTTTCAACCCCGAAGAAACTAGTGTCTTCGGCAAAATCCTTCGACTCAGGGAAACCAGTGTCCTTGACGAGAAAATCTTGATTCGCGTCGACCCACAGAGAAGCTAGCGTCTCCGCGAGAAATTCTCGATTCGTTTCAACCCCCATGGAAACAAGTGTCCTTGGCAAACTCCTCAACTCAGGGAAACTAGTGTCCTTGATGAGAGCCTCCTGATTCGCGTCGGCCCGCAGAGAAACCAGTGTCTCCGCGAGAAATTCCCGACTCGTCTCAACTTGCACGATAAAGCCTTAGGCAGCAGGGATTAAAAAACTTTTTTTCTGAGCACTGGGACCCTGCAAGTCGGTCTAAAACGGTCTCTTGCATACTATTCACGGGTCTCACTCTCCAAAGTCGTATCTCGACAAGGAGGGAAACAACCGTATACGGGTCCTCTCGACTCGTAAGAGGGAAAATTCTCTTATAAGATCCTTACGACAAATGAGAGAAAACGCACTTAGGAATCCTCACGATTCCTAAGGAGAAAATACACCTACGAGATCCTCTCGATCCGTAGAGAGAAAAGTCTCTATGAGACCCTCACGGCTCATAGAGTTGAAAAGTCTTAGGTGGCAGATCTGAACCTGCGGCCTAAGCCATCGCTATTGCTTGAAGAAACTAAGACGCTTACTTTATTTATCTGTCTACTATGTTCATTAAGATAACATGCGGATAATAAAAGAAAGAAGAAAGCGACAGAAAAAAAACATCTGATTAGCGTTGGATTAAGCATTCAAGACACACTCATTCATGCATGTGCAAAAGACTCAGAACAAGAAATGAGACAAGCTGAAATAAAAATTTTCCATTCATATGGCAAAAGAGTTCTTACAATCATAAAGAAATAAATAACAACATTATTGAAATGTTTACAATGGTATAACCTCGGACCCAGGACATGGATGGAGGAACTCGAAAGTAACCCTATCTAAGACTTTCCAAGCCTGGCGAACCATCCTAGTGTGCTTTCTTTCGCGAGCACAAGCGTCGGGGTCCCCCCTGATGTCCTCCTCCCTCCAATAAGCAGCGAGTATGGCGGACTGTTAGAAAGCCTGGTGCAGGAGATCGACAAGATTGTTTCGCCGTCTCTTCGAGATTAGGTGCATCAGATACACTGAGTGCACCTTATCCTCAGCAGCATCCAACGCCCCAAGTGGCATACCGGAGCAGAATAAGGGAAGTGCTTCCCAAATGGCTCCCACGATAAGCTTCAGGAGAGAGGAGCGTCGAGGAAGCAGTTGACCATTGTACGCGTCGAAGTGATTCATGATCTCGGCATACTCGGCGTTGGTAAATTCTCGATTTTAAGAGCGGCCGAGTCGGTGGATGTCCCCGTAAGAGATGATCTCGTCGAGGTCGTACATATGGGCGTCTATTGCTCCTGTAAAAGAAGACTAACAGAATTAGCAGACAGGCTGATTAAGCGAATTCTTATTAAAAACAGGCACAGGGAGTTAAACTCCTCGAGAGCAATGCTCTGCAAACAGGAGTGACACCTATCAAATTCGGTAATGAGGAGAATCTGAAGAAAATCCCCTAAGAACATTGAGAGTTTTGCTCTGAGAAGACAATAATAATAATATAAAATGACATCTTTAACTTCCAAGATCCACGAAGAACTCTTAAGAGTTCTTCTGTACAATTTGGAAGGAGCAAAGCTCCATTAACGCATTAAGAAAATACAAGGAAAATCTTTTAGAGAGCAGAGCTCCATTGATGGAACCTTAACAGGATACCCTTTAGTTCTCTTTAGATCCTTTTAAACCTATAGAGCAAAGCTCTGCTAAGTGAAACCCTAAATGAGTCTTCTTTAGATCGGGGATTTATTGAGAGCAAGTCTCTTAAAATTAATTTAACTTAATCCAAATTAATTTTTACCTAAAATTTTCTAGAGTTTAACTCTTAAAAACGCTTGAACAAAAAGAGGAGGGCTCTGGACGAAATTCTTATGAAGAGATGAAAATCATCTAAGGGACCAAAGGTCCTATTTATAGGCAATAAGTGCCGTTTCAATTTCCCAACGGTTGGGATTCTGACCACCGTTGCGCTCACGTTTGGGGCCACGTAAGCGCAACGGTGGGGGGGCATTTGTTTACCCCAATCAGAGCAAAGCTCTGTTCAAATTCCAAGGAGGGAAATGAAGCAACGCTTCTGATTCCCCCAATCAGAGCGAAGCTCTGTTTGAATTTCAAAATTTCAAAAATTGAAGCAACGCTTCAAATTCCTTGCGCTGTGCGCAACGCGCCACATGTCAAAAGCTGATACGTCAGCGCAGCGCCTAAGGCAGCACGCCCAATCAGAGCAAGGCTCTATTTAAAACAAAATTAAAAGAAGCAACGCTTCAGATGACCTGCGCTCTACGCTGCGCGCCACGTGGCAGCGCAGTTGCGCTGCGCTCTACGCTGCACGCCACGTGGCAGCGCAGTTGCACTGCGTGCCACGTGGCAGCGCAGTTGCGCTCGCGCAGTTGCGCTGCGCTCTGCGCTGCGTGACACGTGTCACGCGCTGGGGCGTTTGCGCCAAACAGAATTAAAATTCTAGTAAGATCCTTCTGTTCTTGTTAAAACAAGAAAATTGTCTTGTGTAAAACAGAAGCCCTTGGATCAAAGATCCAACGGTGGGGAAAATTCCCCAAATCACTTAGAGAATGATCTCTTTAACAAACTTAACAAATCTATGGGCACTATATAAAGACCCCCAGACCCCAACTCAAAACAAGATCAACATTGAGAACATCAGGAACTTCAGAAACAAAAACAGAGAGAATTTTTGAAGGATTGTGAGAAGAACTCAAGAACAAAAAAGGTTAAAAACCTTTCTAAAAAGAAGAAGAATTTCTTCTGAATAGGTCATTGATCTAAGAAAAAGATCAATGATCTTCAATAAATAAATAAATATATATATAGTGCCTTGCACTTTTTTGTGAACCATTGGTTCTGGAATCTTAAAGATTCTTTTCTTGAATCCAAAATTGGATCAAGTTATTGAAGCAGTGTCCTGCACTTGTAAAAATGCACTGTTGCGCTCCTGGGTTGGCGCAAGTCACCAGAGAGCTCCACGTGTCAGCACCATAACCACTTGCGCTGTGTGCTTGCTTTTAAAATAGAGCATTGCTCTTTAAAGTTGGCGCAACTCACCAGAGCGTGCCACGTGTCAGCAGCGCACTGACGCAGCGCACTGCGCTGTTGCGCTTGCGCTCATCGAGCGTGACACATGTCACCATCACACGAGTTTGCGCCTTGCGCTCCTCAAACGGCGCAAAGCGCCTGACAAGCCACGTGGGGCGTTGTCAGAGCATTTAATGCGATGCATTATTAAGGGCAGAGCCCAATAAAAAGGTCTATCAGACCAAAAAGAAAATGTGCTGTGCACTGTTAAAAGGGACAGAGCCCAATTAACAGGCCTAACAGGCCTAATTAAAAAAAAGAAATGCAATGCATTATAAAAAAGGGGGCAGAGCCCAAATAAAAGTCTAACAGACCAATTTAGATGCTGTGCATCATTCAAAGATGGCAGAGCCCAAATAAAGGCCTAACAGGCCAAATGCAAATAAATTGTTGAACATTCTCAACTGGACTTAGCCCAATCATGGCAGTAAGTCCTCAAATTAAATTGACTGAGCAAGACTGCTCTCCTAAATCAATTTACATCCGGTTCGAGGATACATCTCCGAACTCCTCTGACTCCTATCGTTGTAATCCTTCAACGACGTCAGAGAGGTGACGGGTCCCGACAATCATACATCAACACGGACTGCGGGGTCCTTAAACTCGTGGACCGAAACGTCCTTAAACTAATATTCATCCCAAAATGGGAATGTTGGACCGAAATGTCCTTAAACTAATGCTCGTCCCCAAATGGGAATGATGGACCATGTCCCTAAATTGGCAATGGACCACAATGTCCTTAAACTACCCATGGACCACTACGTCCCTAAACTGGAATAATAGAGCCCCCCGTAAATGCACTTTTGCCGAATCTAAACGATTCCGTTTAAGTTGATCTTAGCCTCAAACTTGGCTAACGTATCATTAAACATTCAAATGGACCATAAAACTCCAAATCAACTTTGGTTCAAGGGTACATCTCCGAACTCCTCTGATACATGTCGTTGTAATCCTTCAACGTCGTTAGAGAGGTGACGGGTCCCGACGGCCATATATATTAAACGGACCACTACGTCCCTAAACTGAAACAATAGATCCCCTAAATGCTCTTTCCGTTAAGTTGATCTTAGTCTCAGATCAGACTAACGTATCCTTAATGAACGTTTAAGTTGATCTTAGCCTCAATGCGGCTAACGTATCCTTAAACTAAAACACCAAACCCAAATCTAAGTAAATACGGATTTGGACTAATCCACGTCCTACGGGCGACGGCATAACTTAGTCTCCGTATACAATCCACGGGCATCCACAAACAAAACAAACACACACGACACGAAGTGAAATCTCTGGAGAAGGAGAAAGTTGTTACCGCTATGCGGTAGCGTAATTAACTGCAGGGGCTTGCGGCTGCAGGGAAGAGAATCCCCACAATCAAAAACCCCTCAAGCGAGGGGAAATCTGACGAAGTCTGCTACATCGGTCGCATCCGTCTAAACCTCCGATATACGTGCCATAAATCAACTTGGCATCTTCGGAGAGGTGGACGGATAAAACCAAATAGTATCTACCCCGAGTCTCAGGCAAGATGAACCTACGCGGTCGCGTCTCTGTATTCGGAGGGTAACAGTGACCAGCACTTGAATCATGCAACGTCTAAAGGCGTAACGTAATTCAAGTAAGCTGAAACTCAGAAATCTAAACCTTTTTAATGAAAATAAAAGAGGTAAAGTTTTGAAATAAAGGTATAGTGAAATCAAGTTTTCTTACATGCATAGAAAAGGAACATGAATAATGCAAGTGAAATTTACCAGTTTGAAAACATGTTTCGTCTTTTAAAAATTTGGGCAGCACCTCCTTTATATTTTTTGATCCAAAACCACAATACATGATAATATAAAAGGTATCCCCAAGCGGGAGCTAGATCTTCGCCAATCGGCGGATCCACAACCACACAAAGCATAAATATAAGTATACGACGCCCAACGGCGAAGTTCACCACGAAAGATAAAGAAATAAGCAAGACATTAAAACTACAAGAAGCGGAAAACCCCTATCTCTATGTCTCGCAACCACTAGTCTCACTAAGTCTCGTTACTTATACAAATACTAGTTTGAGTAATGGAGTTGACTAGATACAATATGAATAATAAATACAAGATGGGTATGATCCAATATATACCACTACCAAAGCAATCACCCGAATGCAACTGCGTGCCAGCGATGCCGCTACTGATCCAAGCGATCAACCTGCAAGAACTGTGGCACAACGGGGGTGAGTTGCCAACTCGTGAGTAGAAAACATCAACAGATAAAAATCGAATAAAATAATGATTTACTAGGTCAACTATATCAAAAAGGTAATACTATGATATCTAGGGTGACCGTATCTGTATATGTGCCAACACTATGAATAAATGCCTATCAGCATGTGGATGCCATCCAACAATGTAATCAATATATGTATGTATGTGGATCTTGTCCAACCAGGGAATCAATGCCGGTATGCATGCGGATCTCGTCCCCGTGTCAACCAATGACACAACAATATCAAGCATGTAAATATCATAAAAGCATATACATGAAAGTATGAAGATATAAATCAACATGTGTCCCTCGCGACACATCAAAATCATGGAACCTGAGTACCCAGCAGCGATACTCGAAACATCATGAAAACCGTGTCCAGCATCGACACATAAATACTCATATCTCGGGCTCCGTCAGTCCGGATCAGCCTTCGGGCTCCGTCTGCGGGATCGGTCCACGAGCTCCAGCAGACGGGTCGGCCAAATATCCATCTCTCAACCCAGTCAGTATCCTCCGGATAATCGCCAGGCCTAACCAATCACCGGTAGGTAGTAGTCCCTCTGCCAGGCTCATCGTCATCCCCACGATCTTCTCGCCCCGGGGTACTGTACCGGGTCCACCATGAACCCGCAAACGGATCATCCAACTCCTCAAATTGGGTTTCACATATCACACGTCTCAAAACCGAGAAAACGCATGGTGGACGCACTGAAATATCATATCAAGAGAAACCGGGTTTTTAAAACGATACATGCTTTCTTTTAAAATGACCACGTTCTCAAATCCAGAAATCTCATGAAAACAACATATCTCAATGCGTATAAGCGTAAAGCATGATGTATGCGACATATAACAGAAATGTAAGCATATCCGTATATCATGCAACATGGAACAATAATATGCACATATCCAGTTTTAAAATATGTCCCGCGGTTCCCAATTTATCCAAGGTCAGATGCAACATTGTATAAAGGTGCATATGTAACTATAGCAGGTAAATTATGGAACGAGTCATATCATGATGCAGCAGTCCTACTGTGTAGTGACATGGCAATTATCGATTATGAAGTGTGTGAGCCGGCAATCTGTGTACGTGTAACATACGCATCATCGATAATGGTGTAAGTGTACAGCACAGGTATCTGCAATGCAATGAGAATAACATGAATGTTGCATAAGGTAAATCATCAGCTAAAGCTATAAGGTATACGTATCTAAAATGATCGTATAGGTGAATCTATCAATTGGCATCCAGCGTCAAAACATTACATACGGTATAATCCATCGTACGGCATCCTCTAGTCAAGGGTACGGATCAATCATCAAGTCAAACTCATCACGTATGGAAAATCATCGTACGGCGGCATTAAACCATTAGGGATCCTATCAACCTTTACGACAATGAGGGTACGGACCTAACGTTACGTATGGCCTATCATTCATGATTCACCACATTATACATATCTATATACCTATGTCCCAGGTCACATCCATACCAATCTCATATCAGAGGACCGGCAAAGGTATCAATCCTCTCAATCGACTCGCATCCGTATACCAACATATCATCAAATCATCATCTCACATCATATTTTCTTTTCATCACATTAAGTCAATTTTATATATACATTCTACCTTGTTAATTTAGTTTCATGTTACTCTAAAACTAGTACTTGTTCTAGTGTAACTACACATCTATACATCGTGATTCACATTCACCTTTCATATCCTAAAGTTTTCATCTTATATCTCAATATACATATTCAATCACTCATAACATCTCTAACTATCCTTTTTAACCATAACCTTAATTCCTAAATCTAGGTTTCCTTAACCATATTCTATGAATCGGTTTCCATTAAAAACTTGCGGGGGAGCTATACGCCATCCACCCGACTTCCCCCATAGATATAGATCTACTCACATTGCTGCTTGCTTGCCGAAGTCGATGATGCCACGCTCCGTCGTCTCGGAATCCACATGAAGGTATCTACAATAACACACAATCGCAATCGCTATTAAAATCGAATCCGGAAAACCAAAACGGCACACGGATCGCCTATAGGTTAGAACCTATAGCCCACGCATGCAAAACCAACCAATTATCCCTAGTCGTTGATGTACAAATATCCGACAATCAAATACAAATCCAAATATCAAAACCAAGCACTAAAATATATGGCAACATAACCAAAAATCACCCCAAAGTGCTCCCAGATTTTGACTCAGGCGAAATTGGGATGTACGAACAATACTGGGGTAATGTATATAGGGTACATGACCTACAGAAGCAACCTGGGCAGCAGAATCCACCAAGTGGCCGGCCACATTGGCCAAAATTCCGGCCTTCTTGGCCAGATCACCTCTGTTGGTGCTCGTCTTGTCAGGGTGGTCTCATGGTGTCTAAAATAGGTCCCTGGTGTTGTTTAGTTTTCTCAGAAATTCCCCAGGTCATCCCAGATTCCCAGTAGTCCCCAATTTGTACACAAAACCGACATGGAACTAATCTAAGTTTGTATTCTCTGTTCTAAGTCCAGAATTTGATCTCTAGGGTCTTGCACATCCTCACTACAGCTCACATGCCCACAAGTCACCAAACCCTCTGTTGAATTTTCTAATTTCACAAACCCACACCTTAAACCCATTCTAAACTAATTAGAATTCTAGGAAAACATAAACTAAACAAAATGGATGGAATTATACCTTAATTGGGCAACTCAAGAAAAACCCTAGATGCCCAAGGTCACCAAAATCCCACTTTGCTTGGTCCAATGCGATGAGGGTGGGGAGGTGATCATTTTTTGTGAAAGGGGTATAGGGTTTTTATGGAGTTTTTGAGGTGGATCTTGGGGTTGATGGTGGAGGGTAGTAGGGTTGAAAGAGATGAGGAAAATATGAAGGAAATAATAGGGTGAACAATAGATGGCAGCCCCCTCTCTTTCACTCTCTTATTCTCACCCTCTCTCACTATTATTTACCCTGTTACCCTTTCTCTTTTAAATTTTAAAACTAAATCACATAATACCCATAAAACAACACAAATGCAACAATATGTAACCAACCGCAACATGACATGGTGCATTATCCATGGAAAACTGTAGAAACACGGATTTGGCGTAATCGCGATTAGCAGTGCACTAATCGGGTTTTTATCCAAACTGCACATAATAAATTTTAAAAATTCCAAATCCAATAAATATATTCTAAAAATGAATAAATAATTTTAATTTCCAATTATTTCACAAATATTGATATATATTTATACCCTTTTTCGAAAACCCCAATTTCGCAAATCGGGCAGTTTTCGGGAAAATATTATTTTACTATTAAATTCCAAAAATAATATTTTATATTTTCTGAAAAGTTACAGTACTGTCCTGGGATTTCGATGACTTACTCCAAATATAAAGTGATATTTCTATACTACAATCGGTCAAACTTTGGTTATCATATATTGTTTTCTCCATGTTGTATATGGATAAAATATCAGGGATTCTGGTGACTAGATCTATGGTTTTAGATCTAGATTTGGGAAGTTTTCCAATCGGGTACTTAGACAACATTCTAAAAGTATTTTAAAATGGACGACTCCTGGCGTGGTGGTGACCCGCAGGTGATGGAGTCACCCTCTCTAAAGAGATGTCTTCCAGACTGATGAAGAGAGGGACTGGCATGAATGACATATTATTTACTTAGGAAATTGAGTCAATCATGCAAAGTCTTGTACAAAACCAGATATTTCTTATACACTTGCTGTAGTAAGCAGATATTAATCCAATTCTAGAGAAACAAAGGGAAGCAGTTATGAACATTAGAGGATGTTCTTGGTATATGATAACGATAACCTCCTCCGGGAGGTGGTTATCGGTTTAGGCTTCCAAGTTGACCTGGATGACAGAGATGTTGTCACGACCCGAAAGTACGGAACATGACCGGCACTTAAACTACGAACGTCTCGAGGCGTACGTAATCTAAGTAAACCGAAAACCCAGAAATCCAAACCAAGAAAAGATGTAGAGTGCAGGAAAAACAACTTAAAGCAAGTAGTTTCAAAAGCATAAGCCGAATTATGCGTTTTTAAAAACATCAAATATTTCCTGGAAATTTCGGCAGAGTCTCCTTTGTAAATACTGGCCCCCAAACGGGATACAACATGAATAGTATACGAAATCAATAAAAAGGCATCCCCAAGCGGGAGCTAGCTCTTCGTCAATCGACGGTCACAACCACAAGCAATATAATATACAACGCCAAGGGCGAGGATCAAAACTCAAAAGGAAACTCAAAACCACAAGAAAACCACAGAAATATAACGCGCGACTCTAAGGTCGAAAGAATAACATCACTGGTCTCTATCTCAAAAATAAATACATGTTTGGTTGATGGAACTTCTAGATACAACAGAATAATGATATACAAGATATATAATGGGGGTACGATACAAGTAAACCCACCTATTAGCAAATCACCCGAAGGAAACTATGCCCGCAAAGCTGTAATGAAACCTGTACGGCAATCCTGCAAGAAACTGGGGCACAACGGGGGTGAGTTGCCAACTCATGAATAGAAAAACATCTACGAAAAGAAATCGCATAAATAACGCAACCTAGGTCAAAGATCATAATATATCTTCAATTATATATATAATATGCAACCGATAACAAGGCTAGGGTAAAAATCTAACCCGAGTGTAATCCCATGTGCCCGTGTCAGTGCCTCAGGTAGCAATATATATCATATGAATGAGGTATGAATGCATGAAAACAGAATACATGTAAATAAAGAACTGTTTGCATAATTTAGTGAGATTTCCTTTTGTATTTTTAAAATGAGGTATCATAATGAAATCAGCATAAAACAGTGCCTAGCATCGGCACAAAACGTAGTCCCAATATCTCGATATCTCTGTATCATAGTCTCTGTACCTCAATATCTCGAAATCTCAATGTCTCAATCACAATATCTAGGGCGCCGTCAGTCCAGACCGGCCCTTACCATCCATCTCAAGACCACGACGGTATCCTCCGGATATCCGACGCGTCGGGTAAAATCACCGGTAGGTAGTGCTCCCCTGCCAGGCTCACATCGTCATCATCACGCGCTTCTTGCCCCGGGGTACCTTACCGGGTCCACCATGTACCCGAAACGGTTCATCCGTCTCCTCGAATCGGGTCTCGAAATCCATCAGCAAACTCATGGTGGACGACTCATACATCATGGGAAAACCGCATATTTTATTTTAAAAGAGAGAAAAGGTTTATTTATGTTTTTGCGGTTTTCCTCCAAATCCAGAAAATCTCATGGAAATCCGAATCCAAAACCTCAATAACACGTAAAATAGTGAATATATGCATGAGAATCCATGAATGCGGCATAACCATGAATAACAGTATGCATGAAATAGTAGGTAATAACTACAATGTCTAAACTAACATATGAGGCAAGTACACTAATATCATGTCTAAACTATTAGCTAACAGGCTATGTCAAGCAATAATATTTTCTAAGGTGTACGTGACATGGTAATTACCGATGAAGATGTGTGTGAGCCGGCAAGTAAGTGTACGTGGTACATACGCATCATCGGTAATGGTGCTGGTGTCCTAACAGCATAATATCAATAATGGAGTATGAAACATAATATAAGCATGCGATACGAAGCAAACCACAATAATGAGCGGGAGTTGAATACTAGACGCAACTATAACTAATCTGCATTAATCTAATATAAGTCCTACAAATGGTGCCTTTTGAAATAACACGAATCATGGGGTTTTGAAAATAGGGGCTACGGTGTTTTTATGAAAAGATACGTCTTTTGAAATATCCGTAGGATCCCTTGGGCTGTCTTTTAAAATACCCACGATTCGTTAGGTTTTGAAATAGGTAAGAATCGAATCTAATCTAACAACTAAACTAAACTAAAGGGCTAAGCTAACAAGCTGGACTACAGGTAAGGAAACCGCCTAACATCTGAGTCGATCCATATACATACCTGTATATATATTAATCGGTGATCCCGCCTCAATAATATCATATCCGATACCATATCTATAATCAGACATCCCAAGTCAAGAGTGCGGATCAATCATCAAAATATAGCTCGTACGTAAATCCGTCGTACGGCATCCCCAAATCTGGGTACGGGTTAATATCATATTCATCACACTATTCATCTGGTATCCTCTTTATCCAAGATCATAGTCCAGGGTACTGACCTATGTCTAGTACCATACTAATATCCTCAATATAGTCATGATCTGACTACTGATCGACAGTCTCGTACAAACCGATATCACAACCACAAAACAAATCTCATCGACTCAGCTCAATCCCAAGTATCGTCCTCATATCCGAATGTGAACACATAGTCCCATACCCATGTGAACACATAACTATAAATAATCCCATGAGCACATATAAATAGGAATGTATGCAAGTATGTATGTGTGTATGTATGTGTGTATGTGTAGTGCAACACTACCCTAGGGATCACAACACTAAAGTAATCCAACACACCAATATCCATCCTAACATCGTTATTAATCCCAAATAACATATAATAATTGTTGGTGTGTATACGCATCCGTTTACACCACCACGGACTGCGGGGGTGCTATACGTCATCCACCCGACTTCTCCCCGTAGATATAAATCTACTCACCTGGTCCTCGCTCGCCGGTGCCGACGTCTCCACGCGCTTGCTTGTCGTCTTGAAGTCCACATGGGGTACCTACATACCATAACACACCGTATCGCATTAAAATCCGACTCATGACCAAAACGACATACGAACCCCACATTGGTCAAAACCTATGGTTGCTTTCACAAATCAACCCAAAAACTCTCGACGTCGGCGTACAAACGCCAAACCATCGAGAAAAACTCAAACGTATCAATCGTGGTTTCACAACACCTTAATTATATATATAAAATAGGGTTAAAATCACCAAAACTTCAAATTCGCTTTAAAGCTATTTTTCCGAAAACCTAATAAGCAAAATTAACCGCTTTAATACAACCTCTTGATGTTTAAACGAATCTAGCGGCCACAATATTCACTAAATATCATAACAAAGTCATATAAACCATTCCTATAATTTATTCTCATCAATTTCAATAAATTCCAAAATTCTAGTTTACAATATACCCAAATTTAACAATTTTATAGCAAAAATGCACAAACAACAATTTAGCTTGGATTTTCATGAACTAAAGTGTAAAACTATATTTTATAATGTTAATGAAGTCATGAAAAACCTAATCACATTTTAAAACCCAATATTTAAACAATTTTTTAAAACCTAGTTAGCAATTTAGCAAAATTATCACCATTTTAATTTAACAAATTAGCAAGTAGCAACCAACTTAGATTTTGCATACAATTACATGTTAATCTCCTCATTACAACCATAAACTAATGATAAAAACCCTAATTAAATTCAAACCCTAGTCTTGAATTTCCTAAAGTTGCAATAAAACCCAATTAAACATCAAATTTAAATTTGTTAACATAGAAGCAATTAAACAACAATATATGAATAAGTTTAGAATTATACCTAAATAAATTTGAAGATCCCACAAGCACACTTAGCCTCCCAAATTGAAATCTAAATCCCTAGATCCATGCTATGGTAGCCAAGGGAAAATGGGTAGGAATTAGATTTTGATTTTGTGGGATTTTTGAAGCATTTTGGATGATTTTTTTGATGGAGTTTTGAAGAGAAGGAGAAAGGGGGAGTTGCTGCTGGTCCAGGTTCAGCCAAGGGGAAGTGGGGGGAAATGTGAGGGAATGGTGCCAAAAAGATCCAAGTCAAAGCCCCTCCCAATTACCATAATACCCCCACCTACTTTACTATATAAAAAACCTTATTTTAACCCATTTCTCACATGATTTAAGGTCAAAAAGAGGGAAATAAAATTCTTGGGCTGCTACAATAGTGTGAGGCCGGCCAAGGGGAGTGAGGGTGAGTGTGAGAGACTTTACAAAAAAATTCTATGCAAAAATACCCCCCACAATACCATATTTGCAAGTTTTAGTTCAAAATAACTATATTTTTGTTTTCCATAAAATAAATCAATTAAAACTTGAAATAAAATACTAAAAAATTATATTACAACTAGATTTTAATTAAAATTATTTTGAAGATTAAAATTAGCCCATTTAAATTTGTATTTATCGCTAATTTAATGTATTTTCTTACCGGCTTAAAATAATATTAAAATAATTAATTTCGGAAAATTTTTCAGAAAATTTGAAATTTCAGCAGTGGCTCAATAAATACCAAATAATAGCAATTATATAGCTAGAATATGTATATTTAATTTTATAATAAAGATATTTGCATTTTGACTTTTTACAGAAAACCCCCTTATTTTACCGTTTTTTCGAAATTTCACCGAAACGATTTTCAAAACGTTACAGATGTTGTCAGAGTTTTGCGTACCTCTTCTGAGGATCAGTATATTGGATAGTGTTCCAATAGGGATACTGAGGTAGGTATGGTTCAGGACGCTGGTTATGACTCAACAGAGGATACAGCCCAAGAAGTTTGTAGGATAAGGTTGTTCATTTATGAACTTGGTCCCATCTTGTATCCAGAAAAAATTCTTGAGGCGGGGTATTGCTCAGTTCGGGAGATTGTTAATCTCCGCGAAGTTGAGATATAGAGAGAGGAAATTGAAATATTATAGCGGATCCACTCACTTAGGCTATTTCTCGAACACAGATGTTCCTCAAACGAGATTTGATAAACTACTTAGTAGAGAAATTGGGTATTCGATAGCACACGGGATGTGGATATGCGATACCGCAATAATTAGCCTTAAGTGAAAGTGGGAGATTGTTAGATATAATGTCCTCAGGGCAATTATTGTAATTGCAGGCTTGCGATTACGATAATTGAGGGAGGAACTATAGAGGTAGAACAATCTTACTCGAAATAATAGTATGCTATCTAGTTTGTCTTTATCATTGATGTGTATATGTTTTACTTGTTATTACGTGTCGCTAATACATGATGATGAAACCCGTAGGATTTTTGCTTGACTTCCAGCATTATGATGGCGATCATATACTTGAGAGCCGGGTTGTCTATAAGCACATCCTTAAATGTCCCTAGTCATAGGAGTATCGAGACTGGGCATCGATATTTTGGAGTAGACAAGTGTATACGTTTCGAGACCCCGACGAAGGGCGGTGGCCGGTCTCACAAGCCATTGGTGTTATGTCACCTAAGATAGTATACAGGTGCTTACTGGAGGTGCGTACACTGGACGGAGTCGTCGAGAACTTCTAGATGGTATTATATCGATCATCAGATAGAAGTTCTCGAGTGGCATTAGTATAGGTTAGCCTTTTGACCTAAGATCGTCATTTGTGTCGTGTGAGTTCCCACTGTACTTTGATTACTACCCTACCACAGCTCAAAGGAGTCGTGCAAACAAGTTTTAGTTGGGTACAGTCCCGAGCCACATTGAGGCAGCGAGTGATTGTCAGGGATTCGTCTCTCCTGATATTAAGAGTCGATGTCGAGTTGTGTTTGGTTGGCTATCACCCTAAATCCGTGGCCACGGTAGATGAGATTTACTGATATGAGTTCAGTAGTTTGTCGGTTGGTGATGAGCTTGACTCCGACATGACTTATCGGGTTATTAGGGGTCTGGCGTTTCCACCCCATAGACTCGGTATAGGATACTCTCAAACGAAGTGACCGGATATTGTTACATTCAGGCTGAGCAGGGTTCGGACGGACTTGATTGTCGACCTTCCTTTCGACAGATACCTGGGTAGCCGTTACGTACAGCTAGTGCCGCTGACGTGCTTGTGGTTTTTAGATTTATCCAGTAAATCACTGCCAGCATATTGTCGAGTCTTTAGAGTCCCACACAGAGGGTTTTCCCGATTCAGGGGATATGATGTAGATGACGTATGATGGTGCATACAGGGTGTCTGATTAAATACATGTACAGGCTACACGGATTTTAATCGGACAGTTGATAATACTAGCGGCTTAGGATTATACAGAATTATTAGATCAGGTTTTGATTTAATAATTTATATATATATTTATTATGTATATTCTAGTATTATTGTTCACTATTCGTTTTCTCTCTCTTAGCTATTTGTAGTTTTGTTCAAATATGCGTATATATATTTCTGTACGTATACCGGGTTGTATTCTGTATTTATACGGAATTTGTTCTAGAAGATGGACACTTCGTTTCTTGATTTTTCTTTTATAGAAAATCAAAAATGAAGTGGAGGATGAGGTGTAAAGAAGTATGGTAGAGAGGTATGGGTTGATTATTATATGATATATTTCATTGGATATACTATTCTTCTATGGTTGCAAATAATCAAGCCATTCTTTTTCTACACTTGTATTGGTTTTCCTACACAAAAAGACTAAGCCATTTTTCCATGGCTTCTTCTCCTTCTTCACCTCCTCCTTCTTCTAGGTAGCTCACTTGAGCTTAGAAAAGGGAGAAAAATATAGTGAAAATATTTTTATATCTCCACACTCCATTCGTAGCGAGCTTGGAGCGTCGGTCGCTTCACTAGGTGAAGCCGGAGCTTGGATCAGATTCCCTCAGGTGGATCATCTTTGGCAAGGGCGGTCACCACTCAAGCTCGATCCGGATAGCATACACAAAGCTTGGTGGGGTCTTCCATGATTGGGTGGACACATGTCGAAGGTAGTATTCTGTATCTTTTCATGCTTGGTTTGCTAGTTTAGGAGTTTGGATCGATTCTAGGTTCGGGGTTCCTTCGTGTTTGCTCAAAATTTTTGTTCGCCATTCATGCCTCCGCTGCGCCGCGGGCACTAGGGAACCCTACAAATACATGCCTATAAGGCATACGTATCCAACAACAGATATCCTAGCGAATTCTTAGGATATCCTACAAACTTATAAAGAACCGATCGTGCCTCTAGTTTATCCGGATTTTTCTTTTTAATATAAGCCGGACAACCCCACATCTTAATGAATTTAAGACATGGTTTTTTACTACTCCATATTTCATATAGAGTCTTCAGTACAGATTTGGATGGAACCTGATTCAGTAAGTATTACGCTGTCTAAAGTACACGCCTCGAAAATGAAAGAGGCAGATCAAAACTACTCATCATGGAGCGAACCATTTCCAATAGGGTATGGTTCCTCCATTCCGATACACCATTATACTGTGGTATGTACGGAGGAGTAAGTTGAGAGAGAAGACCATTCTCCTTCAGGTATTCTAGAAATTTTGTGCTTAAGTACTCCCCTCCTCTATCAGATTTGAGGATATTGATATTTTTTCCAATCTGGTTCTCTACTTCGTTCTTATATTCTTTGAATTTCTTAAAAACTTTAGATTTGTGTTTCAAAAGACACACATATCTGAACCTAGAGAGTTCGTCAATGAATGTAATGAAGTATGAGAACCCACCCCTTGCATGTATAGACATCAGACCACATACATCACTATGTATAAGTCCTAAGAGCTCTGTAGCTCTTCTCCGTGTCCGGTGAACGGAGATTTGGTCATCTTTCCTTTGAGACAAGACCGACAAGTTTCATAGGACGAGAATTCAAACGGATTTAGATATCCATCCTTATGCAACTTACCTAGTCTTTTCTCACTGATAAGACCAAGTCTACAATGCTCCAAGTAGGTTTCGTTCATATTTGAACTCTTCCTCTTGCATGTGTTTTGTATATTGAAGACTGTGTTTTGATTTAGAACGTAGATACCATTACACAGTGTACCTTCTGCAACCAATACTTGATTATGGTAAATGTTCATGATATTTCTTTCTAGAACAAAGTTATATCCATCTTTATCAAGTAAAGAAACTGATATGATGTTGCAAAGCATAGAAGGTACATAGTAGCAGTTGTTCAAAATTATAGTAATGTCTCCTGGCAATACTAGGTGATATTCACCGACGGCAGCAGCATCAACTTGTGCTCCATTCCCTACTCTGAGGGACATATCAACCGGTCTAACCATTTTACTTTTTCTCAGTTCTTGTAATAAATTACATATATGAGATCTTAATCCGGTATCTAGTACCCAGGAGGTAGGGTTGACCGAAAAACATATTTCAATAACAAATACACCAGAAGAAGATGCATTAGAATGCTTCTCCTTCAATAGGGTCATTTGGAATTCCTTACAGTTTTCTTTCCCTTGCCCATACTCGTGACATTTGTTACAAGTTTGAGCCGAACCAATGTTCCCCAGCCCAGTATAATAAGCTGGTTTGGTCAAGTCAAACATTTTATTATCTTGATTAGGGCGTGAAATGGTTGCTATCTAGAGAGGGAGAAATAAAATACTCAGCGTGCGCTCTTGTAAGATTAGATTGGTTATTAGTTTACCTAATCAGGATGGCTTCCACTGTTTCCTCGAATTTTCCTTCAAACCTTAAAAGGAAAACTAGTCGAGATCATTCACACCTTACAAGTTCGCTACCATTCAGCCAGGTGAGTGTTGGTACTCTGAGGGAGGTTCCCCGCGCTCTCGCACGGACCTAATTAAAATAAACCCCGTTTCCGCAGAGGCATAGCCCTGATAATACTTTTCTAGACATATAAAAGTTTAGCTAATTGTGAAGTGAAAAATATCTCCCAAGAATAATCCTACTCATCAGTGGGATTGGGATCCAACTATAATCGCGTGATAACGTTGATGGAAACCACTCTAGTTACCACACTCCAGAAGGTATGCAACACTAGCAAGTTTCCTATATATTTGAAACTCCCGATGTGGTTTTTTCCCGTAGGACCCAAGCGACCTTGATGAATAATCAACAAATCAAATGGTCCTAGTCAAGTTCAACCCGTCATTATCCAAAATTGCATTAAACCCACCCGCATGACCCTTGACGAATAATCAACAAAGTCACACGACCGTACTAACCAATCATATTTATCTATGCTATAGACAATCATTACTTAGCTACCGTACACTACACCTTGACGAATATCAACAAACGCAGAATGAATACTAAGTAGTAATTATATGAAACGACGGAGGGTTATGGCTAGGTTTTTTATGAAAAACCTTTTAACATAATGAACTTGATATCGTTGAAGGAGCCAAGCAGTTTTGAAAAGAGTGGTTTGGGCTCATCTTTTGTAAACTAGTGGTTGTGAAGAAAACCGAGCAATTTACAGTAACATAAATTTTTGCTCAACGGGTCACTCTCTGTGAAGGGATCTAGGCTCTTGCCTCTTCGAATGAGGTACTGGATATTCCAAACTAAATACCACTATGCAAAGCAAAGAATATGACTATAGTTTTTCGAAATTTGTTCCAACAGCATATTTTTAGGTTTCTTTTCTTGCATTAAATAAAATTAACGCGGCCCAATCAATTAAATCCTATCACACCAGAAAAGAACGAAAATAAAATGTACGTATATACCATCCGCATTCGCCACGGGGCCCCGTCATGCACCGTTAGGTTACTTAACTAACGGCAGAGCGGGGGCAGGACTAGCGCGCATGCAAAACATATATAATATCTACTAGTATATATAAATATACATAATCATTCATCCCAGGCATGATAAAAGGAACATCACAAAGCGTCAATAAGCAACATGAAATAACGGATAATCTAGGAACCCCATGTTTCATTTGAGCCGCAAATGAAGCTCGACGTTCCCCGGTCATGTGGATAGCCTGTGCAATAAAGAACATAGACCCCTACGAGTGCGACAAATTACCTTCCAATCCCGGAAATGAGGCAGCCCCAATCAACAAAGTGAATGGGCCACCCAGCACTTCATGGAATCCGGTAACATGAGCACCCCTCTGTGGGTCATCTTGTACTCCTTACGAGTGCGGCGAATAGCCCGCCAATTCTAGAGTATGGCCCCCTCCGTCTTAATGCCATGAGATGCGGGCCCTTTGCTCTCTAGAACCCGGCTATTCGAGCACTCCTCCGCGGGGTAATCTTGTTGGATATAGTGCCCTCAGAGTCAATTATTGGATCACAGGCACGTGATTGCAATGATTGAGGAGGACCTATGCCGGTAGGACAGTCTTACTCGAGATGATAGTATGCTATCTGGTTTATTTTTATCATCGTGTACTGCTTTAGGTGACCTTACGAGTCGCTATTACACGTTGATAAAGCCCCTAGGATTCTTGCTTGACTACCAGCAGTATGAGGGCGATCATATACGTGAGAGCTGAAGTCTATAAGCACATCCTTAAAAGGTCCCTAGTCGTGGGAGTTTCGAGACAGGGCATCGATACTCCAGAGTAGACTAGTGTATACAGTCGAGACCCCGACGAGGGGCGGTGGCCGGTATCACAAGCCATTGGTGTCAGTTGGTTCACCTAAGATGTATACAGGTGCTCATTGGGTTATGAGTACACCGGACAGGACTCGCCGGGAACCTGCTAGTTGGGATTATACCAGACGTCAGATAGCAGTTCCCTGGTGACATGTGTACAGGTTAGTTCATCGACCTGAGATCGTCATTTGTCTCGTGTGAGTTCCCACTGTGCTTTGATTACTATCCTACCACGCTCAAAGGAGACGTGCAAACAGGTTTTAGTTGGGTACAGTCCCGAGCCACATGGAGGCAGTGAGCGGATCTGCAGGGGTTCGTCTCTCCCGGTATTGGGGGTGAGGTCGCGCTGTGTCTAGGAGAGCCAGAACATAAAAAGTCCTTGGCCAAGGCAGGAGATTTGCTGGTAGGTATTCCAGTAGTATCTCAGGGTGTTCTGGGCTATACTCCGACACGACTTGTACCGCTATTGGGGGTTTGACTTTTACCAACCCCTAGGCCCGCCATGCGATGCTCATAGACGAACGGACCGGACTGTACGGATATTGTCACTGACAGGCTCAGTAGGGTGTCAGGATGAGTCCGCTCATCGACGTCCCTTTTGGTCAATAGCTGGTGGCCCGTTATGTATTGGCTGATACCTCTGACGTGCTAGTAGTTAAATCCACAGCCATAGTATTGATGAGTCTTTAGAGTCCACCACACACAGTTACTCAAGTTTCGGGCGAAACGCTGTAGAGGTCGTATGGAGATATGGCAGGGTTCGATCAGATACGTGCGGTATTGCACCGATCGTGATCGGACGGATTTTTACTAGCCGGCTTTGGTTTAAGCCGGATCCTAGTATTTGACAGTGTAGTTTTGTCTCTTTGCATTTGTGTTCAGTGGGAATACAAATGCGGGCATGTATATGCAGTCGCGGGATTTTCCTGTAATTTATTACGGGATCAGTTTTCTGTAGTTGCCAGTTTGCATTCCGTTCCGGCCGGTTTTCCTTTGTTCTTTCGCTGCCGGACTTTCTGATGGAGGATGTTATTTGCAAGTTTGCAAATAACACATTGTGGAGAGGTTTTCTTGCATTTGCATAGATTATAAAAGCATCTTCTGATACCATTCTTTTCTATGATCATTTCTTGCTTTTTTGAGATGAGAAAGGATTTGATATTGATTTGTTGATGTTATCATTGCCTTTTTGATGTGGTCACCCCTTTGCTTTTACTACCATCACCTCCCTTCTTGGTTTGGGTTTTTCTCCACCAATTTCATGAGGGGCCGGCCACTTCATTAGAGGAGGGAGAGGGAGTTCATTTTTTTGATGAGGGAAAATGATTCATTCTCATTTTAGCTTTGCTTGCTTCAAAATTCCTATGCTCATTCCCTCCATCCAAAGGCAACATAAACCCCAAAGAGACTACGATTCTACACTTGCCTACAGCACATCTTGGACGCGTCGGCTAGCCAACTTCGCGCTCGAGTTGCCTCGGTCAAGAGGTGGGAGCCCGTAAAAGTATTCGGTTACGTGGTGCCCTTTCCGACGTGGACGTGACGGACGGAGATTCCGCGGGAGATCGGAGTGGAGACGAAGACCGAAGGACACGGATCGCTTGGTATAGCTTCTCTACTCTTTTCTAGTTTGCTAGTAGCTAGGTTAATGGCCCGATCCAGGTGAAAAGTGCGCGGTGGTGCCGGTTTGCTAGTTTGCAAAGTTTTTGTTTCCGCGTTTCCGGCGTCGGATCGACGGCCGGGGCACCGCCGCGGATTTACATTGGTATCAGAGCCACGCCATTAACCATGCCTAGCTTGCTCTAGTATGTTTAAAACCCGATCGAACAAAAATTGCAAAATCCGTATTTTCAGTGCACTGGTTTCTGTCGAATTTTTTTTAGCTCCAAAATTTTTTCAGGTGATTGCAGGATACTGTGGATGGAAATCTAAGCAATCTGTGAAAATTTGGTCGCGAGATCTTACCATTCCACCGCGGAACCGCGGCCAAACCCTTGCTTGGGCCGCAGTTCCGCCGCGCTTTTGATTGATCACTTGACCAAAATTATGCAGATTGCTTCTGACTTGGAAATAGGGGTTTTGGGATATTATTTTTGGGCCCAGATTTTCTGTAAGTGCTACAGTAGTGCTTGGGGCCCACTTCGGTGAATTTGTTCGATCGGATATTTTAAACACATTAGTTCACAGTATTTACATTATATCTACGACCGTGAATGTCACTCGATCGGTAAATCCAGTCTATCTGCTATAGCCCTTTTAGACGGATTTGCGAACGTGACATTCACGGTAATGTTCTGTGTTGTGCTGTGATGTTGCGGATCGGTCGTGGGGGATAGCCTGGATGCAATGGTAGTACAGTTCTGTTGTATATGTACATTTGATTTTGCGGGGCGAGCGTCCGACCTGTGGACTGCCGTCACTGCCTGTTTGTATTATTCTTTTGGGGCACGACCAGGTTGCGGTCGATGTACCCGTTGTATGTATATTTTACTTTCTGTACTAGGATTACCCCGCGGAGGGGTGCACAGATAGCCGGGTTCTAGAGGGCAACGAGCCCGCATCTCATGGCATTGAGACGGAGGGGGCTTCACTCTAGAATTGGCGGGCTATTCGCCGCACTCGTAGGAGGTACAGGTTGACCCAGGAGAGGTGCCCGAGTTACCGGATTCCGTGAAGTGCTGGGTGGTCCATTCACGTTGCTGAAGGGGGCTGCCTCGCTTCAGGTTTTGGCGGGTAACTTGCCGAGCCTGTAGGGGTCTAGGATTTCATTGCACAGGCTATCCACACGACCAGGGGAACGTTGGGTTTCAGTATCGGCTCTGTGAAACCCGGGGATCCCAGATATCTGTATTGTTCTGTGATGCTGTATATTTCTGTGATGTTGCATTTTTTATCACGCCTTGAGCGAAAATTATATATTATATATATACTAGTAGATGTTGTATATGTTTTGCATCTGCGCTAGTCCAGTCCCCGCTCTGTCGTTAGTTAGCTAACCTAACGGGTGATGACGGGACCCAGTGGCGAATGCGGATGGCATATACGTACGTCAGTATATTTTCGTTCTTTGTGGTGTGATCAATTGATGGGACTGCATTGATTCGGATCAATGCAAGATAAACAAATCTATTCTGATGTTGTTGGAACACTTTTTCAAAAAGCTGTTATTGCAAGAGCGTTCTCTTTTGTTTTGCATCGTGGTATTCAGTTGGAATATCCTGCTCCTCAGTCGACGAGGCAAGGGCCGAGATCCCTTCACCGGGAGTGACCCCTTGGACAAAAGTTTGCGTCAGGGCAATAACTTTACTATAGCCGATTACTTTTGCTTTGCATCGTGGTATTCAGTTGGAATATCCTGCACCTCATTCTACGGGGAAAGAGCCGAGATCCCTTCACCGGGAGTGACCTCTTTAGCAAAGGTTTTCATCACTATATTTTTCAAAGCTATCCAGTTCCTTCAACGATATCAAGTTCATTACGTTAAAGGTTTTCGCCAGAAACCATTCGTAGCCCTCCATCATTTCGGTTAAATATTCGGTAGTATTCAAGCTATGTATTTTGACCTCACGCCAAGGCATAGTGATTGGTAGCTGCCGGATATTTAGCTGTTGCATAGATAGATGCGTTGGTTTGGGACAGTCGTACTACTATTTTGGCCTACGTCAAGGGTATGTACGGGTGGGTTCAAATTAAACTGGACAATGATGGGTAGAACTTGACATGTGACTTATGATATTTTGACCTCACGCCAAGGTCATAAGAGCATGGGGCAAAAATCACATCGGGAGTTTCAAAAGAACTGAAACTTGCCAGATATGCGCATACCTTCTGGAGTGTGATAACGTGAGCGGATTCCGTCACGTTATCATGCGATGAGAGTTGGATCCCGATTCCCACTGATGAGTTGGTTTACCCCTCGGGATATCCCGACTAATTCTTCTTTTAGGTTTGGAGGAGAATTTGACGGTACAGTGGGAGGTTTCCAGATTAGATAAATTGGTAACCATTCTGATCTAGGTTAGAGTGCACGCTGAGTGTTTCTTTTCTCTCTCTCTTTGGCAGCGACCATTGACCCGACCCTAGACTATGACTCAGTGACCAAGTTGACCGAACCTTCTTAACACTGGCTTTTGGATTGTCAGAGTTGCAGACCTCATTGCCACTCCTACTTTTACCCTTTTCTCCAGGACACCCCGTATTACTACGAACGTCCACTTTCATTGGACAAAACCATCGTATGGTTATATACGAACTCGAAGGAATTCGAGGATGGTTTCTGGTTCTGGAGAAAACGAATAGGACTATTCAGTTGTCTTTTCCTTTCACCTTCTCTCATTGCGAGTACTCCTTGGTTTAGGAGATAGTACACCTATTACGCAAATTGGATAGTCTTCTTCCAAACCATAGGCAGGTGCCGACCGGTAGGGAATGAAGAAAACCAATTAGCCTAAACGGTGTACAGAAGGTATTAAGTTAAGACAAAGCAAGGGACTAGTAAGAGGGTAAAGTAAATTGCGACTGATATTCACGACCAAACCAAATATTTCTTCGCCAATTCTAAATCACCTTTGTATTTCTCCAGGACACTCCGTATCACTACGAAGATCCCAAGTTTATTGGATAATCCATCGTATGGTTATATACGAACTCAAAAGGAACTTGTTCCAGTTTGAGGATGGATCCTGGTTCAGGAGAAATAGGAATAAGGTTTATTCGGTTGTGTTTTATCTTCACCTTCTCTCGCATTGCGAGTGCTCCTAGGATTAGGACAGTACACCCATTATGCTTATTGGATAGTCTTCTTCCAAACCATAGGCTGGTGCCGAATGGTAGGGAAGGAAGAAAACCATTTGGCCTAAAGGGGTGTGCAGAAGGTAATGACTAAAGACATAAAAAGGGATTTGGAGAGGTGGCAAAGAATTATACGGTTACAGTTGTGAATCTGGATAATGGATGAGGCATTACTAGGAATACTAGGATACCCCATCGAAACATTTCAATGTTTCAGTTTCACTGTATACTGTTAAATGAAAACTGATTTCCCAATTAGACACTTGTTCCAGGGTATGTATTTACCAGGTATGATTCTCACATCTATATGGTTTTACAGATGATGAGTGGGAGTAAGTTATTGGGAATTAGGTATTTATCCTCATTATATCGGAATTCGTTGTAATTGGTGATATTTGAGGAAATCGCCTGGGTTGTTTGCCGGACGACAGATATTTGGTTTTGAATATCCATTGTTATGCACCAATTTCAAATTGATATATCTGTACGTCTATTTTTATAGAGTGAGATATACTTTTTGAAATTATGTCTATGACATTTACCTATATCAGTGGATGGTTAGGTAAGGAGCATTGAACAGCGGTGTAATTCTTCTTAACCATAAGTACAGTTTTCAACCTACAACACACAGTGAATGAGTTATTTGACTCAAGGGACTTATACAGAGTATTGTATGTTGTCCAGTGTCCATTAGGACAGAGGGGTAGGTGCTCGTACTATATTCTGTTTACTTGTGACTTCTTTAGTTCTTAGACAGTTGTTTCGTAGAAACGCATGGTCTAAGTTTTGAGAAGTTATAAGTATAAGATTAAAGTAGAGAACCAGGTATTGCAAGTATCGGGATTCTTCAAGTTGATCGAAGATCTAGATACTTGTATATGGTATTCAGTCGATAGTAATGATTAAGAGAATTTGCTTCTCTTTCAGGTTATTCATAATTGGAAGTACTCCTAAGTTGAGTAACGCTGATCGGCCTCTCTTCCATTCACTTGACATGCACTGGAGACAGCTGCATGATTTGAATCTGGTTCAATTAATTCAGTGCCTCTGTTTCTGTATTGGATATAGAACAGTTCATATCTTGACATTGTTAAGATACGGGGAGTTGTCCGGCTTATGATTAAAACCAGACTCCGGATAACTCAAGACATGTTTCTGTAATGGCTGTTTGTGGGTTGACCCGGGCTATGACGAGGGTTGATTTTCTACCATCTGGAAGATCAATAGTGATATTGTTCTTGACTCGCCACAGTTTTAATAAAAATGGATTCTTTCAGAAAACAGTAGTGGGAGTATGGTAGAACTGGAAGTGATTCCAGAACCGCAAACGATTACTGAAGATTTGATAAGAACCTAAAGATTCAATCTGGTTTGACATTCCATTGGCCACTCCGCAGATAAAGTGGGTAACCTCAGGCACTCGAGAGGTACTTCGGTATGCTCAAAGACGGTGGCAGGGAGGTTCTTGTTTACCCAGACTTTCCATTGCTGTTGTTCCAGACTGTGAGACCCGGCAGGAGGATGAGTATAGCGTCATTCTAAACTAGCTTTAGAAGTGCACGTGTATATGACTCTGCCAGAGGGTTGTCGTAGTCAGTGGGAGCAGCGGAAGCATTGGTGGACATCAGGCTTATATCTATTTATAGACTAAAGCAGATATAGCGGAGATAGATCATCTATTTCTGATGTGACAGTCATAGGTTTGACTTCATCAGAATAGAGGATGGATCTATTGAGAAAGTAGTAGGGTGTGATGTCCTAGTATTTGATGACATACACAGAGTAGGAAGTGATATTCCTATACTACGATCGGTTATACTTTGGTCGTCACACAGTAGTTTCTCTACATAGGACTTGGATATTATATCGGACATTCTGGTCACTAGATCTATGGTTTTAGATCTAGATCTGGGTGATTTCCCAATCTGGGTACTTAGACGGCATTCTATAAGTATTTAGAATGGATGACTCCTGGCATGGTAGTATACCTGCAGGTAATGGAGTCACCCTCTCTAAAGGTGTCTTACAGACTAAAGGGGAGAGGGATACGCATGATTGGCAGATCACTTGCTTAGGCAATTGAGTTGATCATGAGATGTCAAGTACTACACCAGATGTTGTTCTTGCAGTAGATGCAATAAGTTGATATTGATCCAATCCTGGAGAAACAGTCGGAAGCAGTTTTAGAACATAAGTGGATGTTCTAGGGATTTGATAACGGCAGCCTCTTTTTTAGAGACGGTTATCATTCCAGGCTTCCAAGGTGACCTGGACGACAGGGTGGTCGTCAGAGTTATAGTTTTCCCTCTGACGAGGGGCAGTATTTTGGACAGATGGTCCAGGTGGATACTGAGGGAAGGCATGGCGCAGGACACTGATTAAGTTCAGTTGTCGATACAGTCTAAGAAGTTTGGATTTGGAGTTCATTTATGAGCTAGGTCCCATCAGACATCCAGACATTCTAAGACAGGTATTGCTCATTTCGGGAGATGGCTTTCTCCGCGAACTTGAGATAAAGAGAGACATAGAAAGAAACACCAGAGCGGATCCACTCACTGAGGCTATTCCTCGAACGCAATAGTTTCGCAAACGAGCTTTGTGAGACTGACTAGTAGAGGAGTTGGGTGTTCGGTATCACACGAGCTGTGAGTATGCGACATCGCAATAATTAGCCTTGAGTGCAAGTAGGAGATTGTTGGATATAGTGCCCTCAGAGTCAATTATTGGATCACAGGCACGTGATTGCAATGATTGAGGAGGACCTATGCCGGTAGGACAGTCTTACTCGAGATGATAGTATGCTATCTGGTTTATCTTTATCATCATGTACTGCTTTAGGTGACCTTACGAGTCGCTATTACACGTTGATAAAGCCCCTAGGATTCTTGCTTGACTACCAGCAGTATGAGGGCGATCATATACGTGAGAGCTGGAGTCTATAAGCACATCCTTAAAAGGTCCCTAGTCGTGGGAGTTTCGAGACAGGGCATCGATACTCCAGAGTACACTAGTGTATACAGTCGAGACCCCGACGAGGGGCGGTGGCCGGTCTCACAAGCCATTGGTGTCAGTTGGTTCACCTAAGATGTATACAGGTGCTCATTGGGTTATGAGTACACCGGACAGGACTCGCCGGGAACTTGCTAGTTGGGATTATACCAGACGTCAGATAGCAGTTCCCTGGTGACATGTGTACAGGTTAGTTCATCGACCTGAGATCGTCATTTGTCTCGTGTGAGTTCCCACTGTGCTTTGATTACTACACTACCACGCTCAAAGGAGACGTGCAAACAAGTTTTAGTTGGGTACAGTCCCGAGCCACATGGAGGCAGTGAGCGGATCTGCAGGGGTTCGTCTCTCCCGGTATTGGGGGTGAGGTCGCGCTGTATCTAGGAGAGCCAGAACATGAAAAGTCCTTGGCCAAGGCAGGAGATTTGCTGGTAGGTATTCCATTAGTATCTCAGGGTGTTCTGGGCTACACTCCTACACGATTTGTACCGCTATTGGGGGTCTGACTTTTACCAACCCCCTAGGCCCGCCATGCGATGCTCATAAACGAATAGACCGGACTGTACGGATATTGTCACTGATAGGCTCAGTAGGGTGTCAGGATGAGTTCGCTCATCGATGTCCCTTTTGGTCAATAGCTGGTGGCCCGTTATGTATTGGCTGATACCTCTGACGTGCTAGTAGTTAAATCCACAGCCATAGTATTGACGAGTCTATAGAGTCCACCACACACAGTTACTCAAGTTTCGGGCGAAACGCTGTAGAGGCCGTATGGAGATATGGCAGGGTTCGATCAGATACGTGCGGTATTGCACGGATCGTGATCGGACGGATTTTTACTAGCCGGCTTTGGTTTAAGCCGGATCCTAGTATTTGACAGTGTAGTTTTATCTCTTTGCATTTGTGTTCAGTGGGAATACAAATGCGGGAATGTATATGCAGTCGCGGGGTTTTCCTGTAATTTATTACGGGATCAGTTTTCTGTAGTTGCCAGTTTGCATTCCGTTCCGGCCGGTTTTCCTTTGTTCTTTCGCGGCCGGACTTTCTGATGGAGGGTGTTATTTGTAAGTTTGCAAATAACACATTGTGGAGGGGTTTTCTTGCATTTGCATAGATTATGAAAGCATCTTTTGATACCATTCTTTTCTATGATCATTTCTTGCTTTTTTGAGATGAGAAAGGATTTGATATTGATTTGTTGATGTTATCATTGCCTTTTTGATGTGGTCACCCCTTTGCTTTTACTACCATCACCTCCCTTCTTGGTTTGGGTTTTTCTCCACCAATTTCATGAGGGGTCGGCCACTTCATTAGAAGAGGGAGAGGGAGTTCATTTTTTTGATGAGGGAAAATGATTCATTCTCATTTTAGCTTTGCTTGCTTCAAAATTCCTATGCTCATTCCCTCCATCCAAAGGAAACATAAACCCCAAAGAGACTACGATTCTACACTTGCCTACAGCACATCTTGGACGCGTCGGCTAGCCAACTTCTCGCCCGAGTTGCCTCGGTCAAGAGGTGGGAGCCCGTAAAAGTATTCGGCTACGTGGTGCCCTTTCCGACATGGACGTGACGGACGGAGATTCCGCGGGAGATCGGAGTGGAGACGAAGACCGAAGGACACGGATCGCTTGGTATAGCTTCTCTACTCTTTTCTAGTTTGCTAGTAGCTAGGTTAATGGCCCGATCCAGGTGAAAAGTGCGCGATGGTGCCGGTTTGCTAGTTTGCAAAGTTTTTGTTTCCGCGTTTCCGGCATCGGATCGACGGCCGGGGCGCCGCCGCGGACTTACAAATCTTAGTACAGAAAAATATATATATATACAAATGGTGACATCGACCTCAACCCGGTTGTGCCCCGATAAAAGAATATACAAACTGGCACAGACGGCAGTCCACATGTTTGACGCTCGCCCCGCAATAATGAATATACAAATGAATCTAAACTGTACAACTACCATTGCACTAAGGGCTATCCAAAATGACAATCCGAATAAACCGTCACAGATGTAAACATCACAGCAGCATAAGCAAGTATGTGCAACCCCATCTAAATGACATATAGCAAATAGACGACGTTTGAAAACACATACACCACATCATAGAAATCAACGATGCAAAAGTTTCAAGTTATAAACTTTCCGAGTTTCCCCAAAGCAATGATAACATTAAGTGAAATTTAGGGCAAATCAAACAAGACTAAAATTCCAAATTTCTAAAAGCCAACACACTGGTTGAAAACGAGGACAATGGGACATCATAAAATCGCTGAGGGCAGGGATATTAAGGATTTGGGCATTTTTTCTTGATTTGCCTCGTTTTCATCGTGTGTCATATACATATCAAGAGTAAGCCTCTGCACTTGTTTTAAAAAATTTCACAGACCAAAAAATTTCTTGGATAGAGAGTGGGTTTTGACACTCAGAATTTTTCGGTTTTGAAACTAAAGCATCGTTTACTACTAGTTTCTAATGTTTGGGTGGCTCTGATACCATGTTGGGTTTCCTAGCGCCCTGACCGCCTACCGCGGCCGTTGTGGAACGAAAAACTTTCACTTTTAATAATTTTAGCGCTAGAAAACACATTCTAGAATCTAACCAAATATCGAAACTAGTAAACTAGAGGAGTCTAGCTACTGTGATAAGAGGTTATACCTAAAGGCACGTGTCCTTCGAGTCTTCACTCCTCTTCTTAAGCTCCTTGAGGTCTACTAGATCAACCTTGCTTGATGGCCTTCTTGATCCTAAATGATCCACCTGAAGGTTCTTGATCCAAGCTAAGCTTCACTAATGAAGCAACTTAGTAACCTAGTGTAACAACTCCAATTTTAGTGTACAAAAAATTTGTTTAAAAATAAAAGTATACTTGGAGTAATTGCAATTCTGTGAGCACCATAAATATTTGCTTTGCTAATTAATTACAAGAAGAAGCTTGTAGCTCATTGGTAAGACCTTGCGCTGCTGAACCAAGCCACCAGAGTTCAAATCTCATATCCCACATTATTTTTAATATTGTTTTATTTTAAATTTTTAGAATACCAACAGTTTACACGTGCATATCTCACAAAAACCCTACTACACCCTGAAAAGTAACCATGCCAGGGGGATCACCAACTGACGAGACGGATTCCGGCCGCCTGACTCGGCCGGAATCGGCCAACTCGGCTGGCGGACCGGCCGACTCGGGCCACCGCCGCCGGCCGGAGTTGCCGATTCCGCCGAGTCCCCACTGTTTAGGCGTCGCTTTATTCTATGTATTTACTTTTCCATGTATTGTAAAAAGAATGTGAATAAATAAAGTTGTTTTATTATATCTTGTCTCTTGTGTATTTACTCTTATATTGCTTAGATACGCTTAGCATATTTACTTCACAGTAAATACGTAGCGGCCTCGTCGCGTCCTCTGTCCGTACACTGGGAAGCGGGGCATGACAGGTTTTGTTGGTGGCCCATGCTGGTCAGAGTTGTATGGAACACTACCATGCAGTTCTGTTCTGCGTGAACAACCTAAGCAATATAACACAAGAACCGGCAACTAAAATATTCTTTACAATTCATGTTCCTTAAATCTTACAATTTCATATTCTTTAAATCATATACTTTGAATCTGTCCTAACCCGAATTTTTCTTTCAAGCTTATAGATTCCCCGAACAACACTAGCACCAATGTCTACAACACACCTCCGCCACTACCAATTGCACTTGTCGTTCCTGCTCCACCCAACGAGCAAACGGTTCTGCTTGAGGCAATCTGCAGCCTCCTAGAGGGACAGCAGCAGCTATTGAACCTTCCCGAGGCTGAAGCACCTGGGGTGAAGCAATTCAGAGTTTTACATCCCAAACAGTTCTCAGGAAAGGGGAGCCCACTGGAAGTTGAGGAATGGGCTCAGAGCATCGAAGATGATCTGGCAGCGGCACAAGTACCAGAAATAGCTTGGGTTCGTGTTGCAAAGTTACAGCTCACGAACAATGCACGGAACTGGTGGAAGGCAGAAGAAAGCCGTCTTGAACAACCCATTGAATGGAAGACTTTCCACGATATGTTCGACGCGAAGTACTTTCCTGAGACTGCCAGGTTCGACATGGAGCAACAGTTCATCCATCTGCAATAAGGTTCGATGTGGACCAAGCCGGTAGATGAGTATGACGCTGAGTTCACCATGCTCAGTCGGTAAGATATGTCTCAATAATTAGAATTGTTCAATATATCACATATTACACAGCTAACACAATACTTTAAATAGATTTGCGGCACACTTGATACCGACGGACGAGATCAGAGCCCGTCGATTTCAACAGGATTTGGATTCGGAGATCCAGGCTGCACTAGCCATAGGGGATTTTCCGACCCATGAATCGGCTCTGAAAGTTGCCCGCCGTTATGAGGCAGTGATAAAGGCGAGGGGCAGACCTCAGTTTGTACGAGTTAAGCGCCCTATCAACCAGATGACAGGAGGAGCCTCATCAAGGCCACCTTTTGTGCCAAGAAGACCAGGAGTACCAAACAACAGGCCCAGCCCAGCCTTTTATAACTACTGCAAAAGAAATGGGCATCTGGTGAAAGATTGCCGGCGTGCGAACAACCTTTGCTTAATCTGGGGATCAGCTGCTCATGATATTGGGTCTTGTCCTTATAGACAAAATCCAATTGCTGCACCCAGGCCAGCAAACACTTACCCACAGCGCCCAGCCATCCAAGCACCTGCTCTAAGAATTGCAATACCTGCTCCACCACCTAGAGGACCACAAGCTGCACCTCCTCCTCATCAGTTCCATCAAGATCAAAGGAACATTCCGAGGAATGCTTTTCAGGCCAGGAGGAATGTACCACAGCGCCAGGCTTTTACGATGACCGTGGAAGAAGCTGAGGCCACTGGCCAAGTTATCATTGGTAACCTTTCTTTCTCAAATTTTCTTTCAGTCTTACTACATATCTACATACTTTTACCTACATCTAAAACATATCCCATATACCTTAGGTACAATCTTAGCAGCCTCACTACCTGCACTAGCACTGTTCGATACTGGAGCATCCCACTATTTTATGTCGCAACGGTTCGTCCGAACCCATGCGATTCTAGTCACACCGCTTGTATCCAGCTGGAATGTCAGTTTAGAAAATGGCATTCTAAAGGAAACAATAGGATACAACTTGTGTCCAGTAGTGGTCTGCAGCAGAGAATTTTATGCTGACTTCAAAGTGTTGGACATACCAAACTTCAATGTGGTTCTAGATATGGATTGGCTTGGAATCTTCTATGCTACCATCGACTGTCGTCAAAGGAGGGTAGTATTCGAGATTCCAGACCATCCGGTCTTTTATTTCAAAAGTGGAGACCGTACACTAGAGCCATGTACATACAAAGCGAAGCCAAGGAAGGCAGTGATTGCAGCAACTCAAGCGGAGGAAGAATCAAGGCCAGAAGTGGTTCGAGAGTTCGACGATGTGTTTCCTGACGATATATCAAGTTTGCCTCCCAATCGAACTCTTGAATTCAGCATTGATTTAGTACCAGGAGCACAACCGGTGATCAAAGCTCCTTATCGTTTAAGTTCGGAAGGTTTGAAGGAAGTACGAACACAGTTGGACGAATTATTGGCAAAAGGATGGATTCGTCCCAGCACTTCAAGTTAGGGATAACCAGTACTACTTGTGAAGAAGAAGGAAGGTTCATGCAGAATGTACATTGATTACAAAGCCTTGAACGAAGTTACGATAAAGAACAAGTATCCACTCCCACGCATCGACGATTTATTCGATCGGCTAAGTGGATCTTGTGTTTTCTCTAAATTAGATCTCCGTTCAGGTTATCATCAAGTGAAGGTCAAGGAAGCTGATATTCATAAAACAGTTTTCAGAACTCGTTATGGACATTACGAATTTCTAGTGATGCCATTTGGAGTGACCAACGCACCAGCAATATTCATGAACCTGATGAATCAAGTTTTCCGGGAGTACTTAGACAGGTTCGTTGTCATCCTCATCGATGACATCTTGGTATATTCCAAGAGTCGGAAAGAACATGCCGAGCACCTAGGAATTGTCCTGAAAACTTTACGACAACATCAATTATATGCCAAGTATATCAAATGCGAGTTTTGGTTAAATCAAGTTAGTTTTCTTGGACATATCATATCAGGCGAAGTAATCTCTGTGGATCCAGCGAAAGTTTCAGCAGTAAGCGACTGGCCAACACCAAAGTCAGTGAAGGACATTCGGAGTTTCTTGGGTTTAGCTGGATATTATAGAAGGTTCATTGAAGGCTTTTCAAAGATAGCAACACCCCTAACCAAGCTCACACATAAAGATGAAGAATTTGTGTTGTCAGAAGCATGCGAACAAGCTTTCGTAGAACTCAAGTCAAGGTTGACATCAACGCCTATTCTCGTCATATCGGATCAGTCTGGAGATTTCGAAGTGCATTACGATGCATCCGGTAAGGGATTAGGATGTGTTCTACATCAGCACGGTAAGGTTGTGGCTTATGCTTCATGACAACTGAAGACTCATGAGCGCAATTATCCGACGTATGATTTGGAATTGGCAGCCGTCATCTTTGCACTCAAAATTTGGCGCTATTATCTTCTTGGTGAACGAGTGAACATATACACAGATCATAAGAGTCTGAAATATGTGTTTACTCAGAAGGAACTTAATATGCGGCAGAGACGATGGTAAGAACTCATGGCGGATTTTGACATCAACCTGCAATATCACCCAGGGAAGGTGAATGTGGTTCCAGATGCTCTTAGTCGTCAACCATTAGCAATGCATCTCACCGCTTAGTGGAACCTTCAACAAGACTTGCAACAGATGGAGATTGAAGTAGTCATGCCAGGTAATGCTTCAAGTTTGATGAATTTACAAGTTCAATCAACAATTGTTAATCAGATCAAAGCAGCTCAAGCAAGTGATGCTAAGTTGCAAAAGATCAGAGAACAAGTGGAGAATGGACTCAGAACAGACTTCATCATCCATGAAGACAGATCTTTGAGATACGGCAGCAGATTGTGTGTACCAAAAGGTCCTGTTCGGGAAGAGTTAATGAAAGAAGCTCACAGCTCTCCCTACTCAGTACACCCTGGAGTTACAAAGATGTAGAAAGATCTACGTCAGAATTATTGGTAGCATAGAATGAAGTGTGAAGAGCCAGAAGCGTCGCAAAATGCTTGGTGTGTCAGCAAGTAAAGGCTGAACATCACAGGACAGCTGGATTACTTCAACCGTTACCAATCCCAGAATAGAAGTGGCAACACATCACAATGGATTTTGTGACTACTCTTCCTCGCAGCACAAAGGGTAACGACGCAGTATGGGTCATTGTGGATCGACTCACAAAGTCGGCTCACTTTATCACATTTCGAGTTGGCCAATCAACTGAGACATTAGCAAAGAAGTACATGGAGGTAATAATCTACTTAAAATTTAAACTCTTTAAATATGTACAATTCCTGATACCCATGAACTCATACAGGAAATTGTGAGACTTCATGGAGTACCGGTCTGCATTGTCTCCGATCGTGACACCAGGTTCCGATCGCAATTTTGGAAGAGTCTGCAAGCAAGCTTGGGAACAAGTCTGAACTTCAGCACGGCTTATCATCCATAAACAGATGGTCAGTCTGAGCGAACTATTCAGATCTTGGAGGATATGCTCAGAGCATGTATGTTAGACTTCAAAGGATCGTGGGAAGATCACCTACATCTTGTGGAGTTTTCGTACAACAACAGCTACCAAGCAAGCATAGGAATGGCACCTTTTGCAGCATTGTATGGAAGGAAGTGTCGATCGCCATTAAGTTAGGATAACAACGGAGATAGGGAACTTCTTGGACCTAAGATGATAGTAGCGACTGTTGATGTGGTTCGTACTATCAGAGAAAGAATGCGCATAGCCCAAGATCGGCAGAAACATTGGGCTGATGCAAAGCGACGTCACTTAGAGTTCCAGCCAGGAGATCACGTGTTCTTAAAGATATCTCCGAACTTCGGAGTGATCCGATTTGGAAGACGGGGTAAACTAAGTCCGAGATACATTGGACCGTTCAACATACCCGAACGAGTCAGTGAAGTGGCATACCGCTTAGCACTTCCAACTTCAATGGAAGGAGTGCATAATATGTTCCACATATCCCAACTCAGAAGGTATGTGAGTGACCCCAGCCATGTACTTGATCATTCCGAGCTCACAATACAGCCCGACTTATCTTATGAGCAATAACCTGTGAATATCCTGGACCGGAAAGTGAAGACACTTCGGAACAAGGAAGTTAACTTGGTCCAAGTGATGTGGAGAAAAGACACTCCAGGAGAGTCCACTTGGGAAAAGGAAGATTAAATGCGTGCAAGATATCCTCACCTCTTTGTAAACTAGTCCTCAAATAAAAATTGTAAATTTCGAGGATGAAATTTTTGTAAGGAGGGTAGACTGTAACAACTCCAATTTTAGTGTACAAAAAATTTGTTTAAAAATAAAAGTATACTTGGAGTAATTGCAATTCTGTAAGCACCATAAATATTTGTTTTGCTAATTAATTACAAGAAGGAGCTTGTAGCTCAATGGTAAGACCTTGCACTGCTGAACAAAGCCACCAGAGTTCAAATCCCATACCACACATTATTTTTAATATTGTTTTATTTTAAATTCTTAGAATACAAATAGTTTACACGTGCATATCTCACGAAAACCCCACTACACCCTGAAAAGTAACCATGTCAGGGGGATCACCAACCGACGGGATGGATTCCGGCCGCCTGACTCGGCTGGAATCGGCCAACTCGGCCGGCGGACCGGCCGACTCGGGCCGCCGCCGCCGGCCGGAGTTGCCGATTCCGCCGAGTCCCCAACATATAAAATGTGCCTCTTGGACTCCCCTCCACACCTGTATGGTTTAAATACCTAGACCAGTAACAGAGCCCCTTTAAAATCACATTAAACTCAATTTTTATTACATTTTATTACATTTATCACATTTTTTCAATTAAACCTTTCATCTACCCTAACTCTAGCCTAACCCTATAAATACAACCCCTACACACTATCCTCTCACTCCAAAATTCTGAGCAAACTCTCGAAAGATTTACAAAATACAAAATCTTAAGAAAATGAGATTTCTAGAAATATAATATATATTAAAAATTATTTTATATAAGGATATATATATATATATATATATATGTATAATTAAAATATCTATTTTGTAATAATATAAATATTCTAAATTTTTTCTAAAATCACAAGGATCGCTTTACATTAAAATACCATGAATTCCATACAAGTACAATATTACAAATAAATACCCTATATTATGAAAGTAGGTTATTCTCACTAGAAATATCACAAATATAAAATCTACAATTATTACAACTCTAAAGATGATAATTAAAAACCTGAGGTGTATTTTGAAAAGTATATAAAAGTATTTTTACATAAAACCCTCTCAAGTTCTATAAATTACCCTAAGGACCCTAGTAAACATAGGTTTAAGCGGGACCAATCTCTTGAGCCTCAGGGAGCCGGAGAAGTGGTTGCTTGCCTATTTAAGGTAGATAACTTAACAACGGTGTTATCAACACGGTAATCGTCTTTGAAAAGGACACAAATCCTGCCGCCCATATGCAGCGGTTACCGAGAACATAAAAAAAAATCAGGACTTCAATTTTCTTTTCTAATTGTCTGACTCAGACTGAGTCTTTTCATTAATAATCTGACTTGAATATGATTCAAGTACAATCTACAATTCAACATGAATTCATGAATACATATATTCAATCTATATTGACTGGACCGAACCATGGATATACTTCCATTTACATGATTCTCCAGTTACATCCATGATTCTCCAGTTACATCCATTTACTGATATCATGGTTTTGGCAAGTCATCCAATTATACAATTTATATCACAATACAAACAATACAAACAATACAAACAAGATATTGCGGGGTTTAAGGAGTAGATTGGTACGGAAGGTGTTAGAAGTGGCACGAGACAGTAAGATTTAACACACCTAACCTGAATCCAGTTGCTGTTGTACCGTGGCATAAACGGTTCCTTGTATTACACTTGCCTCTAGTCTCTGGCATATAGAGACTCCTCTCGTATACACTGGCATCCTTCTGTACCAAGCTACAAACAACAGCGTAAACACTAAATACAACATTATAACAATATAATACAACTTTCAAAGCTGTACTCTCTCTCTTACTCTCTGTCTATTCTATTTCTCCCTTATCTTTGGGACTTATCGAGCGATTTGTTCGCTGACGACATTCTCTTTATTTCTTCTTTGAATGTCGTCAGGTGATTTGGACACTCCGGAGATCGAGCCCACTAGTGAAGACTTGGACCACTTCATTGAAGACCCAGAGCTTTAGTTCATTGTACATATTTCATTTCAGTACTTTCCTTTTCTGTTATGCCGCTGTTTAGACGTCACTTTATTCCATGTATTTACTTTTCCATGTATTGTAAAAGGAATGTGAATGAATAAAGTTGTTGTTTTATTATATCTTGTCTCTTGTGTATTTACTCTTATATTGCTTAGATACGCTTAGCGTATTTACTTCACAGTAAATACGTAGCGGCCTCGTCGCGGCCTCTGCCCGTACACTGGGAAGCGGGGCGTGACACCTAGTTTGCTAATCTAGGTTACTAAGGAGATGTAGTGAGTTTTCTAGTGTATTTATATTTCTTTTTCTCCCTTGATTCTCAACACATGAGATGGTATGGAGGAAGATGAAGAAGAAGGAGGAGGAACTCAAGAAAGGCTAGAGAGGAGAAAGAAGTTCATAGTGAGAAATGAGATCAAAACTTATGTGAAAAATAATGAACCATGGTTTTGTATATCTCATTTTTCCAATATAAAATCACAACCATGCTTGAATAGTTTGTACAAATGAATATTCAATTCATTTGTCAACACTATTGAAGCATGGTTCTTACTATTCTCACCTCACTACCTTTATACCTCATTTCCATTTATAAGAATAAATGGATAAATCAAAAATGAGGTGTCTACCTTCTAGAATGTTTTCTGTATAAATACGGAATACACTCTACCGTATATACATAACCGTATTCGTACCAAAATACGAATACGCAAGAGATAGAATACTACTACTAATATAATACTAGTATCAAATCAATATCTGATTTAAAAAACCGGCTTAATCGTAAGCCCGCTAGTATCATCAACCGTCCAATCGAAAACCTGGATAACACAAGAATATACTTATCGAAATATGTATATGTAAATTATTAAATCAATACCTGATTTAATAATCCGGCTTAATCCTAAGTTGGCTAGTATTATCATTCGATCGGAACCTTGCATGTATAAACATACGGCCACCACATCATTTCTCCTGAATTAGAGAAACCCTCTGTGTGGGACTCTAAACATTCGATATTACGCTGGCAGTAGGTTTAACCACAAGCACATCAGCGATACTAGTTATACGTAACGGCTACTCAGGTATCTGTCGAAAAGAAAGCCGACGAGCAAGCTCATCCGAACCCCTACTGAGCCTATCCATGAAAATCTCCATACAGTCCGGTCTTTTCGTCTGAGAGTATCGCATACCGGGTCTAGGGGTAGTAAACGTCAGACCCCTACTGACCTGATAAATCGTGTCGATTTGGCTCAGGACCAATCCGAGAAACTACTGATATAACCATCAGTAAATCTCAACTGCCTTAGCCAAGGTCTTTTGGTTCTTGACAACCGGACACAATGCGATATCTGCTGGGAACTTAGGCACACTAGCTGTTGGCTAACCCTAACGCCCTAGCCATCATCCGTGGCGGTTTGCGGAATAAAATATTTCTCACTAAAGTAAAAACGGTGCTAGAATAACCCATTAAACCGGATCTAACCATAAACCTATCTAGCTAAACTAAGAGAGCTAACTACTATGAAAGAAGTCTCACCAAACGATCCAAGTCCTTCGGTCTTCTTTCCACATCGTTTTCTTTGAGTGGCCACCATGATCGCGCTTGATCTTCTTTAGCTCCTTCGGTTCTCCGCAATTGATCTTGCTCTCCGGTCCTCCTTTATCATAGATGATCCACCTGAGAGATGTGATTCATGGCTCTATCTCCACACTAAATATCAAGTGGAGCAACGAGAGAACTTGGATTGCTAATTTAAGAAGTCTAGGATGCAGTGTGAGGTTCTAGGTGTTCTACTATCTCTATCTTGCCTCCTCTCTTGTTTCTCAATACATGAGAGTGTAGAGAGCAGGAAGAGGATGAAGGTGGAGGGACTCAAGAGGAGGAGAAGGAGGTGAAGAAAAATGGTGAGATGAAAAATAATGAGCAAGCATGTGAGAGAAAATAGATGGGAATGGTTTTGTCAAACAATATCCACCAATATAATATATCTACCATGCTTCAATAGTTGCCACAAATAAATTAATAATTCATTTGTCAACCATTGAAGCCATGGCTCTCACCATGCCCCCCTCTTCTTCACTTTACGCCTCATTTCCATTTTTCTAATAAATGGAAAGAGCTAATGTGGTGTCCACCTTCTAGAATGTTATCTGTATTAAAATACGGATTACAGTCTACAGTATATACATACCTTCATTCGGATAAAAACATGAATGCCCAAAGATACAAAATAACACGAAGAACGTAATACTAGAATATACATATCGAAATACATATATGAAAATTATTAAATCAATACCTGATTTAATAATCCGGCTCAACCCGAGCCGGCTAGTACTACCAACTGTCCGATTGAAAGTCCGAGTACAAAGTATATCAATCAATCGGAACCCTGCACGTATCCAATACAGCTACTACATCATTTTGCCTGAACCAGGGAAACCCTCTGTGTGGGACTCTAAAGACTCGACAGTACGCCGGCAATGAGTTACTGGATAAATTCATAACCACAAGCACGTCAGCGGCACTAGCTGTACGTAACAGCTACCTGGGTACTTGTCGAAAAGGAAGGCCGACGAGCAAACTCATCCGGATCTCTACTGAGCCTATCCGTGACAATCTCCGTACAGTCCGGTCTCTTCGTCTGAGAGTATCCCATACTGGGTCTAGGGGATGGTAAACGTCAGACCTTAATAGCCCGATAATTCGTGCTGATGCGGCTCATAATCAATTCGGGAAACTACTAATCAGCCTATCAGTAAATCCCAACTGCCTTGGCCAAGATCTTATGGTCCTGACCAATCGAACACAGTACGATATCGACTCCCAATACCGGGAGAGACGAATCCTCGACAATCGCTCACTGCTTCCATGTGGCTCGGGATTATCCCCAACCAAAACATGTTTGCACGAATTAGTAGAGCCATGGTAGGGTAGTGATCAAAGCACAGTGGGAACTCACAAGAGACAAATGACGATCTCAGGTCTAAAGACTAACCTGTACTCATGTCACCTGAGAACTTCCACCTGACGATAAGTATAGTACCATCTGGAAGATCTCGGTGAGTCCGTCCAGTGTACTCACCCCTAGTGAGCACCTGTATACGATCTTAGGTGCAAAAGACCAATGGTTGCGGTCCCGTACCATCGCCCCTCATCGGGGTCTAGAAACATATACACTAGTCTACTCCGGAATATTGATGCCCAGTCTCGATACTCCCATAACTAGGGACAATTTAAGGATGTGCGTACCGACTACCCAGCTCCTATAAGTATGATCGCCATCACAACGCAGGTAGTCTAGTAATGATCGTACGGGATTTTTCAACATGTATAAATGATATGTAATAGACAGTAAAACATACGCACATGTTAAGATAAAGACAAATCAGATAGCATACTATCATATCGAGCAAGACTGTCCTGTACATATATATGTCCAAGCATCCATATGTATACATATACAATAATGGCCTCTAGGGTATACATATCCAATAATCTCCCACTTGCACTAAGGCCATATATATTGGCGTACCGAATACCCAGCTTCTTCTCTAAGGCCAGCTGTTCGCGTACCGCATACCCAACATCTCAAAAAGTCTCTAGAACTGTGCTTGAGGAAGGGCCTTGGTGAATGGATCTGCAGTGTTGTCTTTTGTGTCCACTCTCCGCACCTTGATCTCCAGGCAATTAATGATCTCCGTGATCAGGTGATACCGCCTCAAGGTGTGCCTAGATTTCTGATAGGACCGTGGTTCCCTTGCTAAAGCCATAGCCCATTGTTGTCGGAATACCCAGGTATTGGGTTAACAATGGATGGAACCACCTGAACTTCAGTAATGAACTTCTTAATCCAGGCAGCTTCTTTTGTGGTATCGTTGGCAGCAATGTATTCGGCCTCCATCGTCAAGTCTGTGACGGTGTCCTGTTTGGAACTCTTCCAATAGACCGTCCCTCAGTTGAGGGTAAACACAAAACCCAAGACAGACTTATTGTCATCCTTGTCACTTTGGAAGCTCGAATCGGTAAAAGACTCCACCTGGAGTTCCTCATTACCGAATACCAGGAACAGTTCTTTAGTCCCTCTCAGGTACTTCAGAATGTTCTTAATAGCTATCCAGTGGTTCTCACCTGGGTTAGACTGATACTGGCTCACCATGCTAAGCGCGTAAGCTACATCTGGTCGGGTACATAGCATCGCATACATTATAGATCCTACCGCCGAAGCGTAGGGTATAGTGCTCATGCGAACCCTTTCCTCATCTGTCTTGGGAGACATTTCTTTGGAGAGGGTGATTTCGTGCAATGCGGGTATGTTACTGTGCTTGGAATCTTCCATACTAAATCTCTTTAGTACGGTCTCTATGTACCTGGAATGCGAAAGTCTCAGTAATCTCTTGGATCTATCTCTGTAGATTATAATCCCCAGAATGTATGAGGCATCACCTAGGTCCTTCATAGAGAACCTTTGTGACAAGAACAACTTGACCGATTGTAGCATAGGAATATCATTTCCTATCAAAAGAATGTCGCCTACGTGCAAGACTAGGAACACGACAGTTCGGCCTACAATCTTCTTATATATACAAGGCTCATTCTCGTTCTTGATGAAGTCAAATCCCTTGAATGTTTCATCAAAACAGATGTTCCAGCTCCGCGATACCTGCTTTAATCCATAAATGGATTTAAGCAACTTGCACACCTTCCCGCTGCTCCCACTGTCTACGAAACCTTCCGGCTGATCCATAGAAACGCTTTCTTCTAAACTTCCATTTAGAAAAACCGTTTTTACGTCCATCTGCCAGATCTCATAGTCATGGAAGGCAGCAATGGCAAGTAAGTGTTAGTGTATATGCCCTAGAGGCCATTACTGTATCATACTGGTTTGTATATTACTTAATGGAAGCTTGGGATATTCACCTTGTATATACAATCTTGCTCAATATAGTAGTATGCTACTTGGTTTGTTTCTACTTCAATGTATACATGTGTTTATTTTATCATATCACTTATACGCATTAGTGGAGCCCTTAGGATCTTTGCTTGATTACCAGCGTTGTGATGGCAGTCACACTAGTGGGGGCTGGGTAATCTATAAGCACATCCTTATACAGGTCCCTAGTCGCAGGACTATCGAGACAGGGCATCGATACTCCGAAGTAAACTGGCGTATGCGCTTCTCATCCCAGTGTGGGAGACGGTATGTCCCACAGCCGTCAGTACGTCGTACTTGAGATAGTATGCGGGTGCTCGTTAGGTTACGAGTACACTGGACAGGACTCGTCGGGAACTGACAAGTTGGTATTATACCTATCGTCAGTTATCAGTTCCCAGGTGACATGAGTACAGCTTAGTCCGCTGACTTGACACTGGCACTTCGCCTCGAGTGTGTTCCCACTGCACTTTGATAACTACCCTACCACGGCTCAAAGGAGTTTTGCAAACAGGTAGTGGTTGGGTGCAGTCCCGAAGCACTTGGAGGCAGTGACGGTTAGACAGGATTCGTCTCTCCCGGTATTGGGGGTTGACATCGCGCTGTGTCTAGGAGAGCCATTACACGAGTAGTCCCTGGCCAGGGCAAGCGAGATATACTGGTAGGCTTCCAGTGTTATCTCAGGGTGTTTTGGGCTTCACTCCGACACGACTTGTACCGCTATTAGGGGACTGACGTTTACCGCCCCCTAGGCCCGACATGCGATGTATCAGACGAACAGACCGGACTGTACGGATACTGTCACATTCAGACTCAGTGGGAGTTCAGATGGGGTTCACCTCATCAGTCTTCTTATCGACATCTACCTGGGGATCGTTACGCACAGCTAGTGCCGCTTGCGGTCTGTGGTTAAACCCACTGCCAACGTAGTGTCGAGTCTTTAGAGTCCCACACAGAGGGCTATTCGCCTCTGGGCAAAACAGAGTATAGGTCGCATGGTTTTGCGACAGGGTTCGTTCTCATCCGCGCACTTGTGCACGTTTGGAGTCCGGACAGATATTACTAGCTGGCTCTGGTTTGAGCCAGATACTGGTATATGTTTTGGGGTTGATTTTATCTCATTGTATTCATGTTCCTCGGAACAAGAATGCGGGTGTGTATGCACAGTTGATTGAGGCGGAGGAAGATGATTTTCATTAGGGTTTCGGAACGGGTGCGTATGCACAGTTGACAGTCGTCTTTTTCCAAACCCTAATGAATTTATGATATATCAATTAATAATATTAATTAAATGAAATTGTGTCATGGTTGGTTTTGTTGACTTGTTGACCAATGTTGACTTGTTGACCATGGTTGAAAGTTTGACCATCATCATTACATATCAAAGATGCTCTTTGATTCTAGCAAAACCATTTAATGAATGTAATGATAATGGTCATTCCAAACCTTCCATCAACTATTTCATTTTTATTATTATTGTTAATTTGATAAATCTTTTCATTTTGTTATGGTTGCAAAATGAGAAGGATATTATTCATTCTATCATAACACTTCTCTCTCCTCACTTCTTCTTCCTCCTCTAGTTCAAGGAGCTCCCTTCTCATGTGTTGAGAATCCATCTCCTTGAGATAAAAACACCCCAAAGCCACTCTCTACTCACTCTAGGGTTAGAGGTTTAGCAAGCCAAAGATCCTAGTTCACTCAAAGTTCGAGAAAGAGCCCGAAGGTTGAACCCTCAGGTGGATCCATCTTTGACGGAAGAAGGCGACGAGGAAAGCACCATCAAACCCTACAAAGGTTTCAAGAAGAAGGAGTTCAAGTTAGGTATAACCTTTTATCCGAGTAGCTAACTCTCTTTAGAATGATAGCTAGTTTAGTTTAGAAAAGATCCCGACTTTGATAGTCCATGTTGCCCTTTGCGCTAAAAATTTGTTTTTTATACCGTTTCCGCCTCCCCGCAAGAACCGGGGACGACAACGTGGACTTACAGTGGTATCAGAGCCTAACTAAACTTAAACTAGCTTAGTAATAAAGTGTATGGAAGTTTGAACGGAAAAATCGCAAAAACCGGAAAAACAAAACCCTAACTTTCTGTTGAAAATTTTTGTGCTATAAAATTAAAAAGTTTTACTCCTAAAATCGGCTCATGGTTTTGTGATAACACCCACCAAAAACGATCCCCTGATTCCCTCAAACCGCCACGGTTCCGCGGCAATAGGTATGCATTTGCCGCGGAACCGCCGCCGTTTAGCCTCCTCTCGTGATCGGGTTTTGTGCAGTGTTCTTCTGGTATGGTTTTGGGATTTTTCAGATGGTTTATTTGTGCCCAGGTTTTCCAGAAAAGAAATTTGTTTTTAGGGGCCTATAAATCCGTATTTTTATCGAACTTCACTTCACTTTGACTATATTGGTTATATCTGTGATGTTTATATGTATTGAACGTCGGCTAATCGCTATATGTCGATTAGTCGGGGTTATACATATCTGTGATCTGTGTTTGATGATGGTTTGTGTATATGAATGCGTTGGACTGTCGCGGGTGAATAGCCGGGGTGGATGTGAGATGAGTGTTTCTTTTTCTTTCATTCATGTAAAATGTAAATTGATGTAATATTATTGTTTGTATGGCCGCACAACCGGGTCGGGGTTGTAGCCGTCATTGTATAATTCTTTTTACTGTTTTTGCTCCTAGGATAGACCCATGGAGGGGTGCACAAACTACCGGGTATCTCGAAGTGACGAGTGGCCTACTCACGGCGTTGAGGGAGGTTGCTCCACCTCGGGTACTTGGCGGATAGTTTGCCGCACCCGTAGGGGTCTTGGGTAGGGTATTGGCTATTCACCGCGACCGTGTAATCCGCTTTTCGTTGCAGGCTCGAAAGGATTGCGGATTCCTAGTATATCCAATGTATTCATCTGTGATCTGTAATGTCTATCATTGCTATATATTTATAACTATTTAGGCGTTGCTTATGTTTTACAGCCGCGCTAGCCCAGCCCCCGCTCTGTCGTTAGTTAAGTAACCTAACGGGTGATGACGGGACCCCGTGGCGAATGCGAATGGCATAAGCGTACGTCATATTTTGGTTGTTTTCTGCAATGGTAGGATTAAATGATGGGACGCATTAAAAGAACTAATGCAAGAATATCACGCATTAAAAGAACTAATGCAAGATAATAAACCAAGCTAAAGTCGTTGGAACACTTTCGAAAAACCACTCGGTTCTTTTCAAAACTAAACTTTTAAATGCGGAGCTTGAGCCACTCCTTTTAAAAGCTATCTCGTTCCATCGATTATATCAAGTTCACTACGTTCACGGTTTAGCCAAAACCATTCGTAGCCCTCCATCATTTCAGCTAAATATTCGGTAGTATTCAAGCTATGTATTTTGACCTCACGCCAAGGCATGGTGATTGGTAGCTACCGGATATTTATCTGTTGCATAGATAGAATGCGTTGTTTTGGGACAGCCGTACTGCCATTTTGGCCTACGTCAAGGGTAGATACGGGTGGGTTCAAATCAACAGGGATAATGATGGGTAGAACTTGACATGTGACTTATGACATTTTGACCTCACGCCAAGGTCATAAGAGCATGGGGCAAAAATCCACATCGGGAGTTTCATAAGCACTGAAACTTGCTAGATTTGCATACCATTTGGAGTGTGATGATTATGGTAGGATTCCTTCACTTTCGTCACGCAATGATATTTGGATCCCGATCCTACTGTGAGTATATGCTACTCCTCGGGAAATTTTTCACTAAACGATCAATGCTATAAACCTAGTAGGTGTCTAGAAAGGTGTTAGCGGGGTTACGCCCCCAGGGAAAAGAGGTTCTTAAATTAAGGAACTTCGCGAAAGTGTTGGAAAACCTCCCTCGAAGTACCGACACTGGCCTGGCTGAACGGTTAAGCAAGTATTGTGCGGTGGGATTGATCCCGACTAATTCTTCCTTTATGGTTTGAGGAGGGATTCGAGAAACAGTGGGAGCCATCCTGTTTAGACAAATTAAAAACCATTCTAAACTTGCAAGAGCATCGTGCTGAGTGTTTCTTCTCTCTCTCCTAATTGCAGCGACTAATCAACATGACTGGACTTAAGTTACTTCTAGATAAAAAAACATACTGACAGGGTCAAACTACAAAGATTGGCTCAGGAATGTCAAGATGGCAATCACTTACGACAAGCTGGGGTATCTTCTTACCACCAAAGCTCCCCCCGTCCCAGGTCCCACCTCCAGCGTCGCGGATAAGGAAATCCGTAAGACTTGGGAGATTGATTGCGCGAAGGCCAAGTGCCTCGTGCTTGCCTCTATGGACAACGAACATCAGAGGAGGCACGAGAATATGGACCTGGAATCCATATTTCTCCATACAAAAGAACTGTATAGAGAGCAGTCTCGTATCGCAAGATACGAAATATCGAAAAAGTTATTTTCGGCAAGATTGGCCGTCGGATCATCGGTAGCGGAACACGTGCTTAAGATGATTGGCTATATTGAGGAGCTCGCAGAACTTGGGACCATGTTGGAGAGTGAGCTCTATACGGACTTGATTCTCCAGTCCCTTCCTTCCACTTACGCCCAGTTTATACTGAACTTCAACTTACAAGAAAAAGAAGTTGAACTTTCAGAACTCCTCAACATGCTGAGGAGCGCAGAGGGCACCCTACAGAAAGGTAGGGAAACACCCACTTTGTTTGTAGGAGGATCTTCTTCTTCTAGGTCCAAGGCGAAAGCCAAGGGAAAGAAGAAGAAAGCCCCCGCCAAACCAAGGGGCGGTGTTAGTAAAGTGGATACGAAGGGAAAGGTAAAGGCAACAAAGATAGCGGGGAAGCTTGTGGGTAAAGAAGAATACTTCTATTGTCATAAGAGTGGACACTGGAAGAAAGATTGCAGGGCTTGGAAGGCCAGGACACAGGAACTGAAGCAGGTTGCGGCTTCAGCTTCAGGTGTGTATGTTATTGAAAACTGTATTTCAATAAACTCTACTTCCTGGGTATTGGATACCGGATCAGGATCTCATATCTGTAATTCTTTGCAGGCGTTGAGAAACCGTAGGGTTTTGAAGGCAGGTGACATGACCCTCAGAGTTACGAACGGAGCTAGCATGGACGCTAAAGCCGTGGGGGACTATCACCTGGGAATGTCAGATAAACGTGTTTTGGTTTTACGTAATTGCTTTTTTGTACCTAACGCAACTTGTAATATCATTTCTGTATCTTTGGTTTCTAAAGAAGGTTATGAATTTGCGTTTGTAAGTAATGTTGTAAACATTCACCTTAATCAAGTTCTGATTGGGTCAGGTACACTAAGCAATGGTATATACGTATTAAACCAACCACAGATTTTCAATGTCCAGAATACACACAAAAGAAAGTCTCCACATATAAATCAGGCTTTCTTATGGTATTGTAGACTGGGTCACATCAATGAGAGAAGGTTGACTAAGTTACATACAGAAGGATATTTGAATCCGTTCGAATATCAATCGTATGCCACTTGTCAATCCTGTCTCAAAGGAAAGATGACAAAGACTCCGTTCACTAGACACGGAGTAAGAGCGAGCGAGCTCTTGGGACTCGTACACAGCGACGTGTGCGGTCCAATGTCTACACATGCGCGAAGCGGTTTTTCTTACTTCATTACTTTTACGGATGATTTTTCAAGGTTCGGACATGTCTTCTTAATGAAACATAAATCCGAAGCCTTTGGAAAATTCCAGGAATATAAGAATGAGGTAGAAAAACAAACCGGCAAAAGTATCAAGATTCTAAGATCGGATCGAGGTGGTGAATACTTGAGTGCCGAGTTCCTGGACTATTTAAAAGAGAATGGAATTCTCTCTCAGCTTACTCCTCCATACACTCCGCAACATAACGGTGTATCGGAGAGACGGAACCGCACCCTATTGGATATGGTACGGTCCATGATGAGTAACGCTGAGTTACCGTGATCATTCTGGGGATATGCGCTAGAATCAGCCGCATACCTTTTGAACCGAGTTCCCACTAAGACTGTGCCTACCACACCATATGAGCTATGGAGTGGGAAGAAACCCTATCTTCAATATCTGAAGATCTGGGGATGTCCAGCTTTTGTCAAAAAGCAGCATGCGGACAAACTCGAGGCACGCTCAGTACTGTGCAAGTTTGTGGGATATCCAAAGAACACCAGGGAGTATCTTTTCTACTACGCAGAGGAACAAAAAGTTCTTGTTTCCCGTAATGCCCTCTTTCTAGAACACCAGTTCTTAGAAAAGGAAATTAGTGGGAGCGTAGTAGAACTGGAAGAAATTCCAGAACCACGGACTATTACTGAAAGCTTAGTGGAACCAGAGGGTTCAAAAGAACAGGACATTCCTACGCCGCTCCGCAGGAGTAGTAGGCAGTCTCATCCGCCCGAGAGATACTACGGTTTTCTCATAGACGGGGATAGAGAGGATTGCATCATAGACTATGATGAGCCTACTAGCTTCCAACAGGCCGTTCAAAGCGTTGACTCGGTAAAATGGCTGGATGCAATGCGGACCGAAATGGAGTCCATGTACACCAACAAAGTATGGACGTTGGACATTGCTCCAGATGGGGTAAAACCCGTAGGATGCAAGTGGATCTTCAAAAGGAAGATTGGTGTAGATGGACAGGTTGAGACCTATAAAGCTAGACTTGTTGCAAAGGGTTTTCGTCAGAGACCTGGTTTGGACTATGACGAAACCTTTTCTCCAGTGGCTATGCTGAAATCCATTCGGATCCTTCTTGCCATTGCTGCCTTCCACGATTATGAGATTTGGCAGATGGACGTAAAAACCGCTTTTCTAAATGGAAATTTAGAGGAGTGTGTCTATATGGACCAGCCAGAGGGTTTCATTCAGTGTGGGAGCAGCGGAAAGGTGTGCAAGTTGCTTAAGTCCATTTATGGACTAAAGCAGGCATCGCGGAGTTGGAACATCTGTTTTGATGAGACGGTCAAGGAATTTGGCTTTATCAAAAATCCAGATGAACCATGCATCTATAGTAGATTTGTAGCGAGAACTGTAGTATTCCTCGTTTTATACGTGGATGACATTCTCTTAATAGGAAATGACATTCATATGCTACAATCTGTCAAGGGATTCTTGTCACACAGGTTCTCCATGAAAGACCTGGGTGATGCCTCATACATCCTGGGGATCCAGATCCATCGTGATAGATCCAAGAGGATATTAGGACTTTCACAGTCCAGGTACATCGACACTATACTGAAGAGATTCAGTATGGAAGATTCCAAGCGCGGTAACCTACCGGCTTGTCACGGGATCACCCTCTCTAAAGAGATGTCTCCTAAGACTGATTTAGAGAGGGATCGCATGTCTATTATACCCTACGCTTCTGCGGTAGGCTCTATAATGTATGCGATGTTGTGTACCAGACCGGATGTAGCTTATGCACTAAGTGGGGTAAGCCGGTATCAGTCAAACCCTGGGGAGAAACACTGGATAGCAGTAAAGAACATTCTCAAGTACCTGAGAAAGACTAAGGAGATGTTCTTGGTGTATGGCGGAAAAGACCTCCAGATCGAGGCCTTTGCTGACTCCAGCTTCCAGAGTGACAAGGATGATTCCAAGTCCATGTCGGGTTTTGTCTTTACCCTCAATGGAGGGGCGGTGTGTTGGAAGAGTTCCAAACAGGAAACCGTTGCAGACTCGACGATGGAAGCGGAATACATCGCTATATCTGATGCCGCAAAAGAAGCTGTCTGGATGAGGAAGTTCTTGAAAGAACTTCAGGTGGTTCCGTCCATTGTTGACCCAATACCTCTGTATTGCGAAAACAACGGGGCTATAGCTTTAGCGAAGGATCCCAGGTCCCATCAGAGATCCAGGCACATTTTGAGGCGGTATCACCTGATCAGAGAGATCGTGGATCGCAAGGAGATCGAGGTTCGGAGGGTTGCTTCAGAAGAAAAAACTGCAGATCCATTCACCAAGGCCCTACCCCAGACACAGTTCGAGCGGCTGATCGAGATGATAGGTCTTCGATACGCCAGTACATGGCCTTAGTGCAAGTGGGAGATTGCTAGTGTATATGCCCTAGAGGCCATTACTGTATCATACTGGTTTGTATATTACTTAATGGAAGCTTGGGATATTCACCTTGTATATACAATCTTGCTCAATATAGTAGTATGCTACTTGGTTTGTTTCTACTTCAATGTGTACATGTGTTTATTTTATCATATCACTTATACGCATTAGTGGAGCCCTTAGGATCTTTGCTTGATTACCAGCGTTGTGATGGCAGTCACACTAGTGGGGGCTGGGTAATCTATAAGCACATCCTTATACAGGTCCCTAGTCGCAGGACTATCGAGACAGGGCATCGATACTCCGGAGTAGACTGGCGCATGCGCTTCTCATCCCAGTGTGGGAGACGGTATGTCCCACAGCCATCAGTACGTCGTACTTGAGATAGTATGCGGGTGCTCGTTAGGTTACGAGTACACTGGACAGGACTCGTCGGGAACTGACAAGTTGGTATTATACCTATCGTCAGTTATCAGTTCCCAGGTGACATGAGTACAGCTTAGTCCGCTGACTTGACACTGGTACTTCGCCTCGAGTGTGTTCCCACTGCACTTTGATAACTACCCTACCACGGCTCAAAGGAGTCGTGCAAACAGGTAGTGGTTGGGTGCAGTCCCGAAGCACTTGGAGGCAGTGACGGTTAGACAGGATTCGTCTCTCCCGGTATTGGGGGTTGACATCGCGCTATGTCTAGGAGAGCCATTACACGAGTAGTCCCTGGCCAGGACAAGCGAGATATACTGGTAGGCTTCCAGTTTTATCTCAGGGTGTTTTGGGCTTCACTCCGACATGACTTGTACCGCTATTAGGGGACTGACGTTTACCGCCCCCTAGGCCCGACATGCGATGTATCAGACGAACAGACCGGACTGTACGGAGACTGTCACATTCAGACTCAGTGGGAGTTCAGATGGGGTTCACCTCATCAGTCTTCTTATCGACATCTACCTGGGGATCGTTACGCACAGCTAGTGCCGCTTGCGGTCTGTGGTTAAACCCACTGCCAACGTAGTGTCGAGTCTTTAGAGTCCGACACAGAGGGCTATTCGCCTCTGGGCAAAACAGAGTAGAGGTCGCATGGTTTTGCGACAGGGTTCGTTCTCATCCGCGCACTTGTGCACGTTTGGAGTCCGGACAGATATTACTAGCTGGCTCTGGTTTGAGCCAGATACTGGTATATGTTTTGGGGTTGATTTTATCTCATTGTATTCATGTTCCTCGAAACAAGAATGCGGGTGTGTATGCACAGTTGATTGAGGCGGAGGAAGAGGATTTTCATTAGGGTTTCGGAACGGGTGCGTATGCACAGTTGACAGTCGTCTTTTTCCAAACCCTAATGAATTTATGATATATCAATTAATAATATTAATTAAATAAAATTGTGTCATGGTTGGTTTTGTTGACTTGTTGACCAAGGTTGACTTGTTGACCATGGTTGAAAGTTTGACCATCATCATTACATATCAAAGATGCTTTTTGATTCTAGCAAAACCATTTAATGAATGTAATGATAATGGTCATTCCAAACCTTCCATCAACTATTTCATTTTTATTATTATTGTTAATTTGATAATTCTTTTTATTTTGTTATGGTTGCAAAATGAGAAGGATATTATTCATTCTATCATAACACTTCTCTCTCCTCACTTCTTCTTCCTCCTCTAGTTCAAGGAGCTCCCGTCTCATGTGTTGAGAATCCATCTCCTTGAGATAAAAACACCCCAAAGCCACTCTCTACTCACTCTAGGGTTAGAGGTTTAGCAAGCCAAAGATCCTAGTTCACTCAAAGTTCGAGAAAGAGCCCGAAGGTTGAACCCTCAGGTGGATCCATCTTTGACGGAAGAAGGCGACGAGGAAAGCACCATCAAACCCTACAAAGGTTTCAAGAAGAAGGAGTTTAAGTTAGGTATAACCTTTTATCCGAGTAGCTAACTCTCTTTAGAATGATAGCTAGTTTAGTTTAGAAAAGATCCCGACTTTGATAGTCCATGTTGCCCTTTGCGCTAAAAATTTGTTTTTTATACCGTTTCCTCCTCCCCGCAAGAACCGGGGACGGCAACGTGGACTTACAGTAAGAACCGAATGGATTTGAGCATAGCCACTGGAGAAAAGGTTTCGTCATAGTCCACACCTGGTCTTTGACGAAAACCTTTTGCAACAAGTTTAGCCTTATAGGTTTCCACCTGCCCATCTACACTAAATTTCCTTTTGTAGATCTATTTTCATCCAACTGGTTTTACCCCAGGTAGAGCAATATCCAAGGTCTACACTTTAATGGTGTACATGGACTCCATTTCGGATCGTATGGCATCCAGCCACTTATCAGAGTCCGTATTGATAATGGCCTGCTTGAAACTAGTAGGATCATTTTCTTCCAAGATGCAATCCTCTCGATTCTGTCTATGAGAAAACCATAGTATCTCTCGGGTGGATGAGAAATCCTACTAGATCAGCAGAGTGGCTGAGGTTCGTCCAGGGTTATTGAATCTTGAGGTTCTACCAATTCTTCAGTTTGAGTTTGTGGCTGCTGAATTTCTTCTAGTTCTACCGTTCTCCCACTTGTTTCTTTGGCATGAAATTTTCACTCTAAAAAGGTGGCGTGGCGAGATACAAACACCTTCTGTTCCTCGGTGTGGTAGAACAGATATCCTATTGAATTTTTAGGACATCCCACAAACATACATAAAACTGAACGTGCCTGTAATTTGTCCGGATTTTGTACTTTAACATAGACCGGTCAACCCCATATCTTAATACGTTTAAGATACGGTCTTTTTCCACTCCATATTTCATATGGAGTCTTAGGCACAGATTTGGATGGAACATCGTTCAATAGGTATGCCGCTGTCTGAAGCGCATGTCCCCAAAATGAAAGAGGCAACTTGGCGTTACTCATCATGGAGCGAACCATATGCAATAGGGTATGGTTCCTCCGCTCCGATACACCGTTGTGCTGTGGTGTATATGGAGGAGTAAGCTGAGAGAGAATTCCACTCTCTTTTAGGTATTCTAGAAATTCCGTGCTTAAGTACTCCCCTCATCTATCAGATCGGAAGATCTTAATACTTTTTCCAGCTGGTTCTCTACTTCGTTTCCGAATTCTTTGAATTTCTCAAAAGCTTCAGATTTGTGTTTCATGAGATACATATATCCGAACCTAGAGAGATCGTCAGTGAATGTGATAAAGTACGAGAACCCACCCCTTGCATGTATAGACATTGGACCACATACATCACTATGTATGAGTCCCAAGAGCTCTGCTGCTCTTTCTCCATCTCCAGTGAACGGAGATTTTGTTATTTTTCCCTTAAGACAAGAGTGACAAGTTTCATAAGATGAAAATTCGAACGTATCCAAAAGTCCATCTTTATGCAACTTACTTAGTTTTTTCTCTCCGATATGACCAAATCTACAATACCACAAGTAGGATTCGTTCACTTCTGAACTCTTCCTCTTGCATGTGTTTTGTATGCTGAGAACTGTGTTTTGATTAAGAACATAGATACCATTACATAGTGTACCTTCTGCAACCAATACCTGATTAAGGTAAATGTTCATGATATTTCTATCAAGAACAAACTTATATCCATCTTTATCAATTAAAGAAACTGGTATGATATTGCAAACCATGGAAGGTACATAGTAGCAATTGTTCAAAATCATAGTATTGCCATTTGGCAATGCTAGGTGATATTCACTGATGGCAGAAGCATCGACTTGTGCTCCGTTCCCTACTCTGAGGGACATATCACCAGGTCCAACCATCCTACTTTTTCTCAGTCCCTGCAATAAATTACAGATATGAGATCCTGAACCGGTATCTAGTAGCCAGGAGGTAGGACTGACCGAAAAGCAGTTCTCAATAACAAGAACAGCTGAAGAAGACGCAATACTATGCTTCCTCTTCGATAGGGTCATCAAGGAATTCATGCAATCCTTTTTCCCTTGCTCATACTCATGACTGTTGTCATAAGTTAGAGCCGAACCGACTTTCCCAAGCCCCGAATAAGAATTCGGATCGGTCAAGCGATACATTTTATTATCTTGTTTAAGGCATGAAGTGGTTGCTACCTGGAAAGAGAGAAAAGAAACACTCAGCGTGCGCTCTTGCAAGATTAGATTGCTTATTAGTTTATCTAATCAAGATGGCTCCCACTGTTTTCTCGAATTCTTCTTCAAACCTTAAAAAAAAAATAAGTTGGGATTAATCGCACGTTACAATACTTGCTTAACCTTTCAGCCAGGCTAGTGTCGGTACTTCGAGAGAGGTTTTCCAACGCTTTCGCGAAATTCCTTAATTATATAATCTCTTTTCCCTGGAGGCGTAGCTCCGCTAACACCGTTCTAGACACCTACTTGGTTTATAGCATTGATTGTTAAGTGAAATAATCTCTTAGGAGTAATGCTACTGTAAAATTTCAGAAAATATAAAATATTATTTTTGGAATTTAATATTAAAATAATATATTTCGCGAAAACTACCAGATTTACGAATTTGGCGTTTTCGTAAAATGGTATAAATATATACCAATATTTATGAAATAATTGGAGATTAAAATGATTTATTCATTTAAAAATATATTTATTGGATATAGCATTTTTATAATTAATTATATGCAGTTTAAATAAAAATTGATTAGTGCACTACAAATCGCGATTAGGCCAAATCCGTGTTTCTACATTTTTCTATGGTTAGTGCACCATAACATGTTGCATTTTGTTGCATGTTGTTTCATTTTATTTGTGCTATGCGTTTGGTTTTAACTGAGTGAGGGAAAAAGAAAAGAAAAAGAAAAGATAAGAGAGTATAATTGAGGAGAGAGAGGGGGGACCCATGTAGCATGGCATGCCACATAAGAGAGTGAGGGTGAGAGAGAGAGAGAGAAACTTTGACCTCATTATTTTCCCTTCATCATCTTCATCTCCTTCTTCGTCTCTTCCTCCACCTCCTCTACCTTCATGTTTCATCTCCAACCCTTCACCAAAACCCTATACTCCCTTCGTTAAAAAGATGCACAACTTCATCCTCAATACTTTGGACCTTTCAAAATAGGATTTTGAAAACTTTAAGCAAATCAAAATTCTTGAGTTGCCAAACGAGCTAATTCCTACACTTCTAGTTTAGATTTTTAGTTTCCTAGCACCCTATAGTAGTTTAGAGTTAAATCGATATAGATTAGCGATGCTTGGAAATTTCAAGAGAGGATTTGGGTGATTGTGTGGACTTGTGATATTTAGTGGCTGTTTACAAGACCCTAGTGATGATTTTATGTCCTAGGACATGGAATAGAAACCAAAATACGAACTTAGAAACTTCCCGTGTTGGTTTTGTGACATTTTTGGAGGTCTACAAGGAATCTGGAGCAACCCGGGACCTTTATAAAAAAATAAAAAAATATACATTACCCTAGTTAGACCAATAGGAGACCACCACGAGAAGACGAGGCCCAAATTCTAAGATGTGGCCGGCCTGGCCGGTTACTGTAGCCATTAGGTCGGTTACTATAGCAGATTTGGTTGGGGTTTTAGCTATAGCTCACATACCTTATAACATAACTACTGTATTTTTCTTTTTGTGCCAGATTACATGAGCCAAAATCTAGGAGCATATTGGGATGGTTTTGGGTTATGTTTTCCGTATTTTGGAATTCTTGGTTTTGATATTAGTTATGAGATTTGGTCGTTTGATGTTTGTACGTCAACGACGAGGGTTGTTTGGTTGTTTTTGCATGCGTAGGCTATAGGTTCTAACCTATGAGCGCACCATGTGCCGTATCGGTTTTCCGGATTTGGTTTTCATAACGTGGCGATATATGTTGATTTGTAGGTACCTTCGCGTAGATTCCGAGACGACGAAGCACATCGACTACGGCTGAACTAGGAGTTCCGCAGGTGAGTAGATTTATATCTACGGAGGAAGTCGGGTGGATGGCGTATAGCATCCCCGCAATTATAATGGAAACTGATATATATAGAATATGGTTAAGGAAGCCATGTTAGGAACTTATGGATATGGTTAAAGAATTAGTAGGAGACAAGATATACCACGACTTAAGCTTATAGTGTATGGTTTAGCTTGACATGATATGATAGAAAGGATGTCTCGAATTGATATATAAGGATGTGAAACGTGAATGCAAATCACTATATATATATATATATATATAATGAAAGAGAATAAGTATGAGATTTAGAGTAGCATGATTGAGATCGATAATTACGACATAAGATTAATAAGATAGAATGTATATGTAAGATGACTTGATATGAGATATTGATATGATGAAAAGAGTATACGATGAGATACGAAATGAGATGTATAAGGATATGACATGAGATCAATGAATATGATAAGATTGAGATGGATGTGTATGAGATCGGTAAAACGAGATATTATATATAATTATGATAATAATGAGTGATATGCCATACGGGACTTAGATCCGTACCCTCGTTGTTGTATAGGTTGATAGAATCCTTAATTGTTTAATGCCGCCGTAGGATGGATTACCGTACGTGATAAATTTTACCTGATGATTGATCCATACCCTTGATTAGAGGATGCCGTAAGATGGATTATACCGCACGTGATGTTGTGAGGCTGGATGCCGATTGACAGATTCACCGACTCGGATAGGTTATAGATATTTAATCCCTGTCTACACCGCTTAGTTAGCCTTTACATAGATGTTGGATAAGACACGCGTACCTATTAGCATTGCGCATACGATTTACTTGCTGCTACGCTCATGATATTCTTATTTGATTATATATATACCTGTGCTAGTACACCTACACCATTATCGATGATGCGTATGTTATACTTACATGGATTTGCCGGCTCACACACTTTCTTCATCGATAATTGCTATGTTACTTACACAGTAGAGTTGTTACATCATGCTATGATATATTGCTATGCTCACATCACTATGCTATGTTGCATGATATATTGCTATGCTCACATCATTATGCTATGTTGCATGTTATATTGCTATGCTCACATCATTATACTATGTTGCACGATATACTTGCTATACTCACATCACTATACTATATCGCATGATATACTTGATACGCTCACATTTCTGTTCTATGTTTGCATACATCATGCTTTATGATTATACGCATTGAGATGCTGTTTTCATGAGATTCTGAATTTGAGAACCATGGTTATATTTCAAAAGAAAGTATGTATTGTTTTAAAAACCCGGTTTCTCTTCATATGATATTTCGAGACGTCCACCATGAGTTTTCTCGGTTCTGAGACTTGTGTTAGAAACCCAATTCGAGGAGCAGTAGGCACCGTCTGCGGGTACATGGTGGACCCGCTATGGTACCCCGGGGCAAGAAATGATTTTCGTGGTATAGACAATGAGCCTGGCAGAGGGAGCACTACCTACCGGTGATAGTATTTGGACTCGTCGATTATCCGGAGGATACCGACCGGAGTCATGAGATGGATGAGGGCCGATCAGAGTATGCGGCACCTGAGATGAGATGGATATGAGGACCGATCTGAGGATGCGGCGCCTGAAGTATGAGAATTTATGTGTCGATGATGGACATGGGTTTTCATGATATTTCAAGTGTCGGTGTTGGACACTTAGGTTCCATGATTTTGATGTGTCGTTGATAGACACATGTAGTTGATATCCTCATACATACAGATATATATTTTCATGATATGGTTTGTGTCGTTGATAGACACACGTAGTTGATATCCTCATACATACAGATATATGTTTTCATGATATGGTTTGTGTCATTGATGGACACGTGGATGATATCCACATGCATACAGGCATTGATTATTGTTGGCATTTATGTAGACACGGTCACCCTAGATATCATAGTATTACCTTTATGATATAGTTGACCTAGGAAATCGTTATTTTATTCGATTTCTACCTGCTGATATTTTCTACTCACGAGTTGGCAACTCACCACCGTTGTGCCACCGTTCTTGCAGGTTTGACCGCATGCATCAGTAGCGGTATTGTTGGCACAGCTTGCTTTCGGGTGATTTGCTTTGGTAGGTGGTACATATTGGATCGTGACACGCTTGTATTTATTATTCCTGTTGTATCTACTCATCTCCATCAATTAGAAACTAGTATTTGTATAAGTAGTAAGACTTAGAAGAGACTTGTGGTTGCGAGACTTAGAGCGATGGGTTATATGTTCGCTTGGTGGGTTGATGTCATGATTTATTCTTTATTCTTTGTGTTGATCTTCGCCGTTGGGCGTCGTATACATATATTTTGACTTGCGTGGTTGTGATTCCGCCGATTGGCGAAGAGCTAGCTCCCGCTTGGGGATGCCTTTTATATTATCATGTATATGAGGTTTTGGATCAAAATATACAAAGGAGGTTCTGCCCAAATTTTTAAAAGACGAAACAAGTTTTTTTTAACTAGTATAATACATTTGCATTTTCATGTTCCATTATTTATGCATTTAAGAAAACATTTGATTTCATCATACCTTTATTTCAAAACTTCACCTCTTTTATTTTCTTTAAAAGGTTTAGATTTCTATGCTTCGGCTTACTTAATTTACGTTATGCCTTTAGACGTGGAGTGATTTAAGTGCCGGTCATGAACTAAATTTTGGGTTATGACAGCTACTCATCAGTGGGATCGGGATCCAACTATCATTGCGTGATAAACTAGATGGAAGCCACTCTAGTCACCACACTCCAGAAGGTATGCAGCACTAGCAAGTTTCCTTTATATTTGAAACTCCCGATGTGGTTTTTGCCCCTAGGACCCAAGTGAGCTTGACTGAGCCAACATATCAAAGGATCCTAGTCAAGTTCAACCCATCATTATTTTGATTGCATTAGACCCACCCGCACGATTCCTTGACTGAGCTAAAATGACCACACGACTGTCCTAACCGATTGCATCTAATGCTACAGAAAAGTATTACATAGCTACCGAACACTACGCCTCGGTTGTGCATGACATACATAGCATGAATACAAAGCAATACTAGTTTGAAATGACGGAGGGCTACGGCTGAGTTTTTGGCAAAAAACCCGTTAACGTAATGAACTTGATATCGTTGAAGGAACCTGAGCAGTTTTGAAAAGGAGTTGTTTAGGCTCCGCTTTTGAAAACTTGTGGTTTTGAAAAAACCGAGTAATCTACAGTATAGATTTTTGCTCAAGAGGTCACTCCCTGCGAAGGGATCTCAGCTCTTGCCTCCTGGAATGAGGTGATGGATATTCACAACCGAATACCACTATACAAAGCGAAAGAATATAACTACAGTTTTTTGAAATTTGTTCCAACAACATCTTTTAGGTTTCTTATCTTGCATTAATCAAAATTAATGCGGTCCCATCAATTTAATCCTATCACACCACAAAAGAACGAAAATACAATATACGTATATGCCATCCGCATTCGCCACTGGGCCCCGTCATCACCCGTTAGGTTACTTAACTAATGACAGAGTGGGGGCTAGACCAGCGCTGGTGCAAAACATATACAATATCTACTAGTATATATATAAATATATATAACATTCATCCCAGGCATGATAATAAGCAACAACACTGAATCTCAGCAAGCAACACAGAATGGTGGATAATCTTGGAGCCCCGGGTTTCATTTGAGCCGCAAATGAGACCCGACGTTCCCGGTCGTGTGGTAGCCCGTCCAATAGAAACATGGACTCCTATGAGCACGGCAAGTTACCCGCCAATCCCATAAGTGAGGCAATCCCAATCAACAAAGTGAATGGGCCACCCAGCACTTCACGGGACCCGGTAACTTGAGCGCCTCTCTGTGGTTCATACCTATACCCCCTACGAGTGCGACTAATAGCCTGTCAATTCTAGAGTGAAGCCCCTCCGTCTCAACACCATGAGATGCGGGCTTATTGTCCTCTAGAACCCGGCTATTTGTGCACTCCACCGTGGGGTAGTCCTAGTACAGAAAATAAAAATATATGTACAAAGGTGACATCAACCTCAACCCGGTCGTTCCCTAATAAAATAATATACAACACGGCAAAACGGTTATCTACATGTCGAACACTCGCCCCGCAATAACAAATGAATATAAACTGTACTAAACCATTGCACCACCGGCTATCCACCATGACAATCCAATAATAATATCAGTACAATCACAGAACATCAACGTGAATGTCACGTTCGCAAACTCGTCTATAAGAACATAGAGCAGTTAGACGGGTTATATCGATCGAGTGACATTCACAGTCGCAGATGCTAATCTAAGTACTGATAATCACACGTATTTTAAAATTTCAATCGATTAAACTTTTCCAAATAGGCCCCAAGTGCTAATCCGATACCCAAATAAATTTGGGCCCAATAACTAAATATTCCTGAAACCATAATTCCAAATATAAGAACCCCAGAAGAAAAATTGTGCACAGAGGCCCCAATACGGCCGCGCAACCACGACAAACATGCATATTATGCCGTGGTTCCGCGGCGTTTTAGTGGGCTTGTGGGCCCAATTTTCTTCTGGAATCTTATAATAGCCTGCATGAATTTTTGACACACTGAAAATGATTTTTCGACCACTTTAAAAAATCGACAGAAACTATAATTTTGGAATTGCGGTTTCGAAAATTTCGATCGATCAATATTTCACTAACGTTAGAACTAGCTAGTATGGGTTTATGGGGTGGCTCTGATACCATGTTGGGTTACCCTAACGCTCTACCTATCATTCGTGGCGGTTTGCGAAACAAAAAATTTCTCACTAAAGTAAAAATGGCGCTAGAATAACCCATTAAACCGGATCTAACCATAAACCTATCTAGCTAAACTAAGAGAGCTAACTACTATGAAAGAAGTCTCACCAAACTATCCAAGTCCTTTGGTCTTCTTTCCTCACCGTTTGCTCCGAGTGGCCACCATGATCACGCTTGATCTTCTTTGATGGCTCCTTCGGTTCTCCGCGATTGATCTTGCTCTCCAGTCCTCCTTTATCGTAGATGATCCACCCGAGGATGTGATCTATGGCTCTAGCTCCACACTAAATATCAAGTGGAGCAACTAAAAAACTTGGGTTGCTAATCCAAGAAGTCTAGGATGTACTGTGAGGTTCTAGGTGTTCTACAATCTCTATCTTGCCCCCTCTCTTGTTTCTCAACACATGAGAGTGTAGAGAGGAGGAAGATGATGAAGGTGGAGGAACTCAAGAAAAGGAGAAGGAGGTGAAGCAAAATGGTGAGATGAAAAATAATGAGCAAGCATGTGAGAGAAAATAGATGGGAATGGTTTTGTATAACAATATCCAACAATATAATATGTCAACCATTGAAGCCATGGCTTTCACCATGCCCCCCCTCTCCTTCACTTTACACCTCATTTCCATTTATCTAATAAATGGAAACTGCTAATGAGGTCTCCACCTTCTAGAATGTTATCCGTATTAAAATACGGATTACGGTCTACAGTATATATATACACCTGCATTCGGATAAAAATACGAATGCCTAAAGAGATAGAATAACACGAAGAACGTAATACTAGAATATACATATCGAAATACATATATGTAAATTATCAAATCAATACCTAATTTAATAATCCGGCTCAAACCCGAGCCGGCTAGTACTACCAACTGTCCGATCGAAAGTCCGGGTACAAAGTACATCAATCGATCGGAACCCTGCACGTATCCAATACGGCTACTACATCATTTTGCCTGAACCAGGAAAACACTATGTGTGGGACTCTAAAGTCTTGACAGTACGCCGGCAGTGAGTTACTGAATAAATCCATAACCACAAGCACGTCAGCGGCACTAGCTATACGTAACGGCTACTCAGGTACCTGTTGAAAAGGAAGGCCGACGAGCAAACTCATCCAGATCCCTACTGAGCCGATCCGTGACAATCTCTGTACAGTCCGGTCTCTTCGTCTGAGAGTATCGTATACCGGGTCTAGGGGGTGGTAAACGTCAGACCCTAATAACCCGATAATTCGTGTTGATGCGGCTCAGGACCAATCCGGGAAACTACTGATAAGCCTATCAGTAAATCCCAATTTCCTTAGCCAAGGTTTTATGGTCCTGACCAATCGAACACAGTGCGATATCGACTCCCAAAACCGGGAGAGACGAATCCCCGACAATTGCTCGCTGCCTCCATGTGGCTCGGGACTGTACCCAACCAAATCCTGTTTGCACGACTCGGTAGAGCCGTGGTAGGGTAGTGATCAAAGCAAAGTGCGAACTCACACGAGACAAATGATGATCTCAGGTATAAAGACTAACCTGTACTCATGTCACCTGAGAACTTCCACCCGACGATAGGTATAGTACCATCTGGAAGTTCTCGGAAAGTCCGTCCAGTGTACTCACCCCTAGTGAGCACCTGTATATGATCTTAGGTGCAAAAGAAAAATAGTTGCGAGACCGTACCATCGCCCCTCGTCGGGGTCTAGAAACGTATACACTAGTCTACTTCGGAATATCGATGCCCAGTCTCGATACTCCCACGACTAGGGATAATTTAAAGATGTGCGTACCGACTACCCAGCTCCCACAAGTATGATCGCCATCACAACGCAGGTAGTCTAGCAATGATCATACGGGCTTTATCAACATTTATAAATGATATGTAATAGCAAGTAAAACATACGCACATTTTAAGATAAAGACAAACCAGATAGCATACTATCATATCGAGCAAAACTGTCCTGTACATATATATGTCCAAGCATCCACATGTATACATATACAATAATGGCCTCTAAGGCATACATATCCAACACTAGCAAACTAATTTTAGAAGATGGCAACATGGATTTCAAAAATTTCTAGTTTGCTAAAGTTCTGAAATCGTGAATCGAACTAAAGAGGTAGAACTTGTATACAACACCTAGTGAGCTAAACTAATCTACTATGTGTTGAATACACACATCCTCAGGGTTTCTTCAAGTGCTCCGGATCGCGCTTACAAGCCGGTCCCCCTTTGCCAAAGATGATCCACCTGAGGGAAATGATCCAAGCTCCAGCTTCGCCTAGAGAAGCAACCGACGCTCCAAGGTCGCTAACAATGGAGAGTGGGGATGTAGGAATTTTCCACTATCTTTTTCTCTCATTTTCAAAGCTCAAGTGAGCAACTAAAGAAGAAGGAGGAGGAGGTGAAGAAACATAGGCATGAGCAACTCAAGAAAGAAAAAAATGAGAGAGTGAATCAAGAAGAGAATAGCATGTAGAAAGAATGGCTTATACATTTTACAACCATACAAAATATCTCACATGTTTTTACAATAAACAAATAAAGCTCATTCCTCTCTACATACCTCCAACCATGCTCATTACACCTCACCCTCCACCTCATTTGCAAATGATTTTCTAAAAATAAAATCATATAATGAGGTGTCTATCTTCTAGAAGATATTCCGTTTAAATACGGAATACAACCCGGTATACGTTTCGAAATACATATACGCGTATTCAGAAAAAAATACGAATAGCCAAGAGAGAAAATGAACAGTGAACAATAATACTAGAATACATATATTAAATAAATATATATTATTAAATCAAAACTTGATTTAATAATCCGTCTTAATCCTAAACCGTTAGTATTATCAACAGTCCAATTAAAATCCGTGTAGCCTGTACACATATTTAATCAGACACCTGTATGTACCAACATATATCATCTACATTATATCGCCTGAACCGAGAAAACCCTCTCTGTGGGACTTTAAAGACTCGTCAATACGCTGGCAATGAGTTTAACCATAAGCACGTCAGTAGGACTAGCTGTACGTAACGGCTACCCAGGCATTGAGCGAAAGGAAGGCCGATGAGCAAACTCATCCGTACCCCTACTGAGTCTGTCTGTGAAAATCTCTGTATGAGTATCGCATATCGGGTCTAGGGGGTGGATAAAGTCAGACCCCTAATAATGCGATATTTCGTGTCGATGTGAAGCCCATCACCCAGTGAGAAACTACTAATCCAAATCAGTAATTCTTATCCATGTTGGCCAAGAATTTCTGGTGATGGCCACCCATGCACAGCGCGATATCTACCCCCAATATCGGGAAAGACGAATCCCCGACGTTCGCTCACTGCCTCCATGTGGGTCAGGACTGTACCCAACTAAAACCTGTTTGCACGACTCCTTTGAGCTATGGTAGGGTAGTAATCAAAGCACAGTAGGAATTCACACGAGACAAATGACGATCTCAGGTCGACAAACTAACATGTACTCATGTCATCTAAGAACTGCTATCTGACAATAGGTATAATACCATTTAGCATGTTCCCGCGAGTCCGTCCGGTGTAATTCATAACTCAATGAGCACCTGTATACTATCCTAGGCGACTAACTGACACCAATGGCTTGTGAGACCGGCTACCGCCCCTCGTCGGGGTCTAAAAAAGTATACACTAGTCTACTCCAGAGTATCGATACCCAGACTCGATACTCCCTCGACTAGGGACATTTAATGATGTGCTTATTGTAAGTCGATATCGCGCATCCCGCGGGTCCGCGGGGAGGCGGAATGCTATGCTTTGCAACGCCGACTTGAACTCCGGGATCTTAACTTGAACCTTAACTAGCAAAAGTACTAGAGGTTTAACTACTATGTAGAGGTGTTATACCTCCGTGTACCAGTCCTTTGAGTCTTCTTGCTGTCCCCCTCCTCGTCATAGGCTCTTCGTATCGTATACGGATCGGGCCTCCTCATCGGTCTCCTCAAGTCAAAGACGATCCACCCGAGAGTCTATAGTTCGAGCTCCAACCTCTATACCGAGGTAATTAGGGCACCTAGTTCGCTAAACTAGATGGCCTAGAGGATGTAAAGAGTGAAGATGGATTAGTTTGTCTCTAAATACCCTAGCTTTCTCAACACACGAGACATTTAGGGTTAGAGGAAGAAGAAGGGAGCTTGAGGAAGTGAGAGTGTAGGATAGATCAAGTGAATGAAGATGGCTAAGCTTTTTGACTAATGAAGTATACTAATAATCCATAAGAAAAATATCTAGCATGCTTGCAAAATATCTAGCATGCTTTAATGAGTCACCAGGTGAGTCATCCCATGAGTCACCTCATGAGTCATGCTTCATTTAATGATAATCTCCATCTCATACATCCACCTCATTAAGTATTTAACCTAAACGGATATAATAGAAATGAGGTGTCTTCTTCTAGAAATATACTTGAGCAAATTACAAGAATACCCTTCATTCGTATATACATACCTGTATCCGTATTTCGAAAAATACGAATACAAAGAGATGAAAATAATCCAACAATATAATACTATGATCCGACTTAAACCAAAGCCCACTAGTATTATCCGCCCGAACATCATGCGTGCACAAGTACACGTATGTGATCGAAGCCTTGCCGTAAAACCATACGGACTCTACGTCTTTTGCCCGATGTAGGGAAACCCTCTGTGTGGGACTCTAAAGACTCGACAGTATGCTGGCGGTTGGTTCAACCACATGCACATTAGCGGTACTAGCTACACGTAACGGTTACCCAGGTATCTGTCGATAAGAAGGACGATGAGCAAACTCATCCGAACTACTACTGAGCCTATCTGTGACAATCTTCGTACAGTCCGGTCTGTTTGTCTAAGAGTATCGCATATCGGGCCTAGGGGCGATAGCCATCAGACCCCTAATAGCGCAATAAGTCATGCCAGAGTATAGCCCAAAACACCCTGAGAAACTACTGGAGTACCTACCAGTAAATCTTGCTTGCCTTAGCCAAGGATTTTGTGTAATGGTTTTCCGAACACAGCATGATATCAACCTCCAATACCGGGAGAGACGAATCCTATCTAATCGCCACTACCTCCAAATGCTTCAGAACTGCACCTAATTACTACCTGTTTGCATGACTCCTTTGAGCCATGGTCGGGTAGTAATCTAAGAACAGTGGGAACACACTTGAGGTGAAGTAGCAGTGTCAAGTCGACGGACTAAGCTGTACTCATGTCACCTGGGAACTGCTACCCGACTATAGGTATAATACCTACCAGCAGTTCCTAACGAGTCATGTCCAGTGCAACTTATAACCTAATGAGCACCTGCATACTATCTCTAATACGACATACTAATGGCAGTGGGACAAACCATCTCCCCTGATGGAATGAGAAGTGTATACACCAGTCTACTCTGGAGTATCGATGCCCCGTCTCGATAATCCTACGACTAGGGACCTATATAAGGATATACTTATAGACTACCCATCCCCCACTAGTGTGACTGCCATCACAATGCTGGTAGTCAAGCAAAGATCCTAAAGGCTCTACTAATATGTATAAGTGATATGCTAAAAGAAACACATGCACATATTGAGGTAAATCAAACCAAATAGCATAATACCATTTTGAGCAAGACTGCTAATACAAATGTGAATATCCTAAGCTTCCAATATGTAATATACAAACCAGTATGATACAATAATGGCCTTTAGGGCATATATCACTAACAATCTCCCACTTGCACTATGGCCATGTATTGGCATATCATAGACCTATCATCTCGATTAGCCTCTCGAACTGTGTCTGAGGGATGGCCTTTGTGAGTGGATCTGCAGTGTTATTCTCCGTGTCTACTCTCCGCACCCCGATCTCATGGAGATCAACGATCTCCCTAATCAGGTGGTACCGCTTCAAGATATGTCTGGACTTCTAATGGGACCTGGGTTCCTTCGCTAAAGCTATAGCCGTGTTGTTGACACAATACAGAGTTATTAGATCAACAATGGACGGAACCACCTGAAGTTCTATTAAGAACTTCCTCATCCAGACTGCTTCTTTTGCGCCGTCACAAGCAGCGATCTACTCCGCTTCCATCATCGAGCAGGAAACGGTGTCCTTCTTAGAGCTCTTCCAACAGACCGCCCCTCCATTGAGGGTAAAGACATAACCCGACATGGACTTGGAGTCATCCTTGTCACTCTGGAAGCTGGGGTCAGCAAAGGCCTCGATCTGGAGGTCTTTTCCGCCGTACACCAAGAATATCTCCTTAGTCCTTATCATGTACCTGAGAATGTTCTTTACTGCTATCCAGTGCTTCTCCTCAGGGTTTGACTGATACCAGCTTACCACGTTCAGTACGTAAGCAACATCTGGTCTGATACACAACATCACATACATTACAGAGCCTACCGTAGAAGCGTAGGGTATAATAGACATGTGATCCCTTTCCAAATCAGTCTTGGGAGACATCACTTTGGAGAGGGTGATTTCGTGATAAGCCGGTAGATTACCGCATTTTGAATCTTCCATACTAAATCTTTTTAGTACGGTGTCGATATACCTGGACTATGAAAGTCCCAACATCCTCTTAGATCTATCATGATAGATCTGGATCCCCAAATGTAGAAGGCATCACCCAGGTCTTTCATGAAGAACCTTTATGATTGTAGGGTGTTTTTCGTCACCTCATTAAGATGGGAATACGCGTCGCTTGTCTGGCGCATTACAGATTCCCCTTACCTAGGGTAGGCCGGGGTTTATTGATTATGGGGATCCGAATCTCCGACAGCCGCAGACTAAGCTGCCGTTAATTACCCCTCGCCTTTGGAGCGAGAGAACCTCCGATTGACAGGTCAAACAGGTCATGCGAACTCAATGTGCAGTGTTGTATTTTGAAAAGGGTTTTGGACATATCGGGGCCCCGCAGTGTTTTACGGGGGTCAAGGGGGCTAGCAGCCCCCTTGCGAGGTGCGGGGCAGTGCCCCGTTAGGAAAATTTTCCTAACGGGGGTGTATTTTGAGTGTGGGATAGTATGGGAAAAAGTAGGGTGAGGAGCATCTTAAAGACGCTAGGGAGCTAGGCGCTCGGGCGCTAGAGCCTCACGTGCCCGGCACGTAGACGCTGGGCGCTTAGGCGCTAACTCCTCATGTGCCCGGCACGTGGGTGTTGGGCGCTTGTGCACTAGCACCTCACGTGCCCGGCATGTGGGCGCTGGGCACGTGGGCGTTGAGCGCTTGGGTGCCGGCGGTAAGATTGGGGGCTTTTAGCCCCCAAAATAGGAGTTAAATTTCGAAAGAGGATTTTGAGTGGAGTTAAACTCCAAAAGATTTAGATTTGGAGTTAAACTCCTAAATGATCGGGGTTAGGAGTTAAACTCCTTTGAGGATTTGGGTCTTGGAGTTGAACTCCCCAAAGATCTTCAGAAGTGGTCAAAGGGGACCCCTTTCTTCTCTCTTAAGCCTTGGATCTTTCCCAAAGTAGGATTTTTGGAGATGGGTCTTCTTCTTCCTCTTCTTTGTTGGCTAGATCTTGGAGGAAAGTGGGTGAGATTCAAAATCTCCCCATTTTGAGATCTGATGGAAGACTGAGTTCCCCTTCAAGGGTTTGATGGTGAAAATCTGTTTATTTTGGGAAAAGGAAGAGTGAAACTCTTGATTTAATTCAAAAGGGAAGGTTTAGAACCTTGAGGAAGGAGAAGGAGGCACAGAACCCTAATTTTTGAGAGAGAGAAAAAATGTTATCGTTGATTTTTTCATCATGTTTCCTTTATAGGCTACACACTTTACATATACCTCCTTGGACTTTGCCAAATGGCACTTGTGCCACCCCATGTCTTATGTGCTTTTTTTTGGCACATAAGCCATGGGTTTACAAAATTTTGGCTCTCTGCCTACTTTACATATATTTAGTTTTAAAAATTACATTTAGACTAATTTATTACCTCTATTTTGTTATGGAGCTGGCCCCTTCCATGCTTGGTCTTGACTTAGGCTTAGGCTTTGGTTCGGGCCCACTTGACTTAGGGATGATCTTGGTTTTGACTTGGTCAACTGGGGTGTAATTTTTGATCCCAACAAAGTGCCCCCATCAATAAATGCACACCACATATGTGGGTTGTGTGCATGAAATTGATGGATTTTCTTTCTCGTGGAGGTTGACTTGATTTGGTTCCCGTTTTGATGACGTGGACGGTCGGTTCTTCCCTTTTTGCGACTTGGACGGTCGGTTCTGCCATTTTTGCGACATGGACGGTCGGTTCTGCCTTTTTTGCTACTTGGATGGTCGGTTTTACCATTTTTGCTACGTTGACCGTCGGTGCTGCCATTTTTGCGATGTGAACGGTCGGTTCTGCCATTTTAGCGACGTGCATGGTCGGTTCTGCCCTTTTTGCGACTTAGACGGTCGGTTCTACCATTTTTGCGACGTGGACGGTCGGTGCTACCATTTTAGCTACATGGACGGTCGGTTCTACCCTTCTAGCAACTTGGACGGTCGAAGTTGCCATTTTTGCGACTTGGACGGTCGGTTCTGGCCTTTTAGCTACGTGGACGGTCGGTTCTACCATTTTAACGACGTGGACGGTCGGTTCTGCCATTTTAGCGATGTGGACGGTCTGTTCTGCCATTTTTGTGACTTGGATGGTCAGTGCTGCCATTTTGGTGACGTGGACGGTCGGTTCTGCCATTTTAAAGACGTGGACGTCCGGTTTGCCTTTTTTGTGACTTGGATGGTCGGTACTGCCATTTTTGCGACGTGGATGGTCGGTTCTGCCATTTTAGCGACGTGGACGGTCGTTTCTGCCCTTTTTGCTACTTGGATGGTCGGTTTTGCCATTTTAGCGACGTGGACGGTCGGTTCTGCACTTTTTGCGACTTGGACGGTCAGTGCTGCCATTTTTGCAACGTGGACGATCGGTTCTGCCATTTTAGCGAAGTGGAAGGTCGGTTCTGCCCTTTTGGCGACTTAGACGGTCGGTGTTGCCATTTTTGCGACGTGGACGGTTGATGACTTTCTCCGCTTCTTACGGTGTCGGGATTTGATTGGACTTGCTCCGCTTTCTGCGGTGTCGGGGTTGAAGTTGACTTGCTCCGCTTCTTGCGGTGTCGGGGTTGATTTGTTTGATTTGATTTGTTTTGGAAGTTCCCTACATATCCAGCGGGACTTTCGAGCTTAGAAGTGCTGCCGGGTGGGACTTTGATTTGATCTATTTGATTTCTTCCTTATTTGGCGGGATTTTTGAGTTTGAGAGGAACTTGTAATTTGGATTTTGTTTGGCATCAGCATTGCTGCACTAGAATAATGCCAGGAGCAACTCATCATTTGCTCTGGGAGCACTTGGGATTTGTTTTTTGGCTCCGCTTCAACACTGCTAACACTGAAGCTTAGTGCCTGGAGCAACTCATCATTTGCCTTTGGGAAGACTTGGGATATAGGTTTTGGGTCGGTATCAACATCGCTAACAGTGAAGCAATGCCAGGAGCGACTCATCATTTTCCATTGCCTGTTGGTGAGCGATAGCTTAGGAGATAGGTTTAGATCTCTATCACCTAAGGCTTTTAAATTTTATGAGCCGTAAGGGTCTCATAAAAGCATTTTCTCCGTACGAGTCGAGAGGATTTCGCAGGTGAATGTTCTCCTTAGGAATCGTGAGGATTCCTAAGTGTGTTGCTCCTTTGTGAGTTGTAAGGATCTCACGCAGGGATTTTCTCCTCATAAGGTCGAGAGGACTTTGTGAGTGTATTTTATCTCTTTTCACGTGTTTGCGCCCTTTCGGGTTTTCACAAACTCGCCGGTAGTCCTGCTGTTTTTACTCACGGAGGCCTTTCGGGTTTTCATCCGTGCCCGTTTTTCTTGTGGACATACCGTTTTTTTTCTCTTTCCGCTGGTGGGACTTTAAAAGTAGTCTCGCCGGCAGGACTTAGGAGAGATAAGGGTCATTTACGCCCATGGATTGTATACGGTTTTACAGGATGTATGATCCAAACCGTAGGGCCAGTGTGCTCAATTCGTCAGCGACTTAGAGCATGCACTTATAGTATTTCTTGAGATATCGGCTATTGATGGGTGGCTTAGGCCTTTCTCCCTCGGCACTTATTAGTTGGTAGGATCCTCCATCGAACACTTTCTCGATGACGTATGGTCCTTCCCAGTTTGGCTCGAATTTTCTTTTGGCATGTCGATTGGGGATGATCGGCCTTTTGAGGACCAACACCAATTCGCTTTTCTTGAAAGCTCGGAGACGGGTCATCTTGTCATAGGCCCGTGACATTTGGGCTCGGTATAGTTCCAGATTTTGCTGCACCGCGAGCCTCCTTTCTTCAAAGGCGTCAAGCACTTCGAGCTGAAGGAGGGCGTTTTTCTCCTCCGTCAACTCGTGTTGGACGGCCATTCTTAGGCTTGGAACTTCGACTTCGAGCGGGAGGATTACTTCCACTCCGAAGAGTAGTGAGTATGAATTGGACTAAGTTAGAGTGCGGTGTGTGGTACGATATGCCCACAACGCCTCATGAAATTTAAGATTCCAGTCTTTCTTGTTGGCTAAAGCATTTTTCCTCAGGAGTTTGCATAGAGTTTTATTGAAGGCTTCGGCTAGCCCATTGGCCCTTAGATTATAGATAGAGGAATATCTCCAGTCTATCTTGTGCTATGTAGCAAACCTTGAGATTTTGAAGCTCTTGAAAGAAGGCCCATTGTCAGAAATGATCCTTCTTGGTGTACCGAAGCGGTATAGAATATCATGTCTGAAGAACGTCAGAATATCTTCTGTTTTGACTTCTTTTAGCGGGACAGCTTCAGCCTATCTGGAGAAGTAGTCTGTCGCAGCCAATATGAACCGGTGGCCTTTGGATGATGGAGGATCAATTGGGCCAACTATGTTGGTGCCCCAAACATCGAAAGGCCACGACGCCACCGTAGGATGCAACGGATTGGGATGCTTGTGAATGAAATCACCGTGAATTCGACAGAGATGTCATTTCTTTGCATGCTCTTCACAATCCCTTATCATGGTGGGCCAGTAATATCCAAGCCGTTTGATCTGAAGCCGCATTTTGGGGCCGGACTGGTGAGCCCCGCAGATGCCCGAATGAACTTCATTCATGACTTTTTGAGCTTCGACCGATGACAGACATCTGAGCCAGAGTTGATCATATGATCTGCGGTATAGCGTATTATTTACAAACACGTATCGAAGAGCTCTCTTCTTCAGCTGAATCCTTGTAGATTTTCCTTCGGGAAGCTTGTCGTATCGGAGGTACCCTATGAAGGGCTCTCCCGAATCGGGCTCCTCTTGAATGATCATAACTTCTTCGGCAGGATTGCTCTTTTGTTCTGCGCTTTCCTCCTCTCATAAAGAGACTGGGGGCAAAATTTGCCAGCTTCTGACTGTTATCAGAATTTCATCCATATCGGGATCAGCCAGCTCTTTGGCTAAGCGAGCGAGTACATCAGCTTTTCCATTCAACGTTATAGGGACTCTCAATAGTTCAATGTGAGTGAACCGTTTCATGAGTTCCACCACTCAGCTTCTATATCGAGCTAACTCGGGTTTGTATATCTTATAGTCGTCGCTTACTTGGTTGACGACAAGCTGGGAGTCACCGTTGTAAGTCTACGCTAGCGCCCTGGCCGTCTACAGACGCCAAATGCGGAACAAAAACTTTTAAACTGGCGCTATCGTATACTTTAACCCGGATCTGCCATTATTACTAAACTAACAAACTGTAAAGAGTGTAGAAAGGTTATACCGAACGATCCGAGTCCTTCGTTCTTTAACCATCATCCCACGCTCCGTTGCGGCTGCTCCGATCTCGTCGATCTCCGATATCCTCGTCGAGGTGACACCACATCACCGATTCTTTAAACGGGCTCCCGCCACTGGCTCGAGGCAACTCGATCGTCAAGTTTGCTAGAAGAGACGACCAAGATTGATGTAGAGAATGAGTAGATGACTTTGTCTCACTTCGTCCAAAACCGTGGACGATCGGTTAATGAAGTTGCCGTGGAAATCGGGTGATGGAATGAAATGAACTGTAAAATTCCATACACCCCGAATACTATCATAATCTTTTCTAACCAAAATGAAACATCAAGTGAAGTGAGGAGGAGAGAGAGGGCCGGCCATTTTATATGATGGAGGGAGGTGACCGTAGGAGCAAGAGAGTAAGCTTAAGCAAAATATCATATGTGAACACAAACTAAATATCTTGCATAAAGATCTTAAGCAAAACAAGAATGTAATGAAATCAAAGCATGAGTCACTTAGCCTTGTCACAAATTCTAGAACCTTCTAGAACCTTCTAGAAGCACGACTCACTCTCATCCAAGAAAAGATAAATCCGCCTTTAACCAAATGTTAAAAGACGGCTGATAGAAAACTGGAAACTGGCAACTTCCAAAAGTGATCCTGAAACAACTTTCAGGATAACCCCGAAACTGTATAAATATACCCGCACTTGTATTACGACCGAATACAAATGCAACTGAGACAAAGATATTATACCTACTCAATATAATACTCGGATCCGGCTTAAACCAAAGCCGACCAGTATCATCTGCCCGAAAACTGACACGTGCGTAAACGCACGTGCATTTTCCGAACCCTGCCATAAAACCATACGGCCTCTACAACGTTTCGTCCGAACTTGGGAAACTGTCTGTGGGGGACTCTAATGACTCTTCAGTACCGTGGCAGTGGGTTTAACCACAAACCGTCAGCTGCACTAGCTATGCGTAACGGTTGCCCACGGACTGACCTCAAGGGAGACTGATGAGCGAACTCAAGGGTGGCCGATGAGCTGACACATCCAGAAACCCTACTGAGCCTAACAGTGACAATGTATATACAGTCCGGTCCGTTCGTCAATGAGTATCGCATATCCGCCTAGGGGGCTAGTAACGTCAGACCCCCAGAAGCAGTATAAGTCGTGTCGGAGTGAAGCCCAATAACACCCTGAGATACTACTGGAGTACCTACCAGTAAATCTCCTGCCACGGCCGTGGGCTATATGTAATGGCTCTCCTAGACACAGCACGATCTCGCCCCCAATACCGGGAGAGACGAATCCCCTGCCGATCCGCTCACGTGCCTCCATATGGCTCGGGACTGTACCCAAAAGCTACCTGTTTGCATGATTCCTTTGAGCCGTGGTAGGGTAGAAATCAAAGCACAGTGGGAACTCACACGAGACAAATGATGACCTCAGGTCGATGAACTAACCTGTACACATGTCACCAGGGAACTGCTATCTGACGATAGGTATAGTACTAACTAGCAGATTCCCGGCGAGTCCTGTCCGGTGTACTCATAACCCAATGAGCACCTGTATACATCTTAGGTGATCCAACTGACACCAGTGGCTTGTGAGACCGGCCACCGCCCCTCGTCGGGGTCTCGACTGTATACACTAGTCTACTCCGGAGTATCGATGCCCTGTCTCGAAACTCCCACGACTAGGGACCACAATTAAGGATATGCATATAAACTACCCAACTCTCACGTATATGATCGCCATCATACTGTTGGTAGTAAAGCAAGATCCTAAGGGCTCTATCAAAGTGTAACATGCAATCAGTCACCTGAACATGTACACGACTGATAAAGGCAAACCAGATAGCATACTATCATTTCGAGTAAGACTGTCCTACCGGGATAGGTCCTCCGCAATCATTGCAATCACGTACCTGCGATCCAATAATTGACTATGAGGGCACTATCTCCAACAATCTCCCACTTGTACTCAAGGCTAATTATTGCAACGTCGACTACTCACAGCCCGTATGAAACCGAACATCCAACTCCTCTACTAATCAGTTTCACAAAGCCCGTTTGTAAAACTATTGTGTTCGAGAAATAGCCTCATTGAGTGGATCCGCCTATAAGTATCTTTCTATATCTATCTTAATCTCAAGTTCGCGGAGAAAGCCATCTCCCGAATTGAGTAGTACCTGTCTTAGAATATGTCTGGATATCTGATGGGACCTTAGTTTATAAATGAACTCCATATCCAAACTTCTTAGACTGTATGGATCACTGAACCTAATCAGTATCCGGCACCAAGCCACCCACAGTATCCTCTGGAACCACCTGTCCATAATACTGTCCCTCGTCAGAGGGAAAACTAAAAACTCTGACAATCACTCTGTCATCCATGTCACCTTTGAAGCCTGGAATGATAACCGTCTCCCGAAAGAGGCTGCCGTTATCAAATCCGTAGAACATGTACTAATGTTCTAAAACTGCTTCCTTATGTTTCTCCAGGATTGGATTAATACAAACTTATTGCATCTAGTGCAAAAACAACATTTGGTGCGGTACTTGACATCTCATGATTGACTCAATTGCCTAAGCAAGTGATCTGCCAATCTTGCACATCCCTCTCCCCTTTAGTCTATACGACACCTTTAGAGAGGGTGACTCCATCACCTGCAGGTACACCACCATGCTAGGAGTCAACTATTCCAAAAACCATTAGAATATCTGTCAAAGTACCCACATTGGGAAAATACCCAAATCCAGATCTAAAACCATAGATCTAGAAACCAGAATGTCAAATATTATATCCATATCCTGTCTGGAGAAACAACTGTGTGACGACCACAATACAACCGATCGTAGTATAGGAATTTTACTTCCTACTCTGTGTATGTCATCCTGATACCATGACATCACACCCTACTACCTTCTTAACTGATCCATCCCCTATTCTGATTGAAGTCAAACCCATGACTGTCACATCAAAATTAGATGATTTATCTCCGCTAAAACTGCTCAAGTCTATAAATAGATATAAGCATCTTGCCCACTATGCTTCCGCTGCTCCCACTGACTACGACAACCCTCCTACCGGGTCTCATAGCCTGGAACAACAGTAGTGTCAAGTCTTGGTAGATAAGAACCTCCCTGTCACCGTCCTTGAGGCTACTGAAGTACCTCTCGGTTTTCTGAGGTTACCTACCATATCTGCGGAGTGGCTATTGGAATGTCAAATCTGATTGAATATATAGGTCCTATTAAATTTTCCGTAATCGTTTGCGGTTCTGGAATCACTTCCAGTTCTACCATACTCCCACTACTGTTTTCTGAAAAAGATCCATTTTACTAAAACTGTGGCGAGTCAAGAACAATATCACTATTGATCTTCCAAATGGTAGAATATCAACCCTCGTCATAGCCAGGGTCAACCCACAAACAGCCATTACAGAAACATGCCCTGAGTTATCCAGAGTCTGGTTTTAAGCATAAGCTGGACAACTCCCCATACCTTAATTTCTTTTAAGGTACGATCCATTCTATATCCAATACAGAAACTTTGGCACTTATTTAATTGGAACCATATTCAAATCATGCAGCTGTCTCCAGTGCATATCAACTTAATGGAAAGAGGCTAATCAGCATTACTCAACTTAGGGAACCATCCAATTATGAGTAACCTGAAAGAGAAACACGTTTCTCAAAACCATCACTATCATCTGAATACCAATCACAAGAATCTACATCTTCGATCTCTTTGAAGAATCCCGATACTTGTGATACCTGGTTCTCTACTTTATTCTTATACCCACAACTTCTCAAAACTTAGACCTTGTATTTCTACGAAACACTCGTCTAAATACTAGAGAAGTTATAAGTAAACAGAACATAGTACGAGGACCTACCCCTTTATCCTGATGGACACTGGACAACATACAATACTCTGTATAAGTCCGCTGAGTTGAACAACTCATAACCTGTGCGTTGTAGGTGGAAAACTGTACCCTGGCGATTTCCTCAAATATCACCAATTACAACGAATTCCGATATAATGAGGATGATCACCTAATTCCCAATATCTTACTCCCACTCATCATCTGTAAAACCATACAGATATGAGAATGAAACCTGGTAAATACATACCCTTGGAGTAAGTGTCTAATCGGGAAAACAGTTTTTCCTTTAACAATGCACTGAAACATGAAAATGTTTCGTAGGGGTATCCTGGTATTCATAGTAATGCCTCTTCCATAATCCAATTCATGACTTCAACCGTATATTTTATTGCCATCTCTCCAAATCACTTTATTTGTCTTTAGTCGTTACCTTCTGTACACCATCGTTAGGCTAAATGGTTTTCTTCCTTCCCTACCGTTCGGCACCAGCCTATGGTTTGGAAGAAGACTATCCAGTAAGCATAATAGGTGTACCCTCCTAAACCAAGGAGTACTCGCATCTCGAGAGAAGGTGATGATAAAAGAAAACTAAATAATACCTTATTCTTTTAAAGGTGAAATAGGAGTGGCGAAGAAGTACACGGTTTTGGTCGTGAATGATATCAGTCGCAATTTACTTTGCCCTCTTTCTAATCCCTTCATTTTGTCTTTACATATTGCCTTCTGCACACCCTACTTAGGCTAATTGGTTTTCTTCATTCCCTACCTTTCGGCACCTGCCTATGGTTTGGAATAAGACTATCCAATAAGCGTAATAGGTGTACTCTCCTAAACCAAGGAGCCCTCGCAGCCTGAGAGAAGGTGATAATAAAAGACAACTGAATAATCCAATTCCATTTCTCCTGAACCTGGATCCATCCTCGAAGAAGTCCCTTTGAGTTCGTATATAACCATACGATGGATCTATCCAATGGAAGTGGATATCCGTAGTAAAACGGGTGTTCTGAGAAATGCAAAGGGTAAAAGAAGGAGTGGTAATGACTTATGCAACATAGACAATCCAAAAGCCAGTATTTTAAGAAGGTTCGGTCAACCTAGTCACTGAGTCATAGTCTAGGGTCGGTCAAAGGTCGCTGCCAAAGAGAGAGAGAGAAAAGAAACACTCTGCGTGCACTCTAACCTAGATCAGAATGGTCATAACTTTATCTAATCCGGAAACCTCCCACTGTCCTGTCAAATTCTCCTCCAAACCTAAAGAAGAATCAATCGGGATCACCCGAAGAGTAAACCAACTCATCAGTGGGAATCGGGATCCAACCCTCATCGCATGATAACGTGACGGAATCCACTCACGTTATCACACTCCAGAAGGTATGCGCATCCTTGGCAAGTTTCAGTTTCTTTAGAAACTCCCGATATGATTTTTGCCCCATGCTCTTATGATCGTGACTAAGGGCCAGCCCACCATAAGTCACATGTCAAGTTCTTCCCATCATTATCTTGTTAATTTGAACCCACCCGTACTCGCCCTTGACTAAGGGCCAACAAGGCTGTACGACTGTCCCAAACCAACGCATCTATCTATGCAGCATGTGAATACCCCAGCAGCTACCAAACACTATGTCCTGGCTAAGGGCCAGACCAACATAGCTTGAATACTACTGACCATTCATATGAAATGACGGAGGGCTACGGCTGGTTTTTGGCGAAAAACCTTTAGCGTAGTGAACTTGATATCGCTGAAGGAACCTGATAGCTTTTTAAAATATAGTGGCGAAAACCTTTTGCTAAAGAGGTCACTCCCGGTAAAGGGATCTCGACTCTTTCCTCGTGGAATGAGGTGCAGGATATTCCACTGAATACCTCTATGCAAAGCAACTTGTAATCGACTATAGTGAAGTTATTACCCTGACGCAAACTTCTGCCCAAGGGGTCAGTCCCGGTGAAGGGATATCGGCCCTTGCCCCGTCGAATGAGGTGCAGGATATTCCACTGAATACCGCTATGCAAAACAAAAGGAAACGTCTTTGCAATAACACTTTTTAAATTGTTCCAACAACATCAAACAGGTTTGTTTAACTTTGCATTGATCAGAATCAACGCAGTCCCATCAATCAATCACACCAGAAAAGAACGAAAATAAAATGTACGTATATGCCATCCGCATTCGTCACTGGGTCCCGTCATCACCCGTTAGGTTACTTAACTAACGACAGAGCGGGGACTGGACTAGCGCGGGTGTAAAACATATACAACATCTAATAGTATATAAACCAATATACAATAATCGCTCCAGGCGTGATAATATGCAACATTACAGAAAAGTAATAAGCAACACAGAATAATACAGATAATCTGGGATCCCCGAGTTTCACAGAGCCGCTGCTGAAACCCGACGTTCCCCTGTCGTGTGGATAGCCTGTGCAATGAAACCTAGACCCCTACGGGTGCGGCAAGTTACCCGCCAAAACCTGAAGCGAGGTAGTCCCCACAGCATAGTGAATGGAACACCCGGCACTTCACGGAATCCGGTAAATTGAGCACCCCTCCTTGGGTCAACCTGTACCCCCTACGAGTGCGGCGAATAGTCTGCCAATTTTTGAGTGGGACCCCTCTGCCTCTTAAAGCCATGAGATGCGGACCCGTTGCCCTCCAGAACCCGGCTATCCGTGCACTCCGTCTCGGGGCAAAACCTAGTACAGTAATGAAAAATAGTACAATAGGTACATCGACCGCAACCTGGTCGTGCCCCAAAAGAATATTATACAACAGGCAGTGACGGCAGTCCACATGTTGGACGCTCGCCCCGCAAAAACAAATGTACAAATAAACTCAAACTGTACTACCATTGCACACTGCTATCCACCACGACAAATCCGCAACAATACAGCACAACACAGAACATCAACGCGAATGTCATGTTCGCAAACCCGTCTAAAAGAACTATAGCAATCAAACGCGGTTTACCGATCAAATGACATTCCCGGTCGGAGATATAATGTAAGCACTGTAAACTAACGTGTTTAAATTTCGATCGACAAAATATCAAGAAGTGGGCCCCACGACTTACTGGTGAACAGTAACAAAATCTGGGCCAAAACGATATATATCAAAAACCCCAAAATCCCACAGAGAACCAACTGACAAAATTTGGGAGCACGTGCTCCCCATGTGGCCGCGGTTGCGCGGCCAAACCATGGGTTTGGCCGCGTTTCCGCGGCAGCTTGGAGGGATCACGACCCCAAATTTTGTCGTGACTCTTAAAAGTTCCTGCTCTGATTTTTAAGACATCCAGAAATAATTTTTGAGACCGTTTAAAAACAACAGAAACTGTCGGCTTGGATTTTTGCAGTTTTCGATTTCCGGTCGGATCGAAGTTTTAAACGCGTTAGCACAAGTTAGCATAGCAAAATGGTGAGGCTCTGATACCACTGTAAGTCTACGCTAGCGCCCTGGCCGTCTACAGACGCCAAATGCGGAACAAAAACTTTTAAACTGGCGCTATCGTATACTTTAACCCGGATCTGCCATTATTGCTAAACTAACAAACTGTAAAGAGTGTAGAAAGGTTATACCGAACGATCCGAGTCCTTCGTTCTTTAACCATCATCCCACGCTCCGTTGCGGCTGCTCCGATCTCGTCGATCTCCGATATCCTCGTCGAGGTGACACCACATCACCGATTCTTTAAACGAGCTCCCGCCTCTGGCTCGAGGCAACTCGATCGTCAAGTTTGCTAGAAGAGACGACCAAGATTGATGTAGAGAATGAGTAGATGACTTTGTCTCACTACGCCCAAAACCGTGGACGATCGGTTAATGAAGTTGCCGTGGAAATCGGGTGATGGAATGAAATGAACTGTAAAATTCCATACACCCCGAATACTATCATAATCTTTTCTAACCAAAATGAAACATCAAGTGAAGTGAGGAGGAGAGAGAGGGCCGGCCATTTTATATGATGGAGGGAGGTGACCGTAGGAGCAAGAGAGTAAGCTTAAGCAAAATATCATATGTGAACACAAACTAAATATCTTGCATAAAGATCTTAAGCAAAACAAGAATGTAATGAAATCAAAGCATGAGTCACTTAGCCTTGTCACAAATTCTAGAACCTTCTAGAACCTTCTAGAAGCACGACTCACTCTCATCCAAGAAAAGATAAATCCGCCTTTAACCAAATGTTAAAAGACGGCTGATAGAAAACTGGAAACTGGCAACTTCCAAAAGTGATCCTGAAACAACTTTCAGGATAACCCCGAAACTGTATAAATATACCCGCACTTGTATTACGACCGAATACAAATTCAACTGAGACAAAGATATTATACCTACTCAATATAATACTCGGATCCGGCTTAAACCAAAGCCGACCAGTATCATCTGCCCGAAAACTGACACATGCGTAAACGCACGTGCATTTTCCGAACCCTGCCATAAAACCATACGGCCTCTACAACGTTTCGCCCGAACTTGGGAAACTGTCTGTGGGGGACTCTAATGACTCTTCAGTACCGTGGCAGTGGGTTTAACCACAAACCGTCAGCTGCACTAGCTATGCGTAACGGTTGCCCACGGACTGACCTCAAGGGAGACTGATGAGCGAACTCAAGGGTGGCCGATGAGCTGACACATCCAGAAACCCTACTGAGCCTAACAGTGACAATGTATATACAGTCCGGTCCGTTCGTCAATGAGTATCGCATATCCGCCTAGGGGGCTAGTAACGTCAGACCCCCAGAAGCAGTATAAGTCGTGTCGGAGTGAAGCCCAATAACACCCTGAGATACTACTGGAGTACCTACCAGTAAATCTCCTGCCACGGTCGTGGGCTATGTGTAATGGCTCTCCTAGACACAGCACGATCTCGCCCCCAATACCGGGAGAGACGAATCCCCTGCCGATCCGCTCACGTGCCTCCATATGGCTCGGGACTGTACCCAAAAGCTACCTGTTTGCACAACTCCTTTGAGCCGTGGTAGGGTAGAAATCAAAGCACAGTGGGAACTCACACGAGACAAATGACGACCTCAGGTCGATGAACTAACCTGTACACATGTCACCAGTGAACTGCTATCTGACGATAGGTATAGTACTAACTAGCAGATTCCCGGCGAGTCCTGTCCGGTGTACTCATAACCCAATGAGCACCTGTATACATCTTAGGTGATCCAACTGACACCAGTGGCTTGTGAGACCGGCCACCGCCCCTCGTCGGGGTCTCGACTGTATACACTAGTCTACTCCGGAGTATCGATGCCCTGTCTCGAAACTCCCACGACTAGGGACCACAATTAAGGATATGCATATAAACTACCCAACTCTCACGTATATGATCGCCATCATACTGTTGGTAGTAAAGCAAGATCCTAAGGGCTCTATCAAAGTGTAACATGCAATCAGTCACCTGAACATGTACACGACTGATAAAGGCAAACCAGATAGCATACTATCATTTCGAGTAAGACTGTCCTACCGGGATAGGTCCTCCGCAATCATTGCAATCACGTACCTGCGATCCAATAATTGACTATGAGGGCACTATCTCCAACAACCGTAAACCCGTAGCCGAAGAATTTCCATTTCTATGGCGAGCTCCAGACCAGCTATCAGAGCTTCATACTCAGCCTCGTTGTTTATGCGAGGCTCGGTGAGAGCAAAATAACGTCGTAGGGTTCCAATCGATGGCGTGATGAACACCAATCCTATCCATACTTTTATCTGCGGGATGCTTGATTTGCCGGAGCTCCTCATTGATGAGGCTCCATCGAAGTAGAGCTCCCAACATGGCTCATCTTCCTCGAGGTGCAGCACTTGTTCGTCGGGTAACTCGCAATTGAGCGGTGACCCTTCTGGTACGGGATGAGCAGCAAGGAAATCTACAAGATCTTGCCCTTTTACTGCTTTCTGAGGAGTATAAACTATGTCAAACTCAAGTAGCATGACAGCTCATCTTGCCATTCTACCGGCTAGGCTTGCTTTGGTCATTAAAGTATTTGAGCGGGTCGACCTTGGAGATCAGCATAACCCGATGAGCGAGCAGATAGTGCCTCAGCTTCTTCACAGCGAATATTAAAGTCAGGCATTGATTTTCGATCGGGGAATAGTTGTGTTCCGCCCCGACTAAATTTCGACTAAGGTAGTAGATGGCATTCTATTTTTCCTCCTCATTGTTCTGGGCAAGGAGTGCACTAAGTGACTCATCTAGCGCGGCAGTATAAAGAATCAACGGTTTATTTAGAATAGGGGCAGCAAGCACTGGAGGGTGAAACAAGTACTGTTTGATACTTTCGAACGCTTCTTCACATTCGGCATCCCAAACAAAAGGAGCTCCTTTCTTCATGAGCTTTGAGAAGGGCCTACATCTCCCTGATAAATTTGAGATAAACCTTCGTATATAAGCAAGCTTTCCTTGAAAAGATCTTAGTTGCGTCAGATTCTTCGGAGAGAGCATCTCCATGATGGCCTTTATCTTGGATGGGTCAACTTCGATCCCTCGATGTCGGACTATGAAGCCCAGGAATTTTCCTGATGACACGCTAAAAGTGCACTTCAGAGGATTCACCATCATATCATATTCCCTCAGTCTAGTGAGAACGGTCCTAAGATCTTGGATGTGATCGATCTTGGCTTTAGTCTTGACGACCAAATCATCAACATAACATTCGATAACTTTATGGATTAGGTCATCAAAGATATTTCTCAATGCCCTTTGATACGTAGCACCTGCTTGGTTTGCTTAGCACACCGACACGGTTTTGGCAAGCATCAAGTATGCTATAATAAAATTTTAGGAGGCTGAGCGAGCCCGAACCTAGGATCTAACTAGAGAATTAGGGTTTAACTAAGTATGTAAACAACTTAACTCTAAGCGAACAAAGAATACAGCCTTTGTAGACCGGTCCTTCAGTTCTAAAGCTCCATGTAGCCCTTTGCTCCAAGTAGTAGTCTTCCGGACTCTCTTTGGGCTCCACTAGGTAAAAGGAACGAGCTTCCTCAAAGATCTTCGAGGCCGAAAATGATCTACGTCGAGGAAACTCTAACTCAAGCTACCTCTTCACTAATTTAGAATTAGTAAAGCAAACAACCTATACTAAATGGGTAGTCTAGTGTAGATTGATGAAGTAGGAATTTTGCTCACTTCAGAATAATTTTTCTCACTCTTTTTCTTCACTTCAAGAAAACCTAGTGAGCAAACTTGAGATGAAGAAGATGAAGTCAAGAATAGAATGGCAACCATGGGAGAGAAAATATCATATATGATCAAAGTAGAGACTTAACCATGGCTAAAGATAATGGTTGGGTTAATAAATATCTAAAGTAAAAACAAAATTAATTGACTTAAGTCAAACCTTCCACAAGCTTCTCTAAGCCTTTTAGCCAAGCTTATTTCAACCTAATTTTGTTTATTCTCTAAATAAATATTCACCCTAATTATCTTATGTTATGGTATAAGTCTCATACACCCATTTACAATGTATCATCAAGCACGACACAAAGGAAATAATACATTAATATATATCACATATATATTAAATGTACAATGAGAAAAAGAAATTCTTAAGTGAGCTAATATTAGTTAATGTGTAATAATATATCAAATATATAATTATACATTAAATTATTAAATTAACACTTGATTTAATAACCCGGCTGTACCGAATACAACCGACTAATATCATATATATCAACTTATCGAATCAACACTTGATTCAATAACCCGGCTATATCACATATAACCGACCGATATCACATATCGCATGATAATAATACGGTATCACATACATGTATTAATCTCGGTCCCGCACATATCATATATGTGCCCTACTTTGTTTCGCTTGAGCCAGGAAACCTCTGTGTAGGACTCTAAAGACTCGTCAATACGCCGGCAGTAGGTAATGTCATATCAGTTACCCACAAGCCGTCAGCGGTACTAGATGGACGTAACGGCTACCCGAGTATTGAGCGATTAGAAGATCAGCAAGCAAGCTTGTCTAAACTCCCGCAAAGTATATCAGTAACACTACCGTACAGTCTGATCTCTTTGTCTGATATGTTGCATATCTAGTCTGGGGTGGTAAACGTCATACCCCAATAACTTGATAAGTCGTGCCGATGTGAGGCTCATAACGGGTTGAGAAACCACTGATAACACTTACCAGTAAACTTCAGTATCCGCCCTGGCCAGGGACTTCCTATTATGTCCAATAGAGCACAGCGCAACATCAACCCCCAATACCGGGAGAGACGAATTCCCCTCCTATCGCTCATTGCCTCCATATGACTCGGGACTGTACCCAAAATCCATCGTTTTGCATGCTCTCTTGAACGTGGTAAGGTGGAAATCAAAGTACAGTGGGAATCACACAAGACTCTATGACGATCTTGGGTCTACAGACTACCCTGTACCGGTGTCACCAGAGAACTGCTATATGACGTTAGGTATAATACCATCTAGGAGTTCTCAGCGAGTCCTGTTCAGTGTACCCTGTCTCCACTGAGCACCCGTATACCATCTTTGTGTAGGGTTACAAGGTACACTAACAAGGCTCTACAAGGCATCGACCATGCCAAAATTAAATTTTTATGTGCCGAACAACCCTAAGCAAGATCGTGTACTAGAGATTAAGCGAATCAAAAAGCAAGTAAACAACTTTACTCTAAAGGTAATACGAAATACAACCTTTGTAGATCGGTCCTTCACTTCATTTGCTCCTGGTTGAAGTCCCTTCACTGCGATCAAGGTTCTCCCGGGCTCTTGCATGGCTTCACGACGCGAAGGATGCGACCTTGCTTGAAGTCTTCGAGGCCGAAGATGATCTACGTCGAGGGAATTCCGACTCAAGCTCCTACTTCACTAACTAGAGAATTAGTGAAGTAAACACCCTATACTAAAGTGCTAGTCTAGTATAGGATGAAAAAATAGGAAGTGGGTTCTCTTTAGAATTTTGTTTCTCACAAAGTTTCACTCTTTTTCAAAAACCCTAGCAAGCTTTTTCTTTTGCTCAATGAAGAAGATGAACAAAAGAAAAGAATGAGGATAATGATCAACTGTGAAGGCTAACCATGGTGAGTGGGTATCATATACTAACTCTTGTAGAGCCATAACCATAGCTAATTGAGAATGGTTAGGTTAATAAAAATCTAAAGTAAAACAAATTTAGTGGACTTTGTCAAAGCATCCACAAGCTTCTACAAGCTTCATGCTTATGACCTAAGCACCACTAATTTGTAATTACCTTAAATAAATATTAACCACCATCTAATTATAGTATGGTGTATGTCTTACACAACCATGTTTAGTGTATCATCAACCATGATACAAAAGAAAACACTTTTAATATATATATCACATTTATATATATATATTCAAGTGTTCATGTGAGAAAAACCCTAAAGTGAACAAGTGTTAGTAAATATAAACTAGTATATCTAATATACAATTATACACTTAATTATTAAATCAACACTTGACTTAATAATCCGGTCATATCTCATATAACCGACTAACATTCATCGTATCGACTTATCGAATCAACACTTGATTCGATAACACGGTCATATCATATATAACCGACCGATACAAAAAGTCATGAGAATAGAATACGGTATCACATACACGCATTATTCTCGGTCCCGCACATATCACATATGCGCGCCAATTTCGTTTTGACTGAGCCAGTAAAACCCCTGTGTAGGACTCTAAAGACTCGTCAATACGCTGGCAGTAGGTGATGATCACATCAAGCACCCATAAGCCGTCAGCGGTACTAGCTGGACGTAACAGCTACCCGGTTATTGAGCGATCAGAAGATCGGCAAGCAAGCCCACTCCAACTCCTGTAAAAGCCTGCCGGTAACACTTCCCGTACAGTCCGGTCTCCTCGTCTGATATGTCGCATATCAAGTCTAGGGGTGGTAAACGTCAGACCCCAATAACCGATAAGTCGTGCTGATATGAGGCTCATAACGGGTCGAGAAACTACTGCTAACACTTACTAGTAAATCTTTAAATCAGCCCTGGCCAGGGACTTCCCTGTTACGGCCAATCGAGCACAGCGCAACATCAACCCCCAATACCGGGAGAGACGAAACCCCTCCTATCGCTCATTGTCTCCATGTGACTCGGGACTGTACCCAAAAACCACCGTTTTGCACGCCCTCATGGACGTGGTAAGGTGGAAATCAAAGCACAGTGGGAATCACACAAGACTCTATGATGATCTCGGGTCTACAGACAAACCTGCACAAGTGTCACCAGAGAACTGCCATCTGACGTGAGGTATAATACCATCTGGGAGTTCTCGGCGAGTCCGTCCAGTGTACCCAGTCTCCACTGAGCACCCGTATACCATCTCTGATGTCAAACACCAATGGATATGGGATCATCCATCGCCCATCTCATGGGTCGAGAAGCGTATACGCTAGTCTACTCTAGTATATTGATGCCCCGTCTCGATACACCCACGACTAGGGACCTTGAAGGATGTACTTATGGACTACCATGTCCCACTAGTATGATCCGCATCATAGTCCAGGTAGTCAAGTACACATCCTAAGGGCTTTACCAACATGTAACTATAAGACAGTATAAAGAGACTAGTATACATATTAAGATAAAGAGCAACCAGATAGCATATACTATCATATCGAGCAAGAAAGTCCTCTCTATATATGTCCAAGTATCCAATATAATATACATCATCTGTACAACACTGGCCTCTAGGGCATACATACAACTAACAATCTCCCACTTGCACTAGGGCCAGCTGCTGTAGTATCGCATACCGAGCATCCCGAAGAGTCTCTCAAACTGTATCTGGGGAATGGCCTTCGTGAGTGGATCCATTGTGTTATTCTTCGTTTCAACCCTCCTGACCTCGATCTCCCGGCGATCAACTATCTCCTGGATCAGGTGATACCGCCTCAGAATATGCCTGGATCGCTGATGGGACCTGGGTTCCTTGGCCAAAGCCACCGCTCCAATGTTATCGCAATATAAAGGTATTGGATGCTCAATGGATGGAACCACTCCAAGTTCAGTAATGAACTTCTTGATCCAGACAGCCTCTTTGGCAGCATCGTTGGCAGCGATGTATTCAGCCTCTATCGTCGAGTTTGCTACGGTTTCCTGCTTGGAACTCTTCCAGCTAACCGCCCCTCCGTAAAGGGTAAAGACAAATCCCGACTGCGACTTAGAGTCGTCCTTATCACTCTGGAAGCTCGAATCGGTAAAGGACTCCACTTAGAGTTCTCCATTACCATACACCAAGAGCATCTCTTTAGTCCTTCGCAAGTACTTGAGAATGCTCTTCACAGCTGTCCAGTGACTCTCTCCAGGATCAGCTTGATACCTACTCACTACACTTAGTGAGTATGCTACATCGGGTCTGGTACATAGCATCGCGTACATGATAGATCCTACTGCCGAAGCATAGGGTATCCCTTGCAAGCGAGCTCTCTCCAAATCAGTCTTGGGAGACATCTCTTTGGAGAGAGTTGTTGGAGATAGTGCCCTCAGAGTCAATTATTGGATCACAGGCACGTGATTGCAATGATTGAGGGAGGACCTATCCAAGGACGACAGTCTTACTCGAGATGATAGTATGCTATCTGGTTTACCTTTATCATCGTGTACTGCTTTAGATGACCTGACAGGTCGCTATTGCACGTTGATAGAGCCCCTAGGATTCTTGCTTGACTGCCGGCAGTATGAGGGCGATCATATACGTGAGAGCTGGGGTCTACATGCATATCCTTAAAAGGTCCCTAGTCGTGGGAGTTTCGAGACAGGGCATCGATTCTCCAGAGTAGACTAGTGTATACAGTCGAGACCCCGACGAGGGGCGGTGGCCGGTCTCACAAGCCACTGGTGTCAGTTGGTTCACCTAAGATGTATACAGGTGCTCATTGGGTTATGAGTACACCGGACAGGACTCGCCGGGAACATGCTAGTTGGTCTTATACCTGACGTCAGATAGCAGTTCCCAGGTGACATGTGTACAGGTTAGTTCATCGACCTGGGGATCGTCATTTGTCTCGTGTGAGTTCCCACTGTGCTTTGATTACTACCCTACCACGGCTCAAAGGAGTCGTGCAAACAGGTTTTAGTTGGGTACAGTCCCGAGCCACATGGAGGCAGTGAGCGGATCTTCAGGGGTTCGTCTCTCCCGGTATTGGGGGTGAGGTCGCGCTGTGTCTAGGAGAGCCATTACACGAAGTCCTTGGCCAAGGCAGGAGATTTACTGGTAGGTATTCTAGTAGTATCTCAGGGTGTTCTGGGCTACACTCCGACACGACTTGTACCGTTTTTGGGGGTCTGACTTTTACCCACCCCCTAGGCCCGACATGCGATGCTCATAGACGAACGGACCGGACTGTACGGATATTGTCACTGACAGGCTCAGTAGGGTGTCAGGATGAGTTCGCTCATCGACGTCCCTTTTGGTCAATAGCTGGTGGCCCGTTACGTATTGGCTTATACCTCTGACGTGCTAGTGGTTAAATCCACAGCCATAGTATTGACGAGTCTTTAGAGTCCACCACACATTCAGTTACTCAGCTTTCGGGCGAAACGCTGTAGAGGCCGTATGGAGATATGGCAGGGTCCGATCAGATACGTGCGGTATTGCACGGATCAGGATCGGACGGTTTGTACTAGAGGCCGTATGGATATATGGCTGGGTTCGATCAGATACGTGCGGTATTGCACGGATCAGGATCGGACGAACATTACTAGCCGGCTTTGGTTTAAGCCGGATCCTAGTTTAGTACAGTGTAGATTTTATCTCTTTGCATTTGTATCCGGACGGAATACAGATGCGGGTGTGTATGCACAGTATCGGGGTTTTCCTGTAATTTATTACGGGACCAGTTTTCTGGAGTTGCCAGTTTGCATTCCGTTCCGGCCGGTTTTTCTTTGTTCTTTCCCGGCCGGACTTTTCCGATGGAGGGGGTTATTTGCAAGTTTGCAAATAACATTTTGTGGAGGGGTTTATTGCAAAAGGATTTATTATGAGAGCATCTTTTCTTTTGCACCATTCTTGCATTTATTGTGAAGTGAATGGATTTGATTTGGGTATGGGTTTTGTTATGATGATGTTTGTATGTGGTTACCACTTGTGCTCCTACCATCACCTCCCTTCATGCTTCATATTCTTTCCTCCACCATTTTCTAAGATGATAAGTTTTTCCCATACATGAGAGAAGAAGAAGAGAGGATCATTTTCAAGAGGGAAAATTTGTTCATCTCATTTCATGCTAGAAAAATGCAAGCACCATTTTTCTTATCTTGATTCCTCCATCATCTTCAAAGGCAACAAACCCCAAATGAGACATAAGCTCTACACAACACTTTCTACAGCAAATCTTGGACGCGTCGACTCGCCAGCTTCGCGCCCGAGTTGCCTCGGTATTGAGGTGGGAGCCCGTAAAAGATGCAGGCGATGTGGTGCCCTTCCGGCGAAGAGGCGACAACGAGGAGATGACGGACGAAGCATCCGCGGGAGATCGGAGTGGAGACGAAGACCGAAGGACTCGGATCATTCGGTATATCTCTAACCCGTCTTGTTATTTGCTAGATCTTGTTTAATGGCCCGATCCGGGGTTTAGTGCGCGGTGGTGCCGGTTTGCTAAGTTCGCAAAATTAAAGTTTATCACCGTTTCCGCATTTGGTCGTCGGTTGGACGACCGGGGCGCCGCCGTGCACTTACATTGGTATCAGAGCCTCGCCATTAACTTCGTCTAGCTTCGTTTGATGTGTTTTGCATTTCCGATCGACCAAAATTCCAAAATCTACATTTTCACTCACATCAGTTTTCTGTCGAAATTTTTTGATGTCCAAAAATTTTTCAGGTTGTAAAGTATTGATGTACTGGAGACTATAAGACTACTGGAAAAATTCGATACATTCAGTCGACGATTGGAGCGCGGAACCGTGGCCAAACCCCCCCTGGGGCCGCGGTTCCGCCGCACATTGGAGTCGTTAATGCATCATTTTTTTTCCAGTGGGCTTCTGGGCTATTTTTAGGGGTTTTGGAATATTAAAATTGGGCCCAGGTTTTCTGTGAGTGCTACAGTTTTGATTGGGGGCCCACTTGTTAATTTTTGATCGATCGGATATTTTAAACACATCTTTCACAGTATTTACATTATATCTGCGACCGTGAATGTCACTCGATCGGTAAATCCGGTCTAACTGCTATAGCCCGGTTAGACGGATTTGCGAACGTGACTTTCACGTTGATGTTCTGTGTTTTTGCTGTGATGTTGCGGATCGTTCGTGGGGGATAGCCTGGATGCAATGCTAGTACAGTGTTGTTGTATTATGTACATTTGATATTGCGGGGCGAGCGTCCGACATGTGGACTGCCGTCACTGCCTGTTTGTATTATTATTTTGGGGCATGACCTGGTTGCGGTCGATGTACCCGTTGTATGTATATTTTACTTTCTGTACTAGGTTTACCCCACGGTGGGGTGCACGGATAGCCGGGTTCTAGAGGGCAACGGGCCCGCATCTCAGGGCATTGAGACGGAGGGGCTTCATTCTGGAATTGGCGGGCTATTCGCCGCACTCGTAGGGGGTACAGGTTGACCCAGGAGGGGTGCCCAAGTCACCGGATTCCGTGAAGTGCTGGGTGGTCCATTCACGGTGCTGAAGGGGGCTGCCTCGCTTCAGGTTTTGGCGGGTGACTTACCGCGCCCGTAGGGGTCTAGGTTTTCATTGCACAGGCTATCCACACGACCAGGGGAACGTCGGGTTTCAGTAGTGGCTCTGTGAAACCCGGGGATCCCAGATATCTGTATTGTTCTGTGATGCTGTACATTTCTGTGATGTTGCATATTATTCACGCCTTGTGCGAAATATAATATATTGGTATATATATTAGTAGATGTTGTATATGTTTTTTTCGTCCGCGCTAGTCCAGTCCCCGCTCTGCCGTTAGTTAGCTAACCTAACGGGTGATGACGGGACCCAGTGGCGAATGCGGATGGCATATACGTACGTCAGTATATTTTCGTTCTTTGTGGTGTGATCAATTGATGGGACTGCATTGATTCGGATCAATGCAAGTTAAAACAAACCTAATCTGATGTTGTTGGAACACTTTTCAAAAAGTTGTTATTGCAAGGACGTTCACTTTTGTTTTGCATCGTGGTATTCATTTGGAATATCCTGCTCCTCAGTCGACGAGGCAAGGGCCGAGATCCCTTCACCATGAGTGACCCCTTGGACAGAAGTTTGCGTCAGGGCTTTAAATTCACTATAGCCGATTACTTTTTCTTTGCATCGTGATATTCGGTTATGAATATCCAGCACCCCATTCTACGGCGAAAGAGCCGAGATCCCTTCACCGGGAGTGACCTCTTTAGTAAAGGTTTTCGTCACTATATTTTCTAAAAAGCTATCCGTTCCTTCAACGATATCAAGTTCATTACGTTAAAGGTTTTCGCCAGAAACCATTCGTAGCCCTCCGTCGTTTCATATGGGTAGTCAATAGTATTCAAGCTGTGTTTGTTGGCCAAAGTCAAGGCACAGTGTTTGGTAGCTGTTGGTTATTCATATGCAGCATAGATAGATGCGTTGGTTTGGGGCAGTCGTATAGCCTTGTTGGCCAAAGTCAAGGGCTTGTACGGGTGGGCTCAAATTAACCTGGAGAATGACAGGCAGAACTTGACATGTGACTTATGATTTGTTGGCCAAAGTCAAGGTCATAAGAGCATGGGGCAGAAATCTCATCGGGAGTTTCAAAAGAACTGAAACTTGCCATATATGCGCATACCTTCTGGAGTGTTATACCGTGAGCGGATTCCGTCACGTTATCATGCGATGATAGTTGGATCCCGATTCCCACTGATGAGTTGGTTTACTCCTCGGGTGACCCCGACTAATTCTTCTTTCGGGTTTGGAGGAGAATTTGAGGTACAGTGGGAGGTTTCCAAATTAGATAAAGGGATAACCATTCTGATCTAGGTTAGAGTGCACGCTGAGTGTTTCTTTTCTCTCTCTCTTTGGCAGCGACCATTGACCCGACCCAAGACTATGACTCAGTGACCAAGTTAACCGAACCTTCTTTACACTGGCTTTTGGATTGTCAGAGTTGCAGACCTCATTGCCACTCCTACTTTTACCCTTTTCTCCAGGACACCCCGTATTACTGCGAACGTCCACTTCCATTGGACAAAGCCATCGTATGGTTAGATACGAACTCGAAGGAATTCGAGGATGGTTTCCGGTTCTGGAGAAAACGGATAGAATTATTCAGTTGTCTTTTCCTTTTTGCCTTCTCTCAAGTTACGAGTACTCCTTAGTTTAGGAGATAGTACACCTATTACGCAAATTGGATAGTCTTCTTCCAAACTTTAGGCTGGTGCCGAACAGTGGGGAATGAAGAAAACCAATTAGCATAACGATGGTGTGCAGAAGGTATTAAGATTAAGACAAAGCAAGGGATTAGTAAGAGGGCAAAGTAAAATGCGACTGATATTCACGACCAAACCAAGTATTTCTTCGCCAATCCTAAATCACCTTTGTATTTCTCCAGGACACTCCGTATCACTACGAAGATCCACAGTTTATTGGATACTCCATCGTATGGTTATATACGAACTCGAAAGGAACTTCTTCCAGTTCGGGGATGGATTCTGGTCCGGGAGAAATAGGAATAAGGTTTATTCGGTTGTCTTTTATCTTCACCTTCTCTGGCATTGCGAGTGCTCCTAGGACTAGGACAGTACACCCATTATGCTTATTGGATAGTCTTCTTCCAAACCATAGGCTGGTGCCGAACGGTAGGGAAGGAAGAAAACCAATTGGCCTAAAGGGGTGTGCAGAAGGTAACGACTAAAGACATATAAAGGGAATTGGAGAGGTGGCAAAGAATTATGCGGTTATAGTTGTGAATCTGGATAATGGTAGAGGCATTACTAGGAATACCAGGATACCCCATCGAAACATTTCAATGTTTTAGTTCAACTGTGTACTGTTAAAAGAAAACTGATTTCCCAATTAGACACTTGCTCCAGGGTATGTATTTACCAGGTTTGATTCTCACATCTGTATGGTTTTACAGATGATGAGTGGGAGTAAGTTATTGGGAATTGGGTGATCAACCTCATTATATCGGGATTCGTTGTAATCGGTGATATTTGAGGAGATCACCTGGGCTGTTTGCCGGTCGGCAAATGTTTGGTTTTGAATATCCGCTGTTGTGCACCAATTTCAAATTGATATATCTGTACATCTATTTTCATAGAGTGAGATATACCTTTTGATATTATGTCGATGACATTTACCTATATCAGTGGATGGTTAGGTAAGGAGCATTAAACAGCGGTGTAATTCTTCTTAACCATAAAGTACAGTTTTCAACCTACGACACACAGTGAAAGAGTTGTTAGACTCAGCGGACTTATACAGAGTATTGTATGTTGTCCAGTGTCCATTAGGACAGAGGGGTTGGTCCTCATACTATATTCTGTTTACTTTTAACTTCTCTAGTTCTTAGACATGTGTTTCGTAGAAACACAGGGTCTAAGTTTTGAGGAGTTATAGGTATTTGAATAGAGTAGAGAACCAGGTGTAGCAAGTATCGGGATTCTTCAAAGTGATCGAAGATGTAGATACTTGTGTATGGTATTCAGTTGATAGTAATGATAAAGAGAAATTGCTTCTCTTTCAGGTTACTCATAATTGGAAGCATTCCTAAGTTGAGTAACGCTGATCGACCTCTCTCCATTTAGTGACATGCACTGGAGATAGCTGCATAATTTGAATCTGGTTCAATTAAATCAGTGCCTCTGGTTCTATATTGGATATAGAACAGTTCATATCTTAACGATGTTAAGGTACGGGGAGTTGTCCGGCTTATGATTAAAACCAGACACTGGACAACTCAAGGCACGTTTCTGTAATGGCTGTTTGTGGGTTGACCCAGGCTATGACGAGGGTTGACTTTCTACCATAAGAAAGATCGATAGTGATATTGTTCTTGACTCGCCACAGTTTTAATAAAAATGGATTTTTTCAAAAACAGTAGTGGGAGTATGGTAGAACTGGAAGTGATTCCAGAACCGCAAACGATTACTGAAGATTTGATAAGGAACCTAAAGATTCAATCTGTTTTGACATTCCATTGGCCACTCCGCAGATAAGGTGGGTAACTTCAGGCACCCGAGAGGTACTCCGGTAGCCTCAAGGACGGTGACACGGAAGTTCTTGTTTACCCATACTTGCCATTGTTGTTCCAGGCTGCGAGACCCGGCAGGAGGATGAGTATAGCGTCGTTCTAAACTAGCTTTAGAAGTGCACGTCTATATGACTCTGCCAGAGGGTTGTCGTAGTCAGTGGGAGCAGCGGAAGCATTGGTGGACATCAGGCTTATGTCTATTTATAGATTAAAGCAGATATAGCGGAGATAGATCATCTATTTCTGATGTGACAGTCATAGGTTTGACGTCATCAGAATAGGGGATGGATCTGTTGAGAAGGTAGTAGGGTGTGATATCCTGGTATTGGATGACATACACAAAGTAGGAAGTGATATTCCTATACTACGATCGGTTATACTTTGGTCGTCACACAGTAGTTTCTCCACAAAGGAAATGGATTTTGTATGAGACATACTGGTTACTAGATCTATGGTTTTAGATCTAGATTTGGGTGGTTTCCCAATCAGGGTACTTTGACAGCATTCTGAGAGTATTTAGAATGGACGACTCCTGGCACGGTAGTGTACCTGCAGGTGATGGAGTCACCCTCTCTAAAGGTGTTTTATAGACTAAAGTAGAGAGGGATGTGCATGATTGGCAGATCACTTGCTTAGGAAATTGAGTCAATCATGAGATGTCAAGTACCACACCAGATGTTGTTCTTGCACTAGATGCAATAAGTTGATATTGATCCAATCCTGGAGAAACAATCGGAAGCAGTTTTAGAACATAAGTGGATGTTCTAGGGATATGATAACGACAGCCTCATTCAGGAAACTGTTATCATTCCAGGCTTCCAAGGTGACATGGACGACAAGGAGGTTGTCAGAGTTATAGTTTTCCCTCTAACGAGGGGCAGTATTTTGGACAGGTGATCCAAGGCAATACTGAGGGAGGCATGGCGCAGGATACTGATTAAGTTCAGTTGACGATACAGTCTAAGAAGTTTGGATTTGGAGTTCATTTATGAGCTCGGTCCCATCAGACATCCAGACACTCTAAGACAGGTATTGCTCATTTCGGGAGATGGCTTTCTCCGCGAACTTGAGATATAGAGAGACATAGAAAGAAACACCAGAGCGGATCCACTCACTGAGGCTATTCCTCGAACGCAATAGTTTCGCAAACGAGCTTTGTGAGACTGACTAGTAGAGGAGTTGGGTGTTCGGTATCACACGGGCTGTGAGTATGCGACATCGCAATAATTAGCCTTGAGTGCAAGTGGGAGATTGTTGGAGATAGTGCCCTCAGAGTCAATTATTGGATCACAGGCACGTGATTGCAATGATTGAGGGAGGACCTATCCAAGGACGACAGTCTTACTCGAGATGATAGTATGCTATCTGGTTTACCTTTATCATCGTGTACTGCTTTAGGTGACCTGACAGGTCGCTATTGCACGTTGATAGAGCCTCTAGGATTCTTGCTTGACTGCCGGCAGTATGAGGGCGATCATATACGTGAGAGCTGGGGTCTACATGCATATCCTTAAAAGGTCCCTAGTCGTGGGAGTTTCGAGACAGGGCATCGATTCTCCAGATTAGACTAGTGTATACAGTCGAGACCCCGACGAGGGGCGGTGGCCGGTCTCACAAGCCACTGGTGTCAGTTGGTTCACCTAAGATGTATACAGGTGCTCATTAGGTTATGAGTACACCGGACAGGACTCGCCGGGAACATGCTAGTTGGTCTTATACCTGACGTCAGATAGCAGTTCCCGGGTGACATGTGTACAGGTTAGTTCATCGACCTGGGGATCATCATTTGTCTCGTGTGAGTTCCCACTGTGCTTTGATTACTACCCTACCACGGCTCAAAGGAGTCGTGCAAACAGGTTTTAGTTGGGTACAGTCCCGAGCCACATGGAGGCAGTGAGCGGATCTTCAGGGGTTCGTCTCTCCCGGTATTGGGGGTGAGGTCGCGCTGTGTCTAGGAGAGCCATTACACGAAGTCCTTGGCCAAGGCAGGAGATTTACTGGTAGGTATTCCAGTAGTATCTCAGGGTGTTCTGGGCTACACTCCGACACGACTTGTACCGCTTTTGGGGGTCTGACTTTTACCCACCCCCTAGGCCCGACATGCGATGCTCATAGACGAACGGACCGGACTGTACGGATATTGTCACTGACAGGCTCAGTAGGGTGTCAGGATGAGTTCGCTCATCGACGTCCCTTTTGGTCAATAGCTGGTGGCCCGTTACGTATTGGCTTATACCTCTGACGTGCTAGTGGTTAAATCCACAGCCATAGTATTGACGAGTCTTTAGAGTCCACCACACATTCAGTTACTCAGCTTTCGGGCGAAACGCTGTAGAGGCCGTATGGAGATATGGCAGGGTCCGATCAGATACGTGCGGTATTGCACGGATCAGGATCGGACGGTTTGTACTAGAGGCCGTTTGGATATATGGCAGGGTTCGATCAGATACGTGCGGTATTGCACGGATCAGGATCGGACGAACATTACTAGCCGGCTTTAGTTTAAGCCGGATCCTAGTTTAGTACAGTGTAGATTTTATCTCTTTGCATTTGTATCCGGACGGAATACAGATGCGGGTGTGTATGCACAGTATCGGGGTTTTCCTGTAATTTATTACGGGACCAGTTTTCTGGAGTTGCCAGTTTGCATTCCGTTCCGGCCGGTTTTTCTTTGTTCTTTCCCGGCCGGACTTTTCCGATGGAGGGGGTTATTTGCAAGTTTGCAAATAACATTTTGTGTATGGGTTTATTGCAAAAGGATTTATTATGAGAGCATCTTTTCTTTTGCACCATTCTTGCATTTATTGTGAAGTGAATGGATTTGATTTGGGTATGGGTTTTGTTATGATGATGTTTGTATGTGGTCACCACTTGTGCTCCTACCATCACCTCCCTTCATGCTTCATATTCTTTCCTCCACCATTTTCTAAGATGATAAGTTTTTCCCATACTTGAGAGAAGAAGAAGAGAGGATCATTTTCAAGAGGGAAAATTTGTTCATCTCATTTCATGCTAGAAAAATGCAAGCACCATTTTTCTTATCTTGATTCCTCCATCATCTTCAAAGGCAACAAACCCCAAATGAGACATAAGCTCTACACAACACTTTCTACAGCAAATCTTGGACGCGTCGACTCGCCAGCTTCGCGCCCGAGTTGCCTCGGTATTGAGGTGGGAGCCCGTAAAAGATGCAGGCGATGTGGTGCCCTTCCGGCGAAGAGGCGACAACGAGGAGATGACGGACGAAGCATCCGCGGGAGATCGGAGTGGAGACGAAGACCGAAGGACTCGGATCATTCGGTATATCTCTAACCCGTCTTGTTGTTTGCTAGATCTTGTTTAATGGCCCGATCCGGGGTTTAGTGCGCGGTGGTGCCGGTTTGCTAAGTTCGCAAAATTAAAGTTTATCACCGTTTCCGCATTTGGTCGTCGGTTGGACGACCGGGGCGCCGCCGTGCACTTACAAGAGTGAGCCCTGAGATCGTGGGTAAAAACCCACGTTTGGACTCTTCCATACTAAACCTCTTTAGTATGGTGTCAATATACCTGGATTGGGACAATCCCAATATCCTTTTAGATCTATCTCTATAGATCATAATTCCCAATATGCAGGAGGCATCACCAAGATCTTTCATTAAGAATCTTTGTGATAAGAAGAGCTTGACCGATTGCAGCATAGGAATGTCATTTCCTATCAAGAGTATGTCGTCCACGTACAATACGAGGAAGACAACCTTACTCTCTGCCTCCTTCTTGTAGATACAAGGTTCATCTACGTTTTTGACGAAATCAAACTCTTTGATAACGACGTCAAAGCAGATGTTCCAACTCCGCGATGCTTGCTTTAATCCATAAATGGATTTAAGCAGCTTGCACACCTTCCCGCTGCTCCCACTATCTACGAAGCCCTCTGGCTGAGTCATGTACACGCACTCTTCTAAATCACCGTTTAGAAAGGCGGTCTTAACATCCATTTTCCAGATTTCGTAGTCATGATATGCAGCGATGGCAAGTATGATCCGGATGGATTTAAGCATAGCCACTGGAGAAAAGGTTTCGTCATAGTCCACACCTGGTCTTTGACGAAAACCCTTTGCAACAAGTCTAGCTTTGAAAGTCTCCACTTTCCCATCTACACCAAGTTTTTTCTTGAAGATCCACTTGCTCCCAATGGGTTTTACCCCTTCAGGAGCATCTTCCAAAGTCCATACTTTGTTGGTGTACATGGATTCCATCTCGGACCGCATTGCATCCAGCCATTTCAATGAGTCCCCACTCGTGATGGCCTGCTCGAATCTAGTTGGGTCATCATCAACCATGATGCAATCCTCACTCCCACCGTCCATGAGAAAACCGTAGTATCTCTCAGGTGGGTGAGGAACCCTACTAGATCGGCGGAGAGGCTGAGGTTCGTTAGGAACTACCGAATCCTCTGCTTCCACTAAATCTTCAGTTTGAGTTTGTGTATCTGGAACCTCTTCCAGCTCTACTACTTTGCCACTAATTTCTTTTACAAGAAATTCCTTTTCTAAAAAGGTGGCATGTTGAGCAACAAACACCTTTTGTTCCTCACTGTGGTAGAAAAAATATCCATATGAATTTTTTGGAAATCCCATAAACTTGCAAAGAACTGACCGTGTCTCGAGTTTGTACGGATTTTGTCTTTTGACATAGGCCGGACAACCCCATATCTTAACTCGTTTAAGATATGGTCTCTTCCCACTCCATATCTCATATGGTGTGGTAGGTACAGATTTAGATGGAACTTGATTCAATAGGTATGCTGCTGTCTCCAGCGCATACCCCCAGAAGGAAATAGGTAACTCAGCTGTGCTCATCATAGAGCGCACCATATCTAATAGGGTGCGGTTCCTCCGTTCAGATACACCGTTGTGTTGTGGTGTATATGGAGGAGTTAGCTGAGAGAGAATCCCATTCTCTTTTAGGAAGTCTAGGAATTCATTGCTCAAGTATTCACCTCCTCGATCAGATCGAAGGATTTTAATACTTTTCCCGGTTTAGTTCTCGACTTCTTGTTTATATTCTCTAAATTTCTCAAAAGCTTCTGATTTTTGTTTCATTAGGAACACATATCCGAATCTAGAGAGATCGTCAGTGAATGTAATGAAGTACAAAGAACCATCCCTGGCATGTGTAGACATGGGACCGCATACATCACTATGTATCAGTCCCAAGAGCTCGGTAACTCTTTCTCCGTGTCCCGTAAACAGAGTTTTGGTCATCTTGCCTTTGAGACATGACTGGCAAGTGTCATAAGATGAAAATTCAAACGGATTCAAATATCCATCCTTATGCAACTTAGCTAGTCGTGTCGCATTGATGTGACCCAGTCTACAATGCCACAAGAAGGACTCGTTCATTTCTGAACTCTTCCTCTTGTGTGTGTTTGTTATGCTCAGAACTGTTGATTGATTTAGAACATAAATGCCATTGCAAATCGTGCCTGATCCAACCAACTTTTGGTTTAGAAAAATGTTCATAACATTATCCTGTAATACAAAATTATATCCCTCTTTACTCAACAAAGAAACCGATATAATGTTGCATATCAAGTTCGGCATGTAATAGCATTCGTTCAGAATCAATGTATTACCAGTTGGCAATACAAGGTGATATTCCCCGACGGTTTTAGCTGCAACAATTGCACCATTTCCAACCCTTATGTCTTTATCACTTTCTCCAAGTTCTCTACCTTTTCTAAGCCCATGTAACTGATTACATATATGGGATCCTGACCCGGTATCTAATACCCAGGACGTAGAGGAAATGGAGAAACAGTTCTCTGTAACGAACACACCCGAAAAAATGTATCAACATGTACTTTCTTCACACGGGTGGCATGGGAATCCTGGTATTCCCCTATATCCTGTTCAGTCTTATAACTTTTATAAGAAAGAACGGAACCAACGTTCCCCAGCACAGTATAACATGCGGGTTCGGTCAATACATCCATATTATTATCTTTATTAAGGTATGATGTGGTTGCTACCTGGAGAGAGAGAGAAGAAAACACTTTAGCGTATGCTCTTGCAAGATCAGATTGGTTATTTATCTTATCTAATCAGGATGGCTCCCACTGTTTTTATCAAATCTTCCTTCAAACCCTAAAAGGAAAGACTAGCCGGGATTAATTACGCCCTACAACTTCGCCAATTTTTCAGCCAGGCCAGTGTCGGTACTTTAAGGGAGGTTCCCCGTGCTTTCGCACGGACCTAATTAAAGTAAACCTCGTTTTCCCAGAGGAGTAACCCCGTTGACACCTTTCTAGACACCTACTTGATCGGCTAATTGTCCTGTGTAAAACTCTCCCGGGAGTAACAATTACTCGCAGTGGGTATCGGGATCCAACTATCTCATAGAAGGTATGCAATCTCATTGCAAATTTCAACACTCGAAATTCCCGATAATATTTTGCCCCAAACGATCTATGACTTTGACAAGGTCAATAAACCATAGACCGTAAGTCAATTTCAACCCGTCATTTCTTGATTGAATTAAACCCACCCGCACGACCCTTGACAAGGTCAACAAGGCCGTACGACTACCCTAAAACAATCTGCATCATATGCATAAACAGATAAATACTGGTCAGCTACCGTACACTATGCCTTGACAAGGTCAACAAACGCAGCACGAATACTAAGCAGGACTTATCTGAAATGACGGAGGGCTACGACAGGTTTTTCTGAAAACCTATTGCGTAATGAACTTGATATCGTCGTAGAATCATGTGAATTTTGAAATGGAGTGATTTTGAGGCTTTTATTAGTTTTGTTAAAGAGGTCACTCCTGGTGAAGGGATCTCGGCTCTTTCCGTATGGAATAAGGTGCAGGATATATCATATACATCACTATGCAAAGAAAAACTCCAAAAGCAATCAAAAACAAACCGAGTGTTGTAGCATCTGCCGGTTTTGCTAAAGAGGGCACTTCCGGTGAAGGGATCTCGGCTCTTTCCTCATCGAATAAGGTGCAGGGTATATCATATATACCGCTATGCAAAGCAAAACTGTAGCTACCCCTTTTAAAAAATTTGATTCTACAACATCTTTTAGATTTCTTTTCTTTCATTAATCACATTAATGAACTCCCATCATTTAAGTCACCTAAACATCACAGATAAATACGACGTACACTTATGCCATCCGCATCCGCCTCGATGTCCCCTCGTGCACCGTTAGGTTAGATAACTAACGGCAGAGCGGGGCAGGGCTAGCGCGGGTGTAAAACATAAGTAACGCCTATATAATATATCATATATACTATATACAGTATTTATCACATCACATCACATGATCACATCACAAATATCGCAGCAGAAAAAACATATGAAACATTGGATATACTAGGACTTCCGTGTTTTATTGTGAGCCTTTATAAAACACGGATTCCACGGTCGCCATGAATAGCCAAACCCATACCCCTAGACCCTACAAGAGCGGCAAGCAACCCTTCCAATTCTAGGGTTAGGAGACCCGGACTCGACTCCTCGAGTTAGTCTCCCACTGGACCCTAGAACCCGGTTACTTGTGCTCTCCTCCTTGGGTCTATCCTAGTGCGGAAAAGTAAATAATATACAAATGGTGACATCGACCTCATCCCGGAAGTGCCCCAAAAAAAGAATATTACATACATTTAATTTTACATGAATGAAAATAAAAACTCTCATCTCACATAAAACCCCCGGCTATTCAGAACGCGACGATCCAATATAACATATCCAGCAACACATAACATCACATGTCATCAACGTAAGAAAATATGCGCATCCCAATTGTCGTTGACATATAGCAACGAAACCGGCGATATCACATATTACACTTACGGTCACAGAAAAGAAAGTGTAAAACTGCAACATTTGGAATCCACAATCTCTTTAGACATCGTAAATCCGAAATATCATATACTTCGCATTTCATGTCTAACTGTATGAATTCCACATATTGTATCACATTCCAGATAAATAGACAGTATTAAACTTTCCGATCGAATAATCAAATACCCAAGATTTCCATAATAGCTCAACACTTGAGCGGAGTTCAAAAATTCTAGAATACGTTGCAGTTGAAACGGTCCAGCCGTAGAAGGGTCAAGCCAACGCCTCACATGTGGCACGCCGTACTGCCCCAAACCCTAAGGTTCAAAAGGCAGTTCAAGACGGTCACATAATCGAGTTAAGGTTTGTTGTCTTCTAGAGGGTCCATCGCATCACATGTACATTTTTCCGAAAGATTTAAACCCGAGTAAAATTCAACACTTGAATATTTTTCGTGCCGGGAAAAATTGCGTTAATGATATCCGTTCGAACATTTTAGTACTTTCTAAATTATCCGGAATAACAAAACAAAATTAAATTCTCCGATTGAATCGACGATTACAAAATAAACCCCTAAATACTCAACACTTGAGTCTGATTAAAAATACCCAGAAAATACAAATCACAGATAAAGAAAATATGGTGTAAAAATTGGGGCATATCTCCTCTGTGCAGCCGCGGATCCGCGGCCCAAGCGCGGTACGGCCGCGGATCTATGGTGGAGTGAACAGTGTATGCTCTCGTTTTTCACCACAATTCTTAGATAACCCTGCTGAATTTTTTAGGTATTTTTAATTCAGAAAAATCCCAGATTTTAAAAATTGTCCAGAGAGGGGGTTATCTTGACGTATTCGGGTTCGTTCGGAGTTTTAACTTCGTTAACACATCGCCTAATGCTCTAGCTAGGCTCTGATACCAGTGTAGGGTTACTAGACACACTAACAAGGCTCTACAAGGTATCGACCATGCCAAAATTAAATTTTTATGTGCTGAACAACCCTTAGCAAGATCGTGTACTAGAGATTAGGCGAATCAAAAAGCAAGTAAACAACTTTACTCTAAAGGGAATACGAAATACAACCTTTGTAGATCGGTCCTTCACTTCATTTGCTCCTGGTTGAAGTCCCTTCGCTGCGATCAAGGTTCTCCCGGGCTCTTGCATGGCTTCACGACGCGAAGGATGCGACCTTGCTTGAAGTCTCCGAGGCCGAAGATGATCTACGTCGAGGGAATTCCGACTCAAGCTCCTACTTCACTAACTAGAGAATTAGTGAAGTAAACACCCTATACTAAAGTGCTAGTCTAGTATAGGATGAAGAAATAGGAAGTGGGTTCTCTTTAGAATTTTGTTTCTCACAAAGTTTCACTCTTTTTCAAAAACCCTAGCAAGCTTTTTCTTTTGCTCAATGAAGAAGATGAACAAAAGAAAAGAATGAGGATAATGATCAAGTGTGAAGTCTAACCATGGTGAGTGAGTATCATATTCTAACTCTTGTAGAGCCATAACCATACCTAATTGAGAATGGTTAGGTTAATAAAAATCTAAAGTAAAACAAATTTAGTGGACTTTGTCAAAGTATCCACAAGCTTCTACAAGCTTCATGCTTATGACCTAAGCACCACTAATTTGTAATTACCTTAAATAAATATTAACCACCATCTAATTATAGTATGGTGTATGTCTTACATACCCATGTTTAGTGTATCATCAACCATGATACAAAAGAAAACACTTTTAATATATATATCACATATATATATATATATATATATTCAAGTGTTCATGTGAGAAAAACCCTAAAGTGAACAAGTGTTAGTAAATGTAAACTAGTATATCTAATATACAATTATACACTTAATTATTAAATCAACACTTGACTTAATAATCCGGTCATATCTCATATAACCGACTAACATTCATCGTATCGACTTATCGAATCAACACTTGATTCGATAACACGGTCATATCATATATAACCGACCGATACAAAAAGTCGCGAGAATAGAATACGGTATCACATACACGCATTATTCTCGGTCCTGCACATATCACATATGCGCTCCTATTTCGTTTTGCCTGAGCCAGTAAACCTCTGTGTATGACTCTAAAGACTCGTCAATACGCCGGCAGTAGGTGATGATCACATCAAGCACCCACAAGCCGTCAGCAGTACTAGCTGGACGTAACGGCTACCCGGGTATTGAGCGATCAGAAGATCAACAAGCAAGCCCGCTCCAACTCTTATAAAAGCCAGCCGGTAACACTTCCCGTACAGTCCGGTTTCCTCATCTGATATGTCGCATATCAAGTCTAGGGGTGGTAAACGTCAGACCCCAATAACCGATAAGTCGTGCTGATATGAGGCTCATAACGGGTCGAGAAACTACTGGTAACACTTACCAGTAAATCTCTAAATCAGCCCTGGCCAGGGACTTCCCTGTTACGGCCAATCGAGCACAGCGCAACATCAACCCCCAATACCGGGAGAGACGAAACCCCTCCTATCGCTCATTGTCTCCATGTGACTCGGGACTGTACCCAAAAACCACCGTTTTTCATGCCCTCATGGACGTGGTAAGATGGAAATCAAAGCACAGTGGGAATCACACAAGACTCTATGACGATCTCGGGTCTACAGACTAACCTGCACAAGTGTCACCAGAGAACTGCCATCTGACGTGAGGTATAATACCATCTGGGAGTTCTCGGCGAGTCCGTCCAGTGTACCCAGTCTCCACTGAGCACCCGTATACCATCTCTGATGTCAAACACCAATGGATATGGGATCATCCATCGCCCATCTCATGGGTCGAGAAGCGTATACGCTAGTCTACTCTGGTATATCGATGCCCCGTCTCGATACACCCACGACTAGGGACCTTGAAGGATGTACTTATGGACTACCATGTCCCACTAGTATGATCTGCATCATAGTCCAGGTAGTCAAGTACACATCCTAAGGGCTTTACCAACATGTAACTATAAGACAGTATAAAGAGACTAGTATACATGTTAAGATAAAGAGCAACCAGATAGCATACTATCATATCGAGCAAGAAAGTCCTCTCTATATATGTCCAAGCATCCAATATAATATACATCATCTGTACAATACTGGCCTCTAGGGCATACATACAACTAACACTTTGAAGTCAAACACCAATGGATATGGGATCATCCATCGCCCATCATATGGGTCAAGAAGCGTATACGCTAGTCTACTCTGGAATATCGATGCCCCGTCTCGATACACCCTCGACTAGGAATAATTAAAGGATGTACTTGTGGACTACCCTAGCCCCACTAGTATGATCTGTATCATAGTCCTGGTAGTCAAGCAGACATCCTAAAGGCTTTATCAACATATAACAGAGAGACAGTATAAGTCTATATGTTAAGATAAAGAGTAACCAGATAGCATACTATCATGTCGATAAAGAAAGTCCTCCCTATATATGTCCAAGCATCTACTGTAATATACAATCATGTACAATAATGGCCTCTAGTGTATACATACAACTAACAATCTCCCACTTGCCCTAAGGCCAGTTGTTATAGTATCACATACCTAACATCCCTTAAAGTCTCTCTTAGGGAAAGGCTTTCATGAGTGGATCCGCCGTGTTATTCTTCGTCTCAAATCTCCTGACCTCGATTGTCCGGAGATTAACTATCTCTCTGATCAGGTGATACTGCCTAAGAATATGTCTGGATCACTGATGGGACCGGGGTTCCTTGGCCAAAGCCACAGCTCCATTGTCACCATAATGGTAGGAACCAAGTTCATCTAATGAATATCTATACCCAGACAGCCTCTTTGGTAGCATCGTTGGCAGCGATGTATTCACCCTTTATCGTTGAGTCTGCCACGGTATCTAGCTTGGAACTCTTCCAACATACCGTCACTCCACTGAAGGTAAAGACAAACCACGAGACTGTCTTACAGTCGACCTTATCACTCTGGAAGCTCGAATCGGTAAAGACTCCATCTGGAGTTTGCCGTTACCATACACCAAGAACATTTCTTTAGTTCTTCTCAAGTACTTAAGAATGTTCTTCACTATTGTCCGGTGTTTCTCCCCAGGATGTAAGAGGCATCACCCAAATCGTTCATGGAGAAACATAGTGATAAGAAGAGCATGACCGAGTGTAGCATAGGAACACCATTTCTTATCAAGAGTATGTCATCCATGTACAATATGAGGAAGACAACCTTACTCTCTACAACCTTCTTGTATATACAAGATTCATCTACCTTTTTGATGTACTAAAACTCTTTGACCGCCACATCAAAACAGATGTTCCAACTCCGAGATGCCTGCTTTAATCCTGATGGACTTAAGCATAGCCACTAGAGAAAATGTTTCATCAAAATCCACACCTGGTTATTGACGAAAATCTTTTACTACAAGTCTAGTTTTGAAAGTCTCAACTTTTCCATCTACACCAAGAATCTTCTCAAGATCCACTTGCTCCCGATGGGTTTTACCCCTTCAGGTGCAACTTTCAAAGTCATACTTTGTTGGTGTACATGGATTCCATCTCAGATAGCATAGCATACAGCCATTTCACAGAGTCCCCACTCGTGATGGCCTGCTTGAAACTAGTTGGGTCATCATCTTCCATGATGCAATCCTCGCTCCCACTGTCATTGAGAAAACCGTAGTATCTCTCAGGCGAATGAGGAACCCTACTAGATCTGCAAAGCGGCCGAAGTTCGTTGGAAACTATTGAATCCTCTGGTTACACTAAATCATCAGCTATAGTTTGTGTAGCCGGAACTTCTTCCAGTTCTACCTCATGACCACTAATTTGTTTTCAAGAAATTCCTTTTCTAAAAAGGTGTCATGCCAAGAAACAAAACACCTTTTGCTCCTTAGTGTGGTAGAAGATACACCCTCGCGAATGTTTGGAATATCCAACAAACTTACACAGTAATGACCTTGCCTCGAGCTTGTCCGGATATTGCCATTCAACATAAGCCGGACAACCCCATATCTTAACTCGTTAAGACATGGTCTCTTCCCATACCATATCGCATATGGAGTGGTAGGCACTGATTTGGTTGGAACTCTATTCAATAGGTATACAGCTTCTCAAGCGCATAACCCCAAAAGGAAATAGGTAACACAGCAATACTCATTATAGAGCGCATCATATCTAATAGGGTGCGATTCCTCCTCCTCGATACACCGTTGTGCTGTGGTGTTTACGGAGGAGTAAGCTGAGAGAGAATCACATTCTCTTTTAAATAATCCAGGAATTCCGTGCTCAAGTATTCTCCTCCCTGATCAGATCGAAGGATTTAATACTTCTACCCATTTGGTTCTCTACTTCGTACTTATATTCCTTGAATTTCTCAAAACCTTCAGACTTATGTTTCAACAGGAACACATGTCCGAATCTTGAGAGATCGTCAATGAATGTAATGAAGTACAAGGAACCATTCCTAGCATTTGTAGACATGGGACCGCATACATCACTATGTATCAATCCCAAGAGTTCAGTAACTCTTTCTCCGTGTCTAGTAAACGGAGTTTTGGTCATTTTACCTTTGAGACATGACTGGCAAGTTTCATATGATGTAAATTCAAACTGATTTAAATATCCATCTTTATGCAACTTCACTAGCCGTGTCGCATTGATATGACCTAGTCTACAATGCCACAAGAAGGATTCGTTCATTTTTGAACTTTTCCTCTTGTGTGTGTTCTGTACGTTAAGAACTGTAGTTTGATTTAGAACGTATATGCCATTACATAACGTGCCTGATCCAATCAACTTTTGATTTAGAAAAATGTTCATAACATTATCCTGTAATACAAAATTATACCCTTCTTTAGTTAATAAAGAAACTGATATAATGTTGCATATCAGGTTCGGTATGTAATAACATTCGTTCAACCGGTTGGTAATACAAGGTGATATTTGCCAACTATTTTGGCTGCAACATTTGCACCATTCCCTACTTCTATAGAATGATCACCCTTTCTCAGTTGTCTACCTTTCTTTAGCCCATATAACATATTACATATGTGGGATCCTGATCCGATATCTAATACCTAGGACGCAGAGTGTACTGAGAAACAATTCTTGGTGACAAACACACCCGAAGAAAATGCATCAACATGCTCATTCCTCGTTTGGATGGCGTGGGAATCCGGATATTCCCCTATTTCCTGCTCGGACTTATAACAATTATAAGATTGAGCGGAACCAATGTTCCCTAGCCCAGTACAACAAGCGGGTTCGGTCAATACATCCATATCATTATCTTGATTAAGGTATGTCACGATCGCTACTTGGAGAGAGAGAGAGAGAGAGAAGAAAACACTCTGCGTATGCTCTTGCAAGATTAGATTGGTTATTATTTTATCTAATCAGGATGGCTCCCACTATTTTTATCAATCTTCAATCAAACCCTAAAAGGTAAGACTAGCCGGGATTAATTACACCCTATAAGTTCGCCAATCTTTCAGCCAGGCCAGTGTCGATACTTGGAGGGAGGTTCCACGTGCTTTCGCACGGACCTAATTAAAAATAAACCTCATTTTCATAGAGGCATAACCCCATTGACACCTTTCTAGTCACCTACTTGATCGGATAATTGTAAAGTGCAAAACTCTCCCAGGAGTAAATATTACTCGCAGTGGGTATCGGGATCCAACTATCTCATAGAAGGCATGCAATCTCATTACAAATTTCAACACTTGAAATTCCCGATAATGTTTTGCCCATAGCGTCCTATGACCTTGACGGGGGCCAACAAACCATAGGCTGCTAGTCAAGTTCATCCCGTACATTTAATGATTGAATTAAACCCACCCGCACGACCCTTGATGGAGGCCAACAAAGTCGTACGACTACCCTAATCCAATCGCATCATATGCTGCAGATAAGCACTAGTTAGCTACCGCACACTATGCCTTGACGGAGGCCAACAAACGTAGCACAAATACTAAGTAGTACTTATCTGAAATGACGAAGGGGTACAACAGGTTTTTAAGAAAACCTTTTGCGTAATGAACTTGATATCGTCATAGAATCAAGTGATTTTGAAAAGGAGTGTTTTTTAGGCTTTTACTAGTTTCGCTAAAGAGGTCACTCCCGGTGATGGGATCTCGGCTATTTCCTCATCGAATGAGGTGGTGGATATTCAGCAAGGAATACCACTATGCAAAGAAAGAACTAGAGAAGCAATTAAAAGATAAAACTGAGTGGGTTGTAGCATTTGCTAGTTTCGCAAAAGAGGTCACTCCCGGTGAAGTGATCTCGGCACTTTCCTCATCGAATGTGGTGCTGAATATTCATCAAGGAATACCACTATGCAAAGCAAAAACTAGAGTTACCCTTTTGAAAATTTGATTCTACAACATCTTTAGGTTTCTTTCTTTTTCATTAATCTCATTAATGAAGTTCCATCATTTATGCTTCCTAAGGATCACAGATAAAGATACGAAAATACAACGTACGCTTATGCCATCCGCATTCGCCACGGGGTCCCGTCATGCACCGTCAGGTTAGATAACTAACGGCAGAGCGGGGGCAGGACTAGTGCGGATGCAAAACATAAGAAACGTTTATTATATATCATATATATAGTACAAAGCATTCGTCTCAGGCAGTTATATGATCTCACCACGGAACAATGCAGCAGAAGTCTACATATGAAATATTGGATATACTAGGAGGGCCGTATTTAAAATTAAGCCAGTAAAAAACATGGATTCCACGGTCGTGATGAATAACCAAACCCACATCCCTAGACCCCTACGAAAGCAGCAAACAACCTTCCCAATTTTAGAGTTAGGAGACCCGGTCTAGACTCCTCGAGATGGTTTCCCACTGGACTCTAGAACCCGGTTACTTGTGCTTCCCGTCTTGGGTCTATCCTAATGCGGAAAAGTAAATAATATACATCAATGGTGACATCATCCTTAACCCAGAAGTGTCCCAATAAAAGAATATTACATACGAGTTTTTACATGAATGAAAATGAAAAACTCTCATCTCAAGCAAAAAACCCGGCTATTTAAACACGACGATCCAATATAACATATCCCAACAACACATAACATCACATGTTATCAACGTAAGTAAATATGCGTATCCCAATTGTCGTTGACGTATAGCAACGAAACCGGAGATACACCACATATTACACTTACGATCGCAGAAAAGAAAGTGAAAACTATAATAATTGGAATCCGCAACATCTTTAAACATCATAAACCCAAAATATCACATACTTCGGATTTCATGCCTAACCAAATGAATTCCTTAGACATCATAAACCCTGAATATCTCATATTCCGAATTTCATGCCTAACATTATAAACTCCGCATTTTAGTCTCAATATTGAAACACTTTTCAATAACTAGTCGGACAATTCAACAAGATTCCCGACATCCTGATCGAATGCTCGTCGGAAACTTTAGTGGATAGCCGCACCCCCGATGATGTCGACGACGTGCACTTCGGCGGAACACTGCGGCCGTGAGCACCCAAATGGATGCTTTAGGCAATGGGGTTCTCCTACAGTCACTTGGTCGGGGCTATAGAGTAGGGTTATCTAGTAATGTTACCCGGCGAGTATCCGCGTACACTACGTGATTGCGATGGTGTTTTGATCCAAATCAAAACCCCGTGGCAATCGATCAAAAGAGACTAAATTGCTCGATTTATAAAATTCAAATCAGTTTTCACAAAACTAATTATTGTGGATTCCAAATATTGTATCACATATTACACATAGCTAGACGATGATAAACATTTCGATCGAATCAACAAACACCTAAATTCCCAGAGAGCTCAACACTTGAGCATCAGTTAGAAATACGCAGACAGTGCCTCTTTTACCTACGGATCAGTACAAGAAGGCACGCTCCCTCACCAACGGCGCCGTGGAACCGCCGCAAAAAGGCAATTTTGGCGACGGTTCCATGGCCGTTTGGTCGAGTTGGGCCGTCGTTTTTCTTGGGAATCCATAGAATAGCCTGCACAATTTTCTGAATATTTTTAAGCTGGAAAAATCCAACATTTGGAAAAATTTCTAGAGCGCATGGGAAAGTAGGTTTCGGAGAGTCGATCGAACACTTTAACTTCGTCTAGACTACTCCTAATACTCTAGCTTGGCTCTGATTCCATTGCTTGGTTCGCTTAGCACCCCGACACGGTTTCGGTAAGCATCAAGTATGCTATATTAAAATTTTAAGGTGCTGAGCGAGCCCGAACCTAGGATCTAACTAGAGAATTAGAGTTTAAATAAGAAAGTAAACAACTTTACTCTAAGTGAACAAGGAATACAACCTTTGTAGACCGGTCCTTCACTTCGAAAGCTCCGTGTGGTAGTCCCTTTGCTCCAAGTAGTGGTCTCTCGGACTCTCTTTAGGCTCTACTAGGCGAAAGGAACGAGCTTGCTCAAAGATCTTCAAGGCCAAAGATGATCTACGTCGAGGAGACTCTAACTCAAGCTATCTCTTCACTAATTGAGAATTAGTGAAGCAAACAAGCTATACTAAATGGCTGGTCTAGTGTAGATTGATAAAGTAGGAATTTTGCTCACTTTAGAATAATTTTTCTTACTCTTTTTCTTCACCTCAAGAAAACCAAGTGAGCAAACTTGAGATGAAGAAGATGAAGTCAAGAATAGAATGGCAACCATAGGTGAGAAAATATCATATATGATCAAAGTAGAGACTTAACCTTGGCAAAAGATAATGGTTGGGTTAATAAATATCTAAAGTAAAAACAAAATTAGTGGACTTAAGTCAAAACTTCCACAAGCTTCTCCAAGCCTCTTAGCCTAATTTTGTTTATTCTTTAAATAAATATTCACCCTAATTATCTTATGGTATGGTATGAGTCTCATACACCCATGTACAATATATCATCAAGCATGACACAAAGAAAAATAATACATTAATATATATCACATATATATTAAATGTACAATGAGAAAAAGAAATTCTTAAGTGAGCTAATATTAGTTAATGTATAATAATATATCAAATATATAATCATACATTAAATTATTGAATCAACACTTGATTTAATAACCCGGCTGTATCGCATACAACCGACTAATATCATATATATCAATTTATCGAATCAACACTTGATTCAATAACCCGGCTATATCACATACAACCGACCGATATCACATATTGTGAGATAAGAATACAGTATCACATACACATATTATTCTCGATCCCTCACATATCACATATGTGCCCTACTTCATTTCGCTTAAGCCAGGAAACCTCTGTGTAGGACTCTAAAGACTCGTCAATACGCCGGCAGTAGGTAATGATCATATCAGTTACACATAAGCCGTCAGCAGTACTAGCTGGACATAACGGCTACCCGGATATTGAGCGATAAGAAGATCAGCAAGCAAGCTTGTCTAAACTTTTGCAAAGCCTATCAGTAACACTACCGTACAGTCCGATCTCTTCGTCTGATATGTTGCATATCTAGTCTGTGGTGGGAAACGTCAGACCCCAATAACTTGATAAGTCGTGCCGATGTGAGGCTCATAACGGATCGAGAAACTACTGATAACACTTACCAGTAAATCTTAGCATCTTCCCTGCCCAGGGACTTCCTGTTATGGCCATCGAGTATAGCACAACATCAACCCCCAATACCGGGAGAGACGAAATCCCCTCCTATCTCTCATTGCCTCCTTGTGACTCGGGACTGTACCCAAAAACCACCATTTTGCACGCTCTCTTGAACGTGGTAAGTTGGATATCAAAGCACAGTGGGAATCACACAAGACTCTATGACGATCTCGGGTCTACAGACTAACCTGTACCAGTGTCACCAGAGAAATACTATCCGACGTTAGGTATAATACTATCTAGGAGTTCTCGGCAAGTCCTGTATAGTGTACCCAGTCTCCACTGAGCACCTGTATACCATCTTTTATGTCAAACACCAATGGATATATGATTATCCATCGCCCATCATATAGGTCAAGAAGCGTATACGCTAGTCTACTCTGGAATATCGATACACCCTCGACTAGGAACAATTAAAGGATGTACTTGTGGACTACCCTGACCCCACTAGTATGATCTACATCATAGCACTACTATAATAAGGGGTTGCCCCTACGGATAACGTTATTTGTAGGGGCAATAAAATGTTGCCCCTACGGATTAATCCATATGCCCCTTTAGTTGTCCCTACGGTACTATACGAATTAATTTAAAAATATTAAAACGTAATTTTTTATTTGGCCCTACGGAGCCGCAAAAGAAGGACCTACGGTTTAATCCGTAGGGGCATATATATGGATTATTAATAAAAAATAAAGCATAGAAAACGTAATTTGTTATTCGGCCCTACGGAGCCGCAAAAGAAGGACCTACGGTTTAATCCGGAGGGTGTGATAAAAGGGTTATTAATAAAAAATAAAGCACAAAAAAGTCGTCGTTCCCAAAATAATTACCTCATCTCTCTCCCGCACGCGCCTCTCGTCGCCACCGCCCGCGCCTAGTCGCCACCGCCTGTGCCTCGTCGCCACCACCCTCCCGTGCGTGCCTCTTCGTCCCCGACATCACCGTTGACTTCCTCGTCAACTTCCTCTTCGTCACCTCCCGCGTCTCGTCGCCGATTGCGCCTCGTCGCCATCACCTCGTCTTCGCTACAGGTTAGTAAATTTCTTATTTTAGTTCTAATTATTCATTTGTTTCTGTTTTTGTTGATTAGGGTGAGAGTTAGGGTTAGGGTTAGGGTTAATTAGGGTTCGGGCAGTTAGAGTTAGGGTTAGTTAGTTGTGGTTAAGGTTAGGGTAAGACTTGGGCTAGGGTTAGGGTTAGGCCTTCATTATATAGTTAGGGTTAGGGTTAGGGTTTGTTTCAGGTTTAGGGTGGTTAGGGTTAATTTGGGTTAATTAGAGGCAATGGTTAATTTGGGTTAATTAGTGATAATTTGAAAGGGTTAGGATGTTGATTAGGGTTAATTAGGTTAATTTGGGTAAATTGGGTTAAGTTTGGGTTAATTAGGGATAATTTGTGTTAGGGTAACGATTATGGTTAATTGTGGTTAATTAGGTTAATTTGGGTTATTTAGGGTTAGGGTTTTAGGGCGCACTAGTTCATTCAGTAGGATACTCGATGATAACGTATACGTACAACTTTACCATAAACGCAAGAAAAATTTACCCTAAACTAAAACTTTGAACCCTTAATAACGAAACGTAAACGTAAAACATATTCAAGTTAAATGTTCAAGTTAAAACCAATATATGATACTCGATGATAATATGAAACTTTCATATTCTCATCGATACTGATATATGAAAATCAAAGCGCCACTTAGTCCCCGTCTATCGGTTAACATACGTTCGATGTTCATCATCGTGATATAGAACTTTACGAAGGTTGTTAAATATTGGAAGGTATAGTTCGGTAGTTACAACCATCGTATATTCTATGTAACGAGAAGATTCAATCGTATGATAACCGATAGATTTGTCCAGTGTGGACAAGTTAGGAATGTATAAAGCAAACACCTGCATTCACTTATGTTTTCATCCGTTTCGAGTTATTTCTTCAGTACTTTTTCGCTGGTTCTCCGTGTACAAAGATTGATTAGATGTTCATTTCAACGTTGTTTCACAGCTTTGAAATGATTATCTATTCTATTACAGTGTACTTGGAGAACAGCGGGGAGGTGCTGCCGAAATTTACTCGAAACGGTTGAAAGCACAAGTGAATGGGTGTCTTCTCTATACATTCTTAATGGGATAGAAGCCTTACCCCCGACAGCCGAAACACACACATACAACACGAATACACAACAAACGCACACACAGCACATACACACTAACAACCCTACACTTAAGCGAAATCATAAATTGAAACACATATATATAGAATACAACTCATACATGGGTATCCTCAAATCTAATTTTGATTATAGATAATTTATTCTTTTCAATGACAAACGCACAAACAAAGCATATACACGGATTTTCTCCTTTGTCAGTAACCATCCCGTTCTTAGATTTCTCAATACAGTCATCATAACCTACAATTTATATGTTATACAGTCTAAGAAGGCCCATGAGTATATCAGAATTAAGCACTGGATATATGTGTATTGGCAACAACTTATGCAGCCTAAGTTTGTCGCAGGAGTTGCTGCCTTTATTGAATTTGCACGCACACATAATAAGATCGTGTTAGAGAAGATTCTGTGCCCGTGCGATAGATGTGGGAATAAGTACTGGCAGAATGTAGAATTTGCAAAGCTTCATATCGTTAAACATGGTTTTACTAGACTTTATACAACTTGGCTATATCACGGGGAAGGAGAAAAAGACAGTAATGCGGCAGAAGAAGAAGGAGAAGACGGTAATGCGGCAGAAGAAGGAGAAGACGGTAATGCGGCAGAAGAAGAAAATGATAATTTCTTTCCAGGAGAAGAAATGGAGGATATGGTAGAGCCTGCCCTAGGTAAATCTATTCGTACCGAAGATGACATTCCTTCCGGTCAAGGACCGCGTGCGGATAAATATGAAAATTTCATGAATGATGCTAGAAAACCAATTTATGTGAATGCAAAGTATTCCACCCTCTCATGGTTCGTCCAACTTTTCCATATTAAGTGCCTAAATGGATGGAGCAACAAGTCATTCAGAATGCTTCTTTCGTTCTTGAAAGATTTTATGCCCCCGGGAAATAACGTGCCCAACAGCTGGTACGGAACTCAGAAGATGATGTCTGATTTGGGTCTGAAGTGCAAGAAGATTCATGCATGTCCTAAAAATTGCGTGTTGTACCAAAAAGAGAATTCAGATTTGAAAGAGTGTCCAACTTGCGGAGAGGCCGGGTATAAGACGAAAGATTCTGATAAGAAGCTCGATATACCTGTCAAGATAGCACGATACTTTCCCATAACACAGAGGCTGTAGAGGCTATTCAGGTGCAAGAAAACAGCCGAGGCAATGATTTGGCATCACCGTGCTCCTCCAAGTGAAGATGGAAAATGAGTCATCCAAGAGATTCACCAGCATGGAAGGATTTCGATAGGAGGCATGAAATATTCAGTAACGATCCTCGCAATGTCAGGCTCAGACTCGCTGGTGATGGCTTCTGCCTATTCAACTATATGGCTGGAAACCACAGAACATGGCCCGTTGTAATGATAGTTTATAATCTGTCGCCTTGGTTGTCTATAGAGCAATCATATTTTATGATGCCTCTTCTTATCGACGGACCAAACTCACCGGGAAACAATATCGACGTCTATCTCCGACCTCTGATCGAGGAGTTAAAATCTTTATTCGTTGATGGTGTAGAGACTTACGATGCAAACACAAATATAACCTTCATAAAGAACTGGGAAATTAGAAGTGAATTTAGTGAATTTATGATGCCTCTTCTCTAGTTCTGGAACAAGTTAAGCATTTTCTTCGAGCTTCCGTACTGGTCAACAAATTTAGTGCGTCATTGTCTGTATTAGCGTATATGCCCTAGAGGCCATTACTGTATCATACTAGTTTGTATATTACTTAATGGAAGCTTGAGATATTCACCATTGTATAGACAATCTTGCTCAAAATAGTAGTATGCTACTTGGTTTGTTTCTACTTCAATGTGTGTACATGAGTTTCTTTTAACATATTGCCTATACACATTAGTGGAGCCCTTAGGATCTTTGCTTGATTACCAGCGTTGTGATGGCAGTCACACTCGTGGGGGCTGGGTAATCCACAAGCACATCCTTATGCAGGTCCCTAGTCGTAGGACTGTCGAGACAGGGCATCGACACTCCGGAGTAGACTACCGTATGCGCTTCTCATCCCAGCAGGGGAGACGGTCTGTCCCACAGCCGTCAGTACGTCGTACTTGAGATAGTATGCGGGTGCTCGTTAGGTTACGAGTACACTGGATAGGACTCGTCAGGAACTGATTGGTTGGTACTATACCTATCGTCAGTTGTCAGTTCCCAGGTGACAAGAGTACAGCTTAGGCCGCTGACTTGACACTGTCACTTCACCTCGAGTGTCTTCCCACTGTACTTTGATTATTATCCTACCATGGCTCAAAGGAGTCATGCAAACAGGTAGTAGTTGGGTGCAGTCCCGAAGCACTTGGAGGCAGTGACGGTTAAATAGGATTCGTCTCTCCCGGTATTGGGAGTTGATATCGCGCAGTGTCAACGAGAGCCATTACACACAATCGTCCCTGGCCAGGGCAAGTGAGATACACTGGTGGGTTTCCAGTGCTATCTCAGGGTGTTCTGGGCTACACTCCGACACGACTTGTACCGCTATTAGGGGACTGACGTTTACCGCCCCCCTAGGCCCGCCATGCGATATTCTCAGACGAACAGACCGGACTGTACGGAGAATGTCACATTCAGGCTCAGTAGGAGTTCAGATGGGTTTCGCCTCGTCCGTCTTTTTATTGGCATCTACCTGGGGGCCGTTACGCACAGCTAGTGCCGCTTGCGGTCTGTGGTTAAACCCACTGCCTGCGTAGTGTCGAGTCTTTAGAGTCCCACACAGAGAGCTATTCGCCTTTAAGCAAAAGAGTAGAGGTCGCATGGTTTTGCGACAGGGTTCGGTCACATCCGTGCACTTGTGCACGTTAGTGTCCGGGCAGTTATTACTAGCAGGCTTTGGGTTAAGCCAGATCCTAGTATACGTTTTGGGATTGGTTTTATCTCGTTTATATTCTTGTTCCCCAGAACGCGGATGCGGGTGTGTATGCACGGTTGACAGAGACAGAAGCAGAGGATTCTCATTAGGGTTGTTGACTGTTGACGTTTGCTAAACCCTAATGAGAATTAGAAATATGATTAACAATAATATTAATTAAGTATTATTGTGACATGGTTGGGTTGAAAGGTTGACTAGTTGACTTTGTTGATCGGTTGACTAGGTTGGACTTGTTGACCACCATCATGACAATGGCTATCATTTCATGGCATTGACCTTTGCTTGCTTATTTGTTCACACATTGCATTTAATGCATGAAATGATATTGCCATTTGATATGATAACAACCATCACATAATACTCAATTATTATTATGTGTTATGATGATTTTAGATTAAGAGAGCAAAGGTGAGAAAAGTCTTGCTCATATTCTTTCATTTCCTTTCTCTCTCATGCTCAAGCTCTCCCTCTTCCTCTTGCTCTCTTTCTAGTTCATGGTTCTATTGTCTCATCTGTTGAGAAGCAAGAACCATAGAGATCAAAACCCATTACACTTTTCTACTCATCCTAGTACACAAGGTCTAGCAAGCCAAGTGTTCTAGTTTCTTCTAGTTTGAAGTAGAAGCCAAAAGGTAGAAGCTTTCGGGTGGATCCATCTTCGGCGCGAGGAGACGACGAGGTGAGGCCGATCCGACCACCGCAAGGAGTTGAAGACGAAGGAGTTCAAGTTAAGGCATAACCCCCTAACCGAGTAGGTAAAACTCCTAGTTAGGTTGTTAGATAGTTGTTTAACAAAAATCCGTATTTTGAGTCCATGTTACCACCCTAAAGAAAAAATCGTTTTTCACCATTTCCGCAACCCCAAAGAACCGGGGACGGGTAACGTGGACTTACAGTGGTATCAGAGCCTAGTTAAACACTATCTAACATGTTAGCAAAGTAACTAGAAGTTCAATCGGAGAAAAATTCGCGAAACACGCCCGAAATATCAAGTTTCTGCTGATTCTGTTTTCTGTTCAAAAATTAATAAATCTTACACGAAAAATCGGCTCAGGCTTTTTAAAACCCATACAAGAAAACTGGTCTACCGACTCGGTCAAAGCGCCGCGGAACCGTGGCTGGAGCATGCTCCCGCCGCGGATCCGCGGCTGAGTTGACTCGGCCGTGGCACAATTTTCCTGCAGTGTGTTTCTGGGGTTGTTTTGGGATTTTTACAATATGATTTTTCTGCCCAGATTTTCCAGAAAGAAAAATTTGTTTTTGGGGCTTAAAAGTCTGTATTTTGATCGAACTTCTAAAGACTTAAGCTAATGGGTATATATCTGTGAAGTGATATATGTATTGAACGTCTGCTAATCGCTATACGTCGATTAGTGAGGGTTATACATATCTGTGATCTGTAATGTTGATGGTATGTGTATATGAATTCATTGGATTGTCACGGATGAATAGCCGGGGGGGTTGTGAGATGGGAGTTTTTCTTTATCTTTCAATACATGTAAGTTGTAATTGATGTAATATTATTTATTTGGCCGCACAACCGGGATGAGGTTGTAGCCGTCATTGTATAATTTCTTTTACTGTTTTTGCTCCTAGGATAGACCCATGGAGGGAGTGCATAAACTACCGGGTACCTCGAAGTGCCGAGTGGCCTACTCACGTCGTTGAGGGAGGTTGCTTCGCTTCGAGTATTTGACGGGTAGTTTGCCGCACCCGTAGGGGTCTAGGGTGGGGTATTGGCTATTCACCGCGACCGTGTAATCCGCTTTTCGTTACAGGCTCGTGCGAATTGCAGATTCCTAGTATATCCAATGTGTTCATCTGTGATCTGGAATGGCTATCATTGCTATATATCTATATATGATATTTATTTAGGTGTTGCTTATGTTTTGCATTCACTCTAGTCCAGCCCCCGCTCTGTCGTTAGTTAAGTAACTTAACGGGTAATGATGGGGCCCCGTGGCGAATGCGGATGGCATATGTGTACGTCATATTTTGGTTGTTTTCTGCAATGGTAGGATTAAATGATGGGACGCATTAAAATTAATGCAAGAAAATAAACCAAAGTAAAGTCGTTGGAACAATTTCAAAAACCACTCGGTTTCTTTTCAAAAGCTAACTTTTAAACGCGGAGCTTAAGCTACTCCTTTTAAAAGCTATCTCGTTCCATCGATTATATCAAGTTCACTACGTTCACGGTTTTGCCAAAACCATTCGTAGCCCTCCGTCATTTCACATGGATAGTCAATAGTATTCAAGCTATGTTTGTTGGCCAAAGTCAAGGCATAGTGATTGGTAGCTATTGGGTATTCATGTGCAGCATAGATAGATGCGTTGGTTTGGGACAGTCGTATTGCCTTGTTGGCCAAAGTCAAGGGTAGGTACGGGTGGTTTCAAATTAACTTGGAGAATGACGGGTAGAACTTGACATGTGACTTATGATTTGTTGGCCAAAGTCAAGGTCATAAGAGCATGGGGCAAAAATCCACATCGGGAGTTTCTAAAGAACCAGAAAGTTGCTAGCGCTGCATACCATTTGGAGTGTGATGATTCTGGTAGGATTCCTTCAGTTTTGTCACGCGATGATATTTGGATCCCGATCCTACTGTGAGTATATGCTACTCCTCGGGAAATTTCTCACTTAACGATCAATGCTATAAACCAAGTAGGTATCTAGAAAGGTGCTAGCGGGGCTACGCCCCTAGGGAAAAGAGGTTATTTAATTAAGGAACTTCGCGAAAGTATTGGAAAACATCCCTTGAAGTACCAACACTGGCCTGGCTGAACGGTTAAGCAAGTATTGCACGGTGAGATTGATCACGGCTAATTCTTCCTTTTTGGTTTTAGGAGGGATTCGAGAAACAGTGGGAGCCATCCTGTTTAGACAAACTAAAAACCACTCTAAAATTGCAAGAGCATCATGCTGAGTGTTTCTTCTCTCTCTCCTAATTGCAGCGACCAATCGTCATGACCGGACTTAAGTTACTTCTAGATAAAAACATACTGACAGGGCCAAACTACAAAGATTGGCTCAGGAATGTCAAAATGGCAATCACTTATGACAAGCTGGGGTATATCCTTACCACCAAAGCTCCCCCTGTCCCAGGTCCCACCTCCAGCGTCGCGGATAAGGAAATCCGTAAGACCTGGGAAATCGATTGCGCGAAGGCCAAGTGCCTCGTGCTTGCCTCTATGGACAATGAACATCAGAGGAGGCACGAGAATATGGACCTGGAATCCATATTTCTTCATACAAAAGAACTGTATGGAGAGAAATCCCGTATCGCCAGATACGAAGTCTCGAAAAAGTTGTTTTCGACGAGATTGGCTGTCGGATCATCAATAGCGGAACACGTGCTTAAGATGATTGGCTTCATTGAGGAGCTCGCAGACCTTGGGACCACGTTAGAGAACGAGCTCTATACGGACTTGATTCTCCAGTCCCTTCCTTCCACTTACGCCCAGTTTATCCTGAACTTCAACTTACAAGGAAAAGAAGTTGAACTTCCGGAACTCCTCAACATGCTGAGGAGTGCAGAGGGCACCCTACAGAATGGTAGGGAAACATTCACTTTGTTGGTAGGAGGACCTTCCTCTTCTAAGTCCAAGGCGAAAGCCAAGGGAAAGAAGAAGAAAGCCCCCGCCAAACCAAGGGGGGGTGTTAGTAAAGTGGAAACGAAGGGAAAAGCAAAGGCAACAAAGATAGCGGGGCAGCTTGAGGGAAAGGAAGAATGCTTCTATTGTCATAAGAAGGGACACTGGAAAAAGGATTGCAGGGCTTGGAAGGCCAGAAACCAGGATCCGAAGCAAGTTGCGACTTCGGCTTCAGGTATGTATGTTATTAAAAACTGTCTTTCAATAAACTCTACTTCCTGGGTATTGGATACCGGATCAAGATCTCATATCTGTAATTCTTTGCAGGCACTGAGAAGGCATAGGGTTTTGAAGGCAGGTGATATGACCCTCATAGTTGCAAACGGAGCTGGCATGGATGCTGAGTCCGTGGGGGACTATCACCTGGGAATGTCAGATGGACATGTTTTGGTTTTGCGTGATTGTTATTTTGTACCCAATGCAACCTGTAATATCATATCTGTATCTTTATTATCTAAAGAAGGTTATGAATTTTCATTTGTAAGTAATGTTGTGAACATTCACCTTAATCAAGTTTTGATTGGGTCAGGTACATTAAGCAATGGTATATACGTATTAAACCAACCACAGATTTTCTATGTCCAGAATACACACAAAAGAAAATCTTCGAAAACAAATCAGGCTTTCTTATGGCATTGTAGACTGGGTCACATTAATGAGAGAAGGTTGACGAAGTTACATACAAAAGGATATTTGGATCCGTTCGAATATCAATCATATGCAACTTGTCAATCCTGTCTCAAAGGAAAGATGACGAAGACTCCGTTCACTGGACACGGAGTAAGAGCGAGTGAGCTCTTGGGACTCATACACAGCGACGTGTGCGGTCCAATGTCTACGCATGCGCAAAGCGGTTATTCTTACTTCATTACTTTTACGGATGACTTTTCAAGTTACCGATATGTCTTCATAATGAAACATAAATCCGAAGCCTTTGGAAAATTCCAGGAATATAAGAATGAAGTAGAAAAACAAACCAGCAAAAGTATCAAGACACTGAGATCTGATCGATGTGGTGAATACTTGAGTGCCGAGTTCCTGGACTACCTAAAAGAGAATGGTATTCTCTCTCAGCTTACTCCTCCTTACACTCCGCCACATAACGGTGTATCGGATAGATGGAACCGGACCCTATTGGATATGGTACGTTCCATGATGAGTAACGCTGAGTTACCGCGATCATTCTGGGGATATGCACTAGAATCAGCTGCATTTCTTTTGAACCGAGTTTCAACTAAGACTGTGCCTACCACACCATATCAGATGTGGTGTGGGAAGAAACCCTATCTTAAGCACATTAAGACATGGGGATGTCCAGCTTTTGTCAAAAAACAGCATGTGGACAAACTCGAGGCACGCTCAGTACGGTGCAAGTTTGTGGGATATCCAAAGAACTCCAAAGGATATTTCTTCTATTGCGAAGAGGAACAAAAGGTTTTTGTTTCTCGCCATGCCTGCTTCTTGGAAACTGAGTTTTTGGAAAATCAGATAAGTGGGAGCGCAGTAGAACTGGAAGAAATTCCAGAACCACGAGCTATTACTGAAAGCTTAGTAGAACCAGAGGGTTCAAAAAAGAACAGGACATTCCTGCGCCGCTCCGCAGGAGTAGTAGGCAGTCTCATCCGCCCGAGAGATACTACGGTTTTCTTATAGACGGGGATAGAGAGGATTGCATCATTGATAGTGATGAGCCTACTAGCTTCCAGCAGGCCATTCAGAGTGCTGACACGGTAAAATGGCTAGATGCAATGCGGACCGAAATGGAGTCTATGTACACCAACAAAGTATGGACTTTGGACATTGCTCCAGATGGGGTAAAACCCGTAGGATGCAAGTGGATCTTCAAGAAGAAGATTGGTGTAGATGGACAGGTTGAGACCTATAAGGCTAGACTTATTGCAAAGGGTTTTCGTCAAAGACCTGGTTTGGACTATGACGAGACCTTTTCTCCAGTGGCTATGCTGAAATCCATTCGGATCCTTCTTGCCATCGCTGCCTTCCACGATTATGAGATTTGGCAGATGGACGTAAAGACTGCCTTTCTAATTGGAAATTTAGAGGAGTGTGTCTATATGGACCAGCCAGAGGGTTTCATTCAGAGTGGGAGCAGCGGAAAGGTGTGCAAGTTGCTTAAGTCCATCTATGGACTAAAGCAGGCATCGCGGAGTTGGAACATCTGCTTTGATGAGACAGTCAAAGAATTTGGCTTTATCAAAAATCCAGATGAACCATGCATCTATAGTAGATTTGTAGCAAGAACTGTCGTGTTTCTCGTATTATACGTGGATGACATTCTTTTGATAGGAAATGACATTCCTATACTACAATCTGTCAAGGGGTTCTTGTCACACAGGTTCTCCATGAAAGACCTGGGTGATGCCACTTACATTCTGGGGATCCGGATCATCGTGATAGATCCAAGAGGATGTTAGGACTTTCGCATTCCAGGTACATCGACACCATACTGAAAAGATTCAGTATGGAAGATTCCAAGCGCGGTAATCTACCGGCTTGTCACGAGATCACCCTCTCCAAAGAGATGTCTCCCAAGACTGATTTGGAAAGGGATCGCATGTCTATTATACCTTGCGCTTCTGCGGTAGGCTCTATAATGTATGTGATGTTGTGTACCAGACCGGATGTAATTTATACACTGAGTGTGGTAAGCCGGTATCAGTCAAACCCTGGAGAGAAACACTGGATAGCGGTAAAGAACATTCTCAAGTACCTGAGAAGGACTAAGGAGTTGTTCTTGGTGTATGGTGGAAAAGACCTCCAGATCGAGGCCTTTGCTGACTCCAGCTTCCAGAGTGACAAGGATGATTCCAAGTCTATGTCGGGTTTTGTCTTTACCCTCAATAGAGGGGCGGTGTGTTGGAAGAGTTCCAAACAGGAAACCGTTGCTAACTCGACGATGGAAGCGGAATACATCACTGCTGCTGATGCCGCAAAAGAAGCCGTCTGGATGAGGAAGTTCTTAAAAGAACTTCAGGTGGTTCCGTCCATTGTTGATCCAATACCTCTGTATTGCGACAACAACGGGGCTATATCTTTAGCGAAGGAACCCAGGTCCCATCAGAAATCCAGACACATCTTGAGGCGGTATCACCTGATCAGGGAGATCGTGGATCGCCAGGAGATCGAGGTTCGGAGGGTTGCTTCAGAAGATAACACTGCATATCCATTCATGAAGGCCTTGCCCCAGACTCAATTCGAGCGGCTGATCGAGATGATAGGTCTTCGATACGCCAGTACATGGCCTTAATGCAAGTGGGAGATTGTCAGTATATATGCCCTAGAGGCCATTACTGTATCATACTAGTTTGTATATTACTTAATGGAAGCTTGGGATATTCACCATTGTATAGACAATCTTGCTCAAAATAGTAATATGCTACTTGGTTTGTTTCTACTTCAATGTGTGTACATGTGTTTCTTTTAACATATTGCCTATACACATTAGTGGAGCCCTTAGGATCTTTGCTTGATTACCAGCGTTATGATGGCAGTCACACTCGTGGGGGCTGGGTAATCCACAAGCACATCCTTATGCAGGTCCCTAGTCGTAGGACTATCGAGACAGGGCATCGACACTCCGGAGTAGACTAGCGTATGCGCTTCTCATCCCAGCAGGGAAGACGGTCTGTCCCACAGCCGTCAGTACGTCGTACTTGAGATAGTATGCGGGTGCTCGTTAGGTTATGAGTACATTAGACAGGACTCGTCAGGAACTGATTGGTTGGTACTATACCTATCGTCAGTTGTCAGTTCCCAGGTGACATGAGTACAGCTTAGTCCGCTGACTTGACACTGTCACTTCGCCTCGAGTGTGTTCCCATTGTACTTTGATTACTTCCCTACCACGGCTCAAAGGAGTCGTGCAAACAGGTAGTAGTTGGGTGCAGTCCCGAAGTACTTGGAGGCAGTGACGGTTAGATAGGATTCGTCTCTCCCGGTATTGAGAGTTGATATCGCGCAGTGTCAACGAGAGCCATTACACACAGTCATCCCTGGGCAAGCGAGATACACCGGTAGGTTTCCAGTGCTATCTCAGGGTGTTCTGGGCTACACTCCGACACGACTTGTACCGCTATTAGAGTACTGACGTTTACCGCCCCCCTAGGCCCGCCATGCGATATTCTAAGACGAACAGACCGGACTGTACGGAGACTGTCACATTCAGGCTCAGTAGGAGTTTAGATGGGTTTCACCTCGTCCGTCTTCTTATTAGCATCTACCTGGGGGCCGTTACGCACAGCTAGTGCCGCTTGCGGTCTGTGGTTAAACCCCCTGCCAGCGTAGTGTCGAGTCTTTAGAGTCCCACACAGAGAGCTATTCGCCTTTAGGCAAAAGAGTAGAGGTCGCATGGTTTTGCGACAGGGTTCGGTCACATCCGTGCACTTGTGCACGTTTAGTGTCCGGGCAGTTATTACTAGCGGGCTTTGGGTTAAGCCAGATCCTAGTATACGTTTTGGGATTGGTTTTATCTCGTTTGTATTCGTGTTTCCCGGAACGCGGATGCGAGTGTGTATGCACGGTTGACAGAGACAGAGGCATAGGATTCTCATTAGGGTTGTTGACTGTTGACGTTTGCTAAACCCTAATGAGAATTAGAAATATGATTAACAATAATATTAATTAAGTATTATTGTGACATGGTTGGGTTGAAAGATTGACTTTGTTGACCGGTTGACTAGGTTGGACTTGTTGACCACCATCATGACAATGGCTATCATTTCATGGCATTGACCTTTGCTTGCTTATTTGTTCACACATTGCATTTAATGTATGAAATGATATTGCCATTTGATATGATAACAACCATCACATAATACTCAATTATTATTATGTGTTATGATGATTTTAGATTATGAGAGCAAAGATGAGAAAAGTCTTGCTCATATTCTTTCATTTCCTTTCTCTCTCATGCTCAAGCTCTCCCTCTTCCTCTTGCTCTCTCTCTAGTTCATGGTTCTATTATCTCATGTGTTGAGAAGCAAGAACTATAGAGATCAAAACCCATTACACTTCTCTACTCATCCTAGTACACAAGGTCTAGCAAGCCAAAAGGTAGAAGCTTTCGGGTGGATCCATCTTCGGCACGAGGAGACGACGAGGTGAGGCCGATCCGACCACCACAAGGAGTTGAAGACGAAGGAGTTGAAGTTAAGGTATAACCCCCTAACCGAGTAGGTAAAACTCCTAGTTAGGTTGTTAGATAGTTGTTTAACCAAGATCCGTATTTTGAGTCCATGTTACCACCCTAAAGAAAAAATCGTTTTTCACCATTTCCGCAACCCCAAAGAACCGGGGACGGGTAACGTGGACTTACAGTTTGTACGTCATGCACATAGAGAAGGGAGTATTCGAGCACGTACTCAACTTGCTTCTTTATAAAGACAGGAAATGGAAAGACAACCTCAATACTCGGATGGATCTACAGGACTGGGAAATTAGAAGTGAATTGCATCCTAAATCGGTAGCGGGTAAACCAGGAAAGTTTGTACTTCCTAATGCCGCGTATCATATGTCACAACCGGAGAAGAAAAGATTCCTACAGGTGTTGCATGATTTGAAGGTTCCCATAAGTTTCTCGGGATCATTCAGCAAGAAGATAAAAATTGTGAAAGGAAAAATCGATGGGCTGAAAAGTCATGATCACCATGTTATTATGGAGCACCTTCTCCCATTAGCCCTCAAGACTTCTCTCCCCGAATCGGTTGGTCTAGTAATCAACGACCTATATTGTTTTTTCAGAGAATTATGCGCTAGAACACTGGATGTTGTGACGGTGGAGAAACTAGAAAATTCTATTGCGTTGATACTTTGCAAGTTTGAGCGTATTTTCCCACCGTCATTCTTCGATATCATAATACACCTGACGGTTCATCATGCAACTGAGGCTAAGTTAGCTGGACCGGTACAATATCGATTGATGTATCCCGTCGAGAGGTACGTGGATTTTCGTTTCGCGCAATTTGTAAAATTATTGTTGTCCTGTATGCCCGTATTTATTTATTTAACATATTTTTCTTTAGGTACCTTTACACTCTTAAAAAGTATATACGCAATAGAAATCGACCAGAGGGTTCTATCATGCAAGCTTATCTTCTAGATGAAGCAACCACATTTTGTTCCCGCTATCTGGACGAGAACATTGAGACGAGACTTAACCGGCCTCGAAGAATTCAGGACGGGCCATATGGTAAATCCGATTATAAGAGGGTAGACACTATATTTATCAACAAGATATACCGGTTTATCCTCCTCAATAGCGCATGTTTTGAAAAAACTAGAGAGTAAGTTTTTTTTGGATTAATTGTTATATTTGTGTTTGTGTGTGTATGAAATGATATAATATTAATGCCATATGCCGTTGTTGAGAACAGAATTCATTTTAACGAGGTACGTGAGGGGCATCCTGATTGGAACGATGAACTATTGGAAAAATATCATCAGGATAATTTTTGCGATTGGTTTGCAGATCATGTAAGTTGTTCGAATAATATGTTATTGCTGCCAGTTTTAATCGAAACTTATATCGTTATGTATTTATCGTAAAAAAATTTTTGGTAGATCCAGGATCCGAACTTGTCTGCATCATTAGAGAGTGATTCAAGATGTTTAGCTCAGTTTCCTAACATGGAGTTTGCATATTATAAAGGATTCGGTGTCCTTGGATATAAATTCGAAGTTAAGGACATAGAAACATCTAGAAAACGACTCAGAATAGTGGGATTGCGATGGTAGGATCGGATGGTGTGATTTATTATGGATACTTAAATTGTATACTTGGCATCCAATATCCCGGACGATCAGAACCGTTTTATATATTTCAGTGTACTTGGTACGATACACGAACCGATATGGATAAGTGGAGAAACAATCTCGGGACTTGGAAAGATGAATATGGATTGACCAGTGTGAACACACTTCGATTTTACGGTCAGGACGATCCGTTTATCTTTCCGAACCAAGCGTTCCAAGTATACTACTCACAGTGTTTGAAGCATCCGGGATGGAGTGTCATATGCCGTTGGAAACCCAGGGATGTTTACGATGTCCCAATTCGAGGACAGCGATGAGGATGAAGAAGAGAGAAAACTTAGAGTGCTCCGACCGTCTGTTTCAAAAGACGGGTTGTCTTCGGCTGATCATGAAGTTACGTGGGTTAGAAATGATATCGATGATGAAATCCAAGTAGATATGTCTAATGCGTCCATGAAACGGAAAAGCTTATCAGTAATGTTATATTATTACTTCACATTTTATGATCTATACATATATAGTCAATGTTTGTAATGATTGTCTAATGCGTCCACGAACCGTTTTATCTAGATTTGATGACGATGACGGAAGCAGCGAGGGGCGGCAGGAGCTCCAGCCGCAGCACCGGCAGAGGCAGAGGCAGAGCGGTTCTGCTGCCAAGAGAGCTGCGTAGGGAGCTTCAGAGGGCCGGTCTTGTACCCCGATCGGAGACCCCTTCGGATGGCTCCTTCCGTGTGGACTTTGCCATACCTCCAGGTATATTGAACGCATATTCATTTTGAATGTAATATTATAGATATACATGCATATTTATGTCAAAATTACTTATATAGTCAATGTTTGATTGTTTAGCTGTTCGTGGTGCGTCCACATCAAGGACAGAGGCTACTCCCGTACCTCCAGGTATGTTTATATGTCCCATAGTGCATGCATATTGATTCAGAATGCTATATCATAAATATACATAAATTCTTTTTGCTCTTACGTATTTAGATAATCCTTTTTTAATTGTCTAGCTGTATATATATCGTATAGTGTATACATGTTGATTTAGAATGCAATTACTTATATAGTCAATGTTTGATTGTCTAATTATAGGTGGTGCGTCCACGTCTGGTGTAGGGGCCACTCCCATCACTTCCATACCCTCCGCTCAGTCTGCAGGTTTCTGACTAAATATAAAATATTTATTCATTTTACATATCCTTTAAGAATAAACATGAACTTCATAAATTTATCGATGTTTATTTTCTAGTTGGAGATGCGTCCACGTCCGGGTCACCAGCTGTTCCTCACCGGAGGAACTATCGTCCCGCTCGTGCTGCTGCCCGGGCCCAGGCTCGTGCTTCTGTCGCCGGAGGTATATATCGCACTTCAATTTTCGTTAAACCTTGATTTTTTAATACCACTTTGTCTTAATATTGATTGTCTTGATATTTCTTGTAGATGCAGGGCATCCCCATCCCTAGAGGGGGACTCGAGGCCCGAATCAGTCCCACAAGCTGAGGCCCGACAGAGCTAGGGGAGGCAGCATTTCCCTTCTTCTTTACCCCTGATTATCGCTATACCGGCGATTATGCTGAGAGGTTCGGCCGGTATATGGGGGATGAGAGCCTCCTCGTGAAGAAGTATCCACTTCACGTTGAGTGGGGCGACCAGCACCGGTACTCATTCACCCTCTTCTGGGATCAGGCTGTATTAATATATATTTTCATTTGATTTATCCAATATATTTATTATTAACACTTGCAATTTAATAACATTGTTTTTTTTGTATTTGCAGTTGGATTACGATTTTCAGCCTGTACCCGACCCTGATCACCCTAGAGAGTGCTTGATTTTCACGCTCTGTACCATGGCCTGATGAAGAACATGCAATCAAAGGTCCGATAGAATAGGAACGAGCTGAAGATCGACTGCTATTCCCTGTGGATGGCAACCCCCGAGGCAAAGAGAGCGGCTCTCCTACATACTCCAGCCTTTGCGAGAGTCGACGTAGATACATGGCCTCTTTTGTGCCAATATTTTGACTCTCAATGCAAACAGGTTTGTATTTTAAATGTAATTCATTGTTTAGTATATAATTTATTTTTTTGCGTTGCTTAATTAGAAAACTAAATCTGAATGTGTTTTGCAGAAACAGGTGGATCAAAATAAAGAGAATAAGAAGTCGGCGAAGAAGGGTTACCCCACTTATACAGGTTGCTCGAAGAATATTACTCGTGCCATGGAGGCATCGGTAAATTAAAATAGATCTACTGTGATATAATGTAATATTAAGAGTTATTTTATAATATATGTAATTTTTTTGCGAATTGCAGAGATGTCAGACCCTTGCGCATGGTGGTACACCAAGCGTGCTGATCGCGTATCTTGCCGTCCATGGCACCTCGACAGATCCCGCCACGGGCGAGCTTCGATACCCCGACACCGCTACCCAGGAGTATTGCGTAAGTGTTAATATTTATTCAACCCCTATTTGAAATTTTTGTTCTGAAAAGTTCAAATTTAAATGATATACTTATATTTTACTGGTTAATGTGGGTGTAAGAGCGGGTAGTTGAGCAGGCGGTGGCATCGGAGATCGATTTTACTGGACAGAACAATCCGATGCTGCTGACCCTAGTCCTATACGCCGCACACAGAGGGCACCACGGAGGTTGGGAGAGAGGCCGGGGACTTGGTCGTAGCAGGGCCCATATGAGGTTGGACTCCACTCCGGTGGTTACTTCCTCTATCTCTCGTGAGCGACGTCTAGAGCAAGATGTTGCCATCTTGAAGGCCACCGTCCAGGAGTTGAAGGAGATGATGGTATGTATACTAGTTAATAGTAAAATATTATATCATATTATAGATAGCAACATATCCAATATTAGTACGTAGCCTGAGCTTATTTGGTTGTAGACTTAGCTTTGATTAATCATACATACATAGAACTGTCTAATTAAAATAAACTACAGTTTTCCAAACTAGATATCCAAACGAAGCCTAAGTCCCTAAGTATTCATAGATTGGGGTTTCGCAAAAACCTTGATATTGATACAAATTCGACTAATACACAGTTCTTACTCATTTATAACACATAAAACTGAACAAACGCGACAGGGTACTTCGGCTGAGGATCCACATGCATCTCCTTCGGCTGCGGCTCTACATGCATCTCCTTCGGCTACGGCTCTGCAAGACACTACCTCGGATGTGGTTGCGCAAACCACTCCTACAGCTTCACAGCCCGCTCAGACACCCGCACGGTCCGCATTGGTAAGTTGTTGACTCAGGGTTTATCCGAAGAGCGGATGCGCCAGATTACGGCGATTATCAGAGGTGGAGCTAGACCGAGCTACGGTAGCTTTTTGATTTTTATATTTTAAGCATGTATATACTTATATGATACATATTGTATATATTTTGGACGATATTTGTGGTGTTTGCGTGTTCACAATGATTTAGATTTATATAGTATTTTGTTTGTTGATTTCTTTTATATATTATGCGTGTTCATGTTGATTATCGTACTGCGGTATTTGGTTATATGATGTATATATTATTGTGAACAGAGCGAGAATAAAACAAACAGCCCTTTTTTAAAAAAAAACTGATAATTTGTCCCTACGGATTAATCTGTAAGGACAACAGTTACACCTACAGATTAATCCGTAGGGACCGACTTTGCCCCTACATATTTATCCGTAGGGACAAAATATCAGGATACCTGATAGTTTGCCCCTATGGACTCAGTAACAGGTGTTAGAATTACCCCTACAGATTAATTCGTAGGGGCATATGGATAAACCTACGGAGGTATAAATCTGGCCCTACGATTACTCCGTAGGGGCATGTATTTAGCCCTACGGAGTAATACGTAGGGGCAACTATTTTATTTTATAAACCGATAAATTGAATAATTATTTTGTCCCTACGGCTTAAACCGTAGGGACATACTTACCTACGCAGTAAGCCGTAGGGGCAATTATTAAACCGCAGGGGCATGTTTAAGGCAAAGACTTGCACCTGCGGCGCTTACACCTACAGTGACTTTTTGTGCCCCTACGAATATATCCGTAGGGGTAGTGGTTTGCTCCTACGGCTTTATCCGTAAGGGAAACCCCTATTTGTAGTAGTGTAGTCCTAGTAGTCAAGTACATATCCTAAGGGCTTTATCATGTAACAGAGAGACAGTACAAGTATACATGTTAAGATAAAGAGTAACCAGATAACATACTATCATGTCGAGCAAGAAAGTCCTCCCTATATATGTCCAAGCATCCACTATAATATACAATCATGTACAATAATGGCATCTAGGGCATACATACAACTAACAGCACATGCGTTTTTTAATCCGAATGGCATCACCTTATAGCAGTATATCCTGATCGGGGTTCGGAATGCTGTGTGTTTGTCATCCTCGGGCGACATCCTGATTTGATTATATCCAGATGAGCCATTCATGAAAGTGAACAGCTCGTAATTTTAGGTATCGTCGACCATCATTTCCGTGACCGGCAGCGGGAAATCGTCTTTAGGGCATGCCTTATTGAGATCCCTGAAATCGACGCAAACTCATATCTGCCCGTTCTTCTTTTTCACTGGAACGATGCACGTGATCCTGTCTTTGTATTTCTCTTCCCTGATGAATCCGCCATCGATGAGTTTCTTGGTTTCCTCGATGACCTTTTCTCCCAGTTCCCTTCTCATTCTTCGAGGAGCTTACTTGACTGGCTTAGCATCAGGAGATATAGCTAGCTTATGCATGGCAACTTCATGGGAAAGGCCAGGCATTTCTTTGTACGTCCATACGAGGCAGTCGGCGAACTCATGCAGCAATGTGATTATCTGCTCTTTCATTTCTTCTGACAAGAGTGAGCTGATGTAAGTCGGCCTTCGATTATATGGCGTTCCAAAATCAACCTCGGTTAGCTCGTCGAAGGTTGCTTATCCGCCTTCTTCGAGCTCTCGAGGAGCTTCTTCTGGCTCGGCTATCTCATCATTATCATTTGACCTTTCGCTGGCTTCACCAACATGGATCATGTATCATGCTTTAGAATCAGGGTGGATGAAACCTATACCCCGTCTATCTGGAATTCATCCATCGATGAGTGCTCGGACCTGAAGCGGATGCCGTAGCCCTTCGTAAAACTTTGCTTTGGACTCCGTTTGATATAACCGGCATCCGCACCTTTTGAAATACTCCAGTATCTCGGGCGCATTGTATCTGGGATTGAGGACGGCTCTTATCCCTCTTTCATAGGGAAGGCACGCGACAGACAAATCGTCCAGATGCACAACAGGATTTGACCCATAAACAGGATGCCCTTCTGTCCACTTTTCCTTCTGAGAACGTAGAAAGTTTTCAGCTGGTCTACGGTGAAGACTGTTAATGCATCAAACTCTTTGCACATCTGCTCCAGTACCCTTGTGATGGCTAGGGACCCTTCTGCAACTTCGAAGGTCTCTCGTAGCTTTGTGTAAGTGCACGACGGCGCCCCGGCCGTCAATCCGACGCCGGAATGCGGAAGCGGTGATAAACTTAAATTTTGCGGACTTTGCAAACCGGCACCACCGCGCACTAAACTCCGGATCGTAACCATTAACAAGTCTAGGGTACTGATAAGAAAGGGAAGAGATGTATACCGATGATCCAAGTCCTCCGGTCTTCATCTCCACTCCGATCTCCTCGCGGGATCTCCGTCCATCTCCTCCTCGTCGGAAAGGGCACCACGAAGCCGGGTACTTTTACGGGCTCCCACCTCAATACCGAGGCAACTCGCGCATGAAGCCGGCAACTCGACATGCTCAAGATATGCTGTAGGAAGTGTAGTGTAGAGTGGATGTCTCACTTTGGGGTTTGTTGTTGCCTTGATGGAGGATTGGGGATAGGAAAAATGGTGCTTTCATTTTTCCAAAACAAGAAGAAGAAGGAGATGAAGAATTCCTCACATAATCAAGATGAACTCTCTCATTCTTTTTCTTTCTCTCAAGTGTTCTTCTTCCTCTCATGAAAAACTTATCATGTCAAGTGAGAAGAATAATGTGAAGGAATGAATATATCCAACATGAAGGGAGGTGAGTGTAGGAGCATAAGAATGGTGACCACATCCTAGACAAGAAAACATCAACCATGCTTATTCTCCTATTCACTCCATAACCTTTCAAATCTCTCAATTCAAAAGCATGGAGCAAAAGAAATGAAAGCTATCATAATCAATACTTTTGCAAGAAACCCCCTCCACTAAAGTAATTTGCAAAACTGCAAATTACCCCCTCCATCGGAAAAGTCCGGCCGGGAAAGAACAAAGGAAAACCGGCCGGAACGGAATGCAAACTGGCAACTCCAGAAAACTGGTCCCGTAATAAATTACAGGAAAACCCCGATACTGTGCATACACACCCGCATCTGTATTCCGTCCGGATACAAATGCAAAGAGACAAAATCTACACTGTACTAAACTAGGACCGGCTTAAACCAAAGCCGGCTAGTAAAATCCGTTCGATCCTGATCCGTGCAATACCGCACGTATCTGATCGAACCCTGCCATATACCTATACGGCTACTAGTACAAACCGTCCGATCCTGATCCGTACAATACCGCACGTATCTGATCGGACCCTGCCATATCTCCATACGGCCTCTACAGCGTTTCGCCCGAAAGCTGAGTAACTGAAAGTGTGGTGGACTCTAAAGACTCGTCAATACTATGGCTGTGGATTTAACCACTAGCACGTCAGAGGTATAAGCCAATACGTAACGGGCCACCAGCTATTGACTAAAAGGGACGTCGATGAGCGAACTCATCCTGACACCCTACTGAGCCTGTCAGTGACAATATCCGTGCAGTCCGGTCCGTTCGTCTATGAGTATCGCATGGCGGGCCTAGGGGGTTGGTAAAAGTCAGACCCCCAAAAGCGGTACAAGTCGTGTCGGAGTGTAGCCCAGAACACCCTGAGATACTACTGGAATACCTACCAGTAAATCTCCTTGCCTTGGCCAAGGACTTTGTGTAATGGCTCTCCTAGACACAGCACGACCTCACCCCCAATACCGGGAGAGACGAACCCCTGAAGATACGCTCACTGCCTCCATGTGGCTCGGGACTGTACCCAACTAAAACCTGTTTGCACGACTCCTTTGAGCCGTGGTAGGGTAGTAATCAAAGTACAGTGGGAACTCACACGAGACAAATGACGATCCCCAGGTCGATGAACTAACCTGCACACATGTCACCAGGGAACTGCCATCTGACGTCTGGTATATGACCAACTAGCATGTTCCCGGCGAGTCCTGTCCGGTGTACTCATAACCCAATGAGCACCTGTATACATCTTAGGTGATCCAACTGACACCGGTGGCTTGTGAGACCGGCCACCGCCCCTCGTCGGGGTCTCGACTGTATACACTAGTCTACTAATGGAGTATCGATGCCCGGTCTCGAAACTCCCACGACTAGGGACCTTTTAAGGATATGCTTGTAGACCCCCAGCTCCCACTTATATGATCGCCCTCATACTGCTGGTGGTCAAGCAAGAATCCTAGGGGCTCTATCAACGTGTAATAGCGACGTGTCAGGTCACCTAAAGCAGTACACGATGATAAAGGTAAACCAGATAGCGTACTATCATCTCGAGTAAGACTGTCTTCCCGGGATAGGTCCTCCCTCAATCATTGCAATCACGTGCCTGTGATCCAATAATTGACTCTGAGGGCACTATCTCCAACAATCTCCCACTTGCACTCAAGGCTAATTATTGCAATGTCGCATACTCACAGCCCGTGTGATACCGAACATCCAACTCCTCTACTAGTCAGTCTCACAAAGCTCGTTTGCGGAACTATTGCGTTCGAGGAATAGCCTCACTGAGTGGATCCGCTTTGTTGTTTCTTTCTATGTCTCTCTATATCTCAAGTTCGCGGAGAAAGCCATCTCCCGAAAAGAGCAATACCTGTCTCAGAATATGTCTGGATGTCTGATGGGACCTAGCTCATAAATGAACTCCAAATCCAAACTTCTTAGACTGTATCGTCAACTGAACTTAATCAGTATCCTGCGCGCCATGCCTCCCTCAGTATTGCCTTGGACCACCTGTCCAAAATACTGCCCCTCATCAGAAGGAAAACTATAACTCTGACAACCTCCTTGTCGTCCATGTCACCTTGGAAGCCTGGAATGATAACTGTCTCCTGAATGAGGCTGTCGTTATCATATCCCTAGAACATCCACTTATGTTCTAAAACTGCTTCCGACTGTTTCTCCAGGATTGGATTAATGTCAACTTATTGCATCTAGTGCAAGAACAACATCTGGTGTGGTACTTGACATCTCATGATTGACTCAATTGCCTAAGCAAGTGATCTGCCAATCATGCCCGTCCCTCTCCCCTTTAGTCTGTAAGACACCTTTGGAGAGGGTGACTCCATTACCTGCAGGTACACTACCGTGCCAGGAGTCGTCCATCCTAAATACTCTTAGAATGCTGTCAAGTACCCTGATTGGGAAACCACCCAAATCTAGATCTAAAACCATAGATCTAGTAACCAGTATGTCTGATATAAAATCCATGTCCTTTGTGGAGAAACCACTGTGTGACGACCATAGTATAACCGATCGTAGTAAAGGAATATCATTTCCTACTACCTTCTCAACAGATCCATCCCCTATTCTGATGACGTCAAACCTATGACTGTCACATCAGAAATAGATGATCTATCTCCGCTACATCTGCTTTAGTCTATAAATAGACATAAGCCTGATGTCCACCAATGCTTCCGCTGCTCCCACTGACTACGACAACCCTCTGGCAGAGTCATATAGACGTGCACTTCTAAAGCTAGTTTAGAACGACGCTATACTCATCCTCCTGCCGGGTCTCGCAGCCTGGAACAACAACAATGGCAAGTGTGGGTAAACAAGAACTTCCCCGTCACCGTCTTTGAGGCTACCGGAGTACCTCTCGGGTGCCTGAAGTTACCCACCTTATCTGCGGAGTGGCCAATGGAATGTCAAATCAGATTGAATCTTTAGGTTCCTTATCAAATCTTCAGTAATCGTTTGCGGTTCTGGAATCACTTCCAGTTCTACCATACTCCCACTACTGTTTTTCTGAAAAAAATCCATTTTTTATAAAACTGTGGCGAGTCTAGAACAATATCGCTATTGTTCATCCAGATGGTAGAAAGTCAACCCTCGTCATAGCCTGGGTCAACCCACAAACAGCCATTACAGAAACGTGCCTTGAGTTGTCCAGTGTCTGGTTTTAATCATAAACCGGACAACTCCCCGTACCTTAACATCGTTAAGATATGAACTGTTCTATATCCAATATAGAAACAGAGGCACTGATTTAATTGAACCAGATTCAAATCATGAAGCTGTCCCCAGCGCATGTCAACTAAATGGAAGAAGGCCGATCAGCGTTACTCAACTTAGGAATACTTCCAATTATGAGTAACCTGAAAGAGAAGCAAGATCTCTTTATCAACTGAATACCATACACAAGTATCTACATCTTCGATCACCTTGAAGAATCCCGATACTTGCTACACTTGGTTCTCTACTATATTCAAATACCTATAACTCCTCAAAACTTAGACCCTGTGTTTCAACGAAACACATGTCTAAGAACTAGAGAAGTTAAAAGTAAACAGAATATAGTATGAGGACCAACCCCTCTGTCCTAATGGACACTGGACAACATACAATACCTTGTATAAGTCCCTTGAGTCTGATAACTCTTTCACTGTGTGTCGTAGGTTAAAAACTGTACTTATGGTTAAGAAGAATTACACCGCTGTTTAATGCTCCTTACCTAACCATCCACTGATATAGGTAAATGTCGTAGACATAATTTCAGAAAGGTATATCTCACTCTATGAAAATAGACGTACAGATATATCAATTTGAAATTGGTGCATAACTGCGGATATTCAAAACCAAATATTTGCCGACTGGCAAACAACCCAGGTGACTTCCTCAAATATCACTGATTCCAACGAATCCCGATATAATGAGGATAATCATCCAATTCCCAATAACTTACTCCCACTCATCATCTGTAAAACCATACAGATGTGAGGATCGTACCTGGTAAATACATACCCTGGAGTAAGTATCTAATCGGGAAATCAGTTTTCCTTTAACATTACACAGTGAAACTGAAACATTGAAATGTTCCGATGGGGTATTCTGGTATTCCTAGTAATGCCTCTTCCAGATTCACGACTGTAACCGTATAGTTCTTTGCCACCTCTCCAAATCCCTTCATATGTCTTTAGTCTTTACCTTCTGCACACCCTTTTAGGCCAAATGGTTTTCTTCCTTCCCTACCGTTCGGCACCAGCCTATGGTTTGGAAGAAGACTATCCAATAAGCATAATGGGTGTACTTTCCCAGTCCTAGGAGCACTCGCAATGCGAGAGAAGGTGAAGATAAAAGACACCTGAATGTACTTTATTCCTATTTCTCCTGAACCAGGATCCATCCCCGAACTGGAACAAGTTCCTTTCGAGTTCGTATATAACCATACGATGGATTATCCAATCAAATGGGATCTTCGTAGTGATACGGAGTGTCCTGGAGAAATACAAAGGTGATTTAGGATTGGCGAAGAAATACTTGGTTCGGTCGTGAATAGCAGTCGCAATTTACTTTGCCCTCTTACTAATCCCTTGTTTTGTCTGAACTTAATACCTTCTGTACACCGTTTAGGCTAACTGGTTTTCTTCATTCCCTACCGGTCGGCACCAGCCTATGGTTTGGAAGAAGACTATCCAATTTGCGTAATAGGTGTACTACTCCTAAACCAAGGAGTACTCGCAACCTGAGAGAAGGTGAAAAGAAAAGACAACTGAATAATCCTATTCGTTTTCTCCAGAACCGGAAACCATCCTCGAATTCCTTCGAGTTCGTATCTAACCATACGATGGTTTTGTCCAATGGAAGTGGACGTTCGTAGTAATACGGGGTGTCCTGGAGAAAAGGGTAAAAGTAGGAGTGGCAATGAGGTCTGCAACTCTGACAATCCAAAAGCCAGTGTTTAAGAAGGTTCGGTCAACTTGGTCACTGAGTCATAGTCTTAGGGTCGGGTCAATGGTCGCTGCCAAAGAGAGAGAGAAAAGAAACACTCAGCGTGCACTCGAACCTAGATCAGAATGGTTACCAATTTATCTAATCTGGAATCCTCCCACTGTACCTCAAATTCTCCTCCAAACCTGAAAGAAGAATTAGTCGGGAACACCCGAGGAGTAAACCAACTCATCAGTGGGAATCGGGATCCAACTATCATCGCATGATAACGTGACGGAATCCGCTCACGTCAACACACTCCAGAAGGTATGCGCATATCTGGCAAGTTTCAGTTCTTTTGAAACTCCCGATGTGATTTCTGCCCCATGCTCTTATGACCTTGGCGAAGGTCAACAAATCATAAGTCACATGTCAAGTTCTACCCGTCATTATCCAGGTTAATTTGAATCCACCCGTACAAGCCCTTGACGAAGGTCAACAAGGCTGTACGACTGTCCCAAACCAACGCATCTATCTATGCAGCAGAAAGGTAACAAGCAGCTACCATACACTATGCCTTGACGAAGGTCAACAAACATAGCATGAATACTACGTGCTACCCGTCTGAAACGACGGAGGGCTACGAATGGTTTTTGGCGAAAACCTTTAACGTAATGAACTTGATATCGTCGAAGGAACGGATAGCTTTTAAAAATATAGTGACGAAAAACCGTTGCTAAAGAGGTCACTCCCGGTGAAGGGATCTCGGCTCTTTCCCCGTAGAATGGGGTGCAGGATATTCCAACTGAATACCACGGTGCAAAGCAAAAGTAATCGGCTATAGTGAAGTTAATGCCCTGACGCAAACTTATTGCCCAAGGGGTCACTCCCGGTGAAGGGATCTCGGCCCTTGCCTCGTCGACTGAGGAGCAGGATATTCCAATGAATACCACGATGCAAAACAAAAGTAAACGTCCTTGCAATAACAGCTTTTTTTGAAAAGTGTTCCAACAACATCAGATAAGGTTTGTTTTTAACTTGCATTGATCCAAATCAATGCAGTCCCATCAATTGATCACACCAAAAAAAGAACGAAAATATACTGATGTACGTATATGCCATCCGTATTCGCCACTGGGTCCCGTCATTACCCGTTAGGTTAGCTTACTAACGACAGAGCGGGGACTGGACTAGCGCGGATGCAAAACATATACTACATCTACTAATATATATACCAATATATTATATTTCGCTCAAGGCGTGAAAAGAAATGCAACATCACAGAAATGTACAGCATCACAGAAACAATACAGATATCTGGGATCCCCGGGTTTCACAGAGCCGCTGAAACCCGACGTTCCCCTGGTCGTGTGGATAGCCTGTGCAATGAAATCCTAGACCCCTACGGGCGCGGCAAGTCACCCGCCAAAACCTGAAGCGAGGCAGCCCCCTTCAGCGCCGTGAATGGACCACCCAGCACTTCACGGAATCCGGCAACTTGGGCACCCCTCCTGGGTCAACCTATACCCCCTACGAGTGCGGCGAATAGCCCGCCAATCCTAGAGCGAAGCCCCCTCCGTCTCAATGCCATGAGATGCGGGCTTGTTGCCCTCCAGAACCCGGCTATCCGTGCACCCCTCCGCGGGGCAATCCTAGTACAGAAAGTAAAATATACATACAACGGGTACATCGACCGCAACCAGGTCGTGCCCCAAAAGAATAATACAAACAGGCAGTGACGGCAGTCCACATGTCGGACGCTCGCCCCGTAAAAACAAATGTACATAATACAACCACAACTGTACTAGCATTGCATCCAGGCTATCCCCACGACCGATCCGCAACAACACAGCAAATACATAGAACATCAACGCGAAAGTCACGTTCGCAAATCCGTCTAAACGGACTATAGCAGTTAGACCGGATTTACCGATCGAGTGACATTCACGGTCGCAGATAAAATGTAAATACTGTGAAAAATGTGTTTCTAATTTTCCGATTGACCAAAAATTAACAAGTGGGCCCCCAATCAAAACTGTAGCACTCACAGAAAATCTGGGCCCAATTTTAATATTCCAAAAACCAGATTTTCAACTCAGGAACATACTGTAAACTTTTGGGAGCATGAACAGTTAACTACGCGGCGGAAGCGCGGCCAAAGCAAGGGTTTGGCCGCCCTTCCGCGGCGGTTTTGTGAGTTCATGGTACCATATTTTTACAGTAAGCTTAGAATTCCCTGCATATCACTCTGAGACAACCTGAAAAATTTTTGGACTCAAAAAAAATTCGACAGAAACTGATGTGCAAAAATATGGGTTTTTGGACTTTTTGATCGATCGGAAATGCAAACACATTACACAAAGCTAGACTAAGTTAATGGCGAGGCTCTGATACCACTGTAAGTGCACGGCGGCGCCCCGGCCGTCAATCCGACGCCGGAATGCGGAAGCGGTGATAAACTTAAATTTTGCGGACTTTGCAAACCGGCACCACCGCGCACTAAACTCCGGATCGTAACCATTAACAAGTCTAGGGTACTGATAAGAAAGGGAAGAGATGTATACCGATGATCCAAGTCCTCCGGTCTTCATCTCCACTCCGATCTCCTCACGGGATCTCCGTCCATCTCCTCCTCGTCGGAAAGGGCACCACGAAGCCGGGTACTTTTACGGGCTCCCACCTCAATACCGAGGCAACTCGCGCATGAAGCCGGCAACTCGACATGCTCAAGATATGCTGTAGGAAGTGTAGTGTAGAGTGGATGTCTCACTTTGGGGTTTGTTGTTGCCTTGATGGAGGATTGGGGATAGGAAAAATGGTGCTTTCATTTTTCCAAAACAAGAAGAAGAAGGAGATGAAGAATTCCTCACATAATCAAGATGAACTCTCTCATTCTTTTTCTTTCTCTCAAGTGTTCTTCTTCCTCTCATGAAAAACTAATCATGTCAAGTGAGAAGAATAATGTGAAGGAATGAATATATCCAACATGAAGGGAGGTGAGTGTAGGAGCATAAGAATGGTGACCACATCCTAGACAAGAAAACATCAACCATGCTTATTCTCCTATTCACTCCATAACCTTTCAAATCTCTCAATTCAAAAGCATGGAGCAAAAGAAATGAAAGCTATCATAATCAATACTTTTGCAAGAAACCCCCTCCACTAAAGTAATTTGCAAAACTGCAAATTACCCCCTCCATCGGAAAAGTCCGGCCGGGAAAGAACAAAGGAAAACCGGCCGGAACGGAATGCAAACTGGCAACTCCAGAAAACTGGTCCCGTAATAAATTACAGGAAAACCCCGATACTGTGCATACACACCCGCATCTGTATTCCGTCCGGATACAAATGCAAAGAGACAAAATCTACACTGTACTAAACTAGGACCGGCTTAAACCAAAGCCGGCTAGTAAAATCCGTTCGATCCTGATCCGTACAATACCGCACGTATCTGATCGAACCCTGCCATATACCTATACGGCTACTAGTACAAACCGTCCGATCCTGATCCGTGCAATACCGCACGTATCTGATCGGACCCTGCCATATCTCCATACGGCCTCTACAGCGTTTCGCCCGAAAGCTGAGTAACTGAAAGTGTGGTGGACTCTAAAGACTCGTCAATACTATGGCTGTGGATTTAACCACTAGCACGTCAGAGGTATAAGCCAATACGTAACGGGCCACCAGCTATTGACTAAAAGGGACGTCGATGAGCGAACTCATCCTGACACCCTACTGAGCCTGTCAGTGACAATATCCGTGCAGTCCGGTCCGTTCGTCTATGAGTATCGCATGGCGGGCCTAGGGGGTTGGTAAAAGTCAGACCCCCAAAAGCGGTACAAGTCGTGTCGGAGTGTAGCCCAGAACACCCTGAGATACTACTGGAATACCTACCAGTAAATCTCCTTGCCTTGGCCAAGGACTTTGTGTAATGGCTCTCCTAGACACAGCACGACCTCACCCCCAATACCGGGAGAGACGAACCCCTGAAGATACGCTCACTGCCTCCATGTGGCTTGGGACTGTACCCAACTAAAACCTGTTTGCACGACTCCTTTGAGCCGTGGTAGGGTAGTAATCAAAGTACAGTGGGAACTCACACGAGACAAATGACGATCCCCAGGTCGATGAACTAACCTGCACACATGTCACCAGGGAACTGCCATCTGACGTCTGGTATATGACCAACTAGCATGTTCCCGGCGAGTCCTGTCCGGTGTACTCATAACCCAATGAGCACCTGTATACATCTTAGGTGATCCAACTGACACCGGTGGCTTGTGAGACCGGCCACCGCCCCTCGTCGGGGTCTCGACTGTATACACTAGTCTACTAATGGAGTATCGATGCCCGGTCTCGAAACTCCCACGACTAGGGACCTTTTAAGGATATGCTTGTAGACCCCCAGCTCCCACTTATATGATCGCCCTCATACTGCTGGTGGTCAAGCAAGAATCCTAGGGGCTCTATCAACGTGTAATAGCGACGTGTCAGGTCACCTAAAGCAGTACACGATGATAAAGGTAAACCAGATAGCGTACTATCATCTCGAGTAAGACTGTCTTCCCGGGATAGGTCCTCCCTCAATCATTGCAATCACGTGCCTGTGATCCAATAATTGACTCTGAGGGCACTATCTCCAACACTTTGTTTATTGCATGGGGGCCCAATCTGTATAGCTGTTGCAAGGCGGGTTCTCTTCCTCCGACTCTTCAGCATCGCTGCCTAAACGAGAGCGAATTTTGCTGTTGGATGGGCCTTCGATATCAAACTCGTCCGTATCGCTACCAAAATGAGGGCGATTTTTATGGACGGACGGATATCCAACGTCGGACTCATCAGTGTCACTGCCGAAATGTGGACGGACTTGGAGGTTTTTGCTTTTGAAAGTGACATCCGGCTCAGACTTGCTTGAGTTTCGGGGCCGTTCTGTCCTTGGTCAGCTGTGGTTCAGCACTTTGGAGGTTCATAAAGTACCAAGAATCTTCATATCGGACTTCATGCACACCGAACGGCTGGATGTCTCCGTCAATGCGTCTTTCTTCGCCATTTTTAGTATACTTCATGCATGGATAGAGAGTTGACAGAACGATGCCATAATCGTGGAACCACGGCCGTCACATGAGAATTTTATAAGACATGTCAGCGTCGATCACGTATATCTTAGCTTCGGTTTGCAGATCCCTAAATTTGATTGGCAGAGCTATAGACCCCAGAACTTGCTGGCAGTTTTGATTGAAGCCTTGAATGACAATCCTTTCCCTTGACAGGTGTCAGACGTCCATTGACAAACTCTTCAGAGTCCACAAGTTCATGATGTTCATTGAGGATCCCGGATCAATCAATATGTGATTAATCCGATCTCCATCGCTGTACCCTGTCACGTAAAGCGACCGGTTATGCTCAGTTGTTCCCAGTAGCAGGTCTTCGTCCTTAAACGTGACCGCGGTGGTATATAGGGTGTACTGGGCTTCTTACATATTAATTTCCGCAAAGCGAGCATGGTATCGCTCGAGGTTTTGTAAAGCGTGAATGAGATAAAGCGTGAATGAGAACATCTCTAAGCTCTTTAGATAACCAAGGCATCGTAGATTCTCAGGAGAAATAGAAGCTTTCGGAGATGAGCCAAGATATTATAGTCCACCGAGGAAGGACTTGAATTTTCAGGAGCCGGCTTTCCGCCATCTTCTTCATTAGCGACTTGTTTTTCCTTCCATTTTAGGGCGTTGCCCTGATTTGGTGGTAGAGCCCTGCCGCTACTGAGCTGGATTTGGTTGGCCTTTGTGGCGAGCTCCTCATCCTCTTCGGGAAAACATAGCTCCTCCTCAGAGTCGGTGCCCAGATGGATGGCATAGCAGGTCACTATAGGGATCTCTTCATTGGAGTCTTCTTCTAGCTCATCCAGAATCTCAGCTGCTTCTACAGGAAAGAACTCCTTCAATTGAATTAGAGTTATTTCCTTTTGTTCATACTCTTCGAGAGAATCGATATATTTTTGAATGGTCGATGTCCCTGCAGACACTTTTTCACGTCGAGCTGCACTTTTCTTCTTCTTGAACTTTTTGGATTTTGAGCCTGATTGAGCTGAATTAGCAACTAGAATGGTGGGCTTCTTCTACCCCTCCCATTCTGTTCTGGGCTCTTTCCGAAGTAACTTTAGCATCTTCTTCGTCTTATTAGATATGTGCGTACTCCACAGAGGCTGCAGTGAGTCAGTTTCATTTCTCAGGGTAGCGGGTTCAGCTGTCTGCTGCCAGAAGGCTTCAGCTTCTGTCTGTATAAAGTTGGTGGTTGCAACTTGATTGTTTACCAACACACTCTTAGACAGCTCGATCTCTCCAGTCTTGTACTACTTCTCGACCCAGTCTTTGAAAATATAGCAATCCTCGATCGCATAGCTCACTACTCGGTGGTACAAGCAATACAGGGGATTGTCGGTCATTTTTGCTTCGTGGGGTCTCTTCGACTCCGGCTATTGTAGACCATTGTTCAAGGCATCTTTGAGTATCTTACTGACCTTGTCCCTTCTGAAAGAGTAAACCTTGTTCTTTTTCTCCTTTAGGGAAGGCCCTTCTCCTCCCAGCAATGTCTTTCGAGACCGGTTGGTTTTGGAATCACCTACCTTTCACTTGTTTTCATTGTCGAACGCATTGAAGACATTGGTACTGCAAGAATTCCCGCTTGTACGGTTGTTGTCCCTCTTGCTCTTCCAAGTCTTGTATCTCTGAGAGTCCGGGGTAGACTCTTACTTCGAGCGTTCCGGCATTTGGACTTTCTTGGTCAGCTCCTGAAACGTCTTGAGGGCTGCTGTACACAAGAATTGGACCATCCAATTGCTGAGGTTCCCAATAAGAAGGTTGACGGACTGGTCTTGCTCCAACGGCGGTTCGCACTTGACCGTGAGATTACACCAACGAGCGATAAAGTCGGTGTTGCTTTCATTCTACCCCAGCTTGGTCCTTACAAGGTCAGCAATGGAGATTTTATCACTGAAACTTAAACCTTTGCCGAAATAGAGAATCCATTTGGGCAAAGGTAATAACGGACCCATCTGGTATACTTACATACCAGTCGAAAGCGACATCGGTCAGGCTGTTGACAAACTGACGAAAAAGGAGCACATCATTTCCTCCTGTATTTCCACACGATGCTTTAAAGTGGGCGACGTGCTGATTTGTGTTTCCTATCCCATCAAATCTTCCGAACTTAGGAATGACATAGCCGCTCGGGAACTCGATCAGATCGTACTGTGCGGGATATGGCTGTCCACTACTGCCGATTTCTTTCTGAGCTTCGATTTCGGCTACCAATGTTCTAACCTTGCTAGTGACCAAATCAATTATCCGATCTTGTGTTAGCAGGATAGTGCTATCTAGGGCCAAGGCATCGCCAGAAGCGGAATATGGCCGGCTTTCGTGCGGCTCACCCAATCTTGGACCCAAGGGGACATGCATCGGTTGCTTCGGGTTGTCATTACCCAGCTCATGAATAGAGACATGTGCCTGATTGGAAAGTGCTCGAGCAATTTGAGCCGTGAGCTGCATCACAACATTCGTCAGGTCGTTGATTTTGGAGTAAATTTTGGCCATTTCTTTATTGCTCTTGAGCTGTTTTCGAAACTCTTGAAGCAGCTCTTGCTCTGCGGTCCTGGGGCAGAAAGTCGGCTCTTCATCTCTGTTCGAGCTTGACACTACATGGACTGAGGGGTCTTTCTGCCTATCATCCTCATCGAGAGGGTTTTCATCATCCAGCGGAGGCGGCTGTTCTTGGGAAGAAGCAACCACATTCAAGCCAGATCGGGCTTGGGATGTGGTGGCCCAATCGTTGTCTTTTCCTGTGAAAGTTATCGCTGGGGTGCGTGCCTGCCATATAGACCGTGTGGATAACATATCCGGCCATCATTTCATTATTGGTAGCTGACTTTGTGGACCACCGTCTTCACCCTTCTGTTTTGGTAGCGGACAATCGATTGAAGATGGTTGGCCTGACCGGATTCATGGGTGGTGCTAGCGCCTTTTTTCTGGATCTGCCTCGCTGCTTTCATGCGGCATAGAACGCTTGATAAACTCTTGAAGAGACAGTGTCATGCTTTCTCTTTTGGGGCTGTGACACGTCTCTTTGTAGCATTGTTCGGACTGCTGTCTCCTTGATTCTAGCGGTCATGGCGTTTTTCTTAACCCATTTCAGGAGTTCGAAAGAATTGCTGACTTTTATGGCCGACTCAACCGTCGTCGCGGGGTTACCCTGCTCTTGGAACCTCACAAGATTCCACTTGGCCGAAGTCCTGGCCCTTTTGTTGACTCGATACCTAAGCCGCTTCTGTCTCAACCTTTCTGTTTTAAGCACTTGGCAGGCTTCGGCCCTTCGGGACGACGTCGTAGACCGACTGACAGAGAGTCCAGAGAATTTTCCTGCTCGCTCGATCGTCAAGGGCAACGTCTGAGCTTGCTGGAGCTGCTTTGTGGCCCCATTGGTGTTGACGGCCTTGCCCCCAGTTGGAACAGTGGAGAGCCATTCGAATATGGATTTGCATTTGGGGTGGGATGCCTAGGCGACCACGACGTTGGGCCTCCTGCCCCTTGAGGTTGGTTTGGCCGTTTGGATTTTCGGGACCTCCGCCAGATTAACGCTTCCGGCAGGGTAGATGCCGACCGAACCAAATTGATGGGGTGGCTCCTCCTATCGCCCACTGAGACTGACAGGGAGAACCACACGAGTATTGATCTTGATCACGTACGAGATTAGGGTCGCATCAGCAGCTGAATTCATCTTGGGAGACATCGTCGTTGAAAGTTGATTGCTGCATGAAAGGAACATTACTTCAGTACAAACGTCGGTATATATGTTAAATGAGTTCGCATGAACGCTTGACCCAAGATATGGGAGGAGAGAAACGTCCCACTGGGCATGCCAGAGTCTGTAGGGTATTTTTCTTCACCCCATTGAGATGGGAATACGCGTCGCTTGTCAGGCGCATTACAGATTCCCCATGCCTAGGGCATGCTGGGGTTTATTGATTGTGGGGATCCGAATCTCCGGCAGCCGCGGACTAAGCGGCCGTTAATTACCCCTCTCCTTTGGAGTGAGAGAACCTCCAATTGACGGGTCAAACAGGTCATGCGAACTCAATGTGCAATGTTGTGTTTTGAATGGGTTTTGGACATATCGGGGGCCCCACAGAGTTTTACGGGGGTCCCGCTACCTGGATAGCGGGATGGGGGTCAAGGGGGCTTGCATCCCCCTTGAGGGGTGCGGGACAGCGCCCCGTTAGAAAAATTTTCCTAACGGGGGTGTATTTTGAGTGTGGGATAGTGTGGGAAAAAGTAGGGTGAGAAGCGTCTTAAAGGCGCTTGGGAGCTGGGCGGTTGGGAGCTAGCGCCTCACGTGCCCGGCATGTGGGCGCTAGGCGCAAGCGCCTCACATGCCCGGCACGTGGGCGCTGGGACGCCGGTGGAAAGAAGGGGGCTTTTAGCTTTAGAAATAGGAGTTAGACTCCGAAAGAGGATTTTGAGTGGAGTTAAACTCCAAAAGATTTAGATTTGGAGTTAAACTCCTAAAGGATCTGGATTAAGAGTTAAACACCTTTGAGAATTTGGGTCTTGGAGTTGAACTCCCCAAATATCTTCAGAGGTGGTCAAAGAGGACCCCTTTCTTCTCTCTTAAGCCTTGGATCTACTCTTGAGGCTTGGATCTTTCCCAAAGTGGGATTTTCAGAGATGGGTCTCCTTCTTCCTCCTCTTTGTTGGCTTGAACTTGGAGGAAAGGGGGATGAGATTCAAAATTTCCTCTTTTTGAGATCTGATGGATGATCTGAGTTCCCCTTCAAGGGTTTGATGGTGAAAAACTGTTTATTTTTGGAAAAAGAAGAGTGAAACTCTTGATTTAATTCAAAAAGGGGAAGAAGGTTTAGAACATTGAGTAAGGAGAAGGAGGCACAGAACCCTAATTTTTATAAGAGAGAAAAAAAGTTATCATTGATATTTTCATCATGTTGCCTTTATAGGCTACACACTTTACATATAGCCCCTTGGCTTTTGCCAAATGGCACTTGTGCCACCCCATGTCTTATGTGCTTATTTCTTTTTTGCACATAAGCCATGGGGTTTACAAAATTTTGGCTTTCTTCCCACTTTACATATATTTATTTCTAAAAATTACATTTAGACTAATTTATTACCTCCTTTTTGGCATGGAGCCGGCCCCTTCCATGCTTGGTCTTGACTTGGGCTTGGGCTCGGGCCCACTTGACTTGGGGTTGATCATGGTTTTGACTTGGTCAACTGGGGTGTAATTTTTGACCCCAACAATGACAAGAACCCTTTGACTGATTGTAGCATAGGAATGCCATTTCCTATCGAGAGAATATCATCCACATACAAGACGAGGAATAAAAAAGTTCTCGCTACAATCATACTATAAATGCGTGGTTCATCTGGATTTTTGTTAAAGTCAAATTCCTTGACTGTCTCATCAAAACAGATGTTCCAACTCCGCGATACCTGCTTTAGTCCATAAATGGACTTAAGCAACTTGCACACTTTCTCGCTGCTCCCACTCTGAATGAAACCCTATGGCTGATCCATATAGACGCACTCTTCCAAATTTTCATTTAGAAAAGCGTTCTTTACGTCCATCTGCCAAATCTCATAATCGTAGAAGGCAGCAATGGCAAGAAGGATCCGAATAGATTGGAGCATAGCCACTGGAGGAAAGGTTTCTTCATAGTCCAAACCAGGTCTTTGAAGAAAACCTTTTGCAACAAATCAAGCTTTATAGGTTTCAACCTGTCCATCTACACCAATCATCTTTCTGAAGATCCATTTGCAGCCTACGGGTTTTACCCTTTTTAGAGCAATGTCTAAATTCCATACTTTGTTGGTGTACATGGACTCCATCTCGGTCCGCATTGCATCCAGCCATTTTCTTGAGTCTTCGCTCTGAATGGCTTGCTGGAAGCTAGTTGGCTCATCATGTCAATGATGCAATACTCTCTATCCCCTTCTATGAGAAAACCATAGTATCACTCGGACGGATGAGATAGCGGATACTCACAGTAGGATCGGGATCCAAATATCATTGTGTGATAACCTTGAAGGAATCCTACCAAAATTGTCACATTCCAAATGATATGCAACACTAGCAAGTTTCAGTTTCTTTAAAAACTCCTGATGTGGATTTTTGCCCCAAGCTCTTATGATCTTGACGAAAGCCAACATATCATAAGTCGCAAGTCAAGTTCTACCCGTCATTGTCCAGGTTAATTTGAACTCACCCGTACATATCCTTAACGAAGGCCAAAGTAGTAGTACGACTGTCCCAAACCAACGCATCTATCTATGCTACAGATGAATATTCAGCAGCTATCAATCACTATGCCTTGGCGAAGGTCAAAATACATAAGTTGAATACTACTGAATACCCAACTGAAATGACGGAGGGCTACGAATGGTTTTAGCTAAACCGTGAATGTAATGAACTTGATATAATCGAAGGAACCATGATAGCTTTTAAAGAAGTGGTTTAAGCTCTGCATTTAACAGTTGCTTTTTGAAAAAACTTAGTGGTTTTTGAAATTGTTCCAATTTTTCAGCTTTGGTTTGTTTTATTTGCATTAATCAATTAATGCAGTCCCATCATTTACACCTATCATTGCAGAAAAAATGAAAATACAACATACGCTTATGCCATCTGCATTCGCCATGGGATCCCGTCATACACCGTTAGGTTACTTAACTAACGGTAGAGTGGGGGCTGGACTAGCGCGGGTGCAAAACATAAGCAACGTCTACTATATTGGATGAATAGCCAAACCCCACCCTAGACCCCTACAGGTGCGGCAAACTACCCGCCAAATCACAGATGAACATATTGGATATACTAGGAATTTCGCATTTCATTTAAGCCTGTAACAAAAGACGGATTCCACGGTCGTGATGAATAGCCAAACCCCACCCTAGACCCCTACAGGTGCGGCAAACTACCCGCCAAATTGCCGAAGTGAAGAAACCTCCCTCAGTAAAATGAGTAGGCCACTCGGCACTTCAATAACCCGGTAGTTTGTGCACCCCACCTTGGGTCTATTCTAGGAGCAAAAAACAGTAAATGAAATAAAACAATGGTGGCTACAACCTCAACCCAGATGTGCCTCACAAAATAATATTACATCACTTTACAAATTACATCGAATGAAAGCAAAAAACTCTCTTCTCACATCCCCGGCTATTCATCCATGACGATCCAATATTCCATATCCACAAACCACAATAACAGCAACATAGATATGTGCAACCCCCACTAATCGACGTGCCTGTTCCCTTTTCCTATCAGTGAAGGCGTAGGAGAAAATGAGAAACGCCAGCCGATGCCTGCTCCACTGTAAATAGACTTAGCGATTAGCGGACGTTTCGAAACACATATATCAAACTGAAACTATAAACGACGTTAAAACCGCGACTTCGAAATACTCCATATTTCCGCAACAGAAAGATAATAGTATAAGCAATCTTGGCAAAATCAAACATAACCTGAAACCCTAATTCCAAGAGATTAGATCACAGAACAAAACACGACACAAAAATCCCCCATGGGGCCGACCAGGCCGGAAAAAAGGTACTTTGGCCGGCTAAAACATGGAGCCAGGGTATCGTGTTCCGGTGGTGTTCAAGATACAAGTAATAGAGCACTCTGCAATTGTTTAAAAAAATTTAGAGTCTCTGTAAAATTCGACAGAAACTTGGAATCATGGTTTTGTGTTTTGGAGTTATTTCGGTTTCGTAGTTTTACACATCCTCTAAAATGTTAGTTAAGGTTCAGTAGGCTCTGATACCACTGTAAGTAAATGTCGTGCACCCCGCGATCCCGTGGGGAGGCGGAATGTGCAAAAAAAACGATCTTTCTATGCTTCGCAACACCGACTTGAACTCTATGACCTTAACTTGAACTTTATCTAGCAAAAGTACTAGAGATTTAACTATTATGTAGAAATGTTATACCTCCGTGTACTAGTCCTTCGGGTCTTCTTGCTGTCCTCCTCCTCGTCATAAGCTCTTCGGATCGTATACGGATCGGGCCTCCTCGTCGGTCTCCTCAATTCAAAGACGATCCACCCGAGAGTCTATAGTTCGAGCTTCAACCTCTATACCGAGGTAACTAGGGCACCTAGTTTGCTAAACTAGATGGCCTAGAGGATGTAAAGAGTGAAGATGGATTAGTTTGTCTCTAAATACCCTAGGTTTCTCAACACACGAGACATTTAGGGTTAGAGGAAGAAGAAGGGAACTTGAGGAAGTGAGAGTGTAGGATAGATCAAGTGAATGAAGATGGCTAAGCTTGTTGACTAATGAAGCATACCAATAATTCATAACCAAAATATCTAGCATGCTTGCAAAATATTTAGCATGCTTCAATGAGTCACCAAGTGAGTCATCTCATGAGTCATGCTTCATTTAATGATAATCTCCACCTCATACCTCCACCTCGTTAAGTATTTAACCTAAATGATTATAATAGATATGAGGTGTCTTCTTCTAGAAGTATACTTGAGCAAATTACAAGAATACGCCTCATCAGTATGTATAAACCCGTATCCGTATTCCGAAAAATACGAATACAAAGAGACGAAAATAATCCAACAATATAATACTAGGATCCGGTTTAAACCAAAGCCCACTAGTATTATCCACCCGAACATCATACGTGCACAGGTACACGTATGTGATCGAAGCCCTGCCGTAAAACCATACGGACTTTACATATTTTGTCCGATGCAGGGAAACCCTCTGTATGGGACTCTAAAGACTCGACAGTATGCTGGCAGTAAGTTTAACCATAAGCACGTTAGCAGTACTAGCTGCACGTAATGGCTACCCAGGTATCTGTTGATAAGAAGGCCGATGAGCAAACTCATCTGAACTCCTACAGAGCCTATCTGTGACAATCTCCATACAGTCCGGTCTGTTTGTCTAAGAGTATCGCATATCGGACCTAGGGGCGGTAGCCGGCAGACCCTAATAGCGCAATAAGTCTAGCCAGAGTATAGCCCAAAACACCCTGAGAAACTACTGGAGTACCTACCAGTAAATCTCGCTTACTCTGGCCAGGGACTTTGTGTAATGGCTTTTCGAACACAGTGCGATATCAACCCCAATACTGGGAGAGACGAATCCTATCTAACCGTCACTGCCTCCAAGTGCTTTTGGACTGCACCCAACTACTACCTGTTTGCACGACTCCTTTGAGTCATGGTAGGATAGTAATCTAAGAACAGTGGGAACACACTCGAGGCGAAGTAGCAGTGTCAAGTCAATGGACTAAGCTGCACTCATGTCACCTGGGAACTGCTGCCCGATGATAGGTATAATACCCACCAACAGTTCCCAATGAATCATGTCCAGTGTAACTCATAACCTAATGAGCACCTGCATACTATCTCTAGTACGACGTACTAATGGCTGTGGGACAGACCATCTCCCTGCTGGGATGAGAAGCGTATAAACTAGTCTACTCTGGAGTATCGATACCTCGTCTCGATAATCCTACGACTAGGGACCTATATAAGGATGTGCTTATAGACTACCCAGCCTCCACTAGTGTGACAGCCATCACAACGCTGGTTGTCAAGCAAAGATCCTAAGGGCTCTACCAATATGTATAAGTGATATGCTAAAAGAAACATATGCACATATTGAGGTGGAATCAAACCAAGTAGCATACTACCATTTTGAGTAAGATTGTTAATACAACTGTGAATATCCCAAGCTTCCAATATGTAATATACAAACCAGTATGATATAATAATGGCCTCCAAGACATATATCACTGACACTTATAGACCACCCAGCTCCCACGTATATGATCGCCATCATAATTCTGGTAATCAAGCAAGAATCCTATGGGCTCTGTCAACATGTAATAGTGATCTGTAACACCACATAATGCATGTACATGATGATAGAGACAAACCAGATAGCATACTATCATCTTGAGTAAGATTGTTCTATCCTTATAGGTCCTCTCTCAATCATCATAATCACTTGCCTATGATTACAATAATTGCCTTGAGGGCACTATAGCCAACAATCTCCCCACTTGCACTTAAGGCTAATTGTTGCGGTGTCGCATACTCATAGCCCATGTGATACCGAACACCCAGCTTCTCTACTAATTAGTCTCGCAAAGCATGTTTGTGAAAATATCACGTTCGAGAAATAGCCTCAGTGAGTGGATCCGCTCCAATGTTTCTATCTTTATCTCTCTATATCTCAATTTCGCAGAGAAAGACTATCTTCCGAAATGAGCGATACATGTTTTAGAATTTGTCTGGATATCTGATGGGAACAAGTTCATAAATGAACTCCAAATCCAACAAACTTCTTAGACCGTATCTTCCACTGAATTTAATCACTATCCTGCACCATGCTTTTCTCAATATCCGCTTGGACCACCTGTCCAACATACTGCCCCTCAAAAGAGGGAAAACTATTATCTCTGATAGCCACTCTGTCATCCAGGTCATCTGAAAGCCTGAAATGATAACTGCCTCCTGAAGGAGGCTGCCGTTACCATATACCAAGAATATCCTGTTATGTTCATAACTGCTTCCATTGTTTCTCCAGGATTAGATTAATATCTGCTTATTGCAGCCAGTGCAAAAGCAATATCTGGGGTGGTACTTGACATTTCATGATTGACTTAATTGCTTAAGCAAGTGATTTGTCATTTAAGCTAATCCCTCTCCTCATCAATCTAAAAGACATCTCTTTAGAGAGGGTGATTCCATCACCTGCGGGTACACAACCACGTCAGGAGTTGTCCATTCTAAAACACTATAGAATAGTGTCAAAGTACCCGAATTGGGACACTTCCCAAATCTAGATCCAGTCACCAGAATCAATGATATTTTATCCAGATCCTATGTGGAGAAATATCTTGTAACAACCACAGTATAGCCAATCGTAATATAGGAACATCACTTCCTATAAGGAGTACGTCATCCAAATGCCACGACATCACTCCCTACTACCTTTTTACCGGGTCCATCTGTTATTCTGATAAAGTCAAACTCTATGACTGTCACATCAAAAATAGATTATCTATCTCTGCTATACTTGCTTTAGTTTATAAATATACATAAGCATACTGGCCCACCACTCTTTCGCTGCTCCCACTGACTACAACAACCCTCTGGCAGAGTTATATACATGTTCATTTCTAAAGTTGATTTAGAACGACGTTATAATCATCCACCTGCCAGATCCCATAGTTTAGGACAGCAGTAGTGGCAAGCTTGGCCATCAAAAGCTCCCTGTCATAGTCTTTAAGGAGACCGAAGTACCTCTCGGGTGGCTAAGATTACCTACCAAATCTGCGGAGTAGCTAATGGATTGTCGAATCCAATTGAATCCTTAGGTTCTACTAAATTTTCAATAATCATTTGTGGTTCTAGAATCACTTCCAGTTCTACTATACTCCCACTAATATTTTCTGAAAAGAATTCATTTTACTAAAAATGTGGCGAGTTAAGAACAATATAACTATTGATCCTGGAAATGGTAGAATGTTAACCCTTGTCAAAGCCCGGGATAACCCACAAACTGCCATTAATGAAACGTGCCTTAAGTTTGTCCGGATTCTGGTTTTAAGCATAAGCCGGACAACTCTATATACCTTAAAGGTATGAATCCATTCTATATCCAATATAGAAACAAAGACACTAATTTAATTGGAACCAAATTCAAAACATATGCAGTCGTTTCCAGTACATATCAACTAAATGGAAGAAAGCCAAGTAGCATTACTTATCAAGGACCGCACCTATGATAAGTAACCTGAGTAAGAAGCAAGTTCACAAATATATTACTTAAAACGGAATACCTAGGATAAGTATCTATATTTTCGAACACCTCGAAGAATCCCGATACTTCCAACGCATGGTTCTCTACTTTATTCTTATACCCATAACTTCTCAAAATTTGGACCTTGTATTTCAACGAAATGCGTGTCTAAAACCAGAGAAGTTATAAGTAAACGGAATATAGTACGAGTACCAACCACCTTGTCCTAATGGACATTGGACAACATACAATACTTTGTATAAGTCCTCTGAGTTTAATAACTCAAACTTTGTGCGTCGTAGGTTGAAAACTGTATTATGGTTAAGAAGATATACTCCATTATTGAATGCACCTTACCTAATCATCAACTGATAAAAGTAAATGTCATAAACATAATTTCAAAAAGTTATATCTCACTTTATAAAATAAACGTACACATATATCAATTTGAAACTGGTGCATAACAACGAATATTCAAAACCAAATATTTGTCGTTAGGCAAAACCTAGGCGATCTCCTCAAATATAACCAATTACAAAGAATACTGATATTGAGAATCTAATCATCCAATTCCCAATGTTCTACTCTTACTCAACATCTGTAATGCTATAGAGATATGAGAATAAAGTCTGGTAAATAAATTCCTTGGAGTCAGAATCTAATTGGGAAAGCAGTTTTCAAATAACACCGCACAGTAAGACTGAAACATGACAATGTTTCAAGGGGGTGGCTGGGTATTCCTAGTAATGCCACTTCCACTATCTAGATTCATGACGGTAGTCACAATTTTCTTTGCCCTCACTCCAATCTATTTATATGTCTTTACTTCTTACCTTCTGTACACCATACTTAGGATAATTGGTTTTCTTCCTTCCCAACCTTTCGGCACCAGCCTAAGGTTTGGAAGAAGACTATTCAATAAGCGTAATAGGTGTACTCTCTTAATACTAGGAGCTCTCGCAACCTGAGAGAAGGTAAAGGGAAAAGACAACCGAATAATCATATTCAATTTCTCCAGAACCAGAATCCATCCTCGGATTGAAATAAGTTTCTTCGAGTTCGTATGTAGCTATACGATGGAATACCCAACCAATATGGATCTTCATAGTGATACTGTAACATTTCAGAAAATATAAAATATTATTTTTGGAATTTAATATTAAAATAATATATTTCCCGAAAACTGCCCGATTTGCGATATTGTGGTTTTCGAAAAAGGGTATAAATATATACCGATAATTGTGAAATAATTAGAAATTAAAATGATTAATTTAATTAATAATATAACTAAAGAATTTGGCATTTTTAAAATTTATTATATGCAGTTTCGATAAAAATCCGATTAGTGCACTGCTAATCGCGATTAAGCCAAATCCGTGTTTCTACAGTTTTCATGGTTAGTGCACCATGACATGTTACATGTTATTTCATTTGTGTTGTTTTATCGGTATTATGTGATTTGGTTTTGAAATTTAAAAGAGAAAAGAAAAAGAAATGGCAAAAGGGTAATTTAGTGAAAAGGGTATAATTGGAGAGAGAGAGTGTGTGTGTGTGTGAATAAGTGAGAAAGAGGGGGGGCTGCTGCCATACTTTTCCCCCATCATTTTATTCTCCCTCTTCATCTTCCTCAAGCCCACTTCCTTCCACTTAAAGCCCTAAATCTATCTCCAAATAATCCCCAAAACCCAAAACCCCTTTCACAAAAATTGATCCCCTCTTCACCCTCTACACAGTGGACCAAGAAAAGTTGGATCTTGATGACTTTGGACTTCTAGGGTTTGCTCAAGTGACACCCATGAGGTATAGCTTCTTCCATTTTGTTAGTTTTAAGCTTCTTTCTATTCTAGTTTAGTTTAGAAGTCGTTTTAGCGTGGAATTGTGATGTTGGAAAATTCTAGTGAAGGGTTTGGGTGTTGTGAAGAGTTGAGGTGTGTAGTGGCTGTTACAAACCTTAGGGATTGAATTCAAGAACTGGAATTGAGTGTAGTAACCAAAATACAAACTTTAGAATTGATTCATGACGGTTTTGTGAGGATATAGGGTGTGCAGGGAAATCTGGAGCAACCCGGCGAATTTCTGAGCTTAGCAAACAACTCCAGGGACCAAATTAGGGTACTAGGAGACTACTTTGACGAGATGAACCCTATTGGAGCCTAGGGGGTAGAGGAGACCGGTTTTTCTAGTGATGTGGCTGACCACTTGGTGGAAATTGGCGTCGAGGTTGATCTAGTAGGTCATATACAGCACCCTAGACTTGTTTGTGCAACTACTTTTGGCCTGAGTCAAAATCTGGGAGCATTTTAGTGCATTTTGGCTATGGTTTTCCGTGTTTTGCAATACTAAGTTTTGATATTTGAATTTGACATTGGTTGTTGGGTGTTCGTAAATCAACAACAAGGGGAGTTTGGTTGATTTTGCACGCGTAGGCCATAGGTTCTGACCTATGAGTAATGCGCGTACCGTTTTGGATTTCAGAACTTGATTTTAATAGCGTTGAGATATGTGTTGTTATTGTAGGTACCCTCGCATGGATTCCGAGGCGACGGATCATGGCGTCATCTACTTCGGCAAGCGAAGACCAAGGTGAGTGGATCTATGTCCACGGGGAAAGTCGGGTGGATGGCGTATAGCACCCCCGCAAAGTTTTGGTGGAAACCGATTTGTAGCTTATGGTTAAGAAAACCTAGATTTGGAAACTAGGGTTAGAGTTAACTGATAGTTAGTGAAACCATATTAGAAACTAAGGATAGTTAGAAGTGATATAATACGGCTAATATGTGATGACGGTATTTGAGGATGATGTTTGACAATATTGCCGTTTAGGATACTATAGGACCAGATAGTCGACATAGATGTGTCATCCGAACCATACATATTTCTAAACTGAAGAATCGTATGCATCTTTTAAACAGATATCTTGAGGGACGTTATGGAATTTCAAATGATATCTTTTCCTTGAAAGCACCGTAACCCCTATTTTCCAAACTACGATTCGCTTCTTAAAATTCTGATTGTATGGTTCGGGTGTGTATGTTAGATTAGATACTTATACTTATAGTAGAGATAGAATGTTTATGGAAACTCGACTTGATGTGAGATATAAATACGATGACAAGAATATAAGACGAATATGATGATCTGATGATATGTTGGTATACGGATGCGAGTCGATTGAGATGATGGATACCTTGTCGGTCCCCTGATATGAGATCGTTATGGATGTGGCCTGGGACATAGGTATATATATATATATATAGAATGTTGTGAATCATGGATGATAGGCCGTACGTGATATTAGGCCGTACCCTCATTGTCTTATAGGTTGATAGGATCCCTATTAGCTTAATACCGCCGTACGATAATTTTCCGTATGTGATGAGTTTGACTTGAGGTTTGATCCATACCCTTGACTAGAGGATGCCGTACGATGGATCATACCGTACATGATGCTGTGAGGCTAAATGCCGAATGATAGATTCACCGACTCAGACATATGATAGTTACGTATATCTTATAGCTTTTAGCTGATGATTACCTTATGCTGCATTCATGATATTATCATTGCATTGCATGTACCTGTGTTAGTACACTTACACCATTATCGATGATGCGTATGTTACACGTACACAGATTTGCCGGCTCACACACTTCATCCTCGATAATTGCCATGTCACTACACAGTAGGATTGCTGCATCATGATATGACTCTTTGCATGATTTACTTGCTATAGTTATCTGTGCACTTTTATATGATGTTGCATTTGACTTTGGAGATATTGGGAACCGCAAGACATATTTTCAAAACTGGAATCATTTAAAAGAGCGGTTTTTCCTTAATATGATACATCATTGTTCCATGTTGCATGATATACGAATATGCTTACATTTCCATCATATGTCGCATACATCATGCTTTATGATTTTACGCATTGAGATATGCTGTTTTCATGAGATTTCTGGATTTAAGAACCGTGGTCTTTTTAAAGAAAGTATGTATTGTTTTAAAAATCCGGTTTCTCTTGATATGATATTTCAGTACGTCCACCATGCGTTATCTCGGTTCTGAGACGTGTGACGTGTGAAACCGGATTCGAGGAGCTGGATGTGGCCGATTGCGGGTACATGGTGGACCCGGTATGGTACCCCGGGGAGAGAACAGATCTATCGTGCAGTAGACGATGAGCCTGGCAGAGGGACCACTACCTACCGGTGATAGTATTTAGGCTCGGCGGATATCCGGAGGATACCGACCGGAGTCGAGAGATGATATGGGCCAATCCGGACTAACGGAGCCCATAGGCCGATCCGGACCGACGGAGCCCGAGATATGAGGATTTACGTGTCGATGCTGGATACGGGTTTCATGATGTTTTCGGGTGTTGATGTTGGACATCTAGGTTCCATGATTTTGATGTGTCGCGAGGGACACCGTTGATTTATATCCTCATACTTTCATGCACACTCTTTTATGATATTTACGTGCATACAAACATTGATTATATGGTTGGACGAGATCCACATGCATACATACCTTGATTATATGGTTGGACGAGATCCACATGCATACATACCTTGATTATGGTTGGACGAGATCCATATACATATATTGATTATATTGTTGGATGATATCCACATGATGATTGACATTGGTATTAGTGTTGGCACATATACGACCCGGTCACCCTAGATATCATAGTATTATCTTTATGATATAGTTGACCTAGGAGTCATTGTTTATTCGATTTCTATCTGTTGATATTTTTCTACTCACGAGTTGGCAACTCACCCCCGCTGTGCTACAGTTCTTGCAGGTTGACCGCTTGGATCGGTAGCGGCTTCGCTGGCACACAGTTGCATTCGGGTGTTTTGTATTGGTAGGTGGGACATTTGTATTGTACCCACTCTTGTATCTATTTTTCATATTGTATCTATTTAACTCCATCAATCAAAATTAGTAAATTGTATAAGTTAATGAGACTTAGTGAGATTGTGGTTGCGAGACTTAGAGCGAGGGGTTTTCCGCTACTTGTACTTGATGTCTTTCTTATTTCTTTATTTTTTGTGGTGAACTTCACCGTTGGGCGTCGTATACTTATATATATATTGTCTTGCGTGGTTCTGATCCGCCGTTTGGCGAAGAGCTAGCTCCCGCTTGAGGATGCCTTTATCATTATCTTGTATATATGGTTTCTGATCAAAATATACAAAGGAGGTGTTTCCCAAATTTTCAAAAAGACGAAACATGTTTTTAAACTTGCATAATCCACTTGCATCTTCATGTTCCTTTTTTATGCACTAAGAAAACTTGATTTCATTATACCTTTATTTCAAAACTTCACCTCCTTTATTTTCTTAAAAAGATTTAGATTTCTGAGTTTCAGCTTACTTGAATTTCGTTACGCCTTTAGACGTTGCGTGATTCAAGTGCTGGTCAAGAGCTAATATTTCGGGTCGTGACAAAGTTGGTATCAGAGCGTTAGGTTTAACCTTTGTTCGAGTCTATGTTTGACTATGCGGAGTCTAGGGCGGGTATGTATTTCGGAACCTAGGCTTGACCTTACGGAACTTAGACTTGAATGGGGGGGTATTAGACCCGAACTTTCGTTACATAGGCTGGCCCTGATTGATGGAGTAGGTAGCTTGGGTAGAGTGACGTACCATACGTATGTTCCGCGGCATATTTATGATACGATACTCCACTTAAGAAACCTTAGGATGTACATATTTTTGAGACTTATGATTCTCTTCATACCCATGATTATACATCCATTTGAGATCCTTGATTCTATTCATTTCCATGATCATACTCTCATTGATGTTGTTCCTTCTGGACTTCCCGGGCTCTTAAGGCTCCATGAATCTCGAAGTCCTTATGATCATATATCCATTCTGGATCTGTCTTTTCCTCTCATGCCGTTGATCTGCTTTCGTCGATACTCGATTGAGGTTCCTGTCACCATGGTTTGAGCGCAGTTTGAGCTGCTGCTACTATTGCGGTCAGGGCGAGCTCGTCTGGTACGAGGGCTGACCATTGTGTTTTTGGGTGACATGGGAACGTCTTGATGTAGTGTTTGTGTTGTGACCTCTTGTAGAGGCGAGTGTTTGGTTTTACATCGGATCATCGGGCCATTGACAGAGGCTGCCAGTTGCGACAGGACTGTTGATGTACAGCCTACCTCAGAGATTGTGATGTCATCTACCGTGTGGACAGATGACCCAGCTGTTGCTGAGATTGATGGGATGTCGCTTCCAGAGCTTACGAGCTAAGATCGCCGGAGCTTCCAGGCAGAAATGCGACAGATGATAGCTAGTCTATCCCGAGTTGAGAGACAAAGGTGATTCGTTAGATTGCTGCGCCGATGCAGGCCCAGTCGAGTTGAAGATTTTCAGTGTGGAGAGTCGTATTTAGATCTAGAGCAGACCGATCCAGAGATGACCGTTGACGTATCGTCTTTCCTGGAAGATTGAGGCATTGTTTAGCGTGCGGACAAAGGGTATTCGCATATCGCCTATGCGAAGTTAAAAAGTTCGAGCGAGTGTTAGAAACCCATTTTCCCCAAGTTTAAAGTGTTCGGAGGAACAAGCAGGTAATTCTGTTAAGCCTCTAGTAGAATGAAACCCTAACTCGACATGATGACCATGGAACCGCTTTTGAACCTTAGGGTTTGCAGCAGTTTAGCGGTGCCATCAGTGAGGCTTGGGTTTGCCCTTCTACGGCTGGTCCAGAGGTACTGTGGTATGTACCAGATATTTTTAGACTGTGCTCAGGTATTGAGCTTTCGGGAAATTTTGGGACCTCGATGACTCGATCGAAAAGTTTGACGTCCTCCAGATATCATCTGATAAGAGATCAGCAAGCTGACTAGCTTCGGATAGAAGACCTCGCCCAGATGCATTGTGAGTTGATCAAGGACGGACGAGTATTGAGTATTCCTCCGATGGTTGGGACGAGTTCCCGAGGATGTGTTCGGCCAGATATCTTCTATAGAGTGATGAAGATATCGAGTCCGTGACTTCGAGCCTGTGTGAGAGACTCTAGATTGACTATGGCTGAGGACAGTAGCAGTATGCAGACAGCAAGACGTGACGTCATAGTGGACAATGATACAGACGAGTGAAACCAGAGGTTCGTGCGAGACGCTGATGAGCTGTTGTTACTCCCTGTCAAGATTAGAGATTTGTTATGCATACAGAGGTGTTGGGATATGGCCAGTTTCCGAGGAAATGTGTGCTGAGAACGCAGATGTCCAGAAAGCGAGAAAAGATTATGTGAGAGTACCAGCCTCCGTACAGTTCGTCATAGGCGAGATCGGAAAAGACCTTGAGCAGGATTACTTCCAGGACACTGCTGCAATGAGATTTCCAGCCAGGATCAGTTGTGTCACGTGTATTCAGAGGGCCAGAGGCCGACGCCAGTGACGTGCTGCCTTACGAGTGGTCGTCATGATTGAACGAGAGATGACCAGAGAAATGCCAGAACGGAATCGTCCCCGTTAGCACACCTGACTGGGCCGATAAGATGATGGATTGCAAGATTGGTAAATCCACAGAGAAGATAAGGACCCAGAGACGGAGGACGCCAGACCGTGAGTAGAAGGCAAGCAGATGTTCTTGTTCTGCCGGTTTTAGGTGCACCGATTTATTTTTCGACATTGTAGGAGGTGTACCTCAATATCATTTACTGCGATTTGCGTTGTGATCCGAGTATCACGCTTATATCGCTTGGATTTGAGTTTTGATGATTGAGTTTCATGATATTGATTTCGTGTACCATAGCTGCACCTACTGGATATTTACATTTTGTGCATAGTTATAACACTTGAGATATTGATTTTGTGCACCATAGCTGCACCTACTGGATATTTACATCTTGTTGTACCCATTTTGGGAGATAGAATTTACAAAGGAGACTCTGCCGAAAATTTCGGAAATTTTTGATTTTTTTTAAAAGGGGTTCAATGCAACTTAATTGATTTCAAGTTGTTTTCATGAAAGGTTTCCTTCATTCTTATGATTTTGGTTTAGATTTTTTTGGGCTTTGGCTGACTTAGGTTACATTACGCCTTTAGACGTCTCGTAATCTAAGTGTCAGTCACGTTCTGTACTTTCGGTTCGTGACAAAGTTGGTATCAGAAAGTAGGTTTTACCTTTCTGAGTGTAGGACGACCTTGGTAGATGGAGTAGGTGACTTAAGCAGAATGGCGTAGCGTGGGTATAATCCGCGGCATACTTACGATACGGTACTCCACCTAAGTGACCTTAGGACATAATTGCTTGTATTTCCTTTCTTGATTCCTTGCATTCCTTGATTCAATTGCAATATTCTTATCGGTCCTGTTTCTTATTCCAGCTTCGATGCCGCCAAATACTACGAGAGCTCAGCGGGCTGCCGCTAGGGATGAGATTCGAGCAGGCTCGTCTGAGGCGAGGATCGAGCGGGATGATACGCCTACCCCTCCGGGTCATATTGATCCGCCTTATCCAGACCGTATTGCCAGATTAGAGGCCGGCATGCAGAAGTTGCGACAGATGATGGGATCTTTAGTTGAGTCCAGTCGGGCACAGAGGTCCGAGGACGTTCCTTCTACCACACAGACCACGATTGTACCTGCTGCACAGATGGTCGCTCCTGCTACTACTGCGACTATCCCTGTTTCACTACAGGAGTTTATGAGATTGGGACCTCCAGCTTTTACCGGTACGGATGCGATAGAGGACCCACAGGCATTTCTTGATAGGATGGTTCGGATTTGCCATTCGTTGAGGTGTTCTGATGATAGATTCGTGGAGTTCATGAGTTTTCGTCTGGAGGGTCTTGCCCAGACATGGTACGATTCAGTAGAGAGAGGCCGAACTGCAGGTCTACCTTTTATGATCTGGGATGAGTTTACAGCTGCGTTTCTTGCCCGTTTTCTTCCGGAGAGTGTCCGAGATGCTCGAGCCCGTAGTTTTGAGTCTCTGCGCAAGACTCCTAGGATGACGGTGTCGAAGTATGATATACAGTTTACCCAGTTGTCTCGATATGCTCCGTACCTAGTAGACACAGAAGAGAAGAGAATAAAGAGGTTTGTACGAGGGCTTGATACACAGCTATTCCTTGCCATCGGCACCCAGCACTTTGATACATACGCAACCGCGATGGACGCAGCCTTATTTTTGGAGGAGCGTATTTCTGAGACTCCAGTCGTTTCTGGGCCGAAGAGGATCCGTACTGATACGCCAGCTCAACGGCAGATGGGTAGACACCGCGATAGATTATTTCCGGGAGATGGTGGCGGTAGAGGATTGAGACGGGGTTAGTTATTTGGTTCATATCCACAGACCCAGCAGTCGTCGCCAGGATGTTTTCGGTGTGGGAGTCAGTACCACCGTATCAGAGACTGTACCATGGGGCGCCAGGTGTCACGTCCCGAAAGTACGGAACATGACCGGCACTTAAACTATGAAACGTCTCGAGGCGTAAGTAATCTAAGTAAGCCGAAAACCCAGAAATCCAAACCAAGAAAAGTAGTAGAGTGAAGGAAAACCAATTTCAAACAAGTAGTTTTAATAGCATAAGCCGAATTATGCGTTTTTAAAAACATCAAATATTTACTGAAAATTTCGGCAGAGTCTCCTTTGTAAATACTGGCCCCCAAACGGGATACAACATGAATAGTGTTATACATTGAATGGTTGACATGTGATCGTGAAATGAGATAAGATATATTAAGATATTTATAATAGGTCGCATTAGGCGATGTATACCTCTTTATGACGATATATGATGATGATATCGGTTTGTATGAGGCTGTAAATCAGCAGTCAGATCATGACTATATTGATGATATTAGTATCGTACTAGACGTAGATTAGTACCCAGATTATGATCTTGGATAAAGAGGATACCAGATGAATAATGTGATATTGACCCGTACCCAGATTTGGGGATGTCGTACGATGGATTTACGTACGAGCTATATATTGATGATTGATCCGCACTCTTGACTTGGGATGTTTGATTATAGATATGGTATCGGATATGATATTATTGAGGCGGGATCACCGACTATACATATACAGGTATGTATATGTATTGACTCAGATGTTGGGCGGTTTCCTTACCTGTAGTTCAGCTTGTTAGTTCAGCCGTATAGTTTAGTGTAGTTGTTAGACTAGATTAGACTCCTACCTATTTCAAAACTAACGGATCGTGGGTATTTTAAAAGATAGGTCAAGCGATTCTACGGATATTTCAAAAGGCGTATCTTTTCTTAAAAACACCGTAGCCCTTATTTCCCAAACCCCACGATTTGTGTTATTTCAAATGGCACCATAGTATGACGTAGATATATATTAAATGCAGATTAGTTACCGTTGTGTCTAGTATTTAGCTCCCGCTCATTATTGTTGTTCGCCCCGCATTGCATACTTGCATTGCTATTTTATATTGCATTGTTGATATTATGCTGTTAGGACACCAGCACCATTACCGATGATGCGTATGTACCACGTACACTTACTTGCCGGCTCACACACATCTTCATCGGTAATTGTCATGTCACGTACACCTTAGAAAATATTATTGCTTGACTTAGCTTGTTAGTTAGTAGTTTGACATGATATTAGTGTACCTGCCTTATATGTCAGTTTGGACATTGTAGTTATTACTTGTCACTTCATGCATACTCTTATTCATTGTTATGCCGCATTCATAGATTTTCATGCCTATATTCATGGTTTTACATGCTATTGATGATTTGGATTCGGATTTCATGAGATTTCTTGGATTTGGGGAAAACCGCAAAAACATAAAATAAACTTCTTCTCTCTCTTTTAAATAAAAAGTGCGGTTTTCCCATTATGTATGAGTCGTCCACCATGAGTTTGCTGATGGATTTCGAGACCCGAGTTCGAGGAGTGGAGGAACTGTTTCGGGTACATGGTGGACCCGGTGCGGTACCCCGGGGCAAGAGGATCGCAGATGATGGCGTTGAGCCTGGCAGGAGAGCACTACCGACCGGTGATTTTACCCGACGCGTCGGGTATCCGGAGGATACCGTCGTAGTCTTGAGATGGATGGTAGGGGCCGGTCTGGACTGACGGCGCCCTAGATATTGAGATTGAGACATTGAGATTTCGAGATATTGAGGTACTGAGATTTGATGATACAGGCCAGTCCGGATAGCCGGAGCCTGAGATTTTGAGATATTGAGATTTATGTTTTGTGTCGATGCTAGACACTGTTTATGCTGATTTCATTTATGATACCTCTTTTAAAAAGATACAGAAATCTCACTAATTTATGAAAGCAGTTTTCTCCAGTATATGCATTCTGTTTCATGCATTCATACATCATCCATATGATACATTGCTACCTGAGGCACTGACACGAGCACTTGGTATTACCGTTGTTTAGAGGTATACCCTAGCCATTATTATAGGCTGTTGGTTATATATTTGAGGATATATTATGATTGTATGACTTAGGATTGCGTTGTTCATGCGATTTCTGTTCGTAGATGTTTCTATTCACGAGTTGGCAACTCACCCCGTTGTGCCACAGTTTCTTGCAGGTTTTGCCGTACAGATTTCATTACGGCTTTGCTGGCACTACTTCCATTTCCGGGTGATTTGCTAATAGGTGGGTTTATTGTATCGTACCCATCAGTATACTTTGTATATATTATTATTCAGTTGTATCTAGAAGTTCCATCAACCAAACATGTATTTATTTTTGAGTTAGAGACCAGTGATATTATTCTTTCGACCGTAGAATCACGCGTTATATTTCTGTGGATTTCTTGTTGTTTAGTTTCCTTTTGAGTTTTGATCCTCGCCCTTGGCGTTGTATATTATATTGATTGTGTGGTTGTGACCGTCGTTCGACGAAGAGCTAGCTCCCGCTTGGGGATGCCTTTTTTTGATTTCGTATACTATTCATGTTGTATCCCGTTTGGGGGCCAGTATTTACAAAGGAGACTCTGCCGAAATTTTCAGTAAATATTTGATGTTTTTAAAAACGCATAATTCGGCTTATGCTATTAAAACTACTTGATTTAAATTGGTTTTCCTTCACTCTACTACTTTTCTTGGTTTGGATTTCTGGGTTTTCGGCTTACTTAGATTACGTACGCCTCGAGACGTTTCGTAGTTTAAGTGCCGGTCATGTTCCGTACTTTCGGGACGTGACACTAGGGCACGGCGATAGTCCCGCATGTGACCTTACCACCTTCACCACCTCCTCAGAGAGCTCTACTTCCTACTCCTGATGATGCTCCACACCAGCCAGATGCTCCTAGAGGTCGTGGGCGTGGCGGTCCGGTTCAAAGAGGACGAGGCGACAGAGGCAGAGGCAGAGGCCGAGGTAGAGGCAGAGGGCAGCCAGCTATTAGTGGTGGACAGGCCCGAGTGTTCGCGTTGACTCCTCAGGATGCACAGGCATCCAATGTCGTCATGACAGGTACTCTGCCAGTATGTTCTTTTGATGCACGGGTATTATTTGATCCAGGCTCCACACATTCCTATGTATCCACGTACTTTGCACCGAGGTTGGGCCGAGAGTCTTCTCCGTTAGATCAGCCGCTCATCGTTATTACACCGGTAGGTGAGTCGTTTGTTGCCCGTTTCGTGTACCGATCATGTTCTGTTCGTATCGGGGAGAGAGATTCTTCAGTTGATTTGATTCTCCTCGATATGCTAGACTTTGACGTTCTTCTTGGTATGGACTGGCTAGCCACCTGTTATGCGTCCGTGGACTGCCGTGAGAAAGCAGTCAGATTCAGTTTTCCTGGTGAGCCGGTTCTTGTTATTCAGGGAGATCGTAGCGCTACTCTTCCCAGCTTGATTTCTTCTCTTCGCACTGGTCAGCTCTTAAGGAAAGGGTGTCAGGGATTCTTAGCCTATGTTTGTGATACTAGCTCCACAGAGGTTCCGTTCGACCAGGTCCCTGTTGTGAGAGAGTTCCCTGATGTATTCCCTGACGAGCTGCCTGGTCTGCCACCAGAGCGCGAGATTGAGTACTACATCGACTTGATCCCCGGCACGGGGCCTATCTCTATACCGCCTTATCGGATGGCCCCGGCGGAGTTGAGAGAGCTGAAAGATCAGTTACAGGACTTGCTGGACAAAGGGCTTATCTGACCGAGTGTGTCACCTTGGGGAGCTCCCGTCCTGTTTGTTAAGAAGATGGACGGAAGTATGCGCTTATTCATTGATTATCGTCAACTGAACCGGGTTACTGTACAGAACAGATATCCCCTACCCCGCATTGATGACTTATTCGATCAGCTCCAGGGTGTAGGGTTTTTCTCGAAGGTTGATTTACGGTCAGGTTATCACCAGTTGCGGGTTCGGAAGGAGGATATTCCGAAGACCGCTTTCCGTACTCGATATGGTCATTATGAGTTCTTGGTGATGTCGTTCGGGCTCACCAATGCCTCGGCAGCATTTATGGACTTGATGAACCGTGTATTCAGGTCGTATCTCAATCAGTTCATCATTGTGTTCATTGATGACATCTTGGTTTATTCTCGTAGCCGGGAGGAGCATGAGCAGCACTTGCGTATCACATTGCAGACTTTGAGGGAGCATCAGCTGTTCGCCAAATTTTCCAAGTGCGCATTCTGGTTAGACAGTGTCGACTTCTTGGGTCATGTGGTGACGAGAGATGGTATTTGTGTGGACCCGAAGAAGATCGAGGCAGTTCAGCGTTGGCCTAGACTGGTATCAGTTACTGAGGTTCGCAGCTTTCTGGGTCTGGCTGGCTATTATCGACGTTTTGTCCAGGATTTCTCCCGCATTGCTGCACCGTTGACCGGGTTGACCCGGAAGGGGGTCCCTTTTGATTGGACCCAGGAATGTGAGGATAGTTTCCAGCAATTGAAGACTCGTCTGACTACTGCACCAGTGTTAGCATTGCCTTTAGGGTCAGGCGGTTTCGTGGTATATTGTGATGCTTCTCGAGTGGGGCTGGGTTGTGTATTGATGCAGCATGACAGAGTTATCGCGTATGCTTCTCGGCAGCTGAGGAAACACGAACAGAACCATCCCACTCATGATTTAGAGATGGCTGCAGTGGTATTTGCACTTAAGATCTGGAGACATTACCTATACGGTGAGTCGTGCCAGATATTCACTGACCATAAGAGTTTGAAGTATATCTTTCAGCAGCGAGATCTGAATCTGAGACAGCGCTGTTGGATGGAGTTGGTGAAAGATTATGACTGCGAGATTCTATACCATCCGGGCAAGGCGAATGTGGCGGCAGATGCTTTGAGTAGGAGGCCCGGAGGTAGCTTATCTCGTTTGAGCGCAGTACAGATGCAGTCGACGGCGGATTGGCAGGTTTTATGTGACAGCAGAGAGCAGTTCGAGTTTACTCCTATAGGGGGACAGCTGGCCCATTTCAGAGCACGCCCACAGTTACTTGACCGTATCCGCGAGGCACAGTCCGGCGATGCCCGTATTTTAGAGATTATTTAGCAGATTCGGCAGGGCAGAGTTTCTGAGTTCGTGATTGATGATCAGGGAATACTTCGATTTGGGACTCGACTGTGCGTACCAGATTCTGAGGGACTGAGGCGTGATATCCTTGAGGAGGCACATAGGTCAGTATACAGTGTGCATCCAGGTTCCACCAAGATGTACCGTGATTTGAGAGAGGTTTACTGGTGGGACGGAATGAAGAAGGATGTTACAGACTTTGTGTCGAGATGCCTGACTTGTCAGCAAGTCAAGGCCGAGCACCAGAGGCCAGCCGGCGAGTTACAGCCTTTGCCCATCCCTGAGTGGAAGTGGGAACAGGTCTCCATGGACTTCATTGTAGGTCTACCCAGGACCAGTCGAGGGTATGACTCTATTTGGGTGATTGTGGATCGACTGACGAAAACGGCTCACTTCCTGCCAGTGAAGACCACTTTTGGATTTTCTCAGTACGCCCAGGTTTATATTGATGAGATCGTGCGACTTCATGGTGTTCCGACTTGCATCGTGTCCGACCGGGGGACCCAGTTTACCAGCCGATTGTGGCAGAAACTTTAGGAAGCTTTGGGCACCCGATTGAGTTTTAGCACAGCCTTTCATCCGCAGACTGACGGTCAGTCAGAACGTACTATTCAGACTCTTGAGGACATGCTCAGAGCTTGTGTTTTAGATTTTGGTGGTAGCTGGGATCGTCATTTTCCCTTGATCGAGTTCTCCTACAATAATAGCTTCCAGGAGATGATTCAGATGGCACCTTTCGAGGCTTTATATGGGAGGAGATGTCGATCGCCTGTGTGTTGGACAGAGCTCAGAGAGAGCAGTATTTTGGGCCCGCAGATCGTACTGGAGATGACCGAAAAGATACAGCTGATTTGGGACAGGATGAGAGCGGCACAGAGTAGGCAGAAATCATATGCTGACAGGCGCCGTCGCCAACTCGAGTTCGCTGTTGGCGATCATGTTTTCCTGAGGGTCTCTCCGATGAAGGGTGTAATAAGATTTGGGTTGAAAGGGAAGCTTAGTCCTAGATATGTTGGTCCCTTCGAGATCCTAGAGCGTGTTGGTCCAGTCGCTTATCGGTTAGCTCTTCCGCCCAGCTTCCCCGATGATCACCCCGTGTTCCATGTTTCGATGCTCCGTAAGTACCTTCATGATCCTTCCCATGTGATTCAGCACCAGAAGATCCAGCTAGAGCGTGATCTTTCATTCACCGAGCAGCCGGTGGTCATTTTGGATCGGCTGGTGAAGAAATTGAGGTCGAAGGTTATACCGTCTGTCAAGGTCCTTTGGCGTGGCCCGAACACAAGGAGGTCACCTGGGAGACCGAGGTCGAGATGAGGAAGAGATATCCCCATCTTTTTGAAGGTACGCACAGTTAGATTCTAAATTCGGGGACCGAATTTCTTTAAGGGGGGAAGATTGTAACGCTTCGAAAATCGTTTAGGCAGTTTTTCGGTAATCGGCTAAATTAGCAGTCTTTTCCGTAAAAAGTCAAAATAGGTATTTTTCATTATAGACCTAATTATACAAAATTTAGATAAGATATTACTATAAATTGGTCACTAAAATATCACTTAAAATTTTCTAGTTAGTTAAAAAAAATTCCTTAATTAATTATTTTTAATATTATTTTAAGCTTTTAAAAATACATTTAATTAGTGATAAATACAAATTTAGTTGGGTAAATTACATAATTAGGAACCATAATAAACTAAAATTTAGTGTAACAAAAATTTTGACAAACCATTTCATGTTTGGTTGTTTTTGGTAAAAGGGGTTGGAAAATTGAAAAGAAAAAGGGTTTTTTTGAAAAGCTTTGATGTAACATGCATTAATTGACTTAGATGATATTTTCTTTGTGGAAATTTCCACACATTCTCTCATTCTCCTCTCCCTTTTGCCTCTGTCCGAGACCCCCTCCTTCAGCTCCTATTTTTGCCCTCATTTCCTTGCTTCTAAAATCAACAAAAAATCAACAAAATCCATAAAAATTCACATTTTTCCTTCACAAATTCAAACCAAAACCCTAAACCATCCCTTCTCTAACCCTAATTTGTTTGAAAAGTGAAGAAAAGAGGTGTCTTGGAGGCAAGTGCAAGTTAGGAATCAACTCTTGTAAGGTATAAATCCTAATCTAGTTGTTTAATTTGCTAGATTAAATAGTTCAAGTGTGAATTTTAGTTATAAATTCTTGTTTATGAAATTTCAAGAAAGGGGGTGATGTTGTAGTTAGGGTTTGAAGTTGAATAAGTGTGTTTAGGTTAGTATTGTGGCCATCTAGTGTATTAGGTAGGATATTTATGCGATGTTGCGATCGCGATATCGTTAATTCGCGATGTTTGCTTTGAAATCGGTATGCTAACGCTTACTAGATTTTTATGAATTTTAGGAGGTGGTCTAATTGCGGTAGATTGGCGATATAATTAGCATCTTATACATATTTTAGTGTGCGCGAATGTGGGGTTTTGTCTAGTCGGGTTTTAGTTTTGACCATTGCCCCCGAAACGGCGATTTTAGTTAAGGTTTTAGCGATTTTCGGGTGTTTTCCGCGCACCGAGTGCACGTTGTGATTAATTCGTGAGCATCGATCTTTTCATATTGTGAGTTGCATCATTTCAAGAATTTGTAATCTTATATTGTGTGTTATGCAATTCTAGGATCGGTCGCGGAAACATCGGACACGGCGCGCAAAGGCAAGGCGGTGGTCGGATCGGATTAGCGAGGCATTCAGGTGAGTAGATGTATTCATCTATGGGGGAAATCGTCTGGATGGCGCGAGGCGCCCCCTAGTTAGGATTACTTTATTTCTTACAACATATGCATTGTTAGTTAGCTAACCCCCCCTCTCATTCACATTTCATACATTTATAGCTATTTGTCTGCAAGATTTGCATTGGATATCCATATACACATGGGCGATATCACTTCGTAGGACACGAACACCATTACCATTAGCTCCTGTTGCAGCGCACTATTCATGTGACACACACGCTTTTGGTAATTGCCATGCCACTTGCATCATACATGATATATGAAATCGCATAGCATGTATATACCTCGCATCATCATCATCATACTTACATAGATTTCTAGCCACAATTACATCGCATACCTTGATATCATAGACATTTATCATATACAACATGTTGAGTATTATGATTTTCTTGAGGATTTCAGTATTGCTGCGATTTCTGGATTTTGGGTAAAACCGCAAGAATTTAACAAAAGCTTATATTTATCATTTTTAAAACAAGTTGCGGTTTTCTCGTGATGTATGTGTCGTCCACCATGAGTTTTCATGTTTTCTGTTGGATTTCGAGACTCGATTCGAGGAGTGGATGAACCGTCTTGGGTACATGGTGGGCCCGGTATGGTAACCCGGGGCAACAAGATCGAGTTGTAGACGATGAGCCTGGCAGGGGAAAACTACCTACCGGTGATGTCTGGCGCGGCGGATATCCGGAGGATACCAACCGTTGTCATGAGATTTGATGATATGGGCCGATCCGGACTGACGGAGCCCGATGTATTGAGACATTGATACAGTGAGACATTGAGACGGATGTGTTTTCATATCTGGTGTCGATACTTGACACGGGTTTCAGATGATTTCTTGATGGTATTTAGCTATTATACAGGTATTCTTTTATCTAAAGTTAGGAATGCAGAACTCATAGCATTTAAACACTTAAAGATTTAGTATTGACATTGCATACATGTGCATGCATACTAGAGGTATTACATCACATCTGGACATACATGCTGTGATGCATTTGCGTGCATTCTTACGATAGTCTTACTAGATGTTATATTCTACTCACGAGCTGGCAACTCACCCCCGTTGTGCCACAGTGTCTTGCAGGTTGGACTCATCAGCCTTGTAGCGGCGGCTTATCTCATTAGTGACTTCTTTTGCTCAGACTCGTGACATTGCTCGTACGTGGGTTGCGAGAGCACTTTTATTTCTTTTTGTACTATTTTTGTATCTAGTATTCTCCATCTACCACTTCTTATGTGTATATGCGACCTAGTGAAGAGACTGAGAGATTTGTGTATATGTGGGTTCTTTTGCGTCGAGCTCATTTGAGCCGACGTTGTGTTTTCTTATATTTTGTATTTCTTTATGCTCTTTTCCTTGAGATTATATATATATATATATATATATATATTGCGTGTGGTTGTGATCCGTCTTGGGCGAAGAGCTAGCTCCCGCTTGGGGATGCCATTTTGTGATTACAGGTTATATATCTTGTTGTACCCATTTTGGGGGATAGAATTTACAAAGGAGACTCTGCCGAAATTTTCGGAAATTTTTGATTTTTTTTTAAAAAGGGGTTCAATGCAACTTAATTGATTTCAAATTGTTTTCATGAAAGGTTTCCTTCATTCTTTTGATTTTGGTTTAGATTTTTCTGGGCTTTGGCTGACTTAGGTTACGTTACGCCTTTAGACGTCTCGTAATCTAAGTGCCAGTCACGTTCCGTAATTTCGGGTCGTAACAGCACTTGCCGTTCGTTTTCGTGCATGCTACTGCACTATATGCTTTTATGGACCCGGCGCGTTTTGGTTGGATTTGTGCGCATATTAGGCGCTTGATTTTGGATTTTTGTGCGCATCGGATACACTTGAGTGAGATTTTACTCGTGCATATTGGATGCTCTTGATTTAGATTTCTTTCGTGCATGATGGATGCACTTGATTTGGATTTTTGCGCATACTAGGCGCATGATATGAGAAGTGGTTTTGTGCACACCGGATGCACTCAATTGGGATTTTCATTCGTGCATGTTAGTTGCACCGGATGCTCTCTAGATGCACTTGATATTGTTGTCGAGCACACTCGTTGCACTACACAGATGCTTTCGTGCACACCTATGGCACTTAGTTTTGGTTTTGTGCACATTCGTAGCACTTGTATTTAGATTTATTTTTCGTGCGCACCAGACGCACGCGATTATTGGATACTCCTTTTGAGGCCGATTTTGCTTTTGAGCACCTTGTTTTCAAGATGGGCACTATATTATGTAGTAGCCGAACAGGACTGGTCCGAGGACAGTACCTGAGTACTTTGCATGCATTAAAAGTTTACCAAGAGGTTTTTGAAAAAGAGCTATAGTCTCGCTATTACCTACGTGTCCGTGAGCGACACGAACGTTTATAAAGGAAAACCTTTTGGGATATTTTGAAAACGACGGAACGTGTATTTAGGAAAAGATATATAGACATATATTATTATTTTTAAAAAAATGAGCGTTCGTCACTTATGCCGTGAGTTACGCATTCACGCGGCGATTTAGAAAAGATTTTTGGCATGAGTTTTATTTAGAAGTTTTCCAAAGATGCGTACTATACATGTATTATAGTATTTGACTAGTGTATATTGGATTTCAGTAGGGGATTTCGAGATTTGTATCTCTATTATAACTCCAAGGATATACGTGCGAATCCGATGATTTGCGTGACGCTTGACGGAGTTCGATTTTGAGTTTTGTACTCGTTTTCATGCGCACCTGACGCGTTGTGTGTTTCTGCATCTTCCGTGATTGCGGAGCACCGTTAATTTGAGTTGATTATTGAAATGTTTTCGATTTTGGGGGTTTAAATTTAAATTCGTGGACCGAATTTATTTAAAGGGGGAAGATTGTAACATTTCAGAAAAGAAAAAATATTATTTTTGGAATTTAATATTAAAATAATATATTTCCCGAAAACTGCCCGATTTGCGAAATTGTGGTTTTCGAAAAAGGGTATAAATCTATACCAATAATTGTGAAATAATTGGAAATTAAAATGATTTATTTAATTAATAATATAACTAAAGGATTTGGCATTTTTAAAATTTATTATATGCAGTTTCGATAAAAATCGGATTAGTGCACTGCTAATCGCGATTAAGCCAAATCCGTGTTTCTACAGTTTTCATAGTTAGTGCACCATGATGTTACATGTTATTTCATTTGTGTTGTTTTATCGGTATTATGTGATTTGGTTTTGAAATTTAAAAGAGAAAAGAAAAAGTAATGGCAAAAGGGTAATTTAGTGAAAAAGGTATGATTGGAGAGAAAGAGAGTGTGTGTATGAATAAGTGAGAAAGAGAGGGGGGCTGCTGCCATACTTCTCCCCCATCATTTTATTCTCCCTCTCCATCTTCCTCAAGCCCACTTCCCTCCACTTAAAGCCCTAGATCCATCTCCAAATAATCCCCAAAACCCTAAACCCCTTTCACAAAAGTTGATCCCCTCTTCACCCTCTACACAGTGGACCAAGAAAAGTTAGATCTTGATAACTTTGGACTTCTAGGGTTTGCTCAAGTGACACCCATGAGGTATAGCTTCTTCCATTTTGTTAGTTTTAAGCTTCTTTCTATTCTAGTTTAGTTTAGAAGTCGTTTTAGCGTGGAATTATGATGTTGGAAAATTCTAGTGAAGGGTTTGGGTGTTGTGAAGAGTTGAGGTGTGTAGTGGCTGTTACAAGCCTTAGGGATTGAATTCAAGAATTGGAATTGAGTGTAGTAACCAAAATACAAACTTTATAATTGATCCATGTCGGTTTTATGAGGATATAGGGTGTGCAGGGAAATCTGGAGCAACCCGGGGAATTTCTGAGCATAGCAAACAACTCCAGGGACCAAATTAGGGTACTAGGAGACAACTTTGACGAGATGAACCCCATTGGAGCCTAGGGGACAGAGGAGGCCGGTTTTTCTAGTGATGCGGCTGGCCATTTGGTGGAAATTGGTGTCGGTGTTGATCTAGTAGGTCATATACATCATATAAAGCACCCTAGACTTATGTGTGCAACTACTTTTAGCCTGAGTCAAAATCTGGGAGTATTTTAGTGTGATTTTGGCTATGGTTTTCCGTATTTTGTAATGCTAAGTTTTGATATTTGAATTTGACGTTGGTTGTTTGGTGTTCGTACATCAACAACAAGGGGTGTTTGGTTGATTTTGTACGCGCAGGCCATAGGTTCTGACCTATGAGCAATGCGCGTACCGTTTTGGATTTCAGAACTTGATTTTAATAGCGTTGCGATATATGTTGTTATTGTAGGTACCCTCGCGTGGATTCCGAGGTGACGGATTATGGCCTCTTCGACTTCAGCAAGCGAAGACCAAGGTGAGTGGACCTATATCCATGGGGGAAGTCGGGTGGATGCCGTATAGCACCCTTACAAAGTTTTGGTGGGAACCGATTTGTAGTTTATGGTTAAGAAAACCTAGATTTGGAAACTAGGGTTAGAGTTAACTGATAGTTAGTAAAACCATATTAGAAACTATGGATAGTTAGAAGTGATATAATACGGCCAATATGTGATGACGGTATTTGAGGATGATGTTTGACGATATTGCCGTTTAGGATACTATAGGACTAGATAGTCGACGTAGATGTGTCATCCGAACCATACATATTAATCATATGCATCTTTTAAATAGATACCTTGAGGGACGTTACGGAATTTCAAATGATATCTTTTCCTTAAAAACACCGTAATCCCTATTTTCAAAACTACGATTCGCTTCTTTAAAAATCTGATTGTATGGTTCGGGTGTGTATGTTAGATTAGATACTTAAACTTATAGTAGAGATAGAATGTTTATGTAAACTCGACTTGATGTGTGATATAAATGCGATGACAAAAATATAAGACGAATATGATGATCTGATGATATGTTGGTATACGGATGCGAGCCGATTGAGATGATGGATACCTTGTCGGTCCCCTGATATGAGATCGTTATGGATGTGACCTGGGACATAGGTATATAGATATATATAGAATGTTGTGTTTCATGGATGATAAGCCGTACGTGATATTAGGCCGTACCCTTATTGTCTTATAGGTTGATAGGATCCCTATTAGCTTAATGCCGCCGTACGATGATTTTCCGTACGTGATGAGTTTTACCTGAGGTTTGATCCATACCCTTGACTAGAGGATGCCGTACGATGGATCATACCGTACGTGATGCTGTGAGGCTAGATGTCGATTGATAGATTCACCGACTCAGACATATGATAGTTGTGTATACCTTATAGTTTTTAGCTGATGATTTACCTTTTGCTGCATTCATGATATTATCATTGCATTGCATGTACCTGTGTTAGTACACTTACACCATTATCGATGATGTGTATGTTACACGTACACAGATTTGCCAGGTCACACACTTCATCATCGATAATTTCCATGTCACTACACAGTAGGATTGCTGCATCATGATATGACTCTTTGCATGATTTACTTGCTATAGTTACCTGTGCACTTTTATATGATGTTGCATTTGACTTTGGAGATATTGGGAACCGCAAGACATATTTTCAAAACTGGAATCATTTAAAGGAGCGGTTTTCCATTAATATGATACATCATTGTTCCATGTTGCATGATATACGGATATGCTTACATTTCCATCATATGTCGCATATATCATGCTTTATGATTTTACGCATTGAGATATGCTGTTTTCATGAGATTTCTGGATTTGAGAACCGTGGTCTTTTTAAAAGAAAGTATTATTGTTTTAAAAACCCGGTTTCTCTTGATATGATATTTCAGTGCGTCCACCATGCGTTTTCTCGGTTCTGAGACGTGTGACATGTGAAACCCGATTCGAGGAGCTGGATGAGGCCAATTGCGGGTACATGGTGGACCCGGTATGGTACCCCGGGGCGAGAACGGATCTGCCGTGCAGTAGACGATGAGCCTGGCAGAGGGACCACTACCTACGGGTGATAGTATTTAGGCTCGGCGGATATCCGGAGGATACCGACCGGAGTCGAGAGATGATATAGGCTGATCCGGACTGATGGAGCCCAGGGGCCAATCCGGACCGATGGAGCCCGAGATATGAGGATTTACGTGTCGTGCTGGACATGGGTTTCATGATATTTTCGGGTGTCGATGTTGGACACCCAGGTTCAATGATTTTGATGTGTCGCGAGGGACACCGTTGATTTATATCCTCATACTTTCATGCACACTCTTTTATGATATTTACGTGCATATAGACATTGATTATATGGTTGGACGAGATCCACATGCATACATACCTTGATTATATGGTTGGACGAGATCCACATGCATACATACCAAGATTATGGTTGGACGAGATCCATATACATACATTGATTATATTGTTAGATGATATCCACATGATGATTGACATTGGTATTAGTGTTGGCACATATACGACCCGGTCACCCTAGATATCATAGTATTACCTTTATGATATAGTTGACCTAGGAGTCGTTGTTTATTCGATTTCTATCTGTTGATATTTTTCTACTCACGAGTTTGCAACTCACCCCCGTTGTGCCACAGTTCTTGCAGGTTTACCGCTTGGATCAGTAGCGGCTTTGTTGGCACACAGTTGCATTTGGGTGTTTTGCATTGGTAGGTGGGACATTTGTATCGTACCCACTCTTGTATTTATATTTCATATTGTATCTAGTTAACTCCTTCAATCAAAATTAGTAAATTGTATAAGTAATGAGACATAGTGAGATTGTGGTTGCGAGACTTAGAGTGAGGGGTTTTCCGCTACTTGTAGTTGATGTCTTGCTTATTTCTTTATCTTTTGTGGTGAACTTCACCATTGGGCGTCGTATATTTATATATATATATTGTCTTGCGTGGTTGTGATCCGCCGTTTGGCGAAGAGCTAGCTCCCGCTTGGGGATGCCTTTATCATTATCTTGTATATGTGGTTTTGGATCAAAATATACAAAGGTGGTACTGCCCGAATTTTCAAAAAGACGAAACATATTTTTAAACTTGCCTAATCCACTTGCATCTTCATGTTCCTTTTTTATACACTAAGAAAACTTGATTTCATTATACCTTACTTCACCTCCTTTATTTTCTTAAAAAGGTTTAGATTTCTGGGTTTCATCTTACTTGAATTCCGTTACGCCTTTAGACGTTGCGTGATTCAAGTGCTGGTCACGAGCTATATTTTTGGGTCGTGACAGATACGGAGTGTTCTGGAGAAATGCAAAAGTGAAGTAGGAGTGGCAGGGATATATGCGACTTTGTCTTGAATCATGACAATCCAAAACCAAAGTGTGTAAGAAGGTTCGGTTAACTTGGTTCATGAGTTTTAGTTTAAGGTCGGGTCATGGTCGTTGCCAGAGAGAGAGAGAGAGAGAGAGAGAGAGAGAGAATAAACACTCAGCGTGCACTAATCTAAACTAGATTGGTTAATCTCTTTATTCAATCAGGATGGCTCCTACTGTTTCCTCGAATTCTCTTTGAAACCCTAAAAGGAGAATTAGTCGGGATCATGAAAATCCCCCGAGATGTAACACCTACTAATCAGTGGGAATCGGGATCCAACTATCATCACATGATAACTTGATGGAAGCCACTAAAGTCACCTCTCCAGAAGGTATGCGCATACTTGGCAAGTTTCTCCCGATATAGATTTTACCCCTAGGACCCAAGAACCTTGACAAATAATCAACAAATCAAAGGTCCTAGTCAAGTTCAACCCGTCACTATCTTGATTGTGTTAAACCCACTCGCACGACCCTTGACGAATGATCAACAAAGTCGTACGAATGTCCTAACCAATCCACATATCCATGCGACAGAAACGCATTACAGAGCTACCGCACACTACGCCTCGGTGAATAGCAACGACAAACGTAGCACGAATAGTAAGCAATACTAATCTAAAATGACGAAGGGTTACGACTGGTTTTTGGCGAAAAACCTTTTATCTAATGAACTTGATATCGTTGAAGGAACTCAAGCAGTTTTTGAAAATGAGTGGTTTAAGCTCCGCATTTTTAAAACAAGTGGTTTTGTAGAAAATCGAGTAGTTTATAGTCACGTAAACTTTTGCCAAAGAGGTCACTCCCTATGAAGGGATCTAGGTTCTTTCCTCATCGAATCAGGTGCAGGATATTCCTAATCGAATACTATGATGCAAAGAAAAAGAATCGATTATAGTGAAGTTATTGTTAGGTTTACCTAGCACCCTATGAAAGGTTTGGAAGCATCACATGTCTCAAAGATTATGTTTTTAGAGTGCTAAGTGAACACACAAAGAATCAATCCTAGAAAATTAGGGTTTCATAACCTTACAAGTAACAAAGACTAGGGTTTTGAGAGTACAACCTTTGTAGCTCCCTACGCTAGACTCCTTGACCACTTGAGAGTTGGAGAAGGGTTTGCTTGAGGTCTTCTAATGTCCACGACGATCCACCCGAAGCTCCTTTGTCCAAGCTAACAACTTCACTTGATCAAGAGAAAGAAATGAAGCTAACACTCTAAACAAGTGGGCAAGACTTGTGTAGAATGATGTTGTGGTGGCTTTTCTCACTTCAAAATCCTAACTTGGTGAGTAATTTGTTCACTAGAGAAATCTAGAGAGCAAAAGAAGAAGGAGGAAGAAGATGATGGCTTTTTTTGAACAAGAGTTAAAGATAAACTCTTGTGAGAAAAGAGAAAATATATCTATATATATTTTCCCTCTTCATCTCAAACCATGGTTATATATTATGGATATTTATTTCACTTGAGTTAAAAACACAAGAGGAAGATTAAATCATGGTTAATAAGTAGGTGAACATGGTCAATTCAAGGAAGAGTGTAGAATATAACCATTTATTAATCTTTTCTCTTTTCTTTTGTTTTAACATAAATAGAAATAATAATCCATACATATAAACCATAGTGTGAGTCTTATATTGCCATCATTTTCAATGTATATGCAACCATGAAGGATGATGTATGTATGTATGTGTGCATGCACATCCATGTGTGCATGAATCTAGAAAGAATGCATACATGCATGCATACATCCAAAAATACAAGAAAGGATTTCTAGTGAGAAACTAATGGTTAAATGATAAATCAACACTTGATTTATCAATCCGGCCATATCACATACGACCCAACCAAAAGCAAGCCGCCCGATTAATATACGGTATCTCATACGCGCATTTTAACCGGGTCCATGCGCATATCGCATACGCGCACCACAACATTTCGCCTGGATTAGGTAACTCCTTTGTGGGACTCTAAGACTCGTCAATACGCCGGCAGTGGGTGATGATCATATCAAACACCCTCAAGCCGCAAGCGGTCAGCTAAACATAACGGCCATCCGGGTATTGAGCGATCAAAAGAAAACAAGCGAACCTGCTACAACTCCCGTCGAGCCAACCGGCAACACTACCGTACAGTCCGGTCTTTTTGTCAGATATGCTGCATATCGAGCCTAGGGATGGTCACGTCGACCCCAATAACTCAATAAGTCGTGCCGGTGAATGGTCTATAACAGATCGAGAAACTACTGATAACACTTATCAGTAATTCTCAGCAGCCCTGGCCAGGGACTTACTGATATAACCAGTTGAGTACAGCACAGCATCAACTCCCAATACCGGGAGAGACGAAACCCCTCCTATCGCTCATCGCCTTCGTGTGTCTCAGGACTGTACCCAACGGCCACCTGTTTGCACGACTCAGTAGAGCCGTGGTAGGGTGGCAATCAAAGTACAGTGGGAGAGAACACAAGACTCTATGACGATCTCGGGTCTACAGACTAACCTGCACCAGTGTCACCTGAGAACTGCTATCCAACGATAGATATAATTTCATATAGGAGTTCTCGGTGAGTCCGTCCAGTGTACCCAGTCACCACTGAGCACCTGTATACGATCTCGATGTCAAACATCGATGAATGTAGGAACATTCATCGCCCATCATATGGGTCTAGTATCATATACGCTAGTCTACTCTGGTATATCGATGCCCCGTCTCGATATACCTACGACTAGGGATATTTCAGGATATGCTTATAAACTACAGATGTCCCACTAGTATGATCTCCATCATAATCACAGTAGTCAAGCCGATATCCTCAGGGCTTTATCAGCATGTATGAATGAATAAAAGCATGATCAAATCAACATGTCAGATAAAGAAGAGCCAAATAGCATACTATCATGTCGAGCAAGAATGTACACTGAATATATATACATTGTAACACTTTGGAATTTCTGTTTGATTGTTTTGGTGATAATTAGTAGTCGTGCATGTTTTATATATGTGTTCTTAGGATTATTAGTTATAGTTATTATTGGTAGTGTTAGCATTTTGGGAATTTTTCCTTTGTAGGGTGCACCTTGCATACTTAGGCATTTTGTGACTTGTTAACCATTCTTTTGTGCATGGTTCCAAGTTTATTTTTTTCCCCATCAATTAATCCTTGCATAAACCATTCTTTTTATAAGTCAAAATCCAAATAAAACAAAGGAGTATGGTGGGTAGGTGAGGGGTGGACTTTTTGACCATTTTCATCCCTTCTCTCTTTCTCTTGTCCCCACTTCATTTTCTGCAGAATTCCTGCCGCAAACCCCAGCCTTCCCTCATCTCTTTTCTCTCTTTTCATTCCTCTTTGATCCCTACACCAAAAACCCTACACAAATCAACATGTTTCCTTCACAAAACCTTAGTAAAAAGTGAGTTCTTGTGGTGTATGAGGTAAATCTGCACATCTGAGGGTAAAGCTGAAAACCTTTGGTGTTTTAGGGTCATTTGAAGGTTCGCAGGCGAGTACAGCGGACGCCGCGCAGAAGGGGAAACAAGTTGTTGGCTATACCTAGCGGGAGGCTACGGTGAGTAGATTTCACATCTACGGGGATATCGCCCGCATGGCGTTCTACGTCAGGGCTGATAGGACCTTATAGTGTTCCTTATATATATATTGCATGTTCATGGTTACTATTTCGTACGTATTGCATTCCCTACTACACAGATATAAATTAGAATTGATAGAACATCGCACCATTACTAACGGTCCATGTGCACGAGCACTATCCTGTATGTTACACACACACCGTTAGTAATTGCCATGACACGCACACTGTAGGAATCCTATATCACATCGGATCATTGCATTGTAGCTCATCTATATATGACATGACTTGATATTCATACTTGATGCCCATATCACATCGGATCATTGCATTGTAGCTCATCTATATGTGACATGACTTGATATTCATACTTGATGCCCATATCACATCGGATCATTGCATTGTAGCTCATCTATATATGACATGACTTGATATTCATACTTGATGCCCATATCACATCGGATCATTGCATTGTAGCTCATCTATATGTGACATGACTTGATATTCATATTTGATGCCTATATCACATCGGATCATTGCATTGTGGCTCATTCTTATGTGACATGACTTGATATACATACTTGGTGCACATATCACATCACCTTTACTTGCATTATTGGTTGAGATTTCATGTGATTTCTGGATTTGGAAACCGCGGCCTTTTCAAATAAGTAATCATTTAAGAACCCGGTTCCCTTGATATGATATTTTGGGGCGTCACCCCGTGTTTTCTCGGTGCTAGAGGCCTGTTGTGAGAAAGGGCTGACCCGGACTGACGGATGCCCGATATATTGAGAGAGGGCTGACCCGGACTGACGGATGCCCGATGTATTGCGAGAGGGCTGACCCGGACTGACGGATGCCCGATATATTGAGAGAGGGCTGACCCGGACTGACGGATGCCCGATATATTGAGAGAGGGCTGACCCGGACTGACGGATGCCCGATGTATTGCGAGAGGGCTGACCCGGACTGACGGATGCTCGATGTATTGCGAGAGGGCTGACCCGGACTGACGGATGCCCGATATATTGAGAGAGGGATGACCCGGACTGACGGATTCCCGATATGCATTTTGAGAGAGGGCTGATCCGGATTGACGGATGCCCGATAGAGGATGTTTTGCGTGTCGATGCTAGACACGAGTATTTATGTTATTTGGGTGCCGATGATGGGCACTCGGGATTTTCAGAGATATACAGGGTTTGAGGGCCGGTGAAAGTACCGGTGCCTGAGCTATTTGGGAGATCTGGGTGCATTAAGGGACACCGATTGTATTTTCCACGTTGGCATTCCGTGTAGATATTATATTACCCCTGCTCAGCATTTACTAATGTACCTCATCCTGTAGATGCATTACCTGATAGAGCATATGTACCTCATCCTGTAGATGCATTACCTGATAGAGCATATGTACCTCATCCTGTAGATGCATTACCTGATAGAGCATTTGTACCCCATCCGGTAGTACAGTACCTGATAGAGCACTTGCATGATTATTGCACATACTGCTTATCACATATTGATATCATCTGTTGGCATATGTTAGAGTAGCGTAGTACGTGCATGCTCGCGATTACCTTTATATGTTATCTCTATTCACGAGTTGGCAACTCACCCCCGTTGTGCCACAGTGTTTGCAGGTTGCCCTTCGGAGTAGTCGCGGCAGGCTGCGGTTGCATCTTTTGACACAGATACCCCCATAGTTGGTGTACTAGCTCTTTTGCTGATAGGTGGGTTTTGTGCGGTATCTGTTATCTTGCTGTATGTACATTGTTGTATCTAGTATTCTCCATCTACCATGTATGTATTTGACTTAGAGACAGTGTGAGGGCGATGTTGTACTTTATTTGTATTCTGGCGTCGTGCTCGTTGTGAGCCGACTTTTCTTGTGCAGTTTTATTCTATCTGTGATGTTCCCACTTGTGGATCTTGAGCTTCGCTACGGCGTCGTATATTGTTATCTTGGAGATTGTTTCTTAGATTTCTTATCATGTTAGTTGGTGCTTTCATTCAATTCTTATAACACTCTATACTTTCACTGGTTTGATTTCTGGGTTTCCGGTTCCCTTAGTCACGTTACGCCTGTAGACGTTACGTGGTTAAGTGCCGGTCACGGGCCAAACTTTGGGTCGTGACAAAGTTGGTATCAGAGCGTAGGTTTACCTTTCGGAGTGTAGAATGACCCTGGTATGATGGAGTAGGTAGCTGCAGCAGGGTAGCGTAGCGTGTGTATGTTCCGCGGCATACTCACGACACGGTACTCCGCCTACGCGACCTTAGGACTTGTTGATTTAAATTCCTTCTTGAGTGTATACTTTCTTGCGATTCGATTTCCGTATCCTTATCGAATCCTATTGTTCTTTTCAGCCATTATGCCGCCAAAGACTACGAGGGCACAGAGAGCGGCCGCGAGGGCCGAGATTCGAGTTGACTCGTCCGAGACGAGGACTGATCCGGGCAGTGCACCCGTTGTACCTGAGCAGACTGTTCCTCCAATGATAGATCAGATCGCCACGCTAGGGGCTGGTATGCAGGAGATGCGCCAGACGGTGGGATCTAGCATGCAGGAGATGCGCCAGATGATCGGATCGCTAGTTGAGACGCTTCGAGCACAGCGACCAGAGGTAGCTCCACCGGTTCCAGCGACCGCGATGGTACCTACCGCACAGCCAGTTGCCCCTGCAGCCACGGAGGTGATTACGGTATCGCTATCAGAATTCATGAGGCTAAAACCTCCGGTTTTCGCAGGCACCGATACAGCCGAGGACCCCCAGTCCTTCATTGATAAGATGGCCCGTATATGTCGTTCACTCAGATGCGCGGATACGAGATGGGTTGAGTTCGCGAGCTTTCTCCTAGAAGGTCTTGCGCAGAAGTGGTGTGATTCCGTTGAGAAGGGCAGAGCAGCAGGTCTTCCTCCTATGACCTGGACCGAGTTTGTAGCGCTATTCCTTGCCCGTTTTCTTTCCCAGAGTGTTAGGGATGCCCGAGCACGCAGATTTGAGTCCTTGCACCAGACGCCAGGGATGTCAGTGGCAGAGTACGACGTGCTGTTCACAGAGCTAGCTATCTATGCCCCGTACTTAGTGGCTACCGAGGGTTGCGAGTCAAGAGATTTGTTCGAGGGTTGCTTACCCCGCTATTCTTTGCTATCAGCGCGCAGCATTATGAGACGTACGCAGCTGCAGTAGATGCAGCATTATTAGTTGAGGAGCGTCTGGCTGAGACTTCGGCAGTTCCAGGGCCGAAGAGAGTTCGTGCAGATGCATTAGCACAGAGACAGCCTTTTCGGCGCCGTGATAGACGTATTGCAGGCAGCAGAGATTCAGGGCGGGGCCGGTTATTCAGTTCCTATTCCCAGGAGGGTCAGCGGTCGTCGTCGGGGTGTTTTCGCTGTGGAGTTCTTATCATCGTGTGCGAGATTGCCCTGAGTTACCCCGGAGGGAGGCGGCAGCACCGCATGTTACATTACCACCTTCACCACCCCAGACGGCATTGCCGATAGTACCTACTGTTACTCCACGTCAGACGCATACACAGAGAGGTCGTGGTCGCGGAGGATTTGTTCATAGAGGACGAGGTGGCCGAGGTAGAGGGCAGCCAGCGGCCGGCAGAGGACAGTTAGTTGCAGGTGGAGGACAGGCGCGAGTCTTTGCTTTGACGCATCAGGACGTGCAGGCGTCCAATGCGGTGGTCTCAGGTATCCTTCCTGTATGTTCGGTTGATGCACATGTATTATTCGATCCCGGATCCACGCACTCGTACGTATCCACACACTTTGTGCCGAGTTTGGGTAGAGAGTCTGGTTTGCTTGGCCAGCCGCTTGTGGTGACTACTCCTATGGGAGAGTCGTTTGTTGCTAGGCACGTGTTCCGATCCTGCACCGTCCGTATTGGCGAGAGAGAGTTGCCGGTCGATTTGATCCTTCTTGAGATGCTGGACTTCGATGTTCTTTTGGGCATGGATTGGTTAGCCACGTGCTATGCTTCTGTTGACTGTCGGGAGAAGACAGTTCGATTTTGTTTTCCCGGCGAGTCGGTTGTTGTTGTGTTGGGGGACCGTGGTGCCACCCCTCACAGTGTGATTTCTTCTGTTCGCGCTGGACAGCTTTTGCGGAAGGGATGTCAGGGATTTCTCGCATATGTTTACGATACTAGAGCTATAGAGGTTCCTTTGGATCAGGTTCCGGTTGTTAGCGAGTTCCCTGATGTGTTCCCTGACGAGCTTCCTGGGCTACCGCCCGAGCGTGATATTTCTTTCTGCATTGATTTGGTTCCTGGCACGGGGCCTATTTCAGTACCGCCTTATCGGATGGCCCCGGCGGAACTTAGAGAGTTGAAGGGTCAGTTGCAGGACTTGCTGGATAAGGGACTTATTCGACCCAGTGTTTCTCCTTGGGGTGCTCCAGTCCTGTTCGTCAAGAAGAAGGACGGCAGTTTGCGCTTGTGTATTGACTACCGCCAGCTGAACAGGGTGACAGTGCGGAACAGATATCCTTTGCCACGCATCGACGATTTGTTCGACCAGCTTCAGGGGGCAGGATACTTTTCGAGGATCGATTTGCGATCGGGCTACCATCAGCTGCGGGTTCGACGGGAGGACATTCCTAGGACAGCCTTCCGCACACGTTACGGCCATTATGAGTTTTTGGTGATGTCGTTCGGACTCACTAACGCGCCAGCAGCATTTATGGACATGATGAACCGTATTTTCCAGCCGTATCTTGATCTGTTCATTATACTGTTTATTGACGATATCTTGGTGTATTCTCGGAGTAGAGAGGAGCACGAGCAGCACCTGCGGATTACACTGCAGACCTTGAGGGAGCATCAGCTTTTCGCCAAATTCTCCAAGTGTTCCTTCTGGCTAGACAGCGTAGACTTCTTGGGGCACGTGATTACACGAGATGGTATATGTGTCGACCCGAGAAAGATAGAGGCAGTTCGGAGTTGGCCTAGACCCACGTCAGTGACGGAGGTTCGCAGCTTTCTAGGGCTGGCAGGTTATTACAGGCGATTTGTACAGGACTTCTCTCGCATTGCTACACCTTTGACCGGGTTGACCCGGAAGGGAGTTCGCTTCGATTGGACAGAGGAGTGTGAGCACAGTTTCCAGCAGCTACGGGCTCTACTGACTACGACCCCAGTGCTATCGTTGCCTTCAGGATCAGGCGGATTTGTGGTCTACTGCGATGCTTCACGAGTGGGGCTGGGATGCGTTTTGATGCAGCATGATAGGGTGATTGCGTATGCTTCGCGGCAATTAAAGAAACATGAACAGAATTACCCCACTCATGATCTGGAGATGGCTGCAGTGGTCTTTGCACTCAAGATCTGGCGACATTATCTGTATGGGGAGTCGTGCCAGATATTCACCGACCACAAGAGCTTAAAGTACATATTTCAGCAGCGAGACCTGAACCTTAGACAGCGCCGATGGATGGAGTTAGTGAAGGACTACGATTGTGAGATCTTGTATCACCCGGGCAGGGCGAATGTAGTGGCAGATGCTTTGAGCAGGAGGCCCGGGGGTAGTCTATCTTGTTTGAGCGCAGTGCAGAGGCAGTCGTCGGCAGATTGGCAGATCTTATGCGACAGCCGGGTACAGTTCGAGTTTACGCCGACCGGAGGACAGATTGCGCATGTTCGTGCACGCCCACAGTTACTCGACCGTATACATGAGGCACAGCACAGTGATGACCGCTGTTCAGAGATCAGGACACAGATGGCACATGGCAGATTTTCCGAGTTTGTGATCGATGATCAGGGGATACTACGATTTGGAGCTAGACTGTGCGTACCAGATGCTGAGGGATTGCGGGGCGAGATTCTTGAAGAGGCACATCGGTCGGTATATAGTGTTCATCCCGGTTCCACCAAGATGTACCATGATATGAGTGATGTCTACTGGTGGGACGGTATGAAGAGAGACATTGCAGATTTTGTGTCGAGATGCCTGACTTGTCAGCAAGTCAAGGCTGAGCACCAGAAGCCTGCGGGAGAGCTACAGCCGCTACCCATTCCAGAGTGGAAATGGGAACAGATATCGATGGATTTCATTGTGGGTCTACCCAGGACTAGTCGAGGGTATGACTCCATCTGGGTGATCGTGGATCGTTTGACGAAAGCGGCTCACTTCTTACCGGTGAAGACGACTTTCAGATTTACTCAGTATGCCCAGGTTTACATTGATCAAATTGTACGACTGCACGGAGTTCCGACATGCATCGTGTCCGACAGAGGCACCCAGTTTACCAGCCGGTTATGGCAGAGGCTTCAGGAGGCTTTGGGCACTCGTCTGAGTTTCAGCACAGCATTCCATCCGCAGACCGACGGACAGTCAGAGCGGACTATTCAGACTCTTGAGGACATGCTCAGAGCATGCGTATTAGACTTCGGAGGTAGCTGGGATCATCATCTGCCCTTAGTCGAGTTCTCCTACAACAACAGCTACCAGGAGACCATTCAGATGGCACCGTTTGAGGCTCTTTATGGGAGGAGATGCAGATCGCCCACCTGTTGGACGGAGCTCAGTGAGAGCAGTATCTTAGGGCCGCAAATTGTAGAGGAGACGACAGCGAAGATCCAGTTGATTCGCGATAGGATGAGAGCAGCCCAGAGTAGGCAGAGATCTTATGCGGACCGTCGTCGGCGCAAACTTGAGTTTTCTGTTGGTGATCATGTTTTCTTGAGGGTCTCTCCAATGAAAGGCGTGATGAAATTTAGGAGGAAGGGGAAGCTTAGTCCCAGATACGTAGGCCCCTTTGAAATCCTTGAGCGTATTGGTGCAGTTGCGTATCGATTAGCCCTTCCGCCCAATTTTCCAGACGTGCACCCCGTATTTCATGTTTCGATGCTCCGCTGATATCTTCATGATCCTTCGCATGCGATTCAGCACCCGACGATCCAGCTTGAGCGCGACCTTTCCTATGCAGAGCAGCCGGTGATGATCTTGGATCGACAAGTGAAGAAACTGAGGTCGAAAGAAATACCGTCCGTCAAGGTACTTTGGCGTGGCCAGAGCAGAGAGGAGGTCACTTGGGAGACCGAGAGCGAGATGCGGAAGAGGTATCCCCATCTTTTTGAAGGTGCGTATGGTTAGATTTTTAAATTCGGGGACCGAATTTCTTTAAGGGGGGTAGATTGTAACACTTTGGAATTTCTGTTTGATTGTTTTGGTGATAATTAGTAGTCGTGCATGTTTTATATATGTGTTCTTAGGATTATTAGTTATAGTTATTATTGGTAGTGTTAGCATTTTGGGAATTTTTCCTTTGTAGGGTGCACCTTGCATACTTAGGCATTTTGTCACTTGTTAACCATTCTTTTGTGCATGGTTCCAAGTTTATTTTTTTCCCCATCAATTAATCCTTGCATAAACCATTCTTTTTATAAGTCAAAATCCAAATAAAACAAAGGAGTATGGTGGTTAGGTGAGGGGGTGGACTTTTTGACCATTTTCATCCCTTCTCTCTTTCTCTTGTCCCCACTTCATTTTCTGCAGAATTCCTGCAGCAAACCCCAGCCTTCCCTCATCTCTTTTCTCTCTTTTCATTCCTCTTTGATCCCTACACCAAAAACCCTACACAAATCAACATGTTTCCTTCATAAAACCTTAGTAAAAAGTGAGTTCTTGTGGTGTATGAGGTAAATCTGCACATCTGAGGGTAAAGCTGAAAACCTTTGGTGTTTTAGGGTCATTTGAAGGTTCGCAGGCGAGTACAGCGGACGCCGCGCAGAAGGGAAAACAAGTTGTTGGCTATACCTAGCGGGAGGCTACGGTGAGTAGATTTCACATCTACGGGGATATCGCCCGCATGGCGTTCTACGTCAGGGCTGATAGGACCTTATAGTGTTCCTTATATATATATTGCATGTTCATGGTTACTATTTCGTACGTATTGCATTCCCTACTACACAGATATAAATTAGAATTGATAGAACATCGCACCATTACTAACGGTCCATGTGCACGAGCACTATCCTGTATGTTACACACACACCGTTAGTAATTGCCATGACACGCACACTGTAGGAATCCTATATCACATCGGATCATTAAATTGTAGCTCATCTATATATGACATGACTTGATATTCATACTTGATGCCCATATCACATCGGATCATTGCATTGTAGCTCATCTATATGTGACATGACTTGATATTCATACTTGATGCCCATATCACATCGGATCATTGCATTGTAGCTCATCTATATATGACATGACTTGATATTCATACTTGATGCCCATATCACATCGGATCATTGCATTGTAGCTCATCTATATGTGACATGACTTGATATTCATATTTGATGCCTATATCACATCGGATCATTGCATTGTGGCTCATTCTTATGTGACATGACTTGATATACATACTTGGTGCACATATCACATCACCTTTACTTGCATTATTGGTTGAGATTTCATGTGATTTCTGGATTTGGAAACCGCGGCCTTTTCAAATAAGTAATCATTTAAAAACCCGGTTCCCTTGATATGATATTTTGGGGCGTCACCCCGTGTTTTCTCGGTGCTAGAGGCCTGTTGTGAGAAAGGGCTGACCCGGACTGACGGATGCCCGATATATTGAGAGAGGGCTACCCGGACTGACGGATGCCCGATGTATTGCGAGAGGGCTGACGGATGCCCGATATATTGAGAGAGGGCTGACCCGGACTGACGGATGCCCGATATATTAAGATAGGGCTGACCCGGACTGACGGATGCCCGATGTATTGCGAGAGGGCTGACCCGGACTGACGGATGCCCGATGTATTGTGAGAGGGCTGACCCGGACTGACGGATGCCCGATATATTGAGAGAGGGATGACCCGGACTGACGGATTCCCGATATGCATTTTGAGAGAGGGCTGATCCGGATTGACGGATGCCCGATAGAGGATGTTTTGCGTGTCGATGCTAGACACGAGTATTTATGTTATTTGGGTGCCGATGATGGGCACTCGGGATTTTCAGAGATATACAGGGTTTGAGGGCCGGTGAAAGTACCGGTGCCTGAGCTATTTGGGAGATCTGGGTGCATTAAGGGACACCGATTGTATTTTCCACGTTGGCATTCCGTGTAGATATTATATTACCCCTGCTCAGCATTTACTAATGTACCTTATCCTGTAGATGCATTACCTGATAGAGCATATGTACCTCATCCTGTAGATGCATTACCTGATAGAGCATATGTACCTCATCCTGTAGATGCATTACCTGATAGAGCATTTATACCCCATCTGGTAGTACAGTACCTGATAGAGCACTTGCATGATTATTGCACATACTGCTTGTCACATATTGATATCATCTGTTGGCATATGTTAGAGTAGCGTAGTACGTGCATGCTCGCGATTACCTTTATATGTTATCTCTATTCACGAGTTGGCAACTCACCCCCGTTGTGCCACAGTGTTTGCAGGTTGCCCTTCGGAGTAGTCGCGGCAGGCTGCGGTTGCATCTTTTGACACAGATACCCCCATAGTTGGTGTACTAGCTCTTTTGCTGATAGGTGGGTTTTGTGCGGTATCTGTTATCTTGCTGTATGTACATTGTTGTATCTAGTATTCTCCATCTACCATGTATGTATTTGACTTAGAGACAGTGTGAGGGCGATGTTGTACTTTATTTGTATTCTGGCGTCGTGCTCGTTGTGAGCCGACTTTTCTTGTGCAGTTTTATTCTATCTGTGATGTTCCCACTTGTGGATCTTGAGCTTCGCTACAGCGTCGTATATTGTTATCTTGGAGATTGTTTCTTAGATTTCTTATCATGTTAGTTGGTGCTTTCATTCAATTCTTATAACACTCTATACTTTCACTGGTTTGATTTCTGGGTTTCCGGTTCCCTTAGTCACGTTACGCCTGTAGACGTTACGTGGTTAAGTGCCGGTCACGGGCCAAACTTTGGGTCGTGACATACATGTACAGATACATCCACTATCATATAATGGCCTTTACGGCATACATATATCCAACAATCTCCCACTTACACTAAGGCCAGTTATTGGCTTATCTCATACCCAACATCTCAAAAAGTCGCTCATGCTGCGGCTGAGGGAGGGCCTTGGTGAATGGATCCGCGGCGTTATTCTTTGTGTCTACTCTTCTACTCTCGATCTCGCGGCGATCTACATTCTCCCGGATCAAATGAAAACGCCTCAGGATGTGTCTGGACCGCTGATGGGATCTGGGCTCCTTGGCTAACGCTATAGCCCCATTATTATCACAATACAATGGTATTGGATCAATAATGGTAGGAACTACTCCTAGCTCCGAGACGAACTTCTTCATCCAGACGGCTTCCTTGGCGGCATCATTCGCAGCAATGTACTCAGCTTCCATCGTTGAGTCTGCAACAGTATCCTGTTGGAACTCTTCCAACTTACCGCCCCTCCATTGAGAGTAAATACAAACCCAGAGATAGATTTGCTGTCGTCCTTATCGCTCATGAAGCTCGAATCGGTGAAGGCCTCCATTTGGAGATCCCCATTACCATACACCAAGAACAATTCTTTAGTCCTTCGTAAGTACTTAAGAATGTTCTTCACAGCTGTCCAGTGATTCTCCCCTGGGTTGGATTGATACCTGTTTACAACACTAAGTGCATAAGCTACATCTGGGCGTGTACATAACATTGCATACATTATAGATCCTACTACCAAAGCATAGGTTATAACGCTCATGCGAGCTCTCTCTTCATCGGTCTTTGGGCAAGAGTCCTTGGAGAGAGTGACCCCATGGCAAGCGGGTAAGGCACCCCGCTTGGAGTCTTCCATACTAAACCTTTTTAGGATGGTGTTGATGTACCTGGTTTGGGACAATCCCAATAACCTTTTGGATCTATCCCTATTGATCCTTATGCCCAGAATGTATGTGGCATCACCCAGGTCCTTCATGGAGAACCTTAGTGATAAGAAAGATTTGACCGACTGTAGCATAGGAATATCATTTCCTATCAGAAGAATGTCGTCCACGTACAATACGAGGAATGTGACAGCTCTCCCTACAGCCTTCTTATAAACACAAGGTTCATCTGGATTTTTGATGAAATAAAATTCTTTGATGACATCATCGAAACAAATGTTCCAACTCCGTGATGCTTGCTTTAACCCATATATGGATTTAAGCAATTTACATGCTTTCCCGCTGCTCCCACTGTCGATGAAGCCCTCTGGCTGATCCATATAAACGCATTATTCTAAATTTCCATTTAGAAATGCTGTTTTAACATCCATCTGCCAGATTTCATAGTCATAGTGAGCAGCAATAGCAAGTAGGATTCGAATGGATTTAAGCATGGCTACGGGAGAAAAAGTCTCGTCATAGTCCAATCCTGGTCTTTGACGAAATCCCTTCGCCACAAGTCTTGCCTTATAGGTTTCCACCTGCCCATCTACACCAATCTTTCTTTTAAAGATCCATTTGCACCCCACAGGTTTTACCCCAGGGGGTACAACGTCCAAAGTCCATACTTTGTTGGTGTACATAGACTCCATTTCGGATCTCATGGCATCCAGCCACTTCACAGAGTCTCCACTCATGATAGCTTGCTGAAAACTGGTAGGGTCATCATCCTCCATGATGCAGTCTTCTCTGTCACCATCAATGAGGAAACCGTAGTACCTCTCCGGTAGGCGAGAAGTCCTACCAGACCTACGGAGTGGCCGAGGTTCCCCAGTTTCTATTGCAACAGCCGGTTCAACCAAGTCGTCATATGTAGTTTGTGTCTCTAGAACCTCTTCTAGATCCACCACCTTGCCATCATCTTTATCTGTGAAAAACTCTTTTTCTAAGAATGTGGCATACTGAGAAACAAACACCTTTTGTTCCTCCTTGTGGTAGAATAGATATCCATAAGAGTTCTTTGGGTATCCCACAAAGTTACACATGACCGACCGTGTCTCGAGTTTGTCCGGATTCTGCTTTTTAACATAGGCTGGGCAACCCCAAATCTTAATTCTTTTAAGAGATGGTCTCTTTCTATGCCATATCTCATATGGCGTGGTAGACACGGTTTTGGTTGGAACCCTGTTCAAAAGAAACGCTGTAGTTTCCAGTGCATGCCCCCAAAATGAGACAGGTAACTCAGCATCACTCATCATGGACCGGACCATATCTAATAAGGTCCTATTCCATCGTTCAGACACACCGTTGTGCTGTGGTGTGTAAGAAGGAGTGAGTTGAGAGAGAATCCCATTCTCTTTTAGGAAGTTTGCAAATTCTGTACTGAGGTACTCACCACTTCGATCTGATCGAAGCATCTTGATACTCAAGCCGGTTTTTTTTTCTACTTCTTGTTTATATTCAGTGAATTTCTTGAAAGCTTCGGATTTGTGCTTTAATAAAAATACATGACCGAATCTTGAGAAATCGTCAGTGAAAGTAATGAAGTAAGAAAAACCGCCTCTAGCCTGTGTAGACATTGGCCCACATGCATCACTATGTATGAGTCCTAGGAGCTCGGTAGCTCTTTTTCCGTGTCCGGTAAATGGAGTTTTGGTCATTTTACCCTTGATACAAGACTGGCAAGTCGCATAAGATTTATATTCAAAAGGGTTTAAATATCCATCTTTGTGTAACTTGTTTAGTCTTGTTTCGTTAATATGACCAAGTCTACAGTGCCAAAGAAAAGCTTCATTTAATTCTGAAAGTTTTCTTTTATTAGTGTGTTGTATACTGAAAACTGTGTGTTGATTTAGGACGTATATCCCGTTATTAAGTGTACCATACCCAACCAACATTTGATTTAGGTGAATATTCATAACATTGTTCTGCAATACAAAATTATATCCTTCATTGTCTAACAAAGAAACAGATATTATATTACAAAGCATACTTGGTACAAAATAACATGGGTTCAAAACCAATATACACCCAGATGGCAACCCCAAGTGATACTCTCCCACTGCGACTGTATGTACATTGGAACCATTTCCAACGCGGAGAGTATGGTCACCTGTCTTCAAAACTTTGCTATTTCTCAGCCCCTGCATAGAATTGCAAATGTGAGAACCTGAACCGGTATCTAATACCCAGGAAGCAGAGTTTATTGAAAAACAGTTTTCTGTCACAAACACACCTGAAGCGGAAGCATCCCCATGCTTCTTCTTGAGATTCAAGTACTCCGTACAGTTGTGCTTCCAATGTCCTGCTTTGTGGCAATGAAAACATTCCCCTTTCCCCGAGTCTCCAGCTTTGGACTTTTCCTTTCCCTTCACCTTTTTAACTCCACCCTTAGGATTGGTGGGCTTCTTCTTTTTCTTTCCCTTGGCCTTAGCTTTTGGGTGAGAAGAGGAAGACTGTCCAACAGTCATAACGGGAGTTTTTAATGATTTCATAGTGCTCTCTACACTCCTTAACATATTAAGGAGTTCAGGTAGTTCCTTCTCCATGTTATGCATGTTTAAGTTCACTATGAATTAAGCAAAGGTGGAGGGGAGGGACTGCAGAATAATATCCGTATATTGTTCATTGTCCATCGTCCATCCAAGGTCCTCAAGCTCTTCTATAAGAGCTATCATCTTCAGAACATGGTCTCCTACTGGTGTGCCAGGGGCCATTCGCATCTGAAACAATTTCTTTGATGCTTCGTATCGTAATTCACGGGATTGCTCTCCATACAACTCCTTTGTATGGAGCAATATGGTTTGAATGTCCATATTCTCGTGCTGCTTTTGATGTGTATTGTCCATCGATGCAAGCGCGAGGCATTTGGCCGTGGCACAGTCAACGTCCCATGTCTTGTGGACTTCAATATCCACAACTAAGGATTTTGGACCTGGGGCGGGCGGGGCTGAAGCCGTGAGGACATATGATACTTTATCATAAGTCAAGGCTATTTTCATATTCCTTAGCCTGTCTTTATAATTGGTCCCATTCAGTTTGTTTTTATCTAGTAAAAGCTTGAGTCCTGTCATTGGTAACTGCCATTAAGAGAGAGAAAAGAATACACTCAGCGAAAGCTCTTGCATAAATCAGATTGGTTATTATCTTGTCTAATCGATGTCTCCCACTGCTTTAATCAAGTTTTTCTTTCAACCTTTAAAAAGAAAACTAGCTAGGATTAATTACAGTCTACAACTTCACTAACCGTTCAGCCAGGCCAGTGTCGGTACTTGAGGGAGGTTCCCCGTGCTTTAGCACGGACCTAATTAAAGTAAACCTCGTTTTCCCAGAGGCGGAGCCCCGTTAACACCTTTCTAGACACCTAATGAGTTAGCTAATTATAAACTGTAAAACTCTCCTAGGAGCAACTATTGCCCACAGTGGGATCGGGATCCAACCATCACATGGAAGGTATGCAATCTCATTGCAAATTTCAACTATTGAAATTCCCGATGTGATTTTTACCCCTAGTACATATGACCTTAACTATGGTCAACAAATCATAAGTACCAGTTAAGTTCTACCCGTCATTTCTTGATTAATTAGACCCACCCATATAACCCTTAACTATGGTCAACAAAGTCGCATGAATGTCCTAATCAATCTGCATCATATGCAGTGTAGGAAGACATCACTTAGCTACCGTACACTACGCCTTAACTAAAGTCAACAAACGTAGCACGAATACTAAGTACTTTACTTCCTAAAATGACGGAGGGTTGCAGATGATTTTTAAGAAAATCTTTAACGCTTTGAACTTGATATCGTTGTAGAATCAAATGGTTTTCAAAAGGAGTGGCTTGTGCTCCGCTGTTTTGAAATGTATCTTTTTCATAAAGAGCCGAGTGGTTTTCAAATCCGATTCTACAACATCTTTTTAGGTTTATTTTCTTTACATTAATCATATTAATGTAATCCCATCATTTAAGTCCTTATGCCAATCACAGAAAAGAAACGAAAATAACACGTACGCTTTTGCCATCCGCATTCACCGTAATGTTCCGTTATGCACCGTTAGGTTACTTAACTAACGGCATACCGGGACGGGACTAGCGCGGGTGTAAAACATAAGCAACGTCTACTATATATCATATATATAATATGTCATTCGTCTCAGATATCACAGAACACAAGCAGCAGAAACATATATATAATGTGGGATATACTAGGACGTCCGTATTTAGTATTTAGCCAACAAGAGAAAATACGGATTCCACAGTCGCGATGAATAGCCAAGCCCACGCCCCTAGACCCCTACGAGAGCGGCAAGCGACCCTACCAATCCTGGAGCTTAGGAGACCCGGTCTCGACTCCTCGAGATGGCCTCCCACTGAACCCCAGAACCCGGTCACTTGTGCTCCCCTCCTTGGGTATATCCTAATGCGGAAAAGTAAATAATATACAACACTGGTGGCAGCAACCTCAACCCGGAAGTGCCCCAAATAAAAGAATATTACATTACATTCGAATTTTACATGAATGAAAAAATAAAACTCTCATCTCACATAAAACCCCCCGGCTATTCAATCGCGACAATCCTGCACATCATATCTCAGCAACACATAATATCATATATCATCAACGTAAGTAAGTATGCGTATCCCGATTGTCGTTGATGTATAGCAACGAAACCGGCGATATCGACATACTACACTTACGGTCACAGAAAAGAAAGTGTAAAACTGCAATATCTGGAATCCACATTCTCTTTAGACATCGTAAATGCGAAATATCACATACTTCGTATTTCATGTTTAATAATATGAATTCCACACATTGCATCACATTCCAGATAAATAGACAGTATTAAAGTTTTCGAACGAATGATCAAATACCCAAAATTCCCTAAAGCTCAACACTTGAGCGGAGTTCAAAAACCCGGAGTGTGTCACAGTAGTTGCGGTCCAGCCGTAGAAGGGTCAAGCCAACGCCTCACATGTGGCACGCCGTACTGCCCCAAACCCTAAGGTTCAAAGGGCAGTTCAAAACGGTCACATAATTGAGTTAAGGTTTGTTGTCTTCTAGAGGGTCCACCACAAAACTTGCATGTATTTCCGGAAGATTTAAACCCCGTGAAAAGTGAGCAAATGATACTCGTTCGAACAATTCAATACTTTCTAATTTACCCAGAAAAGACACGAAATCAAAATTCCGATCGAATCATTGAACTCAAAACCATCCCCAGAATATTCAGCACAAGAATCAGATTAAACATACCTAAAACAATATACAAGCAGTTATAGGAATTACTGTGTAAATAATAAGCCTTGAAGCCTCTGTACGGCCGCGGAGCCGCGGCCCAAGCAAGGATTGGCTGCGGTTCCGCGGCGGCTTGAACGGCTCATGGCTTCGTATTTCACAGTATTTCTTAGATTTTCCTGCTGTATTTTTGAAGTATTTTTAATTCTGAAAATAACCAGGTTTGAAAAAATGTCGAGAGAGGGTCCCGAAAATCCGTATTTTGGTTCAATCGGAGTTTTTACTTCGTTAAAGTGTCGCCTAATGTTCTAGGTCGGCTCTGATACCAATGTTAGGTTTACCTAGCATCCTATGAAAGGTTTGGAGGCATCACATGTCTCAAAGATTATGTTTTTAGAGTGCTAAGTGAACACACAAAGAATCAATCCTAGAAAATTAGGGTTTCATAACTTTACAAGTAACAAAGACTAGGGTTTTGAGAGTACAACCTTTGTAGCTCCCTACGCTAGACTCCTTGGCCACTTGAGGGTTGGAGAAAGGTTTGCTTGAGGTCTTCTAATGTCCACGACGATCCACCCGAAGCTCCTTTGTCCAAGCTAACAACTTCACTTGATCAAGAGAAAGAAATGAAGCTAACACTCTAAACAAGTAGGCAAGACTTGTGTAGAATGATTTTGTGGTGGCTTTTCTCACTTCAAAATCCTAACTTGGTGAGTAATTTGCTCACTAGAGAAATCTAGAGAGCAAAAGAAGAAGGAGGAAGAAGATGATGGCTTTTTTTGAACAAGAGTAAAAGATAAACTCTTGTGAGAAAAGAGAAAATATATCTATATATATTTTCCCTCTTCATCTCAAACCATGGTTATATATTATGGATATTTATTTCACTTGAGTTAAAAACACAAGAGGAAGATTAAATCATGGTTAATAAGTAGGTGAACATGGTCAATTCAAGGAAGAGTGTAGAATATAACCATTTATTAATCTTTTCTCTTTTCTTTTGTTTTAACATAAATAGAAATAATAATCCATACATATAAACCATGGTGTGAGTCTTATATTGCCACCATTTTCAATGTATATGCAACCATGAAGGATGATGTATGTATGTATGTGTGCATGCACATCCATATGTGCATGAATCTAGAAAGAATGCATACATGTATGCATACATCCAAAAATACAAGAAAGGATTTCTAGTGAGAAACTAATGGTTAAATGATAAATCAACACTTGATTTATCAATCCGGCTATATCACATACGACCCAACCAAAAGCAAGCCGCCCGATTAATATACGGTATCTCATACGCGCATTTTAACCGGGTCCATGCGCATATTGCATACGCGCACCACAACATTTCGCCTGGACTAGGTAATTCCTTTGTGGGACTCTAAGACTCATCAATACGCCGGCAGTGGGTGATGATCATATCAAACACCCTCAAGCCGCAAGCGGTCAGCTAAACGTAACGGCCACCCGGGTATTGAGCGATCAGAAGAAAACCAGCGAACCTGCTACAACTCCCGTCGAGCCAACCGGCAACACTACCGTACAGTCCGGTCTCTTCATCAGATATGCTGTATATCGAGCCTAGGGATGGTCACGTCGACCCCAATAACTCAATAAGTCGTGCCGGTGAATGGTCTATAACAGATCGAGAAACTACAAATAACACTTATCAGTAATTCTCAGCAGCCCTGGCCAGGGACTTACTGATATAACCAGTCGAGCACAATACAGCATCAACTCCCAATACCGGGAGAGACGAAACCCCTCCTATCGCTCATCGCTTTCGTGTGTCTCGGGACTGTACCCAACGGCCACCTGTTTGCACGACTCAGTAGAGCCGTGGTATGGTGGCAATCAAAGTACAGTGGGAGAGCACACAAGACTCTATGACGATCTCGGGTCTACAGACTAACCTGCACCAGTGTCACTTGAGAACTGCTATCCGACGATAGATATAATTCCATATAGGAGTTCTCGGTGAGTCCGTCCAGTGTACCCAGTCACCACTGAGCACCCGTATACGATCTCGATGTCAAACATCGATGAATGTGGGAACATTCATCGCCCATCATATGGGTCTAGTATCATATACGCTAGTCTACTCTGGTATATCAATGCCCGTCTCGATATACCTACGACTAGGGACATTTCAGGATATGCTTATAAACTACAGATGTCCCACTAGTATGATCTCCATCATAATCACAGTAGTCAAGCCGATATCCTCAAGGCTTTATCAGCATGTATGAATGAATAAAAGCATGATCAAATCAACATGTCAGATAAAGAAGAACCAGATAGCACACTATCATGTCGAGCAAGAATGTACACTGAATATATATACATATACAGATACATCCACTATCATATAATGGCCTCTAGGGAATACATATATCCAACAGTTATTACAATGATGCAAATTTTTGCCCAAGAGGTCACTCCCTAAGAAGGGATCTTGGCTCTTGCCTCGTCGAATGAGGTGCTGGATATTCATAACCGAATACCGCTGTGCAAAGCAAAACGAAACGCCTGTAATGTCAGTTTTCAAAAATTGGTTCCAACAACATCATTTAGGTTTGTTTTCTTTGCATTAATCAGAATTAATGCAGTCCCATCAATTAATCATTTCATGCCAAAAATAAATGAAAATAATCACGCGCATATATGTCATCCGCATTCGCCATAGGGTCCCGTGTCTTCACCGTAAAGTTACTTAACTTACGGCAGGACGGGGACAGGACTAGCGCGGATGCAAAACATATATAGCATTTACTATATATATATATATATATAATATATGAACATTCGTCTCACACTTGATATCAAGTAACACCATAGAAGCATTACAGCAGAAGTTAAACGAATATGGAAATGCGGATAAACTAGGAAAAGTACATTTCAATGGAGCCATATATGAAGTGCAATTTTCCCGATTGTGTGGATAGCACGTGTTCCCCTCCGAACGGCAGCCAAGACAGGAACGTCTTGTCTGAGATTCGGGGCAGAAGCTATTTGGTTTTATCCGTCCACCTCTCCGAAGATACCAAGTTGATTTATGGCACCGTGTATCGGAGGTTTAGACGGATGCGGCCGATGTAGCAGACTTCGTCAGATTCCCCCTCATCTGAGGGGTTTTTGATTGTAGGGACGCTCTTCCCTACAGGCGCAAGCCCCTGCAGTTAATTACGCTACCGCATCGCGGTAACAACTTTCTCCTTCTCCAGAATTTCACTTCGTGTCGTGGGTGTTTGTTTTGTTTGTGGTTGCCCGTGGATTGTATACGGAGACTAATTTATGTCGTCGCCTGTAGGACGTGGATTAGTCCAAATCCGTATTTTCTTAGATTTGGGTTTGGAGTTTTGGTTTAAGGATACGTTAGCCATATTTAAGTCTAAGATCAACTTAAACGTTTGTTAAGGATACGTTAGTCCAATTTGAGACTAAGATCAACTTGACTGGATCGTTTGGATCCGACAAAAGAGCACTTGGGGGCTCTATTTGTTCCAGTTTAGCGACATAGTGGTCCATTGCCAGTTTAGGGACATGGTGGTCCAACATTCCCATTTCGGGGACGAATGTTAGTTTAAGGACGCATTAGTCCATGAGTTTAAGGACCCCACAGTCCATACTGCCAGTTTAGGGACATGGTGGTCCAACATTCCCATTTTGGGGACGAATGTTGGTTTAAGGACGCATTAGTCCATGAGTTTAAGGACCCCACAGTCCATACTGCCAGTTTAGGGACATGGTGGTCCAACATTCCCATTTCGGGGACGAATGTTGGTTTAAGGACGCATTAGTCCATGAGTTTAAGGACCCCACAGTCCGTATTATGTGTGGTTGTCGGGACCCGTCACCTCTCTGACGACGTTGAAGGATTACAATGACAAATATCAGAGGAGTTCAGAGATGTACCCTTGAACCGGGTGTAAATTGATTTAAGAGAGCAGTCGTGCTCAGTTCAATTTAATTTGAGGACTTACGGCCAGTATTGGGCTAAGTCCATTTGAAAATGTTTAACATTTTATTTGCATTTGGCCTGCTAGGCCTTTGTTTGGGCTCTGCCCTTTTTTTAAATGAAGCACAGCATCTAAATTGGTCTGTTAGACCTTTATTTGGGCTCTACCCCTTTTTAATAATGCATTGCATTTTTATTAGGCCTGTTAGGCCTTTTAATTGGGCTCTATCCCTTCTTTAATAATGCAAAGTATTTATTGTTCTGACAGTGCGCCACGTGGCTTGTCAGGCGCTTTGCGCCAGCGCAAGGAGCAAACTCATGTGGGTGTGACACGTGTCACGCTCTGGTGAGCACAAGTCTGTTAGCGCAGCACGCTGCGCCAGCGCGCTGCTGACACGTGGCGCGCTCTGATGACTTGCGCTAATTTAAGAGAGCAGTGCTCTGTTTTTAGAAGCGCAAGGCGCAGCTGTTCTGTGATTGACACGTGGCGCTCCCTGGTGGCTTGCGCCAATCCAAGGAGCGCAACAGTGCAAACTCAAAAGTGCAAGGCACCGTTTAATATTTGGATCAAATTAGATCAAAGGGAACAAATTTTTCTTGTTTTTTAGAGAGGTTCTACCTCAAATCTCAAGAACTAGTGGTTCATCAAAAGGCAATGCCTTTATACAGAAGTAAATTACTTCTTCTTTTATTATTATTATTTTTTATCGAAGATCTTGATCTTGTTCTTAGATCAATGATCTTTTTAGAAGAAACTCTTCTTTTTTCAAAGGTTTACCTTTTCTCTCTTTGAGTTCTTCTCAAAATTTTAGAGGAATACCCTGGTTTCTCTTTCTCTGTTTGTCTTTTAGACTTGGAGTCTAGGGGCCTTTATATAGGGCCAATTGATTTGTTAAATCAGTTAAAGAGATCATTCACTGAGTGATTTAGGGATTTTTCCCCACCGTTGGATCTTTGATCCAAGGGCTTCTGTTTTACAGAAGATAATCTTCTTGTTTTAACAAGATCAGAAAGATCTTTCTGGAATTTTAATTCTGTTTTAGTGCTGGCACAGTTGGCGCAAGCGTACCTGCGCTCGACACGAGTCGCGCAGCGCAGAGCGCAGCACAACTACGCTGACACGTGTCGCGCAGCGCAACTGCGCTGACATGTGTCGCGCAGCGCAGAGCACAGATCATCTAAAGCGTTGCTTCCTTTATTTTTATTTTAAATAGAGCCTTACTCTGATTGGGTGCGCTGTCTTTGGCGCAGCGCTGGCGTGTCAGTTTTTGACACGTGGCGCGCTGCGCGCAGTGCAAGGAATCTGAAGCGTTGCTTCAATTTTTGAATTTTTGAAATTCGAACAGAGCTTTGCTCTGATTGGGGGAAACAACACGTAGTATCAGACCCTAGATCCTTATGAGTGTGGCAAGTCATCCGCCAATCCCAGAAGCGAGGCAACCCCAATCAACGAAGTGAGTGGGCCACCCAGCACTTCCGAAATCCGATGATTTGGGCACCCCTTCGCGGGTCAATCCTATACCCCCTACGAGTGCAGCGAATAGCCCACCAATTCTAGAGTAAGGCACTCCGGTCTCAACGCCATGAGATGGAGGCCCGTTGGCCTTTAGAACCTGGCTACTCGAACACTCCGTCGCAGGGTAATCCTAGTTCATGTAATGAAAAACTGAATATACAATGGTGACTACGTCCGCAACCTGGACCTGCCCTAAAGAATAATACAAGCCGCGATGACGGCAGTTCACATATCGGACGCTTGCCACGTATATGAATATATATTACATCACAGAGAACTACATCTAATACTACGTACACCGGGCTATCCACCGCAACAAATCCAATATAACCATAATCACATAGCAACACAGAACATCAATGCCAATATCATGTTCATAAATCCGTCTGATTGTGCATATAGCAACCAGTCGGAATATACTGCGCTATGATATTTATGGTCGCGGAAACAAATGCTTAGAAAAACATAAATTTAAAATTTTGATCGATTAAAACTTTCTGTATTGGCCCCCCAAGTACAAACCAATACACAAACAAATCTGACCCAAACCAGATATTCCAAAAATCATATTTCCATGAACTAAAGCCCCAGAAAAAATATGGGGCGCTGTAGCCAAAATTGGACCACGGTTCAGCGGCCAAATGGCGCATTTGGCTTATGTTCCATGATCGAATTTTAGGCTTAGATTCCCAAATTTTTTTCTTAGCTCTTATTTTGCCTGTACATAATTTTAATGCAACCAGAAATTTTTTTTGAACAACTTTGAAATTCGAACAGCAAGTAATGTTTTTGGAAATGCGATTCGGAAAATTCTGTCGATCGAAACTCTACATTAGTGCAAACAAGTCTAGCTTTTAGCATGGCTCTGATACCACTGTTGGGAACTTAGGCACGCTAGCAAACTAATTTTAGATGATGGCAACATGGATTTCAAAAATTTCTAGTTTGCTAAAGTTCCGAAACCATGAATCGAACTAAAGAGCTAGAACTTGTATACAAAACCTAGTGAGCTAAACTAATCTACTATGTGTAGAATACTCACATCCACAAGTTTTCTTCAAGTGCTCTGAATCGCGCTTGCAAGCCGATCCTCCTTCGCCGAAGATGATCCACCTGAGGGAAACGATCCAGGCTCCAGCTTCGCCTAGCGAAGCAACCGACGCTCCAAGGTTGCTAGCAATGGAGAGTGAGGATGTAGGAATTTTCCACTATCTTTTTCTCTCATTTCCAAAGCTCAAGTGACCAACTAAAGAAGAAGGAGGAGGAGGTGAAGAAACATAGGCATGAGCAACTCAAGAAAGAAAAAATGAGAGAGTGAATCAAGAAGAGAATATAATATAGAAAGACTGGCTTATACATTTTACAACCATACAAAATATCTCACACATTTTTACAATAAACAAATAAAGCCAATTCCTCTCTACATACCTCCAACCATACTCATGCCACCTCACCCTCCACCTCATTTTCAAATGAATTTCTAAAAAGAAAATCATATAATGAGGTGTCCATCTTCTAGAAGATATTCCGTATAAATACGAAATACAACCCGGTATACTTATCGAAATACATATACGCGTATTCGTATAAAAATACGAATAGGCAAGAGAGAAAATAAATAGTGAACTATTATACTAGAATACATATTATATATATATATATATATATATATATATATATATATATATATATTATTAAATCAAAACTTGATTTAATAATCCGGCTTAATCCTAAACTGCTAGTATTATCAACCGTCCGATTAAAGTCCGTATAGCCTATACACATATTTAATCGGACACCTGTATGTACCAACATACGTCATCTACATCATATCGCCTGAACCCGGAAAACGCTCTGTGTGGGACTCTAAAGACTCGTCAATACACTGGCAGTGTGTTTAACCACAAGCACGTCAGCGGCACTACCTGTACATAACGGCTACCCAGGTATTGTGCAAAAGGAAGGCCGACGAGCAAACTCATCCATACCCCTACTGAGCCTGTCTGTGAAAATGTCCATACAGTTCAGTCTGTTCGTCTAAGAGTATCGCATACCAGGTCTAGAGGGTGGATAAAGTCAGACCCCTAATAACTGTAAGTCGATGTCGCGCATCCCGCGGGTTCGCGGGGAGGCGGAATATGCAAAAAATGATTTTTTCTATGCATCGCAACCCCAACTAAACTCTAGGATCATTACGAAAACCTTAACTAACTAAACTAACTAGAAGGTTCTAACTACTATGATATATTGTTATACCTCCTAGAACCGGTCCTTCGGGTCTTCCACTCCTCCTCTCCTTGAGCTCCTCGAAGAACGAATAAAGGTTGCAACGTCAGCCTCCTCGTGTCGAAGATGATCCACCCGAGAGTTTGTACTTCAAGCTCCTACCTCTAAATCGAGGTAACTAGTGTACTTAGTTCGCTAATCTAAGTAGGCTAGGTGATGTAGAGTAGTTAATAGAGTGTATTATCTCATGTGATCTTTTATTTCACAACACATGTGAGGGTAAGGATCTTTTGAGGAGAAGGAGGAAACTTTGGAGAGAGAAAGCCAAGATGCAAATGAGCAAGTGAAAAGCTAAGTATGGAGAATGGCTCATATCACTCAATAATGAAGCATCTATTATTTTCACATAGAAAATAATAGCCATACTTCAATAGTGCATCCAAACCAATAAATAATTATATAAGTCATGCTTCATACCCATACCACAATTATCTCCAATTACACCTCATTAATCCATTTTGCAAAAATAGATAAATCAAGTAATGAGGTGTCCCCTTCTAGAAGTATATCTTGTGAAATTACAAGAATGCCCTCACCGTATATACATACCTGTATTTGTATTCCGAAAAATATGAATATAATGAGATGATAACAATCCAATAATATAAAACTAAGATCCAGCTTAAACCAAAGTCAACTAGTATTATCCGTCCGAACATCATCCGTGTAACCAGTACACGTATGTGATCGGAACCCTACCGTAAAACCATACGGCCTCTACATCGTTTCGCCTGAAGCAAGGAAACCTTCTGTGTGGGGCTCTAAAGACTCGACGTTACGCTAGCAGTAGGTTTAACCATAAGCGTGTCAGCGGTACTAGCTACACGTAACGACTACCTAGGTATTTGTCGAAAAGAAGGCCAATGAGCAAACTCATTCGAACTGCTACTGAGCCTATCTGTGACAATCTCCGTACAGTCCGGTCTGTTCGTCTAAGAGTATCGCATATCGGGCCTAGGGGCGGTAACCGTCAGACCCTTAATAGCGCAATGAGTTGTGCCGAAGTAAAACGCAAAACATCCTGAGAAACTACTGGAGTATCTACCAGTAAATCTCGCTTGCCCTGGCCAGGGACTTTGTGTAATGGATTTCCGAACACAGCGCGGTATCAACCCTAAATACCGGGAGAGACGAAACTATCTAACCGCTACCGCCTCCAAGTGTTTCGGGACTGAACCCAACTACTGCTTGTTTGCACGACTCCTTTGAGTCGTGGTAGGGTAGTAATTTAAGAACAGCTGGAACACACTTAAGACGAAATAGCGATATCAAGTCAACGGATGTAACGTTTTAGAAATCGTTATTCGAATTTTTCCGTTTTAGGGAAAAGTAGTCGGTATTTTCTGTTTTAACCCGATTTTGATCAAACGTCCGTATAAAATTGTCGGCACCTAGTTTATCTAAAATAAAGCTAGTGCGCAAACTTTGGGGGTATATGGGAAGTTTTGGTTCACATAGATTTTTTCCCAAATAAAATATTATTTTAAGTGGTAAATTATACACGTAAATCGGGAAATTTCTTCTCTTGAGAATAAATTAAATCTTATCACTAGAATTGTTGGAAACTTCTTTTTAAATATCTAGATTTTTTTTTGATGACTAATGGTTATATTTTAAAAAGAAAAGAAATGATGAAAAGGTGGCAAATAGCTTTAATTAGCATTTATTGAAACATTAAATGATATTTGCTAGAACTTTCTCTTTTTTTTTCACAACACACCCTCCCCCCCCTCAATTGGCCGAGCCCCCATTTCTTCCCCCTCTTTGTATTAAGCTCATTTCAACAATTTCTTGCTCACTAAATCCTTCAAAAATCCCAAAAATAAATCCACAAATCCTGAATAAAAAATAAAACCATCAATTTCGTTCACTAAGCTTTTTTGGATTTTCAACAAAGCATGGTTTTTTTGAGGCTAAGATGATGGATCAAGTTAATATTGTGTGTTCTTGTTAAGGTATAATCTCTTATCTTAATCGTTAATTAATTGTTTAGATTTTAATCTAGCTATTTAAGTTAGCTAATTATATGTTTAATATAGCTTTTAAATCATGATAAATTCATTATTCATAATTTTTTTATGAAATTCAAGTTAGGGTAAAACTTGATTAAGTGCTTAATATTAATTGAAGTGTTAATTTGTGATTAGCAAAAGCTTAACCTAGTAGAAAATGATAATTATTGTTAATTACTAGTTTGTTTAATTAAGGATTTTGCTTACTAGGTTTTTTCTAAAACTTAATTAGCAAGTGTTAAAAATAAGGAAATGGTTTGGATAGCTTAGTTAAGCTATTATAAGATGTTTGATATTGCTAGAATTGTATTAGTGTTAATCTTGTGCGAAATATTGCGATAAGTTGCTTTCTAGGTTTCGGGGTTTTTCCGACGTGGGTTCGATTGGTCGTTGCGAGATTATATCTATTGTATTCCTCGTAATTGTTTGTGTTGTGTTGCGCAATCGGGACGATCGGGGTCTGGACTTGGTGTTTTGTAGTTTAGCGACCCTAGTTAGGGTTTTTGGCCAATGTCGTGCGCGATAGATGCGCTAAGTGCGCAGTTCAATTTTCAGGGCGTTATCCTTGCATTTCGATGCCTTTTCGTCGATGTAGGATATTTAGCTTATGCGATGTGTTTGTGAAATATTAGGTTCGCAAGCGGGGACTTCGGGCGCTGCGAACAAGGGGAAGTAGGAGGTAGGATTTTCATAGCTCGAGACCATCGGTGAGTAGATTTAACATCTACAGGGAAATCGCCCGTATGGCGTTATGCGTCGGGGCTGATATGATATGATAGCTGCATATTATTGCATATTAGTTGATTTCGTATGAATGTCATTGCATAGTATTATCTGTTGTACCTTGACTTGTACCTTTGGACATAATACATTACTGACGGTTTATGTTGCATGAGCACTAATTTGTATGCTACACCCACACCGCCAGTAATTACCATGACACGCACAAACCGCCTACATACGTGATATGGTAGTGGATAGGGATAGTTGAGATAGTAACTCTTATTCCATTGTCCATATGAATTACTGTGGATACATACATACGTGATATTGCATTGGGCAGGGATAGTTGTGATATTGACCCTTATTCCATTTCACGTATATCTTGCTATAGCTACTTGTACATCATGCATACATATTGACCTGTACACCCACATACTCGATTACAGCTACATGTACATCATGCACACATACTGACATGTACACCCACATATTTTTGCTATAGTTGTATATACCTTAAGTGATATTGTTTCGACATGTGATATTGAGACGTTGACTATTGTGCTTATGAAATAGATCATACATATTTGCTTACATGTAGATACTTAAACATTTCTACAATTACATGTACACTTCATATGATGCTGCACTTGTTTTTGGAGGATTTTGGGAACCGCTTGATATATTTTAAAGCTTCATTCATTTTAAAGAGCGGTTCTCCCTTTATATGCTCATATTGATGTTTTATGTTGCGTATATCAGTTTTATATGGATTTTACGCATTGAGATATGGATTTCATGTGATTGATGGATTTGAGAACCATGGGGGTATTTTCAAGAAACTATGTATTATTTGAAAACCCGGTTTCTCTTGATATGATATTTTGATACGTCCACCATGAGATTTCTCGGTTCTGTGATTTGTGATGTATACCCGATGCGAGGAGTGAGTGGGCCGTGTGCGGGTACATGGTGGGTCCCGGTACGGTTCCCCTCGGCAAGATGTTTGTGGTACAGACGATGAGCCTGGAAGGTGGGCAAGTACCTACCGGTGATTGTATTTGGACTCGGCGGTTATCAAGGGGATACCGACCGGAGTGATGTATGACATATCGTCAAGGCCAGTCGTGGTAACAGCGCCTGAGTTATGAGGATTTACGTGTCGATGCTAGACACGGATTTCACGATGTTTCGAGTGTCGGTGTTAGACACTCAGGTTTTCCATGATTTCTACGTATCGTCGGTAGACATACGGGGTTGATATCATCATACTTATGTATATATATATACACACAGGTATATGTTTTCGTGATGTTTCGGGTATCGATGTTTGACACTCAGGTTCTATGAGACTTACAGGATGTGAGGGCCGATCTGAGAATGCGGTGCCTGAGGATTTAGGATTTGATGTGTCAGTGAGGGACACTGGTGTTTTCCCACGCTGATGATTTTGAATGAGCTTTTATTATATCATCCCACACACTCAGGATTATTTTGATATGCATTGCTTCATGTAGTTGTAGTGCCCGGATGATATACCTTTACATGATTGTTGCATATTCATATTGTCATACTTATGCTATCGGATTACATGTGATAGATTAATCGTTGTTCGTGTATACTTGCGATTACAGTATGATGTTAATTACTATTCACGAGTTGGCAACTCACCCCCGTTGTTCCACAGTGTTTTGTAGGACTTACCCTCTGAGTAGTCGCGGCAGGGCCTCTTATCATCTCTACTTTTGCGGATACCGCTACGGTTGGCTGTGAGGCCTTTGCTTTTAGGTGGGTTTGCTGTTATCTGTTTGTACATTGTATATCTTTTTGTTGGATCTAGTATTCTCTATCTACCGCTTCTTTTATTTGACTTAGAGACGAGTTGTGAGGATTCGGTGTTGTATTATTATTTTGGTGACTTTGGGTGCCGTGCTCGTGGAAGCCGGTTTTGTTGAAAAGTTTTACTTCTTTATGCAGTATTCTTTTATATTTCTTCGCTTCGGCGTCGTATATATGTTTGTGGTGGTTGTCTCCGCCGTTGGGCATGATTTGCTCCCGTTTGGGATGTTTTATATATTATCTATGTTGTACCCGTTTCCGGGGCTAGTTTTTACAAAGGAGGTGCTGCCGAAATTTTTAAGAACGAAAACAAAACTTAAAGATTATTTTACTTCAGAATTTCCAAATGTTTTAAACTATGTTTTTCTCCGTTTATCCAGTTTTGGGTGGTTTAGATTTCTGGGTTTCGACTTACTTAAGTTGCGTACGCCTGTAGACGTTACGTACTTTAAGTGCCGATTACGGTCCAAAATTTTGGGTCATGACAAAGTTGGTATCAGAGCGCTAGGTTTTACCTTTCGGAGTGTAGGATGACCTTGGTATGATGGAGTAGGTATCTTAAGCAGAGTAACATAGCGTGTGTATGTTCCGCGGCATACTTACGACACGGTACTCCGCCTAAGTGACCTTAGGACTTGTTGATTGAAATTCTTTCCGTGATTTTATACATCCTTGTGATTTGATTTCCGTATCCATACCGAATCTTGTTTCAATTTCCAGCCTATATGCCGCCGAAGACTACGAAGGCACAGAGAGCGGCCGCGAGGGCCGAGGTCAGAGTCGACTCGTCTGAGGCGAGGACTGACCAGGGCGGTACCCCTATTATACCGGAGCACATTGCTATGTTTGGGGCTGGTATGCAGGACCTGTGCCAGATGATGGGGACTTTAGTAGAGGTCATTCGAGCGCAGGGGTAGGCAGTTGTCCTACATGTTGCAGGGACTACGATGGTACCTACTGCTCCGGCAGTCACAGTTACAGCTCCGGAGGTTATTACCGTGTCACTGACAGAGTTCATGTGGTTGAGGCCTCCGGTATTCACTGGAACAGATGCTATTGAGGATCCGCAGTCGTTTATCGACCGGATGGCCAAGATTTGTCGTTTGCTCCAGTGCCCCGACGAGAGATGGGTGGAGTTCGCGAGTTTCCATCTGGAGGGTCTGGCCCAGAAGTTGTGTGAGTCCTTAGAGAGGGGCAGAGCCGCAGGTCTTGCTCCTATGAACTGGGTTGAGTTTGTTACTGTGTTTCTCGCCCGTTTTCTTCCACCGAGCATCAGGGATGCGCGAGAGCGCAAATTTGAGTCGTTACGTCAAACTCCAAGGATGACGGTGTCTGAGTATGATGTACTGTTTACCGAGCTGTCTATGTATGCTCCGTACTTGGTGGCGACTGAGGAGATGAGGGTGAAGAGGTTTGTTCGAAGCCTGCTTACCCAGTTGTTCCTAGCCATCAGCATTCAGCATTGCGACACGTATGCGGCAGCTATGGATGCAGCCCTATTGGTGGAGGAGCGTCTTTCCGAGTCATCGATTGTTCCGAAACCGAAGAGGGCTCGTACTGGTATAGCAGCCCGGAGCAGAGGTTTAGATTCCGAGACAGAGTTCGATCAGACACTGGGACTAGCAGAGATGTGGGACGTGGCCAGTTGTTCAGCACTTTTTCCCAGGAGGGTCAGCCATCGACACGTGGGTGTTTTGGATGTGTCATTTTACAGCACCTTGTTTGGGATTGTACCGTGATACGTCAGAGAGGGCCAGCCATACCCCAGGTTACCTTACCACCTTCTCCGCCTCAAAGAGCGTTGCCTCTTATTCCTGTGGTTGCGCCACGTCAGACTCCTGCTCAGAGAGGTCATGGTCGCGGTGGTTTTATGCCAAGAGTACGAGGTGGCGGAGGCAGAGGAAAGCCAGTAGCCGGTAGAGGACAGGCTCGGGTTTTTTCCTTGACTCACCAGGACGCTCAGGCGTCCAATGTTGTGGTTTCAGGTACCCTTTCTGTATGTTCTTATGATGCACATGTTCTTTTTGATCTGGGATCTACGCATTCGTATGTTTTGACGCACTTCGTGCCGAGGTTAGGCCGAGAGTCGTGTTTGCTAGATCAGCCGCTTGTCGTGACTACTTCTGTTGGAGAGTCGTTTGTTGCAAGACACGTGTTCCGGTCATGTGCGGTCCGTATTGGTGACAGAGATCTGTCCGTCGACTTGATCCTTCTTGAGATGTTGGACTTCGACGTTCTGCTGGGCATGGACTAGTTAGCTACTTGCTACGCGTCCGTGGACTGCCGCGAGAAGACAGTTAGGTTTTGTTTTCCCGGCGAGTTAGTGTTTGTTGTGCAGGGGGGCCGTGGGGCCGCCCCTCACAGTTTAATTTTTGTCTTGTGCGCTAGTTGGCTTTTGAGGAGAGTATGTCGGGGATTCTTGGCTTTCATTCATGATACTGGAGCCACAGTGGAGTTGTTGGACGGGGTTCCTACCGTGCGAGAGTTTCCCGACGTCTTTCTCGATGAGTTACCTGGGATGCCACCAGAGTGCGATATTGAGTTCTGCATTGATTTGATTCCTGGCACGGAGCCTATTTCTATACCGCCTTATCGGATGGCTCCAACAGAGCTTAGAGAGCTTAAAGATCAATTGCAAGAGTTGCTTGATATGGAACTTGTGCGTCCGAGTATTTCGCCGTGGGGAGCTCATGTTCTGTTCGTCAAGAAGAAGGACGGCAGTTTGAGGCTGTGTGTGGATTATCGTCAATTGAACCGAGTTACGGTGCGGAATAGGTATCCTTTACCTCGCATTGACGATTTATTTGATCAGCTCCAGGGTGCGAAACATTTTTCTAAGATTGATTTACGTTCGGGTTATCATCAGTTGCGGGTTCGGAATGATGACATTCCAAAGACTGCTTTTCATACGCGCTATGGGCATTATGAGTTTTTGGTGATGTCGTTCGGACTCACCAATGCGCCAGCAGCCTTCATGGATCTGATGAACCGGATTTTCAGGCCGTTCCTCGACCAGTTTATTATTGTGTTTATTAATGACATACTGGTCTACTCTATGAGTCATGAGGAGCATGAGCAGCACTTGAGAATTGTTTTGCAGATATTGAGAGAGCACCAGCTGTATGCTAAATTCTCAAAGTGTGCGTTTTGGCTTGATAGAGTTGACTTCCTGGGTCATGTGGTGACTGGTGATGGTATTCTAGTGGACCCGAGGAAGATCGAGGCTGTGCAGCTTTGGCCCAGACCTGTATCGGTGACTGAGGTCCGCAGCTTTTTGGGCTTAGCTGGTTATTATCGCCGTTTTGTGCAGAATTTCTCGAGTATCGCTGCACCACTGACTGGACTGATCCGGAAGGGAGTTCCTTTTCTTTGGACTGATGCGTGCGAGCAGAGTTTTCAGCAGTTGAAGACTCGGTTGACGACAACACCAGTTCTATCTTTGCCTTCTAGATCGGGCGGTTATGATGTTTACTGTGATGCTTCTCGAGTGGGGCTCGGTTGTGTATTGATGCAGCACGATAGAGTGATTGCTTACGCTTCTAAGCAGCTGAAGAAGCATGAGCAGAATTACCCTACTCACGATCTTGAGATGGCCATGGTGGTCTTTGCGTTGAAGATTTGGAGACACTACTTGTACGGGGAGTCGTGTCAGATCTTCACGGATCATAAGAGCTTGAAGTACATCTTCCAGCAGCGAGATCTGAATCTGCGACGGCGCCGTTGGATGGAGCTTGTGAAGGATTATGATTGTGAGATCCTTTATCAACCGGGCAAGGCGAATGTGGTAGCTGATGCTTTGAATCGTAGGCCCGGGGGTAGCTTGTCCCAGTTGAGCGCAGTTCAGCATCAGTCTTCAGCAGATTGGCAGCTCTTGTGTGATGGTAGAGTGCAGTTCGAGTTTACTTCCGCTGGGGGACAATTTGCTCATGTCCGCGCCCGTCCACTACTACTTGATCGTATCCGTGAGGCGCAACCCAGTGATGCCCGTTTGTCTGAGATTCTTGAGCTTTTCGACAGGGTACAATTTCGGAGTTCATGATTGATGACCAGGGTGTGCTACGATGCGGGACTCGCTTGTGTGCACCAGATGCTGATGGGCTGAGACACGAGATCCTAGAGCAGGCACATCAGTCGGCCTTTAGCGTTCATTCAGGTTCCACCAAGATGTACCGTGACTTGAAAGAGTTTTACTGGTGGGAAGGGATGAAGCGCGATATTTCGGACTTCGTTTCGAGGTGCCTGACTTGTCAGCAAGTCAAGGCTGAGCATCAGAGACCGGATGGAGAGTTGCAACCTTTACCCATTCCGGAGTGGAAATGGGAACAGATTTCCATGGACTTCATTATGGGTCTACCCAGGGCCAGTAGAGGGTATGACTCCATTTGGGTGATTGTTGCCCGGTTGACGAAAGCGGCTCACTTCCTTCCAGTGAAGACCACTTTCAGTTATGCTCGGCATGCTCAGTTGTTCATAGATGAGATTGTGCGTTTGCACGGTGTTCCCACATGCATCGTATCCGACAGAGGCACACAGTTTACTAGCCGTCTTTGGCAGAAGCTTCAGGAAGCTTTGGGTACCCGGTTGAGTTTTAGTACCGCTTTTCATCCACAGACCGATGGTCAGTCGGAGCGAACTATACAGACTCTGGAGGATATGCTCCGTGCATGTATACTTGATTTTGGTGGCAGTTGGGATCGTCACTTGCCATTGATTGAGTTCTCCTACACCAACAGCTTTCAGGAGACTATTCAGATGGCACATTTTGAGGCTTTATATGGTAGGAATTGCCGATCACCAGTCTGTTGGACCGAACACAGCGAGAGTAGAGTTTTGGGACCCCAGCTAGTTCAGGAGACTACAGAGAAGATCCACCTGGTTCAGGATGTTGGAGATAGTGCCCTCAGAGTCAATTATTGGATCACAGGCACGTGATTGCAATGATTGAGAGAGGACCTGTCCCAGTAGGACAGTCTTACTCAAAATGATAGTATGCTATCTGGTTTATCATTATCATCGTGTACTGCTTTAGGTGACCTTACAGGTCACTATTGCATGTTGATAGAGCCCCTAGGATTCTTGCTTGACTGCCAGCAGTATGAGGGCGATCATATACGTGGGAGCTGGGGTCTATAACCACATCCTTAAAAGGTCCCTAGTCGAGAGAGTTTCGAGACAGGGCATCGATACTCCAGAGTAGACTAGTGTATACAGTCGAGACCCCGACGAGGGGCGGTGGCCGGTCTCACAAGCCACTGGTGTCAGTTGGTTCATCTAAGATGCATACAGGTGCTCATTGGGTTATGAGTACACTGGACATGACTCGCCGAGAACATGCTAGTTGGTCTTATACCTGACGTCAGATAGCAGTTCCCTGATGACATGTGTACAGGTTAGTTCATCGACCTGAAATTGTCATTTGTCTCGTGTGAGTTCCCACTGTACTTTGATTACTACCCTACCATGCTCAAAGGAGACGTGCAAACAAGTTTTAGTTGGGTACAGTCCCGAGCCACATAGAGGCAGTGAGCGGATCTGCAGGGGTTCGTCTCTCCCGGTATTGGGGGTGAGGTCACGCTGTGTCTAGAAGAGCCATTACACGAAGTCCTTGGCCAAGGCAGGAGATTTACTGGTAGGTATTCCAGTAGTATCTCAGGGTGTTCTGGGCTACACTCCGACACGACTTGTACCGCTTTTGGGGGTCTGACTTTTACCAACCCCTTAAGCCCGCCATGCGATGCTCATAGACGAACGGACCAGACTGTACGGATATTGTCACTGACAGGCTCAGTAGGGTGTCAGTATGAGTTCGCTCATCGACATCCCTTTTGGTCAATACCTGGTAGCCCGTCACGTATGGCTAATACCTCTGACGTGCTAGTGGTAAAATCCACAGCTAAAGTATTGACGAGTTTTTTGAGTCCCCCAAAGACCGTTTTCTCAAGTTTCGGGCGAAACGCTGTAGAGGCCGTATGGAGATATGGCAGGGTTCGATCAGATACGTGCGGTATTGCACGGATCATGATCGGACGGATAATACTAGCGGGCTTTGGTTTAAGCCGGATCCTAGTATTGTACAGTGTAGATTTTGTCTCTTTGCATTTGTATTCAGTGGGAATACAAATACGGGCATGTATATGCAGTCGCGGGGTTTTCCTGTAATTTATTACGGGATCAGTTTTCTGAAGTTGCCAGTTTGCATTCCGTTTCGGCCAGTTTTCCTTTGTTCCTTCACGGCCGGATTTTTCCGATGGAGGGGGTTATTTGCAATTGTGCAAATTAGTTTTGTGGAGGGGGTTTCTTGCAATTTGAGGGATCATGATAATATTGCATCATTAGATTCCTTTTGCTTCATTATGGCTTGCTTTAATTAGGATGGGATTGATTTGGATCTTTGAAGTGAGACTTGCTTTTAGGCTTATGGTCACCTTTTTCTTTACTACTACACTCACCTCCTTTGTTGTTGATTATTGGACTCTCCCATTTTTAGAGGGGCCGGCCACTTGAGGGGAGAGAGGAGAGAGGTTCATTTTATGAGTGGAAAATTCTTCATCTCATTCCTTGCTAGAAAAATGAGAGCACCATTTTCCTCCAAAGTTCTTTCTCTTCTCCACCATCAATGCCAACTTCATAAACCCCACGAGACAATACATTCTACACTTCATCTACAGCATCCTTGGGCATGTCGGCTCGCCAACTTCGTGCCCGAGTTGCCTCGGTCGAGAGGTGGGAGCCCGTAATAGAACTCGGCGATGTGGTGCCCGTTCCGACGAGGAGATGAAGACCGGAGATTCTGCGAGGAGATCGGAGTGGAGGCCGAAGACTGAAGGACACGGATCGCTCGGTATAGCTTCCTACCCATTCTCTTGTTAGCTAGGAGTAGGTTAACGGCCCGATCCGGGTTTTTTTTAGTGCGCGGTGGTACCGGTTTCTAGTTTTTAGAAAAGTTTCGTTTCCGCATTCCGGCGTCGGATTGACGGCCGGGGCGCTGCTGTGCACTTACACTGGTATCAGAGCCACCCCGTTAACCTAGTCTAGCTTGCTCTAATATGTTTAGAACTTCGATCGAACAAATTTCCAAAAACCACGATTTCTATTGCATCAGTTTCTGTCGATTTATATTTGGCTCGAAATTTTATTCAGTGTGTTGCAGAAATACATGCAGAGAATTCTAAGAGTTCTGTAAAAATTTGGTCACCTATTATTACTGTGAAGCCGCGGAACCGCGGCCAAACCCATGCTTGGGCCGCGGTTCCGCCGCCACTTTGACTCCTTACTATACCAAAATTTTACAGAAGGTCTTATACTAGGAAATGGGGGTTTTGGAATGTTCTGTTTGGGCCCAGATTTCTTTGAGTGCTACAGTTGTGCTTAGGGCCCACTTCGGGAAATTTTTAGTCGATCGAAAATTTTAAACATGTTAGTTCACAGTATTTACATTATATCTGCGACCGTGAATGTCATTTGATCGGTAAATCCTGTCTACCTGCTATAGCCCTTTTAGACGGATTTGCGAACGTGACATTCACGTTGATGTTCTGTGTTGTGCTGTGATGTTGCGGATTGGTCGTGGGGGATAGCCTGGATGCAATGGTAGTACAGTTTGGTTTATTATGTACATTTGATATTGCGGGGCGAGCGTCCGACATGTGGACTGCCGTTACTACCTGTTTGTATATTATTCTTTTAGGGCACGACCGGGCTGAGGTCGATGTACCCGTTGTATATATTTTTAATTTCTGTACTAGGATTACCCCGCGGTGGGGTGCACGGATAGCCGGGTTCTAGAGGGCAACAGGCTATTCGCCGCACTCGTAGGGGGTATAGGTTGACCCAGGAGAGGTGCCCAAGTTACCGGATTCCGTAAAGTGCTGGGTGGTCCATTCACGTTGTTGAAGGGGGCTGCCTCGCTTCAGGTTTTGGCGGGTAACTTGCCGCGCCCGTAGGGGTCTAGGATTTCATTGCACAGGCTATCCACACGACCAGGAGAACGTTGGGTTTCAGTAGCGGCTCTGTGAAACCCGGGGATCCCAGATATCTGTATTGTTCTGTGATGCTTATTACATTTCTGTTTATCACACCTTGAGCGAATATTATATATTGATATATATACTAGTAGATGTTGTATATGTTTTGCATCCGCGCTAGTCCAGTCCCCGCTCTGTCGTTAGTTAAGTAACCTAACGGGTGATGACGGGACCCAGTGGCGAATGCGGATGGCATATACGTACATCATTATTTTCGTTCTTTATTGGTGTGATCAATTGATGGGACTGCGTTGATTCGGATCAATGCAAGCTAAACAAACCTATTTGATGTTGTTGCAACATTTTTCAAAAAGCTATTATTGCAAGGGCGTTCTCTTTTGTTTTGCACAGTGGTATTCGGTTATGAATATCCAGCAACTCAGTCGACAAGGCAAGGGCCGAGATCCCTTCACCGGGAGTGACCCTTTGGACAGAAGTTTGCGTCACGGTAATAACTTCACTATAGTCGTTTACTTTTGCTTTGCATCGTGGTATTCAGTTGGAATATCCTGCACCTCATTCTATGGGGAAAGAGCCGACATCCCTTCACCGGGAGTGACCTCTTTAGCAAAGGTTTTCGTCACTATATTTTTCTATAAAGCTATCCAGTTCCTTCAACGATATCAAGTTCATTACGTTAAAGGTTTTTCGCCAGAAACCATTCGTAGCCCTCCGTCATTTCAGACGGGTAGCACGTAGTATTCATGCTATGTTTGTTGACCTTCGTCACGGCATACTGTATGGTAGCTGCTTGTTACCTTTCTGCTGCATAGATAGATGCATTGGTTTGATAAAGTCGTATAGCCTTGTTGACCTTCGTCAAGGGCTTGTACGGGTGGGTTCAAATTAACCTGGATAATGACGGGTAGAACTTGACATGTGACTTATGATTTGTTGACCTTCGTCAAGGTCATAAGAGCATGGGGCAAAAATCATATCGGGAGTTTCTAAAGAAACTAAAACTTGCCAGATATGCGCATACCTTCTGGAGTGTGATAACGTGAGCGGATTCCGACATGTTATCATGAGATGATAGTTGGATCCCGATTCCTACTGATGAGTTGGTTTACTCCTCGGGTGATCCCGACTAATTCTTCTTTCAGGTTTGGAGGAGAATTTGAGGTTTCCTGATTAGATAAAGTGACAACCATTCTGATCTACGTTAGAGTGCACGCTGAGTGTTTCTTTTCTCTCTCTCTCTCTTTGGCAGCGACCATGACCCGACCCTTGACTATGACTCAGTGACCAAAATTAACCGAACCTTCTTAAACACTGGCTTTTGGATTGTCAGAGTTGCATACCTCATTGCCACTCCTACTTTTACCCTTTTCTCCAGAACACCCCGTATAACTACGAACGTCCACTTCCATTAGACAAAATCATCGTATGGTTATATACGAACTCGAAGGAATTTATTCGAGGATGGTTTCTGGTTCTGGAGAAAACGAATATGACTATTCAGTTGTCTTTTCTTTTTACCGTCTCTCAGGTTGTGAGTACTCCTTGGTTTAGGGGATAGTACACCCATTATGCTTATTATATAGTCTTCTTCCAAACCTTAGGCTGGTGCCGAACGGTGGGGAATGAAGTAAACCAATTAGCATAACGATGGTGTGCAGAAGGTATTAAGTAAAGACATATAAAGGGATTACAAGGAGGGCAAAGTAAATTGCGACTGCTATTCACGACCAAACCAAGTATTTCATTACCACTCCCACTTCACCTTTGAATTTCTCCAGGACACTCCGTATCACTACGAAGATCCACAGTTATTTGGATACTCCATCGTATGGTTATATAAGAACTCGAAAGGAACTTGTTCCAGTTCGGGGATGGATTCTGGTTCAGGAGAAATAGGAATAAGGTTTATTCGGTTGTCTTTTATCTTCACCTTCTCTCGCATTGCGAGTGCTCCTACGATAAGGACAGTACACCCATTATGCTTATTGGATAGTCTTCTTCCAAAACATAGGCTGGTGCCGAACGGTAGGGAAGGAAGAAAACCATTTAGCCTTAGAGGGTGTACAGAAGGTAATGACTAAAGACATATAAAGGGATTTGGAGAGATGGCAAAGATATATACGGTTACAGTTATGAATCTGGATAATGGAAGAGGCATTACTAGGAATACCCGGATACCCCATCGAAATATTTCAGTGTTTCAGTTTCACTGTGTACTATTAAAAGAAAACTGATTTCCCAATTAGCCCTTGCTCCAGAGTATGCATTTACCAGGCTTGATTCTCACATCTGTATGGTTTTACAGATGATGAGTGGGAGTAAGTTATTGGGAATTAGGTGATCATCCTCATTATATCGGGATTCGTTGGAATTGGTGATATTTGAGGAAGTCACTTGGGTTGTTTGCCGGACGGCAAATATTTGGTTTTGAATATCCGTTGTTATGCACCAATTTCAAATTGATATATCTGTACGTCTATTTTTATAGAGTGAGATATATCTTTTTGAAATTATGTCTATGACATTTACCTATCAGTGGATGGTTAGGTAAGGAGCATTGAACAGCGGTGTAATTCTTCTTAACCATAAGTACAGTTTTCAACCTACGACACACAGTGAATGAGTCACTAGACTCAGGGAACTTATACAGAGTGTTGTATATTGTCCAATGTCCATTAAGACAGAGGGGTTGGTTCTCATACTATATTCTGTTTACTTATGACTTCTCTAGTTTTTAGACAAGTGTTTCGTAGAAACACAGGGTCCAAGTTTTGAGAAGTTATAGATATAAGAATAAAGTAGAGAACCAGATGTTGCAAGTATCAGGATTCTTCAAGGTGATAGAAGATATAGATACTTGTGTATGGTATTCAGTTGATAGTAATGATTAAGAGAACTTGTTTCTCTTTCAGGTTACTCATAATTGGAAGCACTCCTAAGTTGTGTAACGCTGATCGGCCTCTCTCCATTTAGTTGACATGCACTAGAGACAGATGCATGATTTGAATCTGGTTCAATTAAATCAGTGCCTCTGGTTCTATATTGGATATAGGACAGTTCATATCTTAACGATGTTAAGGTATGGGGAGTTGTCCAGCTTATGCTTAAAACCAGACTCTGGATAACTCAAGGCACGTTTCTGTAATGGCTGTTTGTGGGTTGACCCAGGCTATGTCAAGGGTTGACTTTCTACCATCAGGAAGATCAATAGTGATATTGTTCTTGACTCGCCACAGTTTTAATAAAAATGGATTTTTTTAGAAAACAGTAGTGGGAGTATGGTAGAACTGGAAGTGATTCCTGATCAGTCGAAAATACTGCATTTCTAACACGGCAATTTCCCTACCTTTTGCAGTCAAGTAAAGCTATCCGGTATTCATATCACTCATATTTGCAAAACACATGTAAAATATTAGACTACTTATACTGTACACTAAAACCAGCACTTTTAGGGAAATTGTGTGTGTTTCATGGCATCGCATCATCCTTGTATTGCGCAACTCTTGTCTCGGTGAAATTGTGCAGGAAATTCCAGAAGCTGGGCCTAATTGGGAAATGAACTAATAAAAGACACACCAATTCAAAGGCTAAAGATCTGGAGCAATACAGAAGGCCAAATAAAAATCCATATATCAGAAAAGGCCCACAAGACAATCCAAGAATTACCACAAAATTTGAAGCATCAATGCCACCAAAGGGCCGCGGATCCGCGGCCCAAGCCCCCTTGGCGCGGCGGATCCGCGGCCTTTTGAGGAGATCAATTCACCCAATTTTGTCACATGCTCAATTATAACGGCCAAAGTTTCCAGAAGACCCCAGAAGCTCCACGTGGCACATCTAGAAGGCTCGGCTCAACAAACTCTTGGAGGGAAATTCAAAATTTAAAGCTTAACTAACTTTTTGGAGGGAAATTTAAATTATTTGATAAATAACCTGTGGGTGGAATTCAAATTTCAATTCTAGATCTAAGATTTGGAAAGTCTATAAAAGGGAGCCTAAATCTTGAGGGGAGATTGTTCAAGAATTATCATCATCTTCTACCCACAAGTTTAGTGACAAAAGCTTGTGCCAAATTCAATTCCCATCTCCAATTCAAAATCAAGATCAAGATCCCGAGATCAATTTGAGCAAGAGAGCCTTCAACCTTTAGCAAGCGACGCCGGATTTCCAACGGAGCAAGAGATCCACGCCGATCCGCGACTCAAGGAGCCGAGCGAAGCCGAAATCGACGATCTAGTTCCTTCCTTTTGTAAATTCAAGAGAGTTGTAACGAAATTTGTCGATAAATAAAGGTGAATTTTCTATATCTTGCTTATATTTTAATTCAAGCATAATGATTAGAATTCAATTTGTGATTGTGTTTGTGATCATGATGTTTGAGTAATCTCCGCTCGTGTAGGAGTTGTGACGATCTTTAGATGATGATGATTTAAATATTTCTACAATTCTTAAATCCTATAATGTTTGGAAATTCTAGTTAATCAAATGATTAATAACCTAGTTTCGAGATGATGCTTTCTTGATCGTGTTCACTCGAAACTAGGGAACAACTATTAAACATTTGATTAACTAGAAGCTAGAATTTGAATGCGATCCATCGAAAGGACAAAGGATGAGTTGCGGAATCCCTAATTTTCGAGCAAAGATCCTTAAACCTCGATGAATTTTGCATCGATCTAGTATCAATTCATTAATGGATAAGAATTAGTAATCTTTAGATCTCATCACATCTATAGATCCGATCTACTCCTACGAGCCATACTTCTAGTCTTGATTGTTGGTTGGAAATTATCTCTCATCCCTATTCTTGCTCTTTAATGTCTTTTCTAGATCTAGATTTTTCTTATTTCTTGATCTTTAAATGCAAATCATGAATTGTTTTCTTTTCTTTTGCTTAAATTTTCAACTCATTTAATTCAAGAATTGAACGGAACTCACTTTCCCTGTGGACGATCCGCACTCACTTACAATCTACATCCGACACCGTAGTTGATTGCGGTCAAATAATTTTTGGTTGTGATTTCTTTACAATTTCCAATTCACACAATCGGAAAATCAAATCAAACAAATGGCGCCGTTGCCGGGGATAGTGCGCTAATAGTTCGTATTTTGAAATTTGAGTTGAACAATTTATTTCATCATAATTTTTAGATCTAAACTCGTACAAACCCTAATACGTGTGTTGTGATTTGTTGCGAGAAAATCTGGAATCATTGGAGCTGGAGAATAAATTTTCTGAAACATCCAGAGAGCTGTGTAGGTGAACAGAAGCTTGTGCACAATTTTCTGTGCACTGATCCCAACATACCGCGGCGGAAATGTGGCATTAGTGCTCATCCGCGGTGGAAGCGCCGCAGTTCTAGCTCCTCTCTGCATCAATTTTGCTCTGTGAGTCTCTATCTTTCTTATCTCTTACCTCATCTGCTCCAATTAACAATTTATTGCAGGTTTCTTTGCAAATAAATCGCAGCGCCGCAAAGCAAAATAAAATTTGTGCGTGTTTTTGATTTTTGGTTGTTTGCATATTAATACGGAAATTAAGGGGCACGACCAAATTCAAATTAGGTGGGGAGTTCATTACCCTTCCTAGGCCCCGAAAATCACAAACTTGCATTCGCATTACCCTCATTAATTAAAAAATATCTAGAGATGACTCTAAGGACCGTCGCGCTCAATTAGGACAAGAGAAGGCCGTGGGTAATTCATTGCTTATCCGCGTTTTCTTGTGGTGTCTAAGGCGAGTGTGTCTAAGGCTAGTGGTTTTTAATTAGGCCCACTACTTATGTAGTGGAGTACCTTCCCACTTACCTGGCACTTATCCGGCCACAGGGGGACAAAGAGGCAGTGGAGGATTCTATCCTGCGACTTGTCTTTTGGCAGTTAGGAGCGGTCTAGAGACGGACCTAGGTGACCACTAGATTCTAGGGTTTTTGTGTGTTGCATTTGTTGTGTTGCATCATTTTTTTCAAAAATCTGTATCATTTTTCAAAGCAAACACCGCATACATCATTTCCCCTAATTATAAATTCACGCTGCCACTTGTACTAACCCTTTTTAGTGCAAGATAGGCTGGACAACAGGATTCTAGTGCCTGTTTGTCCGCGTCCCCCGATCGACCCTAAAGTCAGTATTTTTACATTTACCCTTTCTTTACCCACCACCACACCCACTTCGATGGATCCACCTCCATCGAACTTCTTTTCCACTACCCTGCCGCCGTCCGTTGGTGCGCAGATTCCACCTCGCATCTCTCTCCAAGAGAGATGCTATCCTACACGAGGCCCACTTTCCACCTGTCTATCCATTCCACCAGCCAACGGGGAAAATTTTCAAATAAAACCCCAATACATCAACCTTCTACCAAAATTTCACGGTCTCGAGTCTGAAGACGCATATGTGTTTATAACAAAATTTGAAAATGTATGCGCAATGATGGGTACCTCACAGTTGTCTGTGGATGCTTTACGTCTTCGTCTTCTCCCATTCACTTTGTGCGATTTAGCCGAGAAGTGGCTATATAACACTACCGCACATTCCATTTCAAATTGGGACGAATTCGTCAGAGCATTCCTTAAGAAATTCTACCCACATCAAAAGACAGCTCGAGTCCGTAGCGAAATCTATCAATTCACCCAGCTTCCAAATGAAACATTTTCAAAATGTCTTGAACGTTTCAAGGATCTGTTAGTCCTATGTCCACATCACGGCATCCCGAGATGGGAACTGTGCCGAATCATTTATGAGGGCATTACTCCTTACACAAGACAGACCCTTGAATCAATGTGTCAAGGCAACTTCATGACTAAAGATGATGGGAAAGCCTGGAATTTTCTAGAAGATTTTGCTGAAAAATCTTTACAGTGGGAGGGTGTGAGTCCATCGAGTAGGGGTGGCATACACCAAATATACGTGTCCATAGGTGTTCGAGCTGAGATGGCAACAATGCAAAAGAAGCTCGACGCTATGGAACACAAATTCCTAGCAGCCTCCCTAAACCCAATGTCGCTCCCCAAAACCGTTTGTGGGTGCTGTTCTGATCCTTCTCACTTGACGGAAGAATGTCCATTAAACTCTTAGTTTCGAGGTCTCGAGCATACTAATGCCGCATTCCAAAGACCTGGAAACGACCCTTTTTCTTCCACATACAATCAGGGTTGGAGGAATCACCCGAATTTTGCTTGGAACCAATCCCAAAACACGGTTCCAAACCCGAATCAATTCCAACGGGTCCCTCCACCACAACAGCAACCACTTCAGCTCACCCAGCACCCCTACCAGTCACAAAACTTCCAAAACCAGGTCAACACTCCTGCACCTTCTAATCCTATGCAGTCGACCTGTTCTGACGAATTCTCTCAATTCACTCAAACCATGAAATCACTCATGTCAAATTTCATGGAAGTGTCGGCCGAGGTTAAGTCTTCCGTTGGTGAGATAAAGAAAAACTCGGCGTCCCAAGCTGAGAGTATCAAAACAATGGAAGCTGAGATTGCACGACTTAAGGCCGAAATAAGTGCAAGAGAAAAAGGGAAACTCCCAGCTCAACCTGTACCCAATCCTGGCTATTCACATCATGTGAATGCAATCACCACGTTGAGATCTGGGAGAGTGCTGGATAACCATGTTGGGGAAGAAGTTGATGATATTGAGAATCCTATCAACACCCCGGCTGAGACCTTCCCTCACACACACACTTCTGCTTCTGATTCTTGTTCTTCTACCCCACCGCCTTCTCACGAGCCTATTCTCCATTTCCCACTAGGCTCGACACCTCAGCCCACCTCTTTTACTCCTCCACATACGATCCCTACTTCTATTTTGGGATCGGGGCCGCACACACTTCCTTCTCCTATGATGGACCCAGCGCTTATTGCTAAAGCACCTTATCCGAACCGGTTAAGGGCTAACACATCGAGTCCACATATGGAGAAGATTATGGACATGTTCAAGCAAGTTAACATCAACATCCCTCTCCTAGATGCCATTCAACAAGTCCCCGCTTATGCGAAAATTCTTAAGGACTTGTGCACTAGGAAGAGGAAGACTCAAGTGCCAAAGAAGGTCTTCATGTCTAATAGCATTAGCACTGCTTTTATCCCTCCGCTACCAAAGAAACGTAAGGACCCAGGATGTCCTACGATATCGATTTCTATTGGGGATAAACACATCAATCGTGCTCTTTTAGACCTTGGCGCCAGTGTTAACCTGCTTCCTTTCTCAGTCTATGAGCAACTAGGAATCGGAGAGTTGAAACCAGCCCATTGCACTCTCCAGATGGCTGACCGATCAATCACCAAACCTAGGGGTGAACTGGAGGATGTGTTAATAAAAATCGGGGAATTTGTATTCCCTGTGGATTTTATTGTACTTGATACACAGCCTGTAGCGAACCCACGGAATCAAATTCCGGTGATTTTAGGTCGCCCCTTTTTGGCCACTTCCAATGCAATAATCAACTGTCGTAATGGTTCTATGACCCTATCTTTCGGGAATAGGTCAATTGTCACGCCCCGCTTCCCAGAGTACGCAAGATTTGGGCACGTGACATAGCCAACCATGCTACCTGTGGGTAGGAAGTATCCATCCACAGTCACATTACGGTTGTAAAGATATCAAGAACAAGATAAAATAAACTAAATACATGTCCAAATCCATAATAACAAGAATCAATAAACAATAAGTGCGGAAGCTAATGATCCAATACAATGAGTAAACAGTATGTCCCATAATGCGGGCTCACATCTGGAAATGAAATGACATAAATAAACTAAACTCTAAAGAACTCACAGTTCAGCCGGCTGGCTGAAGTACTCCTGCTCGGTCGACGACAAAGGTACGGAATCTGGGCCATGCAAAACCCAGACGTCAGCGCGTCATGATATCAAGTATATAGCATAAACATGGTAATAAACAATGCAAGCATGAACATGAATAAAGCAGTAATAAGAAGTAACAAGCAGGATAATGTGCAAAGGTGACTAAACTGTCCTATCAGGTTTTCTACTCTATAGTCTTTGAAACCAATTGATGAATCGTCGATGTAACTCAATAGTATCCCGTGCATGCCCGGGACCACGGTCATGATCCTCGGGGCTGAATCCGAGACGTGCCGCTAAGCAGTAAAAGGTAGTAGGATAGATGAGTGATGTCAGCATCAACACTCCGGAGCTGGCCAAGCCCGTAAGACTGATCAGAACAATGTATCGAACTGTTGAGTTACAAGTCGGTTTCACCTTTGATTTCCCCATACCCCCAAACTATGTATGTCAGTCAGGTATTCAGTAGTCAAGGACTAATGCCAACACAAGTCAAGTAAAGGTAGGTCTGCCTGGATCGACAGCAGGAATGGTTAGGTTTGTCGGCATTAGGCATGAAATCGTGAGACAAGCAATGTCATGGTACAACAGGATGAGTCGGTATGTATGTATGTGTCAGGTATGGCAGGGTCAGGTCAATATGTCGTGCGGTCGGGTAAGTGCTCACAACCGGTAATCAATCAATAATGAATAACAGCAGGAAACAGTAATTAATCACAATATTCCATATAACTACAACGATGCATGTATTCTCTTATTAACAGGTTCAATCATCTTTAGGGTGCAAAAGCCACAAGGTAAAGCAGTATTCACAATATAAATTTAGGAACTACATGAAATTATGCTAAGCATAATAATTGTCTCAAGAATAGTTTAACAGTTCAAGCAGATCAGATTCAGTTGTTTTATTTAGTTAAAGCATGGAGTGATGTGGGTTACTTAATTACGAGAAACGGTTGCAACGATTCCGTTATGAGGGTAATAGCAATATTACGATATCAAATGTCATCATTAAGTTACGGTATTAAATAGTTGGAATTAAATTGCGTGGCGAGACTAGATCTCGCACGCTAGCATGTTCAAGCAAGTATTCAGATACTTGCCTCGACGGTCTGCAAATTGGAACACGGATGCGATGTCGGTAGAAACCACGATACGGAAGCACGGGCCACGGATCGAGTCCCAACAGAGGTCAACGGGATCACACGGACCAGGGGGCTTCGCTGGAGCGTCGGGTTCGTCAGACGGCATGGTCGGATTCCGGCAAAATGTCATCGGTAACAAGTTAGCAACAAGATACGATACACGCAGAATAACGACCAGCGGGGGGATTGTACCAAGAGGAAGCACAAGGAAAACTCACCGCGAAGAAACAGGGTGCAAACCCGATGGCTCGACGGCACTGGATCGCCGGCGAGGCGACGGCGGCGGCTGCAGCAAGGGAAAGGGCCTCGGGTGTGCAGGGTAGTGTGCTGCGGCGAGCTGGAGGAGAGGGGGTCGGCTCTGGTGGTCGAGGGAACAGGGAGGTGGTCGGAGGTGGCGTCGACGAGGTCGCCGGCGCGCTTCTCCGGCGGACAGGGGAGGTGCAGGCGAAGGATGAAGGCTCGGGTTTGCTATTCCGGCAAGGGGAGGAGGGAGACGACGACGAGGTCTCGACGAGGAGGGTGAGAGGGAGTCGTGGGAGGCGTCGACGGTGAGAGGAGACGTCGACGGCGAGGTCTACGAGGGTGGAGGCGAGGTCGGGAATGGGTTGCAGGCGCGGGAGAGAGGAGGAAGGAGGGAGGAGGAAGGTGCGGCGGTCTCGTGGTGACGAGGGAGGCGACGGCGAGGTCTTGGGGAGGTCGGCCGTGGGTCTGCGGTGAGCTAGGGTTAGGGTTAGGGTTGAGGGGTTTCTCGCGATGGGAGGCGAAGGTAAGGCGGCTGCATGCGTGGGTTAAAATATATGGAAAGAGAGAGAGAGAGAGTTGTTGAGAGATTGTTGAGAGAGAGAGAGAGTTGTTGAGATAGAGAGAGAGAGAGAAGGAGGAGAGAGGCAGAGAGAGAGATGGAAAGGAGGGGGCCCACGAGCTCGATTGTGAGCTCGTGATTGGCCGAGGGTGTGTGAGTGGGAGTTAGAGAAAATGTTTAAAAGATTTGAAAAAAGATTTCAAGGGTTAAAACTGTGTAAAGAATATATACGTATAAATTATGGTTTTAGATATTAAATTTAAATGGGCCATTTTGGCGCAAAATGAAACATTTCCAAATCGCGCCCGGATTGCGCCCAAAGGTTCCAAATTCAAATTATATGATTTTAAGCGGGTTCCAAATTTTGAAAATAGGTGTTTAATGATTAAAATGCATGCCCCCAAGTCGGACACTTGCACGCGCGCATAGTCGTCCAAACTTGCCTGTTTAGCCAAACGGAACGGAATCTCGACACGCGGACGCTACCACGCGACTAGGGGCGACGAGTAGGCCAAGATGGACATCTTAAATTTCATTTTAGGAGTTAAAATTTGTTATGTGCCAAAATGACATAACCGGGTAAAATTTAGCAATAAACACCAGAAAATCAGGAAAATTGGAAATGAGCAAACCACAACCCTCAACTAGTAATATACATAGCATTATTGGGCTCGGGTGTTACATCATACCCAACTACAAAAGAATTTCGTCCTCGAAATTCCAAGAATACAAGATAGCTAACTACTGGAAAAGATGAGGGAATTTCTGCCGGATCTCGTCTTCTCGCTCCCGAGTGGATTCCCCATGCGATCGATTACCCCAAGAGACTAGCACAAGAGGGATAACTTTGTTCTTAAGAACCTTTCCTCTTCGATCCTTGATCTCGACTGGTCGCTCCTCAAAAGTCAGGTCTTCCCGAACGGTCAACTCCGAATGATCCAAGACATGGGTCTCATCACGAACATACCTCCGTAGTTGAGACTCATGAAACACATCGTGAACTCCTGCTAATGACGGTGGTAACGCCAACCGGTACGATACCTCTCCAACACGCTTCAAAATCTCGAAGGGTCCAACGAATCGGGGACTAAGCTTTCCCCGACTTCCAAAGCAAATCACCCCTCTAGTCGGTGATATCTTCAGGAATACCAAATCGTCCACGGCGAACTCTAGAGGTCTTCTTGACGTGTCGGCCCAACTCTTCTGTCTGTCTTGAGCTGCCCTCATAAGCTTCCTGATTGTATTCACCTTCTCGACTGTCTGTACCACCAAATCTGGTCCTAGTAACCTTCGTTCACCAACAACATCCCAACAAACAGGTGAACGGCACTTACGACCATACAACGCTTCAAACGGAGCCATCTGAATTGTCGCTTGGAAACTATTGTTGTACGAAAACTCCACCAGGTGTAGATGATCTTCCCAAGAACCTTTGAAGTCCAACATGCAAGCCCTCAACATATCTTCAAGGGTCTGGATCGTTCTCTCCGATTGTCCATCGGTCTGAGGATGATAAGCTGTGCTAAACTTCAATCGAGTCCCCAAACTTTCTTGTAAACTCCTCCAAAAGTGTGACAAGAACCGAGTGTCCCGATCGGACACGATGCTTACCGGTACTCCATGCAATCTGACAATCTCCTGCATGTACCGCTCTGCCAAAGTCTCCGTAGATTGACCAACCCGAAAAGGAATAAAGTGGCCTGCCTTGGTCAACCGATCGACAATCACCCATACAGCATTGTTGCCCTTTGGACTCCGCGGTAAAGCCGTCACGAAATCCATGGTTATATGTTCCCACTTCCATTGAGGAATCGGAAGTGGTTGCAACAAACCAGCAACCCTTTGGTGTTCAGCCTTGACTTGCTGACACACCAAGCACTTAGCCACGAAGCGAGCGATTTCCCGTTTCATACCTTCCCACCAGAAATGCTGTCGAATATCTCGGTACATCTTTGTCCCTCCTGGATGTACAGAGTAAGCTGAACTGTGTGCCTCCTTCATAAGCTCTTCACGCACATCTCCTTTTGGCACACACACACGGCTACCATATCTCAACGAACTGTCTTCATGGATCAGTAAATCGGTTCGTAGTCCGGCTCCAACCTGCTCTCGAAACTTTTGCAGTCTAGGATCCTGCGATTGCGCCACTTTAATCTTCTCAACTAAGGACGACTGTACTTGCAACTGCATCAACTGTCCTATAGCATGTGGTAGCACAACCTCCAAGTCAAATCTCCGAAAATCCGCAATGATCTCTCTCTGTGCAGTCAATATCAGAATTGCTGGTAACCGACTCAGCGCATCCGGCACGACGTTGACTTTTCCCGGATGGTACTTAAGATCAAGGTCATAGTCGGCCATCAGCTCCAACCATCTGCGTTGCCTCATGTTCAACTCCTTCTGAGTGAACACATACTTCAAACTCTTATGATCCGTAAGGACTTCAACTCTCTCGCCCAAAAGGTAGTGTCTCCAAATCTTCAGGACGAAGATCACGGCTGCAAGCTCTAAGTCATGAGTCGGATAGTTCTGCTCATGAGTCTTCAGCTTTCTCGATGCGTAAGCGACGACTTTCCCATTCTGCATCAAAACACATCCCAATCCTTTTCCAGATGCGTCGCTGTGAATCCTCAGTCCTCCGGAATTGTCCGGTACGGTTAGGATAGGGGCGGTTATCAACTTCTGCTTCAACGTCTCGAAGGCCAACGCACATCCATCCGTCCAAACAAACGGTACCTCCCTACGCGTAAGCTTGGTTAACGGCTCAACTAAACGAGCGGAGTTCTCCACAAATCTTCTGTAGTATCCGGCTACTCCAAGGAACTTCTTATCTCAGCTACATTCCTTGGAATAGGCCAATCCCGAACTGCTGTAATCGTTTCGGGATCAACGGCGATTCCATCGCCCGACACGACATGCTCCAGGAACTTCACTTCTTCCAGCCAGAATTCGCACTTACTCGTCTTTGCGAATAGTTTCTCTTGTCTCCACGTCGGCAGTGCGATCCTTCTTCTTCACTAAAAGAACTGGAGCTTTCCAAGGTGAGTTGCTGCTTCGAATCATCCCTTCTCGAGTAATTCACTCACTTGTTTCTTAACTCCCTCCAATTCTACTGGTGCCATTGGATAGTCAGCTTTTGATACTGGCATTGCACCAGGAGTAAGGTCAAACGCAAGCTCCACATCTCGCTTCGGTGGTAAGCCCGAAATGTCTTCAAACACATCCATAATGTCGCGGACAACTGCCGGCTCTTCATCACTCTCCACTACCATAGCCGCAAGAACACTGTTCGTCGGCCTAGCCCTAAACTCGACTGGCCCGACAGAATTTCTTTCTCCAATGAAAGTAACTTAGAATGTCCGGGAATCTGAAAATTACCTTCCTTGCCCTACAGCCAATGTGGGCGTGGAAAGTGCCAGGAAAATCCATCCCCAAGACAACCTCAAAACTGCCCGTATCTATCACCAAGAAGTCTGCAAAAAGCTCCCGTCCGCAAATAACAACTGTACGATCTCTACCTTCCTTACTAGCTATAATTTTCCCATTCCCAGTGTGTATGCCCCTTAAACTAGACAAGGTCGTGCAGGTGATCGAGTGTGTAGTTATAAATTTGGATGACATAAACAATGGGATGCTCCGAAATTAAGTAATGCCAAGCGGGAAAACCATGAACGAGTAAATTACCTGAAACCAATTCTCCCGATGCCTTAGCTTCTTCAGCCGTCAACGTGAACGCTCGAGCCTGCTGTGGTCCTTGAGTAAGCGGTTCCTGTCCTTGGAACGGTCCCTGCGGAGGCTTCTGTGTATCATCCTTTGTGCGAGGCTTCGACGGACAAGCATCAACGGTGTGATCTGCCTCTCCACATCTAAAACAGAGTCCCAGCCTCAAACGACACTCCCTTCGCACATGTCCGGGTTTATGGCAGTGGCTACAGATCACGCTCCCCTTCCGATCACCCATACTTGTTTTCTTCATTGGTGCCACGCTGCGCCTGTTCACTGGAATACTTCTACGTACGGACGTGGGGTCCAGTGCAAATGCTGGTTCCAGCTCGAGTTGTTCCTTTAGTTTCTCCAACAATCCCCTTATCACTCTTCGCCTGGCGGCTAAGACCGCATGCCCTGGGTCTACCTCCAAATTCTGATCGGCCATATCCCTGGAAATCAAAGTACCCAACGTTAGCATGATGATGGTTTTCGAGTATAGATCAAGGCTAGAACTCCAAGATACTTAAATAGAGTGCCGCATTGTAGCTATGCCGCGGTATCATAGCCGCAATTACTTAACTCCACCCAAGTCGCCTAAGTCCTAGAGATAACAAGAAGTTAGGTTTTCAAGTTTGACAATGCAAAGTAAGTTTGCATGCCGACATGATCCGGAAGAATGATTCAAGGATGGTAAAACGGTCAAGGTGGCAGGACATGTTTCCTAATCACGGGTATTCTGATTCGTGTATCGGGTGCGATACCCAACTACAAAGAATCAACCCAATTAACCTATGGCTCTGATACCATAAAACCATGTCACGCCCCGCTTCCCAGAGTACGCAAGATTTGGGCACGTGACATAGCCAACCATGCTACCTGTGGTTAGGAAGTATCCATCCACAGTCACATTACGGTTGTAAAGATATCAAGAACAAGATAAAATAAACTAAATACATGTCCAAATCCATAATAACAGGAATCAATAAACAATAAGTGCGGAAGCTAATGATCCAATACAATGAGTAAACAGTATGTCCCATAATGCGGGCTCACATCTGGAAATGAAATGACATAAATAAACTAAACTCTAAAGAACTCACAGTTCAGCCGGCTGGCTGAAGTACTCCTGCTCGGTCGACGACAAAGGTACGGAATCTGGGCCATGCAAAACCCAGACGTCAGCGCGTCATGATATCAAGTATATAGCATAAACATGGTAATAAACAATGCAAGCATGAACATGAATAAAGCAGTAATAAGAAGTAACAAGCAGGATAATGTGCAAAGGTGACTAAACTGTCCTATCAGGTTTTCTACTCTATAGTCTTTGAAACCAATTGATGAATCGTCGATGTAACTCAATAGTATCCCGTGCATGCCTGGGACCACGGTCATGATCCTCGGGGCTGAATCCGAGACGTGCCGCTAAGCAGTAAAAGGTAGTAGGATAGATGAGTGATGTCAGCATCAACACTCCGGAGCTGGCCAAGCCCGTAAGAATGATCAGAACAATGTATCGAACTGTTGAGTTACAAGTCGGTTTCACCTTTGATTTCCCCATACCCCCAAACTATGTATGTCAGTCAGGTATTCAGTAGTCAAGGACTAATGCCAACACAAGTCAAGTAAAGGTAGGTCTGCCTGGATCGACAGCAGGAATGGTTAGGTTTGTCGGCATTAGGCATGAAATCGTGAGACAAGCAATGTCATGGTACAACAGGATGAGTCGGTATGTATGTATGTGTCAGGTATGGCAGGGTCAGGTCAATATGTCGTGCGGTCGGGTAAGTGCTCACAACCGGTAATCAATCAATAATGAATAACAGCAGGAAACAGTAATTAATCACAATATTCTATATAACTACAACGATGCATGTATTCTCTTATTAACAGGTTCAATCATCTTTAGGGTGCAAAAGCCACAAGGTAAAGCAGTATTCACAATATAAATTTAGGAACTACATGAAATTATGCTAAGCATAATAATTGTCTCAAGAATAGTTTAACAGTTCAAGCAGATCAGATTCAGTTGTTTTATTTAGTTAAAGCATGGAGTGATGTGCGTTACTTAATTACGAGAAACGGTTGCAACGATTCCGTTATGAGGGTAATAGCAATATTACGATATCAAATGTCATCATTAAGTTACGGTATTAAATAGTTGGAATTAAATTGCGTGGCGAGACTAGATCTCGCACGCTAGCATGTTCAAGCAAGTATTCAGATACTTGCCTCGACGGTCTGCAAATTGGAACACGGATGCGATGTCGGTAGAAACCACGATACGGAAGCACGGGCCACGGATCGAGTCCCAACAGAGGTCAACGGGATCACACGGACCAGGGGGCTTTGCTGGAGCGTCGGGTTCGTCAGACGGCACGGTCGGATTCCGGCAAAATGTCATCGGTAACAAGTTAGCAACAAGATACGATACACGCAGAATAACGACCAGCGGGGGGATTGTACCAAGAGGAAGCACAAGGAAAACTCACCGCGAAGAAACAGGGTGCAAACCCGATGGCTCGACGGCACTGGATCGCCGGCGAGGCGACGGCGGCGGCTGCAGCAAGGGAAAGGGCCTCGGGTGTGCAGGGTAGTGTGCTGCGGCGAGCTGGAGGAGAGGGGGTCGGCTCTGGTGGTCGAGGGAACAGGGAGGTGGTCGGAGGTGGCGTCGACGAGGTCGCCGGCGCGCTTCTCCGGCGAACAGGGGAGGTGCAGGCGAAGGATGAAGGCTCGGGTTTGCTATTCTGGCAAGGGGAGGAGGGAGACGACGACGAGGTCTCGACGAGGAGGGTGAGAGGGAGTCGTGGGAGGCGTCGACGGTGAGAGGAGACGTCGACGGCGAGGTCTACGAGGGTGGAGGCGAGGTCGGGAATGGGTTGCAGGCGCGGGAGAGAGGAGGAAGGAGGGAGGAGGAAGGTGCGGCGGTCTCGTGGTGACGAGGGAGGCGACGGCGAGGTCTTGGGGAGGTCGGCGGTGGGTCTGCTGTGAGCTAGGGTTAGGGTTAGGGTTGAGGGGTTTCTCGCGATGGGAGGCGAAGGTAAGGCGGCTGCATGCGTGGGTTAAAATATATGGAAAGAGAGAGAGAGAGAGTTGTTGAGAGATTGTTGAGAGAGAGAGAGAGTTGTTGAGATATATAGAGAGAGAGAAGGAGGAGAGAGGCAGAGAGAGAGATGGAAAGGAGGGGGCCCACGAGCTCGATTGTGAGCTCGTGATTGGCCGAGGGTGTGTGAGTGGGAGTTAGAGAAAATGTTTAAAAGATTTGAAAAAAGATTTCAAGGGTTAAAACTGTGTAAAGAATATATACGTATAAATTATGGTTTTAGATATTAAATTTAAATGGGCCATTTTGGCGCAAAATGAAACATTTCCAAATCGCGCCCGGATTGCGCCCAAAGGTTCCAAATTCAAATTATATGATTTTAAGCGGGTTCCAAATTTTGAAAATAGGTGTTTAATGATTAAAATGCATGCCCCCAAGTCGGACACTTGCACGCGCGCGTAGTCGTCCAAACTTGCCTGTTTAGCCAAACGGAATGGAATCTCGACACGCGGACGCTACCACGCGACTAGTGGCGACGAGTAGGCCAAGATAGACATCTTAAATTTCATTTTAGGAGTTAAAATTTGTTATGTGCCAAAATGACATAACCGGGTAAAATTTAGCAATAAACACCAGAAAATCAGGAAAATTGGAAATGAGCAAACCACAACCCTCAACTAGTAATATACATAGCATTATTGGGCTCGGGTGTTACATCAATAGAGCTGAACATTTACAAGATTGGAAGTGTACCCTCCGAACCTACTGCTCATGTCTGTTCTGTCGACTTAATGGATGTCGACAGCAGCGAATTTGATGATCCTCCTGATACCGATCTTGACTCTTTTCATACGTTGTTGTTTGACCCAACTATGTATCATACACATACGGACTCTTCCACCGAGATGTCCGGGTCAACAACTGACACCGATTATGAACTGCTTTTAGAGTCTGAAGATCACCCCACACTTTGTGATGACATTATTCTTCGGGGTATTGATGAAACTTTTGAGGAGATCTTCGCTGATGAACTCGCATTTCTGAATAACACGGGTGTTGAGATGAATCATGTCCCGATCATTGAAATTGAACCTCCACCCCCTCTTCTGAACTGTAAAAAGAATGGGAGTAATCCATCACATTCACTGCTTCGTCTCTTCAAAATGAGACGCACACACACTCTCTTCCACCCCTTACCCTTTCCCCACTTCTTCTTCCACCAACCCGAGCACTGCATTGATAAAATCTTCGAATGGTTGGTGTTGATCTTCGGTCTTTGCAAAGCTTGGCATTGACCAATGATTCTTGACCCCCTCATATGATTTTCAAAGTTTAATATTGCATAACTCAAGTTTGGGGGGGAACAATATTTTTGGCTCTTGGAAAGAAAATTTTTATAAAAATTTTTAAGCTAAAAATAAGTTTGGGGGAGGATCTTCACTTATATATTTTGCCCCCAGTAATAAATTCCTCCCAGGCTTACAGGTTTTCGAGATTTAGCAGATGGCAACAGTGAGGACACTGTTGAAAACAAGTTTGGGGGAGGTTTGTGCTTAGTTTTGCATCATGAGCATATCATTTGCATAAGCACAAAACATTTCTTTAAAAACCATAAAACAATGTTTAAAAACCATAAAAAAATTTAAAAAATTTTCAAAACCCATAAAAAATTTGTGTAAAGATTTTTTGTAAATAGTTTTTCAAAACCCATAAAAACCTATAAAAATTTAAAAATTTTCAAAATATAAAAATATTTAATATTTATGATAATAAAAGATTAGATAGTGAACAATTACATCCATGAGATTAGAAAAATTTAAGAAAAACTGAGAAAATTAGAAGTTTTCTTATACGAACTAGTAATAAGTAGTTATGAGCCGTTGTCCCAAGGGTTAGTAAGATGAAGGACGTCACTAATCTGAGGATAAAACTAAGTCTGAAAAATAGTTTCTATTCTGGAAAGCCAAACATTTTGAACGTTGATACCCTGCTATTCGCACTTACACACGTCTTAAAGCCCGTGTTAGTAGAGGATACCTTGAAATGCTCTTGTCTTAAAGCCAAAAGTATGAAGGAAATAAAAAAAAATCAATAAAATATAAAGTGGTGAGAAAAATGGACACTGGTTTTGTTATCGCCAAGGGCAATAAAAAATTTATAGCGAGGGTGCTTTTTCACCTAGTGCCCTAGGGCCAACTGGTCTGGGAGTCACTGCTATACCTGTGGTGGTGCAAGACGAGGAAAATACACCAAATAAGCAAGCATATGAGTAATCGGTCGGTTAGTACCTCAAGAAGTATTAACGGTCGCATGAAAGTGTGTAAGCACATCTAGATATTCATTAATTAAAAAGTACTGAGGCTGATGGGCAAGAGTATGATAGCTTGAATTGAATTCTCCGGGTGTAGGGATGTCCTTTACACACACGCAGGGTGATATGATCGATGTTTGGAATAAAGATAGGAATGAAGAATAAGACGATGTTTTATTGAGAGAGGACGAGATTTCTAACATCTTTTCATGACCATTAAGATAGGGCTCATGACAACCGAAAAGCTAGCTTAGTTGGAAACCCTAATTTTCAAGGCTTTTCTTTTACAATTCTTGTCTTTAAATGTAATATTCATGATCTTTCTTTTATTATTGGATTTTGTGGGTGCAATCCGCTGAAAACCCTCAGGAGACAACACTCCTCCTACTAGGGACACCTAGAGGTTTAAAGGCTTGTTGCACGTGCTCAGTGCAATCGTGTTGCCTACGAAAGTGTGCTTTTCTCTTTCTTTGTTTTCTCCTTCACTTTTTAATAAAACTATTCGATCGAGACGATCGAAAATAAGTTTGGGGGAATTTGATCAGTCGAAAATACTGCATTTCTAACACGGCAATTTCCCTACCTTTTGCAGTCAAGTAAAGCTATCCGGTATTCATATCACTCATATTTGCAAAACACATGTAAAATATTGGACTACTTGTACTGTACACTAAAACCAGCACTTTTAGGGAAATTGTGTGTGTTTCATGGCATCGCATCATCCTTGTATTGCGCAACTCTTGTCTCGGTGAAATTGTGCAGGAAATTCCAGAAGCAGGGCCTAATTGGGAAATGAACTAATAAAAGACACACCAATTCAAAGGCTAAAGATCTGGAGCAATACAGAAGGCCAAATAAAAATCCATATATCAGAAAAAGGCCCACAAGACAATCCAAGAATTACCACAAAATTTGAAGCATCAATGCCACCAAAGGGCCGCGGATCCGCGGCCCAAGCCCCCTTGGCGCGGCGGATCCGCGGCCTTTTGAGGAGATCAATTCACCCAATTTTGTCACATGCTCAATTATAACGGCCAAAGCTTCCAGAAGACCCCAGAAGCTCCACGTGGCACATCTAGAAGGCTCGGCTCAACAAACTCTTGGAGGGAAATTCAAAATTTAAAGCTTAACTAACTTTTTGGAGGGAAATTTAAATTATTTGATAACTAACCTGTGGGGGGAATTCAAATTTCAATTCTAGATCTAAGATTTGGAAAGTCTATAAAAGGGAGCCTAAATCTAGAGGGGAGATTGTTCAAGAATTATCATCATCTTCTACCCACAAGTTTAGTGACAAAAGCTTGTGCCAAATTCAATTCCTATCTCCAATTCAAAATCAAGATCAAGATCCCGAGATCAATTTGAGCAAGAGAGCCTTCAACCTTTAGCAAGCGACGCCGGATTTCCAACGGAGCAAGAGATCCACGCCGATCCGCGACTCAAGGAGCCGAGCGAAGCCGAAATCGACGATCTAGTTCCTTCCTTTTGTAAATTCAAGAGAGTTGTAACGAAATTTGTCGATAAATAAAGGTGAATTTTCTATATCTTGCTTATATTTTAATTCAAGCATAATGATTAGAATTCAATTTGTGATTGTGTTTGTGATCATGATGTTTGAGTAATCTCCGCTAGTGTAGGAGTTGTGACGATCTTTAGATGATGATGATTTAAATATTTCTACAATTCTTAAATCCTATAATGTTTGGAAATTCTAGTTAATCAAATGATTAATAACCTAGTTTCGAGATGATGCTTTCTTGATCGTGTTCACTCGAAACTAGGGAACAACTATTAAACATTTGATTAACTAGAAGCTAGAATTTGAATGCGATCCATCGAAAGGACAAAGGATGAGTTGCGGAATCCCTAATTTTCTAGCAAAGATCCTTAAACCTCGATGAATTTTGCATCGATCTAGTATCAATTCATTAATGGATAAGAATTAGTAATCTTTAGATCTCATCACATCTATAGATCCGATCTACTCCTATGAGCCATACTTCTAGTCTTGATTGTTGGTTGGAAATTATCTCGCATCCCTATTCTTGCTCTTTAATGTCTTTTCTAGATCTAGATTTTTCTTATTTCTTGATCTTTAAATGCAAATCATGAATTGTTTTCTTTTCTTTTGCTTAAATTTTCAACTCATCTAATTCAAGAATTGAACGGAACTCACTTTCCCTGTGGACGATCCGCACTCACTTACAATCTACATCCGACACCGTAGTTGATTGCGGTCAAATAATTTTTGGTTGTGATTTCTTTACAATTTACAATTCACACAATCGGAAAATCAAATCAATCAATTCCAGAACCGCAAATGATTACTGAAAATTTGATAAGAACCTAAAGATTCTATCTGATTTGACATTCCATTGGCCACTCCGCAGATAAGGTGGGTAACCCCAGGCACCCAAGAGGTACTCCGGTAGCCTCAAGGACGGTGGCAGGGAGTTTCTTGTTTACCCAGACTTGCCATTGCTGTTGTTCCAGACTATGAGACCCGGCAGGAGGATAAGTATAGCGTCGTTCTAAGCTGGCTTCAGAAATGTACGTGTATATGACTCTGCCAGAGGGTTGTCATAGTCAGTGGGAGCAGCGGAAGCATGGTGGACAAGTAGCTTATGTCTATTTATAGACTAAAGCAGATATAGCGGAGATAGATCATCTATTTCTGATGTGACAGTCATAGGTTTGACTTTATCAGAATAGGGGATGGATCTGTTAAGAAGGTAGTAGGGTATGATGTCCTGGTATTTGGATGACATACACACGGTAGGAAGTGATATTCCTATACTATGATCGGTTATACTTTGGTTGTCACACAGTGGTTTCTCCATATGGGACTTGGATATAATATCAAGACATTCTGGTTACTAGATCTATAGATCTAGATTTTGGTGGTTTCCCAATCAGGGTACTTTGACAACATTCTATGAGCATTTTGAATGGACGACTCCTGGCACGGTAGTGTACCTGCAGGTGATGGAGTCACCCTCTCTAAAGGTGTCTTACAGACTAAAGGGGAAAGGGACGTGCATGATTGGCAGATCACTTGCTTAGGAAATTGAGTCAATCATGAGATGTCAAGTACCACACCAGATGTTGTTTTTGCAGTAGGTGCAATAAGTTGATATTGATCCAATCCTGGAGAAACAATCGAAAGCAGTTTTAGAACATAAGTTGATGTTCTATGGAAATGATAACGGCAGCCTCCTTTGGGAGACAGTTATCATTCCAGGCTTCCAAGGTGACCTGGATGACAGAGTGACTGTCAGAGTTATAGTTCTCCCTCTGAAGAGGGGCAGTATTTTGGACAGGTGGTCCAGGCGGGTACTGAGGGAGGCATGGCGCAGGATACTGATTAAGTTCAGTTGATGATACAGTCTAAGAAGTTTGGATTTGGAGTTCATTTATGAACTAGGTCCCATCAGACATCCAGACATATTCTAAGACAAGTATTGCTCATTTCGGGAGATGGGTTTCTCCGCGAACTTGAGATAAAGAGAGACATAGAAAGAAACATCACAGCAGATCCGCTCACTAAGGCTATTCCTCAAACGCATTAGTTTTGCAAACGAGCTTTGTGAGACTGACTAGTAGAGGAGTTGGGTGTTCGGTATCACACGGGCTGTGAGTATGCGACATCGCAATAATTAGCCTTGAGTGCAAGTGGGAGATTGTTGGAGATAGTGCCCTCAGAGTCAATTATTGGATCACAGGCACGTGATTGCAATGATTGAGGGAGGACCTGTCCCAGTAGGACAGTCTTACTCAAGATGATAGTATGCTATCTGGTTTATCTTTATCATCGTGTACTGCTTTAGGTGACCTTACAGGTCACTATTGAGCAATGATAGAGCCCCTAGGATTCTTGCTTGACTGCCAGCAGTATGAGGGCGATCATATACGTGGGAGCTGGGATCTATAAGCACATCCTTAAAAGGTCCCTAGTCGAGGGAGTTTCGAGACACGGCATCGATACTCCAGAGTAGACTAGTGTATACAGTCGAGACCCCGACGAGGGGCGGTGGCCGGTCTCACAAGCCACTGGTGTCAGTTGGTTCACCTAAGATGTATACAGGTGCTCATTGGGTTATGAGTACACCGGACAGGACTCGCCGGGAACATGCTTGTTGGTCTTATACCTGACGTCAGATAGCAGTTCCCTGGTGACATGTGTACAGGTTAGTTCATCGACCTGAGATCGTCATTTGTCTCGTGTGAGTTCCCACTGTACTTTGATTACTACCCTACCACGCTCAAAGGAGACATGCAAACAGGTTTTAGTTGGGTACTGTCCCGAGCCACATGGAGGCAGTGAGCGGATCTACGGGGTTCGTCTCTCCCGGTATTGGGGGTGAGGTCACGCTGTGTCTAGGAGAGCCATTACACGAAGTCCTTGGCCAAGGCAGGAGATTTACTGGTTGGTATTCCAGTAGTTTCTCAGGGTGTTCTGGGCTACTGTCCGACACGACTTGTACCGCTTTTGGGGGTCTGACTTTTACCAACCCCCTAGGCCCGCCATGCGATGCTCATAGACGAACGGACCGGACTGTACGGATATTGTCACTGACAGGCTCAGAAGGTTGTCAGTATGAGTTCGCTCATCGACGTCCCTTTTAGTCAATACCTGGTAGCCCGTCACGTATGGCTAATACCTCTGACGTGCTAGTGGTTAAATCCACAGCCAAAGTATTGACGAGTCTTTAGAGTCCCCCACAGACCGTTTTCTCATGTTTCGGGAGAAACGCTGTAGAGGCCGTATGGAGATATGGCAGGGTTCGATCAGATACGTGCGGTATTGCACGGATCATGATCGGACGGATAATACTAGCTGGCTTTGGTTTAAGCCGGATCCTAGTATTGTACAGTGTAGATTTTGTCTCTTTTCATTTGTATTCAGTGGGAATACAAATGCGGGCATGTATATGCAGTCGCGGGGTTTTCATGTAATTTATTACGGGATCAGTTTTCTGAAGTTGCCAGTTTGCATTCCGTTTCGGCCAGTTTTCCTTTGTTCCTTCACGGCCGGATTTTTCCGATGGAGGGGGTTATTTGCAATTGTGCAAATTAGTTTTGTGGAAGGGGTTTCTTGCAATTTGAGGGACTATGATAATCTTGCATCATTAGATTCATTTTGCTTCATTATGTCTTGCTTTAATTAGGATGGGATTGATTTGGATCATTGAAGTGAGACTTGCTTTTAGGCTTATGGTCATCTTTTTCTTTACTACTACACTCACCACCCTTGTTGTTGATTATTGGACTCTCCCATTTTTAGAGGGGCCGGCCACTTGAGGGGAGAGAGGAGAGAGGTTCATTTTATAAGTGGAAAATTCTTCATCTCATTCCTTGCTAGAAAAATGAGAGCACCATTTTCCTCCAAAGTTCTTTCTCTTCTCCACCATCAATAGCAACTTCATAAACCCCAAGAGACAATACATTCTACATTTCATCTACAGCATCCTTGGGCACGTCGGCTCACCAACTTCGTGCCTGAGTTGCCTCAGTCCAGAGGTGGGAGCCTGTAATAGAACCCGGCGATGTGGTACCCGTTCCGACGAGGAGATGAAGATCGGAGATTCCGCAAGGAGATCGGAGTGGAGGCCAAATGTCACGACCCAAAATTGGCCCGTGACGGCCCTAATACTACGCAACGCCAAAAGACATAACGCAGTAAAAGAAAGCCAAAACCCAGAAACCTAAACCAAGAAAAATACGGAAAAGATAATATAGTTTTTGAAACATTTGAAATCATAACCCAAATTCTTTAAAGGTCTTACTTTCTTTCTTTAAAATTTTAGCAACACCCCCCCTTTTTGTAAAATCTTACCAAGATGAATACAATACAAAAATATGAAGCTATAGCGAAGAAATAAGACAATAGAGAGAAAGCTGTATATAAAAGGCAACAAACCCACAAATAATATACAGTAACGTCCTCACCAAGTCTCTAAGTCAACAACATAATAGTAGATGGAGAGTACAAGATACAACGAATGTACAATATAAAATACAGATGACCACCAAAACCCACCTAAGCAAAATAGTACTGTGAGCTGATGCGGTATCTGTAGCAAAAGATGATAGCTGGAAAGCTGAATAGCCTGCCTCGACTATTCTGGGGAAAAACCTGAAACACCTGTGGCACAACGGGGGTGAGTTGCCAACTCGTGAATAGTAGATAACATTTACAGGTAATCGCAGGAATGTACGTACAGTATGAATCTAAGATATGCGATTACAGTAATAACATGTCATGTAAAAGCTGAATAAAGGGAAGTACACTAGCAGGTACAATCAATATGTGAAGCAATAGTAACATGACAATAATATGCAATAACCATGCAATAGGGATATGAGAAAGTAGATATGCAACTATCATAAGGGTACCCTAACAGGTACTACCAATATATGAATCTGTGCATAAAGTAGATAAGTGTGAGGTATAGGGTGGAGTATGTCATTTCCACGGAAACCTGACATCGTGGCAGGATCACAATCCAACAAGACACTCAATCCCAAATCCTTTAATCAGCCCCCAACTGGGCTCTCACATCGTATAAGTATCACATCACCTCAATGTACAATATCGAATAGCTCTCCTATATCTCGAATGTACAGATTAACAATCTCTTCCATATCTAATATCCAATGTCAATGAATCACCTATACCCCAAGTCGAATCTCAAGTAAGTTTCTAACATCCTAAAGGTATATATATATTTGCAGAAATAAATATGATGGGGGCAATACACATATATTAGCGTCCCATTCCGCTAATATTGGTGTAAGGGTATATATAACAACGGCTAATCCCCTGTTATATATACAAAGGTATTAAAAGAAATATCATGAAAACAATGTGCCAAGTATCGACACAGAAATCCTGATAGGTATGTATCATACGCTGTCCCGAAAGCACGAGTGCCTAGCTCTGACCCTCGCCTTTCGACGTATGCATACGTGCATGACTCCCAACGGTGTCTCCATGACCCCCGCAGAGTCGTTAGTACTGTCACCGGTAGGTACTAACCCGTCTCCAGGCTCAATCGGAAACATCCATCGATCTTCTTGCCGAGGGGAACCATACCAGGCCCCACCATGTACCCTCATACGGCAACCACACCTCGTATGGAGCATATAATCAAAACCGATAAATCTCATGGTGGCTGCGCAAATATCATATCAAGGAAACCGGGTTTTTCAATGTATGCATAATTTCATGAACTCCCGCGGTTCCCAAATCCAGAAATCATCATGTGAAATCCAAATAACAATGCGCAAATCCAGGAATAAATATATGCGATATATCTGAAATGCGAGCATATAAATGAGAATATGTAGCTGGAACCAGATGTATGCGAAACCAATAAGGTACAACTAAGTAACATCGGTAAAGGTAAATATATGATTGCATCTGAATATGTGTGTAACATGCAGGTGTAGCAATGTATAGGTATCTACCTATAGTAACTGATGTCGTATACCCCCTGGGTATAAGAAGAAATGAGTAAGATATACCTGTAGATGTATCGTAAAGGGTAAGTGTACCTATCACTATTGGTACGATACTCTATAGGTATATAGGTATGGTAATGTCATATGTGATAAGCAGTACGAATCAATGTCACAAGGTGCCTAACCAAGCAATATAATATCTATAATGGTTTATGTGTGACATGGCAATTATTGACGGTGTGTGTGTAGCATACAATCCGTGCTCGTGCAACATGAACCGTCAATAATGTGTGCAGTGCCCTACGGCTACTAGTCGCAGTACAACTATATCTAAGTGAATAGGTGAAGGCGCAATTCTAACAATGACGTAGAATATGCGACAAGTATTAGAATCCTAGCCCAGACGCATAACGCCATGCGGGCGATTCCCCTGTAGATGTTAAATCTACTCACCTACGCTCCATGCTAGGTGAATCCTACCATCTGCTTCTCCCTGTAGTAGTGTCCGTAGTCCCTGCATGCAAACCTGCAAAGAAGACATAAAAATCATATATAAGCCAAATATTCCGCGAAACGCGATATCGAACCAAAACGAGAAACTCGCGTCGCGAACTAAACGCGCGTGTGCACGATACGCTGAATCGTGTGTGTACGCGTCTAAAACCATCGCGACACGCCGCGATACGCTGGATCACAGAACCCACTTACGTATCGTGCGTATCGCGCAAACACAACGGACATGAAAAACGATATTTGATCCCAGATTTTCCTACAGGTCAAAACTTACAAAACTAGACATGCCAAAACACTACAATACACTGCAGACTACCCTACACAAAACCCCAGCATCCAACTCACCTTCCTGGCCGCAATTTGCGGCCAGATTGAATTATTTGGCGGCCTGAGTAAGGAGAAGGTGGCTCGTGTTCTTGTGGTGATATCTAGACCTAGTGTACATGCTCCAGTCTTCTTAATTTTATCCTGTAGGGTCCGGGTCAATAGCAGATTCCAGATGTCACAATTATCGCTTAAAAACACCAATTTGCACTAAAAAAGAAACCCTATGGTATTTTAGTGAAGTATGGGTCAATTCTCAGTTAAGGTGACCTTAACTAAACTAAAATAAGCTAGGTTAACTAACACAATCATCACTTAATCAATATTCCACACAAATCACCATAATCTAGCACTAAACTCATAATTAACACTAATCGAAGCTAATCAATGCATAACTTAAGCAAACCACGAAATGGGGTTCAAGAAGTATACCCTAATGAACCCTAGAAGGCAGGTGAAGAAGTGGAAGGAGCTGCTATAAGTCGCTGGAGCTCCTGCTGCCGTTGCTGCCTACTGTTGCTGTTGCTGCTGATGATGTCTGCTGCTGCTGCTGCTGATGATGATGATGTTGTTGCTGATGGTGATGATGCTGCCACTGCTGCTTGCTGCTACTTCTGCTGCTGCTGTGTATGAGTGTGTGTATGTGTTGAGAGTGAGAGAATGAGAGAATAAGAGTGAGAAAGGAAAATGAGAGCATCAAACACACACACCCTTCTCTTTCTCTTTCTTCATTAAAGAAGCATGGCTTGGCCATGTAGCACCATGCCTCTCTCTCTCTCTCTCAAAGTCAACCCATTCAAACAATTTAAAAACCCTTTTTGCAAATTCATTTTCCATTTTTAAAAGAACAACCATAACACTTAAACAAAACATAAAACTAACTTAAGACAATGGCTAGCTAACCATGATTGCTAATCATGTTTAACCCCAAAAACAACCCTAGTTATCATGCACAAGTGTGTGTGTGCCTAACAAAATTCTAATAAAATACTCATTAAATAGGATAAAATATTTAAAACTTAATTTGGTAAACATTTTATTAAAAACCATATATTAAAATATAATTAGCTACAAAACACATTCAAGGTGTTACAATCTCCCCCCTTAAAAGAAATTCGTCCCCGAATTGAAAAAAAATATACCGATATGCGTACCTTCAAAGAGAAGATTAAAATCCTCAAATCTCGCTCGCAGCCTCCCAAGTGACTATCTCACTATACGGCTACGTCCAAGGAAACCCTTCATAGATGGCAAGACCCTTGGCCGACGTTTCTCTGCCTGCCGGGCCATTAACACAATTGGCTGCTGGCGAACGAAAGATCACGTCTAAGCTTAATTGGTCTGGTGCTAAATCATGAGAGAAAGGTCATGAAGGTAATTGTAAAGTATCATCACAAGGAATACGGGGTGAAATTCAATAATCTGGGCGGAAGTGCCAAATTAAAGGCAACGAAACTAACTCGCTTATAGGATCTCAGAAGGACCTAAATCCTGGGACATGCTTCCCGAAATCCAACACGTCATTCATCGGAAGTCCATAGGCATACATGATCTGTCCCTGCGAACTCGAGTCTATGACCAACACAGTCATCATAAGACCTCAGCTCGCAATGGACAATTCCCATCCTGACCTAACACAACTGGACCATCTCCGAAGTCTCTAGACATAGCTGGGGTCCAAAATCCTACTTACGCAGAGTCAGAAAAACAACAGACTGGTGATCGATACGACCTAACCTCTAAACCTAAAGGTGGCCAATTGGAGTGTCTCCTGATAACAGCTATCGAAGGAGAACCCTAACGATGGCGAGTGACGATCCCCAACTGCTGACAACAATCCAAACAAACACTCAACATAACAAGAAACAACTGAGCACATAGAGTATAACCGGACGACAAGAATCCGAATGGAGTCACACCCTGACTAAACTTGGGTAGAAACCATAACGAAATTCATGGAGATCTGCTCCCACTCCTACTTCGGAACGGTAAAAGATTGCAACTCTCCAGCCGGCCCCAGATGCTCGACCCAAGCACACAACAAGACAGACACCCTGAAACAAAACCTGAAACTTCTTTTTACATCCCTGTCCACCCGTAACTATCTCACAAGTCACGCTAAATGTTGGTGGAACTTGAATGCATAAAGAGAGTTGACAGATGTGCGTGTTCTAGGATTTCACGTCTCTACCTGATAATGTCAGGTACACAAACGTGTCCCTAACTTAGCACGTCATTGTCGCAAATCAAGGTCTCCGAATCATTACCCAGCCGAGTATGCTCAAGTATCACTGACGAACGAGTATCGGCGGGCAGTGTCTCGCGAAAACGATTTAAGGAAAGTGGTCGGGCGCGGACATGAGCAAGCTGTCCCCTCCGTAGAGACGAACTTATGCTGTACTCAACGATCACACAAGAACTGTAAATCTGCAGAAGACTATCACAATAATCAAAATCCGCTGCAAGAAGATGTACATTAAGCTCTGGTGGTCTGTGGAAAATCTGACACGACTCTCAAACAAGTAGTGTCTCCAAATCTCCAACGCAAAACCACCGCGGCCATCTCCAGATCCTGAGTGGAATATCCTTCTCGTACTTCCTCCAATGTAGGGAAGCAAAAGCGATAACTCTATAGTGTCACCTCAGTACACACTCGAGCCCACTCAAGAAACATTACAGTTTAAACAACAAGGTCGCCCGAACCAGAAAGAAAGGAAAGGACTGATGCAGTTGTTAACCGAATCTCCAACTGCCAAAAACTCCGTACACATGCCTCAGTCCACAGAACAGAAACCTCCATCTCGGTCAATTCAGTCGACGGTGCAGCACTACTCTCGTAATCCTGCACGAAACGGCGGTAAAAACCTGCTAAGCCCAACAATCTGCGGATCTCCATCCTGCACACAAGTCTGGGCCTAAACTGTACGGTCACGATCTCCCTCGGGACCATACAAAACCGTCTCCCGTGACTACAAGACCTAGGAGTCAACACAAAACAAGCCTGAAGAAACACTCCGAGAATTTAGCAAACTGCTGGTGCTCTCCCAGTATCTGCATAATAAATCCTCAAGTGCTGCTCCTGTTCCTCAAGACACATTAGATAGACCAGAATGTCGTAAATAACATAACAGTAACTGGTCGAGGAATGGCCTGAAGAAATCCGGTTCATCACATCTACGAATGCTGCTAGGGCATCAGTGAATCCAATGACTCACTAAAACATGTTGGAGATAGTGCCCTCAGAGTCAATTATTGGATTACAGGCACGTGATTGCAATGATTGAGGGAGGACCTGTCCCGGTAGAACAGTCTTACTCGAGATGATAGTATGCTATCTGGTTTATCTTTATCATCGTGTACTGCTTAGGTGACCTGACAGGTCGCTATTACACGTCGATAGAGCCCTTAGGATTCTTGCTTGACCACCAGCAGTATGAGGGCGATCATATAAGTGGGAGCTGGGGTCTATAAGCACATCCTTAAATGGTCCCTGGTCGTGGGAGTTTCGAGACAGGGTATCGATACTCCAGAGTAGACTAGTGTATACAGTCGAGACCCCGACGAGGGGCGGTGGCCGGTCTCACAAGCCACTGGTGTCTGTTGGATCACCTAAGATTTATACAGGTGCTCATTGGGTTATGAGTACACCGGACAGGACTCGCCGGGAACATGCTAGTTGGTCTTATACCAGACGTCAGATAGCAGTTCCCAGGTGACATGTGTACAGGTTAGTTCATCGATCTGAGGATCGTCATTTGTCTCGTGTGAGTTCCCACTGTACTTTGATTACTACCCTACCACGCTCAAAGGAGACGTGCAAACAGGTTTTAGTTGGGTACAGTCCCGAGCCACATGGAGGCAGTGAGCGTATCTTCAGGGGTTCGTCTCTCCCGGTATTGGGGGTGAGGTCTCGCTGTGTCTAGGAGAGCCACTACACAAAGCCCTCGGCCGAGGCAGGAGATTTACTGGTAGGTATTCCAGTAGTATCTCAGGGTGTTCTGGGCTACACTCCGACACGGCTTGTACCGCTTTTGGGGGTCTGACTTTTACCAACCCCCTAGGCCCGCTATGCGATGCTCATAGACGAACGGACCGGACTGTACGGATATTGTCACTGACAGGCTCAGTAGGGTGTCAGGATGAGTTCGCTCATCGATGTCCCTTTTGGTCAATACCTGGTAGCCCGTTACGTATTAGCTTATACCTCTGACGTGCTAGTAGTTAAATCCACAACCAAGGTGTTGACGTGTCTTTAGAGTCCCCCACATTCAGTTACTCAAGCTTTCGGGCGAAAAGCTGTAGAGGCTGTATGGAGATATGGCAAGGTCCGCTCAGATGCGTGCGGTATTGCACGGATCAGGATCGGACAGTTTGTACTAGAGGCCGTATGGATATATAAAAGGGTTCGATCAGATACGTGCGGTATTGCACGGATCAGGATCGGACGGATAATACTAGCCGGCTTTGGTTTAAGCCGGATCCTAGTATAGTACAGTGTAGATTTTGTCTCATTGCATTTGTATTTCGGTCGGAATACAAATGCGGGTGTGTATGCACAGTAGCGGGGTTTTCCTGTAGTTTATTACGGGACCAGTTTTCTGGAGTTGCCAGTTTGCTTTCCGTTTCGACCATTTTCATTTGTATCGTTCATTGGCCGAAGATTGGTGGAGGAGGGCTTATTTGCAATTGTGTAAATAAGCTTTTCTGGAGGGGGTCTTTGCATTTTGTTGTATCATGATGACTTAGCCTCCATTGACTTCTAGGATCATGATGGTTCATGATTGCTTAACTTTTGTCATGGTGATGGTGATGGATTATGATGGTGGAGTATGATTTTGGTTGTGATGATTCTTGATCATCATCACACCTTTTCTCTCTCTCTCTCTCTTGCATTATGAGGGTCTCTCTTTTGTTTTTGGATACACACTCTCCTCTCTTGCTCTTGCTCATGCCATGGCCGGCCACATTGGGGTGGGCTGTCCAAATTTTTGGGTGTGGGATTTGTTGTTCTTTTGATGCTCCAAAAATCCCCAAGTCCCTCTACATAGTTCTTGTATCATCCCTCCACCAAAATGGCACCTCTATAAACCCCATATGAGACTTGAGTACTACACATTCTACAGCAATCTTGGGCACGTCGACTAGCCAGCTTCGTGCCCGAGTTGCCTCGGTATTGAGGTGGGAGCCCGTAAAAGATGCAGATGATGTGGTGCCCTTCCGGCAAGGAGGCGACGACCGGAGTTTCCGCAGGAGATCGGGACGACGACGAGAAGACCGGAGGACTCGGATCAGTCGGTATATCTCTAACCCATCTTGTAGTTAGCTAGGACTAGTTAATGGTTCGATCCGGGTGTTTAGTGTGCGGTGGTGCCGGTTCAAGAAAAAATTAAAGTTTATCACCGCTTCCGCATTTGGCTGTCGGATTGACGGCCGGGGCACCGCCGTGCACTTACATTGGTATCAGAGCCTCGCCATTAACTTAGTCTAGCTTTGTTTAATGTGTTTACATTTTCGATCGATCAAAATTCCAAAATCCGCGTTTTCTTCACATCAGTTTTTTGTTGAATTTTTTCTTGCTCGAAAAATTTTTCAGGTTGCAGAAAAGTGATGTACTGGAAATTATAAGAACACTGTAGAAATTCGATACAGTGACTCCACAGTGGGATTGCGGAACCGCGGCCAAACACCCCTTTGGGCCGCGGTTCCGCCGCACTCTGTTGAGATCGCTGCATCAAATTTCTGCTGTTGCTCTCTGGGTTGATTTTAGGGTTTTTGGAATATTATTTTTGGGCCCAGAATTTCTTGATGTGCTACAGTAGTACTTGGGGGCCCACTTGTTAAAATTTGATCGATCGGATATTTTAAACACATTATTTCACAGTATTTACATTATATCTGCGACCGTGAATGTCACTCGATCGGTAAATCCTGTCTAACTGCTATAGCCCGGTTAGACGGATTTGCGAACGTGACTTTCACTTTGATGTTCTGTGTATTGCTGTGATGTTGCGGATCGGTCGTGGGGATAGCCTGGATGCAATGCTAGTACAGTTTTTGTTGTATTATGTACATTTGATATTGCGGGGCGAGCGTCCGACATGTGGACTGCCGTCACTGCCTGTTTGTATTATTATTTTGGGGCACGGCCAGGTTGCGGTCGATGTACCCGTTGTATGTATATTTTACTTTCTGTACTAGGATTGCCCCGCGGAGGGGTGCTCGGATAGCCGGGTTCTAGAGGGCAACAAGCCCGCATCTCATGGCATTGAGACGGAGGGGGCTTCACTCTAGGATTGGCGGGCTATTCGCCGCACTCGTAGGGGGTACAGGTTGACCCAGGAGGGGTGCCCAAGTTACCGGATTCCGTGAAGTGCTGGGTGGTCCATTCACGTTGCTGAAGGGGGCTGCCTCGCTTCAGGTTTTGGCGGGTAACTTGCCGCGCTCATAGGGGTCTAGGATTTCATTGCACAGGTTATCCACACGACCAGGGGAACGTCGGGTTTCAGTAGTGGCTCTGTGAAACCCGGGGATCCCAAATATCTGTATTGTTCTGTGATGCTGTACATTTCTGTGATGTTGCATTTTCTCACGCCTTGAGCGAATATAATATATTGGTATATATATTAGTAGATGTTGTATATGTTTTGCATCCGCGCTAGTCCAGTCCCCTCTCTGTCGTTAGTTAGCTAACCTAACGGGTAATGACGGGACCCAGTGACGAATGCGGATGGCATATACGTACGTCAGTATATTTTCGTTCTTTGTGGTGTGATCAATTGATGGGACTGCGTTGATTCGGATCAATGCAAGTTAAAACAAACCTAATCTGATGTTGTTGGAACACTTTTCAAAAAGCTGTTATTTGCAAAGACGTTCACTTTTGTTTTGCACCGTGGTATTCAGTTGGAATATCCTGCTCCTCAGTCGACGAGGCAAGGGCCGAGATCCCTTCACCGGGAGTGACCCCTTGGACAAAAGTTTGCGTCAGGGCAATAACTTCACTATGGCCGATTACTTTTGCTTTGCACCATGGTATTCAGTTGGAATATCCTGCACCTCATTCTACGGGGAAAGAGCCGATATCCCTTCACCGAGAGTGACCTCTTTAGCAACGGTTTTTGTTACTATATTTTCAAAAAGCTATCCGTTCCTTCAACGATATCAAGTTCATTACGTTAAAGGTTTTCGTCAGAAACCATTCATAGCCCTCCATCATTTCAGCTAAATATTCGGTAGTATTCAAGCTATGTATTTTGACCTCACGCCAAGGCATAGTGTTTGGTAGCTGCCGGGTATTTATCTGTTGCATAGATAGATGCGTTGGTTTGGGACAGTCGTACTACTATTTTGGCCTACGTCAAGGGTATGTACGGGTGGATTCAAATTAACCTGGACAATGATGGGTAGGACTTGACATGTGACTTATGATATTTTGACCTCACGCCAAGGTCATAAGAGCATGGGGCAAAAATCACATCGGGAGTTTCAAAAGAACTGAAACTTGCCAGATATGCGCATACCTTCTGGAGTGTGATAGCATGAGCGGATTCCGTCACGTTATCATGCGATGATAGTTGGATCCCGATTCCCACTGATCAGTTAGTTTACTCCTCGGGTGACCCCGACTAATTCTTCTTTCAGGTTTGGAGGAGAATTTGACGGTACAGTGGGAGGTTTCCAGATTAGATAAATTGGTAACCATTCTGATCTAGGTTAGAGTGCACGCTGAGTGTTTCTTTTCTCTCTCTCTTTGGCAGCGACCATTGACACGACCCTAAGACTATGACTCAGAGACCAAAATTAACCGAACCTTCTTAAACATTGGCTTTTGGATTGTCAGAGTTGCAGACCTCATTGCCACTCCTACTTTTACCCTTTTCTCCAGGACTCCCCGTATTACTACGAACGTCCACTTCCATTGGACAAAACCATCGTATGGTTATATACGAACTCGAAGGGATTTATTCGAGGATGGTTTCAGGTTCTGGAGAAAACGGATAGGACTATTCAGTTGTCTTTTCCTTTTACCTTTTCTCAGGTTGCGAGTACTCCTTGGTTTAGGAGATAGTACACCTATTACGCAAATTGGATAAGTCTTCTTCCAAACCATAGGCAGGTGCCGACCGGTAGGGAATGAAGAAAACCAATTAGCCTAACAGTGGTGTACAGAAGGTATTAAGTAAAAACATATCAAGGGATTAGTAAGAGGGCAAAGTAAATTGTGACTGCTATTCACGACCAAACCAAGTATTTCTTCGCCAATCCTAAATCACCTTTGTATTTCTCCAGGACACTCCGTATCACTACGAAGATCCCAAGTTTATTGGATAATCCATCGTATGGTTATATACGAACTCGAAAGGAACTTGTTCCAGTTCGGGGATGGATCCTGGTTCAGGAGAAATAGGAATAAAGTTCATTCGGTTGTCTTTTATCTTCACCTTCTCTCGCATTGCGAGTGCTCCTAGGACTGGGACAGTACACCCATTATGCTTATTGGATAGTCTTCTTCCAAACCATAGGCTGGTGCCGAACGGTAGAGAAGGAAGAAAACCATTTGGCCTAAAGGGGTGCGCAGAAGGTAATGACTAAAGACATATAAAGGGATTTGGAGAGGTGGCAAAGAATTATACGGTTGCAATCGTGAATCTGGAAAAGGCATTACTAGGAATACCGGGATACCCCATCGAAACATTTCAATGTTTCAGCTTCGCTGTGTACTGTTAATGAAAACTGATTTCCCGATTAGATACTTACTCCAGGGTATGTATTTACCAAGTTTGATTCTCACATCTGTATGGTTTTTCCGATGATGAGTGGGAGTGAGTTATTGGGAATTGGGTGATCATCCTCATTATATCGGGATTCGTTGTAATCGGTGATATTTGAGGAAGTCACCTCGGTTGTTTGCCGGTTGGCAAATATTTGGTTTTGAATATCCGCTGTTATGCACCAATTTCAAATTGATATATCTGTACGTCTATTTTCATAGAGTGAGATATATCTTTTTGAAATTATGTCTATGACATTTACCTATATCAGTGGATGGTTAGGTAAGGAGCATTAAAAAGCGGTGTAATTCTTCATAACCAAAGGTACAGTTTTCAACCTACAACACACAGGGAGTGAGTTTTTAGACTCAAGGGACTTATACAGAGTATTGTATGTTGTCCAGGGTCCATTAGGACAGAGGGGTTGGTCCTCGTACTATATTCGGTTTACTTGTGACTTCTCTAGTTTTTAGACAGGTGTTTCGTGGAAACACAGGGTCCGAATTTTGAGAAGTTATAGGTATTTGAATAAAGTAGAGAACCAGGTGTAGCAAGTATCGGGATTCTTCAAAGTGATCGAAGATGTAAATACTTGTATATGGTATTCAGTTGATAGTAATGATAAAGAGAACTTGCTTCTTTTTCAGGTTACTCATAATTGGAAGCATTCCTAAATTGAGTAACGCTGATCGTCCTCCTTCCATTTAGTCAACATGCACTGGAGATAGCTGCATGATTTGAATCTGGTTCATTTAAGATCAGTGCCTCTGGTTCTATATTTGATATAGAACAGTTCATATCTTAACGTTGTTAAGGTACGGGGAGTTGTCCGGCTTATGATTAAAACTAGACTCTGGATAACTCAAGGCACGTTTCTGTAATGGTTGTTTGTGGGTTGACGCAGGCTTTGACGAGGGTTGATTTTCTACCATCTGGAAGATCAATAGTGATATTGTTCTGAACTCGCCACGGTTTTAAATAAAATGGATTTTTCAGAAAACAGTAGTGGGAGTATGGTAGAACTGGAAGTGATTCCAGAACCACAAACGATTACTGAAGATTTGATAGGAACCTAAAGATTCAATCTGGTTTGACATTCCATTGGCCACTCCGCAGATATAGTGGGTAACCTCAGGCACCCGAGAGGTACTTCGGTATGCTCAAGGACGGTGGCAGGGAGGTTCTTGTTTACCCAGACTTGCCATTGCTGTTGTTCCAGACCGTGAGACCCGGCAGGAGGATGAGTATAGCGTCGTTCTAAACTAGCTTTAGAAGTGTACGTCTATATGACTCTGCCAGAGGGTTGTCGTAGTCAGTGGGAGCAGCGGAAGCATTGGTGGACAGGTGGCTTATGTCTATTTATAGACTAAAGCAGATATAGCGGAGATAGATCATCAATTTCTGATGTGATAGTCATAGGTTTGACTTCATCAGAATAGGGGATAGATCTGTTAAGAAGGTAGTAGGGTGTGATGTCCTGGTATTTGGATGACATACACAGAGTAGGAAGTGATATTCCTATACTGCGATCGGTTATACTTTGGTCGTCACACAGTGGTTTCTCCACACGGGACTTGGACATTATATCAGACATACTGGTTACTAGATCTATGGTTTTAGATCTAGATTTGGGTGGTTTCCCAATCAGGGTACTTAGACAGCATTCTAAGAGTATTTAGAATGGATGACTCCTGGCACGGTAGTGTACCTGCAGGTGATGGAGTCATCCTCTCTAAAGGTGTCTTACAGACTAAAGGGGAGAGGGATGTGCATGATTGGCAGATCACTTGCTCAGGCAATTGAGTCAATCATGAGATGTCAAGTACCACACCAGATGTTGTTCTTGCACTAGATGCAATAAGTTGACATTGATCAAATCCGGGAGAAACAGTCGGAAGCAGTTTTAGAACATAAGTGGATGTTCTAGGGATATGATAACGACAGCCTCATTCGGGAGACAGTTATCATTCCAGGCTTCCAAGGTGACTTGGACGACAGGGTGGTCGTCAGAGTTATAGTTTTCCTTCTGATGAGGGGCAGTATTTTGGATAGGTGGTCCAAGGCAATACTGAGGGAGGCATGGCGCAGGATACTGATTAAGTTCAGTTAACGATACAGTCTAAGAAGTTTGGATTTGAAGTTCATTTATGAGCTAGGTCCCATCAGACATCCAGACACATTCTAAGACAGGTATTGCTCATTTCGGGAGATGGCTTTCTCCGCGAACATGAGATATAGAGAGACATAGAAAGAAACATCAAGGCGGATCCACTCACTGAGACTATTCCTCGAACGCAATAGTTTCGCAAACGGGATTTGTGAGACTGACAAGTAGAGGAGTTGGGTGTTCGGTATCACACAAGCTGTGAGTATGCGACATCGCAATAATTAGCCTTGAGTGCAAGTGGGAGATTGTTGGAGATAGTGCCCTCAGAGTCAATTATTGGATCACAGGCACGTGATTGCAATGATTGAGGGAGGACCTGTCCCGGTAGGACAGTCTTACTCGAGATGATAGTATGCTATCTGGTTTATCTTTATCATCGTGTACTGCTTAGGTGACCTGACAGGTCGCTATTACACGTTGATAGAGCCCCTAGGATTCTTGCTTGACCACCAGCAGTATGAGGGCGATCATATAAGTGGGAGCTGGGGTCTATAAGCACATCCTTAAATGGTCCCTGGTCGTGGGAGTTTCGAGACAGGGTATCGATACTCCAGAGTAGACTACTGTATACAGTCGAGACCCCGACGAGGGGCGGTGGCCAGTCTCACAAGCCACTGGTGTCTGTTGGATCACCTAAGATGTATACAGGTGCTCATTGGGTTATGAGTACACCGGACAGGACTCGCCGGGAACATGCTAGTTGGTCTTATACCAGACATCAGATAGCAGTTCCCAGGTGACATGTGTACTGGTTAGTTCATCGACCTGAGGATCGTCATTTTTCTCGTATGAGTTCAACTGTACTTTGATTACTACCCTACCACGCTCAAAGGAGACGTGCAAACAGGTTTTATTTGGGTACAGTCCCGAGCCACATGGAGGAAGTGAGCGTATCTTCAGGGGTTCGTCTCTCCCGGTATTGGGGGTGAGGTCGCGCTGTGTCTAGGAGAGCCACTACACAAAGCCCTCGGCCGAGGCAGGAGATTTACTGGTAGGTATTCCAGTAGTATCTCAGGGTGTTCTGGGCTACACTCCGATACGACTTGTACCGCTTTTGGGGGTCTGACTTTTACCAACCCCCTAGACCCGCCATGTGATGCTCATAGACGAACGGACCGGACTGTACGGATATTGTCACTGACAGGCTCAGTAGGGTGTCAGGATGAGTTCGCTCATCGACGTCCCTTTTGGTCAATACCTGGTAGCCCGTTACGTATTGGCTTATACCTCTGACGTGCTAGTGGTTAAATCCACAACCAAGGTGTTGACGTGTCTTTAGAGTCCCCCACATTCAGTTACTCAAGCTTTCGGGAGAAAAGCTGTAGAGGCCGTATGGAGATATGGTAAGGTCCGATCAGATGCGTGCGGTATTGCACGGATCAGGATCGGACAGTTTGTACTAGAGGCCGTATGGATATATGGCAGGGTTCGATCAGATACGTGCGGTATTGCACGGATCAGGATCGGACGGATAATACTAGCCGGTTTTGGTTTAAGCCGGATCCTAGTATAGTACAGTGTAGATTTTGTCTCATTGCATTTGTATTTCGGTCGGAATACAAATGCGGGTGTGTATGCACAGTAGCGGGGTTTTCCTGTAATTTATTACGGGACCAGTTTTCTGGAGTTGCCAGTTTGCTTTCCGTTTCGACCATTTTCATTTGTATCGTTCATTGGCCGAAGATTGGTGGAGGAGGGCTTATTTGCAATTGTGCAAATAAGCTTTTCTGGAGGGGGTCTTTGCATTTTGTTGTATCATGATGACTTAGCCTCCATTGACTTCTAGGATCATGATGGTTCATGATTGCTTATCTTTTGTCATGGTGATGGTCATGGATTATGATGGTGGAGTATGATTTTGGTTATGATGATTCTTGATCATCATCACACCTTTTCTCTCTCTCTCTTGCATTATGAGGGTCTCTCTTTTGTTTTTGGATACACACTCTCCTCTCTTGCTCTTGCTCATGCCATGGCCGGCCACATTGGGGTGGGCTGTCCAAATTTTTGGGTGTGGGATTTGTTGTTCTTTTGATGCTCCAAAAATCCCCAAGTCCCTCTACATAGTTCTTGTATCATCCCTCCACCAAAATGGCACCTCCATAAATCCCATATGAGACTTGAGTACTACACATTCTACAGCAATCTTGGGCACGTCGACTAGCCAGCTTCGTGCCCGAGTTGCCTCGGTATTGAGGTGGGAGCCCGTAAAAGATGCAGACGATGTGGTGCCCTTCCGGCAAGGAGGCGACGACCGGAGTTTCCGCAGGAGATCGGGACGACGACGAGAAGACCGGAGGACTCGGATCAGTCGGTATATCTCTAACCCATCTTGTAGTTAGCTAGGACTAGTTAATGGTTCGATCTGGGTGTTTAGTGTGCGGTGGTGCCGGTTCAAGAAAAAATTAAAGTTTATCACCGCTTCCGCATTTGGCTGTCGGATTGACGGCCGGGGCGCCGCCGTGCACTTACAAAACACACCAGGCCTGTAGCACGCACAAGGCAGTCTTCGGAATGCCATCACTCCGAATCCGCAGTAATGATGACCTGATCCCAAGCAAACTTAGAAAATGTCTCGCACTCTGGAGCTGATCGAAGCAATCGTCAATGCTAGGTGAAGGATACCTATCCGCACCGTAAGCCGGTTCAATTAACGATTCGTCGATACACAACCTTAAACTGCCATCTTTCTCCACGACGAACAGAAATAGGAGCTTCCAAAAGCGAAACACTTAGACACACAAAACTCCCCAAACCACAACTCTGCAGCTGATCCTTAAGCTCCAAGCTTCGCCGGCTCATCCGGAACAACGTCGGAAAAACTCTCGCACGAAAGGAACCCGGTCCAACAATCCTAACTGTGGCTCCGATATCACGAATAAACGCTAAGAATCCACAACATCTCCTCAGTAGCCGACTAGCGAAAAAGGCTGAATTCAAGCTGTGAGAGGCGGCACAACTATCCACCTGCACAACAAGAACTGACCTGCCGGGAAAAACAAACTTGACTGTTTTCCTCACGGTAGTCCACAGACGCCTAGCACGTAGTTAACCAGTCCGTGCCCAGGAGAACGTCAAATCCAACTTCTCTAGAAGGATTAAAACGACGGACGAATCTCTATCTCCTATCCGATTGGCACACAACTGAAATACGTGTCGCGCAACAAAAGAATCGCTGACAGAAGTTAACACCACTCTGACTAATCTACCCAACCACGGTGCAAGCAAGAAAACAAACGAATACGTCAAAAGAACATATAAATCAAGGGTACCTGAAAACTCCACATTGGACGTCTGCGCGTCCCGATGAGTAGAAGCAAACTCCTGTGTCTGCCCTCTACTCGCAGCTGGATGAACTCCTCTGGTAGACTGAGCCCTCTGAGCGAATCTTCCACATCCACGGCCTCTCTGAATACAACTCTGACGAGGTGCTAAGGAACAATCCCTGAAGAAGTGCTGAAGGCTCCCGCATCGGAAACATCCACGCGCTGACTGCTGACCATCCTGGGGATGAGAGCTGAACGACTGTCCTCGTCCTAAGCCTCTGCTACTCCCGCAGCGGCCACGAAATCTGTCTCGACGACCAAACCTCTGCCTCTGGGCTGGTACACTGGTACGAGTCCACCACTGTCCTGGAACTCTCTGAGCCTCTGGAATATGCGCCTCGTCAACTAGAGCTGCAACCGCTGGTGCTATGTAAGTGACGAACTGCTGCATGCTGATCGTAAGGGACAGCTGAGTAACAGGGGTGACAACCTCCTGTCGTAGCTCCCGAACGACATCAACCAAAGAACACATAGTCTGGCGGAAGTCTTGCATCTCTGCCAAAAGTCTATCCATAGTATAGATCGTAGGCTGATCCGTCTGCACCTGTGCAACTAGAGTGCCATCCTGGTCAGTACTCGTCTCACCCGAGCCAACTCGGACCTCGGCCCTCGCTGCATCACTCTGAGTCCCTATAGTCATCGGCGGCAAGGCTATAAATAGATATAAGATAAGATTCGATAAGAATAAGAAAATCGAATCTTAAGGGTAGGAATCATCAAGGAAGGAATTTCAAGCGAATTGTACTTAGGTCACTTAATGCGAAGTACCGCATCGTGGGTATGCTGCAGACATACACACACTACGTTACTCTGCTTAAGCTACCTACACCATCATACTAAGGTCATCCTACACTCCGAAAGGTAAAACCTAACGCTCTGATACCAACTTTGTCACGACCCAAAATTGGCCCGTGAAGGCCCTAATACTACGCAACGCCAAAAGACGTAACGCAGTAAAAGAAAGCCAAAACCCAGAAACCTACGGAAAAGATAATATAGTTTTTGAAACATTTGAAATCACAACCCAAATTCTTTAAAAGTCTTACTTTCTTTCTTTAAAATTTTAGCAACACCCCCCCCCTTTTGTAAAATCTTACCAAGATGAATACAATACAAAAATATGAAGCTATAGCGAAGAAATAAGACAATAGAGAGAAAGCTGTATATAAAAGACAACAAACCCACAAATAATATACAGTAACGTCCTCACCAAGTCTCTAAGTCAACAACATAATAGTAGATGGAGAGTACAAGATACAACGAATGTACAATACAAAATACAGATGACCACCAAAACCCACCTAAGCAAAATAGTACTGTGAGCTGATGCGGTATCTGTAGCAAAAGATGATAGCTGGAAAGCTGGATAACCTGCCTCGACTACTCTGGGGAAAAACCTGAAACACCTGTGGCACAACGGGGGTGAGTTGCCAACTCGTGAATAGTAGATAACATATACAGGTAATCGCAGGAATGTACGTACAGCATGAATCTAAGATATGCGATTACAGTAATAACATGTCATGTAAAAGCTGAATAAAGGGAAGTACACTAGCAGGTACAATCAATATGTGAAGCAATAGTAACATGACAATAATATGCAATAACCATACAATAGGGATATGAGAAAGTAGATATGCAACTATCATAAGGGTACCCTAACAGGTACTACCAATATATGAATCTGTGCATAAAGTAGATAAGTGTGAGGTATAGGATGGAGTATGTCATTTCCACGGAAACCTGACATCGTGGCAGGATCACAATCCATCAAGACACTCAATCCCAAATCCTTTAATCAGCCCCCAACTGGGCTCTCACATCGTATAAGTATCACATCATCTCAATGTACAATATCGAATAGCTTTCCTATATCTCGAATGTACAGATTAACAATCTCTTCCATATCCAATATCCAATGTCAATGAATCACCTATATCCCAAGTCGAATCTCAAGTAAGTTTCTAACATCCTAAAGGTATATATATATTTGCAGAAATAAATATGATGGGGACAATACACATATATTAGCGTCCCATTCCACTAATATTGGTGTAAGGGTATATATAACAACGGCTAATCCCCTGTTATATATACAAAGGTATTAAAAGAAATATCATGAAAACAATGTGCCAAGCATCGACACAGAAATCCTGATAGGTACGTATCATACGCTGTCCCGAAAGCACGAGTGCCTAGCTCTGACCCTCGCCTTTCGACGTATGCATACGTGCATGACTCCCAACGGTGTCTCCATGACCCCCGCAGAGTCGTTAATACTGTCACTGGTAGGTACTAACCTGCCTCCAGGCTCAATCGGCAACATCCATCGATCTTCTTGCCGAGGGGAACCATACCGGGCCCCACCATGTACCCTCATACGGCAACCACACCTCGTATGGAGCATATAATCAGAACCGATAAATCTCATGGTGGCTGCGCAAATATCATATCAAGGAAACCGGGTTTTTCAGTGTATGCATAATTTCATGAACTCCCGCGGTTCCCAAATCCAGAAATCATCATGTGAAATCCAAATAACAATGCGCAAATCCAGGAATAAATATATGCGATATATCTGAAATGCAAGCATATAAATGAGAATATGTAGCTGGAACCAGATGTATGCGAAACCAATAAGGTACAACTAAGTAACATCGGTAAAGGTAAATATATGATTGCATCTGAATATGTGTGTAACATACAGGTGTAGCAATGTATAGGTATCTACCTATAGGAACTGATGTCGTATACCCCCTGGGTATAAGAAGAATATGAGTAAGATATATCTGTAGATGTATCGTAAAGGGTAAGTGTACCTATCACTATTGGTACGATACTCTATAGGTATATAGGTATGGTAATGTCATATGTGATAAGCAGTATGAATCAATGTCACAAGGTGCCTAACCAAGCAATATAATATCTATAATGGTTTGTGTGTGACATGGCAATTATTGACGGTGTGTGTGTAGCATACAATCAGTGCTCGTGCAACATGAACCGTCAATAATGTGTGCAGTGCCCTACGGCTACTAGTCGCAGTACAACTATATCTAAGTGAATACGTGAAGGCGCAATTCTAACAATGACGTAGAATATGCGACAAGTATTAGAATCCTAGCCCAGACACATAACGCCATGCAGGCGATTCCCCTGTAGATGTTAAATCTACTCACCTACGCTCCATGCTAGGTGAATCCTACCATCTGCTTCTCCCTGTAGTAGTGTCCTGTTGGGGATAGTGCCCTCAGAGTCAATTATTGGATCACAGGCACGTGATTGGAATGATTGAGGGAGGACCTGTCCCGATAGGACAATCTTACTCGAGATGATAGTATGCTATCTGGTTTACCTTTATCGTCGTGTACTGTTTTAGGTGACCTGACAGGTCACTATTACACGTTGATAGAGCCCCTAGGATTCTTGCTTGACCACCAGCAGTATGAGGGCGATCATATAAGTGGGAGCTGGGGGTCTATAAGCACATCCTTAAATGGTCCCTAGTCGTGAGAGTTTCGAGACGGGGCATCGATACTCCAGAGTAGACTAGTGTATACAGTCGAGACCCCGACGAGGGGCGGTGGCCGGTCTCACAAGCCATTGGTGTCAGTTGGATCACCTAAGATGTATACAGGTGCTCATTGGGTTATGAGTACACCGGACAGGACTCGCCGGGAACATGCTAGTTGGTCATATACCAGACGTCAGATGGCAGTTCCCTGGTGACATGTGTACAGGTTAGTTCATCAACCTGGGGATCGTCATTTGTCTCGTGTGAGTTCCCACTGTACTTTGATTACTACCCTACCACGGCTCAAAGGAGTCGTGCAAACAGATTTTAGTTGGGTACAGTACCGAGCCACATGGAGGCAGTGAGCGTATCTTCAGGGGTTCGTCTCTCCCGGTATTGGGGGTGAGGTCGCGCTGTGTCTAGGAGAGCCATTACACAAAGCCCTCAGCCGAGGCAGGAGATTTACTGGTAGGTATTCCAGTAGTATCTCAGGGTGTTCTGGGCTACACTCCGACACGACTTGTACCGCTTTTGGGGGTCTGAGTTTTACCAACCCCCTAGGCCCGCCATGCGATGCTCATAGACGAACGGACCGGACTGTACGGATATTGTCACTGACAGGCTCAGTAGGGTTGTCGGGCTGAGTTCGCTCACAGACGTCCCTTTTAGTCAATACCTGGTAGCCCGTTACGTATTGGCTTATACCTCTGACGTGCTAGTGGTTAAATCCACAACCAAGGTGTTGACGAGTCTTTAGAGTCCCCCACATTCAGTTACTCAGCTTTCGGGCGAAAGGCTGTAGAGGCCGTATGGAGATATGGAAATGTCCGATCAGATACGTGCGGTATTGCACGGATCAGGATCGGACAGTTAGTACTAGAGGCCGTATGGATATATGGTAGGGTTCGATCAGATACGTGCGGTATTGCACGGATCAGGATCGGACGGATATTACTAGCCGGCTTTGGTTTAAGCCGGATCCTAGTATAGTACAGTGTAGATTTTGTCTCATTGCATTTGTTTTTCGGTCGGAATACAAATGCGGGTGTGTATACACAGTATCGGGGTTTTCCTGTAATTTATTACGGGACCAGTTTTCTGGAGTTGCCAGTTTGCTTTCCGTTTCGGCCGATTTCCTTTGTATCGTTTATTGGCCGAAGATTGGTGGAGGAGGGCTTATTTGCATTTGTGCAAATAAGTATTTGTGGAGGGGTTCTTTGCATATTCTTGTGTCATGATGGTTGCACCATTCTTTGCCCTTGACTTCTTGACTTCATGATGGTTCATCATGGCGTGACTTTTGTGATGGTGATGGTAGGTTGAGTGTTGGTTTTTTTTGTGATGATTTCTTCTCATCATCTTATTTTTCTCTCTCTCTTGGATTATGAGAGACCCTCTTTGCTTTTGTTACACTCTCTCCCTCATTTTCTCTCCTCTCTCATTCTCATGACCATGGCCGGCCAAGCATTGAGGGGGGGCTGTCCAAGTATTTCTAGTGGGGATTTTTGTTCCTTTCATGTTAGAAAAATCCCCAAGTTCACCTAGAAAAAGTTCATGTATCATTCCTCCACCAAAATGGCATCTCCATGAACCCCAAATGAGACTTGCTCACTAGATATTCTACAGCAAATCTTGGACGCGTCGGCTAGCCAACTTCGCGCCCGAGTTGCCTCGGCATTGAGGTGGGAGCCCGTAAAAGAAGTAGGCGATGTGGTGCACTTCCGACGACGATGTGGAGACCGGAGCTTCCGCAGGAGATCGGGACGACGACGAGAAGACCGGAGGACTTGGATCAGTCGGTATATCTCTTTTCCCCATCTTGTAGTTAGCTAGGACTAGTTAATGGTTCGATCCGGGTATTAGTGCGCGGCGGTTTGCCAGTTCAAGAAAAATTAAAGTTTATCACCGCTTCCGCATTTGGCCATCGGATTGACGGCCGGGGCGCCGCCGTGCACTTACAGTGGTATCAGAGCCTCGCCATTAACTTAGTCTAGCTTTGTTTAATGTGTTTACATTTCCGATCGACCAAGATTCCAAAATCCGCGTTTTTGTTCACATCAGTTTTCTGTTGAAATTTTTTGGAGTCGAAAAATTTTTCAGGTTGCAGATAAGTGATGTACTAGAAGAAATAAGAGTTCTGTGAAAATTCGATGCACTAACTCCACTATAGGAGCGCGGAACCGCGGCCAAACCCCCCTTTGGGCCGCGGTTCCGCCGCACTATTTTGGGGTCGCTGCATTAAATTTCTGCAGTATCTTTTTGGGCTGATTTTAGGGGTTTTGGAATATTAATATTGGGCCCAGAATTTCTTGATGTGCTACAGTAGTACTTTGGGGCCCACTTGTTAAAATTTGATCGATCGGATATTTTAAACACATTATTTCACAGTATTTACATTATATCTGCGACCGTGAATGTCACTTGATCGGTAAATCCGGTCTAACTGCTATAGCCCGGTTAGACGGATTTGCGAACGTGATTTTCACGTTGATGTTTTGTGTATTGCTGTGATGTTGCGGATCGGTCGTGGGGGATAGCCTGGATGCAATGCTAGTACAGTTCTGTTGTATTATGTACATTTGATATTGCGGGGCGAGCGTCCGACATGTTGTAAGTCGATGTAGTACACCCCAGTACTTGTGGGGAGGCGGAATTTTCAAAAACGATTAAGTTTAAAGAACGAACATCGACTAACCGCTTGAATCGAAGCTAAACTATAAATAACCGTACACAAAGAGTTTCTTAACTATTGTGTTTAGGGATTATACCAAATGAAACTAGTCCTTCGTCTTTACGATCTCCTTGTTCTCCTCGGCCTTCTCTAGGTAGTAGACGATCCACCCGAGAGCAAAACTCCAAACTACACCTCTAACTTGAGGCAACTAATCTACTTTGATTGCTAATCAAAGAAGAAAGGATGATATAGAGTGAAGGTAATGGATGTTTAAGTCTAACTAAACCTTTGATCTCAACACATGAGGATTAAGGATTAGTCTCTTGAAGATGAGAGCTTGAGGTGAGAGAATGTGAGATGAGATAATGAGATGAGAGAGAGTATATCATAATATATTATGAAGCATTCTTATTTTAGAATAATGAATAAAAGAAATGAATAAGCATGCTTCATAAATGAAAAGAGGTGATTCATTAACATGAGTCATTAAGCATTTATGGTGCATTAATGACCATGATGAATCACCCTCATGACTCACTAATCTTATCCAAAGCTTATGTCACCTTAACCTCCTTAGTCACATCTTCTAGAAGCTTCTCGTACAATTACGAGAACGCCCCTCCAATCCGCAAAAATACGGAAAAACTTTAGACTGTAAAAATCCAATAACCGGATACCAGTAACTGGCTTAAACCAAAGCCGACTGGTAAAAACTGTCCGAAAGTCGTACGTGCGTAAACGCACGTATGCGTCCGAACCCTTTGTCGCAAAACCATGCGACCTCTATATCGTTTCGCCTGGAGTAGGAAACTCTCTGTGTGGGACTCTAGAGACTCGACTACTACGCTGGCAGTGGGTTTAACCACAGACCGCAAGCGGCACTAGCTGTACGTAACGGTCCCCAGGTAGTTGTCGATAAGAAGGCCGATGAGGAAACCCATCCGAACTCCTACTGAGTCTGATGTGACAATCTCCATACAGTCCGGTCCGTTCGTCCAAGACTATCGCATATCGGGCCTAGGGGGCGGCAAGCGTCAGTCCCCTAATAGCGGTATAAGTCGTGTCGGAGTGAAGCCCATTACACCCTGAGAAACTACTGGAACCTACCAGTAAATCTCGCTTGCCCTGGCCAGGGACTTTGCGTAATGGCTCTCTGACACAGCACGATATCTACTCCCAATACCGGGAGGGACGAATCCTGTCTAACCGCCACTGCCTCCAAGTGCTCGGGACTGCACCCAACTGCTACCTGTTTGCACGACTCCTTTGAGCCGTGGTAGGGTAGCAATCTAAGAACAGTGGGACACACTTGAGGCGAAGTAGCAGTGTCAAGTCTGCGGACTACGCTGTACTCATGTCACCTGGGAACTGCTCACTGACGACTGGTATCAAACCAACCAACAGTTCCCTGTGAGTCCTGTCCGGTGTACCCGTAACCTAACGAGCACCTGCATACTATCTCCAGTACGACGTACTGACGGCTGTGGGACAGACCATCTCCCCAACTGGGATGAGAAGCGTACACACTAGTCTACTCCGGATATCGATGCTCTGTCTCGATAATCCAACGACCAGGGACCTGAATAAGGATGTGCTTGTAGACTACCCAGCCCCCACTAGTGTGACTGCCATCACAACGCTGGTAGACAAGCAAGATCCTAAGAGCTCTATCAATACGTACACTCACATATTAAGATAGAAAAACCAAGTAGCATACTACCATGTTTACCAAGACTGTTATATACATGTGAATATCCCAAGCTTCCATTAAGTAATATACAAACTAGTATGATACAGTAATGGCCTTCTAGGGCATAAACACTAACAATCTCCCACTTGCACTAGGGCCATGTACTGGCATATCGTAGACCAATGATCTCGAGTAGCCTCTCGAACTGAATCTGAGGAAGGGCCTTCGTGAATGGATCAGCAATGTTCTCTTCAGAAGCAACTCTCCGAACCTCGATCTCCTGACGATCAATGATCTCCCTGATCAGGTGATACCGCCTCAAGATGTGTCTGGACTTCTGATGGGACCTTGGTTCCTTCGCTAAAGCTATAGCTCCGTTGTTGTCGCAATACAGAGGTATTGGATCAACTATGGTAGGAACCACCTGAAGTTCTGTTAGGAACTTCTTCATCCAGACTGCTTCTTTTGCGGCATCGCAAGCAGCTATATACTCCGCTTCCATCGTCGAGTCAGCAACGGTGTCCTGCTTGGAGCTCTTCCAGCACACCGCCCCTCCATTGAGGGTAAAGACATAACCCGACATGGACTTGGAATCGTCCTTATCACTCTGGAAGCCGGAATCAGCAAAGGCTTCCAACCTGAGGTCTTTTCCGCCGTAAACCAAGAATATCTCCTTAGTCCTCCTCAGGTACTTGAGAATGTTCTTTACTGCTATCCAGTGTTTCTCCCCTGGGTCTGACTGATACCGGCTTACCACGCTCAGTGCGTAAGCTACATCTGGTCTGGTACACAACATCGTATACATTATAGAGCCTACCGCAGAAGCGTAGGGTATAATAGACATGCGTTCCCTTTCCAAATCAGTCTTGGGAGACATCTCTTTGGAGAGGGTGATTCCGTGACAAGCCGGTAGATTACCGCGCTTAGAATCTTCCATACTGAATCTTTTCAGTACAGTGTCGATATACCTGGACTGCGAAAGTCCCAACATCCTCTTGGATCTATCACGATAGATCCGGATCCCCAGAATGTACGAGGCATCACCCAGGTCTTTCATGGAGAACCTGTGTGACAAGAATCCTTTGACAGATTGTAGCATAGGAACGTCATTTCCTATCAATAGAATGTCATCCACGTACAAGACGAGGAATACGACACTTCTGGCCACAACTTTACTATATATGCACGGTTCATCTGGATTTTTGATAAAGTCATACTCTTTGACTGTCTCATCAAAACAGATGTTCCAACTCCGCGATGCCTGCTTTAGTCCATAAATAGACTTAAGCAGCTTGCATACTTTCCCGCTGCTCCCACTCTGATTGAAACCCTCTGGCTGATCCATATAGACGCTCTCTTCTAAATTTCCATTCAGAAAAGCCGTCTTTACGTCCATCTGCCAGATTTCATAATCGTGGAAGGCAGCAATAGCAAGAAGGACCCGAATGGATTTGAGCATAGCCACTGGAGAAAAAGTTTCGTCATAGTCCAAACCAGGTCTTTGACGAAAACCCTTTGCAACAAGTCTAGCCTTATAGGTTTCTACCTGTCCATCTACACCAATCTTTTTCTTGAAGATCCATTTGCATCCTATGGGTTTTACCCCATCTGGAGCAAAGTCCAAAGTCCATACTTTGTTGGTGTACATGGACTCCATTTCGGTCCGCATTGCATCTAGCCATCGTACCGAGTCGCCGCTCTGGATGGCCTGCCGGAAGTCAGTAGGTTCATCATCATCTATGATGCAATCCTCTCTATCCCCATCTATGAGAAAACCGTAGTATCTCTCAGGCGGATGAGACGGCCTACTACTCCTGCGGAGGGGTGCGGGAATGTTCTGTTCTTCTTGAACCTCTGGTTCTACCAAACTTTCAGTAACAGCTTGTGGTTCTGGAATTTCTTCCAGTTCTACTTCGCTCCCACTCTTCTGATTTTCTAAAAATTCAGTTTCTAAGAAGTGGGCATGACGAGAAACAAAAACCTTTTGTTCCTCTGCGTAATAGAAATAATATCCCTTGGAGTTCTTTGGATATCCCACAAGCTTACACAGTACTGAGCGTGCCTCGAGCTTGTCCACATGCTGCTTTTTTACAAAAGCTGGACACCCCCATGTCCTAAAATGTTTTAGACAGGGTTTCTTCCCACTCCACATCTGATATGGTGTGGTAGGCACAGTCTTGGTTGGAACCTGGTTCAAAAGATATGCCGCTGATTCTAGCGCATAACCCCAGAAAGATCGCGGTAACTCAGTATTACTCATCATGGATCGTACCATATCCAATAGGGTTCGATTCCGTCTCTCCAATACACCGTTATGCTGTGGAGTGTATGGAGGAGTAAGCTGAGAGAGAATTCCTTTCTCTTTTAGGTAACCTAGGAACTCGGCACTTAAGTATTCTCCACCTCGATCAGATCTTAGTGTCTTAATACTTTTGCCTGTTTGGTTTTCCGCTTCACTCTTATATTCCTTGAATTTCTCAAAGGCCTCGGATTTATGCTTCATTAAGAAAACATGTCCATACCTAGAGAAATCATCTGTAAAAGTAATGAAGTAGGAAAAACCACCTCTTGCATGTGTAGACATTGGACCGCATACATCGCTGTGTATGAGTCCTAAGAGCTCGCTCGCTCTTACTCCTTGTCCAGTAAATGGAGTCTTTGTCATCTTTCCTTTGAGACAAGATTGACAAGTGTCATAAGATTGATATTCGAACGTGTCCAAATATCCTTCTCTATGCAACTTAGTCAACCTTCTCTCATTGATGTGACCCAGTCTACAATGCCATAAGAAAGCTTTATTTAAATCTGGAGACTTTCTTTTTAGTGTGTTCTAGACATTGAAAATTTGGAGTTGGTTTAACACATATATGCCGTTATTTAGAGTACCGGACCCAATCAAACCATGATTAAGGTGGATGTTAACAACATCTCTTACAAACGTGAAATCATAACCTTTATTTGATAACAAGGAAACCGATATGATATTACACGTTAAACTTGGTACAAAATAACAGTTATGTAAAACCAAAATATGTCCACTCGTCAATCCTAGGTGATAATCCCCGACGGACGCAGCTCCCACGCTAGCTCCGTTAGCAACCCTGAGGATCATATCACCTTCCTTTAGCACTCTACGGTTTCTCAGTGCCTGCAATGAATTGCAAATATGAGATCCTGATCCGGTATCCAATACCCAGGAAGTAGAGTTGATCGACAGACAATTCTCAATTACAAACACACCTGAAGTCGAAGCCACAGCTTGCTTCGGTTCCTGGTTCTTGGCGTTCCACGCCTTGCAATCCTTCTTCCAGTGCCCTTTCCTGTGACAATGGAAGCACTCATCCAGGCCAACTACCGGTGCTGCAAACTTTTTCTTTCCCTTCTTTCCCACCTTACTAACACCTCCTCTAGGTTTGGGTGCGGCCTTCTTCTTCCTTCCTTTGGCCCTAGCCTTGGACCCGGAAGAAGATGCACCGCCAACAAACATAGCGGGTGTTTCCCTTGCCTTCTGCAAGGTGCCCTCTGCACTCCTTAACATGTTCAGGAGTTCCGCAAGTTCAACTTCTTTTCCTTGAAGATTGAAGTTGAGGATAAACTGGGCGTAGGTGGGAGGAAGGGACTGGAGAATAAGGTCTGTATACAGCTCATTATCCAAAGTCGTCCCAAGGTCTGCGAGCTCTTCAATATAGCTGATCATCTGTAGGACATGTTCACCTACCGATGACCCGACAGCCAACCTCGCTCGAAACAAGTTCTTAGAGGTCTCGTATCTTGCTATACGAGATTGCTCTCCATAAAGTTCCTTTGTATGGAGAAATATGCCATCCAGGGACATATCCTCGTGCCTCCTCTGATGTTCATTGTCCATAGAGGCAAGCACGACGCACTTGGCTCTCGCGCAATCTAAATCCCAGGTTTTGCGGATTTCCTTATCCGCATTGCTGGATTTGGGATCAGGGACAGCAGGTGCCGTAGCGGTGAGGACGTACCCCAGTTTGTCATAGGTCAAAGCCATTTTGACATTCCGCAGCCAATCTTTATAGTTTGGCCCCGTCAGTATATTTTTTTCTAAAAGTAACTTAAGTCCAGTCATTTTCAGGGTCGCTGCAATTAGGAGAGAGAGAGAAGAAAACTCATTAGCATGATGCTCTTGCAAGTTTAGAGTGGTTTTTAGTTTATCTAAACTGGATGGCTCCCACTGTTTCTCGAATCCTTCCTCAAACCATAAAAGAAGAATTAGCCAGGACTATTCTCACCGTACAATACTTGCTTAATCGTTCAGCCAGGCCAGTGTCGATACTTCGAGGGAGGTTTTCCAACGCTTTCGCGAAGTTCCTTAATTAAATAACCTCTTTTCTCTGGGGGCGTAACCCCGCTGACATCTTTCTGGACACCTACTAGGTTTATAGCATTGATCGTTAAGTGACGAATATCCTGATAAGTAGCATATACTCACAGTAGGATCGGAATCCAAATATCATCGTATGATAATGTTGAAGGAATCCTACCAACATTCATCAAACTCCAAATGGTATGCATCTCTTTGCAAATTTCAGTTTCTTTAGAAATTCCCGATATATGTTTTTGCCCCATGTTCTTATGATCTTGACTAAGGGCCAACAAATCATAAGTCACATGTCAAGTTCTGCCCATCATTATCCTGTTGATTTGAACCCATCCGTATATACTCTTGACTAAGGGCCAACAAAGCAATACGACTGTCCCAAACCAACTCATCTATCTATGTAACAAATGAATACCCCAGCAGCTACCAATCACTATGTCTTGACTAAGGGCCAAACAAACATAGCTTGAATACTACTGACCATTCATAAGAAATGACGGAGGGCTACGACTGGTTTTGGCGAAACCGTGAACGTAGTGAACTTGATATAACCGAAGGAACCTGATATCTTTTAAAAGGAGTGGTTAAATCTCCGCATTTAAAAATATCTGTTTTAAAAATAACCGAGTGGTTTCTTTTAAATTGTTCCAACGATTTAAACTTGGTTTATTTTCTTTGCATTACAGATAATGCGTCCCATCATTAACCTATCATTGCAGAAAACAACGAAAATACAACGTCCTCTTATGCCATCCGCATTCGCCGCTGGGTCCCGTCATCACCCGTTAGGTTACTTAACTAACGACAGAGCGGGGGCTGGGCTAGCGCGGGTGTAAAACATAAATGACGTCTAAATAGCTATCATAAATATAGATATTTTACATTCGTCTGACGCAATGATATTCATTCCAGAACACAGATAAACAATATTGGATTTGCAAGCAATCTGTATTTCTTTTGAGCCTGCAAGAAAAGACAGATTACACAGTTGTGATGAATAGCCGATACCCCACCCCCGACCCCTACGGGTACGGCAAACTACCCGCCCGGCAGTTTGTGTACCCCACCTTGGGTCAGTCCTAGGAGCAAAAACAGTAAAATGAAATAATACAACGGTGGCTACAACCGCAACCTGGATGTGCCCCGCAAAATAATATTACAACAAATTACATTTACAACAAATGAATTAAACAATAACCCATTGCTAAACCCCGGCTATACACCACAACAGTCCAATACAGTTTATATGCACAAACAGATATAACCATTACAGAAATGTGCAACCCTCTGCCAACCGACATACTAGCAGTTAGGGGAGGTTTACGAACACATTAAACAATCACAGATATAATCCAACATGCAAATACTGTACAATTTCGATCGACTAAACATCATTAATATTGCTCCAAAATCTGCTCTGTTAAACTGTAACCTGAGCAAATATTAAATATTCCAGAAAACCCCAAATAATACACAGAAGCAACAGAAGAAAAATCGGCTCCTGACTCGCCAACTCGGCGGCGGAAGCGCGGCGACTCAGTAGGCTGAGGCCGCGGTTCCGCGGCGAGTTAGGCGATTCAGGTGACTGTTTTTCTTGGGTGTTCTTCTGGTGTCTTTTCAAGCTCTCTGAACTTACCTGAAAAATTTTTGGACATCATTTTAAGTTCGACAGAAACTGAACAGATTTAGGGTTTTCCGGCTTCGTTTTTCCGTTCGAAATTCGTACAAATTTGCAATCAAGTTATTTAGTGTTTAGCGAGGCTCTGATACCACTGTAAGTCGATGTAGTACACCCCAGTACTTGTGGGGAGGCGGAATTTTCAAAAACGATTAAGTTTAAAGAACGAACATCGACTAACCGCTTGAATCGAAGCTAAACTATAAATAACCGTACACAAAGAGTTTCTTAACTATTGTGTTTAGGGATTATACCAAATGAAACTAGTCCTTCGTCTTTACGATCTCCTTGTTCTCCTCGGCCTTCTCTAGGTAGTAAACGATCCACCCGAGAGCAAAACTCCAAACTACACCTCTAACTTGAGGCAACTAATCTACTTTGATTGCTAATCAAAGAAGAAAGGATGATATAGAGTGAAGGTAATGGATGTTTAAGTCTAACTAAACCTTTGATCTCAATACATGAGGATTAAGGATTAGTCTCTTGAAGATGAGAGCTTGAGGAGAGAGAATGTGAGATGAGATAATGAGATGAGAGAGAGTGTATCATAATATATTATGAAGCATTCTTATTTTAGAATAATGAATAAAAGAAATGAATAAGCATGCTTCATAAATGAAAAGAGGTGATTCATTAACATGAGTCATTAAGCATTTATGGTGCATTAATGACCATGATGAATCACCCTCATGACTCACTAATCTTATCCAAAGCTTATGTCACCTTAACCTCCTTAGTCACATCTTCTAGAAGCTTCTCGTACAATTACGAGAACGCCCCTCCAATCCGCAAAAATACGGAAAAACTTTAGACTGTAAAAATCCAATAACCGGATACCAGTAACTGGCTTAAACCAAAGCCGACTGGTAAAAACTGTCCGAAAGTCGTACGTGCGTAAACGCACGTATGCGTCCGAACCCTTTGTCGCAAAACCATGCGACCTCTATATCGTTTCGCCTGGAGTAGGAAACTCTCTGTGTGGGACTCTAGAGACTCGACTACTACGCTGGCAGTGGGTTTAACCACAGACCGCAAGCGGCACTAGCTGTACGTAACGGTCCCTAGGTAGTTGTCGATAAGAAGGCCGATGAGGAAACCCATCCGAACTCCTACTGAGTCTGATGTGACAATCTCCATACAGTCCGGTCCGTTCGTCCAAGACTATCGCATATCGGGCCTAGGGGGGCGGCAAGCGTCAGTCCCCTAATAGCGGAATAAGTCGTATCGGAGTGAAGCCCATTACACCCTGAGAAACTACTGGAACCTACTAGTAAATCTCGCTTGCCCTGGCCAGGGACTTTGCGTAATGGCTCTCTGACACAGCACGATATCTACTCCCAATACCGGGAGGGACGAATCCTGTCTAACCGCCACTGCCTCCAAGTGCTCGGGACTGCACCCAACTGCTACCTGTTTGCACGACTCCTTTGAGCCGTGGTAGGGTAGCAATCTAAGAACAGTGGGACACACTCGAGGCGAAGTAGCAGTGTCAAGTCTGCGGACTACGCTGTACTCATGTCACCTGGGAACTGCTCACTGACGACTGGTATCAAACCAACCAACAGTTCCCTGTGAGTCCTGTCCGGTGTACCCGTAACCTAACGAGCACCTGCATACTATCTCCAGTACGACGTACTGACGGCTGTGGGACAGACCATCTCCCCAACTGGGATGAGAAGCGTACACACTAGTCTACTCCGGATATCGATGCTCTGTCTCGATAATCCAACGACCAGGGACCTGAATAAGGATGTGCTTGTAGACTACCCAGCCCCCACTAGTGTGACTGCCATCACAACGCTGGTAGACAAGCAAGATCCTAAGAGCTCTATCAATACGTACACTCACATAGTAAGATAGAAAAACCAAGTAGCATACTACCATGTTTAGCAAGACTGTTATATACATGTGAATATCCCAAGCTTCCATTAAGTAATATACAAACTAGTATGATACAGTAATGGCCTTCTAGGGCATAAACACTAACACATGTGGACTGCCGTCACTGCCTGTTTGTATTATTATTTTGGGGCACGGCCAGGTTGCGGTCGATGTACTCGTTGTATGTATATTTTACTTTCTGTACTAGGATTGCCCCGCGGAGGGGTGCACGGGTAGCCGGGTTCTAGAGGGCAATAAGCCCGCATCTCATGGCATTGAGACGGAAGGGGCTTCACTCTAGGATTGGCAGGCTATTCGCCGCACTCGTAGGGGGTACAGGTTGACCCATGAGGGGTGCCCAAGTTACCGGATTCCGTGAAGTGCTGGGTGGTCCATTCACGGAGCTGAAGGGGGCTGCCTCGCTTCAGGTTTTGGCGGGTGACTTGCCGCGCCCGTAGGGGTCTAGGATTTCATTGCACAGGCTATCCACACGACCAGGGGAACGTCGGGTTTCAGTAGTGGCTCTGTGAAACCTGGGGATCCCAGATATCTGTATTGTTTCTGTGATGCTGTACATTTCTGTGATGTTGCATTTTATCACGCCTTGAGCGAATATAATATATTGGTATATATATTAGTAGATGTTGTATATGTTTTACATCCGCGCTAGTCCAGTCCCCGCTCTGTCGTTAGTTAGCTAACCTAACGGGTAATGACGGGACCCAGTGGCGAATGCGGATGGCATATACGTACATCAGTATATTTTCGTTCTTTTTGGTGTGATCAATTGATGGGACTGCGTTGATTCGGATCAATGCAAGTTAAAACAAACCTAATCTGATGTTGTTGGAACACTTTTCAAAAAGCTGTTATTGCAAGGACGTTCACTTTTGTTTTGCATCGTGGTATTCAGATGGAATATCCTGCTCCTCAGTCGACGAGGCAAGGGCCGAGATCCCTTCACCGGGAGTGACCCCTTGGACAAAAAGTTTGCATCAGGGCAATGACTTCACTATAGCCGATTGCTTTTGCTTTGCATCGTGGTATTCAGTTGGAATATCCTGCACCTCATTCTACGGGGAAAGAGCCGAGATCCCTTCACCGGGAGTGACCTCTTTAGCAAAGGTTTTCGTCACTATATTTTTCTAAAAAGCTATCCGTTCCTTCAACGATATCAAGTTCTTTACGTTAAAGGTTTTCGCCAGAAACCATTCGTAGCCCTCCGTCGTTTCAGACGGGTAGCACGTAGTATTCATGCTATGTTTGTTGGCCTTCGTCAAGGCATAGTGTATGGTAGCTGCTTGTTGCCTTTCTGCAGCATAGATAGATGCGTTGGTTTGGGACAGTCGTATAGCCTTATTGGCCTTCGTCAAGGGCTTGTGCGTGTGGGTTCAAATCAACCTGGAGAATGACGGGTAGAACTTGACATGTGACTTATGATTTGTTGGCCTTCGTCAAGGTCATAAGAGCATGGGGCAAAAATCTCATCGGGAGTTTCAAAAGAACTGAAACTTGCCAGATATGCGCATACCTTCTGGAGTGTGATACCGTGAGCAGATTCCGTCACGTTATTATGCGATGATAGTTGGATCCCGATTCCCACTGATGAATTAGTTTACTCCTCGGGTGTTCCCGACTAATTCTTCTTTTAGGTTTGGAGGAGAATTTGAGGTACAGTGGGAGGTTTCCAGATTAGATAAATTGGTAACCATTCTGATCTAGGTTAGAGTGCACGCTGAGTGTTTCTTTTCTCTCTCTCTTTGGCAGCGACCATTGACCCGACCCTAAGACTATGACTCAGTGACCAAGTTGACCGAACCTTCTTTAACACTGGTTTTTGGATTGTCAGAGTTACGAACCTCATTGCCACTCCTACTTTTACCCTTTTCTCCAGGACACCCCGTATTACTACGAACGTCCACTTCCATTGGACAAAACCATCGTATGGTTAGATACGAACTCAAAAGAATTTATTCGAGGATGGTTTCAGGTTCTGGAGGAAACGGATAGGACTATTCAGTTGTCTTTTCCTTTTACCTTCTCTCAGGTTGCGAGTGCTCCTTGGTTTAGGAGTAGTACACCTGTTACGCAAATTGGATAGTCTTCTTCCAAACCATAGGCAGGTGCCGACCGGTAGGGATTGAAGAAAACCAATTGGCCTAACGATGGTGTACAGAAGGTATTAAGTTAAGACAAATCAAAGGATTAGTAAGAGGGCAAAGTAAATTGCGACTGTTATTCACGACCATACCAAGTATTCCTTTACCACTCCCAAATCACCTTTGTATTTCTCCAGGACACTCCGTATCACTACGAAGATCCACAGTTTATTGGATACTCCATCGTATGGTTATATACGAACTCGAAAGGAACTTGTTCCAGTTCGGGGATGGATTCTGGTTCAGGAGAAATAGGAATAAGATTTATTCAGGTGTCTTTTATCCTCACCTCCTCTCGCATTGCGAGTGTTCCTAGGATTAGGACAGTATACCCATTATGCTTATTGGATAGTCTTCTTCCAAACCATAGGCTGGTGCCGAACGGTAGGGAAGGAAGAAAACCATTTGGCCTAAAGGGGTGTGCAGAAGGTAATGACTAAAGACATATAAAGGGATTTGGAGAGGTGGCAAACAATTACAAGGTTACAGACGTGAATCTGGAAGAGGCATTACTAGGAATACCAGGATACCCCATCGAAACATTTCAATGTTTCAGCTTCACTGTGTACTGTTAAAGGAAAACTGATTTCCCGATTAGATACTTACTCAGGGTATGTATTTACCAGGTACAATTCTCACATCTGTATGGTTTTACAGATAATGAATGGGAGTAAGTTATTGGGAATTGGGTGATCATCCTCATTATATCGGGATTCGTTGTAATCGGTGATATTTGAGGAAGTCACCTGGGTTGTTTGCCGGTCGGCAAATATTTGGTTTTGAATATCCGCTGTTATGCACCAATTTCAAATTGATGTATCTGTACGTCTATTTTCATAGAGTGAGATATACCTTTTTGAAATTATTTCTACGACATTTACCTATATCAGTGGATGGTTAGGTAAGGAGCATTAAACAGCGGTGTAATTCTTCTTAACCATAAGTACAATTTTCAACCTACGACACACAGTGAATGAGTTATCAGACTCAAGGGACTTATACAGAGTATTGTATGTTGTCCAGGGTCCATTAGGACAGAGGGGTTGGTCCTCGTACTACAATCGGTTTACTTATGACTTCTCTAGTTTTTAGACAGGTGTTTCGTGGAAACACAGGGTCCGAATTTTGAGAAGTTATAGGTATTTGAATAAAGTAGAGAACCAGGTGTAGCAAGTATCGAGATTCTTCAAAGTGATCGAAGATGTAGATACTTGTCAATGGTATTCAGTTGATAGTAATGTTTAAGAGAACTTGTTTCTCTTTCAGGTTACTCATAATTGGAAGTATTCCTAAGTTGAATAACGCTGACCGGCCTCTTTCCATTTAGTTGACATGCACTGGAGACAGTTGCATGATTTGGATCTGGTTCAATTAAATCAGTGCCTCTGTTTCTATATTGGGTATAGAACAGTTCATATCTTAACGATGTTAAGGTACGGGGAGTTGTCCGGTTTATGCTTAAAACCAGACACTGGACAACTCAAGGCATGTTTCTGCAATGGCTGTTTGTGGGTTGACCCAGGCTATGACGAGGGTTGACTTTCTACCATCTGGATGAACAATAGCAATATTGTTCTAGACAAGCCACAGTTTTATTAAAAATGGATTTTTTCAGAAAACAGTAGTGGGAGCATGGTAGAACTGGAAGTGATTCCAGAACCGCAAACGATTACTGAAGATTTGATAAGGAACCTAAAGATTCAATCCGGTTTGACATTCCATTAGCCACTCCGCAGATAAGGTGGGTAACTTCAGGCACCCGAGAGGTGCTCCGGTAGCCTGAGGACGGTGACAAGAAAGTTCTTGTTTACCCACACTTGCCATTACTGTTGTTCCAGACTGTGAGACCCGGCAGGAGGATGAGTATAGCGTCGTTCTGAACTCGCTTCAGAAGTGTACGTATATATGACTCTGCCAGAGGGTTGTCGTAGTCAGTGGGAGCAGCGGAAGCATTGGTGGACAGGTAGCTTATGTCTATTTATAGACTAAAAGCAGATATAGCGGAGATAGATCATCTATTTCTGACGTGACAGTCATGGGTTTGACTTCATCAGAATAGGGGATGGATCTGTTGAGAAGGTAGTAGGGTGTGATGTCCTGGTATTTGGATGACATACACAGAGTAGGAAGTGATATTCCTATACTACGATCGGTTATACTATGGTCGTCACACAGTGGTTTCTCCACATGGGACTTGGACATTGTATCAGACATTCTGGTTACTAGATCTATGGTTTTAGATCTAGATTTGGGTGGTTTCCCAATCAGAGTACTTAGACAGCATTCTAAGAGTATTTAGAATGGACGACTCCATGCACGGTAGTGTTCCTGCAGGTGATGGAGTCACCCTCTCTAAAGGTGTATTACAAACTAAAGTAGAGAGGGATGTGCATGATTGGCAGATCATTTGCTTAGGCAATTGAGTCAATCATGAGATGTCAAGTACCACACCAGATGTTGCTCTTGCACTAGATGCAATAAGTTGACATTGATCCAATCCTGGAGAAACAGTCGGAAGCAGTTTTAGAACATAAGTGGATGTTCTAGGGATATGATAACGACAGCCTCTTTCGGGAGACTGTTATCATTCCAGGCTTCCAAGGTGACCTGGACGATAAGGAGGTTGTCAGAGCTATATTTTTCCTTCTGACGAGGGGCAGTATTTTGGACAGGTGGTCCAAGGCAATACTGAGGGAGGCATGGCGCAGGATACTGATTAAGTTCAGTTGACGATACAGTCTAAGAAGTTTGGATTTGGAGTTCATTTATGAGCTAGGTCCCATCAGACATCCAGACACATTCTAAGACAGGTATTGCTCATTTCGGGAGATGGGTTTCTCCGCGAACATGTGATATGGAGAGACATAGAAAGAAACATCAAGGCGGATCCACTCACTAAGGCTATTCCTCGAACGCAATAGTTTTGCAAACGAGCTTTGTGAGACTGACAAGTAGAGGAGTTGGGTGTTCGGTATCACACAGACTGTGAGTATGCGACATCGCAATAATTAGCCTTGAGTGCAAGTGGGAGATTGTTGGGGATAGTGCCCTCAGAGTCAATTATTGGATCACAGGCACGTGATTGCAATGATTGAGGGAGGACCAGTCCCGATAGGACAATCTTACTCGAGATGATAGTATGCTATCTGGTTTACCTTTATCGTCGTGTACTGTTTTAGGTGACCTGACAGGTCGCTATTACACGTTGATAGAGCCCCTCGGATTCTTGCTTGACCACCAGCAGTATGAGGGCGATCATATAAGTGGGAGCTGGGGGTCTATAAGTACATCCTTAAATGGTCCCTAGTCATGAGAGTTTCGAGACGGGGCATCGATACTCCAGAGTAGACTAGTGTATACAGTCGAGACCCCGACGAGGGGCGGTGGCCGGTCTCACAAGCCATTGGTGTCAGTTGGATCACCTAAGATGTATACAGGTGCTCATTGGGTTATGAGTACACCGGACAGGACTCGCCGGGAACATGCTAGTTGGTCATATACCAGACGTCAGATGGCAGTTCCCTGGTGACATGTGTACAGGTTAGTTCATCGACCTGGGGATCGTCATTTGTCTCGTGTGAGTCCCCACTGTACTTTGATTACTACCCTACCACGGCTCAAAGGAGTCGTGCAAACAGGTTTTAGTTGGGTACAGTCCCGAGCCACATGGAGGCAGTGAGCGTATCTTCAGGGGTTCGTTTCTCCCGGTATTGGGGGTGAGGTCGCGCTGTGTCTAGGAGAGCCATTACACAAAGCCCTCGGCCGAGGCAGGAGATTTACTGGTAGGTATTCCAGTAGTATCTCAGGGTGTTCTGGGCTACACTCCGACACGACTTGTACCGCTTTTGGGGGTCTGACTTTTACCAACCTCCTAGGCCCGCCATGCGATGCTCATAGACGAACGGACCGGACTGTACGGATATTGTCACTGACAGGCTCAGTAGGGTTGTTGATCAGTCAAAAATATTGCATATTTTAACCGGCAATTTCCTCATCATTTGCATTTATATAGAAGTGTTCGGTATCCGTATTTCACATATTAGCAAATCTATCACAGATTATTAGACCTTAAAACCGGCATTTCTAGGGAAATTGACTGCATTGCATGGCATCGCAATATTTCTATATGTCGCAACCCGTGTTTCGAAGTCTATGCAGGAAAAGAGAAGCTTGCTCGATCATTACACCGCTCGAATGATACGTAAACTCACTAAACTCAAATCTGGTATCAACACAGAGGGGAAAAACGATCAATCAAAATGGCGCCGTTGCCGGGGATCGCGCTAATTCATTTAAATTTTTAGTTTGAAGTGAAAGAATTATTACATTCTACTTCTTTCAATCAAAATTCTAGAAATACCATTTTGATTGATCGTTTTTCCCGTTGTGTAGTATGTAGAAAAATTTGTAAAGAACTTCACAACCAAAAAAATATTTTGACCGCAATCAAACTACGGTGTCGGATGTAGTTTGTAGTGAGTGCGGATCGTCCACAGGGATTGCACGATTCACTTGTATTTTGATACGTTTGAAATGAAAAGTTAAGTAACGATAAAAGAAAACATGATTCAAGAATGATTTGTATTCGAGTGTCACTATTCTTTATTCAAGAATCAAGAAACTATAAACAATCAAGAATCGGTGTTTTGATAATATTTCCAATCAACAGTCAAGAATCTAAAGAGGCTCGTAGGAATCGATCGGGTCTATAGACGTGATGTAATCTAAAGATTTCGTATTCTTGTCCTTCGAAGGATTGATACTAGATCGATGATGATCGACAAGAGTTAGGGTTTTCTCGTGAAACTAGGGTTTCATCTTAGCCCTTGTTCTGTTGTCGATATCATTCACATTCTAGCCTCTAGCAATTTCAAGAAACGATCGTAACTCCCCAATTTCGAGCGATATCATTCAAGAAAACATCGTAACGAAATGGGTTGTCGGTTCTTGAACTTGCTAGGGTTTACAAACCATCATAGGAATCAAGAATCGATTAAAGCTATTTTACATCATCATTCTATTGACCGTCTCGACTCCTCGACGAGCGGAGTTTTATTCACACATCACCACACAGAAAAGATTCACAAATTGTAAAGATATCATGATGCGGAATTTAAAGAAAACAAGATAAAAGAATATCACCTTTATTTATCTCAACAATTTTGATTACATTCGCTTCAAGAACTACAAGAAGAAGAATCTAGCTTGTTGATCGGGCGTCGCTCGGCTTCATGAGTCATGGATCGGCTCGGATCGCTTGCTCTGTTGAAGATCGGCTCCGCTCCTAAAGGTTGTAGGACTTCTTGCTTAATGGGTACTCGGGATCTTGGCTTTTGGAGTTGGAATTAGGGTTAGGGTTTCACACAAGCCCTGTCACTAGACTTGTGGAAGAAGAAGATGAAAAGAGAGAGAGAGATTGGGGATGATTCACTAATTGGATGAATAATTCCCAAGGTTGAATAATGTGGGGATAATGAGCCTAGGGTCTTATTTATAGAGCTCCCAAACCCTAGGTTTAAGTTTGAATTTGAAGTTTCCCTCCCAAAGTTTGTTGAAAGAGTTTGTTAGACTTTAGCTTAGGGTTTAAGCTAGGGTTTGGGGAAAGTTCTAGAATAATAGGCTAATTTAGTGAAGCTCAAAGTGTTTGCTGATCTGGTAGAACTCTCTGGAGTCTTCTGGAAAATGTCATGCTTTTATGAACTGTACCCACTGAATCAGGAGTTTTGCACTAAAATTGAGGATCCAATTCCCTGAACCCACCGCGGATCAGCGTCATTAGTAAGCCCATGCCGTGGATCCGCGGCTATTTAGGAGGCTTGGGCCTTGTAGCTTCTGGTGTGGTCTTGTACTGGAGTTTGGGCTTTTCTATGATGCTTTGATTTGTATTTTCCCTTCTGTGTTGATACCAGATTTGAGTTTAGTGAGTTTACGTATCTTTCGAGCGGTGTAATGATCGAGCAAGCTTCTCTTTTCCTGCACAGACTTCGAAACACGGGTTGCGACATATAGAAATATTGCGATGCCATGCAATGCAGTCAATTTCCCTAGAAATGCCGGTTTTAAGGTCTAATACATGTAATCTTATAATCTGTGATAGATTTGCTAATATGTGAAATACGGATACCGAACACTTCTATATGAATGCAAATGATGAGGAAATTGCCGGTTAAAATATGCAATATTTTCGACTGATCAAATACCCCCAAACTTAATTTCGATCGTCTCGAGCGAATGTTTTATTAAAGAAAAAGAGAAGGAGAAAATAAAGAAAGAGAAAAACTAACTAGCACACTTTCATAGGCAACACGATTGCACTGAGCACGTGCAACAAGCCTTTAAACCTCTAGGTGTCCCTAGTAGGAGGAGAGTTGTCTCCTGAGGGTTTTCAGCGGATTGCACCCACAAAAATCCAATAATAAAAGCAAGATCATGAATATTACATTTAAAGAAAAGAATCGTAAAAGAAAAGCTTTGAAAATTAGGGTTTCCAACTAAGCTAGCTTTTCGGTTGTTATGAGCCCTATCTTAATGGTCATGAAAAAAATGTCAGAAATCACGTCCTCCCTCAATAAAACATCGTCTTATTCTTCATTCCTATCTTTCTTCCAAACATCGATCATATCACCCTGCGTGTGTGTAAAGACATCCCTACACCCGGAGAATTCAATTCAAGCTATCATACTCTTGCCCATCAGCCTCAGTACTTTTTAATCAATGAATATTTAGATGAGATTGCTCACACACTTTCATGCGACCGTTAATACTTCTTGAGGTACTAACCGACCGATTACTCCTGTGCTTGGTTACTTGGTGTATTTTCCTCGTCTTGCACCACCTCAGGCATAGCAGTGACTCCCAGACCAGTTGGCCTTAGGGCACTAGGTGAAGAAGCACCCTTGCTATACATTTTTCTTGCCTTCGGTGATAACAAAACCAGTGTCCATTTTTCTCACCACTTTATATTTTTTTATTCATTTTTTTTTCTTTTTATTTCCTTCATACTTTTGGCTTTAAGACAAGAGCATTTCAAGGTATCCTCTACTATCCCAGGCTTTAAGATGTGTGTAAGTGCAAATAGCAGGGTAGCAACGTTCAAAATGTTTGGCTTCCAGAATAGAAACTATTTTTCGGACTTATTTTTATCCTCAGATTAGTGACGTCCTTCATCTTACTAACCCTTGGGACAACGGCTCATAACTACTTATTACTAGTTCGTATAAGAAAACTTCTAATTTTCTTAGTTTTCTAAAAATTTTCCAATCTCATGGATGTAATTTTTCACTATCTAAACTTTCATTATCTTATTTATATACAAAATATTTTTATAGTTTTGCAATTTTTTAAATTTTTATAGGTTTTCGAAAAAAAAAATGTTTTGTGCTTATGCAAATGATATGCAAATGATGCGAAAATAAGCACAAACCTCCCCCAAACTTGTTTTCAACAGTGTCCTCACTGTTGCCTTCTGCTAAATCTCGAAAAACCTGTAAGCTTGGGAGGAATTTATTAGTGGGGGCAAAATATTTAAGTGAAGATCCTCCCCCAAACTTATTTTTGGCTCAAAATTTTGTAAAAATTTTCTTTTCAGGAGCCAGAAAAAATTATACCCCCCCAAACTTGAATTATGCAATGTTAAACTTTGAAAATCACAAGTGGGGGTCAAAAATCATTGGTCGATGCCAAGCTTTGCAAAGACCGAAGGTTAACACCAACCATTCAAAAATTTTATCAATGCAGTGCTCTGGTTGGTGGAAGAAGAAGTGGGGAAAGGTTAAGTGGTGGAAGAGAATGTGTGTGCGTCTCGTTTTGGAGAGACGATGCAGTGTATGTGATGGATTACTCGCATTCTTTTTACATTTCAGAAGAAGGGGTGGAGGTTCAATTTCAGTGAGTGGAACCTGATTCATCTCAACACCCGTGTTATTCAGAAATGCGAGTTCATCAGCGAAGATCTCCTCAAAAGTTTCATCAATACCCCCGAAGAATAATGTCATCACAAAGTGCGGGGTGATCTTCAGACTCTGAAAGCATTTCATAATCGGTGTTAATTGCAGACCCGGACATCTCGGTGGAAGAGTCCGTATGTGTATGATACATAGTTGGGTCAAACAATAACGTATGAAAAGAGTCTAGATCGGTATCAGGAGGATTATATAATTCGCTGCTGTCGATATCCATTAAGTCGACAGAACAAATCCGACCAGTAGGTTCGGAGGGTACACTTCCTAACTTGTAAATGTTCATCTCAATTGTCCTATTCCCGAAAGATAAGGTCATAGAACCGTTACGACAATTGATGATAGCATTGGAAGTGGCCAAAAAGGGGCGACCTAAAATCACCGGAATTTGATTCCGTGAGTTCGCTACAGGCTGTGTATCAATTACAATAAAATCCACAGGGAAGATAAATTCCCCGATTTTTATTAACACATCCTCTAGTTCACCCCTAGGTCTGGTGATTGATCGGTCAGCCATCTGGAGAGTGCATGGAGATGGTTTCAACTCTCCGATTCCTAACTGCTCATAAACTGAGAAAGGAAGCAGGTTAACACTTGCCCCAAGATCTAGTAGAGCACGGTTAATGTGTTTCTCCCCAATAGAGATGGAAATCGTAGGATAGCCAGGATCCTTACGTTTCCTCGATAATTGCTGGGGGAAAGCTGTGTCTACTGTCTTAGCCATGAATATCTTCTTGGGCATTTGTTTCTTCCTCTTTCTAGTGCAAAAGTCTTTAAGAACTTTAGCATATGCAGGGACTTGTTGGATAGCATCTAGAAGAGGGATATTGATGTTAACCTGTTTAAACATCTCAGTGATCTTCTCCATTTGTGGACTTGGTGTGTTAGCCCTTAACCGATTAGGGTAAGGTGCTTTAGCAATAAGCGCTGGGTCCATCATAGGAGAAGGAAGTGTGTGTGGAACCGATCCCAGTATAGAAGTGGGGATCGTCCGTGGAGGGGTAAAAGAGGTGGGCTGTAGTGGCGAGCCTTTTGGGAAATGCAGAATAGGCTCGGAAGAAGATGGTGGGGTAGAAGAAGTAGGGTCAGAAGTGTGTGTGTGTGGAAAGGTCTCAACCGGGGTGTTAATAGGATTATCAGTATCATCAACTTCTTCCCCAACATGATTGTCAAGCACTCTTCCAGATCTCAACGTGGTGATTGCATTCACGTGATGTGAATAGCCAGGATTGGGTAAGGGTTGAGCTGGAAGTTTCCCTTTCTCTCTTGCACTAATTTCGGCTTTTAATCGTGCAATTTCTTCTTCCATCGATTTAATACTCTCGCTTTGGGACGCAGAGTTTCTCTTCATGTCATCGACGGAAGATTTCATTTCAGCCGAAACTTGCATGATATTTGTTAAGACCAAATTCATGTATTGTGCAAAAGAAGAGGATTCATCAGTCCCGGTCAACTGTAAAGGACTAGACAGTGCAGGTGTGTTGACCGTATTTTGAAAATTATGTGCTTGAAAGGGGTGCTGACTTAATTGAAGTTGTGGCTGCTGTTGTGGCGGAGGAACCCTTTGAAAATTGTTTTGGTTTGGAACCGTGTTTTGTGATTGTGATTGGTTCCAAGCAAAATTAGGGTGATTCTTCCAACCCTGATTATATGTGGAAGAAAAAGGATCGTTTCTAGGTCATTGAAATGTGGCATTGGTATGCCCACGACCTTGAAACGGACATTCTTCCGTCAAGTGAGACGGATCAGAACAGCAGCTACATACAGTTTTGGAAAGTGACATTTGATTAAGGGAGGCGGCTAAAAATTTGTTTTCCATAATCTCGAGTTTCTTTTGTATAGCTGAAATGTCAGCTCTAACTCCTATGGAAACATCCGATTGCTTATTGCCACTCCTAAATGATGGACTTTCCCACTGTAAAGACTTTTCAGCGAACTCTTCTAAATATCGCCAAGCTTCCCTATCATCCTTAGACATGAAAATACCTTGACACATGTTTTCAAGGCTCTGTTTAGTGTTAGGGTTACTGCCCTCATATATGATTCGGCAAAGCTCCCATCTCGGGATGCCGTGATGAGGACATTGAACCAATAGATCCTTGAAACGTTCAAAGCATTTTGAAAATGGTTCAGCAGGGAGCTGGGCAAATTGATTCAGTTCGCTACGGATTCGAGCTGTCTTTTGTATTGGGTAAAATTTCTTAAGGAATGCAGCAACGAATTCTCCCCAATTCGTAATAGAATGTGCGGTAGTGTTATATAGCCACTTCTCGGCTACATCATACAAAGTAAATGGGAGAAGTCGTAGACGCATTGCATCCACTGAAAGTTGTGACGTACCCATCATTGCGCATATGTTTTCAAATTTGGTAATGAAAACGTAAGCGTCCTTAGTCTCGAGTCCGTGGAATTTGGGTAAAAGATTGATATACTGGGGCTTAATCTCAAAGTTATCCCCATTGGCTGGTGGTGTGGATAAGCAGGTCGAAAGAGGACCTCTAAGTGGATAGCACCTCTCCTGGAGAGAGATGCGGGATGGATTCTGCGCACCAACGGACGGCGGCAGATTAGGGTCAAAGAAGTTTGATGGATTCGGATCCATCGGAGTGGGTGTGGTAGTGGGTAAAGAAAAGGTAAATGGAGAAATATCGACTTCGGAGTCGATAAAGGGTACACGGACTAAACGGGCACTAGAATCCCGTGTCCAGCCTATCTTGCACTAAAATGGGTTAGTACAAGTGGCAGCGTTGGCTTATAATTAGGGGTAAATGAATGCGGTGTTTGCTTTTGAAAAAGGGATGGATTTTTGAAAAAATGATGCGACAAAACAAATGCAGCACACAACCCTAGAATCTAGTGGTCACCTAGGTCCGGCTCTAGACCGCTCCTAACTGCCAAAAGACAAGTCGCAGGATAGAATCCTCCACTGCCTCTTTGTCCCCCTGTGGCCGGATAAGTGCCAGGTAAGTGGGAAGGTACTCCACTACGTAAGTAGTGGGCCTAATTAAAAACCACTAGCCTTAGAAACACTCGCCTTAGGCACCACAAGAAAACGCGGATAAGCAATGAATTACCCACGGCCTTCTCTTGTCCTAATTGAGCGCGACAGTCCTTAGAGTCTTCTCTAGATTTCTTTTAATTAATGAGGGTAATGCGGATGCAAGTTTTGCGATTTTCGGGGCCTAGGAAGGGTAATGAAATCCCCACCTAATTTGGATTTGGCCGTGCCCCTTAAATTTCCGTATTAATATGCAAACAACCAAGAAATCAAAATCACACACAATTTTAATTTTGCTTTTGCGGCGCTGCGATTATTTGCAAAGAATCCTGCAGCAAAGGGTTAGTTGGAGCTAAAAGAGAAGAGGGGAGAGAGCAAGAAAGTACCTGCACTGAAAATATTTCAGAGATCCTTCAATGATGCCGCGTTTCCGCCGCATTTACTGGGTTCAGGCCGCGGAATCGCGCTCCAACAGTGAGATCACTGTACAAGATTTCTTCAGAGAGCTTATCTTGGCTCCCTCAGCTCTCTGGAATATCCCAAATAATTTTCCCACAGCACAGAATGCTCCAGATCACCTTGCAATCAATCACAACACACGTATAAGAGTTTGTACGGATTTTGATTTCAAGAAGTAGAATGTAATAATTCTTTCACTTCAAACTAAAAATGTAAATGAATTAGCGCGATCCCCGGCAACGGCGCCATTTTGATTGATCGTTTTTCCCGTTGTGTAGTATGTAGAAAAATTTGTAAAGAACTTCACAACCAAAAAAATATTTTGACCGCAATCAAACTACGGTGTCGGATGTAGTTTGTAGTGAGTGCGGATCGTCCACAGGGATTGCACGATTCACTTGTATTTTGATACGTTTGAAATGAAAAGTTAAGTAACGATAAAAGAAAACATGATTCAAGAATGATTTGTATTCGAGTGTCACTATTCTTTATTCAAGAATCAAGAAACTATAAACAATCAAGAATCGGTGTTTTGATAATATTTCCAATCAACAGTCAAGAATCTAAAGAGGCTCGTAGGAATCGATCGGGTCTATAGACGTGATGTAATCTAAAGATTTCGTATTCTTGTCCTTCGAAGGATTGATACTAGATCGATGATGATCGACAAGAGTTAGGGTTTTCTCGTGAAACTAGGGTTTCATCTTATCCCTTGTTCTGTTGTCGATATCATTCACATTCTAGCTTCTAGCAATTTCAAGAAACGATCGTAACTCCCCAATTTCGAGCGATATCATTCAAGAAAGCATCGTAACGAAATGGGTTGTCGGTTCTTGAACTTGCTAGGGTTTACAAACCATCATAGGAATCAAGAATCGATTAAAGCTATTTTACATCATCATTCTATTGACCGTCTCGACTCCTCGACGAGCGGAGTTTTATTCATACATCACCACATAGAAAAGATTCACAAATTGTAAAGATATCATGATGCGGAATTTAAAGAAAACAAGATAAAAGAATATCACCTTTATTTATCTCAACAATTTTGATTACATTCGCTTCAAGAACTACAAGAAGAAGAATCTAGATTGTTGATCGGGCGTCGCTCGGCTTCATGAGTCGTGGATCGGCTCGGATCGCTTGCTCTGTTGAAGATCGGCTCCGCTCCTAAAGGTTGTAGGGCTTCTTGCTTAATGGGTACTCGGGATCTTGGCTTTTGGAGTTGGAATTAGGGTTAGGGTTTCACACAAGCCCTGTCACTAGACTTGTGGAAGAAGAAGATGAAAAGAGAGAGAGAGATTGGGGATAGATTCACTAATTGGATGAATAATTCCCAAGGTTGAATAATGTGGGGATAATGAGCCTAGGGTCTTATTTATAGAGCTCCCAAACCCTAGGTTTAAGTTTGAATTTGAAGTTTCCCTCCCAAAGTTTGTTGAAAGAGTTTGTTAGACTTTAGCTTAGGGTTTAAGCTAGGGTTTGGGGAAAGTTCTAGAATAATAGGCTAATTTAGTGAAGCTCAAAGTGTTTGCTGATCTGGTAGAACTCTCTGGAGTCTTCTGGAAAATGTCATGCTTTTATGAACTGTACCCACTGAATCAGGAGTTTTGCACTAAAATTGAGGATCCAATTCCCTGAACCCACCGCGGATCAGCGTCATTAGTAAGCCCATGCCGCGGATCCGCGGCTATTTAGGAGGCTTGGGCCTTGTAGCTTCTGGTGTGGTCTTGTACTGGAGTTTGGGCTTTTCTATGATGCTTTGATTTGTATTTTCCCTTCTGTGTTGATACCAGATTTGAGTTTAGTGAGTTTACGTATCTTTCGAGCGGTGTAATGATCGAGCAAGCTTCTCTTTTCCTGCACAGACTTCGAAACACGGGTTGCGACATATAGAAATATTGCGATGCCATGCAATGCAGTCAATTTCCCTAGAAATGCCGGTTTTAAGGTCTAATACATGTAATCTTATAATCTGTGATAGATTTGCTAATATGTGAAATACGGATACCGAACACTTCTATATGAATGCAAATGATGAGGAAATTGCCGGTTAAAATATGCAATATTTTCGACTGATCAGTTGTCGGGCTGAGTTCGCTCACAGACGTCCCTTTTAGTCAATACCTGGTAGCCCGTTACGTATTGGCTTATACCTCTGACGTGCTAGTGGTTAAATCCACAACCAAGATGTTGACGAGTCTTTAGAGTCCCCCACATTCAGTTACTCAGCTTTCGGGCGAAAGGCTGTAGAGGCCGTATGGAGATATGGCAAGGTCCGATCAGATACGTGCGGTATTGCACGGATCAGGATCGGACAGTTAGTACTAGAGGCCGTATGGATATATGGCAGGGTTCGATCAGATACGTGCGGTATTGCACGGATCAGGATCGGACGGATATTACTAGCTGGCATTGGTTTAAGCCGGATCCTAGTATAGTACAGTGTAGATTTTGTCTCATTGCATTTGTATTTCGGTCGGAATACAAATGCGGGTGTGTATACACAGTATCGGGGTTTTCCTGTAATTTATTACGGGACCAGTTTTCTGGAGTTGCCAGTTTGCTTTCCGTTTCGGCCAATTTCCTTTGTATCGTTTATTGGCCGAAGATTGGTGGAGGAGGGCTTATTTGCATTTGTGCAAATAAGTATTTGTGGAGGGGTTCTTTGCATATTCTTGTGTCATGATGGTTGCACCATTCTTTGCCCTTGACTTCTTGACTTCATGATGGTTCATCATGGCATGACTTTTGTGATGGTGATGGTAGGTTGAGTGTTGGTTTTCCTTATGATGATTTCTTCTCATCATCTTGTTTTTCTCTCTCTCTTGGATTATGAGAGACCCTCTTTGCTTTTGTTACACTCTCTCCCTCATTTTCTCTCCTCTCTCATTCTTATGACCATGGCCGGCCAAGAATTGAGGGGGGGCTGTCCAAGTATTTCTAGTGGGGATTTTTGTTCCTTTCATGTTAGAAAATCCCCAAGTTCACCTAGAAAAAGTTCATGTATCATTCCTCCACCAAAATGGCATCTCCATGAAACCCAAATGAGACTTGCTCACTAGATATTCTACAGCAAACCTTGGACGCGTCGGCTAGCCAACTTCGCGCCCGAGTTGCCTCGGCATTGAGGTGGGAGCCCGTAAAAGAAGTAGGCGATGTGGTGCACTTCCGGCGACGATGTGGAGACCGGAGCTTCCGCAGGAGATCGGGACGACGACGAGAAGACCGGAGGACTTGGATCAGTCGGTATACCTCACTTCCCCATCTTGTAGTTAGCTAGGACTAGTTAATGGTTCGATCCGGGTATTAGTGCGCGGCGGTTTGCCAGTTCAAGAAAAATTAAAGTTTATCACCGCTTCCGCATTTGGCCGTCGGATTGACGGCCGGGGCGCCGCCGTGCACTTACATGTCCGTAGTCCCTGCCTGCAAACCTGCAAATAAGACACAAAAATCATATATAAGCCAAATATTCCGCGAAACGCGATATCGAACCAAAACGAGAAACTCGCGTCGCGAACTAAACGCGCGTGTGCACGATACGCTGAATCGTGTGTGTACGCGTCTAAAACCATCGCGACACGCCGCGATACGCTGGATCACAGAACCCACTCACGTATCGTGCGTATCGCGCAAACACAACGGACATGAAAAACGGTATTTGATCCCAGATTTTCCTACAGGTCAAAACTTACAAAACTAGACATGCCAAAACACTACAATACACTGCAGACTACCCGACATAAAACCCCAGCATCCAACTCACCTTCCTGGCCGCAATTTGCGGCCAGATTGAATTAATTGGCGGCCTGGGTAGGGAGAAGGTGGCTCGTGTTCTTGTGGTGATATCTAGACCTAGTGTACATGCTCCAGTCTTCTCAATTTTATCCTGTAGGGTCCGGGTCAATAGCAGATTCCAGATGTCATAATTATCGCTTAAAAACACCAATTTGCACTAAAAAAGAAACCCTATGGTATTTTAGTGAAGTCTGGGTCAATTCTCAGTTAAGGTGACCTTAACTAAACTAAAATAAGCTAGGTTAACTAACACAATCATCACTTAATCAATATTCCACACAAATCACCATAATCTAGCACTAAACTCATAATTAACACTAATCGAAGCTAATCGATGCACAACTTAAGCAAACCACGAAATGGGGTTCAAGAAGTATACCCTAATGAACCCTAGAAGGCAGGTGAAGAAGTGGAAGGAGCTGCTATAAGTAGCTGGAGCTCCTGCTGCCGTTGCTGCCTACTGTTGCTGTTGCTGCTGCTGATGATGATGATGTTGTTGCTGATGGTGATGATGCTGCCTGCTGCTTGCTGCTACTTCTGCTGCTGCTGTGTGTGAGTGTGTGTATGTGTTGAGAGTGAGAGAATGAGAGAATGAGAGTGAGAAAGGAAAATGAGAGCATCAAACACACACACCCTTCTCTTTCTCTTTCTTCATTAAAGAAGCATGGCTTGGCCATGTAGCACCATGCCTCTCTCTCTCTCTCTCTCAAAGTCAACCCATTCAAACAATTTAAAAACCCTTTTTGCAAATTCATTTTCCATTTTTAAAAGAACAACCATAACACTTAAACAAAACATAAAACTAACTTAAGACAATGGCTAGCTAACCATGATTGCTAATCATGTTTAACCCCAAAAACAACCATAGTTATCATGCACAAGTGTGTGTGTGCGCCTAACAAAATTCTAATAAAATACTCATTAAATAGGATAAAATATTTAAAACTTAATTTGGTAAACTTTTTATTAAAAACCATATATTAAAATATAATTAGCTACAAAACACATTCAAGGTGTTACACCAAAGACCGAAGGACACGGATCGCTTGGTATAGCTTCCTACCCATTCTCTTGTTAGCTAGGAGTAGGTTAACGGCCCGATCCGGGTTTTTTTTAGTGCGCGGTGGTGCCGGTTTCTAGTTTTTAGAAAAGTTTCGTTTCCGCATTCCGGCGTCGGATTGACGGCCGGGGTGCCGCCGTGCACTTACACAGGATAGGATGAGAGCAGCCCAGTGCAGGCAGAAGTCTTATGCCACTGTCGTCGTCATAGACTTGAGTTCGCAGTGGGGGATCATGTATTCCTGAGGATTTCTCCGATGAAGGGCGTTATGCGATTTGGGAAGAGGGGGAAGCTCAGTCCCAGATTTGTAGGTCCTTTCGAGATCCTTGAGCGAGTGGGTTCTGTTGCTTATCGTTTGGCGCTCCCGCCTAGTTTTTCGGATGTTCACCGCGTTTTCCATGTGTCGATGATTCGTAGATACCTTCATGATCCTTCTCACATGATTCAGCACGAGACCGTTCAGCTTGAACGCGATCTTTCTTTCACCGAGCAGCCGGTAGTTATATTGGATCGGCAGATGAAGAAATTTCGGTCAAAGGTCTTGCTATCTGTGAAGGTTCTTTGGCGTAGCCCGACTAGTGAGAAGATCACTTGGGAAGCCAAGAGCGAGATGCAGAAGAAATTCCCACATCTCTTTGAAAGTACGCGTAGTTAAATTTTAATTCGGGACCGAATTTCTATAAGGGGGGAGATTGTAACGTTTTAGAAATCGTTATACGAATTTTTCCGTTTTAGGGCAAAATAGTCGGTATTTTCCGTTTTAACCCGATTTTGATCAAACGTCCATATAAACTTGCAGGCACCTAGTTTAGCTAAAATAAAACTAGTACGCGAACTTTGGGTGTATATGGGAACTTTTGGTTCACATAGATTTTTTTCCCAAATAAAATATTATTTTAAGTGGTAAATTATACACGTAAATCGGGAAATTTCTTCTCTTGAGAATAAACTAAATCTTATCACTAGAATTTTTGGAAACTTCTTTTTAAATATCTAGATATTTTTTTTTGATGACTAATGGTTATATTTTAAAAAGAAAAGAAATGATGAAAAGGTGGCAAATAGCTTTAATTAGCATTTATTGAAACATTAAATGATATTAGCTAGAACTTTCTGTCTTTTTTTTCACAACACCCCCCCCCCCTCAATTGGCCGAGCCCCCATTTCTGCCCCCTCTTTGTATTAAGCTCATTTCTACAATTTCTTGCTCACTAAATCCTTCAAAAGTCCCAAAAATAATTCCACAAATCCTAAATAAAAAATAAAACCATCAATTTCCTTTACTAAGCTTTCTTGGATCTTCAACAAAGCATAGTTTTTTTTAGGCTAAGATGATGGATCAAGAAAATATTTTGTGTTCTTGTTAAGGTATAATCCCTTACCTTAATCCTTAATTAATTGTTTAGATCTTAATCTAGCTATTTAAGTTAGCTAATTATATATTTAATATAGCTTTTAAATCATGATAAATTCATTATTCATAATTTTTTATGAAATTCAAGTTAGGGTAAAACTTGATTAAGTGTTTAATGTTAATTGAAGTGTTAATTTGTGATTAGGAAAAGCTTAACCTAGTAGAAAATGATAATTATTGTTAATTACTACTTTGTTTAATTAAGGATTTTGCTTACTAGATTTTTGCTAAAACTTAATTAGCAAGTGTTAAAAATAAGAAAATGGTTTGGATAGCTTAGTTAAGCTATTATAAGATGTTTGATATCGCTAGAATCGTATTAGCATTAATCTTGTGAGAAATATTGCGATAAGTTGCTTACTAGGTTTCGGGATTTTTCCGGCGTGGGTTCGATTGGTCGTTGCGAGGTTATATCTATTGTATTTCTCGTAATTGTTTGTGTTGTGTTGCGCGATCGGAACGATCGAGGTCTAGACTTGGTGTTTTGTAGTTTAGCGACCCTAGTTAGGGTTTTTGGCCGATGTCGTGCGCGATAGATGCGCTAAGTGCGCAGTGTAATTTTCAGGGCGTTATCCTTGCGTTTCGATGTCTTTTCGTCGATGTAGGATATTTAGCTTATGCGATGTGTTTGTGAAATTTTAGGTTTGCAAGCGGGGACATCGGGCGCTGTGAACAAGGGGAAGCAGGTGGTCGGATTTTCATAGCTCGAGACCATCGGTGAGTAGATTTAACATCTACGGGGAAATCACCCGTATGGCGTTATGCGTCGGGGCTGATATGATATGATAGCTGCATGTTATTGCAAATTAGTTGATTTCATATGAATGCCATTGCATAGTATTATCTGTTGTACCTTGACTTGTACCTTTGGACATAACACATTACTGACTGTTCATGTTGCACGAGCACTAATTTGTATGCTACACCCACACCGTCAGTAATTGTCATGACACGCACAAACGACCTACATACGTGATATGGTAGTGGATAGGGATAGTTGAGGTAGTAACTCTTATTCCATTGTGCATATGAATTACTGTGGACACATACATACGTGATATTGCATTGGGCAGGGATAGTTGAGATATTGACCCTTATTCCATTTCACGTATATCTTTCTATAGCTACTTGTACATCATGCATACATATTGACCTGTACACCCACATACTCGATTACAGCTATATGTACGTCATGCACACATACTGACATGTACACCCATATATTTTTGCTATAGTTGTATATACCTTAAGTGGTATTGTTTTGACATGTGATATTGAGACGTTGACTATTGTGCTTATGAAATACATCATGCATATTTGCTTACATGTCGATACTTAAACCTTGCTACAATTACATGTACACTTCATATGATGCTGCACTTATTTCCGGATGATTTTGGGAACCGCTTGATATATTTTAAAGCTGGATTCACTTTAAAGAGCGGTTTTCCCTTTATATGCTCATATTGATGTTTTATGTTGCGTATATCAGTTTTATATGGATTTTACGCATTGAGATATGGATTTCATGTGATTGATGGATTTGAGAACCGTGGGGGTATTTTCAAGAAACTATGTATTGTTTGAAAACCCGGTTTCTCTTGATATGATATTTTGATGCGTCCACCATGAGATTTCTCCGTTCTGAGATTTTTGATATATACCCGGGGCGAGAAGTGAGTGGGCCATGTGCGGGTACATAGTGGGGCCCGGTACGGTTCCCCTCGGCAAGATGTTCATGGTAAAGACGATGAGCCTGGAAGGTGGGAAAGTACCTACTGGTGATTGTATTTGGACTCGGCGGTTATCGTGGGGATACCGAACGGAGTGATGTATGACATATCGTCAGGGCCAGTCATGGTGACAGCGTATGACTTATGAGGATTTTGCATGTCGATGCTAGACACGGGTTTCATGATTTTTCGAGTGTCGGTGTTAGACACTCAGGTTTTCCATGATTTCTACGTATCGTCGGTGGACATACGGGGTTGATATTCTCATACTTATATATATATATATATATATATATATATATATACAGACACACAGGTATATGTTTTCATGATGTTTTGGGTGTCGATGTTTGACACTCAGGTTCCATGAGACTTACAGGATGTGAGGGCCGATCTGAGGATGCGGTGCCTGAGGATTTGGGATTTGATGTGTAAGTGAAGGACACCGGTGTTTTCCCATGCTGATGATTTTGCATGAGGTTTTATTATATCATCCCACACACTCAGAATTATTTTGATATGCATTGCTTCATGTAGTTGTAGTACCCGGATGATGTACCTTTACATGATTATTGCATATTCATATTGTCATACTTATGCCATCGGATTACATGTGATAGATTAATCGTTGTTCGTGCATACTTGCGATTACAGTATGATGTTAATTACTATTCACGAGTTAGCAACTCACCCCCATTGTGCCACAGTGTTTTGCAGGACTTACCCTCTGAGTAGTCGCGGCAGGGCGTCTTATCATCTCTACTTTTGCGGATACCGCTACGGTTTGCTGTGAGGCCTTTGCTTTTTGGTGGGTTTGCGGTTATCTGTTTGTACATTGTACATCTTTTTGTTGGATCTAGTATTCTCCATCTACCACTTCTTTTATTTGACTTAGAGACGAGTTGTGAGGATTCGGTGTTGTATTATTATTTTGGTGACTTTGGGTGCCGTGCTCGTGGAAGCCGGTTTTGTTGAAAAGTTTTACTTCTTTATGCAGTTTTCTTTTATATTTCTTTGCTTCGGCGTCGTATATATATTTGTGGTGGTTGTCTCCGCCGTTGGGCGTGATTTGCTTCCGTTTGGGATGCTTTATATATTATCTATGTTGTACAAAGGAGGTGCTGCCGAAATTTTTAAGAACGAAAACTAAACTTAAAGATTATTTTACTTGAGAATTTCTGAATGTTTTAAACTATGTTTTTCTCCGTTTATCCTGTTTTGGGTGGTTTAGATTTCTGGATTTCGGCTTACTTATGTTGCGTACGCCTGTAGACGTTACGTAGTTTAAGTGCCGGTTACGGTCCAAAATTTTGGGTCATGACAACGGACTAACCTGCACTCATGTCACATGGGAACTGCTACCTGATGATAGGTAAAATACCAACAGCAGTCCCCCATGAGTCCGTCTAGTGTAACTCATAACCCAATGAGCACCTGTATACTATCTCAAGTACGACGTACTAATGGTTGTGTGACAGACCATCTCCCCTGCTGAGATGAGAAGCGTATACACTAGTCTACTCTGGAGTTTCGATGCCCCGTCTTGATAATCCTATGACTAGGGTCCTGTATAATGATGTGCTTATAGACTACCCAGCCCCCACTAGTGTGACTGCCATCACAATGCTGGTAGTCAAGCAAAGATCCTAAGGGCTCTATCAATATGTATTAGCGATACGTTAAAAGAAACATATACACATATTAAGATAGAATCAAACCAAGTAGCATACTACCATATTGAACAAGACTGTTATTATATCCGTGTATATCCCAAGCTTCCAAAATGTAATATACAAACCAGTACTATACAATAATGGCCTCTATGGCATATATCACTAACAATAATGCGATATTTCATGTCGGTGTGAAGCCCATCACCCACTGAGAAACTACTGATCCAAATCAGTAATTCTCGTCCACCTTGGCCAATGATTTCTGGTGATGGCCATCCGTGCACAGCGCGGCATCTACCTCCTGAAAGTATGTCTTAGCATCTCTACTAGGTTTCAAGGAGTATCAAGTATGCAATTTTAAAAAATGAGTGCTAAGTATACTAACCTAGAATCGAACTAGAGAATTAAGGTTTCAATGTAAGAAAAATAGTTCTAAACTAAGTGAAGAGTACAACCTTTGTAGACCAAGTCCTTCACTTCTAAAGTTCTAAGTAGTAGTTCCTAGAACTCTTCTTTGACTCCACTTGATGAAAGAATCGAGCTTGATTGAAGTCTTCAATGGCGAAGATGATCCACCTTGGAGTCTCTCTCACTCAAGCTCACTCTTCACTAATTAAGGTATTAGTGAAGCAAACAACCTAAACTAATAGGCTAGATTAGTATAGGTTGATGAAGTAGGAGATTTGCTCATTAGAAATAATTTTCTCTTTACTTTTCTCAACTCAAGAAAAACCCTAGAGTGAGGAGAATGAAGAAGAGATGAGGATAAACTTAGATGAGAGAGAATGAACCATCAACTTGAGATAAGATTGCGATGAATAAATATCTAAGAGTAAAACAAAAATTAGGAGATGAGTCATGGTTCTCAATGCATCTCCAAGCATCCAAAGCCATGTCTCATTTTCCTCATTTTCTATTTTTCTTAAGATATAAATCTTCCCATTTATCTTTAGTCTTGTGTGATTCTCATACATCCTTGTTCTATATATCATCAACCATGATACAATAATAAATTCATATATAAATATATATATATATATATCACATATATATAATTATATATAAAGAGAAGAAAATCTAAAGTGAGCTAATATTAGTTTATATATATATATATATATATATATCAAATATATAAATATATATATCAGATTATTAAATCGATACTTGATTCAATAATCCGGTTATATCATATATAACCGACAAATATCATTTATATATATGTATATCAAAACATTAAATCAACACTTGATTCAATTATCCGGTTATATCACATATAACAGGCTAATATTCAATATTAGATATTAAATCAATACTTGATTCAATAATCCGGTCATATCATATATAACCGTCCAATATCAAATATATATACATAAATCAAATTATTGAATCAACACATGATTCAATAATTTGGTTATATCATATATAACCTAACCGATATCAAATATCACTAGATTAGAATACATTATCACATACTCGTATTTAATCAAGCTACCGCACATATCTCTATATGTGCCCTACTTCATTTCGCTTGAGCTAGGAAACCTCTGTGTGGGATTCTAAAGACTCGTCAATACGCCAGCAGTAGGTAATGATCACATCAGAGACCCACAAGCCTGTTAGTTATGTATATGCCCTAGAGGCCATTATTGCACATATGATGTATATTATAGAAGATGCTTGGATATATATAGAGAGGACTTTCTTGATCGACATGATAGATTGCTATCTAGTTGCTCTTTGTCTTAACATGTAGACTTGTATTGTGATACTGTCTTGCTCTCACATGTTGATAAAGCCCTCAGGATGTGTACTTGACTACTAAGACTATGATGGAGATCATACTAGTGGGGCCAGGGTAGTCCACAACTACATCCTATAATTGTTCCTAGTCGAGAGTGTATCGAGACAGGGCATCGATACTCCAGAGTAGACTAGCGTATACGCTTCTTGACCCATATGATGGGCGATGGATGATCCCACATCCATTGGTGTTTGACATCAATGATGGTATACGGGTGCTCAGTAGAGACTGGGTACACTGAACGGACTCGCCGAGAACTCATAGTTGGTATTATATCTATCGTCAGATAGCAGTTCTCTGGTGACACTAGTACGGGTTAGTCTGTAGACCCGAGATCATCATGGAGTCTTGTGTGATTCCCACTGTGCTTTGATTTCCACCTTACCATGTTCAAGAGATCGTGCAAAACGGTTGCTTTTAGGTACAGTCCCGAATCACATGGAGGCAATGAGCGATAGAAGGGGTTTCGTCTCTCCCGGTATTTGGGGTTGATGTTGCGTTGTGCTTGATTGGCTATAACTGGAAGTCCCTGGTCAGGGCAGATATGGAGATCTACTGGTAAGTGTTATCAGTAGTTTCTCGACCCGTTATGAGCCTCACATTGGCACGACTTATCGGTTACTGGGGTCTGACATTTACCACCCCTAGACTGATATACGACATATCAGACGAAGAGACCGGACTGTACGGTAGTGTTACTGACAGGTTTTACATGAGTATGAGCAGGCTTTCTTGTTGATATTCTGATCGCTCAATACCCGGATAGCCGTTACATCCAGCTAGTACTGCTGATAGCTTGTGGGTGCTTGATATGATCATCACCTACTGCCGGCGTATTGACGAGTCTTTAGAGTCCTACACAGAGGTTCAGGAAAAACGAAGTAGGAGCACATATGTGATATGTGCGGGACCGAGAATAATACAAGTATGTGATACTGTATTCTAATCTCGTGATATTGGTACCGGTCGGTTATATGTGATATAGTCGGGTTATTAAATCAAGTGTTGATTCGATAAGAAGATACATATGATATTAGTCGGTTATATGTGATATAGCCGGATTATTGAATCAAGTGTTGATTTGATAATTTAATGTATAATTGTATATTTGATATACTAGTTTACATTAACTAATATTAGCTCACTTGTGCATTTCTTTTAATCACTATTTAACACTTAATATATATATGATATATATTATTGTGTCATGCTTGATTATATATGCAACATGGGTGTATGATACTTACACCATATATGAGATAATATTAAAGTTTTTATTTATTTAAGTAATTCAAAATTTTGTGGTATTTGTCATGGTTGCAAGCTTTGGAAACTTGTGGATAACCATTGACTTTGTCCACCAATTTTGTTTTGCCTTAGATATTTATAAATCTAACCATTATCTTTAACTATGGTTTATTCTCTACAAGGGTTATATGAGATATTTTCTCACCCATGATTGCCATTCACTCTCACAACATTATCTCTCTTCATCTTCTTCTTCATCAAGAGCTTTGCTCTCTAGGTTTTAGGAGGTGAGGAAAATTAGTGAGAAAAAGATTTCTAAAGTGAGCAAAATTTCTACTTCATCATCCTCTACTAGATTAGCCATTTAGTTTAGGGTGTTAGCTTCACCACTCCCTAATTAGTGAAGAGGTAGCTTGAGTTGATGTCTCCTCGACGTAGATCATCTTCGGCTTTGAAGACTTCAAGCAAGTTTGCATCTTTCACCTTGTGGAGCCTCTCAAGAGTTTGGGAGATCATTACTCGCAGCGAAGGGATTTCTACACGGAGCATTTGAAGTGAAGGAGTGGTCTACAAAGGTTGTATTCCGCATTCACTTAGTTGTAAAGTTGTTTACATATGTTATTGTCTAAATCTCAAGTTAAGATTCTAGGGTTAGGGTTAAGTAACATGGAAAATTTTTGAAAATGGCATGGACGATGCCCTCCGAAACCTTGCTGTTGTGCTAAATAACGCTATAAATCCGTCAGCGGTACTAGCTGGACGTAACGGCTACCCAGGTATTGAACGAATAGAATATCAACAAGCAAACTTGTCCAAACTCTCGTAAAGCCTATAAGCAACACTTACCGTACATTCCGGTCTCTTCGTATGATATGTCGCATATCTAGTCTGGGGGTGGAATTGTCAGAACCCGATAACTTAATAAGTCATGCCGATGTGTGGCTTATAACCTTTTAAGAAACTACTTATAACACTTACCAGTAAATCTCATCAGCCCTGACCAGGGACTTGCTGTTATAGCCAATCGAGCATAGCGCAACATCAACTCCTAATACCGGGAGAGACGAAACTCTTCCTATCGCTCACTACCTCCATGTAACCCAAGACTGTACCCAAAATCCACCTGTTTGCATGACTCCTTTGAGCCATGGTAGGGAGGAAATCAAAGCACAGTGGGAACCACACAAGACATTATAACTATCTTGGGTTTACAGACTAACCTGTACATGTGTCACCAGAGAACTGCTATCTGACGATAGGTATGATACCATCTAGGACTTCTCGGCGAGTCCTGTTTGGTGTATCCATTCTCTAATGAGCACCTGTGCACAATATTTGATGTCAAACACCAATGGTTGTGGGATCAACCATCATCCCATACAGGATTAAGAAACGTACACACTAGTCTACTCTAGAATATAGATGCCCCGTCTCGATACTCCCTCGATTAGGAACTGTTAAAAGATGTGCTTGCGGACTACACAAGCCCCACTAGTATGATCTGCATCATAATTCTGGTAGTCAAACCAACATCCTATGCGCTTTATCAACATGTATCAGAGAGACTGTATACCTATACAAGTGTACATGTTAAGATAAAGGGCAACCAGATAGCATACTATCTTGCCGAGCAAGAAAGTCCTCTATATATATGTCCAAGCATCTACTATATCTTACAATAATGGCCTCTAGGGCATACATATTCCTAACAATCCCCCACTTGCACTAAGGCCGGTTGTTGTAGTATCGCATACCCAACATCCCAAAAAGTCTCTCAAACTGCGTTTGGAGGAGGGCCTTCATGAGTGGATCCGTCGTGTTGTCCTTCATATCGAATCCTCCAGTTCTACCAGATCTTCAGTTGCAGTTTGTGTATCTAGAATTTCTTCCAGCTCTACATCATTACCACTAATTTCTTTCGCAAGAAATTCCTTTTCTAAAAAGGTGGCATATCGAGAAACAAACACTCTTTGTTCCTCCGTGTGGTAGAAGATATACCCTCGCGAATGTTTAGGATATCCAACAAACTTACACAGAACAGACCTTGCCTCGAGCTTGTCCGGATTTTGCTTTTAACAAAAACCGGACAACCCCATATCTTAATGAAATTAAGACATGGTCTCTTCCCCTCCCATATCTCATATGGAGTGGTAGGCGTAGATTTGGTAGGAACCCTATTGAATAGGTATGCAGCTATCTTAAGTGCATAACCCCAAAAGGAAACAGGTAACTCAAAAACACTCATCATAGAGCGCACCATATCTAATAGGGTGTGATTCCTCTACTCCGATACTCCATTGTGCTGTGGTGTAAACGGATGAGTAAGCTGAGAGAGAATACCATTCTCTTTTAGATAATCTCGGAATTTCGTGCTTAACTATTCTCCTTCTCGATCAGATTGAAGGATTTTAATACTTTTACCCGTCTGGTTCTCTACTTCGCTCTTATATTCCTTGAATTTCTCAAAAACTTCAGATTTGTGTTTCAACAGGAACACATGTCCGAATCTTGAGAGATCATCAGTGAATGTAATGAAGTACAAGGAACCATTCCTGACATGTGTAGATATAGGACCGCATTAATCACTATGTATCATTCCCAAGAGTTCGGTAGCTCTTTCTCCGTGTCCCGTAAATGGAGTTTTGGTCATCTTGCCTTTGAGACATGACTAACAAGTTTCATAAGATGTAAATTTGAACGGATTCAAATCCATCTTTATGCAACTTAGCCAGTCTGGTCGGATTGATATGATCAAGTCTACAGTGCCACAAGAAGGCTTCGTTCTGAATTTTTCCTTTTGTGTGTGTTCTATATATTTAGAACCGTGTTTTGATTTAGAACGTATATATCATTACACAATGTACCAAACCCAATCAACACTTGATTTAGGAAAATGTTCATAAAATTTTCTCTAATGCAAAGTTATATCCTTCTTTATCTAATAAAGAAACGGATATTATATTGCACATCATCGACGGTATGTAATAACAGTCGTCCAAAATCAATGTATTACCATTTGGCAATACAAGGTGATATTCGCCGACAGCTTCGGCAGTAACAATTGCTCCATTCCCTACTCTGAGAGATATATCACCCTTTCCCAGTTCTCTACTTTTCTTTAACCCTTGTAACAGATTACAAATATAGGATCCTGATCCGGTATCCAATACCCAGGACGTAGAGCAGACTGAGAAACAGTTCTCAATAACCAACACACCCGAAGAAGATACATCAACGTGCTCTTTCTTCATCCGGGTGGTGTGGAAATCCTTGTATTTCCCCTATCCCTTGCGCAGACTTATGACGGATGTCATAAGATAGGGCGAAACCAACGTTCCCTAGCCCAGTATAATAAGCGAGTTCGGTCAATACATCCATATTATTATCTTAATTAAGGCGTGACATGGTCACTACCTGGAGAGAGAGAGAGAAGAAAACACTTTAGCGTGCGCTCTTGCAAGATTAGATTGGTTATTATCTTATCTAATCAGGATGGCTTCCACTATTTTTATCAAATCTTCCTTCAAACCCTAAAAGGTAAGATTAGCCGGGATTAATTACACCCTACAAGTTCGCCAATCGGTCAGCCAGGCAAGTGTTGGTACTCCGAGGGAGTATCCCCGTGCTTTCGCATTGAACTAATAAATAACCTCATTTCCGCAGAGGTATAACCCCGTTAACACCTTCCTTAGACACCTACTGGATTAGCTAATTGTAAAGTGGAAAACTTAACCAGGAGTAACACTTACTCGCAGTGGGTATCATGATCCAACTATCATATAGAAGGTATGCAATCTCATTGCAAATTTCAACATTTGAAATTCCCGATATCCGTTTTTACCCATAGCGACTTATGACCTTGGCTATGGTCAACAAATCATAAGCGCTAGTCAAGTTCAACCCATCATTTCATGATTGAATTAAACCCACCCGCATGACCCTTGGCTATGGCAAAAACTTGTTGGGAAACCACCCGCGCGCGCAAACGCGTATTGTTTTGGAAATGGATACGTTTTATGGAAAACGGAATGCGCACGCGAGATTGTTCTCGTTTTACTATTTATAACCGCAAGTGCACGGCGCATTGTAGCGAGACGGCAAGCACGGGTGATCCGCAGGGAATTGAGTATTAGGTATCATTGTTTAAGGTTAACAAATTAATGAATTGGGGTTGGTTGTCACAAAAATAATAAGAACAATATGAAAGCAAGAAAAGCAAGAAAACAAGTGTAAGGAAAGAATGGTTGTGGCTTGGTTTGGAAGCTTGAAATGCGACATTTACCTCTACGCTCGCTTGGTTATGAGTTGTCCGGCCTTATCTTGATTCCGGCATAAGGTACGACTTGTCAACGCGGTTGCGGAGCACAAACCGTCAAAGTCCGACATTCGCCGCAAAGCACGAAATGAGTCCGTTTTGGTCACTTACCGTTTGTATGTCCGCGCTTGGGGTATCAACACTAAACACGAGGTTTTGCAAGCATACCGCAACAATGAAAACACAAAGAGGTTAGTGAGAGCAAAAGATATTGGTGTTGTGTTTGCTAAGGGTTTGTGAAGGTATATAGTATATGAAATAAAGAGTTTGTCAAGCTTTTTATCACAATATACCATATCCTAGCTTAGCAAACTTAACACCAAATGGAATTTAAGCACATTAAACATAATCAAGAGGTGGAGGAGGCAAAGCCTTTCATCTCACTTCCTCACGCACACCACAACCAAAATGAAGATTGGTTAAGCATGGTAATAAAAAGAAAGCAAGAAAAGAGAGCAAGTAAATAAAAGAAACAACAATGTATTAATCACTTGAGAACAAGATACAAGATTTGGTAACTTGTTCAACCTCCTTAATGAAGCTCTCCAAAGAGAGCTTCAAGAGGGAAGAAGAAGAAGAAACCAAGAAGAAGCACACTCACCCTCAAGCTAAACAAAAACAAAGCAAAACAAAATTATGAAATAAGAAGTGGTATATACATGGTAGCCTCCTTCTCTTGCCCACTGATCTGTATTTATAGGCTCAAAAGAGGAATAAATAAACAATAAAAATAATTCTACGTGGCAGCAAGGGGGGGATAGAAGAAAGATGAGGCCCACAAGAGGAGCTCGGGTCGGCGTCGCCGGTTTTTAGGGGATGGTCACCGGGTCAAATCCGAGGAGAGAGGCTCGTATTGGGTGTGTGGCTTTGTATGCACTCCAATAAGCCTCTGATGCTGTTTGCTTGGTCTTATTTCACCTGGTTTGTATGCAGAGAATTGGAGGGAAATGAGATGCTTCAAATCACATCATATCTTTATGCATTCAATGCCCATTAATGCACATCACACCAACACATGCCCACTTTCTTAAGCCATTATGCCATGGCTGCCCCCACATGGTCTTTGCCCAAGAGTTGTGTGCAACATGCATTGTGTTGGACCAAAAAGTGTGTGCACACATTTATTTTACAAAAGCTCTTGGGATCTCGGTCGGTTTTCTGGTCTGCTTGCAGTATCGGCTTACAGACGATATATCCATGATTTTGAATGTGTTTCCGGTGTTTTATCACGAATTCCTGTCAACTGTAATTACAGAGCAGACACTGATTAATAGCACCGATATATAACAAAAGAGATAACGAATGAGCGGTATTAAAATGCAGTTTTCAGTGGTGATCAAATACCCCCAAACTTATCTATTGCTCGTCTCGAGCAATACAAAAAATCCTAGCCTCACTTTCGCAGGGAACGCGATTGCACTGAGCACGTGCAACAAGCCGTTAAACCTCTAGGTGTCCCTAGTAGGAGGAGTGTTGTCTCCTGAGGGTTTTCAGCGGATTACACCCACAAAATCCCGTCAAGTTAGTTTCATAAGTTAACGTCGATTCTACTCCTACAGTTTAGTATCTAAGTCAGAAATTCTATCATCCTAAGTAAGAAATATTCAACCCTTATGTTTCACACCTCCTATCTATTTATCCCTAGATCTTATACGTATTTACAGTTTAGAAAGATGCCGGTAACTCCTGAGTTTTCCTTCTAAAAGTGCGGTCTCAAGTCGAATTTTTATCAACTTTACAGAAACATAAGTCTTATTCTTCGTTTTTATATTTCCTCCAAATATCGATTGTATAACCCTACGTGTGTGTAAATTTGCACCCTTACACTTAAGAATTCAATTCAAGCTATAGTACCCTTGCTTTAATACCTAATACTACTTCTTTTCATTAATGGATGGACGGTGTTGCTCATACACCTTTCATGCGACCATTAATGCTTCTTGAGGGACCAACAGCCGATTACTGAATGTATGAGCCTAAAGCGTAAATAGCAGTCTCCAGTTCTTGACTTTATTTATTTTTTTCTTTCATTTTTCTTTTTCTTTTTTTTCTTTTCAAGACCGGATATATTTTTCAATGATGCTCTTTTTTGGTGTTTAGTTTTAAATACCGATTTTTCTTTCATACTAGGTTTTCAGGCAAGAGTATTTCTGGGTATCCTCTACTATCCCAAGTTTCAAGGTGCGTGTATCTGCAATTTATAGGGTATATACTTTCTAAATTTGGACTCAAGAACAGAAACTATTTTTCAGACTTAACTTTCAATAAAGCATCAATACTCTCCCTTCATCTTGACTTAACTAAAGAACTGGACTCATGATTACCTATTTCTCAAAAAAAAACTATAAGGACGTATACTTACCAAGTTTAAACAGAATGAGGGTTATTTTTAGGGTTTTCAATTCCTAAGCCTGGGATTTAGTTACCTCTAACGTATTAACTAAGCTTTCGGAATAAAATCAAAGTTACCCTATTAGCTGACTTGACGAAAAAGTTTTTATATTTTTCGGAAATTTTTCAATTTTATGGGTTTTTTTTATATATATGCAATGCAGAATATACACATGATGCAGTGCTTACCCCCAAACCTGAGTTTTACGATGTCCTCATCGTTGCCCCTCGTCCGGTAGCTAGACTTAGACACCAGGGTGAGAATTTTATTCAAGAAAAAAAGAAAAAACATAAGATTAATTACAACATTTACAAGTTAAAAGACCGGGTTAGTGCAGAAATTAATATCAGACACAAAAAGATTTTGTCTATATAATGTTGGGGCTGGTAAAAGAATATGTATAAAAAGAAGAAAAAGAAAAAGAATATGTATGTGTTAGTTGTTAGTGAAGGGCATGGGTGTGAAAAAATAGGGGTCAGAAGACGCTGAAGGTGAAGATAAAATTTTGAGGAGGTCAATGAATTGTTTTCTGGATGAATTGAATGTTCAATAAGCGTATGTGGGGTTCCGAAGTCAAGTTCGTTCAAAAACTGGAGTTCATCCGCAAAAAGTATGGCAAAAGGAAGGTTCAACGGATGATCCCGAAATGGTTCTGACTCCGACTCACCTAAAGTTTCAATCTCATCAGCAAAAATTTCCTCAAAACTCAGTATAAAAGAATATTTATCAAAACTGTCTTCCTCCCTATTATTTTCCGCAATATTACTCACATTATTCACACTCTCTCCCAAAACGATAGTTTTCTCATCACATTCATAACTGGGTTAGTTCATATCATTCAAAAAAGTAGGTTCCCACCCTAATGTTTCTTCCGAAACAATATCACTAGGTGATACAAAAATTGTGGGTTTCCGATCAATGATCTCTTCTAATCTATCCCAACCATACCCAAAAAATTCACAAGGTTCCTCCTTTAAAATTGGAAAGCAGAAATCAGTCGGTTCAAGAATTTCCTCATCAAGTATTATTTCAGTTAAATCAATCTCTAAAGTGACAAGAGGTTCAGTGGATACTTGAAGGCTAGTGTTGGACTGACTTAAAGGGTTTTCTTATGTGTCCTGGTAGCACTCAGTCAATTCAATCGTATCATCATCTAAGAAATCATCAAAATTTGATTGATCATTTACCTCACTTGGGTGACTTCCTAGATGACAGAAATTATCGGGTTCTGATTGACTGTGCTCACTCCCTAGAATCCCCTCAGCTAAATGTTTCACTTGTTCCTCTATGTTAGCCAAAGATTGTGCCTGAGCAAGAAATAATTGCTCAGATTGCTGTATGAACAGGGCTAACGTAGAAGCAGTTTGATTCTCGACCGCAGTCATCACTTCAATACCCTTTTTCTAGAGCGGTCAACCTAGCATCCATCTCACTATCATACCCTACAAATGGTTCAACGTTTTCGGGTTGGAGGGGTTGTGATGGTGGTGATGCAATAGCAGTCATTCTGTCGACCTCTTTCTCTAAATTTGCAATCAATTGGTCAATGTTTGAAGTGGGACTGGGTTCAGGAGTGTTAGGTGGGTGACCGTTAAGAATTTGGAACGGTTGGTCACCCTCTAGGAAAGGACAATCATCATGAATGTGGGAAGAATTTTGGCAGTTTGAACAAATAATTTGGGATTGAGTATAAACAAAAGAATAGGAATCGTGAAAAATTGAATTGAATTGTGTGTCACCCATTTTAACAAGAATGCACAAATATCACAAAAGAATATCACACCCCTAGCAGTCCACGGTTTTCTAAGTCAACTAGACCAGCTCAAGAACCTGATTGACGAAGTAAAACTGTGTCGAGAAATAGGCTCAAGATATACAGATCACGAAGCCAGGTAAGTGCAAGAGAGAAGGGGAGGTTTTACAACGCTTTCGCGAAGTTCCTTAATTAAATACCCTTTCTCTTGAACACTTACCTAGACACCCCATGAACAATATACCGTTAAGCAAAGTTCTAAACACAATTAACTTCTCCTAATGAGCGCGAAGTCCTTAAAGTCAAAGTATAATTGATTTTAATTTACTGAGGGTATGCAAGAATGCAGTTTTGTGATTTGTGGGCTACGGAGAAAAGGTGATGAAATCCTTTACCGTATCTTGTTTGGTCATTTTGCCCTTAAAATCCGTATTAATATGCAATACGCAATCAAATAAAAGAATTCAAGAAGTCATGAAATTTAAATAATTTTTTTTCGGTTAAGTTTTAAGCGCTGCAACAAATACGGGTCAGTTCTCTTTGCAATTGGCGGCAAAATTGTGCAAAGAATCCTGCAAAAGATAGAGAATTGGATTGCGTCGAATTCGAGAGGAGATGTTAGGAAATACATACCAAATGGATTTGGTTCAAGAAAACCCTTTGAAAGTGATCCGAGTCGTTGAATGTTCGCTTGCGCAAGTCAAACTACCCGGATCTTTGGCACTAATCTTCCCCAACGTCTTGAAATTTGCAATTGAACCTCGCTCCGCACAATCGCTGGTCGTAATTCCGCGAAAAACCTACAATGTCGTAAAATACGATATTTAGTGTCAAAAGCGATACAAATGCCTCAATTCCTGCACACTCAAAATTAGAAAAATCAAACAAGACCAAAAGAGCTAAAACATAGAACTAGAGATCACCAAAAAAGAAAAAACCATAAACTCCTCAAATAGGCCGGCGACGCCGGATTTTTGCCCCCTGTCGCCGGATTTTTCAGAGGGTTAGGTGCAGGGAATTTTGGTGTAATCTCTAGACTATATTATTGTTCTAATGGTTTTACTGGATTTTTAAATTGAATTGCAGAGTGATAGCGGGTATATCAACAGAGAACAAATTGAGAGAAATCCCAAAAAATCGTATTTTGTTAGTTTTTGAAAAAAAATGAATTAGAAGTTAGTTTAGTTAGTAGAACCAGAAATAACAATATCTAATAACTACAACTCCCCGGCAACGGCGCCAAAAACTTGTTGGGAAACCACCCGCGCGCGCAAACGCGTATTGTTTTGGAAATGGATACGTTTTTATGGAAAACGGAATGCGCATGCGAGATCGTTCTCGTTTTACTATTTATAACCGCAAGTGCACGGCGTGTTGTAGCGAGCCGGTAAGCACGGATCGATCCACAGGGAATTGAGTATTAGGTATCGTTGTTTAAGGTTACCAAATTAATGAATTGGGGTTGGTTGTCACAAAAATAATAAGAACAATATGAAAACAAGAAAAGCAAGAAAAGCAAGAAAACAAGTGTAAGGAAAGAATGGTTGTGGCTTTGATTGGAAGCTTGAATCGCGACGTTTACCTCTACGCTCGCTTGGTTATGAGTTGTCCGGCCTTACCTTGATTCCGGCATGAAGTACGACTTGTCAATGCGGTTGCGGAGCACAAACCGTCAAAGTCCGACATTCGCCGCAAAGCACGAAATGAGTCCGTTTTGGTCACTTACCGTTTGTATGTCCGCGCTTGGGGTATCAACACTAAACACGAGGTTTTGCAAGCATACCGCAGCAATGAAAACACAAAGAGGTTAGTGAGAGCAAAAGATATTGGTGCTGAGTTTGCTAAGGGTTTGTGAAGGTATATAGTATATGAAACAAAGAGTTTGTCAAGCTTTTTATCACAACATACCATATCCTATCTTAGCAAACTTAACACCAAATGGAATTTAAGCACATTAAACATAATCAAGAGGTGGAGGAGGCAAAGCCTTTCATCTCACTTCCTCACGCATACCACAACCAAAATGAAGATTAGTTAAGCATGGTAATAAAAAGAAACCAAGAAAAGAGAGCAAGTAAATAAAAGAAACAACAATGTATTAATCACTTGAGAATAAGATACAAGATTTGGTAACTTGTTCAACCTCCTTAATGAAGCTTTCCAAAGAGAGCTTCAAGAGGGAAGAAGAAGAAGAAACCAAGTAGAAGCACACTCACCCTCAAGCTAAACAAAAACAAAGCAAAACAAAATTATGAAATGAGAAGTGGTATATACATGGTAGCCTCCTTCTCTTACCCACCGATCTGTATTTATAGGCTCAAAAGAGGAATAAATAAACAATAAAAATAATCCTACGTGGCAGCAAGGGAGGCACAGAAGAAAGATGAGGCCCACAAGAGGAGGTGGTGCCGGCGTCGCCGGTTTTTAGGGGATGGTCACCGGGTCAAATCCGAGGAGAGGGGCTCGTATTGGGTGTGTGGGTTTGTGTGCACTCCAATATGCCTCTGATGCTATTTGCTTGGTCTTATTTCACCTGGTTTGTATGCAGAGAATTGGAGGTAAATGAGATGCTTCAAATCACATCATATCTTTATGCATTCAATGCCCATTAATACACATCACACCAACACAAGCCCACTTGCTTAAGCCATCATGCCATGGCTGCCCCCACATGGTCTTTGCCTAAGAGTTGTGTGCAGCATGCATTGTGTTGAACCAAAAAGTGTGTGCACACATTTATTTTACAAAAGATCTTGGGATATCGGTCGGTTTTCTGGTCTGCTTGCAGTGTCGGCTTACAGACGATATATCCGTGATTTTGAATGTGTTTCCGGTGTTTTATCACGGATACCTATAAACTGTAATTACAGAGCAGACACTGATTAATAGCACCGATATATAACAAAAGAGATAACGAATGAGCGGTATTAAAATGCAGTTTTCAGTGGTGATCAATGGTCAATAAGGCCATACGTACGACTACCCTAATCCAATCACATCAACATGCTGTAGATAAGCACTAATCAGCTACCGCACACTACGCCTTGACTTTGGTCAACAAACACAGCACGAATACTAAATAGTACTTATCTGAAATGATAGAGGGCTACGATTAGTTTTGAAGAAAACTTTTAACGTAATGAAAAGGAGTGGTTTATGCTCCGCTTTAAAATCGAGTAGTTTTCAAAATAAACCGAGTGGGTTGTAGCATATGCTAGTTTTGCTAAAAGGCCATTCCCGGTAAAGGGATCTAGGCTCTTTCCTCATCGAATGAGATGCGGGATATTCATAATAGAATACCTCTATTCCAAGCAAGAACTAGAGCTGCCTTTATGAGAAATTTTATTCTACAACATTTTTAGGTTTCTTTTCATTTCACTAATCTTATTAATGACGTCCCATCATTTATGTTTCCTAAACATCATAAAACAAATGAAAATAAAACACACATATATGCCATCCGCATTCGCCACAGGAACCTGAGTCTTCACCGTAAGGTTACTTAACTTACGGCAGGGCGGGGTCAGGACTAGCGCGGATGCAAAACATATATAGTGTCTACTAGTATTTCATATATATAAGTAGCATTCATCTCACGCAGTTATATGATCATATCACATCACATAATCAGCAGAAGCAGATATATGAAATATAGGATATACTAGGAGGTCTATGTTTTAGATTAAGTCCGTAATGAAAAACACGGTTTCCACGGTCGTGATGAATAGCCAAGCCCACATCCCTAGACCCCTACAAGAGCGGCAAGTAACCCTGCCAATTCTAGAGTTAAGCGACCGGTCTCGACTCTTCGAGATGGCCTCCCACTGGACTTCAGAACCCGGTTACTTGTGCTCCCTGCCTTGGGTCATCCTAATGCGGAAAAGTAAAAAATATACATCGAAAGGAGAAAACAAGCTCAACCCGGAAGTGTCCCAATAAAAGAATATTACATACAAATATTTACATGAATGAAAATTGAAAAACTCGCATCTCACACAAAAACCTCTGGCTATTCAATCACGACGATCCAATATAACATATCAATAGCAACACAATAACATCACATGTCGTCAACGAAAGTAAATATGCGTATCCCTAATGTCATTGACGTATAGCAACGAGATTGGGGATACTTTCACATATTACACTTATAGTCACAGAATATAAATGAAAACGACAATAATTAGAATCCGCATCATCCTTAGACATCATAAACCCAGATTATCACATATTCCGGATTTCATGCCTAACCCTATAAACCTTGCATTTAAGTCTCGAATTTGAAAACACTTTTCAAAAATCAAGTCAGGTAATTCAACAAGATTCCCGATAAAATGAGCGAATGCTCATCGGGAACTTTAGTAGATGGCCGCACCCCCGAGGCCGTCAACGAAGTGCACTTGGACGGAACACCGTGGCCGCAAGCACCCGAGTGGATGCTTTTGGCCATAGGGTTCTCCTATAGTCACTTGGTCGGGGCTATGGGGCGTGGCTGTCTAGTAGTGTCTCCCAATGACTATTCGCGTATCATATGAGATTACGATGGAGTTTTGATCCGAATCGAAACTCCGTGGAAATCTTGAAAGTCTACCGTAGCACCACCATGAGGCCTAAACCGGCATCAAGCATGCAAATTTCAAAAATTCTTGGTGCTAAGCTAGATTATCCTAGAATCTAACTAGATTATTAGGGTTAACTATAATGATATGATAAAACTAAATTAAGAGAAAGTGGCTACAACCTTTATAGACCGTGTCCTTCTCTTCTCAAGCTTCGTGTAGTAGTCCACGCGACTCCACTAGGCTCCACTTGAAGTTGGATCGAGCATCCTTTGCGATCTTCGTGCCGAAGATGATTCACCCGAAGCTCTGTTAATCCAAGCTACCTCTTCACTAAACTCTTTAGTGAAGGAAACATACTACACTTAATTGCTAATCAAGTGTAGGATGGTGAAGTAGGGGTTTTGTTTGCTCAATAGGGTTCTCACAAGCTCAAGGTTTCACAATTCATGTGAGGGATTGAGCTTGGAGGAGATGAGAAAGAAGATGGAGAGAGCTAGAGAGGAGAACTCATCATATGAGCTCAAGAAAAAAATGGCTAAGGCAAAAATGAACCAACAACCAAAAATGGCTCTACACTTGCTCACTTATTGAAGCATGGATAAATTTCCAATAAATTTATTCAACCATGCTTCAATAGTGTTGCAAGACCAATTTATAAATAATAAAAGCCATGTGTAACAATTTGAAATATTTTAGATAATTAATTAATTTATTTATTTAATTAAAAATGTTAAATTAAATTTTCTTATAATAAAAGACCTTTTTATATATATAGTAGGTTAAATTAGTAATAAAATAGTTTGTTTATATAATAATAAGTATCATGAGGGGTTTTGTGAAAAGTTTAGTTATTTGTGGAAATTGGAATTTTGTGAGGGTTTATGTGAGAAAGTTAGTGTCCTTATGCTAATTAGAGTTGTATGAGGGTTTTTATGCAATTAGGGTTAGATAATGGTTAAGCTTAAGTTATACCTCCAAGACACCACACCTTAGGAGTAACCACATACACACCTCTTTCTTGCATGTACACCTCATGCACACACCTCACCCTTGCATGAAAACCCCACATCCTTTTGGTGACACCTCCTCCAACAACTCATAATTCACTCTCCTTATCTTATACCATTTGATCAGTTCATAAAACCAATTTAAATCAGAATTTAACAAAAAGAAAGAGAAGGAAAACATTTAGAACACACAAAAGAAAAAGAAAAGAGAGAAGAGAAGAAGAACTAGGTGCTAAGGACTTTCACCACTACCATCAAGCTAGGAGCTAAGAGCTTGTGCATCTTGGAGGAAGCCTTTTCAGCAATCCTCTGTATGTATAATCTTTAATCACTGTAGAAATTTAGTTCTGAAATGTTTAAATTTAGAAATCGGATATCGGATATATCGTATTTTATGAAAAATTAGGCTCTATGTTAAATCTGTTGTAGCTTAGATAATAATTTACATAACCAAACAGTGCCTTCACTTTATAAATTGGACTTAGAATAACCCATAGGAAGACGGACCCATTCCCTCGGATTTTGGCTGGCGACATGAAGGGAAAATCCGAGCTCGCCGGATTTTTAGGGGAGTTGGGTGTTAGAATTTTTAGGGTAGCTCCATATATCTGTATTAGGATGTTTAGTATTGTTAGTTTAAGTTAGTTTATCAGTATATGAAATCTGGAAGCTAATATCAGTTTTGGGGTTAAGATTCTAAAATACGACACGGATATATCATATCATGAGTTCTGTTTTTACCTGTCATGACCAGAAAAGGATTAGCTCAGATTAACTTTAGTTCTGTTAACTCGCGATATTCGCATGTAGCATAATTAGTATGTGCAGTATCATTAACTAGGATAATTGCGATGTTTTAGCATACTAATATTGAATCTGTATCCAATAGGTGTAATCACTAGAAAACCTAGCAAGACCAAAAGTATAATGAGACCACTAGGAGACACCACTTAAAACCCGAGCCCCAAACTCCCTATTCCATCCGGTGACATGCACCAAATTTCCGGCGACGCCGGCCCCTCTTTGGCTTTTGGTTTGGTTTTTCTTCTGTGGCCTCTTTTCGGTAGTTTATGATCTATAGTATTGTTTGTTTTGTCTCTAGATGTATACAAAGAAATCTGGAAGTAGTTAGTTATGGTTTTATCAAGTTCTCCAATATTCCGATAGGGATTTTTCGTATTTCTGTATTGCAACTGAAACATCGACGTCCGTACGTAAATTTCAGTAGCATACTATTGTTTTTTGGTTAAGTATGCTATAGGTTCTAACCTATGGGTGCCTCTCGTTGTTTTGGTTTTCCATATGATATTTACATCGATGTGATTTTAAATACGATTATAGGTGCGATCGCGAAGATTTCTGAGACAGAGTGATGGACATTTCAGCGTGGATTTCAGCAAGCTCAACACATTGTGAGTAGATTTACATCTACGGAGGAAGTCGGGTGGATGGCGTATAGCACCCCCGCAACCTTATAAATAGTAGTATGATATATAGTAGTTTTAGTAATTTTTCAAGACATGGATATTGGAATTAATTTGCATCTAGCATGATATTCATTTGCATATAGTTTACGGATTGTTTGGTAAATTGGTACGAAGGATCATGCCGTATTAAAGATGATTTGAGATATAGTGATAATGTGAGATATTATACTGTATTAATGATGATGAGATTAGTATGCCGAATAACGGTCAGGTTACCTTTAGACTCGTAAATTATTAGTTATGCTTAGAATTACTTTACATGTTCGCGTTATAGTTAATGATATTATACGTTTCCGTAATACGAACACTCTGATAGAACACTGCACAACTACCAATGAGTACTATGCTGCACAAACTCGTACATACATGTTACACTACACCTCATTGGTACTGCCATGTCACTATAGAATTATTATGTTATGTAATACGTATGTAGATATTGTTAAAAGTAGGCTATTACACTTTTAGAACACTTGCATGAATACTAGTGATTGCCATGTTGCACGAGCACAGACGCGTATGCTACACTACACATCATTAGTAGTACCATGACATAGTAGAATTGATATCTTTGTACCTTTATGATTTATTTACACAGTCTTCTTTATTATCTGTTGCATATTGCGAATGCCAGTACTATGGATGTTTATATTTGATTCTTATGGATTTCTGGATGTTTCACTCCGGATGATATATATCGGTGGTATGGGACATTGTTATATATGTTATATATATAATATATCATCAGAATCAACTATGCAAGTATTTTCTTTCTTTACTTGATATTTCTGTATATGATGAGTTGGCGTCCACCATGAGCTTGATGTTTTATGATTGTTTTATTCCGAACCGAGTGGGGGCTATACGGTTTCGGACTTGCTACTTAACGAGACTGAGTGGGGGGCTATACAGTCTGATACATGGTGGACCCGATCGAGACCGAGGGGCAGGATAGCTGCATTGAGGCGGGGAGCCTAGCGAGGATACTCGATACCGGAGATAGAGATGAGCACGGCAGATATCCAGGGGATACTGACCGGGGATAGATTGAGCACGGCGGATATCCAGGGGATACCGACCGGGGCCAGAGATATCGGGTGGCGATCATCTGTTGAGATGGTGTTGACGATATCTGCATTTTCTTGTCGGTGTTGGACACAAGAGATTTGAGGATTTACGTGTCGGTGATGGACACGAGAGATTTATCATTTTGGGTGTCGATACTGAACATCCATACAGATACATTGAAATGTTGTTATCATGAGGTACACAATTAGATTATAATTATTGTAGCCGACCAGGACTGATCCGGGGGACAGTACCTGCATATTATTTATGTGCATTTGCATATAAAAAGGGAATTCAAAAATGAGCTATAGTCTCATTATTTTGATATGCCTGATATGACACCGGGATCTTTAAATTATAAACCTCTAAACAATTCTTACTAAAATAGCAGGACATATATCTAAAATAAGATACCTATTATATTTCATACTATCATGTCTGCTCTTATGCCGTGACATATCTATTCCGCGGCTATTTTAAAGAAGAGGTTTATATATATACATTTCGGCTACCTTTGGGCTTATACCTAGATACATGTCATTTACATTTGATATGTTCCATTTGAGATTGCATGACAGATAGTGTTGCATTATAACGCATACGCATATCATATTATATTAGTACAGATTATGATAGTACTATCCTTATGACCTAGGTATCGTCGTGCATTTCGATTTCTACCTTAAGATGTACTTTTATTCACTGAGTTGGCAACTCATCCCCGTTGTGCCACAGTTTCTTGCAGATTTTACCGCTTAGATTATCAGCAGCTTGGGCACACATTCCTTTCGGTGATTGATTGGTAAGTAGGTTACTATTGTATCGTACTCACACTTGATTATTCATATATTCTTGTATCTAGTGAAAACTCCATCAACTTAGAAAGGGTATATTATGGTCTTAGAAGAGAGACTTAGAGTTTGTGTGTTATGGTGTCGCACTCATTGGAGTCGACCATTTTTAGATTGTTGATTTGTTTCGCTTTTTTTTTTCTTCGCCATTGTGCGTCGTATATTGTTTGCTTGGTTTCTCCGCCATTTGGGCATGGAAGCTAGCTACCATTGAGATGCTATTTATATTACTATGTTGTATCGGGTTATACAAAAATGCAAAGGAGGTGCTGTCGAATTTCAAAACGTCATAGATGCTTTTCAAACATACTTAGTTAAATTTATATGTTATTTAAACTGATTCCTTCTGATGACTATTTTAAACTCACCTCCAATATTTTTCAAGAAGGGTTTAGATTCCGGGTTTTGGCTTACTTTAACCGTGTCGACGTCTTTAGATGTCACGTGATTTAAGTGCCGGTCACGTGCTACATTTGGGTCGTGACAAAGTTGGTATCAGAGCGTTTGGTTTAACCTTTGTTCGAGTCTAGGTTGGCTATATGGGATCTAGGCATGCACTTTTGTTACCTGGACTTACTTTATAGGACTTAGACTTGACTTTGGGGGTCTTATACCTGAACTTTCGTTATATACAATGACTTTTGTTGATGGAGTAGGTACTAAGTAGAGTGACATACCGTACATATGTTCCGCGGCATATTTACGATATGATACTCCGTCTAAGTTACCTTACCATTTATATCTTGAGATCTTCCTTATATTCATTTCGTTGATCTATCTTCGTCAGTGCATGTTGATTGTTTCGGTCACCATGTTTATGGGAGCCGGGAGGGCTGCAGTTAGAGATACGGTAAGAGCAGACTTGTCTGGGACAAGGACTGACCAGGATGACATTCCGATGATATAGAGACACATCGTTTATTTATATTTGATCGAGTTCTAATGTTGAAGCGAGTTTCTTCGGGATCCGTACTAGATGGCCGAGTCGTTGCTGAAAGTCAGCCGGACTTGAGGCGTGATGTTTTCTCCTCTCCTAAGATCGTGGTGTCGCGTACTGTTCAGATGGAGGTAACAAACATTGCTGAGGTTATCGAGATGTTGCTTCCAAAGATCACAAAGTTAATGGTTGACGATGTTTATGAGTGTAGACGGATCAGAAGGATTAGTAGCCATTCAGATGTAGGATGGTTAGGATTTTTAATCCGTTGTGGCGCTCTGATATGAGATCGGTGAAATTGATTTGTTTATTCCGATGAATCTTGCTCAGACCTGATGCAAGTCGCTCGAGAAAGAGATCGTGCAGTAAGTTTTCCTCTGACGAATTGGGTCGAGTTTTTGAAGGTGAGCTTAGCCAGATTCTTCTACAGAGTATAAGAGATGCCGGATTCATGTTTTTGGAAGTCTTGTAAGGCTTCGGGCATGGTCATAACCATGTATGACTTGCAATTCGCATGACTATAGTGATACGCTCCTTAAATAGATGGATTGAAGAGTAATGGAACGGGAAATTATTACGAAGTTTCGGTGGACAGTTCTTCACCGGCGATATTGAAGATTTGATGCCTATAACAGAGACGCGTACAACTACACTTCAGAGGAAAATCTTAAGGAAATGATAGTTGTTGTGAAAGTAAAAGTGGATTTAGTAATGGATGCTAGTTCCGGAAAGGCTGGATAGCTGAAATCAGCATGAGACTAGAAGAGGATCCTTTCTAGAAATTGATAATAAGTAAGATTTAATTCAGGATCAGTTGTTAGCACACAAGTAGAGGATAGAGATTTCCGTTATCAACATGTTGCGTTACAAGAGACTGGACTACGGGTCAAGAAAATGTGATGGGATGTATCAGCAATAAGACGAATGGTGTCGTTACTCCTCACCGGATGATCGCATAAAGAAGCCATGGTATTGAGATTCGCAAGAAAAATCAGAATTCAGAGACAGAGAACGTTAGATCGTGGCAGACGGTAGGTAGTAATCCTTCCTCTGCCAATTCCGAGTGTAGAAACACCTTTTGACATTTAGGAAGATACACTTTGATGTCATTGTTTTCGATTTACGTTTTTATAATCCAAAAATATTTTTAAATGTTAAAAAGGGGACAACTGAACGTCCGTTATCTTGATTACTTAGTTTAGGCCAAGAAAAACTTGTGATTATTTGGCTAGAAATTAGAGTTGAATTTGTAGATTTTTTTGTGAGAAAATGAGGGGTTTTGAGGCTAAAAGAGAAGGGGAAATGGGGAGGGGCTGCTGCTGGAATTCGGCCAGAAAACGAGAGGAGAGAGTGAGGTGAGTGAGAGAGAGAGGTAACCATACCCCCCCCATACACACATCAACATCCTATCTTTCATTTCTCATTAATTATTTCTTTTATTTTCTCTTTATCTTTTCTACAAAAATCTAGAACCATCTAATTTTTTTTTTGAAAACAACTTGTTACAGTAAGTGTTTTGTGTGTCATGGTACACTAAACTTGTATTAACATATACTAATTTGTAATTAACGCTAATTAAATGTGTAAGTGTATGATTAAAATAATATTTAAAATAAATACTTAAGGAAAATAATTAAGTAAACTAGCAATTTAAATAAGTAACTAGTTAAACACTCATACATAAGAAATTACATAATTAAAATAGGTATAATTCTATTTATGTGGGAAAAATAATTATATCTCGGTTTACGGAAAACACGTATTATCACTAATTAACACATAATTAACCTAAACTAATTTTCAAAACGTTACATTTTCAAAGATTGATTTGCGGTAAGGTTATCATCAGTTGCGGGTCTAGAATGATGACATTCCGAAGATCACTTTTTAGATGCGCTATGGGCATTATGAGTTCTTGGTGATGCCATTCGGGCACACCAATGCCCCGACAGTGTTCATGTATTTGATGAACCGGATCTTCAGGTCTCTCCTCAACCAGTTTATTATCGTATTCATTGACGACATTCTGGTCTGCACCAAGAGTCGAGAGGAGCATGAGCAGCACTTGAGAATTACATTGTAGACATTGAAAGAACAGTAGATGTTTGCTAAATTCTTGAAGTGTGCTTTCTGGCTTAACAGTGTTGATTTCTTAGGTCATGTGGTTATGAGAGATGGTATACGAGTGGACTCGAAGAAGATCAAGGCCGTACAGCATTGGCCCAGACCTGTTTCCATGACATAGGTCCGCAACTTCTTGGGCTTAGCCGGTTATTACCGCCGTTTCGTGTAGGATTTCTCCCATATCGCTGCACCGCTGACCGGACTCACTCGGAAGAGAGTTCCATTTCATTGGAGCAAGGCATGTGAGCAGAGTTTTCAGCAGTTGAAGACTCGTTTGACGACTACACCAGTTCTATCCTTGCCTTCAGGCTCAGGAGGCTATGTTGTTTATTGTGATGCTTCTTTAGTGGGTCTAGGTTGCGCGTTGATGCAGCATGGCAGAGTTATTGCTTATGCTTCTTGGCAGGTGAAGAAGCACGAGCTGGACTATCCCACTAACGATCTAAAGATGTCTACGGTGGTCTTTGCGCTCAAGATATGGAGACATTACTTGTACGGCGAGTCGTATCAGATCTTTACGGACCACAAAAGCTGAAAGTGTAAGTGGACGGCGGCGCCCCGGCCGTCAATCCGACGGCCAAAATGCGGAAGCGGTGATAAACTTTAAATTTTTCTTGAACTGGCAAACCGCCGCGCACTAATACCCGGATCGAACCATTAATTAGTCCTAGCTAACTACAAGATGGGGAAGAGAGATATACCGACAGATCCGAGTCCTCCGGTCTTCTCGTCGTCGTCCCGATCTCCTGCGGAAGCTCCGGTCTCCACCTCGTCGCCGGAAGTGCACCACATCGCCTACTTCTTTTACGGGCTCCCACCTCAATGCCGAGGCAACTCGGGCACGAAGCTGGCTAGTCGACGTGCCCAAGATTTGCTGTAGAATATCTAGAGAAGAAGTCTCATTTGGGGTTGTAGGAATTGCCTTTTGGTGGAGGGATGAACTATGGAGTTTGGAGATGGAACTTGTGGGATTTTTGTAACATGAAATGAGCCAAAAACCCACACCAAAATATTTGGACAGCCCCCCAAGAGCCAAGGCCGGCCACTACTTGTGTGGGGAGAGTGAGAATGAGGGAGTAGTGTGATAGAATGAGAGAGCCATCCAATAATACAATGGAGAGAGAGAGAAGGCTATCATGCAAAAAGAATCATCACAAAATCAAACCCACACTCAACCACAAACATCATCAACCATCATGTCCTACAAAAGTCAAGGCATGATGAAGCTAGAAGTCAAGGTCAAGGAAAAGCTATCATGACACAAGAATATGCAAAGAACTCCTCCACAAATACTTATTTGCAACAATGCAAATAAGCCCTCCTCCACCAATCTTCGGCCAATGAACGATACAAAGAAAATTGGCCGAAACGAAAAGCAAACTGGCAACTCCAGAAAACTGGTCCCGTAATAAATTACAGGAAAACCCCGATACTGTGCATACACACCCGCATTTGTATTCCGACCGAAATACAAATGCAATGAGACAAAATCTACACTGTACTATACTAGGATCTGGCTTAAACCAAAGCCGGCTAGTAATATCCGTTCGATCCTGATCCGTGCAATACCGCACGTATCTGATCGAACCCTGCCATATCTCCATACGGCCTCTACAGCTTTTCGCCCGAAAGCTGAGTAACTGAATGTGGGGGACTCTAAAGACTCGTTAACACCTTGGTTGTGGATTTAACCATTAGCACGTCAGAGGTATAAGCCAATACGTAACGGGCTACCAGGTATTGACAAAAAGGGACGTCTGTGAGCGAACTCAGCCTGACACCCTATTGAGCCTGTCAGTGACAATATCCGTACAGTCCGGTCCGTTCGTCTATGAGCATCGCATGGCGGGCCTAGGGGGTTGGTAAAAGTCAGACCCCCAAAAGCGGTACAAGTCGTGTCGGAGTGTAGCCCAGAACACCCTGAGATACTACTGGAATACCTACCAGTAAATCTCCTTGCCTCGGCCGAGGGCTTCGTGTAATGGCTCTCCTAGACACAGCGCGACCTCACCCGCAATACCGGGAGAGACGAACCCCTGAAGATACGCTCACTGCCTCCATGTGGCTCGGGACTGTACCCAACTAAAACCTGTTTGCATGACTCCTTTGAGCCATGGTAGGGTAGTAATCAAAGTACAGTGGGAACTCACACGAGACAAATGACGATCCCCAGGTCGATGAACTAACCTGCACACATGTCACCAAGGAACTGCCATCTGACGTCTGGTATATGACCAACTAGCATGTTCCCGGCGAGTCCTGTCCGGTGTACTCATAACTCAATGAGCACCTGTATACATCTTAGGTGATCCAACTAACACCAGTGGTTTGTGAGACCGGCCACCGCCCCTCGTCGGGGTCTCGACTGTATACACTAGTCTACTCTGGAGTATCGATGCCCTGTCTCGAAACTCTCACGACTAGGGACCATTTAAGGATATGCTTATAGACCCCCAGCTCCCACTTATATGATCGCCCTCATACTGCTGGTGGTCAAGCAAGAATCCTAGGGGCTCTATCAACGTGTAATAGCGACGTGTCAGGTCACCTAAGCAGTACACGATGATAAAGGTAAACCAGATAGCATACTATCATCTCGAGTAAGATTGTCCTATCGGGATAGGTCCTCCCTCAATCATTACAATCACGTGCCTGTGACCCAATAATTGACTCTGAGGGCACTATCTCCAACAATCTCCCACTTGCACTCAAGGCTAATTATTGCGATGTCGCATACTCACAGCCCGTGTGATACCGAACACCCAATTCCTCTACCAGTCAGTCTCACAAAACTCGTTTCCGAAACTATTGCGTTCGAGGAATAGCCTCAGTGAGTGGATTCGCCTAGATGTTTCTATCTATGTCTCTCTATATCTCATGTTCGCGGAGAAAGCCATCTCCCGAAATGAGCAATACCTGTCTTAGAATGTCTGGATGTCTGATGGGACCTAGCTCACAAAAGAACTCCAAATCCAAACTTCTTAGACTGTATCGTCAACTGAACTTAATCAGTATCCTGCGTCATGCCACCCTCAGTATTGCCTTGGACCACCTGTCCAAAATACTGCCCCTCGTCAGAAGGAAAAACTATAGCTCTGACAACATCCTTGTCGTCCAGGTCACCTTGGAAGCCTGGAATGATAACTGTCTCCTGAATGAGGCTGTCGTTATCATATCCCTAGAACATCTACTTATGTTCTATAACTGCTTCCGACTGTTTCTCCAGGATTGGATCAATGTCAACTTATTGCATCTAGTGCAAGAACAACATCTGGTGTGGTACTTGACATCTCATGATTGACTCAATTTCCTGAGCAAGTGATCTGCCAATCATGCACATCCCTCCCTACTTTAGTCTATAAGACACCTTTAGAGAAGGTGACTCCATTACCTGCAGGTACACTACCGTGCCAGGAGTCGTCCATTCTAAATACTCTTAGAATGCTGTCTAAGTACCCTGATTGGGAAACCACCCAAATCTAGATCTAATACCATATATCTAGTAACCAGTATGTCTGATATAAAATCCATTTCCTTTGTATAGAAACCACTGTGTGACGACCAAAGTGTAACCGATTGTAGTATAGGAATATCACTTCCTACTCTGTGTATGTCATCCAAATACCATGACATCACACCCTACTACCTTCTCAACAGATCCATCCCCTATTCTGATGAAGTCAAACCCATGACTGCCACGTCAGAAATAGATGATCTATCTCCGCTACATGTGCTTTAGTCTATAAATAGACATAAGCCACCTGTCCACCAATGCTTCCGCTGCTCCCACTGACTACGACAACCCTCTGGCAGAGTCATATACACGTACACTTCTGAAGCGAGTTCAGAGCGACGCTATACTCATCCTCCAGCCGGGTCTCACAGTCTGGAACAACAGCAATGGCAAGTGTGGGTAAACAAGAACTTCCCTGTCACCGTCCTTGAAGCTACCGGAGTACCTCTCGGGTGCCTGAAGTTACCCACCTTATCTGCGGAGTGGCCAATGGAATGTCAAACTAGATTGAATCTTTAGGTTCCTTATCAAATCTTCAGTAATCGTTTGCGGTTCTGGAATCACTTCCAGTTCTACCATACTCCCACTACTGTTTTCTGAAAAAATCCATTTTTAATAAAACTGTGGCGAGTCTAGAACAATATTGCTAATGTTCATCCAGATGGTAGAAAATCAACCCTTGTCATAGCCTGGGTCAACCCACAAACAGCCATTACACAAAACATGCCTTGGGTTATCAGAGTCTGGTTTTAAGCATAAACCGGACAACTCCCCGTACCTTAACATCGTTAAGATATGAACTGTTCTATATCCAATATAGAAACAGAGGCACTGATTTAATTGAACCAGATCCAAATCATGCATCTGTCTCCAGTGCATGTCAACTAAATGGAAGGAGGCCGATCAGCGTTACTCAACTTAGGAATGCTTCCAGTTATGAGTAACCTGAAAGAGAAGCAAGATCTCTTTATCATTACTATCAATTGAATACCATTCACAAGTATTTACATCTTCGATCACTTTGAAGAATCCCGATACTTGCTACACCTGGTTCTCTACTGTATTCTAATACCTATAACTTCTCCAAATTCGGACCCTGTGTTTCCATGAAACATCTGTCTAAAAACTAGAGAAGTCATAAGTAAACCGAATATAGTACGAGGACCAACCCCTCTGTCCTGATGGACCCTGGACAACATACAATACTCTGTATAAGTCCCTTGAGTCTGATAACTCGTTCACTGTGTGTCGTAGGTTGAAAACTGTACTTATGGTTAAGAAGAATTACACCGCTGTTTAATGCTCCTTACCTAACCATCCACTGATATAGGTAAATGTCATAGACATAATTTCAAAAAGGTATATCTCACTCTATGAAAATAGTCGTACAGATATATCGATTCGAAATTGGTGCACAACAGCGGATATTCAAAACCAAATATTTGTCGTCCGGCAAACAACCTAGGTGATTTCCTCAAATATCACCGATTACAACGAATCCCGATATAATGAGGATAGTCACCCAATTCCCAACAGCTTACTCCCACTCATCATCTGTAAAACCATACAGATGTGAGAATCATACCTGGTAAATACATACCCTGGAGCAAGTGTCTAATCGGGAAATCAGTTTTCCTTTAACAGTACACAGTGAAGCTGAAACATTGAAATGTTTCGATAGGGTATCCGGTATTCCTAGTAATGCCTCTTCCAAATTCACGATTGTAACCGTATAATTCTTTGCCAGCTCTCCGAATCCCTTTTTATGTCTTTAGTCATTACCTTCTGCACACCCGTTAGGCCAAATGGTTTTCTTCCTTCCCTACCGTTCGGCACCAGCCTATGGTTTGGAAGAAGACTATCCAATAAGCATAATGGGTGTACTGTCCTAATCCTAGGAGCACTCGCAATGCGAGAGAAGGTGAGGATAAAAGACAACCGAATGAACCTTATTCCTATTTCTCCTGAACCAGGATCCATCCCCGAACTGGAACAAGTTCCTTTCGAGTTCGTATATAACCATACGATGGATTATCCAATAAACTTGGGATCTTCATAGTGATACGGAGTGTCCTGGAGAAATACAAAGGTGATTTAGGATTGGCGAAGAAATACTTGGTCTGGTCGTGAATATCAGTCGCAATTTACTTTGCCCTCTTACTAATCCCTTTCTTTGTCTTAACTTAATACCTTCTGCACACCATCGTTATGCTAATTGGTTTTCTTCATTCCCTACCGGTCGGCACCAGCCTAAGGTTTGGAAGAAGACTATCCAATTTGCGTAATAGGTGTACTATCTCCTAAACCAAGGAGTACTCGCAACCTGAGAGAAGGTAAAATGAAAAGACAACTGAATAGTCCTATTCGTTTTCTCCAGAACCGGAAACCATCCTCGAATAAATCCCTTCGAGTTCGTATGTAACCATACGATGGTTTTGTCCAATGGAAGTGGACGTTCGTAGCAATACGGGGTGTCCTGGAGAAAAGGATAAAAGTAGGAGTGGCAATGAGGTCTGCAACTCTGACAATCCAAAAGCCAGTGTTTAAGAAGGTTCGGTCAACTTGGTCACTGAGTCATAGTCTTAGGGTCGGGTCAATGGTCGCTGCCAAAGAGAGAGAGAAAAGAAACACTCAGCGTGCACTCTAACCTAGATCAGAATGGTTACCAATTTATCTAATCAGGAATCCTCCCACTGTACCTCAAATTCTCCTCCAAACCTGAAAGAAGAATTAGTCGGGGTCACCCGAGGAGTAAACTAACTCATCAGTGGGAATCGGGATCCAACTCTCATCGCATGATAACGTGACGGAATCCGCTCACGTCATCACACTCCAGAAGGTATGCGCATATCTGGCATGTTTCAGTTCTTTTGAAACTCCCGATGTGATTTCTGCCCCATGCTCTTATGACCTTGTCGTGAGGTCAAAATATCATAAGGCACATGTCAAGTTCTACCCGTCATTATCCAGGTTAATTTGAACCCACCCGTACATACCCTTGACGTAGGCCAAAGTAGTAGTACGACTGTCCCAAACCAACGCATCTATCTATGCAACAGATAAATACCCGGCAGCTACCAATCACTATGCCTTGGCGTGAGGTCAAAATACATAGCTTGAATACTACCGAATATTTAACTGAAATGACGGAGGGCTACGAATGGTTTCTGGCGAAAACCTTTAACGTAATGAACTTGATATCGTTGAAGGAACTGATAGCTTTTAGAAATATAGTGACGAAAACCTTTGCTAAAGAGATCACTCCCGGTGAAGGGATCTCGGCTCTTTCCCCGTAGAATGAGGTGCAGGATATTCCAACTGAATACCACGATGCAAAGCAAAAGTAATCGGCTATAGTGAAGTCATTGCCCTGACACAAACTTTTTGTCCAAGGGGTCACTCCCGGTGAAGGGATCTCGGCCCTTGCCTCGTCGACTGAGAAGCAGGATATTCCAACTGAATACCACGATGCAAAACAAAAGTGAACGTCCTTGCAATAACAGCTTTTTGAAAAGTGTTCCAACAACATCAGATTAGGTTTGTTTTTAACTTGCATTGATCAGAATCAACGAAGTCCCATCAATTGATCACACCAAAAAGAACGAAAATAATATGACGTACGTATATGCCATCCGCATTCGCCACTGGGTCCCGTCATTACCCGTTAGGTTAGCTAACTAACGACAGAGCGGGGACTGGACTAGCGCGGATGCAAAACATATACAACATCTACTAATATATATACCAATATATTATATTCGCTCAAGGCGTGAAAGAAATGCAATATCACAGAAATGTACAGCATCACAGAACAATACAGATATCTGGGATCCCCGGGTTTCACAGAGCCAATGAAACCCGACGTTCCCCTGGTCGTGTGGATAGCCTGTGCAATGAAAACCTAGACCCCTACGGGCGCGGCAAGTTACCCGCCAAAACCTGAAGCGAGGCAGCCCCCTTCAGCAACGTGAATGGACCACCCGGCACTTCACGGAATCCGGTAACTTGGGCACCCCTCCTGGGTCAACCTGTACCCCCTACAAGTGCGGCGAATAGCCCGTCAATTCTAGAGTAAAGCCCCCTCCGTCTCAATGCCATGAGATGCGGGCTTGTTGCCCTCTAGAACCCGGCTGTCCGTGCACCTCTCTGCGGGGCAATCCTAGTACAGAAAGTAAAATATACATACAACGGGTACATCGACCGCAACCTGGCCGTGCCCCAAAATAATAATACAATCAGGCAGTGACGGCAGTCCACATGTCGGACGCTCGCCCCGCAATATCAAATGTACATAATACAACAGAACTGTACTAGCATTGCATCCAGGCTATCCCCCACGACCGATCCGCAACATCACAGCAAAAACAGAACATCAACGTGAAAGTCATGTTCGCAAATCCGTCTAACCGGGCTATAGCAGTTAGACTGGATTTACCGATCAAGTGACATTCACGGTCGCAGATATAATGTAAATACTGTGAAATAATATGTTTAAAATATCCGATCGATCAAACTTTAACAAGTGGGCCCCCAAGTACTACTGTAGCACATCAAGAAATTCTGGGCCCAAAATTAATATTCCAAAACCCATATTTTAAGTCCACAAAGACACTGTAGAAATTTGGTGCAGGGATCTCTACAGTGCGCGGCGGAAACGCGGCCCAAAGGGGGTTTTGGCCGCGGTTCCGCGCCTCCACTGTCGATTCACCCTGTCGAATTTCTACAGTAGCCTAGTGGTCTCCAGTACATCAATTTTATACAACCTGAAAAATTTTTGGAGACCAAAAAATTTCAACAGAAAACTGTCGCTTTGAAAAATGTAGATTTTGGAATTTTGGTCGATCGGAAATGCAAAACACATTAAACCAAGCTAGACTAAGTTAATGGCGAGGCTCTGATACCACTGTAAGTGCACGGCGGCGCCCCGGCCGTCAATCCGACGGCCAAAATGCGGAAGCGGTGATAAACTTTAAATTTTTCTTGAACTGGCAAACCGCCGCGCACTAATACCCGGATCGAACCATTAATTAGTCCTAGCTAACTACAAGATGGAGAAGAGAGATATACCGATAGATCCGAGTCCTCCGGTCTTCTCGTCGTCGTCCCGATCTCCTGCGGAAGCTCCGGTCTCCACCTCGTCGCCGGAAGTGCACCACATCGCCTACTTCTTTTACGGGCTCCCACCTCAATGCCGAGGCAACTCGGGCACGAAGCTGGCTAGTCGACGTGCCCAAGATTTGCTGTAGAATATCTAGAGAAGAAGTCTCATTTGGGGTTGTAGAAATTGCCTTTTGGTGGAGGGATGAACTATGGAGTTTGGAGATGGAACTTGTGGGATTTTTGTAACATGAAATGAGCCAAAAACCCCACACCAAAATATTTGGACAGCCCCCCAAGAGCCAAGGCCGGCCACTACTTGTGTGGGGAGAGTGAGAATGAGGGAGCAGTGTGATAGAATGAGAGAGCCATCCAATAATACAATGGAGAGAGAGAGAAGGCTATCATGCAAAAAGAATCATCACAAAATCAAACCCACACTCAACCATAAACATCATCAACCATCATGTCCTACAAAAGTCAAGGCATGATGAAGCTAGAAGTCAAGGTCAAGGAAAAGCTATCATGACACAAGAATATGCAAAGAACTCCTCCACAAATACTTATTTGCAACAATGCAAATAAGCCCTCCTCCACCAATCTTCGGCCAATGAACGATACAAAGAAAATTGGCCGAAACGAAAAGCAAACTGGCAACTCCAGAAAACTGGTCCCGTAATAAATTACAGGAAAACCCCGATACTGTGCATACACACCCGCATTTGTATTCCGACCGAAATACAAATGCAATGAGACAAAATCTACGCTGTACTATACTAGGATCCGGCTTAAACCAAAGCCGGCTAGTAATATCCGTTCGATCCTGATCCGTGCAATACCGCACGTATCTGATCGAACCCTGCCATATCTCCATACGGCCTCTACAGCTTTTCGCCCGAAAGCTGAGTAACTGAATGTGGGGGACTCTAAAGACTCGTCAACACCTTGGCTGTGGATTTAACCACTAGCACGTCAGAGGTATAAGCCAATACGTAACGGGCTACCAGGTATTGACCAAAAGGGACGTCTGTGAGCGAACTCAGCCTGACACCCTACTGAGCCTGTCAGTGACAATATCCGTACAGTCCGGTCCGTTCGTCTATGAGCATCGCATGGCGGGCCTAGGGGGTTGGTAAAAGTCAGACCCCCAAAAGCGGTACAAGTCGTGTCGGAGTGTAGCCCAGAACACCCTGAGATACTACTGGAATACCTACCAGTAAATCTCCTTGCCTCGGCCGAGGGCTTCGTGTAATGGCTCTCCTAGACACAGCGCGACCTCACCCCCAATACCGAGAGAGACGAACCCCTGAAGATACGCTCACTGCCTCCATGTGACTCGGGACTGTACCCAACTAAAACCTGTTTGCACGACTCCTTTGAGCCGTGGTAGGGTAGTAATCAAAGTACAGTGGGAACTCACACGAGACAAATGACGATCCCCAGGTCGATGAACTAACCTGCACACATGTCACCAGGGAACTGCCATCTGACGTCTGGTATATGACCAACTAGCATGTTCCCGGCGAGTCCTGTCCGGTGTACTCATAACCCAATGAGCACCTGTATACATCTTTGGTGATCCAACTGACATCAGTGGCTTGTGAGACCGGCCACCGCCCCTCGTCGGGGTCTCGACTGTATACACTAGTCTACTCTGGAGTATCGATGCCCTGTCTCGAAACTCTCACGACTAGGGACCATTTAAGGATATGCTTATAGACCCCCAGCTCCCACTTATATGATCGCCCTCATACTGCTGGTGGTCAAGCAAGAATCCTAGGGGCTCTATCAACGTGTAATAGCGACGTGTCAGGTCACCTAAGCAGTACACGATGATAAAGGTAAACCAGATAGCATACTATCATCTCGAGTAAGATTGTCCTATCGGGATAGGTCCTCCCTCAATCATTACAATCACGTGCCTGAGACCCAATAATTGACTCTGAGGGCACTATCTCCAACAGAAAGTACATCTTCCAGCAGTGGGATCTGAATTTGAGGCAGCGCCGTTGGATGGAGCTCGTAAAGGGCTATGATTGTGAGATTCTTTATCACCCAGGCAAGGCGAATGTGGTAGCTGGTGCTTTTAGTCGGAGACCTGGAGGTAGTTTGTTCCAATTGAGCGTAGTTCAGAGACAGTCTTCTACAGATTGGCAGATCTTATGCTACAGCGGAGTATAGTTTGAGTTCACTTCCACAGGAGGACAGCTTTTTCATGTCCGCGTCCGTCCACTTTTACTTGATCACATCCGGGAGGCACAGTCCAACGATGCTCATTTATCAAAGATTATGGAACAGATTCGACAGGGGAGAGATTCGATGTTTGTGGTTGACAGCCAAGGAGTGCTACGATTTAGGACTCATTTATGTATACTAGATTCCGAAGGGCTGAGACGTGAGATCCTAGAGGAGGCACATCAGTCAACATACAGCGTTCATCCGGGTTCTACCAAGATGAATCATGATTTGAGAGATATCTATTGGTGGAAAGGGATGAAGAGAAATTGTTCCCCTCCGAATAGCGGCCGAGACATTAGGACGCCTCGCCTGAGATTCGGGGCAGATGCTATTTTGGTTTTATCCGTCCACCTCTCCGAAGATGCCAAGTTGATTTATGGCACCGTGTATCGGAGGTTCAGACAGATGCGGTCGATGTAGCAGACTTCGTCAGATTCCCCCTCGTTCGAGGGGTTTTTGATTGTGGGGATGCTCTTCCCTACAGGCGCAAGCCCCTGCAGTTAATTACGCTACCGCGTAGCGGTAACAACTTTCTCTTTCTCCAGAATTTCACTTCGTGTCGTGTGTATTTGTTTTGTTTGTGGTTTCCCATGGATTGTATACGGAGACTAAGTGATGCCGTCGCCCGTAGGACGTGGATTAGTCCAAATCCGTATTTACTTAGATTTGGGTTTAGGTGTTTTAGTTTAAGGATACGTTAGCCGTGTTGAGACTATGATCAACTTAAACGCTCGTTAAGGATACTTTAGTCCTATTTGAGACTAAGATCAACTTAACGTGGTGATCCATTTAATATATGGCTGTCGGGACTCGTCACCTCTCTGACGTCGTTGAAGGATTACAACGATAGGTGTCAGAGGAGTTCAGAGATGTACCCTTGAACCAAAGTTGATTGGGGGTCTTATAGTCCAATTTGGGACTAAAGTCTGTTTGAATGTTCAAAGATACGTTAGCCATATTTGAGGCTAAGACCAACTTAAATGGGATCGTTTAGATCCAAAAAGAGCGTTTAAGGACTCTATTGTTCCAGTTTAGGGACGTAGTGGTCCATAGGTAGTTTAGGGACATTGCAGTCCATTGGTAGTTTATGGACATTGCGGTCCATATTCCAGTTTAGGGACATGGTGGTCCATTGGTAGTTTAAGGACCCATAAGTCCATGGGTTTAAGGACCCCACAGTCCGTATCTTGGTTTAAGGACGCATAAGTCCATGAGTTTAAGGATCCTACAGTCCGTATCAATGTGTGGTTGTCGGGACCCGTCACCTCTCTGACGTCGTTGAAGGATTACAACGATAGGAGTCAGAGAAGTTCGGAGATGTACCCTTGAACCGGATGTAAATTGATTTAAGAGAGCAGCTGTGCTCAGTCAATTTAATTTGAGGACTTACGGCCATGATTGGGCTAATTTCAGTTTAGAAATGTTTAACATCTTATTTGTCTTTGGCCTATTAGGCCATGTGCTAAGGCTTTGCCCCCTTTTAATAATGCACTGCATTTTATTCTAGCCTGCTAGGCTTTTTGATTTGGGCTCTGTCCCTTTATTTATGATGTAGAGAATCTGTTTTTATTTGGGCTCTGCCCTTTAAATAATGCATAGCATTTTTATTTTGGTCTGATAGACCTTTTTATTGGGCTCTGCCCTTTCAGTAATGCATTGCATTCAATGTTCTGATAATGCCCCACGTGGCTTGTCAGGCGCTTTGCGCCAATTGAGGAGCGCAAGGCGCAAACTCATATGGTGGTGACACGTGTCACGCTCTGATGAGCGCAAGCGCAACAGCGCAGTGCGCTGTGTCAGTGCGCTGCGCTGTTGCACTGCTGACACGTGGCGCTCCCTGGTGGCTTACGCCAACACAGGAGCGCAACAGTGCAATTTTTCGCAAGTGCA